>CM033722.1:33604970-36068274 GCA_019671005.1 Hibiscus mutabilis
TTTCTTTTCTGTTAAAACCATATACAAAACCCCTGAAAAGGATAAACCCAGATGCCGTGCAATGAAAACAGTGCTTGGTCTTCAGAGTTATGGGAATGGTGCAAATGCAGATGAGCGGGCAAATTTTTTCATGAACATGGCCATGTGGGTGAAAGTTGGTCAGTATAACCTTAACTATGTAGTTTTGATTTCATTCTTGGCACGATCTTCTACTAGAAAAAATATATGTTAATCACATAATTACGTTAATTTTTGTAAAAATATGTTAAATTAATTTTAAAAATTTTAACCATTTCTTTTTCCCCCCAATAACCTACTGACCTGATAACCCCACTTTTTTATATGGGACGGGGTTTAAAGAATTTTCCCCATTAATGAAGTTTTAAGAATTTCTCATTATCCCGATTTCACATTAGATATTTTTTAATTTCTTTCTTTTTATTTTTTTATCTCTCTCAATAGGTTGGGCTGATATCATGGATACTGTTACTTCTTGGAAAAACTTTGTTTGATATTTCTCAAGGTCACATCCCAAAATTTATTGATGAGGCCAAGTGCGGGGCCTTTTCCCGGAAAAAAATTTGTCTTGCTGGGTGTATTGACTTTGGGCCGGCAAGGGTTGCTCCTTAAAGAACTTGCTAAGCGGGGGTATACTCTGAGATTAGCTCGTGGTTTTGGTATTATATGCTACAAAAATCAATTCAAGATAAAAAAAGTTTTAAAATTAACAAAAAATGGGCTTCATTTTGGGTTCACTCTATTTCTGGGGGTAAAAAAAATCCCCATTTGAATACATTCTAAAGCATTTAAATTGATGGTGAGTTTTTTCTAAGGCATTACTATTTTTATGGGGACATGGTAATGATTGGTTTAAAAAGGAAAAAAAAACTCAACAATTAAGACGGAAAAATTTTTTTGTTATTCATTGTTTTCATTTTTGATATTTTTTATTCTATAAAATTTTTGTCATTTTTGCCCAAGGGTATTTATCGGGTAGACCTGGGTGTTGCACCTTACCCCAAAACCCAGACAAAAAAAACATCTCATACTCTTTTAGGTTAGGCACGTTTTGATCAGCACATACCTGGGGGCCCTAATTAATGTGTAAGGCAATAAAAAAAAAAGTCTAAATTAAGTTATCTTTAGTGTCTTCTATTTTCCCTTTTTTTTCATAAGCTTTACCCTTTATTGATAAAGGGAGTAATGCCAAAAAAAAGAAGGAAAAAAATTGCATGTTCCTTGGATAAACTGGACCAATCTCTGAGTCCACTATCATGTTATATATCTTTAGACATTATCACATACAAAACACATGTACATATTGTGCCTTTCACTCAGGAGTAGTCCTTATGTCTTTCCCTTTTTAATAAGTTCTAGTGTTTTAGAGTGTGCCTTGTCCCTTTTACAATAGTGATTTTGTTAAACTAATGGTGGTTTTGAATGCAAATAGGTTGGGCCCTTCTTGAATAAAATATTTTTGGGGGTTAAAAAAAAAATCCTTTTAGCATTGGTTTTAGGGTAATGGTCTAAACTCAGATAAATATTAAAAATTTTGCTTTTTTCAATTAAAGGTTTCCCAAGATTTGACGGGTTGATTAAAAGTGAGGTACAATTGACCTTGCTCAGTCATGCCGACCAAGATGGATTTTAAAGCATCAAGTTTCTGGTATGGATGGGACTTCTGACCTATAATTGAAATCTGTGGACATTTCCTGGGTCTTACTTTTTTGACATTTTTTTAAACCCTTTAAAAATTTTTTCAACCTCAAAAAGGGGCTCCTAAATAAAAATATAATGTCTTGAGGAGTTTTTTGTGAAATTTTGTTTAAAAAAAATCAATAGTCTATGTTGTGAAGAAACAGTATATTAAACCTTAAATCGATCGTTTGAAGAGGTAAAAAATCATGTTGTAGATTTCTTGACCATTTCCCTTTTGTTTGCTCCTTTGGTTGATGATATTATTGACAAAATTGGAAAGAAAAATTTTAACTTGTATTTGGGTAAAAAGGGGGCTCTTTATTAAATTTGGGTTGTCCCGATGGGCCTATCAAAAGGGAATAATGACACCATCTTTTCCCCAAAACCCCCCCTCCCTTTTTCCCCTTGTAAACCAAATATATTAAATTTAAAAAATAGCGGATTATCAGGACCTTCCCATTTGTTTCTAATTAAAACTCATCATATGAAATTTTATAATTTGCACTATAAAAATACGGGTCTACTTATCTTTTTTAAAAACCTAGTTTTTTGCTCTAATTTTCTTATTTTTATCAGTGAAAAAAATTACAAATAAATACAAACCTAGGGCCTATTTTGGTAACTTCTAAACTAGGGAAAAACCTAAATTTTAGTAATAGAATACAGACCCCTAGGTAAGGGGTCCCAAAAAATATTTACAAATCTTTTAATTGGGAAAAAGATCTCTAGCACTCCCCCCCAAGTGGGGCATGGATGTCTTCCATCCTCGGCTTTCCTTTAACCGAAAGTCTTTACCGTAGTCCCCTTTGGGAAGTATTCATGGCCCTTTATTTCCTGGGGGTTCATAGGGGTTACAGTTAAACCCTTTCCCAAATTTCTCTTTTATGAAAGTCTATCCCCCTTCAACATGTTTTTTCTTTATGTTGAACTGGATTATGAGCAATTTGATTGCAGACTTGTTATCCCGTATAACTTCATTGGTCCATCCCATTTCACCTTTAAATTTCTAAAAAAAATTTTTAGCTATAATAACTCACAAATTTTAATCCCTAACAAAATTAAACACCCCCTTTGGTTTTTGCCCCCCAAACATTTTTTCTTCTCCAAGTAACTAAGTTTCCTCCAAAAAGGGGCAGTAGCGAGGTTGATCTTTTCAACTTTGGGCCCCCGGGAGTCTGCCCTTTTATGCTTCGAGTTTTTCTCCCCCCTTTTTAAAATTAAATTTCCCTTTTCACAGTGGCCCTTAAATCTTGCCAAAATTTGAACTTTTGACCCTTAGGTGTGATTTCTTAGGTTTGTGCATGAATTGACATTCCTGCTTTAACAACATGCTATATACGTGCAGTGTGTGACAAATAAACGGAGTCTTCCCACTAGTCTCTGAAATGAATTTCTGTCCGTATACTATCCTCTCACTCCTTTGAGTCTCCAAGCTTGTGATTGATTTCTATGGATTATTCTTTCTTGTTCCATCCCAATTTTCCGAGTTTTTCCTTCAACAAGTCCAAATATCTTCATTAGAATGAATCCCTTGCTATGGTGTGCCACCTCAATGCAGGAGTATTTTAATCTTCAAGTTCTTTCCCTTCAAACTCTTACAAGACACTTCTTCAGAAGTTATCAGTACTTGAATGTTACACAGCAATAATTATATCATCTACATATACCAACAATATAGTTTACTCCCCACGAAGAAGAGTGTTTCACAAGCAGTATGATCACCTTGGCTCTGTTTGAAGCCTTGTCGGCATTACCTTGGTAAATCTCTCCCAAACCAAGCTCTTAGGGACCGTTTTAGTCCCATATGGAGCTTTTCCTCAATCTACCAAACATTACATCCATTAATTGAAGCAAATCGGTGGAATATCCATGTACACTTGCTCTTCAGGTCTCATGTAAAAAAGCATTTTTGGCGTCAAATTCTTGCAATTCCATCTATGGTTGGCCCGATAAAGAGTAGGACCCTCACTTGTGTTTCATCTTTGCAGCAAGGTGCAAATGTTTCAGATAGTCAATCCCATAGGTTTGAGAGTACCCCTTTGCTACCAATCTTGCTTTGTACCTTTCAAAGAGCCATCGACTTGTATTTCTGATGAGACCCACACATCCTCATTTTCTTCCCTTCGGCAGCTTTATAAATCCCAAGTCTTGTTTTCTAGTGCCTCCCATTTCTTCTTTCATAGCCTTTTTCCAATTCTCATTTTTTCTAATGTTGTTTTAGGAATAGTGATATCATTGAGCTAGTAAGGAATGCTCTGTGTTGGGTGAGAAAGGTTTGTAGGTCATAAGCAAATATGAGGATGTTTCTTTAGTGCGATTCTTTTTCCTTTTTAATGGCAATGGGGAAATTCAAAATCAAGCGATGTCATTATGTTCGAAGAAGCGGATATAACATTGTCATTATCGTGTTATATTGGAAGAAGTTTCCAGAATGTACCTCAAAATTTTGTATAGGAATAGGAGTAGGAGAAGGGAATGATTGAATGCACATAGGTGCCTTCCTCCTCGAATAGTCCTTGGGGACAAGTCTTGTCTTGAATCTTGGGTTGTGATATGTTAATGTTTGGTTGAGGAGTTTGAGGAGAAGATGGAGTAGGAATAGGAGAAGATGGTAGAGCGAATGTATTCTGTGATAGGAGTAATAGAGAGAGTTGATCAGAAGAGTGAAGTAAAATCTGTATATCTTCCTAAAGATATCTCCCCCTAAAGATGAGAGCAATTAAATAGCTCCTTTTCAACAAAAGTAACATCAGCCCAGTATAAAATTTTCTAGTAGGTGGGTGATAGCACTTGTAGACTTTTTTGAGAGGAGGAATAGCCAATGAATATGCATTTCAAAGCCCTTGGAGTCAAGTTTCGGTTTGGTGAATGTGAACAAGCAACATACCCGAAATACTCTTGGTTGTAGATGAGATGGTGAAGTTGGGAAAGAAGAATTTGACAAGGGTTTTGAAGAAGACTTTGGGATGAAAGGGTTTTAGAGGGTATTGTTTTATCGGAGAAGTAGCGATCAATCTGACTTCCCCCAATATTTTAAAGGGACATTGTTTTGAAAGAAAATGCTCTAGTTATATGAGGTGTTCATTCTCACTACCGCCTACCCATTTTGTTGGGGAGTATTTACACAGATGACTCTGTATAATATCCTTTGTCCTAAGAAATAAGGGGATAGAATTGATTAAAGTACAATCTACGGCATTTGTCAGATCGACTTTCTTAAAATTTCAGCCCAAACTAAAAATCTTAATCATGGTGTGAAGTTTTAAAAGTAGAGGCAACATCATTTTGTTTGAAGATAAATCCAATGCACTCTGTGCAATCATCTATAAAGAATGCAAACCATCTAGCCCGGTTATATTAGGAATGGTAGAAGGCCCCCCCAAACATCAACATGAATAAGATTGAAGGGATGGCTGGTTCTTTTATTGCTGGAAAAAAAGAACGTTTATGTTTTGCAAGTTCTGACTTCGTAAATTCATCAATATTGGTTTACATAAAGAAGGAAACATAGTTTTAAAAGTAAGGTGGGTGACCAGCGAAAATGATAGCCATATCGGTCTTTATTGGTTGTGAGATTGGATAAAAAGACAAAGGTTGATATTCAAAACACTAGCTGGTCACAAGGTTCAAGGTATGCTCGACACTTTAAGTATTTCCCTAACGCGCTCAATCATCCTCTTCGTTTCTTGCTCTGAAAAATACAATGTGTTGGATAAAGCAAGAATCTTGCAGTGAAGTATCTTTCTTCATTTGGTATAGAATAAGGCTAGTAAATAACTTTGGCACATGTGGAACATTTTTAAGTAGAAGAGTTTTACTAATGGCAATGTGTGGCCTTAAATTGTACCATAGTACCATACATGGCTTGTAATTTTCTTCTTGCTAGGTTCCTTGGTGTATAGATGAAATTTAAGAAATAGTGGTCATATGATCGGTGGCTCTGGGTCTGTACCCAGAAGTTTTTTGGTAGGTATTATGTGGTGGATGCTTTCAAGGCATTGGGAGAATTAGAAAGGAAGATGATATACAGAGAAGACGGATTGCATGTACTGTAGGATGAGTTCTCTAAAGATTCCAAGATTTTCCTTTTCTACTTCTTCTCGGTTGAGAGCTCAGCAGTTGTTCATCTGACTCTTTAGCCACTTAATGCGGTTACCGCTTTGTTGTCCCCTTCTTGAGCCTCTCTTTACAGCCAAATTTTTGTTGTTGAGGTTTCCCATACAGCCTCGAGCATTTCTCTTTGGTGTGTAGGGCTTTTGCGATAAGTACACCATAAGGAGTCTTTGTTCATTGTCCTTGTTATTTCTGGTCTGTCTTCAATATTTTCCCGGGCAGTGTTGACCTGGAGACTGTTTTCAACCAACATCACTCATCTTCTTCCTTCTTGCTCAGATATTGCTTAATAGCCTCATTTAATGAGGCGAGATCTTCCTTCCCAAAATCTGGACTCTTACACATCAGATTCTATATTTGATCCAACAAGAAAATCATAAATTTTATATTTTTAGAGCAAACCTCTTTAAAGTTGCTGCATCCTCACTTATTTCATTTAGATGCGTGGTAGTGATACCATTTCTGCCAAAGATTTTAGTGAGTTAGAATATTACATGTGGATTTGCTTCACTTGCTTGGTGGCGAAATCTTGCTCTTGATTCCTCGTCTAGACAGCATCTTCTTTTAAATAGGTTTGTTTTACAGCTCCATATCTCCTTTGTACTGGGAACATACAAATGTCAGCGATTCGGGCACCATTGAATTCCGCAGCAAGTCATGACTATGAATCTTGTTCATCCCAAGCCTCAAATGCAGGATCTCTCCTTCCCTTAGGGCCAGAGTTCAGAAAATGGCAGGTTACCTTCCTTTGAGAAGAAGTTTCAAACCAATTGAGACCACTTAAAATTAATTTTACCATTCAATACATAGGAGGCTTATGTTTTATGCAGTCCTGATTGAATTGGGTGACTTCCCTCACTCTCGTGTGCCTTCTTGAGCGGTTTTGTGCTGCTGAAGTCATCATATCACCCTCTCTCAAGGAATAAGGGAATCAAAATGTTCAACAAGAACATTGAGACCCTAAAAACGAGAGGCTACGATACCATGTTAAAAAGCCCAGTTTAAGCTGTAATTTTCTTATTTTCATCGGTGAAAAACTTACAAATAAATACACAAACCTAGAGGCCTATCTTAGGTAACTACAAACTAGGTAAGAAACTAATTCTAATGAACCATACCCTTGGAATAAGGGATCTTAATAAAATATTTACAAATCTTTTAATTAGAAACAAATCTCTGACATTATCTTTTTAAATTTTTCAGTAGCTCTAACTTGTGCATTTGTTTGATTTTCTATATGACCACCTTCTAAAATTTCCTTGAAACTTTTTCTTTCAGGATGATGTGTGAGATTCGGTTTCAAGTTGGTGGCCCCTCATGGTGTATTAGTAAGCATCATTTATTGTTTTATTTTATTTTTGATAATGCATGCTTGAGGAAACAGTTGGAATCAAAGTTCGAGTGTTCAGTACTAACTAGTATATGCGCATATAAAATGTGTGGTACTCAAATTCTATGGAAAAAAAAACTTGAAAGTGCAGTTGCACCTGCTAGAGGAATTCGAGTCTACTGAACAGCAAAGTTTAAATCTCTACTATTCTTAAAACGTTGCTGGTAGGTGATTACATCTTTGCAACCATAGAAAAAGATGAACTGGTGCAGGAGTGGAAAAGTTTCAATCGCTGGAATCAAGGACCCAAATACAATAGGGACAGAGAAACACACAGAGATCGGTTCCGGTATCTGAACCATGTTCAAACTTATCCAGCGTTCATATTTCCAATGGATCTTTAGGGGATCACCTGTCGCCACCGTTGCAATTCAACGGAATTAAAATTGTAGACAAACCATAAACCTACTAGATGTCTTTTATTAAGGACAATTACATGGATTAAATAAAGGTAAATTTGGATTCACTTTTGTTTTTCATTTTTACTTGATGTCTTCGATTAACAAAAGGTTTTAGCTTGCTATTTAGTAATATTTTATTTATTTATTTGGATTTAGATAAGTATCATAGATATACCTAATTAACAAACAAAGAGTGCATACACTCAGAAGCAGCTTGTGTATCAAAGTATTTTCCTTCATAAAGAGTTAGGTAGACAACAACATACCGAGCTTCAGGAAATGTTGATCAACTGTGATGAATCACATTTGTTGTCGGGTTTATCATTTTTGGGATTATCAACTTAATATAATTATTTTTGTAAATATATGTCTATTTTATGTTCATGTTTAGATTGATTTGTGTCTAATTATTTATTTTTACAGTGCATGTCGTCAATTTAGATTAAATCAAATTCATTTTGTAATTTTAATTTATTTATAAGAAAAACACTATCCGTGACTTATTTACAAGCAAAAACTAACACTATCTCGATTTCCATAAAACTTTCATTTTCTAAAACGTCTTGTGAATAAATTCACGTAGAAATGATAAAAGATGATACACGTGTAATATGTAATAACACACACAATAATAATAATAATAATAATAAGAATGAATGAAAATCATAATCAGTGATTCATAAAAGGACGATTAATATTTTAACTTATTAGTAAAATCTACCACTAATAAATGTTAAAAATTTTTATAATAAACGTGAGTTTAACCATGAAAAAACATTTATTTATATGAATGGATGAAACAAAATTAAATAAAGGATGAAGACAATAAGTGACAACAGAACAAGAAATAGAAAATAATAAACGTGTTACATTTTAAAAACAAAAAACATGTTGCAAGCATTTCAAGTCGGGCATTATCATTGTTTTATTGGAGTGTAGAATGATTTTCTCCTTCAAAACATATTAATGGTCTTTAAGATTTTAGTGACCGAGGATAAACAAAAATCAGAAAACTAAAGAAAAATCTTGGATGTAAATTTAAGATTAGGGTTGAGAGTTTAGGAGTTTAGTTTGTAGTGTTAAATTAGGATTTAAATTTTTAAAAAGATTGTATATTAGCGTATTAAAATATAACCTAAATTAAAATATAATCAACTATGGTATGTTTATAGTTCAGTCTGCATTTTATTTTTTTATTTAATATGTAATCAATTTTTATATTTAAAATAGTGAAAATCACTTAAAATTATTAATTATTTTTATTTGTAAAATTTTAATCTTTAATATATATATAAACTGTGAAACTTAATTAAATAATGTTTCGAAATAATATTGAAAGATTAAAATTTAAAACTTAAAATTAATATAAAATACCAAGAACTAAAAGAATTATCAAGGACAGTTCAAAATTTTAAAATTCCGATATATATATATATATATATATATATATATATACACACCTTACTCACAACTGAAAATGGGTCAAAACTTTGAATCTTTAATGAGCTAATAATCCAAGGGTTTATCATATTTCTCAATTAATTAACTATTTTCAATTAATTTTTAGAGGTATAAATAATTGGAAAATTAATTAAACATGATTAAGCTTTTAAGTATTTCACGTAGCTTCTTTGTAACTACTTTCTCTCAATTCTCTTCCAGCCAAACACATTTCGACTTCCAATTTCTTGGGTAAAGTGAGGATTTCAAAGTTTTGTTTTCAATTGATTTCTAAGCTTTGTCAAATATTATTGTTTTCTCTGTGATTTTTAAAAACTCATGAGAAATCATCGTTGGAAGAAGGATTCCCGTTCTTCTCTCTAATGAAGAGTTCTTTATTAATTACAAGTTCTTGATCCATTTTTATATGATTTTCATTGGGTTTTGATTAATTAAACTCAGTTTATAGTTTTAATTGATGGTTTATGATAAACGTTGAAGAAATTTGTAGTAATCTATTTGTGTTGAGTTGAGGATTGGTTTATACCTTTGATTTTGATGTTTAATATGATAATGAAGTGAGTTTGATGATAAAATCCCGAAATCTATCAATCTCTAGTTTGTTTAGATCGTAGCAAGAGGAATTTGAGGTGTCAGGTTAATTATTTGCTTCTTTGGAGGTATAAGGTTGTTTTATGTTGTTGTTTTGATGTTAATTGATGTTATTTGAGTTGAGATTCGTAGTTGTAAAGAATTTTGGGTTGAGTTTTGGTGATCATGATGTTTGGTTTATAAGTTGTGGTGTTTGGGGATTGAATAATGATACATGTAGCATTTGGTTTAACATGCTGGTTTTAATTGTGTAAAGTGCATGTTTTAAAAGGGCATGATGATGTTTTAAAGAATAATGTTATGTAAATGGTTTTAAATGCATTGATGGCGTATGTTTTTAGCACTCCTCACTAAGCCTTGTGTGCTTACGCTCTCATTTTCCATCAATGTAGATAATTGAGGTCTTGGAAGGCAGCTAGAAGCAAGGGGATCTTGGCAAGACTTGTTACCAAAGTATGTTTTGGTTTAGACTATAATGAATAATGGCAATGGGGTACTTGTTGTGTTTTGGGAGATGTATTGTGGAACTCCCTGTTTGAGCATGTTTCTTTAATTGCTCTAGGATTGTAAATGGCCTTTAAGGATTGTTTTTGTTGATGGTTTACCTTTTTGATATGTTGGTTGGATGCATATAGGAAGCATGCCTATAGATTTCCTCTTTGATGCATAAGTTCTCGTTGTGTTGTTAGATAGGTGATGCCAGTTGGCATGAGATATGTTTGACATGTTAGTATTGTGTTTAAAGCATGTTGGAGTGGTTTGAGAATGCTTTCGAGATGAAAAAATCAGCCAAATGTGACATTACAGGCCCAGGCGTACCGATACGCGGGGGAGCATATCAGTACGAATAGGCAATTTCAACCTTGTGGGATCGGTACGGGTTTGGTGCGTTTCGATACCCCTAGGCAAATTTGGCCTGGCGTACCGGTACGGGGATGGGCATTTCGATACGAGTTCTAGCATCTGGAACTCACTTTTGTAACTCGAGGAACCGTATCGGTACGGTTTAAAATATTTCAAAAGTTCGATATTTTAGTTAGGTGTATCGCAACGGCTTGATGGTGTATCAAAATAGTGTGTTTCAAACCGTATCGATACGAGCTTACCCGTTTCGATACGGATGGTCGTTTTTCTTGTTAATGTCATTTTGGGCAGTTTTGCTTTCTTTGCATTTTAGTCCCTGAATCTTGCCAATGCAATTATATGTGGTTGAATGATCGGTTTGAGATGAAATTTGAGATAGAAGTTTGAAACATGACTAATTAAAGATTGGTAACCTAAAAATGAGCTTCAAATCCTAAAATTCTCTGTATTTTCAATTTGGTCCCTAAATTACAAATGTGATCAATTGGATGTCAAATTGATGCCCGATTGAGTTGGGGTTGCACCTTATGTTTGTATGAATATGTAGGATTAATAATTGGAATTTAGATAAGATTAAAATAAAAAAATGGACCGGGTTTGGTTGTATCTCTTCGGTTTGCTACAGCAAACCTAATGTAGCCTTCTTGGTTCGGTTGGGCATCTAGGTCGGGTCAAGGGGGTTACAAAGTTAACAGCTTATCCTCACTGTTCATGTTTATTTAACCTAACTCTCTCGATATTAAGCCATATATCAATAGTTAAAAGGCCTCTCTCGATAGCTCTTACAATAACTACGCATGAAGAACGATGAATAGAGTAGATAAAAGAAAATAACTATAGTATTAAAACAAAGTATTCAAAACATAAAATCCTAAAAAGCAATAAATCCAACTAAAAGTATTTAGCTCATGTCTGAGCCTAAAACATCCATAATAAAAACAATTAAAAAATAGCAGATTATCAAGCAAGGGATAGAAAAAGGTTAAGCATCCTTGACGATCTTCTCCAAGCTTTCTAATTGTGTTACAAGTCCCGCGCTCCTTCAGCCTCTATCGATGGCTTCTGTCATGTGGAGACTCCTCTAGAACTTTGACTCCGGTGGTTCTCTGATAGCTGAAGACTAAGGGTTGTCATCTGTGATACAGCTCTATTTGTTTATGTCCCAAGTCTCCTTTATATAGGCGAGAAAGCTAGGATTTTTTAACCCTAAAGCGCGTGAAGCCTCTTTAAGAGGATCTTGCTTTCCTGCTTCCTTTAGTGAGTTTCATATCTAGTGAAAGTCCATGTAAGCCAATACTAGATTCATCTCCAACTCTTCTTGCCTCGTCAGCTCCAACGAGAGATATGTTGTCCTTTCTGTTCCAGCGTTCCTCCAGCTCCAACAGTTACTACGCAAACACCATAAAAACACTAGCTTCCCATTAAAAGCACCAAAATATATGACAATTAAGCATAGGCAGTGTAACTCCCTATCTACATGCAAACTATATGCAAACTACTCCTAAATACAACTAAATCAGCTTAAACACATACAAAAGCTAAACTAAAAGGGTATGCAAAATAGGTCATTTACACAGTCATCAAATACCCCCAAACCTGAATTGTTGCTTGTCCTCAAGCAATGCAAACTATCCCCAAAAATATGAAAACATAAACAACCTATCATATCAAAGGTTTCAACTAAGCTAGGGTTCCAAAAATTCCAAAACATGCTACAACAGTAATTTATTCCTCGGCTATTTTAAAGTTATGCAATGCATCAGAGCTCACAGTTTTGTTCCAAGGATCAATTATACTGTAGGTGTAATGAGTGCTTTGTCGGATGAAATCATCACTTAATGACCTTAAAAAAATTTAAGGATTGCTCTCTATTATTGCCTCAACATTTTATTTTTCTTTTTAAGCATAATATTGTACTCTTTTCATTCTTTTTATGTTCATTAAACTGTATCATTGAGGTTTAGCTTATCACGAATACTCTTCAAGCCTGAAGATTGTGTAACACCCATTCCCGGTCTGATAGTAATCCGGGTCAAAAAATGTTACCGGTGATCAAAACGAAAATCGGTTACTAAAATCAATGACTTAAATTATAAATAGTGGATTAATATCATACAATTGATGCAATGCTTGACTATAATCTATACGAACTCGTTCGAATTTTGGTAAGGACCAATTTTAAACTTCTACAAATTTAAGAACTAAATTGTATTTCCTGCAAGTTTTAAGGACTTTTCAGTAATTATACTTATCAATATGGAATTCAATGCATAAATGTCTTAAGTTTCAATTTTCAATGTGATCAGAGTTCAATTATATCTTGAATTAAGTCTCTTAAATCTAGTGACCGAATTATAACATTTTGTTATTAAATATATTTATTTTTAATAATAAACAATTAAAAACACTTTTAAAAATAGCCTAAATTAAGAAATCGTATAAAAATAATTGGTAAAATAGCTCCTTAAATATTCTAATTTTGACCCTTTTACGATTTAGTCACCAAAAGCAGTTCTGAAAACTTTTCATTTTAGTCACTAGAGAAAATATCCCAAAATCAATTTAATTTCCTCAATTTGAATTTGCAAAATACTTAATATATCAATTAAAGTATTTTCCAGTTTTCCATATTTTATTTTGACCAACAATTTTTTATTATATTTTAATTCCCTAAACTAACTCGGTCTATTTGATCAATAATTTCTAGAGCCCAATTTAAGGCGTTCATTCTCGTGAAACAAAGATCTACCCTGAACAAGGGGAAATGTAATTCTCTTTGAAGCTCTCTAGGAATAGAGGTTTCATTGATTATATATCTTTTTACATTGATTGTGATGATTTACTCTTTGAAAGCAGTTATGAACTGATTTATCTTGGATTTTAAGTTAATATATTCTAAGTAGCATTATTTCATTTTCAATTGTTTAGTTTGAACATTTTGCAAGAGAATATTTAGCATAATCACTTACATTCGATAGATCTTTGTAATACCCAAATTTACATTCTTGTTTAAGGGTTATTTAGTAAGATAATTACTTAAATCTTACTTAGTAGCTAAAATGACAAAAAAGGATACTCACAAAATTTAGTTAAAATCAAGGAAAATTGGAATAGAATTCAAGGTTAAAGTTTAGTGACCAAAATGATAAGTTTTCAAAACTTGTATGGTACAAGTCGAAATATAAAAAGTTGAAGGACCAAAGTTGTAATTTCCAAAAAAGTTAGGTGTTTTATTTCATAAATAGATAGAGCACCTATTGGTGTGGATCGAATGTGGAATTATTTGGGTGACCTATCTAGAATATTGCAATTTTGATAAAAAGGAATATTGAGTTAAATTATGTGTATTTGGTAAATTTATTAAGAGGAATTTTATCCGAGGAGATTTTGAAATTATCTTTAATATTGGACCTAGTCAAACTTTTAAGTTTGAATCTAATAAATTTAGATAAGTATTTTTTAAAATGAATTGATAACTAGTAAATATCGAGATTCGCACAAGTGAATATCGGTAAATTGGAATCGAATGAATTAAAATTTGTTCCATAAGTCATGGAAAATTTATAAATATTATTTATGAATAAATTATTAATTGGTTGATTGTGAAACCAACTAGAATAGTTAGATTTTTTACAAAAATCTTAAAATTTGTGATTTAAGTGACAAGTTTTGTAATCTGGTCACAATTGTTATTTTGAAATATTTTGATGTAAATTATTCATAGTTTCATGGTAATTGATGAGATGATGAAGAGCATTACTCTAGTTTGGTTAGAGTTGGGGATTTAATTTAGTTTGATTGAATCTGAATGGCAAACTTGTTGATTATGATTTAGTTGGAGGTTAATTTTTTTTGAATTAGGATTAAATTGAATAAAAATCCATTTAATATATACATGTATGCCTTGAAATTAAGAAAATATGAACAAAAGTGCTTCATCTTCCCTTCTTCACTTTCTGAAATTACATGGGAAAGAATAATTGAAAAAGTGTTAAAAAGTTAGGCAATTTGATTTTTAGGCTTTAAAGCAAAATTCAAGGTATGATCTTTAGAATAATTTGTTCTACATTCAATTCTCTACATTTGGTAGCAATATTACATGGTGATTTGAAGAACCACTGAATTATTGATGAGAAAGAATTAGGAATTGATGTGCTAAGTTAAAATTAGGACTTGGATGTCATAGTTGAATTTGTTGTTTTATGAAATTAAGCTAGAATTGTGTTTAATTTTGTTTGGAAGACATAAACCCTATCCCTAGAATTTGGCGCCTCATAGGGGTGTTGAAATTAAGGATGAATATGGAAGATTTATGTTTCTAAAATTTATTTTGATGTTAGAATGGAAAATTCTCAACTTATCTTGTAAGTGACTATTTGGCATCTTTGCAAATTAGTGAAAACATTATGAAAATTATTCTAGAGGTGGATTTGTAGAGATTAAAATTAGAAGCTTTATTATGACATTAGGATAGAATAAAGTCCTTGCAAAGTTTAGATACCTAATTTACCAAGTAGGAAGAATTTGGGATTTAATTGTTAATTATTGAAATGAAGATTATATGTTGGAAAATTTATTTTGAGCATATTAGAATGTTATTTTAGTAATGAAAACAACATTAAAAAAAAAATTTAGAGAAAATTTCGTAAAGGTTAAATAAAAGGAAAATTTGAGAAAAAATGATAAAAATGTTGGATTGAAAATTAGTTCAAGTTTCCCAACCATGTAGAATTAGTGATTAAAATGTCACTTTAAAAAAACTTAAAGTGGAAAATGTTAATGACAATTTGTCAAAGAATCAAAGTTAGTGGTTTTAGTTAAGGACTAAAGCGTAAAGTTTTAAAAGTTTGGTGACAAATTAAGTGAAAAGTTGAGAAAGTTCAGGACCAACATGGTAATTTTCCCAATAATTATTTTTATTCCATAAATAGATAGATCATCTAAAAGTCATTTCCAAGTGTGGATGAATATAAAACTATGGTTTGATTCTATACATGTTTCTATTATTGGGAAAAAATATGATTAAATTTTATAAAAATACAGAATAAGATATCGTCGTTTCGACGCTACAAAATTAAACGTGTGAAAATTTGGAGGGTGGTCTTAAAAAAGGTCTTGTGTCAAATTTTGAGATTGATAAAAAGGAATCTATTGAGTTAATATTATGTGTATGGAATATCTAGTAAATGATTATTAAGAGAATTTTATTTCCAATAAAGATTTCAATGTAAAATTAATTATGGAAGATATCGACCAAATCAAAATTTTAAGTTTGGTATATAAATACGGAGATAAAGAATTTTTAGAATTTAATTGATAAAGACATTGAAGGGGGAGATCGCAAAGAGAATAGTAAGTGAATATCGAGAAATTGATCAAATCAAAATTTCAGACACCGTTCTATAACTCATGGAAAATTTATAAAATATTATTTTATGAATAAAATTATTAATTGGTTGATTGTGATCTAACTAGAATAGTTTGATTTTTTTACAAAAATGGTAAAAATTTGTGATTTAAGTGACAAGTTTTGGTAATTTGGTCACAATGGTATTTTTGAAATATTTTGATTTCATGTTTTAAATATAATATTTTTGTGAAATGGTGTTACTAGCTAGTTTGCATGAGTTAGAAATGAATTTAGTTGTTTGAACTAGAATGACAACTTGTAAATTATGATTTAGTTGGAGGTTAATTTTGGAATAAGGATTAAATTGAATGAAAATCCATTTAATATATACATTCTAAGTTTAAATTAAGAAAAGATAAACAAAAGTGTTCATCTTCCTTCTTAACTGTCAAAATTACATGGGGAAAGAGAGAGAAACTATATTCAAAAAATTTCTTGGCAATTTTGAAGGATTAATGTAAAATTCAAGGTTTTGGATCCTTTAGAATAATTTGTTTCTACATTCAATTTTTACATTTTGGTAGCAATATTACATGGTGTTGTGAAGAACCACTTGAATTATCAAGAGAAAGAATTAGGAATTGTTTGTGCTAAGATTAAAACTAGGATTTGGATGTCATGAATCAATGTTGTTTTGATGAAATTTTCCTTGGATTGTGTTTAATTTCATGTTTGAAGACATAAACCCAACCCTAGAATTTGGGGTTTCATTAGGGGTTTTGAAATTAATGTACATGAATATGGAAGATTTATGTTTCTGCAGCTTGGATTTTGATGTTGTAATGGAAAATTCTATTTGGAATGTTTGGTAAATTAAACCTTTGAAAATTGTCAAAATTATTCTAGTGGTGGATTTTAGAGATTCATTATATAATTGATTGTTAAAAATAAATCAAAAAGTCCTGAAAAATTTAGATACCTAATTTACAAGTAGAAAGAATTTGGGGATTTAATATGTAATTATTGGAAATGAAAGATTGATATAAAAGCCCAAAAAATATTTTGATAGTATATTAAAATGTTGTTTGGATATCCAACAACATTATAAAGTTTATAGTGACCATTTTAGCACTCGAAAAGGTCAAAATAAAATAAAAACTTGAGAAAAATGATAAAATATTTTGGATTGAAAAATCGGTAGTACAAAAGCACTTCGGTGTTTTGTGTAGAATTAAGTGACTAAAAATGTCATACTCAAGCAAAGTAAGTATATTGGATGACATTGGTAAAAAATTTCCCTAATTCAATTACATGGAGAAATTGTGATTTGTTTGAATAATTTAAAAAGGCAAAGTTGATGATTACTAGGACCAATTTAGTAGAATTAAGGTTAGCCACCACTAAATCTGAATTTGTATGGAATTGGAGTGTCATTTATGTTAAAATTAAAATGTTGGAGGTGATCATATTAGAATTGTTACTATAATATATTGATACCTATAAACTATTTTGCATTTGTCATTAAATGTTGTTGCCTCACTAAGAATAAGATTAAGCGTGTGATGACTAAATCGTAGGTTTTAAAGGAGCTTGAGTGAAGAGTAGCCAAGCATCACTTTTTGATTTTTAGGATATATCTCCATACTCAAGAGTAATGTAATGGCATCCATCATTTCTTTTAGAAATTATTAGATGACATGTATATTAAGAAGGGGTTTGGAGGAGTTTATTACCAAATAATTATTTGTTAATAGTTGATATAATATGGATGATGAACCTAGTAAATATTTATTATGGTTATAAATGATAATGGACTAAGTTTATACTAAAAATGGGTCCTAAGATAGAAAGTTTAAAATCTGTCGAAAAAATGTAAAAAGCAATGTGTTTGAAAATCAGCATAAATTCCACAATCAAATTAGATTGTGAATCTTATATGTATGAATTAAAAATTTTGTCTAGTTTCTCACAAAATTAACGGACTGATTTGAGTTCTATGTAAAAAGATGTGAATTTTTTTGAAGGAAAAGGTCGACGATAGGGAACAAAATTTTAGTATTTTGGAAATTTGTGACGTGAATTTAGGAATTTATTTGAATTTTGTGTAATGAGTTTAGGATAATAATTTATATGGTTAGAAAGCTTGATTAATCTAGTTTAATTAGAAAATTTTGGGCTATAATTCATGAAATGCTTTTATCACAGTGGATAGGCCAACAAGGCTAGCGTATTTCATCTTGATAAAGTAAAACGATATTATGACTTTGGATATATATACATACAATTATGATTTATATTGATCCTTTGAACATGGAATGTTGATTTTGCCCAAATACTATTGTGAAGTCTTTGGTATAGTTGGATATCCATAGAGTCTAGCAGCTGCGTCCTAGCACTACTGATGCGTTTTTCTCAAGAATTGATGTTTAGACATGATTGTCGATTTGACCGCTATGGCGTTGTTCAAACACTTTGGTGTTGTTAGCACAAAATGTGCGATTATGAGAAAACAAAGCGTCCTCGAGTACGTACTCATCTCGATCTCTTCGGCGATGCAAGCGCTTCTGAGCGTCGTAGATACTCGATGTCGTGATGACTTTCGCGTACCATAGAATCACATTATATTGTAATTGGGGCTATAATACATGAAATGCATTTTACAATAGTTAAGTTAAAAAGCTTAGCGTATATTTGATTAATAAAATAAAGATTTGATGATATGATATAAAAGCGCAATTGGGAATCACTTGTCATCTTGCAAGAATTGTTTTAAATGTTTGCCTTGGTAGCATAATAATAAGTATGTGAATGTGTATGTATACGGAAGATTCAATCAGCATAAATGTGTCCATAGTTATATCCTGCACATAAATTGTGTCCATAGTTATCTCGGCACTTAATTGTGTCCACCGTTTGCACCTAAGGGGGTGGCTATACTATTCAGGAGTACATGGCTATTTACTAAATCTTGATATTTTTTCATTAATAGCCATAAGATTTTCTGATGCAGGTTCATTACATGATATCATGCTTTACTAAATATCATGCCTAATATAGCTATTTCATCTACAAATAATTTTATACCATATTTTACATGTTACATATTTACATTGCCTCATGAGATATACTCGTGTATTTATGTTATACACGTAGGTGATTAGGATTAGTAGATGACATCCTTTGCTTCATCATCATTCTGTATAGTAGATAATCGACATGTATTTATGTAATCATGACATCCGTCTTTTGTATGTTTAATAGTGGCATATATTTAATAAATCTGTGTATTTTGTTAAAAGTAATTATCGGGGCCTATAATAGTAAACTATTTTAAATTGATTATTATATCTACAGTTTGGTGTTAAATAGTCGATTTGATATATTTTATATGAATTAGATATCGAATAATTTTATTAGAAATCCTTTTGTAAATTAAATTATTTTAGTATGTTTGTATACTTTATGTAAAAAAATTTTATAATCGGAAGTCGAATAAATATTTTATATCGGTATTAATTAAAGTTAAATGTGCTGAGTTATAGAAATATTAAGATGGGTGACCACTTTGGGAAGTTTTTAAAAAAATTTAAATCACCCGTATTTGGTTAAATGACATGTTTAAAAAGCTATGACATTTCTGACTCGTGTCTGGTGTACGGTCATGGGAAGGGTGTTACATTTATTGGTATCAGAGCTATAGGTTTAGCCAGGTTGCGAGTTAAGCCGAGCTCGATAAAAGTGTTAAAAGTGTGTACATGCCACTAGGATGTCATATTCTTGAAAAGAAATATTTGTATGATTGATGCAATTGTTTACTAGTCAAAGGGAGTTCTTTGTAGGAATGAATGTCTGAATGAGAATGAATACGTTGGACAATTAAAAGAGGAACATTAGGAGTTCTAGAAATGAGTAAGAAGATAAACTAAGTCTAGTACCCGATTTAAGCGGGGTAATAACAAATGAACTGATATAGTAATATATTGAAATAGCGTTGTAAAGTCTATAAAGTCTTTACTATGAAAAGTTGATAAGTATTGGTTTCAGATGAGTATTTTGCTCAAAATATTTCAATGAAGTGTCACTTAAAGCGATTGATTGAAAATAAGCACGTGAGTGGTGTTTAGATCCTTTTATCAAGTAAAAAATTTCAAAGTATTAGAATGGTGACTTTGGTAAAAAATGAAAAGATTGTTAAAGTAAGGGTTGAAGAATTATTTAGTCTTCGTAGTGAATACTAAGATTATTAGTGAGGACATAAGTACAATTCCGACTGCTCAAAGATTGATGTAATTCCCGATAATGAGGCAGTGTCTATGGCTTCATCTGAGAATGGCACCTCTGAGCGAGAGGTTAAAGTCTGATTCTAGGGAATTACTAGGCAGAGGATAGTGCTACATATTTAAAAAAAGGGTTATATGTAAAAACTCTTGAAAGGTGAGTTTGGTTATCGAGTGGCTTTCTTGTGTCACATTGTTTTAACTGAAGGATCACGTCGATCCTAAAAGATACAATCATTGTGTAATGGAAGGTTCCCAATAATATTAACGAGGTTTGCAGTTTTTAGACTTCTTTGGATATTATCGAAGGTTTATGAACAACTTTTAGATGATAGTTGCTCCACTTACAAAGTTATTGAGAAAGAATGTTCTATTATATGGGTGAGAAGTGTCAAAAAAGCTTTGATCGATTAAAGAAAATTTTAAAAGCTTGATTTTGTAAAACCCGGTCATAAAAAGAGTTTAATCTGTCTTTATGCGCATCCTATAATGGAATAGGTGCGTGTTGATCTAAGATGGGAAGGTGATCACGCATGCTTCCCGACAACTAAATCCACATGAAAGGAATTACCCGACTCATGATCCGGAACTTGCGGTTGTAGTTTTTACTCTAGAAGTGTGGTGATATTATCTCTATGGTGAACAGCTACCATAGGTATCACGATCATAAGAGTTTAAAATATTTGATGACACGAAAAGAGGTTGAATCTCGGCAACAAAGATGATTGGAACTAACAAAGTTATGACCTGATCATTGATTACCATCCAAGCCAGAGCAAATGTCGTAATCGATACCTTAAATCGGAAGACATTTATTACATTATGAACTTTAAATGCTCATCGACATGAAAAGGATGGTTCTTTACTAGTAGAGATGCAATTAAGATCTTTATTTCCAAGTTGAAATAAAGAAAGTCGGCAACAAGATGAAGACTATATAGCAAAGATGAAACAAGTGGAGTGCCAATATCTATAGTATCGGATCGAAATCAAAGTTCACATCAAGATTTTAGAATGCACTACATAAAGCTTTGGGGACACGACTAAACTTTAGTAATGTGTTTCATCCTCAAATAGATGACCAAGCTGAAAGAACAATTCGAATACTAAAAGATATGCTAAGAGCTTGCGTGATTGAGTTTGAGGGATCATGGGAAAAGTATTTACCACTAGCGAATTTGCCTACAATAACAGTTATCGGACAAGTATATAGATGGCACCCTATGAAACCCTCTATGGTTGAAGTGCAAATCGCCATTAAATTGGTTTGAGTTATATGATCGCATAGTGATTAAAATGATTTGTTGCAAGAAATGGAAGAAAATAATATGTTTGGGGACAAAGGAAAACTAAGTCCCAGGTGTATTGGACCTTAAGAAATTCTAAAGAAAGTTGGCCCTGTGGCATATCAACTAGCTCTTCCACCGAAGAAGAGTAAAATCCATGATGTTTTCTAGGTCTCGATGCTCTAAAGATACAGATCGGATCCTTCACACGTGATTATACTAGAGGAGATAGATTTGCAATCAGATTTGACTTACGAAGAGGAACCAGTAAAGATACTGGCTTATGGTGTCAAATAATTAAGGAACAAGCATATACCATTGGTTAAGGTCCTTTGGCACAACCACCAAGATGAAGAGGCAACATGGGAAGCTAAGGATACAATGGAAAAACAGTACCCACATTTATTCGAAACAGGTACATCTTGAAAATTCGAGGATGAATTTTCTTAAGGGGGAAGAATTGTAATACCCCAAAATTTATAGTACTGTTTAAGGGTCATTTAGTGCTAAGATAATTGCTTAAAAGCTTACTTAGTGACTACAATGACAAAAATGCAAATGTTAGGATTTTCTCAATTATGGACTGTAGAAAAAGAAATTTCTTAGGTTTTAAGGTGTCATGTGATAGAGAACAGTAAAATAGGATACTCATAAAATTTTGTTAAAATACAAGGAAAATTGGAATAGAATTCAAGGTTAAAGTTTAGTGACCAAAATGATAAGTTTTCAAAACTTGTGCAGTACAAGTCGAAATATAAAAAGTTGAGGACCAAAGTTTTAATTTCCCAAAACTTAGGTGTTTTATTTCATAAATGGACAGAGCACCCATTGGTGTGGACTTTATGTGGAATTACTAGTTTGATCCGATATTTTGATTATTGAAATCACGATCAAAGTTTAAGTGGAATTGGATACTCGGATCAACGAAATATTATGAAATTTTAAAATATGATAGAGGAAGGTTATAAAAAGTCATTTCCAAGTGTTGGAAATATTTTATTTCGATTCAGGATAAATCCTATGATTTATATTGATTAAGGAATTTATTTAATGTGATAAAATTCTCGGCATTTATCGGTAAATCGGATCAAGCTAAAATTTTGGAGATGATTCCATAGACTTTGGAAGAGTTATAACATATTATTTTATGGATATTTGGAGAGTTAAATGTTTGGATTAAATTTATTTGACTAAAATTGCCTAGAATGTCAATTTTGTAAAAAGTTAATTAGTAAAGGTATTTTGGTCTTTTCACCCAAAGGGACATGGAAGGAATTTTGAGATTTCTTTAATGGATGAATAGTGGTTGTTTGGAATCCAAATAAGTTTAGTTAAAATTTTATAACATGGTAAACTAGTAAATATGAATTGATTGGATGGTAAATTGGAATAAAATGAATTAAAAACTTATTTTTATTTATACAAGTGGCATAAATATATGATATATGAAGATTTATCATCCAAAAATTCATTCCCAAACTATGGAGAAAGAGGAGAAAGAAGAGGAAGTCTTACAAGCTCGATTTAAGCCTCGAAACTCAGTTTTTAGGTAATCTCGAAAAGTTTTCTTCTTTTCAATCTCTATCTATTGATGTAAATTATTCATGTATTTCATGCTTGATTGATGAGATTTGATATGAGAAAGAAATTAGGGTTTATGTTCAAATTTGGGGGTTTTATGATTCTATGAATATATGTTCGATTTTATGTTGAAATCAGGCAGGAATGAAGTTGGATTCATGTTTTTGAATTAGGATTTAAACCCTAAATCCTTTAAGAAGATTAGGGTTTAGGGGTCTAACCTTGAATTAGGGTTTGTGATGATGAGCTAGTAATCTAGCAAGTTTGATTTGTTGTTTGAAATCAAAACCTTAAATTTAAACCCTAACGAACTAATTCAGCAAAGTGTTAAAGTTAGGGGTTCAATTCTGATTTTTGGAGTTTGAAATGTAATTTTGTTGTTAGTGATGTTTGAGGCATGAAAATGAAGTTAAAATGCTAAACCGGTGATTATTCGTGCTAATGACCATTTTGACAATTTGTCAAAGTGGATAACCTAGTTGGAAATGGTGTATAAGAAGAGGACAAATTCTGATTTTTTTATGTTAAGTGATGATTATGATGTATAGTTGATGATTGGGGCCTAATTGCAATGTTTTAAAGCTAGAATCCTTGAATTGTAAATTGGTGACTATTGCAACAAGTTAGAGAACAAAGGGGTTGAAATGTGACAATTAGGCATTTGAAGAGTACATGTTGTAAAAATTTATTTAAGTGATTTAGATGTTGATTTTGAAGTGAATAGAAGCATGTATTCACTTAGGGACCAAAACGACAATTTGTAGAATACAAAGGACCAATTCGGCTATTAAGAAAAAGTAATGGAAATTTGTGGAAAAATAGAAAATAGATTAATTGGATCAAAAACATTCCTTTGAGGACCAAGAAGACAAATTGGCTTGAGGTTTAGGGACCAAAAATGGAACTTTTCAAAGTTTAGGTCTAAAGTGTAAAGGATAAAAAATGTAAGGATCAAGCTTAAATTAACTATTTGAAGCTTGGAAAAGTCATAGGGACTAAAATAAGTATTTTAGTAAAGGTTGAAAGCTTAAGGTAAAATGTGAGAAAAATTTGATTGAATATAAGAAACTTTATCGGATCAATTATATGTTTAATGGATAGTTATTTTATTTACTTTCCATTATTATATTTAAGTGAATATGTTCTAACATATACTTGGAATGGTATATGTTATTTTATAATGTAGCTTTCGATACAAATTGGGACCATACTAACAAAAATGGAAAGGAAAATGGTCGGGGTGAGATCAAGTGATAAAGTCGACTTCATTACAAGGACAAGTTAGCACATTTTACTTATTTATTAAACATGTGATATGAGTGAGTGTATTTTTACTTATTTATATATATGTTATACAGTGAGTGTATTTTTACTTATTTTATATATGTGATATGAGGAGACTTTTGAAAAATCGACCATGATATTAATGAAAATGTATGTTGATCAAAGTTATGTAAATGGCATGAGATATTAAATGGCATATGTGATACATTAATATGGCATAATGATTTATCTAAGATAAATCGAATTTTAGATTTTGGGTATGAACTTCCCATTATCGAATTATGGATGATAGAATTGATGGATTGGATATTAAATGTGAAAATATTATATTGTTATATATGAGTACTAGTGTGAGTCTTTGGTATAATTGGATATCCATAGAGTCTTAGCGGTGCATTCGGCACTACGGTGCGTTCTAGACGCTTCGACATTGAAGACACTATGGTGTTGTTTAGACACTTTGGTGTTGACATTAGATGCTACAACGTTGCGGACGCCGGTGTTGTTTAGACGCTTCGGTGTCGACTAGCACAAAAGGTGCAATAATGAGAGCAAAGGGCATCCTCGATGCGTATTCACCATCGGGCGCTTACGACATTGTAGACATTACGATGTCATTATGATGACTCGTATACCATAGGTTCACATGAAATTGTACTTTGGGCTATAATTCATGAAATGCTTTTATGCAGGTGGATAGGCTTATAAGGCTATCGTATTTCCGACTGATAAAGTAAGAACGATATTATGACTTGGGATATATATAAATACAATTATGATTTATATTGATGCTTTGAACATGTAATGTTGATTTTTCTCAAGTACTATTGTGAAGTCTTTGGTATAGCTAGATATCCATAGAGTATTAGCAGCTGCGTCCTAGCACTATGGTGCGTTTCAGTCACTTGAGTGATGTTTAGACACTTCAGTGTCGACTTAGACGCTACGACATTGTTTAGACACTTTGGTGTTGTTAGCACAAAATGTGCAATTATGAGGAGCAAAGAGCATCCTCGAGTACGTACTCATCTCGAGTCGCCCGGCGATGAAAGCGTTCTGGCATCGTAGACACTACGGTGTCGTGATGACTCACATACCATAGCATCACATTATATTGTACAGGCTATAATACATGAAATGCATTTATACAGGAAATTAAGTTAAAAAGCTTAACGTATATTTGATTAATAAAATAAAGGTTTGATCATATGATATAAACTGCAATTGGGAATCGCTTGTCATCTTGCAGGAATTGTTTTAAATGTTTGCCCTTGGTAGTATAATATTAAGTATGCCAATATTATGGTATACCAAAAGAGTCAATCTAGCACTTAATTGTGTCCATAGTTTATCGACAGGAATTGTGTCCATAGTTATCTGCACTTAAATTGTGTCCATAGTTATCTTGGCATAATTGTGTCCACCATTTGCACCTAAGGAATTTTCTAATGATTATTCATGATTACACGACTATATGTTTTATAGTCTCTTGATATTTTTTCCTTGGGCCATAAGATTTTATAGTATAGGTTCATTACATGAGTATCATGCTTTACCAAATATCATGCCTAATACACTATTTCATCTACAAATAATTTTATACCGTATTTTACATGTTATATATTTCTGTGCCTCACTAGGATATACTCAGCGTGTATTTATGTTATACACGTAGGTGATCGGGATTAGTAGATGATAGCCTTTGCTTCATCATCATTCTGTATAGAAGATAATCGACATGTATTTCAATAATCATGAATCTGTCTTTTGTATGTTTAATAGTGGCATGTATTTAATAAATCTGTCTATTTTGTTAAAGTAATTATCAGGGCCTATAATAGTGGCGTAAACTGTTTTAAATTGATTATTATATCTATAGTTTGGTGTTAAATAGTGTGATTTGATATATTTTATATGAATTAGATATCGAATAATTTTATTAGATACTCTTTTGTAAATTAAATTATTTTAGTATGTCTGTATACTTTATGTAAAAAGTTTTTTAATCAAAACTTGAATAAATATTTTATATCGGTATTAATTAAAGTTAAGTGTGTTTGAGTTATAGAAATATTAAGATGGGTGACCACTGAGAAGTTTTTTTTAAAAAAAATTAAATCACCCCAGATTTGGTTAAAAGATTTGTTTAAAATGCTGTGACATTTTTGACTCGTATCTGTATATCTGATCACGAGAAGGGGTGTTCTGAATCGATGGCGATTCAGTTAACAAGCCATTACAACGAAAGTTGGATGAGGATGCAACGAGTTGATCCACTTGTTCGATGATGTGTGGTTTTGATGAACAATGGAAGTTGTGGTTAATTTACATGTTTGAGTCGCGATTGAATTGTTGAGTGAAAGCCAGCAAGCAAGCAATACTATTTGTCAAATGAATCATTTTATGTTCTTTGCCTTGTTGCACCACGATAATCTTTTGAGTTAAGCGAAGGGGATCGATTCTTTAATTGGTTTTCTTACGTATTTGTTAATTTGTCCTCTCTGCTTCAATATCAACCTTAAATTCAATCCTTTTATATCTCATTTACAGTCACAATTACAATCATAGTCCTTTGATTTTCAGAATTGCTTACAACGACATAAGAATATAACTAAATACTTATCCTTGTGGGATCGATATCTAACAGGATCTACTTGTTAGCTATACTTGCTTTGGTAGTGTATGCTTGCACAATTTGTGTGATGTTGATTCGCCGATCAAGTTTTGGCACCATTGCCAGGAATGTCGTTATTTGGTGTTTATATTTTTGTTTGTAATTCTATTTCTTTTCTTTAGTTTGTAGTTGTTACTTATCTTTTTTTTCTTTGTTGTTTTTTCTTCTTTACAATAGTATATTGGGTGTTGTATGACCATAATCTCTGCCACACCACTTCTCATACATGATATAGAAATTGAACTCTCAGATGGAGATTTAGAGAACAAAGAGAAATGGCAAGACAAGGCAAAATGAGGGTATACATACATTGCCCCCACAAGATCCCAAAATCCACCGTTGTATCCACCAATTCCAGTTCAAAACAGAATAATCTGAGATGTTTTAGTTCCTCCTTTGGATGATTTACAACCAGGAGTGGTTCAAGTCTATTCAAGCTGAAAATTTTGAGTTGAAGCCAGTCATGTTGCAAATGCTCAACTCGAATGGGCAGTATGTTTGGTTGCCACATAAAGATGCTAGAGAGCATCTTCAATCATTTCTATTAATTTGTGCTTCTTTTAGTCAACAAGGTGTTCTGATGATGCCTTACGTATGCAATTATTTCTATATTCTTTATAGAGAAGAACTTGCACTTGGTTTCGTGGACTTCCTACTGGATCTATCACTTCATGAAATGACCTTGCAACACAGTTTGTGTTACGCTTTAATCCACAGATAATGAACTTGTGTCTGAGGAATGATATCACTATTTACTATCATTTGGATGATGAAACTCTCCATTCTACATAGGAAAGATACAAGTCATTATTGCAACGATATCCCAATCATGGTCTTCAACAAGAAACTCAAATTGAGAACTTCTACAATGGATTGAACACTTCCAAAAATATCTTGTTGATGGATCATCTAATGGACCTTTACTTGATTGCACTTACACTTTTTGCTATATTAGTTTGGAGCAATTCACACAAAATGATTCTCAATATCCTATTTAGAGTCGCTTCATGCAAGGCGGTACCGGGAGTTTTCGAGCTGGATGATATTTTTTTCTATAAAGGCTTAAATTTTTCTAGAGAATAAAATCAAGAATATGGAAGGAACAATTAAAGTTGCTCATATTCAACTTGCTCAATAGACAACTGCTTATGTGTTCTCTTGTGAGATATGTGGTGAAAACCATAGTTATGAAGATTGCCTACAACATGCAGAAAATGCGAGTTATGTTAGCAACATGCGGGGCATTATCATGAGAAATTCTTACAATGCATCTAATAGGCAATCTTGGGGAAATTCTAATTCTGGGAAAAACTCTGGAGTATTTCGCTTTGGGAATAATACTTTTCAAGGAAACTCTAGTGTGCGGCAAGGGAATTTCAGTTATCCGCATTAGCAATATACTCCATAAGTTCCATTGCAGTCACAACATAACAAGGTGAGCGAAAATAGAGGGACTTACCAGCTTGGTTCGATCGAGAGGAAATAAACGGAATATATATATTTCTAAATATTATTTTCTGGTTGTGATCGAACAAGGAAAGAAAACAAGGATAGGAAAAGTTGAGAGGGAATTCTTACATTAGAAAAATGAGAATTGACCGAACTAATGGTATAATCAGAGTAAGAGATTAGAGACCCAAGTTTAGTAGAATAAAATGGGAGCCATCATTATTAATCAGATGAAATTGATAACAAAAAGCTGTATGTAAGGTGAGTGTAGTTATGAGTGTAGTTATGAGTCTCAAGATTGGTTCAATACAATCTCGATTGTATTTGATATTTTTGATTGCATATAATATATTGTGTGATTTGTTTGTAAGTTTAATTAGAGTATTTTGATAATATGGTGTAACACGGAAGTACGCTTAACCTTTTGATATTTTCTCTTGTGAGTATAATGTTTTAATTTTGATATGATTTATGTTTTAAATGAAATTAAGACTTGAGTTATGATTAGTGACAAATTATTATGATGTGTTAAACTATGGAGCTCAAAGCTCATTTATGACTGTACTATGATGCTAAAACAAGCTATGGAACTTCAAGATTCACTTATGATATGAATATGATACATTGTAGATAAAAGCTCACTTATGTGATAAGACTCTTCTTCTAAGAATAAAGCTTAAAATGCTATAAGTTGATTAAACAATGGAAGCTCTTAGACGCTTTGGCATGGTACACTGGTATATTCGGACTACGATCCACGGGCTATAGCTCAGGGATGATGATCCCATATATGTAATATACTTGAACACTAGTCATTATTTTGTTCTTTGTGCTATGTGTAACACGGACCAATACGGTTAAACACGGACCGATGCTACCTATGTCCAATGTGATCCAAGGCAAATATTGTTAAAATGCATAAACTCAGATATGAACTCTAATGAGAACTCCGATAAGAGTTCCCGATAGAATCTCGATAAGATATGATAAGTGTAAGACATGAAAGGAAATGCAAAAGTATGTCTTATACAAACTTTGGAAGCTCTTGAATTCTGATAAAGCTTTCATAAAACAAAGTTAATATAAAATATGACTTGGAAGAAAAAATTAAACTATACCATCCCTAACTTATGTGCATTGAATAACATCATATGTCTTATTTACATTGATTCATATCATCTTTTATCATTGAAATATTTATATGTCATATGTCTTGAAGTTCACTACCTCACTAGGCTATATAAGCCTAATGTACTTCATTTGTATGCATTGAAGGTTTTAAGTCTTCGTGATCGATTAAATCGTATCTTTGGGCTACAAGTCACTTTTAAAGCATTAGGTAAGTTCCTCAGGTTCCTTTGATAAACTCCTAGTATGGTGGCATATGATACAAGCATGTTTGAATACATTTCAGGGTATGAACTAAGTATGCCGATTTTGCATTAGGGTAAATATGACCTTGGTTGATAACAAGATATGATTAAGTGATAACTAGGACTTTGATGTACGGTATAATATTATGATTGAATTAGTGGTTATGAATCCCTGCTATATAAGATTTTGAATGAACCTTTAAAACAAATGGAAATAAGTGGACCTACGCATAATGGATTTGTAATGCTTGGAGCTAAGTCATGTTAAGTTTAGCTTGTTAAGTATGATGTACTTTATTAAGTTTGAAAGTTCGAACAGTGAGTTGATATAGTATAACATGCTTAAATAACAGATTTTATGCTTAGTACTAACAGTCTGAGTCTTGAAGCATAAGTGTAAGAATTAGATATGAAATATGCGTAAATGGGTGTTAAGTTATATACCTTGAGATTTTGAATAGGCAACAAGGAAATTTAGAGACGGATACACGTGTAATTAGTCTTAAAAAGTTCAAAATTATGGTATTATGGTTAAAGAGGTTTAAAACTTTTTGAATGGAATTAAAATGGAATTAGAATATCAGACGTGCAATCTGGTACGACATTTGCGACGTACCGGTACGACTAAACTAAAATAGACCATTTAGTACATGGTGTATCAGTAGAATGGAGTGTACCGGTACGAAAATTAGATATTGAAATTTAATTGGTCCGGCGTACCGGTATTGTGTATTTAAGTACCAGAACGGTGCTGGTCGGTACCGGTACAAATGCTAGTACCTGTACGAAAATGAGTTATTGAAATTTGAAAAATTAATTGGTACCGGTACAGATGGCAGTTAATACAGTTAGGGATAAATTTCAAGTTTTGAATCTTTCCATTTTAGTCCTAAATAAACCACTTATCAATCAATTGGATAAGTCATTTATGCCCTAATGAGTTAAAATATGACAAGAAGGCATGAATTGTCATGAATTTCAAGAATGGGTCCTTAACATCGAAAAGAATCATGAATTTATAGAAATTACAAACTAGTCCCTAATTAGTCAACATGTTACTTGATTAAGTTCTAGACCTCCAAATGAGTTGGAAAATTACAAGTGAGTCTAATAAGGTATGAATTGCATGTATGTGGAGTTAGATTCTGGAAAATGTCATGAAATGCTAAAATTACAGTTTAGTTCTAAAACTTCGAATGTCTTGCACAATGATCCTAAGCGTAAACACAAGCTCGACATGATCTGATATGATTATTTACATGGAATGCATGACAAGAAACATATTTTCACTTTATAATAACATAAATAATTTGCAAATCATGAAATCATATGTTTGAGTTAAACTTTTGGTCCCTAGCGAGAATTTAGATTATTGTCTTAATAATTAAATTGAGTTTGGTTTAATCAGGTTAAAATTCAGACATGGGTGATTGACTACAGATGAAATCTGATAAGTTCCTTAATTTTAAAATATTCACGCTTTAGTCTTTAAACTTGTACCTTTTGTAAAATAATCCTTAAAGATTAAAATCAAAATTGTTAAGAATAAGGCCTCTATTAATTAATGTTTGCTTTAGAATTATGCATGTTATGGTTTATGTACAACATTGATTCGATTTGTTTTGAATAATCTACTACTCCGATTCTCTAATTTGTTTTTCCTAGTACAACTTGATCTGGTTTCCTCCCAAATCGGGTAGGGGTGTTCTGATTTTACAACGATGCAAGGGCACTAATCTCATTCTAAACTGGGAAAAATGTCATTTTATGGTCACATAAAGAATTGTTTTAGGCCATCGAATTTCTAAAGAAGGAATTGAGGATGATAAAGCTAAGGTGGATGTTATTGAAAGATTGCCTCCACCAACGAATGTAAAAGGTATTCAACGTTTCCTTAGCAATGCTGATTCTTGTAGAAGATTTATTCATGATTTTTTGAAAATCACAAAGTCGTTATGTCTATTGCTGGAATAAAATAGAAAATTAGACTTTGACGATGCATGTATGGATACATTTAATCGAATTAAGAAACAAGTTGTGAACACACCTATTGCCGTTGCACCCAACTGAGAGCAACTGTTTGAACTTATGTGCGATGCTAGTGATTTCGCTGTTGGGGTAGTTCTAGGCTAAAGATGAGACAATGTATTTCATGCAATCTATTATGCTAGTAAGACAACAAAGGCTTAGATTAATTACACAACTATATAGAAAGATTTATTAGCAGTTTTGCTTTTGATAAGCTTCATTCTTATCTTGTTGGTGCAAAGATTACGGTGTTTACTGATCATTTAGCCTTGAGACACTTTTTTGCTAAGAAATATGCAAAACCAAGATTTGATTCGATGGATCTTGTTGTTGCAAGAGTTTGACATTGAGATAAAAGACCGAAAAGGGCCGATTATTTTTCAAGATTAGAATCAAGTAGCGAAGATGGAAATAAACTTCAAATTGTCGACGCATTCCATATGAAAAGCTCTTTGTTGTGGATGCAACATCTTGGTATGTGGATTTTGTCAATTACCAAGTATGTAGAAAAACTCCTATAGGTGTCACTGGACATAAGAAGGCAAGATTTCTTCGTGATGCAACTAAATATCAATGGAATAAACATTATCTATTCAAGGTTTGCAATGATAATATTATCAGACGTTGCTTTCCTAATGAAGAAATGATACCAATTTTACAGCAATATCATGATGCTCCGTATGTAGGGCACTTTGGTGGTATGAGAACTGCTACAAAAGTTCTTCAGTCAGGATTCTATTAGCGTTCATTATTTAAGGATGCCCATGAGTTTGCACAATGGTGTGATCGTTGTCAGTTCACATGATCAATATCTAGAAGAAATAAGATGCCACAATAACCAATTATGGAAATTAAACTATTTAATGTTTGGGGATTGGATTTCATGGATCCTTTTCCAAATCCTTTTGGTAATCTCTATATTTTACTTGTTGTGGACTACGTTTCCAAACATATAGAAGCTGTGGATGTCACCCTAATGCTTACGAGAATGCCTCTATTTACAAACACAAAAACAAACGTTGGCATGACAAGATCATATTGCAGTGACAATTTGAAGTTGAACAATTGGTTTTGTTATTTAACTCACGACTGAAGTTGCACCATGGCAAATTGCGATCACGTTGGTCAGGACCTTTTGAAGTTGTGGTGGTTTTACCACATGGTGCAGTCACAATCAAGGATCGCAAAGAAGAACACCCATTCAAAGTCAACAAACAAAGGCTCAAGCTTTATTTTGGTGAATTTGATTCTAAAAGTGTTGAGAGCATTAAATTGGTCAATTTGTCTCATTGATTATTTTCTTTAATTTCTTTGATAGTTGTAGATTTTGTTTCTTTTCTTTTCTTGTTTATTTTCTTTTAAGTTTTTCTTTTTCTTCGTGCAGAATAATTTTCCCCTTGCTTTGGTTTAGAATCTTCGTTTCTCTAAAAGCGTTGTATGGCAAAGGCTCAACGTGATGTGCATGATTTTTAGGGGCATTTCAGGCAATTTAAGTACACCAATTTATCCATCCAATCACACCCTCTAATTTGCAATAGCAGGAGATGCATTGGGCGGACATGATTTTTTGCCACAATCAAAATCATTAAATCTCACCGCATTAGACGGTAGAGGTTTGTACCTTTTTATTTCACTTTTTTCTTTCTCCTTTATTTAATAACAATGGATTTACTGAGCTTTTTCACTAAGTTTTATTATGTTTTCTTCTTCAACATCACAAAGCTTCAATCTTTCTGCAAGTTTTCCATTTTCTTCTTTTAAGAGGAGAAGGGGGAAAGAAGAAGAAGAAGAAGAAGCATCGTGCCACCTCCTCCACACAAGATCCATGACTGAGTTAGTTGTTAAGATTTCTGTAGGCATGCATATTATGTAGTGTAATTTCTTTTAGTTAAAAGTATTGTCATTATATTTGCATTATCATTGTAATTGAATTTACTTTTATTGTCATTACATCCATCTTTGTAGCTACATTCTGCATTCTATCATTGCATTCTATTTTTGCATTGGGGATAATGCAAGGTATACACCTGGGATTTGAAATACACCCCAATTTAAAAAAAAATTAAAGCAAACGGAAGGTTCTTTTTGTGGTAAAAATCTTTTGCTTGCATTCAGTGTTTGAATTCTTGAATCATGCTAATTGTTAATGAGTTGGTTGGATATATGTGTTGGATGATTGAATTATAACTCTGCATGAATAAATTTGCTTGTTTGCGTAAAGGATATCTAGCATCATCTCTTTGATTTTGGATGAATTCTGCCTCGTTCAGCTATTGCTATATATGCTAATAGTACTTATTATGTGTAAATAAATGGCATACCAATATGAGTGCAATAAAATAGTAGCTTAAGGAGGAGTACTCCAATGCATGAGTTAGAAAAATGAATCTGGCCAAAGGATGTCGCTGCATGTGTGTGTGTCCAAGCAATGAAGTACTTCCTTGGGGTTCGCTGCTGTAATCACTCGTTTTCACTTGTAAATACATATTAATATTGCATGTATGTTTATTATATTATATGAATGTTACTAATATATATAAGGTGTGGTGTGTGCATGTATATTATAAGCTATGTATGTATACGTATTAATGATGAATGTGTGTCGCGTATGTATCTAGAGTATGAGCGTATATGATTAATATATATAGATGTTATGATAATTATGGGCAGGATTATATGTACGTATGCCAATATGTTATACTTGTATAAGTATATGTTTGTATCATGTATATGTATTGCTGTTATAATTATATTATTATTATTAATATTATTGGGCTGATAAAATGAAAAAAATTAAATATATTAAACCCAAATAAAAATTACAGTCCAAGTCCAAATACAATTACAAGGCCCGGTTGGCCCAAACCCAAATCTTATCTAATTACAATTATGGTGTGCAGGTAAATGTGGGCCGTTGGATCAAGATCTGATCCAACGGCCACGATCAAACCAAGAAGTCAAAAATATCTGCCAGCCGTGTGTTCCACATGTATGGACCGTTCGAGTGCCACGCGCGCGTGTGGTCCACGCGCGGACGCTTTAATATCCCACGCGCGCGTAAGATCCACGCGTTCTGACTCCTCGACTGCGGAGCTCCACGTGGCAAGATCTGGAGCCGTCTCATCAAATCGAGGCTTCATCCAAGCCGTTCGTCATTCAAGCCATCTCGACCGTTAGATCAGATCTGATCTAACGGCCGAGAACGCGTCTGGCCACTGGCAGAACATCCATACCGCCACCACGCCGATATTCTGCCCCCGTGTTCAGAATATGCCCAAGACAACAAGCAAAAATTGTCAGTTCAGATCTGAAAAAGCAAGATGCAACTTGCACCAAAACAAAGACAATGATATATATGAAACAGGGACTTTTGTAACAAAGGGGGGGGGAAAAAAAGAACAGAGAGGTAACAAAAAAAGAGAGTGATACATAGATCTTGTAATACAAAAAAAAAAGTTGTAAACATTCAAGGAAATCGAAAGAAAAGTCCAGTGGTAAATCCTCTTTTCTTTTTTCTATTTTTGCATGCATATACGAAAGAAGAAAACAGAAATAAAAAAAAAGAGTCGTCTTACCATCGATGTTTGTGGGTCTTCCCTTCCTTAGTGATAAGCCTTTCGGCTTCTCCAAGTCTGATATGGTGAACTAAAGGGAGGGGAAGACCCCTTGTAGTTTCGTTTTGGTCTAAAAAATATTTTTTTTCGCTTCGTATTTTCTAGATCTAAGGCAAATAAGGGTGTATCCTCTGAATCCAACCACGGATTCATGTTGAGGATGAAAAGGGGGTTATTTTGGTGTGTGTTTGGAGGCTTGCCGGTGCCGGTTAGCGGCGGCGGAGAACACGACGGCCGGCCGCCGGATTCTGGGTTTCATGGGAAAGTTGAGAGAGAATGAAGAACAGATGGTTCTTGCAAAATCAGAAAATGAAACAAATGGCTGAAAATCTGATTTCGGCCTAAAAAGAGGGTTTATATAATTGTTATTATTTCGTTAAATGGGAAAATCACACACTTAACCATCCCGCGTTTTCAATATTTTCGTTTTTGTCTTGCCGCATGGTATAATTACAATCTCAGTCCCCCTGATATTTCAAAATCATGTAATCCAGTCCCTAAATTACACCGATTCAGATTTTAAATGGTAAAATTACCCCCTTAACCATCCCGCGTTTTTGAACTTTTCATTTTGGGTCTGCCCCTTGGTCTAATTACAGTTTTGATCCTTTTAGGTTTTGTTTGTTTCGCAATTTCGTCCCTAAATTACATATTATTGTTCTTTAATTTATGCCACTGACTTTGTATATATGCATGTTTTAGTCTAGTATATCATTTATGTTAGATTAGTATTCTGTTATGTCAATATTTATTGCATTTAAGTGTTTTGCCATGTTTTATATTCTTGCCACTAAGATTGCATATGATATATAAATTGTTAATGCGGTGTCCTTTTATCCGAGCGTAAACGGGGCCAGTATCAGGCGTAGTGATAGTGGTTGGACGTTTACTCTCAGATAATGGGACCCTTAAAATTAATTCGCAATTATGACTGAATTTTAAAATAATCGTCACTTTAATCCGGAAAATCCAATATTAATAAAGCGATAATTATTAAAGTACCAATTTTGGGCGGTGTGGGGGTGCTAATCCTTCCCCATCCGTAACCGACTCCCGAACCCAATCTTTTGAATCTCTGGTTTTATGGTGTCCGGCCTACCTAAGTGGCCGGTGGCGACTCCATTTTTTAAAATCCGGTTTTTTTAAAAAAAACCCCACGGAACAAAAAAATCACAAACACCCTTTCAAACACCTTCGAAAAAGCCACGTTTTTATTTAGCGATGAGATGAGAAGAACAGACATCGCTACAGATGGCGACTCTGCTGGGGAAAATTTTTGTTTTTTTTTTAAAAAAAAACAAATGAGAGTCAAGCTTTTAAAATAATCACCGCTTTACTAATATTGAAAGTTCCGGATTAAAGTGACTATTAAATTAATATTTGGTTATAATTGCGCGTTTATTTTAATGCATTTAAAATTTGGCATATAAACCCATTTTTTTAAGTGGGGGGAAAACGCTAATGCTTTCGTGGAGATATCGTTCTCCCGTATGGGCCTAGCAAGTACCTTCGGGGCTCGAGTACCTTATGCTTTCGTAAGGATATCGTTCCTTAAATGCGGGCATAAGCGAATGGGTCCCCCTGAATTGAACTCGGTTGAAAGGAGCCTATAATGGGTGATGATCGGGGGCCTTGCTACTCTTAGTAGAGGACAGCGAGGACAATTCGGGTACCGCCTAGAACCAAAACTGCATGTAGAGAACACATAGAAACCCACCCTGTTAGAACCATGCGGATAACCTAGTTGTCTTAGATGGAACGTAAATAGGATTGCCTTATTTGCTTATCGCATTTAATTTGCCCTTTTATTATGTACTTATCATTTTTGTCCGGTATTGACTTGTGTTCTTTTGCTTTGTTTTTACATACCGTTGCATTCGCATTACACAGGGGCATTGATTCCCGAGTGATTTCTTTTTTAATAGAAGATTGTTCATGATGGACCAAAGGTTCTTTGACCTGAAGGAAGAGGGTCCAATCCCAAAACTCCATCCTAAGACTAGGATAGTGACAGCCGAAGAAGAACCATTCAACAACACCAGAACATATTCGGTAAGCAGTGTCAATCCTGGTGACAAACAAGATGAAATACAAGAACTAAAGAAGCAGATGTCCGAGATGATGGACCAGATGAATGCCATGATGAAAGGCAAGCGCATGTCGAACTCGAAAAGATTCGGTCGGGAGCGAATGTGGAATGTAATGGTCGAATGTCAAAATAGACAACACCATTAAATATGACAAATCGAATCCCTTTGTGATCAATCTCAAGAAGCGGACAAGTAGCATATCCGGGAAGATACCCGAGAACAGAGGCAAAACCGGGAAGTTCGAGAATCTAATGACATCGAAGACATTATCCAATACCCATGAGATACACCGAGTTACTTCCGTTGCTTGTCGAAAGGAACCTTGTCATACCGAAGAAGTCTGTACCAAGAAAACCTTCTTATCCGAAAGATTACAACATGCGTGTCCGGTGCAGCTACCACATAGGCGATTCGAGTCATCACACCGAAAATTGTAGGGCCTCAAGGACGAGTTTGAGATCTTATCGAATGGAAATTTTGGATTTCAAGACGGACAACCCGATTCTTCAGCCAGCCAGCCGTTGCCCGAGGGGCAAAGTCGAAGAAGGAACAATACCCAGCCCAATGTTCGGATAACACAGGAGTGGGTCACTCAAGCGGGATAAAGTTAGGAGTCAATAATAAAAGCATCTCAGAAGATGAACTTGCACACAAGCGCGACCAGCTCGAGCATGAGAGGCACAATCTTAGCATGAAATCAAAGAATGTACAAGACGAGTACCAGAAGCTGCACTTTGAATTCAAGAGTTTGATGCAGGTGACACCGCGGAAGAGTAGGTCAATGGTATGATTCAGGTGAGGAACGTTTCGAGCACGCTGGAAGCGAAAATGCAAGAATAGTAAGAATAAAATCAGATCATTATCAAAGAAGTGGAAGAAGAGGCAAGGCCAACGCAACTTTCTCAAAATGAGTTGGAAAGCGATCAGCCATGGAAGATATCCTGAAATCAAGTCCGCACCAGAAAAAGAATGAATCACAAGCCTTCTAAATGGAAAACGCAGCACTCAAAGAACAGATAGTGAGGCTCGAGACTGCTTTACATACCAGTGAGATCCGTGTTGGGGCAATGACCGTTAAGCTACAAAAGGTCGAGCAAACAATACGGGAGAAAGACCGGGACATGAAGATGGTTACGACTCAAGCCCGACAAGTAGCTCAACAGGTAGCAGATTTAGCCGATCTGGCAAAGGCGCGTAATAAGCGAAATATGGATCCGGCATTGGACCGCGAAGGAAAACTGATGGAACTATTGAATGAGGTCAAGACATTAGGTGCCAGGGCTCACCGCTATCTGTAAAACCCTAATACCAGATGTAATGAAACCTTTTGGTCTGAATGAAAGATGTTCTATAAGGACAAATCACTTACGGAATCGATGCTTTATTGCATTCATGCATTGCATTTGCATCACGTTTTTTTTTGCATTGTTTCATCATCGCATGGCACTTCATCATTTAATACTTGGGGTTCGATGACAGAATTAGTTGGAAAATGGAACGAATTGAAGAGTCGAGGCTTGACCAGTTAGAAGAAAAAATCGAGAAAGAGCTTAAGAAGAAAGAGAAGATAAATGTCTTCAATACGAGGGAACTCTGCCTAGTACCTGATTTGGTCATTCCTCCAGATTGCAAGGTTCCCGGATTTGCGCAGTATGACGGAACCAGCTGCCCGAAGATTCAGTTAACCATGTTTTGTAGAAAAATGGAAGGATACATGAAGAACGAAGAATTGTTGATCCATCATTTCCATGATAGCCTGACGGGGCCAGCAGCAGTGTGGTATAACCGTTTGAACAGAAACCAAGTTAGGTCATGGGGTGACCTCGCTAATTCCTTCTTGGATCAATACAAATATGCTTTAGATTTAGCACCCTGTCGACAGTTTCTTCAGAATGAGAAAATGAGGCCAAATGAAAGCTTCAGGGAATATGCATTAAGGTGGCGATGTCTGGCGACCCAAGTCCAGCCCCCTATAGCAGAAGAAGAGTTGACTCCCCTATTCCATGCAACGCTTCCCTCTCCCTTCTTCGATATGATGTTGGAAAAATTGAGAAACAAATTCGAAGATTTCATGACGATTGGAGAAAGGATAGAATATGCGGTCAAAGAAGGAAAATTGGGGTCTAAGTCTAAGGACCGAATCGAAGATAAGATAGATAAGGATGGAGACGTAAATGAGTGTCATCTCCAGGGTTCGCGTGGCCGTAAAAGAAGGAGACAGACTGACAAATTGGGGTCATCAAGGAAAATTCCCCGGACGAGCGCAAATTTGGAAGTGTTTGGAACATCTATCTCAGACATTTGGCCTCATCTGGTAGAGGGTCACTATCTTGTTCCTAGGTCGATGAAGAGTGCACCTGATCTGTATGCCCATAGTTTTGACTCGAGTAGCACATGCGAATTCCATATGGGGGCACCGGGGCATCCCACCAGAAAATGTAGACCTTTACTGGATGAAATCAAGAAGCTGGTCAATGATGGAACCCTGACACAAGAGCTGATCAAGCAGTGGAAGACCAAGGATGAGAAGCAAATCTACATAGTGCTGAAGAAGCCATAGATGTCTCTACATTAAAATACTTTCCTGAAGTAATATAAGGAATCAACTCTATGTGGCCCCATGTGGCAAAGATCTTTTGTGATGGGGCATGTTTGTTGATTTTTATTTTCAATAAAGAACACATTTCGCTTTTAACATATAATGTTTTTGAAAGCACATAGATATTTTCTCGCCGCTGTAGGACACTGGATATCAATTGCAAGATGTGACATTAGATAGATGTCGTGACAACGATGATGTGTGATCTTCCCCACCGGACTCTGGTCAGCAAAGCGAGATTATTACTCTTTCGATGATATTCAAGGACGAAAAGGCTTTAAATGTCAACCATGTAGAGTTGCTTGAAATTGAAACTCTAGGCATAATCTTCTAGGTAGTAAAGAAAAAATAAACAAAAAAAGAAGAGAAAAAGAGAAGAAAGAAAAAAGAAATGAAAATAAAGAAATGAAAATAATAATAAAAAGTACTCCTATGTTCGAAACCTAGTAATAGGCTTGTTCGGATAAGAGTTTGGAAATTTTGGGGCACTCCGCTAAAGCGATAGGGTGAAGATATATCATCCAATTCAAGAAACCTTAGCTTCATGAGTGATGGTAATATTTTCAAATCGTGACTATGCCGAGTAACTTGGGGCAGTGTTGTTTGCTCCATCGTTGTCCTCAAGACAAAGGACTGTGACGAATTGATTTCCTCAAATAATGATAAAAACAAAAACAAAAAAAAGAAAGAAAATAGGCGATATTATGGGAAAGTTAAGACTCGCACCACCCAGAACTCTATTCCTAGAGTAATATTTCTGCGCTCGAGTGGTTATATAAGCCAACCCTTTTGGGGGCGGAGTAGATAATGAGAATTGAGAAAGAGTAGTACTCTGCAGCAACGCGGTAATCATGAGGATGAACCGAGTCACCAGGGAAGATTTCACATCTTTAAATTACCAAGTGGTTGAATCTAAGCCACTCTTGCACATGATATCCAGAGCTCCTATGCTGTGTTTTCAAAATCTTGTATGTTAATCTAAATGATACCCTTCAGTGGAACACTAATCAGCAAATTGACAAGTTAAAGCAACAAAAATTTCCATGTATTACTTCAGGGGTAAAGATCCGGAACACAAGGTTGCGGATACTATTGGAGCCCCTAACCAGAAATGACCTCACAATGCATAGAATGAAGATGATAACAGAGGTATAGGTGTCAGACAGCTCAAGAACAAGAAGCGAATTCCAGCCAAGATGCCTTGTTTGGTTCAAGAAAATGAAGGACGAAACAGGACAAGAATGAGCTTACAAAGTGAGGGAACGGTAAAAAAAAGTAAACATTGAGTCTCCAAAGAATTAAAGCACAGAAATCGATGAATGGTGTCCGTCAAGAGACAACAAGAAGATTGAGGTTAAGAAGCATTTCGCTCACCCCGATGACGAAATTAACAAATACACAAAATGTTGGGTCAAAAGAACTGGAAGATAGCCGAGCACGATCGAATGGGGCAATACAGAACAGAAAGAATAGTAAGAATCTCTGCACACGCATGATATAATGTTTGTCAGTGAAGCAGATAGAAACCCCAAAGAAGAAAGGCGGGTGCTCGTGCAAACGAACAAGAGCAGATGCCCATTGAGCAAAATTTGACAGAAATGAAGATCAAAATTGAGCATACCGCAAAAAGAAAGGAAATAGAGAAATCAGAAGAATGACTTTTCAGGACATAAGATTAACAAAGAAAAAAGAAAAAGAGGAGAAAGAAAGCATAACATTACATGCAACATATAGATAGGGGCATGTCAATTTTGCTCGTTCCTAAACAGGTATTTGAAGAATTATCGAAGAATTTACCAAAGTCCATAAAACAACAGCCATGTCGGCGTCAGATCCAGATATTAAATCCTTCGGGTCATCGGTAAGTCCTTCGGGCACGATGTTAAGTCCTTCGGGCCATCAGTAAGTCTTTCGAGCGTGGTGTTAAATCCTTCGGGTCGTCAGTAAGTCCTTCGGGCATGATGTGGCAGCATATCAGCGTGAGTCCCCATAAAACAACAACCATGTCAGCGTCAGATCCAGATATTAAATCCTTCGGGTCATCGGTAAGTCCTTCGGGCACGATGTTAAATCCTTCGGGTCATCAGTAAGTCTTTCGAGCGTGGTGTTAAATCCTTCGGTCGTCGATAAGTCCTTCGGGCATGATGTGGCAAATATCGGCGTGAGTCCCCATAAAACAACAGCCATGTCGGCGTCGAGATCCGATATTAAATCCTTCAGGTCATCGGTAAGTCCTTCGGCACGATGTTAAGTCCTTCGGCCCATCGGTAAGTCTTTCGAGCGTGGTGTTAAATCCTTCGGTCGTCGGTAAGTCCTTCGGCATGATGTGGCAGCATATCGGCGTGAGTCCCCATAAAACAACAGCCATGTCGGCGTCAGATCCAGATATTAAATCTTTCGGGTCATCGGTAAGTCCTTCGGGCACGATGTTAAATCCTTCGGGTCATCAGTAAGTCCTTTCGGGCATGATGTGGCAGCATATCAGCGTGAGTCCCCATAAAACAACAGCCATGATCCAGATGTTAAATCCTTCGGGTCATCGATAAGTCCTTCGGGCACGATGTTAAGTCCTTCGGGCCATCGGTAAGTCTTTCGAGCGTGGTGTTAAATCCTTCGGGTCATCAGTAAGTCCTTCGGGCATGATGTGGCAGCATATCAGCGTGAGTCCCCATAGAACAACAGCCATGTCGGCGTCAAGATCCGATATTAAATCCTTCGGGTCATCGGTAAGTCCTTCGGGCACGATGTTAAGTCCTTCGCCATCGCATAAGTCTTTCGGCGTGGTGTTAAATCCTTGGTCATCGGTAAGTCCTTCGGGCATGATGTGGCAGCATATCAGCGTGAGTCCCCCCGTAAAACAATAGCCATGTCGGCGTCGATCCGAATATTAAATCCTTCGGTCATCGGTAAGTCCTTCCGGGCACGATGTTAAATCCTTCGGGTCATCAGTAAGTCTTTCGAGCGTGGTGTTAAATCCTTCGGGTCATCAGTAAGTCCTTCGGGCATGATGTGGCAGCATATCAGCGTGAGTCCCCATAGAACAACAGCCATGTCGGCGTCAGATCCAGATATTAAATCCTTCGGGTCATCGGTAAGTCCTTCGGGCACGATGTTAAGTCCTTCGGGCCATCAGTAAGTCTTTCGAGCGTGGTGTTAAATCCTTCGGGTCATCAGTAAGTCCTTCGGGCATGATGCTACAGTCTTAGTAGCGTAGGTCCAAAAATGACAACAGCCTCGTAAAAAAAAAACCCTGCATTTTCAAGCCCCAGTGAAAGGTTCCATAGAGAGAGTACCCTAAATCTAAAATCTCAAAAAGAACTCCCAGTCGGAAAAATCCATCAGCGGCGCAAAAGGTTTTATATAGGAGAAACCAGCGTTGAAGGCGAAGAGTTCTATATAGGAAGGACTCCAAGCTTTACAGTCTCGAAGTGAATGGTTCTATATAGGAAGAGCCTGTAGCTCCAAGATCGGAAGGTGACGAAGCTCTATATAGGAAGAACTTTGGAGCCTGAAGATTCAGCCAAGGAAGAGCGGAGATATCCAAAAGAACACGTTTTTCCAAAGCTACAAACAGGGAAGTCTGATAAAAATGAGTGCTTATGAATCTTTGCTTTGTTTCCCATTCCATGAGAACAAGCAAAGAGGGGCAACTGTAATCACTCATTTTCACTTGTAAATACATATTAATATTGCATGTATGTTTATTATATTATATGAATGTTACTAATCTATATATAAGGTGTGGTGTGTGCATGTATATTATAAGCTATGTATGTATACGTATTAATGATTAATGTGTGTCGCGTATGTATCTAGAGTATGAGCGTATATGATTAATATATATAGATGTTATGATAATTATGGGCAAGATTATATGTACGTATGCCAATATGTTATACTTGTATAAGTATATGTTTGTATCATGTATATGTATTGCTGTTATAATTATATTATTATTATTAATATTATTGGGCTGATAAAATGAAAAAAATTAAATATATTAAACCCAAATAAAAATTTACAGTCAAGTCCAAATACAATTACAAGGCCCGGTTGGCCCAAACCCAAATCTTATCTAATTACAATTATGGTGTGCGGTAAAAATGTGGGCTGTTGGATCAAGATCTGATCCAACGCCACGATCAAACCAAGAAGTCAAAAATATCTGCCACCGCGTGTTCCACGTATGGACCGTTCGAGTGCCACGCCGCGGCGTGTGGTCCATCTTGCCGACGCTTTAATATCCCACGCGCGCGTAAGATCCACGCGTTCTGACTCCTCGACTGCGGAGCTCCACGTGGCAAGATCTGGAGCTGTCTCATCAAATCGAGGCTTCATCCAAGCCGTTCGTCCTTCAAGCCATCTCGACCGTTAGATCAGATCTGATCTAACGGCCGAGAACGGGTCTGGCCACTGGCAGAACATCCATACCGCCACCACGCCGATATTCAGCCCCCGTGTTCAGAATATGCCCAAGACAACAAGCAAAAATTGTCAGTTCAGATCTGAAAAAGCAAGATGCAACTTGCACCAAAACAAAGACAATGATATATATGAAACGGGGACTTTTGTAACAAAGGGGGGGAAAGAACAGAGAGGTAACAAAAAAAGAGAGTGATAACATAGATCTTGTAATACAAAAAAAAAGTTGTAAACATTCAAGGAAATCGAAAGAAAAGTCTAGTGGTAAATCCTCTTTTCTTTTTTCTATTTTTGCATGCATATACGAAAGAAGAAAACAGAAATAAAAAAAAAGAGTCATCTTACCATCGATGTTTGTGGGTCTTCCCTTCCTTAGTGATAAGCCTTTCGGCTTCTCCAAGTCTGATATGGTGAACTAAAGGGAGGGGAAGACCCCTTGTAGTTTCGTTTTGGTCTAAAAAATATTTTTTTTCGCTTCGTATTTTCTAGATCTAAGGCAAATAAGGGTGTATCCTCTGAATCCAACCACGAATTCATGTTGAGGATGAAAAGGGGGTTATTTTGGTGTGTGTTTGGAGCCTTGCCGGCGCCGGTTAGCGGCGGCCGGCGGCGGAGAACACGGCGGCCGGCCGCTGGATTCTGGGTTTCATGGGAAAGTTGAGAGAGAATGAAGAACAGATGGTTCTTGCAAAATCAGAAAATGAAACAAATGGCTGAAAATCTGATTTCGGCCTAAAAAGAGGGTTTATATAATTGTTATTATTTCGTTAAATGGGAAAATCACACACTTAACCATCCCGCGTTTTCAATATTTTCGTTTTTGTCTTGCCGCATGGTATAATTACAATCCCAGTCCCCCTGATATTTCAAAATCTTGTAATCCAGTCCCTAAATTACACCGATTCAGATTTTAAATGGTAAAATTACCCCCTTAACCATCTTGCGTTTTTGAACTTTTCATTTTGGGTCTGCCCCTTGGTCTAATTACAGTTTTGATCCTTTTAGGTTTTGTTTGTTTCGCAATTTCGTCCCTAAATTACATATTATTGTTCTTTAATTTATGCCACTGACTTTTATTTTTCTTTCATTTCAGTCATGTATTCTTTGTAAATATTCATGTTCGTATTATAATCGTATATGTTGATATTCTATTATTTTATTTTATGTCCCTCGTATATGCCTCGTATTTTATGTTTATATATGTGTGTTAAGCTTATAATATTCATGTATTTTTTTTATCCAGTTATTCGTATTAAAACATGTTATGTTCTATTTGACTCGTAAAACAGCATGTTCTTGTATCTTTGTATATATTGTATGTTTTCTTGACTTTTAGGTTACGTGTTAGTGTGTCTTCTTTTATGTATAATATATTGTTCCATATATGTTGAAATATGTTTTATTACTAGCATGTATGTCTTTTTGAAATATTTGTTCGTCTATATACGTAATTTTTCTTGCATTGTTATTCTGACTTGTTAAAGTTGTTTTTATCTATTATTTAGAATAATATGTATATATGCATGTTTTAGTCTAGTATATCATTTATGTTAGATTAGTATTCTATTATGTCAATATTTATTGCATTTAAGTGTTTTGCCATGTTTTATATTCTTGCCACTAAGATTGCATATGATATATAAATTATTAATGCAGTGTCCTTTTATCCGAGCGTAAACGGGGCCAGTATCAGGCGTAGTGATAGTGGTTGGACGTTTACTCTCAGATAACGGGACCCTTAAAATTAATTCGCAATTATGACCGAATTTTAAAATAATCGTCACTTTAATCCGGAAAATCCAATATTAATAAAGCGATAATTATTAAAGTACCAATTTTGGGCGGTGTGGGGGTGCTAATCCTTCCCCATCCGTAACCGACTCCCGAACCCAATCTTTTGAATCTCTGGTTTTATGGTGTCCGGCCTACCTAAGTGGCCGGTGGCGACTCCATTTTTTAAAATGCAGTTTTTTAAAAAAAAACCCCACGGAACAAAAAAATCACAAACACCCTTTCAAACACCTTCGAAAAAGCCACGTTTTTATTTAGCGATGAGATGAGAAGAACAGACATCGCTACAGCTGCACAATATTTTACTTCATAGGATCTAGGGTGTATTCATAGTTCGATATCCCTCACTACCTAAAATAATAATAATAAATTATATATATAATAGAAATATACATATTATATTATTGTTGTTATATGTTGTATTAAATAAATGTTGTTAGGTGGAAAGAATCTGAGATGTTAGGCATGATGCTATGTATTGTTGAAATGCATGTTCATTTATTTTTATGTTTGAGTTGTTGATGCAATCCTCTATCATGTCCATGCAGTTGATTCATTTGTGGTTGGAATTGTTCAAGTAGCTAGAATGTTCTTAAACTTTTGTTATACATTGCTGCATCCAATTTTGCTTGAGGAAAAGCAAAAACTCAAGTTTGTGGATGTGATAGCTCTCTAAAGAGCATGTTTTTCGCCTTGATTTATGGATTAATTTGTCCCCACATTAGTGTTTCATGCATTCTTTTCTGCATTTTTGTTTATTATTTGCATTTTGTCTAACTCATGTCATATTTTCTCTTTTTATGCAATTTTTTTTGCTTTTTTGTCGCTATATTATTAATATTCTTGTAGAGGAAGTTTCATCATTGCAGCCAGGTTCGGCACTGTAGCAGCCAGCTATCCAGATTTTTAAAGATAAGGATGAATATGCCAATTGTATAATATGTTACAACAAATTTAGTATGGTAATCTTTCACACAAATTACCTGAAGGACAGGTGTCCTTATCATAGCAACCTATAAAAGGATTTTTTTTGGAGGAGAGAGAGAAGACTCACACGAATTATCATTACGGCTTAAACATTTTTTGGAGAACCGAGGCAAGACAAGGCATAATCCTTTGTGGAAACAAAGACCCACATGGCCAAACAAGGCAAAATGTGTAGATTCTCTTTGAAGCTCACTAGAATAAATGTTTCATTGAAGTTTATATATATTTTTTGTATTGATTGATGATGATTTACTCTTTAGCTTGGTTATGAACTGGATTTATCTTGGATTTTATGTCCAATATATTCTGATTAGCTTTCATTCGTATTTCAATTGTTGGATTTGGACTTTGTTTGCATGAAAATGTTTAGCATAATCACTGACATCGAGAGATGTAGTGACAATTCAGATTAACAAGCCATTACAATGAATGTTGGATGAGGATGCAATGAGAGTTGATCCACTTGTTCGATGATGTGTAGTTTTAACAAACAATTAAAGGTGTGGTTAATCTAAATATTTGAGTCACCGATTGAAAAGTTGAATGAAAGCCAATAAACAAGCTTAATACTATTTGTCAAATGAATCATTTTTATGTTGCTGCCTTGTTGCACACGGTAATTTGTTGAGTTAAGCCAATGGGGATCTAATTCTTTAATTGATATTTCTTTTATATTTGTTAATTTGTTCTATTTGCTTCCACATCATCCTTAAAGTCAATCCTTTTATATTTCATTTATAGTCACAATTACACTAATAATCCTTTGATTTGCAGTTACATAAGAATACAACTAAATACCTATCCTCATGGGATCAATATCTAATAGGATCTACATGTTAACTATACTTGCTTTGGTAGTGTACACTTTCATAATTCATGTGACATTAATTCATCGATCAATAATACCAGCTTTAGGGTTAGGGAGGGTGTTGTGGCTCCCCTCCTTAGCGTTTGTGAGGCTCGTCATGCTAAAACTACTCATTACTAGTCGAGGTATGTTCGGTGTCGGAGAGGTTGCAGGTTTTGTTTCAGAAGTCAAGTGAGGGGGTTCATTTCGCTTTGGCCGATATTGAAACAATGTGCGTCCGTCAGCAAGAGGAGTTGGTTGCCAAGGACAGAGATCTTCTTGAGGCTAATAATAAAATTACTTTCATGAACTAAGAGAATTGTGGACACGAGATGACAATTAGATGAGGCTCGAGACAGTTTGAGGGGAGCTGAAGTGACAACTGCTAGTGAGCGAAATAAGTATGCGCTCGCTTATAAGGCTACTTACAAGCAAAAGGGGCTTGCCATGAAGGTCGATACAGGCGCAAAGGAAAAAGTGGAGGAGATTACCCGGATGCAGAGTGAAAGAGAGGCCCTGAGGTAGAGAATTCGATAGTTGGAGGAGGAGGTTAGTGTGAAGGAAACTACAAGACTTAGTGCTGAGGGGTAATTGGCAGAATTTGAGGCTACACGGACCAGCGCAAACGCAGCTTGGTGCGTTCAATCCTGGTGGCCGCGAGGCCATTGAATTTGAGAAATTTTATCCTTCATTGTTACTCTGATATAATAGGAGATGAGGTAAATTTTGATTTTTATAACTCCTTGGGAAGGTATTGGAAGGATGTTCATGCAGAGCTATTGCCTTAAGTTTATATGGAGGGGATTTGTGAGCCCTCAGCTTTAGCAAGCATGGTTTCGGTCGCTAGGCTAGAGAAGACCTCGATTAATGAGCGAATATTTTAATTTTTAGGATCGAGGATCCCTTCAAACAATAAGACCCTTGTAACTTTGTAACTTCTAATATATTAATGAATTTGTTTTTCAGCTATTCGTATTTTGCAGTTTGCTTTATGGGTGGGTTTGAGGTTTTAGCTTGCCTACCTTTTGTTTTCTTGTGTGTTTGTCTTCCTCTTAGGAGGAAAACACATTTTAGTGAGTTTAAATCGTCGAGTCATGCTTTTTAGAGCTATTTCCTTTATAGTTTCGTGGAGGTTGTCACTTTGTTATTCTTAGGAGTTAACATAGTTTGGGTGGAGGTTACTCAACACCCTTGGAGAGGTATCTCGACACCCTTGGAGAGTTAAATATAATCTGGGCAGAGAGTTAAATATAAGTGGTGTAAAAAACCTTGCACTCTTATAGGTGTAAGTTGTGAGGAGGTGTGAGTCTGACGGAGGCATTTTCGTGCAGAGGTATCTCAGACCCTTGGAGAGACAACCGTAAATTAGGTTGAGGTAACTCTCACTCATGGAGAAATAAGCAATGATGTGTGGAGCTTTTTCTCAACACTCTAGTAGTGACGAGCGCAAAGTGAGTGGAGGCATCTCTATGTTCTTGGATCGACGTTCCTTGGTAACATGGAGGCAACCGTGTGTTTGTAGCAATTATATGCCCCAATTAGCATGATACACGGGCATCTCTATGTCCTTGGAGAAACTTTATGCGAAGGGTATTGATTGGACAGAGGCATCTCTATTTTTCAAGATTCCACAATAGGTCGCGACGATTGGGAGGAAAACTCGGAGGCATCCATGTGTTCGTAGCAACCACATGCCTTAATTGGCATGAAACATAGGCATCTTAATGTCTTGGAGGAACGCAATGCATATGGCATTGAATGGATGGAGTGAGTTCGTTATTTTTGAAGAAATAATCATAAATCAAGCAGAGGAGTCTCGATGCTCTTTGGAGGAATAGTTTTGATTTTTGGATGGAGCTTATGTCAATACCCTTGGAGTACTGAATACGTAAAAAGGAGTGGAGCTTATCTCAACACTTTTAGAGAAACGAGCATATGAAGAGGAGGTATCACATTGATAGAGGATGTTTTCACACGTTCTGAAGAGTGACTCCGTTGAAGGATGTAGTTGCATATGGTTTGGTGTATGTATTGGTAGTAGCATTCATTTAGTGATACATGCATTTCTAATCAACCATTCAAGCATATGTTTGGCTATGTAAACATTCATCCATGGAAGCATTCATTCAAACGTTTATCCAAATATTCATTTGTCTAGGTAGTCACGTAGATATTTATCCATGCATTTATCAACAATTCTAGTACTTTCCTATGTACCAAGTTTTAAGGGTATTTTAAGCAATAAGGAGTTTCCCCGATAACTAGGAGTTCGAGGGAGAGTGGGTGTGCTACAGAGATATCTGAGGGAAAGTATTTGAATAGTCAAGTGTCGTGTGTTAATTTTGTTTTTCATTCCTTTAACGGGGGACCTCAAACCTTCCTTGAAACCTGCACACACTGACATCATAAAAAGGGGAGGTTACCCTTTAACTTGTAATATTTACATTTGTTGATATCTCATCTGAAGATATCTAAATATAAAGCCATTCTCAATGACCTTTTAACTTGTAGTGTATGCATTTGTTTTAACTGGGGTGCTCCTCATGCATGCTGCCTTTGGTCGCTCGCTAATACTCAGACTGTAGGTTGATTCTTTATTACTTTCTTTATCATTTTTCTCGCTCTTTTCAGGGCACATCCTCAATGTTTGAGAGCGCCCATCAAGGAATGTCTCATAGACTGGCCAGAGATAGCAATTTCTGGTGCCCTTTGAGGATGTCTTGGATGATCTACCTCCTATTCACCTATAGAAAGAGGCCTAGGAGCTATATATTGGCGGCTAGGGATTTAAGCCATTTCAAGGCTACATCTATCACACGCCATGTTAATGGTGAACGAGCTGTAGTCGTTGATCTAGAATAACGGCCATGATGGATGAGTGGCTCTGCAAATTTTTCCTGTGATATATGTCTTCTTTAAGATGTCATCTTGTACATCACCGGGTGGCCAATCTTCTCCAGCAGATCCGATGAGGCATTCGCTCCCATCATCTGCATGATTCTTCCCCTAGACACATTTGGTGTTAAATTGCTAGCCTATCTTTTCTACTCTTTTCTTTCACGTTTGAGATAACTCTTAACGAGGGGAGATCACAATTGATTCTTTCGGTCGGGAGGATGTCCACGTTCATCCTCACCAATTTTTGATGCCAGGAAGATTAGGCACAAAATAAAGAGGTGGAGATAGAGGCGAAGATGGGTAGGAGGGCGGTGATTTACGACGGTTGGTGGTGGTTCACCCATTATGATGTGGGCGGAGAGCCACTAAGGGTAATGAGGAGGGATGTACGGAGGTCTCGAGTATTTGAAGTGGGTCATCAAGATGGGACATGGTCTTTGGCTCATAGGCTTTTTAGCCTATGCTTTGGCTGCCAGATAATAGACTTAGCTAGCAGGTCAAATGGACTCGATGACTGTCATGTCGATAGGAGAGTAGTTCGGAGGCGAAGACTCCGAGCTAGGCCATGGTGCTTTGCTTGCTGTGGCATAGTAAGAGTTCTATGAGTTTTGGAGGCTACTGATTCTGGAGGCTAGAGCGGGGGTATAACAAATTCAAACCGTGAACATATGTAAATCTTATGTGCTTTTCCAATAGCTTCACTTTTTGACTTAGTTATAAGGGTAGATTATACTCCAAGTAATTATGGATTTGGTAACGAATAAATATTTTTCTCTAAAAGTTACAAATAAATCACCAATTAAAATATTATTACGAATAAATCACTAGTCGTTAATGTATCGACTAAAAAATCTAAAAATCGAAGTTTCCCACTTTCCTTGAAAATTTTAATTTGGGGGAAATTTTGAAAAAGCTCTTATTTAAAATTTGAGGAGTCACAATCGGTCACTTGGATAAGGTAGACCGGACACTAGAAACAAACCAGAGATTAAACGGGTTCGAGAGTCAGTTACGAGTGGGGAAGGGTTTGCACCCCCACCACGTCCCAAAACCAGTACCTAAAGGTTTGTATCGTATTTACTAAGAATAATTTAAATTTGACTTAATTTAATACCTAATCCCTAATTCATGTATGCATGGAAATGTCATTCGAATATAAAATCTTGCAATCTACGGTACTCAAAGAAGATGATTCCCGAAACCCGGGATGACACTCTCAATAGGATACTGAAACCTTTAGAACTAAACCTAAACATACCATGCTAACAACATAAATATATGCATAAACAAATAATATGATAAAAAATGAATATATATAAAAGAAATAATAAGAACAAAACAGACTTCACAAAAGCACATTCAAGGAACTTCATATGGAACATGAACTGCCTGCCATAGAACTATGTAATTAATCTATTATGAAACATATAGATGTAAAATATGTTCAAAAAATATATGAAACATGCATTACATTATATAAAACTATGTAAGGAACACATAACAGACTACTATAAACCAAACTTGCACATATATTACGTATAAAACATTCAATATACAATAGAAATTAGAGAACAATTAAAGATCACATATTAAACCATGCGAAAGGAATGGGGCAGGGGTTAAATAGGCGAATATACCATTGGTCTTCAGACGAAATTGAAAATCGTTTAAAAGATAGAGAGACCATAGAAGGGATTTTGGTGAGGCGGAAGGATTTAATGATGGTAATTGTTGCGTGTAATAAGTGCTACGCAAATGTGCAAGTATACACGTCGCAAGTAATAAAGTGATATGAGTATCGAGTATCGTCTCCACAGGGATTGGTTTGGGCCACTTTGCTTAAGTTATCTGACCGTGTGAAAATAAAAACACAATTGATAATAGAGGTTTTAATTAACGAGAAAAGTAAAAGCGATAACCTAAAAGAATAGATGAAAGAAAAAGAGAGAATAGGCCAGGTTATCGTGAGTTGAGGTGTGATAGCCGATTGGATCGTCTTGGTAAAAGAGTGCAAGGGCAACTCGGTTGCGTGGCAACTTGCACAGCGGGTTGCCTTGGCAACTAATCGATGGTTGCCTGGGCAACTAGTTGGGCAACTACTTGGGCGTCTGGGCAGCAACTTCAAGGTTCGGCGGAGCGTTCTTTAATGGTTTCTTCTTATCCCTAAGTCGAAACTCTAGCTACTTGTGCATGCCTTGATAATACATCCCTGCGTGAATCAAGGGTGAACAACAACCAATCTTGCGCTCCTCTTAGCCGTTGAAATCCTTAACTTATTCCTAAGCCGGATTAATCTTCACCATCAATAGATTGAATAAAGACCATACTCATTCGTTTCTTGAATCTAACTCTCCCGATATTAGATAAATAGATGAAGTTACGAGATCCTCTCCCAATTCAGTCGCAAACAAGAATAAGAACCAAGAATGAATAAACCTTGAAATAGAAAAGTGCAAACTCTTATTACCTAAACAAAAACCAATAGTTTCTCACAACCACAAAACACAATAACCATAGCCAAATAGATTTAGTTCATGGCTAGGTTCCAAAGAAACACAAGATAAACAATCCCTAGCATGAACCCAATCGAACAAGAAAGAAAAGGATGAAGGAGGAGGCTTGTCGAAATCCTCCTTGCCCTTGATGCTTGTCGAAATTTCTCTCCTCTTGCCCTACTTGGACTTGTCAAAATTTCCCTAATTTGCTCTCTATCTCTTGGATTGTCGAAATCTCCTTGCTATTTATAGGGCTAGGCCAAAGTCCTTCTTTGAGGAGGAGTTTAAGTTGGAATTAAATTATCTTTAAAGTATATAATTCTTTATTATAATTGTATTCCTACTAGAACTTCTCCTATCTTCTTGGAATTTAATTCTTCTTTAATCTCTGCATGGCAATCAAATTCCTTTGGGTTTGGGCTTTGCTCCACGTCATCTTGGGCTTGTTTTAGTCCTCAATTTCGACTACCATATCACCTTTACTCTTGTCGACAATTGCCATGGCAACTGGCTCGGCGTCTTCATGTATTGCCCTGGCAACTAGCTCGGCATATCCTTCATGTATTGCCCTGGCAACTAGCTCTAGCCTTGCTTTGGCAAGTGATCCTGCACATACACACACAAAGCACACCAAAGCAGCATCTTTTCCACAAAAACTACCAAGTTATGTAATCAAGCTCAACGATTGAAGGAAACATGGATTAATGCATTAATGGCTTACTATGCAACTAATATGAGCCTAAGTCTAACAATAATATGAGTAAAAAGAGTAAGAAAAATAGTACTTTTGAACACTTATCAGTAATAAAACCAAATTTAAAACCAGGTATAAAACCCAAAAAACAAAAACCAGTTTCATTTTTTCTCTTCAATTTGAATTCGGGCTCGTTTTTAGAATTAGATGATCTTTTGTCGTCTTGATTGCCACAGATCGTCAATGGCCGTCGCTCGCTGGTGCCGAAAAACAAGAGATTCAACCTAGAAAGGCTTATCTCTTATTTTAAACTCAGATCCGAGACCCTTTCTTAAAATGAAATCTCGATTTCCCTAAATTTCTAAAAACAGAGACTCCAAACCTTTTCTTTTTTTAAAAAAGACAAAACTATTTATGAAAAATGAAGGGCCTTATATCATCGGCCATGGAAGAGCCATCTATCATTGGATATGGCGAACCTCGGCCTTATAATGGACTCCCAAAGGCCAAATCACGTAAGAACCCTAGCCCTTTTCCCTTTTTTGAATTCGAAAAGAAAAAATATATACCTCTGAAATGCTTGAGGGTTTTTTTGTTTGTATTGATTTCTGAATGTGTTTTTTTCTTTGTATTGATTGCTTAATGAAATACAATTGTTAGGGTTTTAGGTTTTATACCCAAATAATACACTGATTTACATAAAATGTGAAATTGAATGAAAATTCATCATTGGTTGCCTTTTCTCTGAAATCTCCTTTTGTTTGCATTCATGCTCATTTCTGAAAATGTTGGGAATACATCTAACATCCTCTATAATTTGTCTTGTTTGCTTGTGCCATGGATAAACTAGGAGGACTAGAGAGACTGAACGGCTAACGTGGTGGGAATTTGGGAAGGTGTAAGGAAGCTTGGCAGCTGAGCGGTCCAAAGGTAACCTGCACCCGCGCGTGGGGAGCTGAGGAGCCTCCAACGATATCGTGTGGTTATCACACCCCCAAGGGGAAGATCTAGAAGGTCTTTCTTGGCTTGATCTCAATCGCATGATCGTCCTGGATCGAACGACTAGTAGAAGACTGCGTAAGGGATAACATGTAATTAGGGTTTCAGATAACCAATTAGGTTTTGGTACCTTAATGCGCCTATCTGCCTTTGGGTATTAAGAATGTAAACGGGTTGAATGTGTAATTAAATATATATTTTGGGTTTGTATGATAATGGACTGATATTAATAAAAATTGGGATGATATCCTTATTTAATTAAGTTTATATATATTTTGATTTTGATTTTTCAAATAATAATAGTAAATAACAATAAATACGAAATAAAATGAATAAAACAAAAAGGTAATAAACCTGAATAAAATTAGTGATTATAATTGTCCCTCTTTTCACATTCTGGTGAAACGAAAATAGAGCAAAAATTATAAGCACTAATTTTATCCCACTTCCTTGTTTGAAGATTTTCACCGCTCCCAAAAGACTAGAGACTGGAAAACCTTAAAATAATGCTAACCCCCTCGACCCGGCCTAGTCGCAAGACCGAACTGAGCGAGCTACATTAGGTTTATTAAAGTAATCTGAGAAGATAAAACCCGAAACACGTCCATTTTTTTCCTTTTATCTTATCTAGATGCAAAATTATTAACCTACATGTACATACTGATCTCTGGTGAAAACCCAATTCAATCAGGCGTCGAATTGACATTTAATTGATCACATTTGCGATTTAGGGACCATAATGCAATTTTAGAAAACCACAGGGTCTTAGCTCACTTTTATGTTACCAACCTATAATTAAGAAAGTTTTATGCTCACATGTTAAAAAATTCAAGTCAAAAAGATCATCCAATTTCATTTAATTGCATCCACAATATTTAGGGACCAAAACATAAAAAATAGAACTTCAGAAGATTCCAAATAACCAAATTAACTACCACCGCATCGGTACGGACAAGGGTGTTTCGATACGCCTTCATTATTTTTAAACCCTAGAATTCTAGTAGCCAAAACTCGTTTTGATACGCCCCACGGATCGAAACACCCTTCATGATAACATTGTACCGTATCGAAACGCCTCCCTGAGTACCGAAACACTGGCTAAATTTGCCTAGACCCATACCGAAATAGTTGCCCACGTACCGGTACGCCAAGCCTGGAATGGCTTACTCGTACCAAAATGGGAACACCAGTACTGGTACGCCTAAACCTGAAATGTCCATTTTTTCTGGTTTAACATGCTTTTGAACAATCCAAAACATCCTAACATGCCCCTAACACACATCCAACATATTCAAGGATCAAACCACACCAAGACAACCAAATTTCAAAATCCATTCAAGGCATTATACTTCAAATGTGAATCTAGAGGCATGCTTCCAAAGCAACAACAGAACCCTCATTGCCCTTATTGCTTATAGTTTATACCAAAAACATACTTTAGTTATCAAGTCTTGTTGTGATCCCTTGCTTCCCACTGCCTTCCAAGCTTTTAATTCTCTGCATTGATGGACAAAGAGAGCATAAGCACATTATGCTTAGTGAGGAGTGCTAAAAAACAACACACCATCAATGCATTAAAACCACTTCTCAACATTACATTGAAATCACATTTCAATCAACTTTTAAAACACTATCATGCCTTGAAAACCATGCACTTAACATATTTAAAAAAAAACAGCATATTAACCCATATGCAACATGTATCATTAATCAATAGCAAATCCCATTGCTAAACCTCAATTTAAGCCTTCCCATGCATAACGACCATGTGCAAAGCTTAAAGAGTAAACATGTATAAATTCCATTATACAACATAAAACATTTCAATGATACATCAACAATTATATTGGCTTGCAAGTGATCATAACCAAGTTCCTTTACCAAAATAGTTCATCGGATACATGGATTCAAACAAGTGTTCTTCCAACACTTCAAGCCATCTCAACCGGAATAGCGATACAATCACAATCGCAGCACCTAAGCAACCGGGTACACTTTCAACCCACGGAGACACCAACCCCTTACATCGGTTAGATGTTTAATCCACTAACGAGAGTTTACGGTACTTTATAACCCCTCTACTGTTAGGGTACTTGGATGGAGTTTTCGGTACACGGATCTAAACCCCTCAACATCCAAGGCGACTTATTATAGTGCACTATCAATCCTATGGCCGGCCAGCTATATCCGATAACAATTTTAAAACCATATCACTTGCCAATATAATTAATCATTTACCATTTACCTCACTGTTTTTAACAAGCATTAACCAAACCAATTCTCCAAAGCAACAACCATGCTTTAAAGCGCAAGTATAAACCATATACTTACAAAGATCACTTACCATGTGCATCCTTCATCATTTCATGCTTAAAACAATAACTCAAATACTCTAAATCATGCTTAAACAATAGGTACAATGTAAATCAAAACAAATGCATAAAAATCATTTTACACTAGCACGACCGAAAGAGAAAACCATATTTTACTTACTTCCAAGTTTAAACCAGCGTATCAAGATAAGTTTAAACTCCCATAAACCACCTTTAAAACATTCCAAAGTTGGAACCCATGTTCTCACTCACCAATGCGCGAAACCTCGATTCGCCGGCGCGAAATCAAGCTTCCGAAGCCTCCATCGCTTCACCTATCACTTCCAGATCAACCTCCCCTATTTTAATCACATTGAAATAGAGGATTAATGCATCTCAATGCATTCAAAAAATTCCAACAACAAATCCTCACGAACTTCCACAATCCTCTCAAAATTACCCAACCACAACAACTAAAATCATCATCTATTCCTTTCCAGACACAACCCAGCCACAATCTAACACTTCCATAATCATCAATTAACACTTAAAAATAGGATTAATTCATCCAAATACTTCAAGCAATTAAACAGCCACCACAACTCCACAGTAATGCAAATATAACAACCTTAACAACTAGGGATTCAAGAGTTTCGGGATTCCATTGTTAAAAACAACTTATCAACATGATAATACACCCAAAATATGATTAAAATCAATCTTCAACACTGGAAAACAAATCCAATATGGATCTTTCACTATTTCATCAAATTCACCCAATTAAATCAATTAACCAATATAAAAACACAAAATTAGTTTATAAAACATAATTCAAGGATCAAATACTTGGGAATATCAATTTAGAGCCATTCAATAGAGGAGAAAATGAACCTTAACTCTATTGTGTGATTTCTCCCTCAATTGGTTGATTAAAGCTTGGAAAACACAAGATTTCAATAAGGTTTTGTAAATCAAAGATAAAGGATCATTTACAAATCAAGAAATTAAGAAAACAACTTTTTCACCTCTGTGATTTGATGAAAATAAGAGTGTTTGGCAGAAAAGAAGTGGAAAGAAAAAGTTTAGAGAAAAGTTACGTGAAATTTCTTTTAATCCATTAACTAATTTTTAATGACAAAACTCTTTTATTTATCTTTAAAACGCATGTTAAAATATCTTAATTGGAGGGAGAAACCATCAACAAAAACATGGTAATATAGCTCCTTAAAGATTCTAAGAATTTGACCCTTTTCATTTTAGTCACCTTTAAAAATAGTTTTCAAAAATTACATTTTGGTCACTTACCAAAATGTCACCCTTCCAAAACCTATTTTCCAAAATTGTTTTCACCAATATTAAAATATGATTTTTAACCATTTTCCATATTTTTATCTTACCAACAAATATTTACTCCCAAATCTGACTAGAATCTCTAACCTGGTCCACCGGATCGTCTAACAAGCCACAAAACCACTAGGCCCAAAATCGGGGCGTTATAGTTGTAATATCTTGTTGCGTCGGCATAAAACATGTTCGTCGCTCCCAATAATCTTGAGGTCAAAAGATATGTAAATATGGTATCCTGCATTCTAGTCACACGAGTACCAAAAGTTTTTCACCTCTCCCAATAATCTAGAGAATGGAAAACCTTAAAAGAATGCCTTGGTGTCTTGTCGCATCGACATGAAAAGATGTTCATCACTTCCAATAAGCTAGAGGTCAGAAGATCTGAAAAGATGGTATCCTGTTTTTTTGTCGCAAGAGTACCAAAAGATTTCCATTACTCCCAATAAGCTAGAGACTGGAAAACCTGGAAAAGACTGCCTTGTTGTCTTTTCACGTCAGCATGAAAAGACGTTTGTCAATCCCAATAAGCTAGAGGTCAAAAGATCTAAAAAGATGGTATCTCATTTTCTTGTCGCAAGAGTACCAGAATATTTTCACTACTGCCAAAACGCTAGAGACTGGAAAAAACCTTAAAAGAATACCTTGTTGTCTTGTAAAGTTGGCTTGAAATGTTGTTTGCCACACCCAATAAGCTAGAAGTTAGATGATATGAAAAGATTGTATCCCACTTTCTTGTCGCAAGAGTACCAAAAGATTTCCATTGCTCCCAAAAAGCTGAAGACCGAAAAATCTTAAAGTGATGCCTCGTCTTCTTATCTTGTCGGCATTAAGATCTTTTTCATTTCGAAAGGTGATGGCTCGAAGGTCTTTAACATCATGCACTGAAGGTTTTATTAATGGCCCGAAGAACATGAAACCATTTGAAATTTGGAAAGAATTACTCCTTGAAGTGATGTGAAGGATCTTGATTCAATGTTTGGACGTTTTGATGCTTTTATAGGTCTATATCCCTCTTGGAAATTCATGACCTATAAAATTCAAATATCTAATGTTAGTCGACTGTTTCAAGCTTTTTGTTGCTCCTCTTTAGGAGAAGATTATATTGTTTTACAGGGGAAACTGTCTTTACAGGAAGACAACTCTTGTAAGGATCAAATTAAAGTTTTCACTTTTAAGAAATAAAGTCCTTATGAAAGGACTAAATTAAGGAATTTTAGTTTTTAGAAAAATATCCTTATGAATGAAATGAATTAAGAAATTATTTTGTCTTGAGAAAACATCACTAAGGAATGATCAATTAAGGAATTCTATTTTAAGAAAAATGGGTCCTTATGAATGGATCAGATTAAAATTATCCTTATGAAATGATCGCATTAAAAGCTTTTTCTTTTTTTTGAATATCTTTATCGAAGGATCGAGTTGAGAAATTTTGGGTTTTAAGAAAAACATCCTAAGCAAAGGATTGAATTAAGAAAAACATCCTTAAGGAAGGATCAAATTCAAGAATTTGGTTTTGAGAAGAAACATCATTATGAAAGGATCATGTTAGATTTTTTTTGAAAAAATATTTTTAAGCAAGGATAGAATTAACAACTTCTTTCATGCTTTACAAAAAATGTCCTTATGAAAGGACCTGATTTTAAGAAAATCTCTTTTTACAAAAAACATATCCTTGTGAAAAGATCAAATTGTAACACCCTCAACCCGATCTAGGAGAGAACCGAGTTGGAGACGTTATCGAAAACTTGAAACGGAACATACAATTCCATAATCCATACATTGAACGTGTAATCATGTCACAATCCCATGTTTCTTATCATCTTTCTTCCTATTAATCATTTCATATTATTTTAAGCCTTGATTTTCAGATTAAGGATCATTTTGCAAAGAATACAAAGTTTGGGGACTATCTATAATTCCTAACATTTCTTGACATTTTTCAAAACTTAAGGCCACATATCTGAAATTCATATCTTATTAGACTTACCTGCAAAATTTTAACTCATTTGGATGTCCATATCTCAAGTAATTAGCCTATTACTTATTTAGGAGTAAAATGCAAAGTTTGAAAGTCCCAATCAGCCTTATAACCGTTTTAACTACCTCTATACAGGTACTCAAGAGGGTCATACTGGTACGCTATTAAATCCTTAAATTCTAGTAACCGAATTCGATATCGGTATTGGTGTTCCGTACCGATATACCCATACCGATAAGCTAAAGTACCTTACCGGTATGCCATGCATAATTGAAATTCTAGTAACCATCTTTCATATCGATATAGTCAACCATACCGGTACATTTTGCACCATATGTTCAATTTTAACCTGGCCATACCGGTACGCCCTGCACCAGATTTTCAAATGTGAACTAAATCTTGTTTTCAACCTATTCAAATCTTATCCAATGCATTCCAAACTTATACACTAAAATTCTAACATGATAAATTAGCCACATGACATATTCACAAGAGTTATAACATGTATATAGTATATATTTATCCTTGTAGATGCCATTAAGGTTATGTCTTGTATTATTCTTTGCATAAACATGTGTAGCTTAAGTTTTATGCATCATATCACATATCACACACATAATTTACATAACAATAGGTGCTTGAGCATGCTTGAACCATATGCCACCATACTAGGAGTTAAGGGAGGCTTAAATACATTACACAAAATACTTGAAGAGTGACTTGCAACCTTCATTGCACGATCGATCTTTAGGGCACTATAGAACCTGAAAATGCATGAAATGAACATGTTAGGCTTATATAGCATAGTGAGGTAGTTGGAAATATAACATATAATCAATGCTTCATATGCATTCATGAATAATAATATGTGTATCACAAGTGTACATGCTTGTCCATGATTCTTAACATTGATCATAAGTACATGTGTCGACTAACTAATGCTTGACAAATGATTGATGAATTAATGTAAATATGCCAGTAAATAATGCCAAGCTTAGGTCTTTTGCGTGCAAGTATACATGGTCAGCAAGTAATACAACAGTAAGCTGAGTATCATATCCACAGGGATTGTCCAGGAATTAAGTGCCACAATAGTTACTTGTCTTGGAACAAATGAGTTGATGATTGATTTCGGATTTTAACTAAGGAAAATGATTAAAGGAAAACTTAACAAGATTTAGGCAAATTGGCAAACACTTTAATCAAGATGATGAATTAGCGTGGCAAGGGATGCTTGGATTTCATGCTAGCAAAGACAATAATTAATCACATTCAAACTTGGTTTTATTGCCGAGCATATTTTTAAGTTAGCATTACCTCCGTCACTGGCAATACTCTAAGTTAATCACCTTTAACACCTATACGTCTATAGTGTTGCTTTCAAGCAATTAACATGGCAAAGTTTTAATCTTTACTCCTTAAGGGTAGATTCACTTCCGAAGTAAGCTCATCTACTCGAACATCTTTTGTTGAAGTTTCTCTCCTTAGTATCTGGAAATTATCCTTATCTCCTAAGTCTGTTAAGATATTAAGGGATAATGAGCATTCAATGCCAACTGTCGTATAACATAAAATTTGATGATTATAAGAGAAAGCAAAATAGACAATAATGCCAATGAATTCAATTATTAAAAACCTAAATCAAACGTTCATCGCAAACACCCTAAGCCAACTTTAAATGATTAGTTCAAGGCTGTCAAAACCATTAAACCAATATTGTTTTTAAACATCACCATCATGACATAAAATAAATCTAAGAGAAATAGAATAAAGAAGGAGATATGTCGATGCAGGCCTTCAATGGATTCAGAGCTCTCGATCACGGCCTGGTCGAACCTTAATCAACCTCCGCCCTCACTTTTTTTCTCATAGCACAACCTCTCCCTTTTGCTCAATCAATGGTCTTCTTTATATAGGCTATCGTGGAAACCCTAGCTAGGGTTTGATTTTTTGAAAGCTTTTTATGCACCATTGTAGACGAATTATCCTCTTCTTGAATTAGGACTGACCTGGCTCTAACTAACAGCTAACTGACATGGCATCGGTCGTCCTTCTTTTACCAACTTAGCTTTGTATTCTTTCTTCTTGCTTTTTCCAATGGCATTTGGCATTTCTCTTCTACTCCTCCTGCTCATGACTTGCTCCTGATCTGCTCTGCCAAACCTGCCTACCACAACAAAAAGATACCCCTTCACTCTAGCAATGAAAACTACACATTCCTTAACTCCTAGATGAAAATGCATGAATTTACTAACAAAATGCACAAATATGTACCCAGATTCAAGCAATAGCATGGCAAAAAATGCCTGAAAATAGATATTTTGAGGAGCTAACAACATGCTTGCTTAACTCATGTTTCACAATATAATCATATGGATTCATGCTTGCATAGTTCATAAGTAGATAAATCAATTATTAAATTTTCCTTGGATCATAGTAACTAGTGGATACACGAATTCCCACCCAACATCGCCAAGTCCATGAATGGTCAATCCTCTGCCTCGCCAAAGAACAAAACACATACATCCTTCCGCCTCACCACATAAGGATCGTGACCCAAGGACCATAGTCCTCCCGTACTTGAGCTTAATGAATTCTATGGCATGCCAATTATATCCAAAATATACTTGTATCCAAGCAGTCCATAATATCAGAATTATTCCTAGTTTCATGATTCGTAAGGCATTTCTTGTATTATAATAGAGCCTTAGCTCCCTTGTAACATGCTTGTTATCTTGCAAACCATAATTCGCGATTCATAGATAATCATAGTTCTTGCTCATGTCATATATCATCATGTTAGGCATTTTCATTCATGCCATGATCATAATCAACTCATATAACACATATAAGCTTACCAATGATAATTTCCTTAGCTTTGCTTTGTGGGAGCCTTGACACATAAGTGATGCAAATTCATCAATTCAATCAAAATGCAATCGGGGTAGCTCCTAGCCATTCTCACAATATAAACTACACTCACCAAACAATCCAAAGGTATTTCAACTCACAGATGACAACTCCCTTGTTAGGGGCTTGGACTTGCTTAAAGGAGCTTGGCGATTCTTTACATCCAATGGATTGCTCTAACATAGAAAGAATATGGATTCATCAAAATTGTCATGATTTCAATCACATATATGAAGCTAGTAATTCTAGGTAATCAAAATCATAGGATTTCTATACTTAAATTTAAACCTTAAACACTTATAACTTGAAGATTATAGATTTCTTGCTAGAGTTTCTCCTTATCTTTCTTCGATAATATTTACATGAATTCAACCATGGAAAAAGGAATTCAAGCCATGGGCTTACCTTGGAATTGATTAAGGTAGTAACAAGGGATAACTAATTCAAAGAAAACTTAAGCTTGAAAGCTTCAACAATTGAGGTATGTGCTTATTCAAATTAGGAAGAAGATGGGGAGGTGCTTGCTTGTGGTTTACTTCACCTGATAGGTAGCTTCTTAAATTTTCTTTCTTCTTTTTCTTTACTATCAATAGAGCAGACCCGAGAATGAAGGTTCTTCTTCATCCATGTCAACGTGTCGGGTGACTAACCCCCTTGGTGAGTTATTCACATGGTTAATCACCCTACACTTAAATCCTTACACTTATGCCACCTAACTCTCAATTATTGTAATTTGTTCATTTAACCTATTCAAATTAGTCCTTAGTCCATACTTGAACATAACTCGAATCAAACATTAACAATTTAACTACATGGTCGTGTCTTAGAATTCATAATATCTTGTTGAAATTGAAATTTTTTGATCATCGAGATTTGGTTTTCTACTAAGCTGGTTTTAAGGGAGTTACACAAATTTAATAATTTAGGTTTTTTTAAATAAAGCATCCTTATGAAAGGATCAAGATAGGAAATTTGTTTTAAGACACACACCCTTATGAAAGTATTAAATTGAAACAATTTATAATAAACATCCTTATGGAATGATCAAACTCAATATTTTTTAGAAAACATCTTTATGAAAGGATCAAGTTATGAATTTTGTTTTAAGAAAAGAACCCTTATGAAAGGATCAAATTAAGAAATTCAGGTTTTAAGAAAAAAAAAACATCCTTATAGAAGGAAAAACTGGCCCTAGTTCTGTCCTCAGATATCTCGGTAAAGTTTTCCTGATTAACAACACAAGCTAGCAAGCAAAAACTAGCCCTAGTTCTATCCTCAGATATCTTAGAGTAGTAATGCCAACAGAACATCAAATTCAAGTGCAGCAAAATAACACTAACCTAGGGTCATAAAGTGTGTATGAAGTGCAGGTGGTTTGCATCAAGAATCCTTTAACTCCCTTAGTGAAACTTTACTATCCAGACGTAGAAAACACATTTTCCCCAAGGGTTTCTTTTAATGGCATTAAATTTGGGTTCACGTCATAATGTTGTTTGGCATGAGAACTAAGAGGGAGCAAACCATGAAACCTCACGTTATTCTAGACTTTCATCACTAAGCTAACCCATCACACTCATACCCTAAAGTTTTTATTGGCTTGAGAACTAAGAGGAAGCAAACCACGGAGCTCCAAGTTACTTATTATCTCTAAGGCAGAGGAGTGTTCTAAATTTTTTAGCCTTTGGCAAAACATTGTTGCCCTAATCATTACTTTTACCCTAGCATATATTTTTTCTTCTTTCTCTTTTTTATTCTAAGTTCAGTTTCAAGCATCCTAAGTTTGTTTTGGGAACTAGATGCATACTACGTGTTTAAGTGAAACCAAATTTACCTAAGCTAGAGATCAATTGCCAACCATCCTGACATTACTAACTCTACCAGCTTATGCTAACAAGACATTCTAATTTTATCATCAGACAGTGAATACTAGTGCAAATTCTAACTATGGTAGCAATATGTTGGCAAAATTATTAGTTCAAAGTCAAGCTGTGGCAATTTTTTTAATAGTTTGGTATGCATGGTTCTACCTAATCTACATGGAAATAACATGATGCAAACAAAAACATAAGAATGAATGTCATGGCAATATATGTGAGCAACACACACACTCAAACCTAAGGTGTACATTATCCTCAATGCATGAAAACACACATATACAAATTAAATGTATGCTAAAAATGAAAAAGAGAAAAATATAAAACTAAGGAGTTAAGGGGAAAAGGACTTCCCTTCGAAATGTTTTGGGTGAGAGACACATGTTGGTACCACTAATTTCTTTTTTTCAAATGTGGCTTCGAGGCAGCAGTAGAGGCCTTCACGTCTACCAATACCTCTTCAATTACCATTTTTGGATCAGTTGCGACATGAGCTACAGGGGAAGCTGAAGAGGTTAGAGCTACGAGTAGCAAATCTATCTTGGCAGGCACATTAGCATCAACTTCTACGGAGTATCGATTATGGCAGATTCGACATAGACATGTTATACTGGTACTGTGGCATCAGATTTCTAGGTTGGAAGAGGGCAGACCGAGGGTTGGCTGGAATTCCTTTCGGTGCATGAAGCTCAATTGGGAACTCTACATATGGTGGCAAAGTATTGGTTGACATGACCTCAAGAGTTGTCCTTAGGGCACGGTCTCTAGCTCCAACATATTGCTAGAGCACCAAGTTTTGTTCCTCGGCCTTATCTAACTTTTGTAGAATAAGTTTCTAGCATTGATAGATATGGGAAAGTAATGCCATTGCATCAGCTGGCATTTGTGTGAAAGGTTCTACCTTGGGTGTCTTGGCAGTAGATGCCGGTTCGACAACTTTTCCCTTGCCCATATCTTTAGCCTCCCTAGCACTGAATTATCCCCAAAGCGCAGGGGTGATGCTTCCTTTGCATTTTTGGACGTTGTCAGATTCGAGCTTTGGCACCTGATGCTGCTTGGGCAGCTGTTAGGGTTTCATGCTGAACAAAAATTACTTTTCCCTAGGCCTAATCTTGAGTAATGTCTACGTGTTACCACGCCTCATGATGATGGGTATTCGAATGCCAGCCTGTCCTGGCATACTGCCTTGGCAAAATAACCTACACAAACACTCACAAAAACCTTTCAAAACAAAAAAAGAAATAGACTAAAATACTAGGGAGAAAATAATTGTTCTAATTATTTACAATGATCATACTATGATGGCAAAATTACTGAATCTCTGCAAGGAGAATAATCTCCTTGGCATTTCTCTGAATTGTTTCCCAATAATGCTTCAACCTCTGGCCATTCACTTTGAACTTTGTCCCCATTTTTGAGTCTTTGATGTCTACTACTCCATGAGAATAAGGCTTGACTACTTCAAAAGTTCCTGACCATCTGGACTTGAGTTTACCTGGGAATAAGTTAAGCCTTGAGTTGAACAACAACACTTTTGCCCTACTTCAAACTATCTTGGCAATATTTTGCTGTCATGCCACCTCTTTATTTTTTCTTTATAAAGCTTGGCATTTTCATAGGCTTGTACTCTAAACTCCTCTAACTTATTTAGATCTAAGAAATGCTTCTCACCTGTAGCCTTCCATTCCATGTTCAATTGTTTGGTTGCCCAATAAGCTCGGTGTTCTAGCTCTACTGGCAGATAGAATTACTTCCCAAATACAAGCTTGTATGGGGAAGTCTCTAATAGAGTTTTGAAGGTTGTTCTATATGCCCACAAGGAATCATCTAGCCACAAAAAGACTAGTTATTCCAAGTTGGGTTCACAGTTTTCTCTAATATATTCTTAATCTCCTTATTTGAGATTTTTGCCGGGCCATTTGTTTGAGGATGGTAGGCAGTGGCAATTCTTTGCTGGATTTTGTACCTGCACAAAGCTTTACTAATTAATTGGCATTTAAAATGGATACCTTCATCATGTATGATGACTCTAGGGTAACCGAATCTAGTACAGATTTGCTTGTGTAAGAATTTGGCAACTGCCTTAACATCATTTGTTGGGAGAGCAACAGCTTCAACCCACTTTGAGACATAATCTAATGCCACAAGTATGTATAAATTGTCAAATGGTGGGCGAAAAGACCCATAAAATCCATCCCCACACATCAAATAGCTCTACAGGCATGATATTTTAAAGTGGCAATTGATGTCTGTTGGAAATGTTTCTAGTTCATTGGTACATGTCACGTGCTTTGGAAGAATAATGGTTGTCCTTGAATAGTGTTGGCCAAAAAAATCCTAACTGTAGCACCTTGGCCTCTGTCTTCATTCTGACAAAGTGACCTCCATACGGTGCTGCATGGAAAAGCTGAAGAATTTTTTGTTGTTCATCTTCTGCATACAACAATGAATGATTTGGTCATCACATTGTTTGAATAAGAATGGCTCATCCCAATAGTATTGCCGAATATCTCTCAGAAATTACTTTCTGGCATTACTTGTTAAGTCTGGTGGCATAATATTGCTGACTAGGTAGTTGACTATGTCAGCATACCACGGAATGGCAGTGGTCACAAGCAACTGCTCATCAAGGAAGTGATCTCAAATCATTGCGGATTTGTCATTCTCATAGTGTTATTCTAAACAAGACAAGTGATCAACCATCAGGTTCTCACTCCCTTTTTTATCTTGAATCACGAGACCAAATTCTTGTAACAAGAGTGTCCATCGGATCATTCTGGGCTTGGCATCCTTCTTGGCCATGAGGTATTTGATTGTCGAATGGTTCGTATACACCAAAACTTTACTACGTACAAGGTAAGATCTGAATTTGTCAAATGCAAAGACAACTGCAAGGAACTCCTTCTCAGTTGTTGTGTAAATAAGCTGGGCTTCATTCAATGTGTGACTGGCATAATAGATGGTATGGAAAAGTTTGCCATGACTTTGTCTTAACACAGTTCCAACGGCGTAGTTGTTGTCATCGCACATGAGCTTGAATGGCTCATTCTAATATGTTGCCACGACTATGGGGCATTAATTAACATGTCTTTTAATTCTTGAAAAGCTTTCAAATAAGAATCATTATACACAAAAGTGGTATTATGTTCCAAAAGTAAGTATAAAGGTTTAGAAATTTTTGAGAAGTCTTTAATAAAACGATGATAAAAATTAGCATATCCCAAGAAACTTCTAATACCTTTGACATTTATGGGTGGCGACAATTGTTTAATTACCTCTACCTTTGCTTTGTCTGCTTCCAGTCCCTTCTTGGTCACCTTATGTCCGAGAACTATGCCCTCCTTCACCATAAAAACTTTTGCCAAAGACAGAGAAGTCATCCATAAAAACTTCTAAGTTATTCTCGATCATATCCGAGAAAATCGACATTATGCAACGCTAAAATGTTACTAGAGAGTTACACAATCCAAAGGTCATTCTTCTAAAAGTGAATATCCCATATGGAAAGATGAGTGTAGTTTTCTCCTGATCTTCTAGAGTAATGGCTATCTGATTGTAACCCAAGTAGCCATCAAGGAAGCAATAAAATGCCTTCCCTGCCAATCTGCCCAACATCTTATCGATGAAAGGAAATGGAAAATAATCTTTTCAGGTGACATTATTTAACTTCCTGTAATCCATGCACACCCTTCAGTCCGTCACGGTCCTCAAGGTGATAAGTTTATTCTTGTTGTTCTGAACCATGATCATTCCACCATTTTTTGTATACACTATACTGGGCTAACCATGAGCTATTAGAAATGGGATAAAATATCCTGGCATCTAGCTATTTTATGAGTTTTTCTTAACTACCTCCTTCATACGGGGATTCAGTCTCCTATAGGCCTCGATTGTTTTGCCATGGTAATCCTCTAAATTAATTTTATGCATGCAAATTGTTGGGCTTATCCCTCGGATATCAGCTAGAGTCCATCCCAAGGCTTTCTTGTAATTGCCCAATGTCTCTAACAATCTTTCCTCTTGGTCTTCAGTCAAATCAACAGCAATGATTACTGGCAAAGTGGAGTTTCCCCCTAGGTAAGCATATTTGAGGTGGATTGGCAAAGGTTTCAGCTCCAGTTTTGGTGGCTCCTCAATAGATGGTTTGGGTGTCTTGATTTCTTTGCCAGCCAACTCAAGTGGCTTAGGTATCCTGTAATAACTCATGACCTCATTCAACATGGTTAGTTTTTCAGATTCTTCGCTCCTCATATCTTCATCATCATGACTATGCTACGTCCATATTAAAAATAAACTCTATCAGCTACATAGCTTGGTATTCCTCAGATTCATCTGCACACTTAAGATCTTGAAATAGTTAAATGTAACATGCTGGTCATTCATACGCGTAGTAAGCTAACCTTTTTAAACATCAATTAAGGTTCTACCCGTGGCAAGAAATGGTCTTCCCAATATTATTGGGACGCCAATGAAATCAACTAGGAATATAAATTTATCTACTTTTATCAATACATCCTCAATCTTACCATTGGGATGTACATAAGATTGATCTGTCAACTGGAGTGTTATTATGGTAGGCCTTGCTTCAATACCAAGTTTCCTAAAAACTAACATTGGCATCAAATTGATGCTGGCTCCCAGGTTATATAGTGCTTTACACATGAATTTATTGCCAATTGTGCAGGGAATAGTGAAAGTTTCTGGATCTTTCAGTTTTGGTAGCAATCTATTGGTTATCATTGCACTGCATCCCTCCGTAAGAGCGACCATCTTGAAATCACACAGCTTCCTCATTTTGGACAAGAGGTCCTTCATGAATTTGACATAGTTGGACATTTGTTTGAGAGCTTCCACCAATGGTATGTTGATCTGCAGTTGTTTAAGGACTTCCAAGAAGCATTTAAACTACTGATCTTGCTTGTGCTTCAAGAGCCTCTGTGGAAAAGGTGGTGACGAATAGGCAAATGCTAGCTCCGCTGGTTTTTGCCGAAGTGGTGTTCCCATCAAATTGAGGTCTGGAATTATCATTGTAATGCCCTGAATTCATGCCTAGAAGTTAGCTAGGTAGATTAGACGGTTTGGGCGAACCGAATTAGTCTGTTCGATCTAGTTTCAGGAATTAAATCGTAATAAATATTCTTAACGTGAAATAAAATATGAAAAAATAATGGAAATTTTTATTTAATATAATGAGGGTTTTGGTAAACTCAATTTAATGAAATAAGTTTAAATTAAATGACATTTTGATTTGGTGACTAAAATGTAAAGTTTTCAAAACTATTTTGGAGACTAAATTGTAAAAGGGTCAAAACTTAGAATATTTAAGGAGCTAATTTACCAATATTTTTAATCAGACTTTTTCCTTAATTTAGGTGATTTTTAAATGGTTTTAAAGTATTTATTAAATAAAAATAAAATAGATTTAATTGAAAAGATTTCTAAAAGATGTTTTACTTTTCTCACGTAACTACTTTTACTCTCAACTTTTCTCTCAATTTTCCAGCAACCAAACTACCTATTTTGCTCTAAAATGATCAATAATTAATTATTTTCTATTTTATTTTGATTTCTTAATTGATTCCTTTGATTTCTACATCAAATCTTATTTGTTTTCTTGGAGATTTTACAAAAATCATGCCAATTAAGGGGAAGCCAACCATTAGAGGTGATTTTTGTTTCTCTCCTCTAATCAAAGGTTCTTTACTGAAATTCCCAAGTTCTTTGTCTTTTACAAATGATTTTTGATATGTGTTGATGAATAAATTAATATTAAAAGGTCTAAAGTTAGTTTTAATAAGAATTTGGTAGATCTTTATTATAGATCTGATTTGTGGTGGTTTTAATTGATGAAGATCACATCTAAGATATGTTTTAATGTTGTGAAAGGAGATTTACAAAATAAATCCCAAAACTAATTGAATTGCAAATTTTCTAGGTTGTGAATAGTTAGATTTTGAAGTGATTAGGGTGTTAGAAGGTTGTTGGAGGTGTAAGCTAATGTTGGAAGTGTTTTTAGATGTAAATGGATGTTGATTAGATGTTCAAACCATTGGTTTATGGATGGGCTTTGTTTAGGTTGCTTTTGGTGATGTTTTGGTTGTTTTATGGAGGCGTTTTCATGGTTTTTGGTGAGGCAATATTGAGAATTGATGTTGTTGGGATTAAGAATTCATAATGATGCATTAATCCTATGTTTTTGTGTGGATAAAACAAGGGGGGTTGATCCTATAGCAGGTGGTGATGTTTCGGTAGCTTCAGACGGTTGATTGTGCATTAGCAAGTGGAGCTTTGTGTTCTCGGTGAGTGGAAACATGATTTACAGCTTTGTAAAGGTTTAAAAGTGATTTTGGGAGTTTATATTAAGCTTGAAATGCTTATCTAAGCTTGTAAGTAAGTATTAGACGATTTTGCTCTCAATTTCTGTTTGGCAAAGTTGATTCTCATGCCTATGTTTATGCTTTGATTCCTAATGTTTTATGCATGTTTTGGAAAATAGAATATGATACAAATGTTCTTATATTTATGTCATTTGAGTATGGCAAGTGAATTGTGAAAAGGATTTCAATGATATATAAATGCATGTTTTGTTGCATTGGAAATTGGTTTGAATGATGCATATGAAAAACAGTAAGGTATCATGTTTAAAGTGGAATATATTGGCAAGTGACAATGATTAAATGTTGTCGGATATAGTTGGCATGCTATAGGGTTTAAAGTGCACTATAATAAGTCGCCTTATGTGTGTTGAGGGTTAATTGTGTTGTTTTTTCCACCATGGGAACCGCAACAGTCGAGGGGTTAATTGTGCCGTATTCTCCCACTGGTGGATTACATATCACAATGGTTGAGGGGTTAATTGTGTCGTTTTATTCCATTGTATATTTAAACATCATAACCATTAAGGGGTTAAATATATCGTTTGCTCCGGTTATGGATGTATGTAAAGTGGTACAAGGAACCACTTGTGAAATTCCATGTATTCGATGTGTTTTGATAAAGAAAAGGTTATGTTTTTGGGTCACTTGAAATCCAATATATGAATTAATGTATCATGATGGATAAATATGTTTTGTATAATGAGATTTATACATGTTTTACTCTTTAAGCTTTGCTATTGGTTGAATAAGCATGTGAACGCTTAAATTGAGGTCTTTGCATATGGGATTATGCATGAGATCCATGATACATGTTTTGCATATGGTTTAATATGATTTTTTTACAAAGGTAAAAGGGCATGATATGTTTAAGCATGATTTTTACAAAGTGGTTTGATTCAAATGGTTTAAATGCATTAATGAGTGATTTTTAGAGCATCCCGCACTAGGCATTATATGCTTACACTCTCTTTTCTCGTCAATGCATAAAAGTATGCTTTCGAGGCAGCAAGCAAGTAAGGAGGAATCCAAGAAGTAAGTTATTTCAAGTATGATTTTAATAAACGAACTTGTAGTAATAAAAGGACAATGTGACCAAGTTGTAATTAGGAGGGTTGTTTGCTTACTCCCGGTTTTGGACATGTATGTGCTATATAGTTTGATTTAAGGGGTTGGGATGAGTTTTACATGCTTGGGTAGAGACCATGCCTATAGGATCTTTGGAATGATTTTCTATGGATTGAATGTTTCTCTAGCATGCTTAATTGGTTGTGGATATGATGTTAAATATGCTATATAATGTTTGTATGATGTTTGAAGCTAGTTAGATTGAGCCTAAGCGTCATATGTTTGGCCAAGATGTCATTACAGGCCCAATCGTACCGATACGGATTCCATGGGATCAGTACACGGGGTTTGATACGGCTCAATTTGGGGAAAAATAATAAAGAGGTACCAGTACGAGTAGTCACCGTACCGATACGCCTTGAGGAAATTTATACTAGGATCAGTACGCGGGGTACCGTACTGGTATGAGTTTTAGCTATTGAAATTCTCTATTTTCGAAATGAGCAACGAGGATCGGTACTCGAACAAGCATTTCAATACGAGTATGCCACATTATTGTATATATTCTTGCATTACAGATTATATGATTTAAAAGTTTATCATGCTTTTGAAAAGTATCATACTTTACAAGGTATTTTATATATGTTACTCATCTTATGCCTCACTGAGTTATACTTAGTGTGTATTTCTGTTATACACGTAGGTTAACAGAAGTAGGAATGGAGCTTTGCATCACCTTCTCTGTGAGGAGACATAAATCGACATGTTATTTCAATACTTAGACATCCTTATTATGAATGTAAATAGTGGCATGTACTAACTAAACCTGTCTTTTTGATTAAATATTTCAATCGGGTATGTAATGGACTTATAAACCTTCCATAGATGTTAAACGTTTATACTACTTATTATTTTATATTTTGATATGAATATATTATTTACGTAAAAAGTTTTACTATCGAGTATTAAATTATTATTTTATTTATAAATTAGATAAAGTTAAGCGTGCTTGAATTAGGGAAATCTTAAAATGGGCGAGCACCTGGGAAATTCATATTAAAAATTTTAAATTACCCTAGCTTTTGGATTTAAAGACTATTTTTAAAAGTAGTGACATTTCCAACTCGTGATCAGTGTTCGGTCACGGGAAGGGGGTGTTACATTTATTGGTATCAGAGCTACAGGTTTAGTCGGTTCTGGAGTTAAATTGAACTCGATAAAAGTGTCAAAGTATGTACATGCCAGTAGGATGTCATATTTATTTGAAAATGATACTTGTTTGATTGATGCAATTGCTTATTAGTTTAAGTATATGTTATAAGTACATATGTCGAAAGGAAATGAATCCCGACATGCTACTCAACAAATGGGGTCTGTGAGTGCTCTAGAAGTAGGGGAGAAAGTATAGTAGCCTGTTCAACAAGAGGCTAGTGCACCTGTACAGGAAATGCCGATGCAAGACCAGGGTATATTTCTGCAAGCCCTGGACGCGATAATTAATAAACCCCCTCGAATTTCTATTCTGAAGGAGTTAAAGAAGTTGCAGGCTCTTGATTTTAAAGGTGATAGTGATGGGGATCATATGTCGGCAGATTTCTGGTTGAATGACATACAGACAATGTTGGCTCGGATTGGGTGTGACGATTAAGGAAACCTGGAAGGAGTTGTCTCCTTATTGAGAGAGTAAGCACTGGTATGGTGGAATAACGTCACTGCTCGTGTTCGAGAAAAGGGTGAATTGGTAGTTTTTCCTCCGTGAGTTTAGGAGGAAATATATTGGAGATGCATTTATCAGGGAGATGAGACATCGGTTCCTGGATCTTAAATAGGGAGATCGCTCGATATATGAATATGAATGCGAGTTTAATAGATTGTGTCGGTTTGCCTCTGAGTTGCTACCATACAAGAGAGCCATCACTAACAGTTTTATAAGTGGATTAGATGCTAGATACCAAGAGGTACTGGTGGCAATTATTCCTAGGGACTTTCAAGAAGCAGTTAATAGAGCTAAAGCAATGGAGATTGTCCGAGAGAAGGCTGAAAAAGAATCACAAAGTCAGAAAAGGATTGTTGAAACAACTTTTGCTTCGCGATCACCTAAGCGATGCAAAGGATATTCGTAGCAGGGGAGATCTGGATTTTCAGCACCTCGAGGACAATCAAGTCAAGTAGGAAAGTCCAAAAACACCTAAACATCAGTGAAAGGCTATAGAAGAAAATAAGGACCTACCCGATGCAAGATTTTCAACCGAAAACATTTTAGAGAGTGTCGAATGATCACATGAGCTTGTTTTCGATGTGGTGAAATTGGACATTTTGTACATGATTTCCCAGATCGAGATGACAGATTGATTCAGACTAAAAGATCTGTTAGAATGCAAAGAGGCAGAGGCAGAGGCCATGGATCTGCAGGATCATCTAGAGTGGGTTCTCGAAAGGAGACTAAAGTTGCTATGGGCCGAGATGATAGAGCTTCAGCTAGAGTATATCACATCCGGGTACAGGATGACCATGGTGATAGAGAAGAACCCGATATTGTGACAGGTACTTTTCAACTTTATGATAAACCTATTTTTGTTTTGATAGACACTGGGTCTACACATTCATATGATAGCCATAAACCCCTTAGGCCAAAGTGCTCAGGTAACAAAAGTAAGCAAGAAATGTCCGTTTAAAGTTCAGGGAATTGAATTTCCAGCTGACTTGTTGCAGCTGCCATTTAGTGATCTTGAGATCATTTTGGGCATGGATTAGCTTCATGCGTATAATGCTACAGTAAGGTGCCGCCAACAGCAGTTGATTTTAAAGACTGTAGATGCTCAGAGATTATAGTGTTGGGTAAAGGATCTCAATGTATAAAGAATGTGATTTTAGCTTTTAAAGTCAAGAAACTATTGGAGCAAGGTTGTGAGGCTTTTCTAGCCCATGTAGTGGATACTAAGAAAGTTAATAATGACCTCCATGCGATTCTGACAGTTCGGGATTTTCTTGAGGTATTTCCGGAAGAGTTACCGGGATTACCTCTAGATAGAATGGCACCTGCAGAATTGAGGGAGTTAAAATCACAGTTGTAGGAGTTATTAGATAGAAGATTTATACGTCATAGTACATCACCATGGGGTGCTCCGGTGCTATTTGTCAAAAAAAAGATGGTTCGTTGCGACTCTGCATTGATTACCGACAGCTGAACAAGGTGACCATAAAGAATAAGTATCTTTTGCCTAGAATAGAAGATTTATTTGATCAACTAAAAGGAGCAGCAATATTTTCTAAGATAGATCTTCGGTCTGGTTATTATCAACTGAAAGTCAAGGAGGAAGATATTCTGAAAACAACATTCTAATTGAGGTACAAGCATTATGAATTTGTAGTGATGTCATTTGGCCTTACAAATGCTCTGCAGCATTTATGGATTTAATGAATCGAGTATTTCATCCGTATCTCGATTGGTTTGTCGTAGTTTTCATTGATGACATATTGGTGTACTCGAAGACTAAAGAAGATCATGATGGACATTTGAGGATAGTAGTACGGACCTTGAAAGAAAATAAGTTATATGCTAAGCTCTCAAAATGTGAGTTTTGGTTATCTGAAGTGGCTTTCTTGGGCCACATTGCTTCAGCTAAAGGAATTAGAGTGGATCCTAAAAATATGCAATCTATTATGGAGTGGAAGGTTCCCAAGAATATTACCGAGGTTCGCAGTTTCTTGGGACTTGCTGGATATTATCTAAGGTTTGTGAAAAACTTTTCGATGATAGCTGCTCCACTTACAAAGTTATTGAGAAAGGATGTTCCATTTGTTTGGAATGAAAAATGTCAAGAAAGCTTTGATCAGTTAAAGAAAATTTTGATAGAAGCTCCAGTTTTAGTACAGCCAGAATCAGGAAACGAGTTTATTTTGTACAGTGATGCATCTCATAATAGATTGGGATGCGTATTAATGCAAGATGGAAAAGTGGTTGCTTAAGCTTCTCGACAATTAAAACCGCATGAAAGGAATTATCCGACTCATGATTTAGAGTTGCCAGCTGTAGTTTTTGCTCTAAAAGTGTGATGACATTGTAACACCCTTAACGTATACTCGTATATCGAATACACGTAAAAGATGCTACTAAGTTAACAAGAAAACTTAAAAAAAATTATATACCAAATTTACCTCGCAGTTTAACCCTTTCTCGATTTTGAATTAAAAATTGTGTTAGGCTGTTGTAGCTAGATTTGACCTTGAATTATTTTATAAAATTTATAAATGTGTTTTCGAAATAAAATATTAATCAGGGTGAAAACTAGGTACCCATCCTATATCCTTTCTTGATTTTAAATTTATTATGCGATTAGGGTTAAACAATATTTAACTATGTCATAAATCATAACCATTTGTAGCAAACCATTTTCTAAGTCCATACATTCATATTAATATATATATATATTATAAACTTAAGTTTACCAAAGTAGTTATCTACTTAAAGTTTACAAACTAGTTTACTCATTTAAAATACATACTAACATATACTTTAACATTCGTACATGCCACTAGATATCAACTACTTTAAAGTTGTACATACCGTAGTCACTTTAGTAACCTGATCTTTCCAAAATAAGCAGCTCCTCTTTAAGTCTATCTCGGAGAGCCTACGTGTGAAACAACATCACACGCTAAGTACAAACTTAGTGAGGCATTCAAAAACAGTTTTAAGAAAACATGAAGTAATGCAATTCAGCTTATCACGTATAAAGTGCAATACACCTTTCCTATATCTAACAATCATGTCACAATGTCAACTTTCCATGTATCATCACTATCTTGCGAAATATCATCATCATGTATAACATGAATCATCTCTATTCTGTATCATATAACATCTCTATCATGCATCATGTAACATTTCTATCATATATCATGTAACATGTTTATCATGTAACATTTCTATCATGTATGTCATGTACTTCTCTGTCATGTAACATGTAACTTCTTTTTCATGTATCATGAAATAATGTAACATCTTTTTCATGTATCATGTAACCATGTAACATCTATATCATGTAACATCTTTTTTCATGTATCATGTAATCATGTAACATCTGTATCATGTAACATCTTTTTTCATTTATCATGTAACATCTATATCATGTAACATCTTTTTTTATTTATCATGTAATCATGTAACATCTGTATAATGTAACATCTTGTTATTATTATCATCATGTCTGGCTAGAGGCCCATGGAAACCCCGTAGCCTATCTGCACCATAGTGCCATGTAGAGTACGTACTCGAGAGGACGCTCTTTGCTCCTCATATAAGGACGCTCTTTGCTCTTTATATTAAAAACACCTTTTTAGTGCCAATTGCACTATGGGCTTGGATCCCCAGGGTGTATCTTGTTTCATTTTAATCTTGTTATTATTCATATTCCATGTATAGACATGCATTACCATTATGCATAATAAAATTCTTACCTCGTATTCTACTGAAGCTTGCATTTACTGAAATATGCAACATGTCAAATTTTATATAATAATGCAATTTCATTTTCAATTTAGGGTCGACTTATCACAAGTCTTCCATTTTTCATCATTATGCAAGAATATATAAATGCACCCACCTGTTTATGTAAGCTAGCCTCACTAAGCTCTTTCGATATCCTTTCCTTTCTTGCTATTACTCGGTTCTTCTTCGGTCTCTCTTTGAACTGTAGAAGACCAATCGAACACAATTTATCACTATTCTTTGTTAGACTTAAATCTAACATTACTAACTTAATTTCAAGACATAATTATTCGAATATAAAATATTTCTAAAATTTCCCCCAAGTTTTCATGTGATTGCCGAATTGGTCCTTAGGTCCTTAGTGACCATTTTGAACATCAATCAATTGTTCAAGCTCAATTTCAACAATTTCCATTACTATTTACTTATTTTGGACTATTATCCTTTTAGCCCTTAAACTTTATAAAAGTGACATTTTAGTCACTACACCATATTTGTACACTTAATTCATGTACAAATTAATTCTTTACTTATTTCCATCATTTCTAGAATTTTCCCTTAACTTTCAACTTTAGTCAATTTGGTCCTTCACTAACTTTTTATTTCAAAATAAATCCCTCATATATCATTTCTTGACTTTCAATACCCTAACTTCCATAATATGCTTGAATCTTCAATTCTATAAATTTTCCATAAATTCAAGACTAATCCCTAATTTTCTTCAAATTGTCGAATTAGTCCCTATACTTCCAAAAAATTTCATTTTGATCCTTAAACATCAATTCATGCTATTTCAATCATAATTCATCAATTCAAGTGCTAAAATAAATTTTCAATAATTTCCCCTAATTCCTCAAAATTTTCGAAATGGTCCCTATAACTTTAATTGGGAAAATTATTTAATCTAACATCAAAATTAAGCTTCCAACATCATAATCCATTCAATATCATCCTCAATTTGATTCCCTAACCAAAATCCCCAATTCTTAGGGTTAGGGTTTATAACATCAAACATGGAATTTATTTAAATTCAAGATTGATTCCATGTTTAAATCAGCAATTCAATTAACTACTACTCTAATTTTATCATAAACTACCATTTCCATAATCAATCTTCATCCATAACATGAACCAACTTGACTTTTATCATGCAAAAATACTATCAAAATGAAGAGAATCAAGCATAGATCACTTTACCCTTTCTTCTCTAATGTTTTGAACAGCCCCTTTAGAGGATGAACAAATTTTTGTTAATCTTTTAGATATTTATCCCACATGATTTAACTAAATGAATATTAAATTCATTTAATTAGTGAATTTACCATTTTACCCTTTTTAATCCAATGGCCAAGATTCAATCTCATAAAAATCAATGGCTATGATTTAATCCATGTGTAAATCTTCTTCCAAAATTGCCCTCAATGTTTCAAAATATTTCAAAAATGCCATCCATAGCAAATGTCCAATTTGCCCTCCAACTAGACTTTATTTACAACAAGTCTTGAAAATTGCCATTCCATCAAAATTGAACCAAATTGGTTCCAATCCAACCGACCATGTCCCAGAATATCTTAGATTTTTATTTATGGCATTTATTTGATCCAAAAATTTGAATTTCACTCAATACAATTTTTAAATTTTCTCCCTTTGAATTTTTAAAGCTTTATAGCCACTAATATAAGCCTCGTACGAAAAATTTGGGTAAGACGAAAGTGTCACTCTTGGGGGTGAACTATTCATTTACAGGGTTAGATTACATAAATTTTGGAAATTACACTTTGGTCCCTGAAATTTTCCAAAGTTCACACTTTAACCCCCTAAACTTTTAAAAATTACAATTTGGTCACTAGTCCAAAAATTGGGATATTAAAGTTTCTCCCCTTAAGAAAATTCGTCCTCGAATTTTCAACGTATACTCTTTTCAAACAATTTTGGATACTACTTTTTCATTCTCTCTTCGGTTTCTCAAGTGGCTTCCTCAGCTTTATGGTTCTTCCAAAGGACTTTAATCATTGGAATTTTCTTGTTTCTTAATTCTTTAACTTCGTGTGCTAGGATTTTCACTGGTTCTTCTTCATAAATCAGATCTGGTTGCAGCTCGATTTTCTCAAGAGAAATTACATGTGAAGGATCTGATTTATACCTCCGTAGCATGGACACGTGAAGCGCATCATGAATCTTACTCATATCCGAAGCTAATTCTAGTTGGTAAGCCGCTGGTCCAACTCTTTTTAAAATTTCATATGGTCCAATAAATCTGGGGCTAATCTTCCCTTTCCGCCTGAAACGTAGCACTTTTATCCAAGGAGAAACCTTTAGGAACACTTTATCTCCAACCTCGTACTCGATATCTTTTCTCTTTTTATCTGCATAGGCTTTTTGTCGATCTGCTACGGCGTTGAGATTATGTTGAATAATCCTTACTTTATCTTCCATGTCTTGCGTTAAATCAACTCCTCCGATGTTTGAGTTATTTATGACATTTCGATCTTGTAACTCGAACCAAATGAGAGGAGTTCAGCACTTTCTTCCATACAATGCTTCGAAAGGTGCTATCTTAATACTTGCTTGATAGCTGTTATTGTAAGCAAATTCAGCCAAAGGCAAGTACTTTTCCCATGATCCTGTAAACTCGATTGCACAAGCTCATAGCATATCCTCCAAAATTTGTATGACCCTGTCAGATTGCCCATATGTTTGTGGATGAAAAGTTGTACTAAAATTTAATTTAGTACCCAAAGCTCCATGTAATGCACTCCAAAACCTTGAAGTAAATCTTGGTTGTTTGTCTGATACTATCGATACTGGAACACCATGCAGTCGTACTATCTCTCGAATATAAAGTTCTACATATTTATTCAGTGAATAATCCATTCGAACTGGAATAAAATGAGCAGACTTTGTCAGTCGATCCACACTGACCCATATTGAATCCTTTTGCTTGGTGTAGTTGGTAATCCTGTTATAAAATCCATCGTCACTCGTTCCCACTTCCATTGGGGAATAGAGATAGGATGAAGCAATCCATAAGGTACTTGATGCTCAGTTTTTACTTGTTGACATGTTAAGCACTTTGCCGTGAATTCTGAGATTGCTCTTTTCATTCCTGGCTACAAGTATCGAGTCCTCAAATCTTGATACTTCCTGGGTGCATAGTCAATTGACTATAATGGGCCTCTGTTAATATATCCTTCTTCAGATTGTCATCATCAGGAACATACACTTTACCTCGATAATATAAATAACCATTAGGCTTGATCTCATAGTCCTGTACTTCTCCAGCTTTAGCTTGTCTCCTTCTTTGAAGACATTTTTCATCTATGGACTGCAAATCTTTGATTTGATCCAACAAATTTGGCTTTATCTGAAATTCTACTATCAAGGAACCATCTCATTCGAATGACAATTGTGCATTCATCATGCGCAAAGCAGAAAATGTCTTTCGACTAATAGCATCTACGGCTACATTAGCCTTCCCAGGGTGATAATCAATAACCACATCATAATCCTTCAAAAACTCGACCCATCTTCTTTGTCGCAGGTTCAGATCCTTTTGTGTCACAGATACTTCAAACTTTTCTGATCTGTATAAGTATGACATTTTTCACCATACAGATAGTGTCGCCAGATTTTTAAAGCAAAAATTATAGCTTCCATTTCCAAATCATGTGTCGGATAGTTCTTTTCATGAGTTTTGAGTTGCCTTGATGCATAGGCTACTACACGACCTTCTTGCATCAATACGCAACCCAAACTACAATGAGATGCATCACTATACAGAGTATATTCTTTTCCCGATTCTGGTTTAATTAAAATTGGTACCTCGATTAGAATTTTCTTTAATCTTTTGAAACTTTCTTGGCACTTCTCTGTCCAAACAAATGGAATACCCTTTCGTAGCAGCTGGGTAAGAGGCATAACAATGATGGAAAAATCCTGCACAAAGCGTCTGTAATATCCAGCTAATCCCAAGAAACTCCAAACTTTAGAGACATTTTTTGGCTCTTCCCATTCAAGAATAGCTTGTATTTTCTTGGGATCAACTCTTATTCCTTTTGATGACACTACATGCCCAAGAAAAGTTATCTCTGACAACCAGAACTCACATTTCGAAAACTTGGCATATAGCTACTTATCTCTTAAAGTTTGTAATGCCACTCGAAGATGATAATCATGATCAGCTTCAGTCTTCGAGTATACCAAAATATCGTCTATGAAAACCACGACAAACTAGTCCAAATAGGATTAGAATATCCTATTCATCATATCCATGAATGCAAAAGGGGTATTCGTCAATCCAGAAGGCATTACCAGAAACTCATAATGTCCATAACGAGTTTTGAATGATGTTTACGGTACATCTTCTTCTTTAACTTTAAGTTGATAATACCCTGATTGAAGATCTATCTTTGAGAACACCGTTGCACCTCTAAGCTGATCAAATAGATCTTCAATCCTTGGTAGTGGATACTTGTTCTTAATGGTTACTTTATTCAACTGCCAGTAATCTATACATAATCGTAGGGAACCATCCGTCTTCTTCACAAATAATACCAGAGCACACTATTGTGATACACTCGGTCGAATGTAACACCGATCCAGCAACTCTTGTAATTGAGCTTTCAGTTCCCTTAATTCCACAGGCGTCATCCTATACGGTGCCATTGATACCGGCTCAGTTCCAGGATATACATCAATCCCAAACTGTATTTCCCTATCCAGAGGCAACCCTGGTAGCTCGTCCGAAAATACATTAGGAAATTCTCTCACAGTTGTGATATCTTCAATCTTCTTAGGTACTATTTGTGTATCCACCACATAAACCAAACATGTTTCACATCCATTGTTTAGCAGCCTTTGAGCTGTCATTGCAGAAATTATTAACTCTAAACAGTCAGTTCTTTCTCCTACAACAATCACTTCAGAACCATTAGTCCTTGAAGTACCAACCTTTTGTTTTCATTTTGCATCTGCATTGTATGCAGAAAACCAATCCATTCCAAGAATGACTTCAAATTCATGGAATAGAAGTTCCATTAAGTCTGCCGGGAACATAATCCCTTGAATTTCTAATGGACATCTCTTGCAAAACCTTGTCACTCGTGCACTATGTCCAAGAGGATTATTGGCAATCACATTACTATATATATTCTCCATAGGAATATTTCTTTGCTATACAATTTTAGTGCTAATGTACGAGTGAGTCGAATCCGGATCAATTAAAGTAAATACTGGTTTACCCAAAAGTTAGAACGTACCTGCGATAATATATGGATGATACTTTTCTTCATCAGTACGAATATTGTATACTTGAGCTGGAGTCCAAAATTCCCTATTGGATGCAGCCTCAGAAACTCCTTGTGTCGATGTCCTGGGTTATCCACCAGCACGACCTCGAGAAGATACAACTGCAGATTTTTCAGTCTAAGTAGGCTTTTTAGACTGCCCCTCCGGACAATCCTTGATATAATGCTCAGTATTGCCACATCTATAACAGGATCTTATGATTGTTCGACAGACTCCCAAGTGTCGCCTTCTACAAATTTCTTACTCTGGAATCGTAGGCCTACTAGATCCAGTAACTGACGTCTTAGCATTCTGCCATTTCCTTGCAGAATAATTCTTTTGAGTAAATCCAGACTCAACTCTGCCTTGTGATTGATTACCTCTACCTCGTTTAGACTGTGTCAAGATAGAAGTATCACTGGACCTTTTTGATGCTCAAGATGACTGAGCTTTAACTCGCTCCAAATAGGCTCTTTCCATCACCTTTGCTCTGTTCACAGCCTCTTGAAAGTTTGATAAATTCGCGCCCAATAGAATCTCTTTGGGCCTTGGATGAAGTTTCTCTATAAACCACTGACATCAAGACTTTTCAGTCGGCATTAACTCAGCTGCATACTGACTCAGTCTATTAAAATCTAACTCATACTCATAAACAGTACGAGTATCTTGTTTAAGATCCAGGAACTCCAATATACTTGGCCTAAAATGCTTCTTGGAAAAACGTACAAGTTATTTCAATAGCCGGTACTAGCTCTGTGGCATTAGACCACCAAATACGAGCATGTCCTCTCAATAAGGAGGCATCTCCTTCCAACTTTTCAGCGTTGGAGCAACCAAGCCCTTCCATCAGGATCTTAACATCATTTAGCCACAAGTCGACAGCCATCGAACCACCTTCTCCGTGAAATTCTGGAGCTGCCAACTTTTTAAATTCTTTCGCAGTCGTTGCTCTAACTGGCACAGGTACCGGAGCTGGTGCTGGCGCTGGAGGCTGAAGTCTATTTACCATAGCCTCCAAAGCTTGCACTAGTGCTCCATATTCTTGCACCGCAGCTCTCTGCTGCTCTGGTGGTTCAGCCGGGGCAGGAGCGGGAGGTGGAGCTTGTGGTATATTGTTACTCCCACTTTGAACCTCCTCATGTTCCCCGCGATCCATCGCTTGTTGTGACTCAGCAGTATTCGACATTATTCGATACTGTAATAACCTATTTATACATATATATGAGGAGCAAAATCAAGTTATACAGATAGTACATCAGTAATATGACATCATAGGGGCATGTACTTAAAAACAAATCACATTAAACTCGGTTTAGCCTCCAGAATCGGCAAAACCTGTAGCTCTAATACCAATAAAAATGTAACACCCTTAACGTATACTCGTGTATTGAATATACGTAAAAGATGCTACTAAGTTAACAAGAAAACTTAACTTAAATTTTTTTTATATATACCAAATTTACCTCGCAGTTTAACCCTTTCTCTATTTTGAATAAAAAACTGTGTTAGGTTGTTATAGCTAGATTTGACCCTGAATTATTTTATAAAATTTATAAATGTATTTTCAAAATAAAAATATTAATCAGGGTGAAAACTAGGTACCCTTCCTAGACCTTTTCTTGATTTTAAATTTATTACGCGATTAGGGTTAAACAATATTTAACTATGTCATACATCATAACCATTTGTAGCAAACCATTTTCTAAGTCCATACATTCATATTAATATATATATATATATATTATAAACTTAAGTTTACCAAAGTAGTTATCCACTTAAACTTTACAAACCAGTTTACTCATTTAAAATACATACTAACATATACTGTAACATTCGTATATGCCACTAGATATCAACTACTTTAAAGATGTACATACCGTAGTCACTGATAAGTGTTCAAAAGTACTATTTTTCTTACCCTTTTTACTCATATTATTGTTAGACTTAAGCTCATATTAGTTGCATAATTAGCTATTCATGCATTAATCCATGTTTCCTTCCATCGTTGAGCTTGACTACATAACTTGGTAGTTTTTATGGAAAAGATGCTGCTTTGGTGTGCTTTGTGTGTGTATGTGCAGGATCACTTGCCAAAGCAATGCCGAGCTAGTTGCCAGGGCAATGCGTGAAGGAGACGCCGAGCCAGTTGCCATGGCAATTGTCGACAAAGAGAAAATGCAATAGGGATGTCGAAATTAATGACTATACAAGCCCAAGATGACGTGGAGCAAAGCCCAAACCAAAAGGAATTTGATTTCCATGCAGAGATTAAAGAAGAATTAAATTCCAAGAAGATAGGAGAAGTTCTAGTAGGAATACAATTATAATAAAGAATTATATTCTTTAAAGATAATTTAATTCCAACTCAAACTCCTCCTCAAAGAAGGACTTTGGCCTAGCCCTATAAATAGCAAGGAGATTTCGACAAGATGCATAGAGAGAGCATTAGGGGAATTTTCGACAAGTCCAAGAGAGAAAGCAAGGGGAATTTTCGACAAGCATCTAGGGCAAGGGATTTTCGACAAGCTTCATCTTTTCTTCCTTGTTCGATTGGGTTCATGCTAGGGATTATTTATCTTGTGTTTCTTTGGAACCTAGCCATGAACTAAATCTACTTGGCTATGGTTATTGTGTTTTGTGGTTGTGAGAAACTATTGGTTTTTGTTTAGGTAATAAGAGTTTGCACTTTTCTATTTCAAGGTTTATTCATTCTTGGTTCTTATTCGTGTTTGCGAGTGAATTGGGAGAGGATCTCATGATTTCATATATTTATCTAATATCGGGAGAGTTAGATTCAAGAAACGAATGAATATGATCTTTATTCAATCTATTGATGGTGAAGATTAATCCGGCTTAGGAATAAGTTAAGGATTTCAACGGCTAAGAGGAGCGCAAGATTGGTTGTTGTTCACCCTTGATTCACGCAGGGATGTATTATCAAGGCATGCACAAGTAGCTAGAGTTTCGACTTAGGGATAAGAAGAAACCATTGAAGAACGCTCTGCCGAACCTTGAACGTTGATGCCCAGACGCCCAAGTAGTTGCCCAACTAGTTGCCCAGGCAACCATCGATTAGTTGCCAAGGCAACCCCGTTATGCAAATTGCCACGGCAACTGAGTTGCCCGTGCACTCTTTTACCAAGACGATCCAATCGGCTATCACACCTCAACTCACGATAACCTGGCCTATCTCTCTCAATTGAATTCATCTTTTCTTTTACTTTATTGCTTTCTAGATTAGTCATTAGTTAAACTCTTATAATCCTTTACTTGTGTTTTTACTTTTTTACAGTGCAAGAGACTAGATTCTTGAAGTAGCACCAATCCCTGTGGAGACGATATCTTTTATACTATAACTTGCGACGTGTATACTTGCACATTTGCGTAGCACTTATTACGCGCAACAAGTTTTTGGCGCCGTTGCCGGGGATTGGCAATAGCGACTTTGTTTTTATTTTCTTGCACTTTCTTTTTATTTTCTTGTTTAAAATTCAAAGGGCTAACAAACTTTGGTTTTGCATTGGTATATGACCAGGGCGAGACCGACTTCACCAGAATATCCCTTTGATCCAGAAATAGAACGAACCTTACAAAGACTTAGATGAAGGATAAGAGAAGCAATGGCAAATCAAGATGGCAATATGAATCAAGATGTTCGAGCAGGAGGATGAGTGATTCTTGCACGAAACAGAACTACTCGAGACTATCTTGAAGAAGATCTTGATGGACTTAACCCAGGAGTTGTCGCACCTGAAATTGAAGCCGACCACTTTGAGTTGAAACCGGTAATGTTTAATATGATCAACACAATAGGTCAATTTGGCGGCTCAGCAACTGAAGATGCACAACAACATCTGAAATCTTTCCTCGAGATTTGCAACTCGTTCAAGATACACGGAGTCACCCTCGATGTCTTACGATTAAGATTTTTCCCCTATTCACTAAGGGATAGGGCGAAAGCATGGTTTAATAGCATTCCTGCCGGATCAATAGCATCTTGGACTGATCTTTGTCGTGATTTCCTTGCTAGATTTAATCTTACAAATTTGACTGATAACCTTCGTAACGACATTACTTCTTTTCGGCAGGCAGATGATGAATCCATGTACGAGGCTTGGGAGCGATATAGAGAACTTCTACACAAATGCCCCCTACACGGATTCCCGGTGTGGACTCAAGTAACAATGTTTTACAACGCCGTGAATACACTAACAAGGATGATGCTAGATGCCAACGACATACTCCTAGATAAGTCGCCGGAAGAAGCAATGCAAATATTAAACAGGCTGGCCAAGAATGATTATCAATTCCCATCTACTAGAAGAGGAGGAGTTAGACGCCAAGCCACAATACATGAACTAGGATCATCAGATTCAATTTCGGCACAATTGGCCACTTTAACCAAGATGGTCCAGAACATGCAAAAACCAAAAAACACACATGAAGTCAAGGTAATGGATTCTTTTTGTGAGTTATGTGGTGATAACCATAATTCTTCTGAATGTATGCAGAATTCGGAATCCAGCTTCTATGTGGGGAATTACAATCGGAGCAACAACGTGATGTCCAATACATACAATCCAGCTTGGAAGAAGCACCCAAATTTTTCATGGAGTAATCCCAACAATGCTCTAAACCAGAACAATCAGAATGCACAAGCATCGGGATTCCAGCAGAATATGCCACGACAACAGATGTCGCAGCAACAACCGACGACATCTAGTTCTTTGGAAAATTCTCTAAATGTTTTTATGATGAAAACTGAATCTTATATGGCTGAGAATAGTAATTTCATAAAAAGAACTGATGCTTTTATTAACAGGACCGAGATGAGATTGCAAAACCAAGAGGCGGCAATCAAATCATTAGAAAATCAAGTCCGACAGTTTGCTCAAAATCTGAATACTAGACCATAAGGAGGTTTACCTAGCGATACCGAAGTAGCAAGAGGAACTGGCTACGAGCAATGTAAGGCAATCACCACCAGAAGTGGCCAACAACTTAGAGAGGCTCAAACCCATTTATCAAACAAAACTCCACAAAAAGATCAAGATGAACCTAGCGGCAAAGCCTCAGATGCTGAACCAGGAATTGCCGCGGCAACCGGCAATAAGCATGCCTCGGCAACTGACGATGCCTCGGCAACTGACGATGCCTCGGCAACTTGCGATAAGCATGCCTCGGCAACCCCAGTTGATAATGCCTCGGCAACTCCAGATGTACCGGCAATGCCGTCAATCAGGTTTCAAACCAATGAAAGGATCGACGATATCCGACTTCCACCACCATTCCCACAAAGGTTGAAGCGACAAAAGCAAGAATACCAATTCAAGAAGTTTCTTGATATCCTAAAGCAAGTCCACATCAACTTGCCACTGGTGGAAGCAATTGAACAAATGCCAAACTATGCCAAGTTTCTTAAAGACATTGTGTCCAAGAGAACAAGGCTAGGAGAATTTGAAACAGTTGCCGCGACAGAGGGATGCATGGCAATGTTGCACAATCGTATGCCACCCAAGTTGAAGGATCCCGAAAGTTTCACAATACCCTGTTCTATTGGAAATCACTATGTCGGGAAAGCATTATGCGACCTTGGGGATAGCATAAACTTGATGCCTAAATCGGTTTTCCAGAAACTAGGAATCAGGAAGGCAAGACCTACAACAGTTATGCTACAGCTAGCCGACAGATCCTATGTGCATCCAGAGGGAAAAATCGAGGACATACTGGTAAAAGTTGATAAATTTATTTTTCCCGCTGACTTTATTGTTTTGGATTGTGAAGCAGATGAGCATGCACCCATCATTCTCGGAAGACCATTCCTAGCAACAGGGAGAACCTTGATCGATGTTGAAAAAGGAGAACTCACAATGAGGGTGAATGACCAGCAAGTGAAATTAAATGTGTTCCAAACACTAAGGCATGACGATGATCCAGAAGAATGCCAACTTCTTCATGCCACGACAGAGTTTAACTTTGACGAGGAATTTAGTTACCTCGGCAACTACATTGCCGATGAAGAGGAACCTGAGGAGTATGAAGAACCGGTCAAGGAGGAACAACAAGAAAAGGCAAATTGGCTAGTCAATCGACCAGGAAAAGAAGCTGATCAAAATGTTGATGCTACACAAGAAGGCAATAAGGAGGAGGACGCGGATCTAGAGATATGTGATGCATTCCCGGATGAACAACTTTTAGTTGCCTCGGTAACCCTAGACGCCTCGGCAACCATGGATGCACACGACTCGGCAACTCTCGACGCGGCAGCAGCCTTTGACGCGCACGCCTCGGCAATTTTGGGAGCAGTCGCCACGGAAGCACATGCCTCGGCAATACCCTGGTACGCGGATTTAGTTAATTTCCTTGTTTGTGGTATTTTTCCTTATGGCATTACTCACCAAGGGAAGAAGCGGTTCGACAATGATGCTAAGCATTACTTTTGGGACGAGCCTCTTTTATTTAAACAATGTGCAGATCAGGTTATACGTCGATGTGTCCCTGAAGAAGAGCAACAGAATGTATTCCGGCAATGCAATTCTTCACCCTATGGAGGACATTTTGGAGGAACTCGTACCGCGGCCAAAGTTTTGCAATCCGGTCTATATTGGCCAACATTGTACAAAGATGCCCAAGACTTTTACAAGCAATGTGATCGTTGCCAGAGGACGGGCAATATCTCTAGACGACATGAGATGCCGCTCCAGAACATCATCGAGGTGGAATTGTTCGATGTATGAGGGATCGACTTTATGGGACCTTTCCCATCTTCATTCGGCAACCTCTACATTCTACTTGCCGTCGACTACGTGTCTAAATGGGTTGAGGTAGCTGCAGTTCCCAACAACAATTCCAAGACCGTGCAAAGATTCTTGCAGAAAAACATATTTACACGGTTTGGGATGCCGAGAGCAATTATCAGCGACGAAGGCAAGCATTTTGACAACAGACTAATTGCCAAGATGTTGCAACGCTTCGGCATATCACACAAGATCGCCACGGCATATCATCCACAAACCAACGGGCAAGTAGAAATTTCCAACCGGGAGTTGAAGGGTCTACTCGAGAAAGTCGTAAATCCCTCAAGGAAAGATTGGTCATTAAGACTAGATGACACACTTTGGGCATATCGCAATGCATTCAAAACACCCTTAGGTATATCCCCCTTCCGACTTGTCTATGGCAAAACATGTCATCTACCGGTGGAAATCGAGCACAAGGCATATTGGGCAATCAAGACCGTGAATATGGATTAGGAAAGTGCCGGACAAAAGCGTTTGATGGACCTCAATGAGATAGAAGAATTCCGTGCACTCGCCTATAACAATGCACGAATCTACAAGGAGAAAACAAAGCGATGGCATGACAAGAAACTAATGCCACGGCAATTCACGCTAGGGCAACTAGTTCTCCTATTCAATTCTCGGCTAAAACTTTTCACGGGAAAGCTAAAATCAAGATGGTCAGGACCATTCGAAGTCGTCAAACCATTCTCCCATGGTGTCGTGATAATCAAGTCCATCTCTGACAACCATGAATTCAAAGTTAATGGACAAAGATTGAAGCACTACAATGGTGCCCATGTGGAACGTAACAAGGAAGTGGTCAACTTAGGAGATGCATGAGCATGCTCTCCTTTCAATATTTTCTTTTTCTTTTTCTTTTTATTTTCATTTTTATTTTTAGGAGATATTTTATTTTTCTTCATTATCTTTAGTTTTCAGGTTTTCTTTTTCACAACAAGACTCACAACTACTATGCTAAGGAAATTTACTGCCGAGATCCTTGCCCCGGCAACCAATGAAGCAGTCGCCACGGCAACCTACATCGTGCACGCACAAGATGATGCCACGGCAACCAACCCTGAAGATGCCACGGCAACCAAAGCTAAAGACATCCCGGCAACCACTGCAAAAGCCAAAGGTAAAGCACCTATACCCGAATCAACTCCTACGGAATTATTTTCTGATTTTTCAAATTCGGACGAGTCCTCTATTGAACCAATAAAGACCGCACCAATTGAATCCTCCAAGCGAAAAGCCATTGACATTGATGAAGAGGACAATGAGGACAACCCCGTACGAGGATCGATTCTACCACCGGCAACAAGAAAACAACCATCGCGTTCAAGCAAGAGAATCAAGACACCGACTAGAAGGAAACTAATCATCTACGATGATGAACTCTCGGAGTAAGTCCTCGTATGCATTTTTTTTCTTTCGTTATTTTTATGCATGCATTGAGGACAATGCCTCACTCGAGTTTGGGGGGATTGTTATTAGTAGTTACCATGTTTAATTACATTCATCTTAAGTATTACATTTAGGTTACATAAATTGCTTGCCATGCCTTTAATTGGAACAAGAATTGCTTAGATTTGATGAATATTCGATGATGACTTTGCCAATACACTTAATTGATAGAATTTTTATTCTAGGATAACCATGGAAAAACTTAGAATTTTACTATGATGCTAAATTTTACGAAACACTGTTGTGGTTTGATTGATTTAAGGAATTCTAGTGAACTTAGGTTGATAAATAACAAATTGGGGGATTAGAATAAAAACTGGATGAATGCTAGAGGTACCCGAAATTGGCTCTAGTATGTGCTAAAACTTAGGATCACTAGAGGTGCCCGAAACTGGCTCTAGTATGTGTTAAAAAATTGATAGCTAGAGGTGCCCGAAACCGGCTCTAGTCGAATAAATTCACTTAAGAAAACAAAACACTAGAGGTGCCCAAAACTGGCTCTAGTTAAAACATGTTAAAAAGAACCCAATTAAGTAATTTGAAAACCTCTTGTTTGCATAGAATCCGAAAAATCAACTTGCACACAACTCCGCACACACTCACAAGCATTATAGTTTGATTCCGAGTAACTCCTAAGTTTTCCGAAAAATAAAAAGGCAATCATACTTTGTGCCCCGGTTCAGAGAATTGAAATCAAGTTCAAAGCTAAGTTTGTGAAAATTGAAGTCTTGGCAGGTAATTATGAGTTTGCATTGCTTGAGGACAAGCAATAGTTCGAGTTTAGGGGTGTGATAAGTGTTCAAAAGTACTATTTTTCTTACCCTTTTTACTCATATTATTGTTAGACTTAAGCTCATATTAGTTGCATAATTAGCTATTCATGCATTAATCCATGTTTCCTTCCATCGTTGAGCTTGATTACATAACTTGGTAGTTTTTGTGGAAAAGATGCTGCTTTGGTGTGCTTTGTGTGTGTATGTGCAGGATCACTTGCCAAAGCAACGCGAGCTAGTTGCCAGGGCAATGCATGAAGGATATGCCGAGCTAGTTGCCAGGGCAATGCATGAAGGAGACGCCGAGCCAGTTGCCATGGCAATTGTCGACAAAGAGAAAATGCAATAGGGATGTCGAAATTAATGACTATACAAGCCCAAGATGACGTGGAGCAAAGCCCAAACCCAAAGGAATTTGATTTCCATGCAGAGATTAAAGAAGAATTAAATTCCAAGAAGATATGAGAAGTTCTAGTAGGAATACAATTATAATAAAGAATTATATTCTTTAAAGATAATTTAATTCCAACTCAAACTCCTCCTCAAAGAAGGACTTTGGCCTAGCCCTATAAATAGCAAGGAGATTTTCGCAAGATGCCATAGAGAGAGCATTAGGGAATTTTCGACAAGTCCAAGAGAGAAAGCAAGGGGAATTTTCGACAAGCATCTAGGGCAAGGGATTTTCGACAAGCTTCATCTTTTCTTCCTTGTTCGATTGGGTTCATGCTAGGGATTATTTATCTTGTGTTTCTTTGGAACCTAGCCATGAACTAAATCTACTTGGCTATGGTTATTGTGTTTTGTGGTTGTGAGAAACTATTGGTTTTTGTTTAGGTAATAAGAGTTTGCACTTTTCTATTTCAAGGTTTATTCATTCTTGGTTCTTATTCTTGTTTTGCGTGAATTGGGAGAGGATCTCGTGATTTCATCTATTTATCTAATATCGGGAGAGTTAGATTCAAGAAACAAATGAATATGATCTTTATTCAATCTATTGATGGTGAAGATTAATCTGGCTTAGGAATAAGTTAAGGATTTCAACGGCTAAGAGGAGCGCAAGATTGGTTGTTGTTCACCCTTGATTCACGCAGGGATGTATTATCAAGGCATGCACAAGTAGCTAGAGTTTCGACTTAGGGATAAGAAGAAACCATTGAAGAACGCTCTGCCGAACCTTGAACGTTGCTGCCCAGACGCCCAAGTAGTTGCCCAACTAGTTGCCCAGGCAACCATCGATTAGTTGCCAAGGCAACCCCATTGTGCAAATTGCCACGGCAACTGAGTTGCCCGTGCACTCTTTTACCAAGACGATCCAATCGGCTATCACGCCTCAACTCACGATAACTTGGCCTATCTCTCTCAATTGAATTCATCTTTTCTTTTACTTTATTGCTTTCTAGATTAGTCATTAGTTAAACTCCTATAATCCTTTACTTGTGTTTTTACTTTTTTACAGTGCAAGAGACTAGATTCTTGAAGTAGCACCAATCCCTGTGGAGACGATATCTTTTATACTATAACTTGCGACGTGTATACTTGCACATTTGCGTAGCACTTATTATGCGCAACAGTCACTTTAGAAACTTGATCTTTCCAAAATAAGCAGCTCCTATTTAAGTCTATCTCGGAGAACCTACGTGTGAAACAACATCACACGCTAAGTACGAACTTAGTGAGGCATTCAATAACAGTTTTAAGAAAACATGATCATGTATAAAGTGCAATACACATTTCCTATATCTAACAATCTTGTCACAATGTCAACTTTCCATGTATCATCGTTATCTTGTGAAACATCATTATCATGTGTCACACGAATCATCTCTATTCTGTATCATATAACATCTCTATCATGCATCATGTAACATTTCTATCATATATCATGTAACATGTCTATCATGTATCATGTAACATTTCTATCATGTATGTCATGTACTTCTCTATCATGTAACATGTAACTTCTTTTTCATGTATCATGTAACATCTTTTTCATGTATCATGTAACCATGTAACATCTATATCATGTAACATCTTTTTTCATGTATCATGTAATCATGTAACATCTTATTATTATCGTGTCTGGCTAGAGGCCTATGGAAACCCCGTAGCCTATCTGCACCGTATTTCCATGTAGAGTACATACTCGAGAGGACGCTCTTTGCTCCTCATATAAGGATGCTCTTTGCTCCTTATATTAAAAACACCTCGTTAGTGCCAATTGCACTATGGGCTTGGATCCCCAGGGTGTATCTTGTTTCATTTTAATCTTGTTATTATCCATATTCCATGTATATACATGCATTGCCATTATGCATAATAAAATTCTTACCTCATATTCTACTGAAGCTTGCATTTACTGAAATATGCAACCGGTCAAATTTTATATAATAATGCAATTTCATTTTCAATTTAGGGTCGACTTATCACAAGTCTTCCCTTTTTCATCATTATGCAAGCATATAAAAATGCACTCACCTATTTATGTAGGCTAGCCTCACTAAGCTCTTTCGATATCCTTTCCTTTCCTGCTATTACTCGGCTCTTCTTCGGTCTCTCTTTGAACTGTATAAGACCAATCGAACACAATTTATCACTATTCTTTGTTAGACTTAAATCTAACATTACTAACTTAATTTCAAGACATAATTATTCGAATATAAAATATTTCTGAAATTTTCCCCAAGTTTTCATGTGATTGCCGAATTGGTCCCTAGGTCTTTAGTGACCATTTTAAACATCAATCAATTGTTCAAGCTCAATTTCAACAATTTCCATTACTATTTACTTATTTTGGACTATTATCCTTTTAGCCCTTAAACTTTATAAAAGTGACATTTTAGTCACTACACCATATTTGTACACTTAATTCATGTCAAATTAATTCTTTACTTATTTCCATCATTTCTAGAATTTTCCCTTAACTTTCAACTTTATTCAATTTGGTCCTTCACTAACTTTTTATTTCGAAATAAATCCCCCATATATCCTTTCTTGACATTTCAATCCTTTAACTTCCATAATATGCTTGAATCTTCAATTCTATAAATTTTCCATAATTTCAAGACTAATCCCTAATTTTCTTCAAATTGCCAAATTAGTCCCTATACTTCAAAAAATTTTCACTTTGATCCTTAAACATCCATTCATGCTATTTCAATCATAATTCATCAATTCAAGTGCTAAAATAAAATTTCAATAATTTCTCCTAATTCTTCAAAATTTTCGAAATGGTCTCTATAACTTCAATTGGGGAAATTATTTAATCTAACATCAAAATTAAGCTTCCAACATCATAATCCATTCAATATCATCCTCAATTTGATTCCCTAACCAAAATCCCTAATTCTTAGTGTTAGGGTTTATAACATCAAACATGGAATTTATTCAAATTCAAGCTTGATTCCATGTTGAAATCATCAATTCAATTAACTACTACTCTAATTTCATCGTAAACTACCATTTCCATAATCAATCTTCATCCATAACATGAACCAAATTGACTTTTATCATGCAAAAATACTATCAAAATGAAGAGAATCAAGCATAGATCACTTTACCTTAATTAATTTTGCTTGAAACTTGCCTTGATTCTTCAAATTTGAGCTTGAAAGTTTGAAATTTTTCTTTCCCCTTTCTTCTCTAATGTTTCGAACAGCCCCTTTAGAGGATGAACAAATTTTTGTTCATCTTTTAGGTATTTATCCCCCATGATTTTATTAAATGAATATTAAATTCATTTAATTAGTGAATTTACCATTTTGCCCTTTTTAATCCAATGGCCAAGATTCAATCTCATAAAAATCAATGGCTATGATTTAATTCATGTGTAAATCTTCTTCCAAAATTTGCGTTAATGTTTCAAAATATTTCAAAAATGCCATCCATGGCAAATGTCCAATTTGCCCTCTAACTAGACTTTATTTACAACAAGTCTTGAAAATTGTCATTCCATCAAAATTGAACCAAATTGGTTCCATTCCAATCAGCCATGTCCAAAAATATCTTAGATTTTTATTTATGGCATTTATTCAATCCAAAAATTCAAATTTCACTCAATACGATTTTCAAATTTTCTCTCTTTGAATTTTTAAAGCTGTAGAGCCACTAATATAAGCCTCGTACGAAATATTCGGGTAACACGAAAGTGTCACTCTTGGGGGTGAACTATTCATTTACGGGGTTAGATTACATCACATTTGGAAATTACACTTTGGTCCCTAAACTTTTCCAAAGTTCACACTTTAACCCCCTAAACTTTCAAAAATTACAATTTGGTCACTAGTCCAAAAATTGAGATATTACAGAAATTAAACTTATGGTGAACGTTGTCACGTTTGTAAGGATCATGAAAGTTTATAATAATTGATGACACAAAAAGAGTTGAACCTACGACAACGAAGATGGTTGGAGTTAATAAAGGATTATGACTTGATTATTGACTACCATCCACGCCGAGCTAATGTTGTAGCAGATGCTTTAAGTCGAATAACATTTGCTAAATTGAGAAATTTAAATGCTCAGTTAAAGAGAAAATCAAATGGTTCATTGTTGGTAGAGTTGCAGTTGAGATCATCATTATTAGATCGGATTAAAGAAAGTCAGCAACGAGATTAAGATTGCAAAACCAAGATGAAGCAAGTGGAATCAGGTGGAATTAAAAAATTTGAGATTAAACTTGATGGATGTCTCTATTACAAGGATAGAGTGTATATTCCTGAAGATGTTGAGCTGAAACAAGATTTGCTTTTTGAGGTACATTATTGTCCCTTGACTATGCATCCTGGTGGAAATAAGTTGTATCAAGATTTGAAGAGTCGATATTGGGGGCCTAGTATGAAACGAATGATATCAGAGTTTGTTGCTACGTGCGTGACTTGTCAACAGGTGAAAGCTGAGCATCAAGTACCATCAGGAAAGTTACAACCAATTTCTATTCCGCAGTGGAAGTGGGATAGAGTTACTATGGATTTTGTGACAGGATTGCCTTTGACTCCCAACAAGAAAGATTCTATCTGGGTAATTTTGGACAGGTTAACTAAATCTACTCACTTTATACCAGTTAGAATAGATTATCAGATGAGCAAGTATGATGAGTTGTATATAAAATAAATAGTCTGACTACATGGAGTGCCTGTATCCATAGTATCATATCGAGATCCGAAATTCACACCAAGATTTTGAAAAGCATTGCACAGAGCCTTGGGGACAAGATTGTACTTCAGTAATGCATTTCATCCTCAAACAAATGGTCAGTCTGAAAGGATGATTCAGATACTTGAAGATATGTTAAGAGCTTGTATAACTGAATTTTAAGGATCATGGGAAAAGTACTTGCCATTAGAAGAATTTGCTTACAATAATAGTTATCAGAAAAGTATTCAAATGGCACCTTATGAAGCTCTTTATGGTCGGAAGTGCAGATCACCTTTGAACTGGTTTGAGTTGCATGATCGCAAGTTGATTAAGCCAGATATGTTGCAAGAGATGGAGGAAAAGGTTAAGATTGTACAAGACAATCTTAAAAATGCCGCTGATCGACAGAAATCTTATGCAGATTTGAAAAGAAATGACATTCAGTTTGAAGTTGGAGAAAAAGTATTCTAGAAAGTTTCTCCTTGGAAGAAAATAATAAGATTCGGCCGCAAGGGCAAGTTAAGTCCCAAATATATTGGACCGTATGAAATACTGAAGAAGGTTGGTCCTGTTGCATATCAGATAGCTCTCCCACCGGAGATGAGAAAAATTCATGATGTTTTCCATGTTTCGATGCTCCGGAGATATGGATCAGATCCATCACATGTGATTGTACTGGAGGAAATTGAGTTGCAATTAGATTTGACATATGAGGAGGAACCAGTAAAGATATTAGAGTATGGTGTCAAAGAATTAAGGAACAAGCAAATACCATTGGTGAAAGTCCTTTGGCGCAATCACAAGGTTAAATAAGCAACTTAAGGAAGCTAAGGATGTAATGGAAAAAACAATATCCACATCTTTTTAAAATAGGTACGTTTTGAAAATTCGAGGAAAATTTTTCTTAAGGGGGGAGAATTGTAATATCCCAAATTTTTGGTTAGTGACTAAAATGAAAATTTTGAAAGTTTGGTGGTTAAAGTATAAATTTTGGAAAAGTTTAGGGACTAAATTGTAATTTCAAAAAGTTATATATTTTAGTCCCGTAAATGAATAGTTCACCCCCAAGAATGACATTTTCGTGATACTCAGATTTTTCGTATAGAGTTTGTATTTTTGGCTATTAAGCGGTAAAGTTTGGAAGAATATTCAGATAATCGGATCAAATCGAAAATTTAAGATAATTTAAAGGATGATAAGGCAAGGTTAAAAATGTCATTTCCATGTTTTAAAATGGTAGGATTTGACATGGACCATTGGATTGAAGTAGGTTTTCCATGTTAAATATGAACCGTTGGATGAAAATGGCAAGATGGTAAGTTTGGGAAATTCCAAGGGCAAATTTGGTAATCACTAACTACTTGGATTATTTTTTACCCTTGGATTGGTAGGTAGACATGTGGCAAGTTGTGGAATATTGGATTTTAAGGGTAAAAGGGTCATTAGGCATTAAAATGAATTTTTAATTCATTTTAATTATATTAAAGACAAATAGCTAAATTGGAAACAAAAAGAAAATTCGAGATTTTCTCCACCATTATCCTCCTTGCTCGAATAACTCTCCAAAGATTTCGATATAAGTCAAAGTCGTGACGGTAGAAAAGGAAAGGAAACAGTTCGGGAGTAATATCGAATAGTAAAGGCTACTACTTTGCAAGGCTAAGGTGAGTGCATATATGTTTTTAAATGTATGTTAGTAACATACATATTATAGGAGGACTTGAGATAAGTCAACCAAAAAGGTAATATTTTTTTTATAAAGCATGACATGTTTTTGGTATGATGCTTTATTTTACTGATTTAAAGATTGTGATATTTTTATGATCACATATGTTTTATAGCAAGATATATAGATAATGATTTATTTCATATAGTTTTCAAATGGCATGTGTACCATGAAAGTTATAGAACATATAAGAGTATGAATTGTATTTGGATTACTTGCCATTTTGCAGGAAATGTCTTAAATGTTTGCCCTTGGTAGTATAATATTAAGAATGACAGTATTGTGGTATACCATAAGAGTCTAGTAGCTACACTGACACATTATGTGTCTACCGCCGATACTTATTGTATCTACCGTTCGACACTTTACGTGTCTGACACCTTGTGTGTCTCCGTTGACATTTATATATGTCTACTGCCCGACACTTAATTGTGCTACCGTTTGCACCTAAGGGTTGCTATGAGCTTGTTACCGCCGCCTCGTCCCCAAGGGGAGTGGCTAGTACTCTGGGAGGACATGACTCGTTTACTAGTCTCTTGATATTTACCTTGGGCTATATGATTTTATAGGATAATTATATGCTTTCTTGCATAGATATTCATGCATTACAGATTATATGATTTAAAAGTTTATCATGCTTTTGAAAAGTATAATACATTACAAGGTATTTTATATATGTTACTCATCTTATGCATCACCGAATTATACTCAGCATGTATTTCTGTTATACACGTAGGTTAACGGAAGTAGGAGTGGAGCTTTGCATCACCTTCTCCGTGAGGAGACATAAATCGACAGGTTATTTCAATACTTATGACATCCTTATTATGAATGTAAATAGTGGCATGTACTAACTAAACTTGTCTTTTTGATTAAATATTTCAATCGAGTATGTAATGGACTTATAAACCTTCTATAGATGTCAAACGTTTATATTGTTTATTATTATATATTTTGATATGAATATATTATTTACGTAAAAAGTTTTACTATCGAGTATTAAAATATTATTATATTTATAAATTAGATAAAGTTAAGCGTGCTTGAATTAGGGAAATTTCAAGATGGGTGACCACCTGGAAAATTTTTATTAAAATTTTTAAATTGCACCGGCTTTTGGATTTAAAGACTATTTTTAAAAGTAGCGACATTTTCGACTCGTGATCAGTGTTCGGTCACGGGAATGGGGTGTTATAGGCATGCCATATGATTAAAAGTGCACTATAAAATATGAACAAAATTGATCATGGCCATGGGTCCTTGAGGTATGGCGGTGTAACAAGGCCACTCGAACTATTGGGGACCTCATTTGGGGATTTGCGGTTTAACTAGGCAACCCAAATTGATGGTGATCTTGTGGATTAACTAGGCAAGGTCGGTATACTTGCAGTTTAACTAGGCAAGGGTGGGATCTCGCAGTTTAACTAGGTGAGGGTGTCAAATCTTGCGGTTTAACTAGGCATGGTTTGGGATATCATGCGGTTTAGCTAGGCATGGTATGAGAGATTCGTGTATCCGATATGTGTATAAGATAGAGGTAGTCTATCCAGGTCACTATAAATGCCAATATATGAGAAAGTTCTTATGTTGAACCTTGTTTGTAATGCTTTAGGATTTAAGCATGGTTTGTTCAAAATGCTTTGGGATTTAAGCCTGGATTGTATATGATGTTAAATGATGATTATTATGTTTTGATTCGGTTGAAATCATGGAAAAATGCTTATGTTGTAAGCATGTTTTGGGAAAAACAAGCATGTGGTTTTTAAATGGTTTTAGTGCATCATTGTTTATGAGCATCCTCACTAAGCATGTGTGCTTACGCTCTCTTTTTATTAATGATGCATAGCATTAAAGTTCGGGGCAACGAAGGCAAGGTTTGCAAGGATCCAAGAGATAAACTACTTTTGAATATTAACTCGGTTTATGTTTCTGGTTAATAAGGCAATGTGTTCGCCATGGTTTTTGGGAATTGTAAATCAGTTGCATTGTGGTTCTTTAGAATGATTCTATGCTGGTTTTTGATGATGGTTATATGTTGTTTAGCTAGATGTTTTACTTGCCCATGGTTGAGGTTGAATGGATGTGTGGGTATGCATCTAGTGTTTCCTTGTGGATTGTTATGTTGTGCTGGTTTGACCAAGTTTTGTATGCTATGTTAAGTGTGTTGGCATGTTGCTTATGCTGAGAATGGTTTAAATGTGCATTATGGTATGTTTGGCAAAGTGGTTTAGGAAGCATGCCTCTAGAGTGGTCCTTTGGAAGCATGATTTTATTTTGTTTGTCTAACCTTGGTATAAATGATAGATTATGTATATTCAAGTGTTGATATGCATGTTTGAAAGTTGATAGGGGCTAATTGTATCTAGAATTGTGTTAAAAACTAGCTAATTTTGACATTATAGGCCCAGGCGTACCGATATGCGAGGGACTGTATCGGTATGGCTAGGCAAATAAGGCCAGGGCGTTTCGGTACAGGCAGGGGCATTCGATACGCCTAAAGGCTACTGGAATTACACTTTTTAGAGAAGAGGCCGCGTACCGAAACACCAAGGGACCGTATCGGTATGGTGTGAAATAATTTTAAATAGTATTTTATACTCGAAGTAGCATACTGGTACGGGTCTCACCGTATCGAAATGATGTGTTCACAATCGCATCGATATGAGACTCAGCGTATCGATACGGATAACGTTGTTTCATTTAATGTCCTAGAAAGACAGTTCTGTTTTCTTTCGTTTTGGTCCCTGAATCTTGTTTTGTCAATTATATGAGCATCGATGATAATCTGAAGATGATTTTTGACATATAAGCATGAAATGAACTTAATTAAAGGTTGAAAACTTAAAAATTGGAAAAGCCCTTTTATATTGCTTAAATTACTTTTTGCTCCCTAATTTGTGTTGTGGCCAATTGGATGTCGTTACGATGCCCAATTGAGATGAGTGCTCACCTATGAACAATATGATCATGTAGGAAAGCATTAATGCATCTAGACAAGATAAAAGAAAAACATGGATGTGTTTTAGGTTTAATCTTCCAAGTTTACTTCAGTAAACCTAATGTAGCTTGCTCGAACCAGTCTTGCGACTAGGCCGGGTCGAGGGGGTTACACATTAGGTTTACCGAGATAAACCGTGAAGAAGATATTTGAAACACGTCCATTTTTTTCTTTTATCTTATCTAGATGCAAACTATTATCCTAAGTGTTCATAATGACATAGGGTGAAAACTCAACTCATTCGGGCGTCGAATAGACATCCAATTGGGTGCAATAGCAATTTAGGGACCAAATTGCGATTCTGGAAAACTGCAAGGACTTATCCCCTTTTTACATTATCGACCTTTAATTAATCCAATTTCATGCATACATGTCGAAACTCAGCTCACAACGATCAACAATACTTATTCAATTGCAATCACAACAATCAGGGACTAAAACACAAGAAAACATAAGTTCAAAACATCCAAATAACTGAATTAACGGTTAGCCATATCAGTACACTTACACGCGTATCGGTACGTGTTTGCTATTTCAAAATCTTTAAATTCTAGTAACCAAAACTCGTATCGAAATGCCATGGCGTACCGATATGCCATGCCTATTACACTTACCCCGTACCGAAACGGTTTCTCGTGTACCAAAACGCTAAGCCTGAAAAGGCTTACCCGTACTGATACGCTCAGCCCGCGTACCGAAACACTGGCCTCAAATGGCCTAAGCTCGTATCGAAACACTTGCCCGCATTCCGATACGCTAATCCTAGAATGACTTGCCCGTACCTAAATAGAGACAAGCGTACCGATACGCCTGGACCTGAAATGTCCTGATTTGATGGCTTAACATGCTTCCAAACATACCATAACACCCTAACATGCTTCTAACATGAATCCAACACATTCAAGAGTCAAACCACAGCAAAACATCACAGATTCATCAACAATTCATGGCATTTTGCATTGTATATAAAACTAGAGGCATGCTTCCTAGAATCCAAGCCAAGCAAACACAAACTCAAAGCCAAAGCAAAACAAAAGTCCAAAATGGCCATTTACAAACCAAGAGCAGCAAACAACTTTGCTCAAACAGGGAGTTTAACAAACCATCTCCCAAAACAACAATGAAAACCCCATTGCCCTTATTACTTATAGTCTAATTCAAAACATACTTTTAGTATCAAGTCCTTGGCGATCCCTTGCTTCCTCGCTGCATCCAAATCTTTAATCCTCTGCATTGATGGACAAAGAGAGCGTAAGCACGCTAGGCTTAGTAAGGAGTGCTCACAAGCAACGCACCATCAATGCATTTAAAACTATTTCTCATCAACCATTGAAATGTCATTTCAATCATCTTTTAGACATCACTTAAATCATCATTTAAAATATCCTGCCTTGAAAACCATGCACTTAACACTTTCAAAAACTAGCATATTAAACCATATGCAACATGTGTCATTAACCATCAGCAAATCCCATTGCTAAACCTTAATTTAAGCCTTCCCATGCATAACAAACCCTATGCAAAGCTTAAAGAGTAAACATGTACAAATCACATTATACAACATAAACCATTACATGACACATCCACAATTATATTGGCTCACAAGTGATCATTAACCAAGTTCCGTTAACAAAATAGTTCATCGGATACACGGATTCAACAAGTGTCCTCACAACACTTCAAGCCATCTCAACCGGAATAGCGATACAATCACAATCGTGGTACATTACAACCTGGTACACTTACAACCCACGGGGACACCAACCCCAACCCTAGGTTAGATGCTTAATCCACTAAGGGGAGTTTACAGTACTATATAACCCCCTCGACCATTAGGGTACTTGGAGGGAGTATTCGGTACACTGTTTAAAACCCATCGACCGTTAGGGTACTTGGATGGAGTATTTGGTACACTGTTTAAAACCCCTCGACATCCAAGGCGACTCTTTATAGTGCACTATCAATCCTATGGCCGGCCAACTATATCCGATAACATTTTAAACCACATCACTTGCCAATATAATTCAGAATTAACTATGTACCTCACTATTTTTATATACATTAAACCAAATCATTTCCAAAGAAACAAACCATGCTTTTCAACAAGTATTTCCACATACTTACAAGGATCACTTACCATGTGCATCCTTCAACATTTCATAATCAAAACATCATTAAACACACTTTAAAACATGCTTTAACAGTAGGTACCATGTAATTCAAAACAAGTGGATAAACCATTTAGGAAAAGTACGACCGAGAGAGAAAACCACTTTATACTTACTTCCGATTTTAAACCAGCATTTCAGGATAAGTTTAAACTCCCATAAACCATCTTTAAACCATTTCAAAGCTGAAACCCATGTTCTCACTCACCGATATGTGAAACCTCAATTTGTCGACGCAAATTCAAGCGTCTGAAGCCTTCAAAGCTTCACCAATATCTTCCGGAGCAGCCTCCCCTATTTTAACCAAACAACAACAGAGGATTAATGGATATCAATGCATTCAAAACACTGCAGCAACATTCCTCACAAACATCAACAATTCTTTCACAATTACCCAACCACAACAACCGAAATCATCATCTAACTCTTTCCAAACACAACCCAGCCACAAACTAACAATCTAACACTTCCATTAACATCAATCAACACTTAAAAATAGGATTACATCATCCTTATATCTCCAGCAACTAAGCAGCCACCATAACACCTCAAAAACACAAATCTAACAACCTAAATAATTAGGGATTCAAGGAGTTTCGGGATTCCAATGTTAAAAAGAACTTATCAACATTATAAAACATCCAAAACATGTTTAAAATCAATCCTCAACACTGAAAAACAGATCCAATACGGATCTCCCTCAATTTCATCAATTAAACTCAATTTAATCAAATAATCATCATAAAAACATAAAATCAGATTATAAATCATAAATCAAGGATCAAATACTTGGGAATATCAATAAAGAACTATTCAATAGAGGAGAAAAATGAACCTTACCTCTATTGTGTGATTTCCCTCAATTGATAGATTAAAGCTTGAAAAAACACAAGATTTCAATGAGATTTTATAAATCAAAGATGAAGAATCATTTAGAAATCAAGAATTCAAGAAAGTAGATCTCTCACCTCTGAACTTTGATGAAATCAAGAGTGTTTGGCAAAATAAAAGTGAGGAGAAAAGTTAAGAGAAAAGTTTATGTCAAATCTTATAAAAATCAATAACTACCATTTATTATAAAAACCTCTTTTTAATTAGCTAATAAAACACATGTTAAAAACCTTAATTGAGGGAAAAACCACCAGCCAAAACTTGGTAAAATAACTCCCTAAGGATTCTAAGAATTTGACCCTTTTTCAAACTAGTCACCATTTAAAACAGTTTTAAAACCTTACATTTTGGTCACCAACCAAAATGCCACCCTTCCAATTTCAATTTCCTAAAATTGATTTCACCAAAATCATTTATATAATAAATAATGATTTTTAACCATTTTCCCATATTTTTCACTTACTCAAAAATATTTATTCCCGAATCTGACTCGAATTCCTAACTAGGTCCACCAGACCGTCTAACTAGCCCTTAAATCGCTAGGCCCTAAATCGGAGCGTTACAACTCTCCCCCACTTAAGAAATTTTGTCCTCAAAATTTACCTAGAGGAAACAGATGCGAAAACTATTTCAACATATCCGACTTAGTTTCCCATGTGACCTCCTCAACACCGTGGTGCCTCCACAACACCTTAAGAAGTTCAACCGTCTTGCCACACAGAACCTTACTGCTGGTATCAAGGATCTCTACCGGTTCCTCCTCATAAGATAAATCCGATCTTATCTCAATATCCTCCACCGGCATAACATGCAATGGATCTGACTGATACCTCTGCAGCATCGACACATGAAACATATCATGAGTCCTCTCCAACTCAGGAGACAACCTCAAATGATAAGCAACTGGACCTACACGCTCAACAATCTCAGAGATGTACAGATCGGCCAACCTATCCAAGGTATACGTCGTATGCACTGGCACAAAATGCGCACACTTCGTAAACAGATCAACAATCACCCAAATAGAATCCTTTTTGGTAGATGTCAACAACAACCCAGACACAAAATCCATGGTGAATCTTTCATTTTTCCATTTTAGTGTCCTCAATGGCTGTAACAACCTGGAAGGAAACTGGTGCTCAGCCTTTACTCGCTGACATACCATGCATCGAGCAACAAAATCAGCAACATCTTTCTTCAAACCAACCCAATAGTACTCTTCCTTCAAACTCCGATACATCTTAGTACTACCGAGATGCATAGCAAAAGGACTAGCATGCGCTTCAGAAAAAATGGCACGCCTCAAATCTTCATCTTCAAGCACCACCATCCGACCTTTATAACACAGCACCCTATCATCATTAAAATGAAAATTCGTAAAACTTCCATCCATGATATCCTTCACATGCGGTACCAAACTCTCATCATGCGGTTGCTTCTCTTTAATCAACTGTGATAAGAAAGGTTTCACTTGCAACTCATCCAATAACCCACCGTCACAAGTCACGCTCAACCTAGAAAACATAGCCCTCAACTCGACAACAGCTTTTCTAATCAAAGCATCAGCCACAATGTTAGCTTTACCCGGGTGATACTCGATGGTCAGATCATAATCTTTAAGCAACTCCAACCATCTTCATTGCCTAAGATTTAACTTTTTCCGCGACATAAGATACTTCAAACTCTTATGATCCGTATAAACTACATACTTCTCACCATAAAGGTAATGTCTCCAGATTTTCAAGGAAAAAACAACCACGACGAGTTCAAGATCATGAGTAGGGTAATTGCGCTCATGCACCTTCAACTGTCTAGATGCATAGGCAACTACCTTACCTTCCTACATCAACATGCCACCAAGCCCAACATAGGACGCATCACTGTAGACAACAAACTTTTTCCCTGATTCTGGCTGAATCAGGACCGGAGCTTGTGTCAAAGCTTCCTTCAACCTTTCAAAAGCCCGTTGCCTATCCTCCGTCCACTTAAAGCGAACGTTCTTTTGCAACAACTTGGTCAAAGGAGCAGCTATACTGGAGAAACCATCAACAAACCTACGGTAATAACCGACCAACCCTAGGAAACTCTAAACCTCTAACACAGACTTAGGCGTTTTCTAACTCATCACAACCTCAATTTTGTGCAGATCAACACGAATCCCCTCAGCCAACACCACAAGCCCGAGGAAAATAACCTCCCTAAGCCATAACTCACACTTGCTTAACTTGGCATAAAGCTGATTGGCCAATAACGCCTGAAGCACAATCTGTAAATGCTTATCATGATCTTCTTCGGTACGAGAGTACATAAGAATATCATCGATAAACACAACCACAAACTGATCCAAAGACTCATAGAACACATGATTCATCATGTCCATAAAAGTAGCTGGTGCATTGGTCAAACCAAACGGCATTACCAAAAACTCATAATGCCAGTTCCTCGTACGAAAAGTTGTATTAGGCATATCCACATCCTTCACCTTCACCTGATAGTACCCAGACCTCAAATCTATCTTAAAGAACACAAAAGCACCCCTAAACTGATCAAACAGATCATCAATCCGCGGTAAATGATACTTACTCTTTATTGTCAACTTATTCAGTTGTCGATAATCTATACACATCCGTAATGTACCATCCTTCTTTTTCATAAACAACACTGGTGCACCCTATGGTGAAATACTTGGTCTAACAAACCCTCGATCAAGCAACTCTTGCAGTTGCATTTTCAACTCCTTCAACTCCTTTGGGGCCATGCGATACAGAGTAATTGACACGTGTGTTGTATCTGTATAAACCTGAACGCCAAACTCCACCTCTCAATTTGGTGGCAACCCTGACATCTTTTTCGAAAAAACACCCAAAAACTCATATACCGTACGAATATCTTACATCCTCAACTCCTTCGAACCAGGATTCATAACATAGGCTAAGAAAGCCTGACATCCCGATCCATTATTCATCTCGCTTCTAAAATCAAAACAACATTAGACAAGAACTTAGTGTTCTCACCCACAACCACCACCTCAAAATCATCTGACAACCTCAGGGATATCCATTTGGTCTCAAAACCTACCTCAACCCTATGCTCGGTCAACCAATCCATCCCCAAAATAACATCAAAACCATAGAATGGCAACTCTAGCAAATCCACATCAAACACATGACCCTGAACCATCAGCGGACATCGATGAAACAACTTCCTAACCACGATTGTCTCTCCAAGAGAACTAGTCACTCTAACACCCATATTAAGAATTTCAGCAAGTATATCAAGCAACTGTGCATGCTCACTCAGGATATATAAATGGATAGAACCAGAATCAACCAATGAATACAACGGCAAAGACTGTAAAGTGAATGTACCTACAATCACATCAGATCATTGCAACCCTTATAGTGAGCATACACTCTATCTGGTCTACCTCCTTCAGGCTAGATAGCAATCGTATGAGCCACAGTCCTCTACCCACCATCCCTGCGCTAAAACTGACCACGGCCATGTTACCTCTCTAAAAGTACTATTTTTAATGCCAATCTTACAATGCTTTTGCTTGTTTTTAGGTATATTTAGTTGCATAAGGTTGTTAAAATCATGGATTTGCATAAGGAGTTTAGAATTCTGTCTATGCCAGTGTGAATGGTTGTTTTGTTGGCAATTTTGCATGTTTGGGATAGTATTTGGCCCAAAAAAGTAACACAAGAATGAATGCTAGAAAGAATACCGAGTGTTGTTGGAACAGATAGACCAAATAATGCTAAGCACCGGTTGGCAGAGAAGTGAATTCGATGCCATGCCAAGAAGTTGTTGGACCCAAAAAAATAGGATAAGATCAGGCTCCGAAAAGATGGCAATTGGATCAATCTCTGAAAAAATAGCGGATAAGATGGTGCCAAGATTGGTTGGCAGATTCATGCCAAGCTTGGATGCCAAGGAAGTGTCGGCGGTCTGACGTCAGCTCTAACCTAATCAGCTTATCACCTTATTATCTCATAAGTTTATCACTTCAAATCTGGATAAGATGATCACTCATCTTATCCCTTGCGCATTTAAAATTCAAACTCAAGGGCCTATCATATCCCTTCTTCGCATGCCTATTTAAAGAACGATCAAGCAAGCATTAAGAGAATGAACTTGGAGAGGATTTCATTGACGATCGGAAGAGGAAGGCTGTGTGGTTCGACCAGCTAGACTGAGGGCTTGGAGCCATTGAAGGGCTACATATAGAGACCCCTTCTTACCCATTCTCTTTGTTTATTTATTTTTATTTTTTAAATAATGATGTATTTTTGAAAACGTTTATGGTTTTTCGGTTAAATCCCTCACCATGAACTAATCTAATAGTTAGTGGAGGATGTTTGCGTTGAAACGTTTTTTTTTTCATGTTTAGTTTTTGATAATAAATCTGCCTTGGCACTATTTTATCTATTCGGCATACTTTAATGTTTTCTAAATACTATGCCAAGTGAGAGCTGGCACTGTTGGCCTATTGCTCCTCAATATCGTAACAGACTTGGGGTGGCAATGATTAAGTTGTTGAATACTAAGGAGATAAGCTTCGAGAGAAGTCGTTCAAGTAGATGAACTTACTTCGAGAGTGAAATCTACCCCTTAGGAGTATAGATTAGATCTTAATCAAATTGGTTTATTTAAAAGCAAGCACTATAGAGATATAAGGGTTTTTACATGATCAATTTAGGGCAATGACCATTGAGAGAGGCTTTGCTAATTTTGAATCTGCTCGGCAAACAATGCCAAGACAGGTTGTTATTAAAAGCTGGCATGGAATGAATAGCGTGAAAACCAAGCATTCCCTGCCAACGCTCATCATTCATTAAAGCACATTCCTTGCGAACGTCTTTACTTTACTTTTATTTCTTTTCTATTCAATTATTTTCAAAACCAACTTTAAATCAAACAAACTTTCCCTTAACAAGTAAACAATCAAAGCAGTTAAATTCCAAGTCAATCTTTGTGGGATCGATACTCAGCTTACTGTTGTATTACTTGCAGACCGTGTATACTTGCACGAAAAAGACTCATCTTGGCACTATTTTATACTTTTCCAATACATATCTTATGCCCCTTTTGCCAGCACTTCACCTAGAGAGTCTAAAAGTTTTTGGCTCCATTGTCGGGGATTGCGATAGAATTTATTGCTTTAATTTTTACTTGCTTTTATTTTCATTTTACTAACTTTGTTTTTTTTATTTTGACCGTTAATTTTTTTAGGAAGGCTTAAAAAAGAGTATGGGGAGCCACATATGGTATGATGACGACTACATTTTCCCACTTATGCTACCAATATCTAACTCCAAGAGCTGTCCATGAGCAAAGACGATATGAAACGCATGAAGATGATGCCTACACAACACTCTCGACACATATTTCTGAACTGAAAACATGATTACATCAACGCAAGTGCCTAAAAAGTTCAGCAAAAGGCAAGCAACACCAGTTGTTTGTGCATATTGTAGAGGATGCCACTCGTTTGACAATTGCCCCTTCAACCCTAATTCCTATTGTTACACTAGGCACTGTAATCTTTCCTCCTACAACTTCAGCCAAGGATGGAACCACCAGCAAAATATTTTTTGGAATAATCAAGACGACGATTATTTTTATGCTCCTAACAACTTTGTTGCGCCACCAGACTCCAAACAAATGTCATCCAAAGGCAGCATTCTTCATGAGAAATCAGTGACAGATCTTTATGGATCCAACGGATCATTTGCCATGGTATAATTTCCTCCAGAAATGTCGATGCACAACAATCCACCTCAAGAGCAAACAAATTACATTGGAAATGTACATGAAGAAGCCATGGATGCTATGAGAGGCTTAGAAGAACAAGCCAAGAGGCATGCCAATGTCGTGAATGGCATGCCTCAAGAGAACGAGATAGAGCTTCCATCAAGGCAGCAAGAGGTGGCAAACACTTTGGTTAATGGTAACAATCAGAATGCCATGGCAACGCTACATCAAAAAGATGGCAATTTTCTTCCTCCATCTGCTCCTCAAGGAATTTAGAATCAACATTTCGAGTATCAGGTTTTTCCTAACACATTTGAATCAATAGATTATACTGATGAAAAGTATTCCACAACAGGTACATTAGACTCATTAGTGATAATAAAGTGTGAGGAAAAATTTAAGGGCAAGGATCTTGAACACAACAACATCGATGCAAAGAGAGATAATGTTGCCAAGTTCGATGCCAGGGCAGAAGGGCAATATTCTTAAGTTCCAAACCAAGAAGACAAAGGCAAGCAGCCGATTATTTGCCAAGAAGAGAACTCAGTGCCAGCAGGTAAACCCAAAGAAGTAGAGAAAGAAGAGACAGAGGCTAATGGTGCCATACCACTGTCTGATGCCAGACCACTAGTTGATGCCATACCATTATCTGATATCAGACCTCCAAAAACTCTTCCATATGATACGGATGATGCTCGGCAAAAAGAGAAAGAACAAAACGAAGCTGTCACTCCCCTAAGTGGCAACCAAGTCGAGATTTTAACGTGTAAATAATAGCTAATTGTTTGCCATGTGAATAAATCAATGCCAGTGGAAGAAACCAAAGAAACTGAGAAAGGAGAAACAAGCACCAGTAATGCCAGATCTCAAGCTGATGCCAACACCACTTCGGCAAAACCATTGGAACTAGTAATTGCCAACCTTACATTGGTAAGACAAGTAAATGTTAATTTTAATATTGACAAATCTCTTAAGTGTGCAGATGAACTTGAAAAATGCCATGTAGTTGAGCCAATGGAATCTATTTTGGATGAGAACCTGACATTGACTTGCCAAGGAATGAAAGCTGATGTCATAAAACAACAGTGCAATGGCAAAACAATTGAGCCACAGAGAAGATCGATTCTGGTCAGGGCTGATGCCATGAAGCGAGGTATGCTCAAATGGCTTGTTGCTAGAAGGAAAAGTGGATGACAATTGACTGAGAATGAAGAGCTGAAGCAAGAGAATTTGACCGTGACAATAATGCCAGAGATGGTGCTGCCAAAAATTAAAGATTTACCAAAGAATGCTATGGCAAGTTTGGAATCGGTTGAGGATACATACACCTTGGCATCAAACGAAATAGAAGGACCATAACCTAAGTACTACTGGGGTGCTGAATTCAATCAAAGATTTGATAGGCCTACAGGGAAGAGGTATTTTGGTTTTCTGAGGTGGTTATTCAAAACCACCATGGTAAAACATTCTCCCTTGTTGAGCAATCTAGAGTTCGGCATACTCAAAGGTAAGCAATTCTTTGGCTTTCTATATTGGTTATTCAAACAAAAGATTACCATAGACTGGAGCACTACCGGAAAGAAAATTGAATAATGCCAAAGATACCATTCTCATTGCAAAAATTTAGTAACTCTTTGCCAACTCTATTTGATCATTGTGAATAATTTAGGAGAATTATTTTTTTCAGTATTTAGGATATCTCAGTTTTAAATTTTTAGTTTTTCGTTTATTTTTTTTCTATTTTGAAAGGTTCTTTTGAGTGAATGCAGGATTTTGTTGCCAAGGCAAAGACTGGCATGGGGTGATTGAACAAAATGTGGAGAATGGACATGTTGTAGAGGATGAATACACCGAGTTTACGGAAGCCTTGGACGATGCCAAGATGAAGATGATGTTGAAGGAACTTTGTGAACTTGTCACTAAGTGGACTGTGTCATCAAAATGCCATCAGACGGTGAAACGACTAGCATTGAAAGACGGCATTGTTACATTCAATCATCATGGGCCGCAAGATCAATATTGGTCGTATTATTATTAATGAAACTTATAAATGTGCCAGTAAGGATAATGAGAGTTTATGTTTCCTTTTATTGATTTCTAACATTTGCATGCAGCATAGCGTGCCAAAGTTTGATATAGATGAAGCCCAAGAGCTCAAGGGAACGAAGATCACTCCTACCTTGTAGAGGTAACTCATTACCGAGGAGAAAGGCAAGGGAAAGGTTGTCGAGTCTATGCCAAAGGCCAGGATGCCAAAGGCAATGCCCGAGACTCCAATGCCATCTGGTTCATTGGCAATGTTTTCCTAGATATATCAACACCAGGAGGTCATCCTTCAGAAATTAAAGGAAGCCAAGGAGCGAAACTCGAAGCTTTGGCAGTATGTTCATGTTAGGGACCATGCCATGAAGAAAACACGTAAGGACATGTCTGTCCACACAATGCCAGCATTTTTTGAGTTCCATGCAGACCACCTTGCCAAGAATGACATGCCAGCAAGACCACACTCTGTCCACGCGCTGACCCAGTCTGATGCTACCATTATTCAAGAATTCTATGTCCATCTTGTGACCAAAGATTTGCCCTTCTTGATGATTAGAGGTACGTGTGTGTGTTTTGATGAAGAAAATATTAGCACTATGTTTGATTTAGATGGTGCAGGGGATGAATATTTTGAGTATGCCAATTCGATGAATGCTGCCAAGAGAAAAAAAGTTGTTGATAGATTCGCGTGAGCCTGGAACAACATGGATAATGTCATTGAAGGGCCATCGAACGGTGAAACGATTGCCATTGAAACATCAACCAAGAGGATGGAATCAATTTTTAAAAGAGAATATGATGCCTACAACCCATAATGAGACCATCTAGGAAGAAAGGCTGATTTTATTTCACTCCATCATGATGGGGCACAAAATTAACGTTGGCAGGCTCATCATCGATGAAACTTATAAATGTGCAGCAAGAGGTAATGGCAGTTTGTTCTTTCCTTTGTTAATTTCTAACATTTTCATGCTCCATGGTGTGCCAAAGCTTGATATAGATAAAGGTTAAAGGATCAAGGGAACAACAATCACAACTGCTATTTGGAGAAACCTCACCGTTGTCGAGCTAAAAGATAAAGACAAGGAGAAGGAAAAAGTGCCCACGCCAAAGCCATAGGTGTCACAGGCAGAGCTAGACACCATGCCAGCCACTATGCTAGCTAGTTCATTGGCAATGCTTTCTCAAATCTACCATTTCAAGAGATCATTATCTAAAAGCTAGAGAAAGCTGAGGAGCTCAATGTCCAGTTGCGACATAAATACAGGCCAGGGATGTTGTAATCATGGAAGCTCTTAAAAATGTCCCTTGATTTTGTGCCAGAGTTTCCAGATTTCCCTGCTGAGCCACTGCCAGCGATGATGCCATGCCAACCAGTCCAGTTCATACCCCATCTGATGCCACAATCCCATTATCTCCAGTTCAAGTCGATTTTTCTAGTTATGATTCATCATCTGAATCAAAGAAAACCAAAGCCAAGTCACCAGTGACACCTGCTATACAAACACCTTCTGATGCCACCGATGCACTTACCGCGTCAGAACCTGCCAAGAAAAAAAAGGAAGTTAGAGCCCACTATCGCTTCACAGCCAATCATGAAAGGAAAGAAATGAAAGGCCCCTGCCCATGGCTAATTTCTGAAAAGAAAGACTCGCGTCACACAAGAAGAAGTCTTCGAAGGGGAGTCATCTTCTGTATAAATCCTTTACATTTCATTGCATTGCATTCACAAGATCATGCATTTTTCAGTTTTAATTGTATAAATGTGTTGTTTTCATGCATTGAGGACAATGCACATCTTGGGTTTGGGGGTGTGCATTTCACGTTTAATTTCTGTTGCCATGCCATCTAGGTCATTTAGAGTAGATGCATACCGAACCACTAAAAAAAGAAAAGAAAATTTTGCCTCAGTTTAATTTTGAAGAATGTTAACACTTGTTATACAAGTTTAATTTGATCTAGGTGTCTGTCCAATGAAGAAATTTTAATCTTTAGTTGCAATGTCATGCCAGCAGAGTAGTATGCCAGGTTAGCTAAGCAATTGATCTCTAGTTTAGGGAACTGAAATTTTACTTAACACGTACCATGTATCTAGTTCCTTAGCAAACTTAGACCTTTTGAAACTATGCTCAGATTTTAAAAAAAAGAAGAAAAAGAAAAAAATGATGATGCTAGGGTAAAAGAAACTAATAAGGCAGCAATGTTCTGCCAGGGCAATAAAAAATGAACTCTCCTCTACCTAGGGATAATAAGTTACTTAGGGCTTTGTGGTTTGCTCCCTCTTAGTTCTCAAGTCCAAAACTTTAGGGTATGAGTTGAAGAGAAAGCCTGGTGATGTCTAGATTAAGGTGGGGATTCGTGGTATGCTCCATCTTATCTCTCATGCTAAATAGTGTCACGAAGCAAGCTTAAATTAATGCCAACAGAAACCCTTGGCAAAGAAAAAATTATAAAATTAAGAATATGATTTTAGGTAGCAAAATTGACTAAGGGAGTGAAAGGATACTTGATGCATATTGCCTACACATCATGCACTCTTCATGAACATAGACTAAAGTTATATTGTTGCACTTGAATTACTACCTTCTTGGCATTGTTGCACTGAGATACCTGAGGACAGAAATAGAGCCAAATTCTGCTTGCCAGCACGTGTTGGCATTCAACCAAAATTTTGTCGAGGTAACATTTTCACAGTTTTTGTTTTAATTTGTTTGCATTACTTGAGAACAAGCAATGAGTTAGGTTTGGGGGTGTGTTACCTCTCCAAAGTATTGTTTTTAATGCCAATCTTACAATGCTTTTGCTTGTTTCTAGGTACATTTAGTTGCATAAGGTTGTTAAAATCATGCATTTGCATAAGGAGCTTAGAATTCTATCTATGTCAGTGTGAATGGTTGTTTTGCTGGCAATTTTGCAGGTTTGGCATAGTATTTGGCCCAAAAAAGCAACATAGGAATGAATGCCAGAGAGAATACCGAGTGTTGTTGGCATAGATGGACCAGACAATGCCAAGCACCGGTTGGCAGAGAAGTGAATTTGATGCCATGCCAAGAAGCTATTGGACCCCGAAAAAATAGGATATGATCAGGCTCTGAAAAGATAGTAATTGGATCAATCTCCGAAAAAATAGCGGATAAGATTGTGCCAAGATTGGTTGGCAAATTCATGCCAAGGTAGTTTCGGCAGTATGACTTCAACTCTAACCTGATCAGCTTATTAGTTTATCACTTCAAATTTGGATAAGATGATCACTCATCTTATCCCTTGTGCATTTAAAATTCAAACTCAAGGGCTTATCCTATCCCTTCTTCGCATGCCTATTTAAAGAACGATCAAGCAAGCATTTAGAGGACGAACTTGGAGAGGATTTCATTGATGATCGGAAAAGGCTGCGTGGTTCAACCAGCTAGACCGAGGGCTTAGAGCCATTGACGGGCTGCATCGAGAGACTCCTTTTTGCCCATTCTCTTTGTTTAGTTTTTTTTTATTTTTTTAATAATGATGTATTTTGAAAATGTTTATGGTTTTTCGGTTAAATCCCTCACCATGAACTAATCTAATAGTTGGTGGGGGATGTTTGCCTTGGAATGTTTTTTTCATGTTTAGTTTTTGATAATAAATCTGTCTTGGCACTATTTTATCTATTCGGCATACTTTAATGTTTTCTAAATACTATGCCAAGCGAGAACTGGCACTGTTGGCCTATTGCTCCTCAATATCTTAACAGACTTGGGGTGGCAATGATTAAGTTGTTGAATACTAAGGAGGGAAGCTTCGAGAGAAGTTGTTCAAGTAGATGAACTTACTTCGGGAGTGAAATCTACCCCTTAAGAGTATAGATTGGACCTTAATCAAATTGGTTTATTTAAAAGCAAGCACTATAGAGATATAGGGGTTTTTACATGATCAATTTAGGGCAATGACCATCGAGAGAGGCTTTGCTAATTTTGAATCTGCTCGGCAAACAATGCCAAGACAGGTTGTTATTAAAAGCTGACACCGCATGAATAGCGTGAAAACTAGGCATTCCCTGCTAACGCTCATCATTCATTAAAGCACCTTCCTTGCCAACGTCTTTACTTTACTTTTATTTCTTTTCTATTCAATTATTTTCAAAACCAACTTTAAATCAAACAAACGTTCCCTTAACAAGTAAACAATCAAAGCAGTTAAATTCCAAGTCAATCTTTGTGGGATCAATACTCAGCTTACTGCTGTATTACTTACAGACTGTGTATACTTGCACGGAAAAGGCTTATCTTGACACTATTTTATACTTTTCCGATACATATATTATGCCCCTTTTGCCAGCACTTCACCTAGAGAGTCTACAGGCCACGACCACGGCCTCTCTACGGAGCAACAACAGGTGCAGTACCCTGCTTACCTCCAGGTAACAAAGGACAATCACGCCTCAAATGGTCGCTAGACCCACAACTCCAACAAGCATTAGCCACAACAGCCACAAGTATCTGACCCTCTCTAGCCAAACATGGGCAATCTCGCCTTAGATGATCACGTGATCCGCATACCCAACAGGTACTATACGAAACTCTAACTTGGGTAACCTGCCCCTACGCTCTACACCCAACGACACATCCACCGTTTCTCTGATCAGGGCGATACCTCCTATCACGGGGTCTCTTGGCCTGACCACTGCCAAAGCTAGAATCTGCCTCTCTCTTACCAGAGCTAAAGCCTCGAGATCAAGAAGCTAGACCAAGGTTCAGCTCGACATCCATGGCTCGTAACCAATACGTCAAAATCTGTATAATCAGCAGCTGTACCAGCCCATAGCGAAAATGATCACATCATGTCGCTCGTCAGGAACCAACTCAGGTGCATACCAGCTCAACCTCACAAACTACACCTCATACTCAGAAATAGACATACCACCTTGCACTAGAGCCATAAACTCTCTCTTCCTTTCATCTAGATACCGAACCCCTAGGTACCTTTTCCAAAAAGCTTCATAAAAGAACTCCCAGTTTATATCCTCGGGTACCATCCTAGCTTTCACAATAGTCCACCAGCTATAGGCATCTCCCTGCAATAGAGACACAACACAACCCAACTTACGGGCATCCGTACAACCCATTTGACCCAGTATCCTTCCTGTACTAGCCAACCAACCTTAGAAGCCTCTGGTGCTAGACCACGGGACTCAACTCTGCCCAGGCTAAAAAGACGCTCTAACGGTAAACTTGTCTGCCCAACCACTGGTGTCGGTACATGAACACCCACAACTACTGCCTGAAACGCACCAGTCATGGCCTGAATCAACAGTGCCATGTCAGCCATCCCTGGCCCAGCTGGCACAAGTGGTACTTGCTCCACTTCTGCATGTGGATTAGGTGGGGGCGGTGGCAACCCTTCAGGAGGTACGACATCCTCCTCATTTCCCTGCCCAATGGCAACAACAATCGTACCAAATCGCAACTATCTTCTTGGTCCCATCATGCTAAAATATATCTAAGGCATGATATTTTACCGAAAACAAAACAATCAGGCCAGCTTAAGCAAGGATCCAAACTTCCATTTCAAAACCAAAACATCTCAGACTATAATAATAAGGCAATGAGTTTTCCAAACTTTCCCCCAATATAGCATAAAGAAATCAATGTGCATATTACAATCACCGTGCATAACAAACAACGGATTGCAACTCACAACAACATTACAACAACCATACCAACTCCCAAATATCGCAAACATGGCTTTGATACCACCAAATATAACCCCTTGACCTGGCCTAGTCGCAAGACTGAACCAAGCGAGCTACATTAGGTTTACTGAGATAAACCGTGAAGAAGATATTTGAAACACGTCTATTTTTTCTTTTATCTTATTTAGATGCGAATTATTATCCTAAGTGTTCGTAATGATAGAGGGTGAAAACTCAACTCATTCGGGCATCGAATAGACATCCAATTGGGTGCAATTGTAATTTAGAGACCAAATTACAATTCTAGAAAACTGCAAGGACATAACCTTTTTTACGTTACCAACCTTTAATTAATCCAATTTCATGCATACATGTCAAAACTCAGCTCACAACGATCAACCATACTTATTCAATTTCAATCACAACAATCAGAGACTAAAACGTAAGAAAATAGAACTTAAAAACATCCAAATAACTAAATTAACGGTTAGCCATATTGGTACACTTACACGCGTATCGATACGTGTTTGCTATTTCAAAATCCTCAAATTCTAGTAACCAAAACTCATATCGAAATGCCCTCGTGTACCAATACGCCCTGCCTATTACACTTACCCCGTACCAAAATGATTTCTCGTGTACCGAAATGCTAACCCTAGAAAGGCTTACCTGTACCGATACGCTCAGCCCGCGTACCGAAACACTGGCCTCAAATGGCCTAAGCCTGTACCGAAACACTTGCCTGCGTTCTAATACGCTAAGCCTGGAATGGCTTGCCCGTACCGAAATAGAGACACGTATACCGATATGCCTGAACCTAAAATGTCCTAATTTGCTGGTTTAACATGCTTCCAAACAAACCATAACACCCTAACATGCTTCTAACATAAATCCAACACATTCAAGAGTCAAACCATAGCAAAACATCACAGATTCATCAACAATTCACGGCATTTTGCATCGAATATAAAACTAGAGGCATGCTTCCTAGAATCCAAGCCAAGCAATGACAAAACTCAAAACCAAAGCAAACAACAGTCCAAATTGGCCATTTACAAACCAAGATCAGCAAACAACTTTGCTCAAACAGAGAGTTTAACAAACCATCTCCCAAAATAACAATGGAAACCCCATTGCCTTTATTACTTATAGTCTAATTGAAAACATACTTTTAGTATCAAGTCCTTGGCGATCCCTTGCTTCATCGCTACATCCAAATCTTTAATCTTTAATCCTCCCAAAAATTAATCCCTTGCTTCCTCGCTACCTCCAAATCTTTAATCTTTAATCCTCCAAATATTTCCAAAACTTGGGAATATTTTTTTATTTCTTTCTTCTATCATATAGTAAAATTTTATAATTTTCCAGTTCGATCTGGATACCCGAATTCCACTTAAACTTTGACTGCGATTTCCCAACAATCGAAATATCGGTTCAAACTAGAATTCCACATTTGATCCACACCCTTAGGTGATCTATCTATTTATGAAATGAAAACCCGTAACTTTTGGGAAATTACAACTTTAGTCCTTCAACCTGTAACACCCTTGACCTGAATACCACATTTGGGCCCATATTGTTAATTTTTTTTTCCTTTTTCAAGCCCATCATATATAAGTCCAATAAAAACATAAGTTCATACATTGAAAACATAGTTAAATCCAAATATTTAAAACAATATTCACGGAGCTCCATTTACAAATATTAAAACATTCAACTTTGACCGAATTAATACAAAATAAGAGTTACAAAATACATATAGGGTCCTACGAGATACATAGCCCATTACATCTAGTATTTGTACTCAACCACTAGAGTCGATGCTAAAATACAAACCTTGATGGTGCTCTTTCATGCTTCAAAATAACCTACTAACCTGCGAACAGAAACAACGATTCCGAACGTTGAGCTAACAAGCTCAATGGATACACCGCCACTCAACCATGCTTCATGCAAATCATAAATAAAGCAATGCAACAAGAATGATATCATAGCAATATAGCAATGGCGCTACCATAACTGCCTAAACACATGACATTATGAATGTATGATTACGCACACAGCTCATACTAGAACCTCATACATTTTCCTAGCATCACGCAGATAACACCGACAACAACTAAGTGTGGTCCGCGTCCATAAAGCATCGGAATCCTACACTTGAGTGAGGCCCGCGTCCACATAGCATCAGGATCCTACACTACAAGTAAGGCTTGCATCCACATAGCATCGGGAACCTACATCCATGCTCGGGATCTCTCATCAAGCATCTTCGAATGAGGCCCGCGTCCACATAGCATCGGGATCTAACATTCGGGAATCTTCAAGGTGTTGTAACACACTTAGGGTATCCAATCCCAACAACAAGGTATGACTCGACTATCTAGGCGTTCCTCAGCACACAGCAAGGACCCTAATTACCACACAGCCTCGATTGATCCACCTAGGATCCCTATGGGTTATTACCTCACACGGTTTACCCAATAATTACCGAGTCATTAGCCAATTATTTCACATACGGAGTTAAAATCTCAGTTTCTTAGTTTTAGTATTCATTTTACACCTTAAGAGGCCCCCAGAGCCTTTTGCCTCGAATTATAGAACCCCCGAACGTAAAGCCAAATTTCTTAGGCAGAATGCCCAATGAGTACCGCTACTCCTATGTAGGTATCGGTACTCCCTTCTAGGTACCGATACTCACCAATGAGTACCGATACTAGTCTTAGATTCGAAAGAACTAAACTTATAAGCCGTACCGATATGCTCCGTTTCATATCGGTATGCACCATCGGTACCAAGATTGCCCCGTACCGTTCTACCCCTGTACCGGTACTCCCTGTACGTGTATCGATATGCTAAGCCTCTCTCAGGCAATGTAACAGTGCGTACCGATATACCCCTTACGTACCGGTACGCGATAGCGTTATTGGAATTCTTCACTTGCAAGGGGTACCGATACACTGAGAGGCGTACCAGTATACCCCTCACAACCTTTCCCCCTATTTCACTAAGGTGTACCGATACGCTAAGCCCAGTACTGGTACTCGAGCTCTATTTTCGAACTCTGGGTACGGGTTTCACCTAGAAACCCTGCTTAACCCCCATGGTTAGACCCCAAATCATTCCCACAAGTTATGGTGATAGTTTTGGGTGGATTACAACCAATTTCAAGCCATTACAACAAAAATTCTAAGATTTGCCATTAACAACCCTTCAAGCTACTCTTAAGCCAAAAACACCAAATCATGCTTCAAAGCTTAATTTTATGATTTCTAGGAAACTATGAGAGTTAGTGGTGTACTAACCTTTACTTAGCTGACAACACAAAGTCTTCTTCCAAAGCTTCAAGCTTTCCTCCCTTCTTGAGCCTTGGATGAGTCACTACATGAGGGGATTACAAAACACATTACAACGTTGCTGGAGGATAAAGTGGACCAAAAACATAATCTAAACAAAAGATCAGAGCTCTCCAAACTCCAATCCTGTCCAACCCTCCAACAACCCCTTCTTTCTCCAAACCATACAAAGCTTACCTTGAAATCTAGATCCTTACAAGCTGGTGAAACTTCTCTCAACAAGCCAAACGTGATTCACAACACAAGCACTCAAAATCCTACCTTTGATAGTGGTGGTTTGGATAAGAGATGAGATGGAAAAAGGAAGATGAAACATAAAAGAGGGATGATCTCACACTCTGCCTAATGTAGAAAATAAGCATTTTCCCTCCGCACTCTTCAAATTAGCCATTTACCCTATTACCCATCTCCTGCCCATCTCCACCTAATCCAATAACCACAAGAGCCCAACACACAAGGTAGCCCAAAAAGGCTCCTAAAAGCCCAAAAACACGATCCAAAATCGAGGCCTGTGCCATGATCAAACCTGACCCTCAGATCCCGAAATCTGGGTTGTTACAACTCTCCTCTCCTTAAAGAAATTTCGTCCTCAAAATTTACCTGATGGAAACAAATACGGGTAGAGAAGCCTCATGTTGTTCTTGACTTCCCACGTTGCCTCTTCAACACCATGGTTCCTCCATAACATTTTCAACAAGGGTATGCATTTGTTGCGAAGCTCTTTAACTCTTGTGTCAAGGACCTCAACCAGAACTTCCTCATACATCAAGTCGGCATCTACCTCAATTTCTTCAAGCGGGACAACATGCGAAAGATCAGAACGATAAAGCCTCAATATAAACACATGAAAAACATCGTGTATTTGAGCCAACTCCGGTGGCAAAGCTAACCGATAAGCCACTGGTCCCACTCTCTCAAGAATTTCATAAGGCCCGATGTACCTTAGGCTTAACTTCCCTTTGTGTCCAAAACGAATGATTCTTTTCCACAGAGATGCCTCGAGAAACATTTTTTCACCGATATCATACTCAATGTGCTTGCGTTTTCGATCCGCGTAGGCCTTCTGACGGTCAAAGGCCGCTTGTAACCTTTCCTTGATGATCTGAACTTTCTCCTCATTTTGACTAACCATATCAGATCCTACTATTCTTCTCTCATTGAGCTCGGTCCAACACAAGGGTGTTCTACATTTATGCCCATACAACGCCTCAAAAGGGGCCATCTTTATGCTCGACTGGTAACTGTTGTTGTAAGAAAACTCTACAAGGGGTAACTGGTCCTCCCAACACTTTGCAAAGTCCACAATGCAACAGTGGAGCATATCCTCAAGAATCTGGAAGACACGCTCAAACTGACCATCGGTCTAAGGGTGAAAAGTTATACTGAAATACAACTTGGTGTCCAAGGCATTATGGATCTTCTTCCATAACCTAGATGTGAAACATGGGTCTCTATCTGAAATGATCAATGATGGCACACCATGCAGCCTTACTATCTCTTTTATGTACAGTTGAGCCAACTTTTCCAAGGTAAAATCCATACGTACTGGCAAGAAATGAGCAGACTTGGTCAAACGATCTACAATAACCCAAATGGCATCATACTTCCTTTCGGTCATCAGTAACCCGGTGACAAAATCCATGGTGATCCGATCCCACTTCCATTATGGAATCTGAATAGGATGGAGCAACCCTGATGGAACCTGATGTTCTGCTTTCACTTGCTAACAAGCTAAGCACCTTGTCACGAATTCAGAGACATCTATTTTCATACTTGGCCACCAATAAAAAAGACGAAGATCCTGATACATTTTATTGCTTCTCGGATGTACCGTAAAAGGAGTACGGTGTGCCTCCCTTAAGATGCGATCTGTCAAATCCTCCAAGGCCGAAACACACAGCCACCCCTTGAAGTACAAGTACCCACCCTTTCGTACATCAAAGTCTGAAGCTTCACCTTTCTGGACCGCTTCGATCTGTGCTACCAATTCTTCATCAAAAGCTTAAGTCATCTTTATCTCTTGTACCAACATAGGTTCAATCTAAAGCTCGGCTAAAAGGCCTCCATCCTCGATCATCTTCAATCATGCAAACATAGCTCTTAGGTCTGATATAGATTTCCTACTTAGGGCATCAGCCACAACATTCGCCTTACCTGGGTGATATTCTATGATACAATCGTAGTCCTTCAACAATTCAATCCACCATCATTGCCTTAGATTCAACTCTTTTTGTGTAAGTAGGTATTTTAAGCTCTTATGATCCGTATAAATATAACACTCATCCCCGTAAAGATAGTGCCTCCAAATCTTTTTAATGCAAATATGACTGCAGTGAGCTCCAAATCATGGGTAGGGTAATTCTGTTCGTGCGGCTTAAGCTGCCTCGAAGTGTAAGCAACCACCTTTCCCTCTTGCATAAGGATGCAACCAAGCCCATTCAAAGACGCGTCACTAAACACAACATACTCTTATCCAAGCTCGGGTTGGGTTAAAATCGGAGCCTCGGTGAGATAAGCTTTTAGTTGCTCAAAACTTTGTTGTCTTTTCTTATCCCATTCAAAAGGGACCCATTTTTGCAACAGCTTGGTCAACGGTGCGGCGATAATAGAGAAACATTTAACAAACCGCCTATAATACTTGGCAAGTCCTAGGAAACTACGAACTTCCAAAATATTTTGTGGAGGTCTCCACTCCACTACAGCCTGGATCTTTTGATGGTCCACGCAGATCCCGTCCGCAGGAACAATGTAACCAAGAAATGCCACTTTCGAAAGCCAAAATTCGTACTTATTAAACTTGGCAAAAAGACGTCTATCTCTGAGGGTCTATAAAACTACACGCAGATGGTAGTCATGCTCCTCTTATGAACGCGAATACACCAAGATGTCATCAATAAAGACCACAACAAACTGATCTATGTACAATTAGAAGATCCGGTTCATTAGGTCCATGAAAGCTGTAGGTGCATTGGTAAGCCCAAACGGCATTACCAAGAACTCATAGTGTCCATACCGCGTCCTAAAATCAGTTTTCTGGACATCCTCATCCACTACCTTCAATTGATAGTACCCTGACCTCAAGTTTATCTTAGAAAACACACAAGCAACTCTCAACTGGTCGAACAAATCATCAATCCTCGAAAGGGGATAACGATTCTTTACCGTTACCTTATTAAGCTGCCGATAATCAATACACATCCTCATAGACCCATCTTTCTTTTCGACGAATAGGACTGGTGCTCCCCAAGGTGAGACACTCGGTCGAATAAAACCTCTCTAGCAATTCTTGGATTTGCTTCTTTAACTCTTTCATTTCTGTGGGTGCTATCCAATACGGTGCGATGGACACTGGTGCCGTACCCGGCATCACATCAATCTAAAACTCTAATTCACTATTAGGGGATAGCCTGGGTAACTCTTCCAGAAACACATTGATGAACTCACTAACAGTCCGAAGATGTTCAAGCATTTGACCCTCAACCCTTACATCCACCATATGGGCCAAAAAGGCTTCACAACGTTGTTGCAACAACCTCTGAGCTGACAAGACCGACACCACACTGGATAGACACGGATTCCTCCCACCTCGCACAATCAGCTTGGAACCATCCGCAACACGAAGCTTCAAACTTTTTGCTCTACATCCCAAACTAGCATTATACTCAAAGAGCCAATCCATCCCCAAGATGGCATCAAACTCTTGAAACGGTAAGACCATTAAATCTGCTGGAAACAAAGACCCCTTGTAACCCCCTTAACCCGGTCTAGCCGCCAGACCAAATCGAGGAGGCTACATTAGGTTTGCTGCAGTAAACCGAAGAGATTCAACAAAACCCAGTCCATTTTTTATTTATCTTGTCTAGATGCCAATTATTAGTCCTACGTGTACATGCATCACTCAGGTATAACCTCAACTCAATCGAGCATCATTTTGACATCCAATTGATCACATTTACAATTTAAGGACAAAATTGCAAATACAGGAAATTTGCAGGATTTAAGCCACTGTTAATATACCAATCTTTAATTAGTCAGGTTCTGATCATTCATCTCAAATTGATCATTCAAGCTCATACAATCGCATGAGCAAGATTCACGGACTAGAATGCAAAGAAAGCAAAACTGCCAAGCCAACATTACATAAAACGGCATCGGGTATCGGTACGGGTGTCACCGTACCGATACGCATAAATTGCTCGTACCGATACACCACGGCAGGTATCGATACACCATAACGAACTTACCTAACTTTTGAATCTTTTTAATAAACGTATCGGAATGCTTACATGGGTATCGGTACATGGGTTTGGATTGAAAAAGTGAAATTCTAGAGGCTAGAACGTGTACCGATACACCATTACCCGTATCAGCACGCCAGGCCAAAAATTACCTAGGCGTACCGATACTCCCTTACGCTACCGATCCCTCAAGCCAGAAAATACCTAGCCATATCGATACGGTCCCCCGCGTATCGGTACCTCTGGACCTGTAATGCCATAATTTGCTGGTTTTTCATCTCAAAAACATTCTCAAACCATTCCAACATGCTTATAACACCATACCAACATGCCATACGTATCACAAGCCAACTAGCAACTTCATTCCTACAGCACAACAAGTATCAAGCATCAAAAGGGAATCTATAGGCATGCTTCCTAATGTTCATTCAAGCAACATGTGAAAAAGGTAAACCATCATCAAAACAAACTTTAAAGGCCATTTACAACCCAAGAGCAACTAAAGAAATATGCTCAAATAGGGAGTTCCATAAAACATCTCCCAAAACACAATAGGTACCCCATTACCCTTATTCATTATAGTCTAAACCAAGACATACTTTGGAAACAAGTCTTGCCAAGATCCCCTTACTTCTTGTTTCCTTCCAAGACCTCAATTACCTGCACTGATGGACAACAAGAGTGTAAGCACACAAGGCTTAGTGAGTAATGCTCAAAACAACCACCATCAATGCATTTAAAACCATTTATTTAACATCATCCTTTAAAAACATCATCATCATGCCCCTTTTGAAAACATGCACTTTATATCATTAAAACCAGCAATAATAAACCATATGCTACATGTATCATTAATCAACAGCAAATCCCATTGCTAACCCTCCACTTAAGCCTTCCCATGCATTACTACCAAATGCAAAGCTTAAGAAGAAACATGTATAAATCACATTATACAACATAAGACATTTCAATGATACATTAACAATTATAGTGGCTTTCAAGTGATCAATAACAAGTCCATTAACAAAAGAGTTCATCGGATACACGGATTCAACAAGTGTTAACCCAACACTTCAAGCCATCTCAACCGAAATAGCGATATAATTACAATCGCGGTACATTAACAACCGGGTACAATAACAACCCACAGGGACATCCACCTCAACCATCATTAGATGCTTAATCCACTAATAGGGGTATTCAGTACCGTTTAACCCCTCTACCATTAGGGTACTTGGATGGAGTATTCGGTACACCGTATAAACCCCTCGACATCCAAGGCAACTTATTTACAATGCACTCAATCCTATGGCCGGCCAACTATATCCGATAACCATTTTAAAACCACATCACTTGCCAATATAATTAACCATTTCAACATTTACCTCACTATTTTTAACAAGCATTAAACCATGCCATTTATCCAAAGCAACAACCATGCTTTAAAACACAAGTATAAACCATACTTACAAGGATCACTTACCATGTGCATCCTTCCGCAAAAAATGCTTAAAACCAGTATCTCAAGTACTTTAAAACATGCTTAAATAGTAGGTAACATGTAAATTAAAACAAGTGCATAAAATCGTCAAACACTAGCACGACCGAGAGAGTAAAAGCACTTTACTTACTTCCGAGTCTAAGTAACCGTTTCAAGCTCTACCTTAACTCCCATAACTCTATTCCAACATATCAAAAGGCTTTAAACCACATTTTCACTCACCGATACGCAAAACTTCGATTCGTCGACGCGTAAACAAGCATCTGAAGTCTCGTACGCTTCTCCAAACACCTGCGGATCAACCTCCCCTGTTTTTACCACACAACAAAAAAGGATTAATGCATCATAATGCATTCTAAACACAGCACACACAATCCTTCTCGGATTTCCACAACACCCTCACAATTGACCCTCCACAACAACCGAAATCAAGACCAAAGCACTTTGATTCACAACCCAGCCAACATCTATCAACCTAGCATCATTTTCAACACCAAATCACATCTAAAAACAGATCGAAGACAACCTACCACCTCCAGCAACCTAACAACCATAATTACAACACAAAACCTCAAAACTAACAACCTAAACAAATAGAGACTCTTATGTTTCGGGATTCCATTGATAAAAAACACTTATGAACATTGTTAAACATCCAAAATATGAGTCAAATCACCATTACATACTGGAAATCATATTCAATTTGTGAATCAACACATTTTCCCCAAAGATCTCATTAAATCATTAGAAAATCATCAAAATCAGATTAGAAATGCAAAAGCAAGGATCAAATGCTTGGGAATTTCAATAAAGAACCATACAATAGAGGAGATCCCGGACCTTACCCCTATTGTGAAGTTTCTCCCTCAATTGATTTGTGAAAAGCTAAGAAATCACAAGATTAATGTGAGATTTTGTATAAACAATCTTTGTAAAACAATTTGGAACAATAAAATCAAGTTAGAAACCACCTCACCTCTGGAAATTTGATAAAATCTGAGTGTTTGGTTGAGGAGAGAATAGAGAGAAAAAGTTGATAGAAAAATGACGTGATTTTTGTTTAAGAAAAGATAACCACCTTTTTAAAAAAATCCACTTTAATTATTAATTAAAGAACATGTTTAAATTAATTAAATTAAGGGAGAAACCTTCAGAAACAAATTGGTAAAATAGTTCCTTAAAGATTCTAAGTATTTGACCTTTTCATTTTAGTCACTAGAAAATCACAGTTTTCAAAACTTTTATTTTGGTCACTAACCAAAATGTCCACCTTCCAAAACTAATTTTTCAAAATTGATTCCATCGTTATTAAATATATAATTAATAATGATTTTTAAACATTTTTCCATAATTTTTCCAACACATAAAATATACGATCCCGAAACTGACTCGAATCTCTACTCTGGTCCACCAAACCGTCTAATAACCCACTAAATCGCTAAGCCCTAAAACCGGGGCGTTACAACTCTCACCCACTTAAGAAATTTCATCCTCAAAATTTACCTGGAGGAAACAGGTGCGGAAACTCGTTCAGCATATCCGACTTACGCTCCTATGTGGCCTCCTCAACACCGAGGTGCTTCCACAACACCTTAACCAGCTCGACTATCTTGCCACAGAGCACCTTACTGCTAGTGTCAAGAATATCTATTGGTTCCTCATCATAAGATAGGTCTGGTCTCAGCTCGATCTCTTCCACCGACATGACATGCGATGGATCCGACCTATACCTCCGCAACACCGAAACATGGAACACATCATGAATTTTTCCCAACTCCGGAGGTAACCTCAAATGGTACGCAATAGGACCCAAATGCTCGACGACCTCATATGGTCCAATGAACCTCGGGCTAAGCTTCCCTTTTCGCCCAAAACGCAACACCTTTTTCCAGTGCGACGCTTTCAAAAAAACTGTATCACCCACAGCGCACTCTATATCCATACGCTTCAAATTCGCATAGGATTTATGGCGATCTGTAGCCGCTTTTAAGCGCTCACATATCAACTTTACCTTTTCGGTCGTGCCTTTCAAGACATTTGGCATAGACACAAACTTTCCCCCCGCTTCTGCCCAACACACGGGTGTATGACACTTCCTGCCACATAACGCCTCATAAGGGGCCATATGTATGCTAGCATGATAACTGTTATTGTAAGCAAACTCCACCAGCGGCAACTGCTTCTCCCAAGTTCCCTGGTACTCAATAACATAACTCCTCAACATATCCTCGAGAACCTGAATCACGCGCTCCGACTGGTCATCCGACTGAGGGTAGTACAAGGTACTGAAACTCAACCGGGTTCCCAAAGCACGATGTAAACTCACCCAAAACCTTGCGGTGAACCGCAAATCCCTATCAGAAACTATATGTTTGGACACCCCATGAAAACGCACTATCTCAGAGATGTACAACTCAGCCAACTTGTCCAAGGTATACGTAGTATGCATTGGCACAAAATGCGCACACTTCATAAACCGATCTACGATCACCCAGATAGAATCCTTTTTGGTAGGTGTCAAAGGTAGCCCAAACAAAAAATCCATGGTGATTTTTTCCCACTTCCATTTTGGTATCTTCAACAGTTGCAACAACCCGGAAGGGAACTGATGTCCAGCCTTTACCCGCTAACAAACCATACACCGATCTACAAAATCAGCCACATCCATCTTCAATACAACCCAATAGTACTCCTCCTTCAACCCTCGATACATCTTAGTACTACCAGGATGCATAGAAAAAGGACTAGCATGTGCCTCGATCAAAATAGTACGCCTCAACTCTTTGACCTCAGGCACCACTATTCGACCTTTGAAACACAACACCCCATCATCGTTGAAGTGAAAATCCGTAGGATTTCCATCCCTGATATCTTCCACGTGAGATACCAAACTCCCATCACACGGTTACTTCTCCTTAATCATCTGCGACAAGGATGGCTTCACTTGCAACTTAGCCAACAAACCTGCGTCATTCGTCACACTCAACCTAGCAAACATGGCTCTCAACTCCACAGCCGCTTTCCTACTCAAAGAATCCGCTACAACATTGGATTTGCCCGGATGATACTCAATGGTAAGATCATAATCCTTAAGCAACTCCAACCATCTATGATGCCTAAGATTCAACTCCTTCTGTAACATCATATATTTCAAGCTCTTATGATCCGTGTAAACCACACATTTCTCACCATACAAATAATGCCTCCAGATCTTCAAGGCAAAAACTACCGCTGCAAGCTCAAGATCGTGAGTAGAATAGTTACGTTCATGCACCTTTAACTGCCTAGATGCATACGCCACTACTTTACCATCTTGCATCAACACGCAACCAAGCCCAACATACGACGCATCACTATAAACAACAAACTTCTTTCCCGATTCTGGTTGAACCAAAACCAGAGCTCGCGTCAATGCTTCATTCAACCTTTCGAAAGCTTGCTGCCTATCCTCCGTCTACTCAAACTTAACATTCTTCTATAGCAACTTTGTTAACGGAGCTGCCACACTAGAGAACCCTTCCACAAACCTCTGGTAATAACCCGCCAAACTGAGGAAACTCCTAACTTCTGTCATAGACTTGGGCTCTTTCCAACCCATTACAGCCTCAACCTTATGCGGATCGACACGAATTCCTTCGGCCGACACCACATGTCGGAGAAACACAACCTCCTTAAGAGAGAACTCACATTTGCTTAACTTAGCATACAACTGATTCTCCATCAGTTTCTGAAGCACAATTCGTAAATGGCTATCATGATCCTCATCGGTACGAGAGTACACAAGGATATCATCGATAAACACCACCACAAACTGATCCAAAAACTCATGAAACACACAGTTCATCATGTCCATAAAAGCAGCTAGAGCATTGGTCAAACCAAACGCTATCACAAGAAACTCATAATGCCCGTACCTCGTACGAAATGTTGTTTTGGGCACATCCACCTCCTTCACCTTTAACTGATAGTACCCTGACCTCAGATCTATCTTGGAAAACACCAAAGCTCCCTTGAACTGATCAAACAGATCATCAATCCGCGGTAAGGGATACTTGTTCTTTATTGTCAACTTATTCAGCTGTCTGTAATCTATACACATCCGCAATGTACCATCTTTCTTCTTAACAAACAACACTGGCGCTCCCTACAGTGAAATACTGGGTCTAATAAAGCTCCGATCCAATAACTCATTTAATTACTTTGGAGCCATGTAGTACAGAGCAATCGATACTGGTACAATGCCCGCAAAAACCTCGATGCCAAACTCTACCTCACGGTCAGGTGGCACCCCCGACAATTCCTCCAGAAAAACACCCGAAAACTTACATACGGTGCGAACATCCTACACTCTCAACTCCTTTGATCCAGGATTCATAACATAAGCCAAATAAGCCTGACATCTCGAGTCCAACATTCGTCTTGCCTCCAAAATCGAAACAACACTAGACAAAAACTTGGCATTCTCGCCAACAACCACCACATCATAATCATCCGACAACCTTAAAGATATCTGCTTGGTCTCAAAATCCACCACAACCTGATGTTCAGTCAACCAATCCATACCCAAGATCACATCAAAACCATAGAATGGTAGCTCCATCAAGTCTACGTCAAACACATGTCCTTGAACCATCAGCGGACACCTACGATACAACCTCCTAACCTAGACCGTCTCTCTAAGAGAACTAGTCACTCTAACTCCCACATTAAGAATTTCAACAAATATATCAAGCAACTCAGCATGCTCACTCAAAATGTATGAATGAGTAGATCTAGAATCAACCAACGAATACAACGACAGAGACTGAAGGGTAAAAGTACCTGCAATCACATCGGTGTCATTGCGACCCCTCACGGTGCGCATACACCCTAGCCGGTCCACCTCCCTCAGGCTGGATAGCAACAGTATGAGCCACAGTCCTCTGTCCCCCATCTCGATGCTGAAACGGTCCACGGGCATGACCCCGCTGCGAACAACAACAGGTGTAGCACCCTGCCCACCTCGAGCCAACAACGGACAATCACGCCTCTGGTGGTCACCCGACCCACAACTCCAACAAGTATTAGCCACCACAGGATCAGATGCCTGACCCTCCCTGGCCAATCGTGGGTAATCTCACCTCAAATGGTCTCGGGATCCTCAAACCCAGCAAGTGCTATACGAGGCTCTGACCTGGGCACCCTGCCCCTAGACTCTACGTCCCACAACACCTCCACCATGCCTCAACTCTGGGCAAAACCTCCTGTCACGGTATCTCTTGGCCTGTCCACCGCTATAACCCGAATCAACAACTCTCTTACCTGAGCTCAAACCTCGTGATCCAGAAGCCAAGCCTAAATTTTGCTCTACACCCTTGGCTCGCGAAACCAACACATCAAAATTGGTATAATCAACAGCAAGCATGTATGTCTTAACATCCTGCACAAGCCCATAACGGAAACGATCACATCGAGTATGCTCGTCAAGAACCAACTCAGGTGCATACTGACTCAACCTCACGAACTGCACCTTATACTCTGCCATAGACATACTGCCCTGCACCAATGCCATAAACTCCCGCTTCCTCTCGTCCTGATATCAGACTCCCAAAAACTTCTTCCAGAAAGATTCACAGAAGAACTCCCAGGTCACATCATCCGTCGCCATACCGGATATAGCGGTAGTCCACCACGTACAAGCATCACCCTGCAACAGGGAAACAGCACAGCCCAACTTAAGAGCATCGATGTACCCCATCTGGCCTAGTATCCTCTCAGTACTGGCCAACCAGCCCTCAGAAGCCTCAGGCGACCACCCTCGAAACTCAACTTTGCCCAAACTACGAAGAGGCTCAAGCGGCAAACCTTGCCCCTCAACCGATGGTGCTGGCACATGAACACCCGCAACTGCTGCCTGAAATGCACCGGTCATGGCCCATATCAGCGGTGCCATATCACCCATCCCTGGCCCAGCCGGCACAAGTGGTACTTGCTCCACTCCCTCAGATGGATTAGGTGGGGGTGGCAACCCTCCAGGAGATACAACTTCTCCTTTATCATCCTGCCCAGCGGCAGCAGCAATCGCACTAGATCACAACTCTCTCATTGGTCCCATCATGCTAAAATATATCTAAGGCATGATAATCATTTCGAAACAAAATAGTCAGGCCAGCCTCAAGCAAGGATCCAAGACTTTCATTTAAAAAATTAAAACTTTCTAGACTATAATAATAAGGCAATGGGTACCCCAAAACATCCCGAACATAGCATACGACGACCAACATTCATATATCAATCACCATGCATAACAATCAGGGTACATATAACAATCACCGTGCAAATCAACATGGCAGCAACACAGCAACCAGCTAAACGAACCAAACCTGTCTCTGATACCACCAAATATAACCCCCTTGACCCGGTCTAGCCGCCAGACCAAAACGAGGAAGCTACATTAGGTTTGCCGCAGCAAACCGAAGAGATTCAACAAAACCCGATCCATTTTTTTCTTTATCTTTTCTAGATGCCAATTATTAGTCCTACGTGTACATGCATCACTCAGGTATAACCCCACCTCAATCGGGCATCATTTTGACATCCAATCACATTTGTAATTTAGGGACCAAATTGCAAATACAGGAAATTTGCAGCATTTAAGCCACTTTTAATATACCAATCTTTAATTAGTCAGGTTCTGATCATTCATCTCAAATTGATCATTCAAGCTCATACAATCGTATGGACAAGATTCAGGGACTAAAATGCAAAGAAAGCAAAACTGCCAAACCAACATTACAGAAAATGGCCTCGGGTATTCGTATGGGTATCACCGTACCGATACACATAAATTACCCGTACCGATACACCACGGCAAGTATCGATACGCCATAACGAACTTACCCATATCAGTATATGGTACGCTTATATGGGTATCAGTACCGGTACGCTTACATGGGTATTAGTACACGGGTTTGGATTGAAAAAGTGAAATTCCAGAGGCTAGAACATGTACCGATACACCATTACCCGTATCGGTACGCCAAGCTAAAAATCACCTAGGCATATCAGTACTCCCTTACACGTACCGATCCTTCAGGCCAAAAAATGCCTAGCCGTACCGATACAATCCCCCGCGTATCGGTACGCTTGGACCTATAATGCCACAATTTGCTGGTTTTTCATCTCAAAACCATTCTCAAACCACTCCAACATGCTTATAACACGATACCAACATGCAATACGTATCACAAGCCAACTTGCAACTTCATTCCTACAGCACAACAAGTATCAAACATCAAAAGGGAATCTATAGGCATGTTTCCTAATGCCTATTCAAGCAACATGTCAAAAAGGTAAACCAGCATCAAAACAAACTTTAAAGGCCATTTACAACCAAAGAGCAACTAAAGAAATATGCTCAAACGGGAAGTTCCACAAAACATCCCCTAAAACACAATAGGTACCCCATTGCCCTTATTCATTATAGTCTAAACCAAAACATACTTTGGAAACAAGTCTTGCCAAGATCCCCTTGCTTCTTGCTGCCTTCCAAGACCTCAATTATCTGCATTGATGGACAACAAGAGCGTAAGCACACAAGGCTTAGTGAGGAATGCTCAAAACAACCACCAATAATGCATTTAAAACCATTTATTTAACATCATCCTTTAAAAACACCATCATCATGCCCCTTTTGAAAACATGCACTTTATATCATTAAAACCAGCATAATAAACCATATGATACATGTATCATTAATCAACAACAAATTCCATTGCTAACCCTCCACTTAAGACTTCCCATGCATTACAACCAAATCCAAAGCTTGAGGAGAAACATGTATAAATCACATTATACAACATAAGACATTTCAATGATACATTAACAATTATATTGGTTTTCAAGTGATCAATAACAAGTCCATTAACAAAAGAGTTCATCGAATACACGGATTCAACAAGTGTTAACCCAACACTTCAAGCCATCTCAACCGGAATAGCGATACAATTACAATCGCAGTACATTAACAACCGGGTACAATAACAACCCACGGGGACATCTACCCCAATCATCAGTTAGATGCTTAATCCACTAACAGGAGTATTCAGTACTGTTTAACCCCTCTACCGTTAGGGTACTTGGATGGAGTATTCGGTACACCGTATAAACCCTTCGACATCTAAGGCGACTTATTTACAGTGCACTCAATCCTATGGCCGGCCAACTATATCCGATAACCATTTTAAAACCACATCACTTGCCAATATAATTAACCGTTTCAACATTTACCTCGCTGTTTTTAACAACCATTAAACCATGCCATTTATCCAAAGCAACAAAGATGCTTTAAAACACAAGTATAAACCATACTTACAAGGATCACTTACCATGTGCATCCTTCAGCAAAACATGCTTAAAACCAGTATCTCAAGTACTTTAAAACATGCTTAAATAGTAGGTAACATGTAAATTAAAACAAGTGCATAAAACCGTCAAACACTAGCACGACCGAGAGAGTAAAAGCACTTTACTTACTTCCGAGTCTAGGTAAGCATTTCAAGCTCTACCTTAACTCCCATAACTTTGTTCCAACATATCAAAATACTTTAAACCACGTTTTCACTCACCGATACGCGAAACTTCGATTCGCCGACGCACAAACAAGTATCTGAAGTCTCCTACGCTTCTCCAAACACCTCCGGATAAACCTCCCTTATTTTTACCACACTACAACAGAGGATTAATACATCATAATGCACTCTAAACACAACAAACACAATCCTTCTCGGATTTCCACAACACCCTCACAATTAACCCTCCACAACAACTGAAATCAAGACCAAAGCACTTCGATTCACAACCTAGGCAACATCTATCAACCTAGCATCATTTTCAACACCAAATCACATATAAAAACAGATCCAAGACAACCTACCACCTCCAGCAACCTAACAACCATAATTTCAACATAAAACCTCAAAATTAACAACCTAAACAAATAGAGACTCTTATGTTTCAGTATTCCATTGATAAAAATCACTTATCAACATTGATAAACATTCAAAATATGAGTCAAATAACCATTACATACTGAAAATCAGATTCAATTCGTGAATCAACACATTTTCCCCAAAGATCTCATTAAATTATTAGAAAATCATCAAAATCAGATTAGAAATGCAAAAGCAAGGATCAAATGCTTGAGAATTTCAATAAAGAACCATAAAATAGAGGAGATCTCAGACCTTACCCCTATTGTGAAGTTTCTCCCTCAATTGATTTGTGAAAAGCTAAGAAATGACAAGATTAATGTGATATTTTGTATAAACAACCTTTGAAAGACAATTTGGAACAATAAAATCAAGTTAGAAACCACCTCACCTCTGGAAATTTGATGAACTCTGAGTGTTTGGCTGAGGAGAGAATAGAGAGAAAAAGTTGAGAGAACAATGATGTTATTTTTGTTTAAGAAAAGATAACCACCTTTTTAACAAAATCCACTTTAATTATTAATTAAAGCACATGTTTAAATTAATTAAATTAAGGGAGAAACCTTCAGAAACAAATTGGTAAAAATATCTCCTTAAAGATTCTAAGTATTTGACCCTTTTCATTTTAGTCACTAGAAAATCACAGTTTTCAAAACTTTCATTTTGGTCACTAACCAAAATGTCCATCTTCCAAAACTAATTTTTCAAAATTGATTCCACCATTATTAAATATATAATTAATAATGATTTTTAAACATTTTTCCATAATTTTTCCAACATCGAAAATATACGATCACGAAATCGACTCGAATCTCTACTCTAGTCCACCAAATCCTCTAATAACCCACTAAACCGCTAAGCCCTAAACTGGGGCGTTACACCCCTAAACCTCGATCGGGGATCTTCGATACACCTTATCCACCAACACATAATATCCCAATGGACTAGTCACACGGACTCCTACCTCTAGATTATCGGTAGGAATACCCCACTTCTGAGATATCCCACTATGAATGTAGGAGTGGGTAGACCCCGAATCCACAAGAGCAACAATAGGGACCGAAAACAAGGTGAATGTACCTGAGATAACATATGTGGCTGCGCAATCCTCCTGAGCCCTGATTGCATAATGCCTAGCTGGTGCTCTCGCGGTAGACTAGAATGTGCCTCTCGATACATGGCTTACTCCTCCACGAGCAAGGCCTCGACCCTTCTGGGCCGGATATGCAGTCCTCTGAACCTGATCTTGATAGGTCACATCTGCCACTGGATAATCCTTCATGAAGTGATCCGGCGACCCACATTGGTAGCAAACCCTCACTGCTCCCCAACACCCGCCCATGTGTTTGCGTCCACACTGATTGCAAACTGGTGCTCCCGCACTCATCTGTGAACCTTCTGGGCTCATCATGGATGAAGAAGAAGATGGCCTTGTACGACCGGTTTCTGCTCCTCCATGAGAAGGCCTGCAAGTTATTGTTTGAGGGGTTCTGTATCCTCCCACCCAAACTCCCTTGCCCACCAGACGGGCCATATGTTAAGTCTTGCACTTGCTCAAGACACTTAGCACTCGAAGTCAACTCCGAGAATACCTTCGGTGGTGCAGCAGTTAGGTAAGTCTGAATTTCCTTCCTCAAGCCCTTCAAGAACCTTTTGCACCTCATCTTTTCGGTGGCAACTAATTCAGGAGCATATCTACTCAACTAAAGAAACTCTTGCTCATATTCGAAAACTGACTGATTTCCTTGCACCAGATGACTGAACCAATCTCTTAAGGTATCAATGTGGGCCTCGCCCACGTACTTCTTATCGAACTCCTTGAGAAAATCATCCTAAGATGGTCGATTGGAGTGCCACCCAAGCTCTACTATTTCCCACAATTCCTTAGCATTGCCCTTCAGCAAGGACAAGATACATGACAACTTGTCTTCTAACCTCAACCTCATCTACCTCATAATCCAATGTGTATCTTGCAACTACTGTTTTGCATGTACCGGGTTATCACACCCTAATCCATGGAAATCCGTAGCGCCTTGCCTTCTCACCCTTTCAACAGGTGCCTCACGAGGGGTAGCAGATGCCCTTGGAATTGCCCACACAATCTGGTGCAATGCCTGGTTCAGATGTGAGAAGTAGTTGGCCCCCCGGCCAATTGTGTCCTCTGACATATCCTCAGTGCCAGGCACATATTCCTCATTGTAACTCCCTTCTCTGGAGCCTAAACTTTCGTCATCAATCCTTGCCCTCCTTGGCATGGTTCTATTCTATACAACAACAAACAAGGTCACACCCATCAAATTTCAGCATCAAAACAAGTACGACTTTGACTCATGGGCATGTATTCGTTAGACACCTATACACTCTTCTATACTCCCCCGAGGACGTCCTAGAACCAACTAAACCTATGCTCTGATACCACTAAATGTAATACCCTTGACCCGGATGCCACATTTGGGCCCTAAGCCTAAAATCCATATTATTAAAAAAATTCCTTTTTCAAGCCCATCATATATAAGTCCAATAAAACATAAGTCCATACATTGAAAACATAGTTAAATACAAATATTTAAAATAGTATTCAAGGAGCTCTATTTACAAATATTAAAACATTCGACTTTGATCAAATTAATACAAAATAAGAGTTATAAAATACATATAGGGTCCTACGAGATACATAGCCCATTACATCTAGTATTTGTACTCAACCACTAGAGTCGATGCTGAAATCCAAACCTTGATGGTGCTCCTTCACGCTTCACACTAACCTACTAACATGCGAACAGAAACAACGATTCCGAACGCTGAGCTAACAAGCTTAGTGGATACACCGCCACTCAACCATACTTCATGCAAATCATAAATAAAGCAATGCAACAGGAATGATATCTTGGCAATATAGCAATGGCAATACCATAACCGCCTAAACACATGGCATTATGAATGTATGATTACGCACACAGCTCATACTAGAACCTCATACATTTTCCTAGCATCACTCCGATAACACCGATAACAACTAAGTGAGGTCCGCGACCACAAAGTATCGGGATACTACACTACAAGTAAAGTCTGCGTCCACATAGCATCGGGATCCCACATCCATGCTCGGAATCTCTTATCAAGCATCTTCAAATGAGGCCCGCGTCCACATAGCATCGGGATCCAACATTCGGGAATCTTCAAGGTGTTGCAACACGCTTAGGGTATCCACTCCCAAAAAAAGGGATGACTCGACTATCTAGGAATCCCTCAGCACACAGTAAGGACCCTAATTACCACACAGCCTCGATTGATCCACCTAGGATCCCTATAGGGTACTACCTCACACGGTTTACCCAATAATTACTGAGTCATTAGCCAATTATTTCACATACGGAGTTAAAATCTCAGTTTCTTAGTTTTAGTATTCATTTTACACCTTAAGAAGCTCTCATGGCCCTTTGCCTCAAATTATAGAACCCCGAACATAAAGCCAAATTTCTTGGGCAGAATGTCCAGTGAGTATCGGTACTCCTATGTGGGTATCGGTACTCCCCTCTAGGTACAGATGCTCACCAATGAGTACCAATACTTGTTTTAGATTCGAAAGAACTGAACTCATAAGCCGTACTGATACACTTCGTTCTATACCGGTACGCACCATCGGTACCAAGATCGTCCTGTACCGATCCACCCTTGTACCGGTAATCCCCATACACGTACCGGTACGCTAAGCCTCTCCTATGCAATGTAACAGCGTGTACTGATACGCCCCTTGCGTACCGGTACGCGATAGCGTTACTGAAATTCTTTACTTGCAAGGGGTACCGATACACGGGGAGGCGTACCGATACACCCCTCATAACCTTTCCCCCTATTTCACTAAGGCATACTGATACGCTAAGCCCAGTACCGGTATATGATCCCGATTTTCAAACTCTGGGTGTGGTTTTACCTAGAAACCCTGCTTAACCCCCATGGTTAGACCTCAAATCGTTCCCACAAGTTATGGTGAGATTTTTGGGTGGATTACAACCAATTTCAAGCCATTACAACAAAAATTCTAAGATTTGCCATTAACAACCCCTCAAGCTACTCATAGGCCAAAAATACCAAATCATGCTTCAAAGCTTAATTTTATGATTTCCAGGAAACTATGAGAGTTAGTGGTGTATTAACCTTTGCTTAGCTAACAACACAAAGTCTTCTTCCAAAGCTTCAAGCTTTCCTCCCTTCTTGAGCCTTGGATGAGCTCCCAACCTCCTTCACTACATGAGGGGATTACAAAACACATTACAACGTTGCTGGAGGATAAAATGGACCAAAAACATAATCTACACTAAAGATCAGAGCTCCCCAAACTCCAATCCCATCCAACCCTCTCAACCCTCAAACAACCCCTTCTTTCTCCAAACCATACAAAGCTTACCTTAAAATGTAGATCCTTACAAGCTGGTAAAACTTCTCTCAGCAAGCCAAACGTGATTCACAACACAAGCATTCAAAATCCTACCTTTGATGGTGGTGGTTTGGATGAGAGATGAGATGGAAAAAGGAAGCTGAAACATAAAAGATGGATGATCTCACCACTCTGCCTAATGTAGAAAAACAAGCCTTTTCCCTCCCCACTCTTCAAATTAGCCATTTACCCTATTACCTTTCTACTTCCCATCTCCACCCAATCCAACAACCACAAGAGCCTAACACACAAGCTAGCCCAAAAAGGCTCTTAAAAGCCCAAAAAAACGATCCAAAATCGAGCCTCATGCCTTGATCAAACACGACCCTCAGATCTCAAAATCTAGGTCGTTACACAACCTTTCATATTTAGTCTTGTACCACATAAGTTTTGACTACTTAACATTTTGGTCACTAAATTTTAAACTTCAATTCCCATTCCAATTTCCCTCAGATTTTGACCAAACTTTGCAAGTACCCTAATTAACTTACCCTCTATCATCTGATGCTTTTAAATATCAGAAATTCATTTTCCATAACCTATAATCGAAGAAATCCTAACTTTTGCATTTTTGTCATTTTAGTCACTAAGATAGCTTTTAAGCTATTATCTTAGTACTAAATTCATTTTCCATGTTTTATCATCTTTACCTTATCTTTAACTTCTTTAATTTGTCCAGGGCCAACTACATCTCGTTCCTTTGAATTCAATCGCACATGCTTTTAACATATCCTCCAAAATTTGAATAGTCCTCTCTGATTGTCCATCTGTTTGAGGATGAAAAGTTGTGCTAACATTGAGTCAAATATCCAAGGCTTATGTAAAGACTTCCAAAATCTTAAAGTAAACCTTAGATCTCGATTAGATACTATCGTGGTTGGCACTCTATGTAGTCGATCTATTTCCTTAATATACAATTCAACATACTTATCCCTAGAGTAATCTGTTTGAACAGGGATAAAGTGTGCTAACTTAGTCAATCTATCAACAATCACCCAGATTGAATCCTTCTTATTCCATGTCAAAGATAGTTCTAATACAAAATTCATCATCACTCGTTCACATTTCCACTGAGAAATTTAAATCAGTCACGACAATTCAAAGGGTACCTGAAGTTTTGCTTTTACTTTTTGACATGTTAGATATTTAGAAACAAACTCAGTTATAACTTTTTTCATGCTTGGCCATCAAGATTGATTCTTTAAAACTTTATACATCGGGTTTTCACCTGGATGTACAATCAAAGGACTATAATGTACCTCAAAGATAAGTTGTTTCTTTAATTCTTCATCGTTTGAAAAATAGATTTTTCCTCGATAATACAAGCATCCATCAGATTAACTTCAAAGTCTTCGTTTCATCTTCTTCCAATTATTTGAACTTTAACAAACACTTCTCATCTTTTCTCTAAAGATCTTTTATTCAATCTAATAAAATAAACTTTATTCTTAACTCAGAAATCAAAGCGCCATCTTCTTTTAGTGCCAGTCTCACATTCAGAGCTCTTAAGGTAACAAATGTCTTTCGACTGAGGGCATTAGCTACCACATTACATTTTCTTGGATAATAGTCGATAGTCACATCATAATCCGTAAGAAGCTCGATCCACCTTCTTTACCTCAGGTTTAACTTCTTTTTAGTTAACCGATATTTTAAACTTCTTTAATCTTATAAATATAGCATCATTCACCATATAAATAATGACACTATATCTTTAAAGCAAATATAACCATTGCCAGCTCCAATTCATGAGTAGGAGAATTCTTCTCATGCGTCTTAAGTTGTCTCGAAACATAAACCACTACTTTTCCTTCTTGCTTAAGTACACTTCCCGAACCTTTATGAGAAGCATCATTATAAACCACATATTCTTTATCCGATTCTGATTTTACTAATACTGGGGCTTCTGTTAAAATCTTCTTTAATGTCTCAAAACTTTCTTGGCACTTATCCATCCAAAATAAATGGCACATCTATCCTCTATAGCTTGGTTAGTGGGGAGGCAATTATCGAGAATTTCTTTACAAACTTTTGATAATAACCAACAAGTCCCAAGAAACTTCGAACCTTGGAAACATTCTTTAGAGGTTTCCATTCAACTATAGTTGGTACTTTCTTGGGATTTATTCTTATCTCTTCGGCCAAAACTATATGACCAAGAAAAGCAACTTTTAGCAACTACAATTCACACTTTGACAGCTTAATATATAACTTTTTTTCCGAATCCTTTTATTTGATCAAAAATTCGATTCCATGACACTTCCCAGAAGGTCACCCATCCTTGAATTTCTCTAGCCTAAACATGCTTAACAATCTTGTTCGTTCCAAATTCGATACCTTCTACTGCATTTTAATTTCTAAATCTGATATCAAAATTCTTATTTTGATCAGATTTATCCTTATACTTACTAAAATCATCTTTCAGAAATTTTAAACTTAAGTCCTCAAACTTTTACAAAGATGCCATTTTGATCACTAGGTTAGCCTTATGCTATAACCTTAGCACTAAATGACCCTGAACTAGCTTAGCAAAATTTTTGGGGCATTACAATACTTATTTTACTTCATTATACTCACTGTGAGTCCTTTCTTGACCTCTCAGATTCGTCAGTTAAGGAAATTCGGTAATATCTTACTTTTCTTACTATAATCTTATCTTATCTTATACTAATGAGGAGCAGCTTCAAGTCATACAATCAACACATCAGTAATATGACATTCTAGTGGCATGTATTTGCTGAAAACTTATAACAAACTCGGTTTAGCATCCAGAACTGGCTAAATCTGTAGCTCTGATACCACTAAATATAACACCCTCAACGTATATTCGATGATTAAATACACATTGAAGATTTTACTAAATTATTTAATTGATTTCCTTACTTGTAATTTTTTTAACTAGTTCAATGGTTGGCCCTTTTTCAATTTCTAATTTAAAACAATGTCAGGCAGTCACACCTAGTTTCGACCCTGAATTGGTTTATAAAATATATTAGTCAGTTATTAAAATAAGTATGTAACTCAGGGTGAAAATTAAGTACATTGTCTATGCCCTTTATTGAATTTAAAATCGTTACGCGATAAACAACAATTAAAATTTTACTTTAAAACAATTAACAAATAAATTATTACATTCCCACTAGAGAATATCATAAAATTAGAATGTCTTACTGATGTTTGGTAGATTGCAGCTTGATTAACATGCTTGACTCCTCTTCTGGTAAGTTTTCAATAACCTACGTTTGAAACAGCACACGCTAAGTATTCACTTAGTGAGGCAACTATAACTTAAAGTAAATCATTTCAATATAAAGAATCATATAAAATAAACTTATCAAAGTCATTCCCCTGTCATTTAATAGTGCTATACATTCCTGCAAAATGGCAAGTCATTCCCAATACAGTTTATATCATACCATAAAACAAGTATAAATATCATGTTATCGGTATTTATCAGTCATCATGTAATCATTTACAGTGTATCCTTTCTTTAATGATAGCCCCAAAGTAAATATTATGGGATCAAGGTACTCGAGTTACATGTATAAGACACCTGAGTGTCTAACTTGAACTTCTTGTAAATGAGTACGTACTTAAGGACGCTCTTTGCTCCTCATTTAGGCACCCCGTTAGTGCCATTAGCACTATGGGCTTGGATCCCCAGGGTGCACACCAAGGGCTTTGGTCCCCAAGGTGTTACGTACTCGAGGACGCTCTTTGCTCCTCATTAAAGAACCTCGTTAGTGCCATTAGCACTATAGGATTAGATCCCCAGGGTGCAACACCAAGGGCTTAGGTCCTCAAGGTGTATGTGACATTTGCTCCTCATAAAAGCACCTCTTTATGCACTTGGCACCATGGGCTTGGATCCCCAAGGTGCAACACCAAGGGCTTCAGTCCCCAAGGTGAGTGTGACACCGTAGTAGTCACAAAACATGTAATCATATCATCTTGTGTGAACTTGGCACCATGGGCTCTCATAATATATTACTTGGGCAATTCATTTCATTTTAAGCCAATCATCATCATTCTTGTAAACAGGCAATTCACATCCCATATTTCATCATAATCATATATCATCAAGAAATCAAAGTGGGCAATTTATACCCTAACTTCCTTCATATATAGAACATATGTCACTTGCCTTTGCTATTTTATGCATCAAATCCATATGCTTCAAAGCAATATAAATCATTTCTATGTTAAGGTCGACTTATCACAAGTCTTTTCATATATATATATAATAGGTAAAAATGCACTCCTTGGCCACTTAACATGATGTCTCACTAAATCCTAGTTCGATCCTTTCTTTCATAGTACCTCGAACCTTCTCTGATTCGGACTCGACTTCATTAATCATATAAATACAATAAAATATTTGTTAGACTCAAATCTAACAATACCTTAAACATGGTGTTTAACATAATCATTTGAAAATAAAATTTCTAGTTATTTTCCTTTCTTCCTTGTACTGTTCGAAAACTCATTATGGTCCTTAATGACTAATTTGAACTTTCAATAATTCTTTCGAGGTTGCTAATTAACCTTTAAATACAGAATGTTTCAAATTCTATTTTCGGACAGCTTGCGCTACCTTCAAAGATTTACTTGTGTAGGGCAGAATACATACTGGATCTTAATTTCCTTTATACTGGAGAAACTAGATTCGATAACGGTTGTAACGGTATAAGCCACATAAATTAATAAAATCTAAAAAAATTATGAAAAATCACTGAATTCACGTCATAGACTATCCAGGCAGAAAACTGCTCTTTAATTTTTCTGACCTTATTCGAATAAAAATTTATATCTTTTAACACGGAACTCGAAATCAGTTTTCATTTGTTGGAAACGAAACTAGACGAACAAATATTTACATCGGTATAAAATTCATCATCTAAACATTTTTGTAGAATTTATGGTGAATTTTCGAAGTCCCTGCCAAAAATTCAATCTTCTACATCGCTTTCCATAATAAACTTCTAATTTATACTAACTTCTTCTTATTTTTCTACTTGTCAATTTAGTACCATCACTTGCTTCAAACCACTAATTCATCATTTTCTTCATCAAATAATTATTCAAAATAATTCCCTCTAATTTTCTTTCTTTGCCAAAATAGTCACTAAAAAGCAAAGGTAAGGATTCAAACTTCTTAACTTTGCAATTTAGTCCTCAAATCAACATTACTACCTTAATTCTATTATTTTAACTAAAAATCATATTTAATCCCCAACCAATAATTCATTTCCTATTTGGTCACTTGATTTTGACAAATTGTCAAAATGGTCACTAATTGGATTCAACATCGGTTTAGCATTCTAACATCAATTTCACATCTCCAACAACATTAATTACATAAATACACTCAAATTTCATAAAATTCATATTCGTTCCCTTAACTTTGAAGCTTGCCGAATTGGTACCAATATATTTAACTTAGGGTTTTGCTTCCAAACAATAAATCAAGCTTACTAGATCATTAATCCAACTTCACAAACCCTAAGTTAGACTTAAATCCATAAACCCTAATCTTCTCCATACAAACCAAAATATGTAGGGTTTAAATCCTAACTCAATAACATGATTTTAACATCATATAAGCTTGATTCCAACTTAAATTCAACCATGGAATCATAAAATTTCAAAAGCCCCAATTTTGTTCATAAACCCTAATTTCTTCCTCATATAAAATCTCATCAACCAAGCAAGTATTCTATGAATTATTTACATCAAAATATAGATCTCGAAGAATAGAACAACTTTGTAGTTCGAAAGATAACCTTAAAACTGAGATTTGGGGCTTCAATCGAGCTTGGAAAATTTCCTTCTTCTTTCTCCTCTTCACCACGGTTTTGGAGAGTTATTTGCTGATAATTCCTTCATATTTTCATGTATTTATGCCACTTGTATTATAAAAATGAATTTTTAATTCAATAAATTCCACTTTCCAAAAATACCCTCCAACTAGATCTATATTTTTAATTTTCCATTTTGTAACATTCCAACTAGACTTAGTTGGATTCTAATCAGCCACTATTCATCAATAAAAGAAATCTCAAAATTTCTTCCATGTCCTTTTTTGGTAAAATGACCAAAATACCCTTTATCGATCAACTTATTTACAAAATTGCCATTCCTTAATATTTCAATCGATTTAAATTTTTCCTGATCTTTTTAACATCCAAATATTCATAAAATAATATTTTTATGACTCTTATAAGATCCATGGAACTATCTCTGAAATTTTAGCTCGATCCGATTTACCGATAATTATCGAGAATTTTATCGGCTACTAAATAAATTCCTTAATCAAAATAAATCAAAGGATTCATCCTGAATCGACCTAAAAATATTTCCAAAACTTGGGAATAATGTTTTATATCCTTCTTCTATCATATAGTAAAATTTCATAATTTTCCAATTCGATCTGGATACCAGAATTCCACTTAAACTTTGACTGCGATTTCCCAACAATCGAAATATCGGTTCAAACCAGAATTCCACATTTGATCCACACCCTTAGGTGATTTATCTATTTATGAAATGAAAACCCCTAACTTTAAACTTTACAACTTTAGTCCTTCAACCTTTCATATTTAGTCTTGTACCACACAAGTTTTGATTGCTTAACATTTTGGTCACTAAATTTTAAACTTCAATTTCCATTCTAATTTCCCTCAGATTTAGACCAAACTTTACAAGTACCCTAATTAACGTGCCCTCTATCTTCTGATGCTTTTAAATCTCAAAAATTCATTTTCCATAACCCATAATCGAAGAAATCCTAACTTTTGCATTTTTGTCATTTAAGTCACTAATATAGCTTTTAAGATATTATCTTAGTACTAAATGATCCTTAATCAACTTAGTAAAATTTAGGGTATTACACATACATCCCTCTGCCTCGCCACGTAAGGTTCATAACCCAAGGACCGTAGTCCTCCCATACTTGAGCTTAATGAATTCTATGGCTTCCAATTGTATCCAAAGTCTACTTGTATCCAAGAAGTCCATAATATCATAATTATTCATAGTTTCATGATTCGTAAGGCATTTCTTGTATCATAATAGAGCCTTAGCTCCCTCGTAACATGCTTGTTGTCTTGCAAACCATAATTCATGATTCATAGATAATCATAGTTCATGTTCATGTCATATATCACCATGTCATGCATTTTCATTCATGCCATGTTCATAATCAACTCATACAACACATATAAGCTTACCAATGACAATTTCCTTAGCTTTGCTCTATGGGAGCCTTGACACATAAGTGATGCAAATTCATCAATTCAATCCAAATGCAATCGGGGTGGCTCTTAGCCATTCCCACAATATAAACTACACTCATCGAAAAATCCAAAGGTATTTCAGCTCCCGGATGACAACTCTCTTGTTAGGGGCTTGGACATGCTGAAAGGAGCTTTGTGATTCTTCACCACCAATGGATTGCTCTAACATAGAAAAAATATGGATTCATCAAAATCGTCATGATTTCAATCACATATATGAATTTAGTAATTCTAGCTAATCAAAATCATAGGATTTCTATACTTAAATTTAAACCTTAAACATTTATAACTTGACGATTATAGATTTCTTGCTATAGTTTCTCATTATCTTTCTTGGATAAAATTTACATGAATTCAACCATGGAAAATGAAGCCAAGCCATGGGCTTATTTTTGAAATTGATTAAGGAGTAAGAAGGATAACTAATTCAAAGAAAACTTAAGCTTGAAAGCTTCAACAATGGAGGTGTGTGCTTGTTCAAAGGAGGAAGAAGATGGGGAGGTGCTTGATTGTGGTTTACTTCACCCGATAGGTAGATTCTTAAATTTTCTTTCTTCTATTTCTTTACTATCAATAGAGTAGACCCAAGGATGAAGGTTCTACTTCATCCATGTCCACATGTGGGGTGACTAACCGCCTTGATGCGTTATTCACATGGTTAATCACCCTACACTTAAATCCTTACACTTATGCCACCTAACTCTCAATTCTTGTAATTTGTTCATTTAACCTATTCAAATCAGTCCTTAATCCATACTGGAACATAATTCGAATCAAATCTTGACAATTTAATTACATGGTCATGACTTAGAATTCATAATAATATCTTGTCGGAATCAAAATTTTCCAGTCATCGAGATTCGATTTTCTACTAAGCCTATTTTAGGGGAGTTAGACGAATTTAATAATTTGGGTTTTTTTAAATAAAGCATCCTTATGAAAGGATCAAGCTAGGAAATTTGTTTTAAGTCACACATCCATATGAAAGGATTAAATTGAAACAATTTATAATAAACATCCTTATGGAATGATCAAACTCGAGATTTTTTTAGAAAACATCCTTATGAAAGGATCAAGTTGTGAACTTTGTTTTAAGAAAATCACCCTTATGAAAGGATCAAATTAAGAAATTCAGGTTTTAAGAAAAAAACATCCCTATGGAATGATTAAATTAAGAAATTTGAGTTTTAAGAAAAAACATCTTATGGAAAGATTAAATTAAGAAATTTGAGTTTTAAGAACAACATCCTTTTGGAAGGATCAAATTGAGAAATTTTGGTTTTAAGCAAAACACCCTTATAGAATGATCAAATTAATAAATTTGAATTTTAAGAAAAGCATCCTTATGGAAGGATCAAATTAAGAATTTTGAGTTTTAAGAAAACATCCTTATGGAAGGATCAAATTAAAAAAATATGGGTTTTAAGCAATGGACTTGCAAGCTCTATTAAGGTAAAAGTAATAATGTAGACGACATGCAAGCGAATGCTTTCTGGTCGGTGTCTATGGTGCACGAAATTATTGTCAAAGTCGTTTTCTTGAATTCTGCTTGTCTGACTTCCTATATGAATGTTTTATGATAGTGTCATGACTAAGATGATGCATGGGCATATCTTAAGATGCAAAGATGTGTATGTTCATGTAGAATTAAATTCTCAATATTAATGGAGATGCAAAGATGTATGTAATTCTTGTTAATATCTTCAAATTAGCTCAATATTCATGTCTTCATACTTTGGAGCATGTATTCATCATCTTTGAACAAAAGCCATTCATCATGCCCTAACAAAATTTGCCCCCAAATATCAAGTGCAATAGCGTATTTGCTTCAAATTGACAAAGATCAACCCGAGTGAAACTTATGTCTATAGGACCACGAATGTTGTGGCTATATGTGCACCTGCAAAGTCCTTCCGGGCTATTAGGTTTTCGAGAGGAACATTTATTATATGCCTAATTTCTAACTCATTTGTGTGGCTTACTTTAACTTACAAACTCACCATGCCCTATGTTTCCCTATTTTCTGATCTTTAGCATTAGAAGTGTGGCAATCCTTGAAGAAATGTTAACCCTGATAGGTAAGATGTATTCTGAAGACAAACTCATCTAACTTAGATATCCATGTATGATCAAAATGGTCTTTAGAGGCTTGTAATGTAGGCTATGGTTCACGGTTATAAAAGAAAGGATATATAAGTGTTTAAGGGTGATAAAACCAAGGGTCATTTCTTCCAAGCGACATCTCATTTCTGCACTTTTGATTGGGATATGCTAAGATGAAATACACTTTTCTCTTTTATTCTTTGGATCACTCTAGACTGCCTATTTTTGGGTTTTGACCTTAGAGTTCTTTGCATTTCCTCTAGTTTAGGAACATGTAGCTTTGGACCAACTTGCGTTCTGACTAGGCATCCATGCATGATTTCGTTCAAAGTTGATTAATCCTCCAATGCTCTTTTAGATAGAGACTCATTTGAATGAAGGATTCTACATGTGTCTCTTACTTTTCTTTTATTGAGCCTTTCAACTTAATGCTTTCGCTTATGATTGCTTTGACTTTCATGTTGACAATCTTCAACTTGATTTGGTTGGCTTTTTAAGCATAAACTTTTCTTTTGATGTTTCTTTTTGCTTGATTTGACATGTTTTTCTTGGTCAAACTAAATCTTGTATTCAACATATCCATTCTCATTTCTTGCCCATAATTCATAAGCCATTTTTTTAGCGTGATCAAAACCAAACGCCTTTTATTTACAAACAAGCTTTCATCCTCTTTGCCCCCAGTATAGGGGTGATCCTTGGTTTGGGTTTTACCGAAAGGAAATTATCAGGCTCAAAGGGGGACAACAATGGATATTTTTTCTTATTTTCTTACCTGTGAAGGAAAATGAATGAATGCCAAATGTCCTCTTACATATGGATGTCAAAATATTCTTCAAGGGATAGATATTTAGGGTTATCACTTCATTCAAAGACCTTAAACAACAATGCATGAGAGTAAAATTCACTCAAAGTTTGTACATGGGATTTTCCCATTATTCTTGAACACTCTTTTTTGTCCTTCCCTTGGCCTAAATAGTTCAAAAGATACTCACATTTGTAGTATCCTCACAACATTCGATTTCCTATAGACATAAGCTGCTCAGAGTTGATCTTTGGATTTGAATCAAGGTCACTCTCGCAATTGATATTTATGGACCCGATAGAAAATCATAGAGAAGTTATGTACATATAGGTATGAGAGAACAAAAACTAACCCATAATAAAAGAATGAATGAAAAACGCATGTTTCTAAATGCAACATTAATATCTAGATGCTAATGCAAGTGAATGAATAATTGGCATTTTAGGATGATGTAATGCGACTACCATGCAAATGACTACCCTATGCAAATGTGACGCAAGAATCGAACACCAAAACAAACATGTTAGTACGAATAAAATAATCAAATAATGACAGAAAAATTATTGTACTGAATATAAAGCCTTCCCGACATGTTTGCTACCCAACATGCTTTATCGTGGGAAAATAAACCATATTCGCATGGCATCTACCCACATGCTTTTATTCGGCATAAACAAATCTCATTCGCATGATATGCATAACAAATGTGAAAAGGGAAAAAAGAAAAATACAAACACCAACAAAAACAAAGTTAGCCCGGGAAGAAAGCTCATGCATGAATGGCAATATATATCAAACATCGGATAAATAAACCGGTAAAATAAACAAGGTTAGGGATTAAAAATTAAATTAAACTGCATTTAAATTTTTCTTGGTAAATAACGCTACGAACCCAACTAGCTTGACTCTATTTTTTTGTAAAAACAAAATTTTGATACCCAACGGAGTCTCCATGCTCTAGCGACAAAAAATCTGAAAATCGAGGTTTCCCATTTTTCTTGAAAAAATTAATTTTGGGGAATTTTGAAGAAGCTCTCATTTTAAAATAAATTTTGAGGATTCGTCACCGGTCACTTCGATAAGTTATACCAGACACTGAAAAATAAACTAGAGATTAAACGGGTTCGGGAGTCGCGAGTGGGGAAGGGTTTGCACCCCAACCACACCCGAAAATCGGCACCTAAAGGTTAGTATCGTACTTACTAAGAATAATTTAAATTCGACTTAGTTTAATATCTAATCCCTAATGCATGTATGCATGGAAATGTCATTCGAAATAAAATCTCGCAATCTATGGTACCCAAAGAAGATGACGCTCAGAGACCCAAGACGACACTCCCAATAATATACCGAAACCTTGAGAACTAAACCTAAATATAACATACTAACAACATAAATATATGCATGAACAAATAATATGATAACAAAATAAATGAATATACATATATATAAAAGAAATAACAAGAACAAAATAAATTTAACAAAAGCACATTCAAGGAACTTCATATGGAACATGCACTGCCTGCCATTGAATTATGTAATTAATCTATTACGGAACATATATATGTAAATGTGTTAAAGAAAATATATGAACCAATCATTGCATTATATAAAACTATGTAAGGAACAAATAATAGACGGCTATAAACCGAACTTGCACATATATTACGTATAAAACATTCAATATACAATAGAAATTAGAGAACAATTAAGGACCACATATTAAACCATGCAAAAGGAAAGAGGCAGAGGTTAAATAGGCGACTATGCCATTCTTCTTCAGACGAAATTAAAAATCGTTTAAAAGATAGAGGAATCATAGAAGGGATTTCGGTGAGGCAGAGGAATTTAATGATATTAATAAAACCAAATTTAAAACTAAGTATAAAATCCCAAAAACAAAAATCAGTTCATTTTTCTCTTCACTTTGAAATAGATCAAAAGGCCTTCTTCAAAAACTCTCTCAAATGTTCATCAGACCTTCATGAATTTTTCATGAACTTAGGCACTTTTTCAGAATACGACAACCCTTTCTTAAAACGAAACCCTGATTTCCCTAAATATCTAAAAACTAAGACTCAAATCATTCTCTCTTTTTTTTAAAAATAAAAAGACAAAATTATTTAAAAAAATGAATGGCCTCATATCATCGGCCATGAAAGATTCATCTATAATTGGAAACGGTGAGCCTCGGCCTTATAACGGCCCCTCAAAGACCATATTGGGTAAGAATCTTAGCCCTTTTTCTTTTTTTGAATTCGAAAAGAAAAAATATACCTCTGAAATGCTTGAGGGATTTTTCTTTGTGTTGATTTCCAAATGTATTTTTTTTCTTTGTATTGATTGCTAAATGAAATACAACTGTTAGGGTTTTAGGCTTTATACCTAAATAATACACTAATTTATATAAAATGTGAAATTGAATGGAAATTCGTCATTGGTTGCCTTTGCTTTGGAATCCCTTTTTTGTTTGTATCCATGCTCATTTCTGAATATGTTGGAAATACATCTGCTATCCTCTGTAATTTGTCTTGTTTCCATGAGCCATGGATGGACATTGGAGAGGGGAACCAGAGAGAGGGAGCGGCCGACGTGGCAGGCAGCTAGGAAGGCCTAAGGAAGCTTGGCAACTGAGGGGTCTGAAAGAGACCTGCACGTGTGCGTGGGGAGCTGAGGAGCCTCCAATAATATCGTGTGGTTATCACGCGCCCGAAGGGAAGATCTGGAAAGGCTTGCTTGCTTGGCTTGATCTGAATCACCTGATCATCCTACATCGAACGACTAGTAGATGATTGCACAAGGGATAACATGTAATTAGGGTTTCAAATAACTAATTAGGGTTTGGGCCCTTAATGAGCCTATCTGCCTTTGGATATTAAGAATGTAAACGGGCTGAATATGTAATTAAATATATATTTTGGGTTTGTATGATTATGGACTGATATTAATAAAAATTGGGCCGATACCCTTATTTAATTAAGTTTATATATATATATATATTGATTTTGTTTTTTCAAATAATAATAGTAAATAATAATAAATGCGAAATAAAATGAATAAAACAAAAAATGGGTAATAAACTCGGATAAAATTAGTGATTACAACTAAATATTGGAAGAAACAATGGTGTGGCCTAGTACAATAACAATTTTAGTTCTTAAAACTTACACAATATATTAATTTGGTCATAATTCAAAACATTCCAATAAATTTAACCATTCATATTTAAAATTTCATCATCTTAGTCTTTGTTCTTCTCTTAATTCGCTTGTTCTTCTCTCATAATTGTTATATTATTTTCCTGGTATAATAACATTTTAACAATAACTCGTTGCTCTATGACAGAATGCAATTATCCAACTACTGTTGCGATCTGATGAGTTCACTTGCTTTGATATTATCACAAAAGACTAAATTGATAAAAAAATATAAAGGATTAAATTTATTGATTTGTTTCACTGTAGGACAAAATTAATAGAATATATAATTTTAAGGATTAAAAGTGTTATTATATCTGGCTATATTAGTGTTTAATTCAACTTTAACGATAAAATAACTTATTTGTAAGAATATTTCAATTAAATGAAAAAATTATTACTTTTCTTTTAAACTCATAATTAAATGATCTTAGATACAATTTATCATAATTATAATTGCTCTGAAAAAAGCATATAAATAAAAATGTTGGTCGAAAGAAAACAAATTAGAAGTCAAACCACTTCGGCTTCTATTTTCGTTCAATAGATTGGGTTCAATCGTTTAGGAAAATTTTAAAATATGAAAAAGCAACAAGAATTATATATATATATATATGACCCCTCTAATTGTACTATAAAATCAAATAACTCATCACTTTCTATTATGGATTAATTGAGTTATCATTTGAAAAAGGATTAAAGCGTAAGTATATTGAAGGTACTTTAAAAGACATGCGTTTTCACCTCGTTTATTGATTAATTTATTCTCATCATATTATCATTTGCATGCATTTTAGTACTTTTATCTTTGTATTTTCATATTCTTGACTCGGTAGCCCCTTTTTGAATTATCATTGAATTTATCACATTTTTGCTGCTAATGTCGCTACATGAGTTCTTCCAGAATTGCAGCCAAGACTATCGCCGCATTGGGATGTCGCTGCATAAGCGTTGTTTAGATTGCGTCTGGGACTGTCACTACAATGATAGCTATCAAAAAGATAAGATCAAATGACATTGACGAAAGGATAAGATCAAAGGATGATGAGCTGTCCATTAATACAACTATCCTGCACGAAATTCACAACTGCAAATCTATGAAGGACACTTGTAAACACCTAATTGGAAAGAGATAAAGATATATATACATATATTCTTACCCTAGAAAAGAAAGGCTCATATCTTATCATCTTTTCCTTGGTTTTGGAGCTCTCTCTTGATGGATATGGCGGCTTAAAGCTTCAAAGGGGTAATCGAGGTGAATCCGATGCAGAATTAAGTAGCCACGACGAGTGCAAGGCAAGAGGAAGCATCAAGGAGCAATCGAGTTAGCTAGAGATAGCTTTCTCCATTCGGTTGTTAATGTTTCTTTTGTTTAAACGCAGATGATTATGGTTTAATTTCATTTTGTATGAAAATACTTTATGAATGTTGGATGAATGTTTATCTTATTTTAAGCTTTTCCTTTATATTTTGATCTTTGAGTTTGAATGTCTTTACGCACGAAAGTGATTATTGAAACCACTGTCAATGAGAATTGCAGTGACAGTTCAAGTTAACAAGCTATTACTACGAAAGCTGCATGGGAGTACAACAAAAGTTGATTCAATTGTTTTTGTACTTCCTATACTTGTATCGACGTGTGTTCGCTTGCACAAATCGTGTGACGATTATTCACCGATCAAGTTTTGGCACCGTTGCCGGAGACGATTTTTGTTTGGTGTTTATTTTTTTCATTGCATTTTTTATATTTTTATTAACTTTATTTTCTTTTTTTTCTTAATTTTTTTAGGTGTGCTAAAAAGAGAGAGCAACAAATTTTTCAATGGATAGACATTAAACCATTTGAGATTATACAATATCCAACTACGACTTTCATATCCTATTCCAAGAGTGGTTCAAGTAAAAGCTACTCCGGGCATGATTGAGTGGAATGAAGTTTCTTCTCTTAGAGCTTAAATTTTTCTCTCGAAAACAGGATCAGAAATATTCAAGGTGCTAATGCAGTTATACTGTCGTAACCCCTTTTTTAAGGAGGTCTCGACGGTTTTTTTTAATAAAAATCCAAAAACAACGGAGTCTCCACCAATCTTTTTAAAGGTGTGATTGGATCACCTAAAAATAGGTCATTTTAATAAAATTATTTTTATTTTATTAAAACAACGATTTTGGTCTGTGAAAACTCAAAAACGGGTTCGGGAGTCGGTAATGCGTGGGGAAGGGTTAGCACCCCCACAGTGCCCAAAAGTTGGTACCTTGTCAGTTACAAAAGATTTTAAAGTAGGATTTTGCGAATCTATGTAAAGCTTAAATTATTGTCCGTTCATAAGTTTAATTTTGTTTTAACGGCCTTACTATCCGAAAATGAACTCCAATCACTGCCAACACATCTGGCGCTAACTCGTCATTCCCGTTTAGTAAGACACCGCATTATTTTAATTTTACTTTTTTAACAAACAAATAAACTTGATTTGTTGAAAATTTTTATTTATTCTAAGTTTAAACTTATTAATCCTAAAAAAGGTCTAAGTGTTTTCCTATTTAAGGGTTTGAATTTTATTAAGCGTATTTTGTTCCTTGTGAAGAAAGTTTTATTTCAAAGAAGTCTCTATCTAAGGTTTGAAGAACCTATTCCTAAGGCCAACTTAACACCAAAGCTAAAGAAAACAAAACAAGAAAAGAAGCACGATTTAAAACTCAAAATTCTTAATGGGCTTGGTTTAGTATTTACTTTATTTTGACAAGATTTCTATTATTTAAAACTTTTTTTATTTTTAAGTTTATTTGAAGAGGTTTTTGTTTGTTTTTATTCATTTTATATTTGAGAAATTTTTTTGACAAATTGTAAAGGTCTTATTTTTATATTTCTTATTGTTTTCAAGCTTTTTATTTAATTTTTTTGACTTTTTGCGTTTTAAAGCTTTTATTCAAAATGTTATTTACTTTTTTTGTATTTTAGAGCTTTTTATTCTTTTTTTTCTTTGTTTTAAATATTTTTGCCATTTTCTAAGTTTTTTTGTTAATTTTGAAAAAAAAAGTTTTTTTCTTCTTTATTCTTTTATGTTTTTAAAGTCTTTATCTTTTTAAAGTTTTTTGCTTGTAAATTTTAAACCCCTTTTTAAAAGAAAATCTTTTATGTTTTTTTTTTTAAAAAATCTTTTTTATTTTTTAAGAAAATTTTATTTGTAAGTTTTGGAAATCCCTTTTTTAAAGATTTTGGATTTTTTAGAAAAAAAATATTTCAACAAACACTGATTTTGAATTTTTTAGAGATCAAACGAATTAAACATTATTTTTATTGTTTTGTTTTTTTATATTTTTTTCAAAGAAAAACTTCCTTATTTTAACAACGTCATTTTTTGTTTTTTTAGAAAAGTTTTATTATTTTTTATATTTTTTAAATTAAAATATTTATTTCAAGAAACACCATTTTAATTTTTTTAGAAAATCAAATGAATCAAACATCATTTTTTAAAAAAGTAAACATGTTTTTGATGTTCTTTTTATATTATTATTTTTTTGAAAGAAACCTCACAATAAAGGGATTAATTCGAACAAATTTTGATTAACTTATACGAACAAAACATATAGAAAGTAAAAAACATTGACATGAACGAATAAAACAAAAACTGAATTGAAATTATAAAAGAAAAATGGAAGAAATTATACCGACGAAGCAACGAATTGCTAGCTCCTACTCCTTGGTAAAACTCAAACCAATGCTGCCCAAAACTCCAAAAATTCCAGCAACTTCCCAAAAAATTTCAGAGTATTTTTCTTGGTATTTTCGGACCAATTTTTCAGTATTTTTTGGATGCTTGTTGTGTGTTCAACAATGGTGAAAAGGGCACTATTTATAGGGTATGGGGGATTGGGATTCAAGGCAATTTGGGGACAAAATCCCCATTTTCGTCCCATGAAATCATCCTAGGAAATCATCTCAGCTTTAATTTGTTGAAATTCAATCTGAATTTCATCCGATTGACTCCAATTTGGGAGATTTTGCCCCCAATTTAATTAGGGTTCGAACCCCTTTTCTTCCTTGTTTTGTAGGTGAACGGCGGCAGTTGTGGACAGCGACGGCGGTATTGGAACGGCCAGGGTGCAGCGGACCGTCTGGCACCATTGGTGACGGCCGTCGTGGTCTAGGCGCGGCGAAGGCAGCAACAGCTGCTGCTGCATTCGCGAACAGGGGGTTGGGGGGAGAAACCCGCGCGCGTGAAGCACACTCACCAGGCGCGTGGCCGCGTGTGGTTCTCCCATTTTTTACTTTATTATTATTTTTATTATTTTTAGTTTTTATTTATTTTTTATTTTTTCTTTTAAAAAAATTAGTGACAACATATACCTATTCAAGTCGCTCAACGAGTTGTTGTCCCTACATTCTACTGTGAGATTTGCGGTGACAACCATATTTATAAAGACTGCCCACAACTCCTATGGAACAACTCTTATGATAATTCCTACAATTCTTCTGCTTACAATCAACAGTCTTGGGGAATTCAAAATTCTAGGCAAAATATTGGAATATTTTGATATGGGAATACTTGGTCCCGAGGAACTTATTATCCAAGACAAGGATATTACACTCCATTGTAGTCATAATTCAATTAGCAATCTCAGATGCACCGACAACAATATCAGGTGCAGTCACAATATGTTTTGATCCCTCATCTATATGCTCAAGCACCTATGCAGCAATAGTACACCTAAGCTTCTACATCTAATCTTTTCGCAGCTTTTGAAGGTTTGATGCGAGAGAATATCACTTGAATGAAAGCAATAGTTCAAGGGGAGTCCTCATCGACTTGCGTAATAAAAGCAAAATTGGGACAACTTGCATCCACAATGAATACTAGATCGTAAGGCATACTTCCAGGTGATACGAAAAACTCTACTATTAAGGGGAAAGAACATTCTCAAGATAGCACTTTAAAGAGCGGTACACAGACTAGTGAGCCATTCAGGGATTCGAATGTAACGTTTTCAGAAAATGGTGAAGTGAATCCTAATGAAAAGATTGCTACTGAAGAAATTGTTGATGTACCAGCAAATCTTGTTCAAAGAATTGTCATTCACATGCCAAATATGCAGCAATCGACAGTGTAGCGCAATCTAAAGTGTCATCACATCCACCTTTTCCATAACAAGTTCATGACTACATACAGGGTCAACATGATGGCAGTACTTTGTCAATGGAATCTAAACATGTATCTCTTGAGCAACCAACGATGCTAGATTTGAAGCCATTAAAAGAAGGGTGTGATCCTTTGGGAGAAGATACTTTATCCGTGGTGATTCCCTTCATTATTATTGTTGCACCAATATCTCTACTAGTGGAAATGTTTGAAAAACATGAACAAAGTGGTGGTTGGATGCTTGAAAAATTTTAGAGAATTGGTCCTTCACTTGATTTAAACAGAATTCTAGTAGATGATTGCTACAACAATTAGCTTGAGCAACAATTGTCACCGCAACGATGGCTACATCCAACTATGATAGAAGTCAATGAAAATGAGGTAATCAAATGGTTGGATTTTGAAAATGTTGCTCATATTGACTTCATGCCTTCCAAGAAAGTAGCAAGATGGAGGGTACGCATGGACTTCAAAGGAAAACAAAAAAATATACCTTTACAAAGGCAACACAAGTGTGAATGGTTGCAATCACACTGACCCAACTTTTTTTAGGCAGAATTGTCACTTGTTGGAGGGTACGGATAGACTACAAGAAGTATCAGAAATGACTCTCCAAGGTAACCCCTGCCATAACAAAATAATAAATGGGCACTTATTGTGAGTGCATTTAGATTTCACTAGAGTAAGAGGAGGTTGATGATGCCAAAGTTGACCAGAATCAGAGAAAGCACCAACAGACCGAGCTAGAATGAGAGACAAGAAGAAAAAGAAGAAGATGAAAACACTACTGCAAAAAGTATCATTGCATCCGAGGCTGTGGATGCAAATGCTAAGAAGATAAAGCTACAGCGAGAAGAAGCACCATGCAATCACATCGAGAGCAAAAGAACACTGAGTTAGTTTGTTTTTAATTTTTTTAGTTTGTTCTGATCATGCATTTCATGTAGTTGTTTTTTTTCTTTTTGTTACTGTATTTTGTCATTGTAATTGCATTTAGTTCTATTTTCATTGCATTCACCATTGTAACTACATTCTATTTTTTGCATTAGGGACAATGCATTCTGTTTTTTTTTTTTTTTGCAATAGGGATAATGCAATCTTTAAGTTTGGGGGTATTCACCTAGGGTTTGAAATCCATCCCCATTTAAAAAAATTAAGCAAATGCAAACTTCATTATGTGCTATAAATTTTTTTCTTACATTCAATGCGTAATTCTTGAATCATGATTGTTAATGAATTGGTTGGATACATGTGATGGAATGTTGTACTAGAATTCTGTTATGAATGATTTTGGTTGCTTGAGTGGTGAATTTCTAGCATCATCTCTTGGATCTTAGATGAATGCCTAGATCAGATGTTGTTATATATGTTTATATATCATATTATCTGTAAATAAAGAACACTCTAATGTGGGTGCAAAAGTAGCTTAAGGGGGAACACTCCAATGCATGCATTAGAAAAATGAATCTGGCCAAAGGCTGTCACTGCATGAGTGTGTGTCAAAGGAATGAAGTACTCTTTGGGGGTTCGTTGCATAATATCTTACTTCTCAGGATCTTTTGGTGCATTCATTCTTTGATATCCCACGCTGCTTTAAAAAAAGAAAAAAGAATAAAACAATATTATATACTTATATAGTATAATGAAATAAAGGTTGTTTAGGTAGGAGGAATTTGTGATGTAAGGCATGATGCTAGCTTTGATGAATTGCAAGTTCATTCATTCATATTCCTTAGTTGTCGATGCAATCTTCTATCATGTAGATGTAATTGATTCATTAATCAAGTTGCTAGAATGTTCATCAATTGGTGTTTAACCTTACAGCTTTTTATTTTACTTGAGGACAAGCAAAAGCTTAAGTTTGAGGGTGTGATGGTACTTTAAAAAACATAAGTTTTCACCTTATTTATTGATTAATTTGTCCCCATCATGTTATCATTTTCATGCATTTTAGCACTTTTATTTTTGTATTTGTATATTTTTAACTCATTAGCTCCTTCTTGAATTATCCTTGAATTTATCACATTTTTTGCTACTAATGTCGCTACATGAGTTCTTCTAGAATTGTAACCAGGATTGTCGCCACATTGGGATGTTGTTGCAATAGCATTGTTTAGATTGCGTCCAGGACTGTCGCTACAACGATAGCTGTCGAAAAGATAAGATCAAATGACATTGGCAAAAAGGATATGATCAAAGGATAATGAGCTGGCAGCTTGTTATAACAACTTTTGTCTGGACATGATGTCGCTACAATTTTCACTGCAATGCAGTACATCAAAACAGTCATTGTCGCCACAATGACAACTGTCAAAATAAGATCAAAAGGATGATGAGCTGTTCATTAATACAGTTGTCCTACATGAAATTCACAGCTACAAATCTATGAAGGACACATGTAAACACCAAATTGGAAAAAGATAAAGATATATATACATATATTCTTACCCTAGAAAAGAGAGGCTCATATCTTATCAACTTTTTCCTTGGTTTTAGAGCTTTCTCTTGATGGATGTTGCGGCTTAAAGCTTTAAAGGGGTAACTGAGGTGAATCTGATGTAGAATTAAGTAGCCACGATGAGTGCAAGGCAAGAAGAAGAATCAAGGAGCAATCGAGTTAGCTTTCCCCATTCGGTTCTTAATGTTTCTTTTGTTTAAACGCTGATGTTATGGTTTAATTTCATTTTGTATGAAAATACTTTATGAATGTTAGATGAATGTTTATCTTATTAAGTTTTTCCTCTATCTTTTGATCTTTGGGTTTGAATGTCTTTATGCACGAAAGTGTTTATTGCAGCCACTATCAATGAGAGTTGCAGTGACAGTTCAAGTTAACAAGCCATTACAGCAAAAGTTGCATGGGAGTATAACAAAAGTTGACACAATTGTTCTTGTATTTGCTTATTAGCCATCAGTCAGAGGTGTGGTGAGTGGGTTCATATAAGTCTTTGATTAAGGGTAGAAGTTGAGATTAGTAAGGTATTCATGTGCTCTATTGAATCAACAATCATCTTTTCTTTTGTTTTTTGCTAGTATTAGTTATTCTGTTGATGAATCATCGAGGGAACCCACTGCCATCTTTATATTGTTTCTGTTTTAATTTCAATACATTGCTGTGACATTGCCTATATCATTTACCTTTCATTGCTCCGACATTACTTATTGTGTTTTCCTTATTTTTCTTACTTATTGTACTGACATTGGTAGACGTCTGAACACCCGTCCTCGTTGGATCGATATTCGACAGATTAACATCTGTCTATTATACTTGCATCAACGTGTGTTCGCTTGCACAAATCGTGTGACGATTATTCACTGATCATATACCCATAAAGTAAACTCATATCAACAAATTTCCTCTATTTTTATTTGATACACTCAAAGTAATTTAATTGCATCAATTTTGCCTTTAAAGTCGTTTGATTTTGGTGATTTGAGTTTATTTCATGGGAAAATTGATGTAAATAAATTATTTTGAAGACAAAAATGATGCAATTAATTAACTTAAAGGACAAAATTGATGCAACTAAAAGGTAGGGGCATCATTATTGATTTGAGTTTACTTCAAGAGCAAACTTATCCCTTAAGCCTTTGAAAATCACAATTAATTAGGTCATCTTAATGCGATCGTCATTGATCAAACTAACAAAAATTGGATGTGTTAACGTGACAACACTTAATTGGCAAAAAAATTATTTTTTTCCTTAAAAATCATTAACAATAAAATCATTTTAAAATATAAATAATTTGAATAATTATAAAAAAATTTAAAAAATTCAAAATTGATTGAAAATTCTAAAATTTCAATTATTTTATAGCTTGGATGACATTACTAGATATATTGTCCACTAAGGATATGTTTATAGATTAGTGGATGGATGTTGATTACAGTTGGATTTTCTTTCCCCTCCCAATACCACATAGATACAATGGATCATTTTATTCTTTGGATGCTTAAAAAAGGGTAATTATACTATGACTGGCGATGGATTTTTTGTTTCAACAAGCGTCTTAGTTTTAGGGTTAGAGGTATAGTTTAGGGTTTATGGTTTAAGAGTTGAGATTTATGTGGTTAGAAATTAGGGATCCTGGTTAACATTTAGGGTTAAAATTTATTGTTTATAAGATAAAACATAAATTCCTAAGATATTACCCTAAAACCAAAACCCTAATGTAACCCCCTCGACTCGGCTTAGCGGCCAAGACCGAATCAAGGACATCACATTAGGTTTGCCGGAGCAAATCCGAACTAATAACATAAACCTGCCCTTTTATATCTTGCCTAGATGCTTAATTAACCCTAAGGTATGTTGTACAACAACGGTAGACGAAACAAGCATTCGATTTGCAAGACTAAACACTTTAGGGACCAAAATGTAAATTATTTCAATTAAAAGACTAAATTACAAAATTATGTTACCAACCTTCGATTAGGTTCATTACATGTCTCTGTGTGAATTTGCATCAAATATGGATCACAATATCATCATTAATTGAGCATTACAAAAACAATGACCAAATTGCAAAAAATCCAGAATACATCATGAAAATACCAGAATTAATTAACCTCGTACTGATACAGGCTTACACCATGTCAGTATGAGTTAACATGACATACTCATATCAGTAAGGTTTTTCGAGTACCGATCCTTGTTGTACATTTCAAAATTAATGGATTCTAGTAGCTAAAACTCGTACTAGTACGGTACCCGCGTACCGATCCCAGTATAAATTTCCTCAAAGGCGTATCGATAAGGCGACTACTTGTACTGATATCCCTTTTTTATTTTCCCAAAATTAAACTGTATCAAACCCCATACACCGATCTCAGGGAACCCATATCGGTATGACTCGGCCTGCAATGACCTCTTGGCCAAACATATGACACTTAGGCTCAATCTAACTACATCATACAAGCATCATATAACATGTTTTACATCATTTCCACAAACAATCAAGCATGCTAGAAAAACATACAATCCATGGAAAATCAACCAAGAATCCTATAGGCATGGTCTCTACCCAAGCATGCAATTCTCTTCCCAACCCCTCAAATCAAACCATAAATCCTCATACAAGTCTAAAATACCAAATGAAACATGTTCAAAACAGGGAGTAAGCAAAGAACCCTCATGATTACAACTTGGTCACATTGCCCTTTTATTACTACAAGTTCATTTATTAAAACCATACTTGAAGTATTTATATTCTTGGATTCCTCGTTACTTGCTTGCTGCCCCGAAAGCTTACTTTCCTGCATTGATGAGAAAGGAGAGTGTAAGCAAATAATGCCTAGTGAGGGACGCTCTAAAAACACTCACCAATGCATTTAAAACTATTAAGTCAACATTTAGCATGCATATTAAACCATATGCAAAACATGTATCATGGATCTCATGCATAATCTCATATGCAAAAAACTCAATTTAAGCCTTCACATGCTTATTCATCCAATAGCAAAGCTTAAAGAGCAAAAACATATATAAATCACATTATACAAAACATAATTCATCCATCATGATACATTAGCTCATATATTGGCATTAAAGTGACCCAAAAGCAAAACCTTTTCTTTATTCAAAACACATCAGATACACAGATTTCACAAGTGGTTTCTTAGACCACTAAACATACATCCATAACCGGAGCATACAGCATAATTAACCCCTCGACAGTTATGATGTATAATATCTACAATGGGAGTATACGACACATTTAACCCCTCGACCACTGCAATACTTAATCCACCATTGGGAGAATATGGCACAATTAACCCTTCGACCGCTGTGGTTCTCATGGTGGAGAAAATGGTACAATCACAACCCCTCAACACACATGAGGTGACTTACTATAGTGCACTTTAAACTCTATGGCATGCCAACTATATCCGATAACGTTTATTCATTGTCACTTGCCAATATATTCCATATTAAACATGATACCTCACTATTTTTCATATGCACCGTTTAAACCAATTTCTAATGCAACAAACCATGCATTTACATATCATTGAAATACTTTTCATTAAGCATTTACTATGCTCAAATATCATCAACGTAAGATCATTTGGATCATAATCCATTTCCAAAATATGCATATAACAGTAGGTATCAAATCATAAACATAAGCATGAGAAAATCAACTTTGCCAAACCGAAATTGAGAGTGAAATCGTCTAATACATACTTTCGAGCTTGGACAAGCGTTTCAAGCTTAATATAAACTCACAAAATCACTTTTAAACCTTTACAAAGCTGTAAATCACGTTTCCACTCACCGACAACACAGGTTCCACTTGCTGATGCAAAATCAAGCGTCCGAAGCTACCGAAACTTCACCACTCGTTGTCGAATCAAACTCTCCTATTTTATCCACACAAAAACAGAGAATTAATGCATCATTATGCATCTTTAATCCCAGCAACATCAATTCTCAACATCGCCTCACCAAGAACCACCATAAACCTTCTGAAAACCACTTCTATATCAACCTAAACAAAGCCCAGCCATAACCTAACGATTTGAACATCTAATCAACATCAATTAACATCTAAAAACACTTGCAACTTCATCTTAGACCTCTATCAACCTTCTAACACCTTAATCGCCTCAAAATCTAACTATTCACAACCTAGAAAATTAGCAATTCAATTAGTTTCGGGATTTCTTTTACAAATCTCTTCTCATAACATTAAAACATATCTTAGATGTGATCTACATCAATTAAAACCACCACAAAAATAGATCTATAACAAATATCCACCAATTCTTTATTAAAACCAACTTTAAACCTTTCAATCTTAATTTATTCATCAACACACATCAAAAACCAATTGTAAAAGATCAAGAACTTGGAATTTCAGTAAAGAAACTTTGATTAGATTAGACAAATGAAAATCACCTCTAATAGTTAGCTTCTCCCTTAATTGGTATGATTTGAATGAAATCTCCATGAAAAAAAGTAAGATTTGATGTAGAAATCAAAGAAATAAATTGAGAAATAAAAAAAAAGTTGATTGTTGATCAATTTAGAGAAAGTTAGGTACTTTAGCTTTTGGGAAAATTGAGAGAAAAGTTGACAGCAAAAGTGGTTACATGAGAAAGTAAATCATCTTTTAAAAACCATTTTGATAAAATCTATTTTATTTTTATTTAAAAACATTTAAAAATAGCCTAAATTAAGGGAAAAGTCTGATTAAAAACATTGGTAAATTAGCTCCTTAAAGATTCTAAGTTTTGACTCTTTTACAATTTAGTCACCAAAACAGTTTTGAAAATTTTACATTTTAGTCACTTAACCAGAATGTCATTTGATTCGAAATCATTTCATTAAATTGAGTTTACCAAAGCCCTTTAAATAATAATTAAATATTTTCCACCTTTTTTTCATATTTTATTTCATGCTAAAAATATTTAATAAGAATTAATTCCCAAAACTAAATCAAACTGACTAATCCGGTTCACCCGAACCGTCTAATCTATCTAGCTAAATTCTAGGCCCAAATTTGGGGCTTTACAACTCTCTTTCTCTTAAGAAATTTCATCCTCGAAATTTACCTAATGGAAAAAGATGAGGAAACTTCTTCTTCATGTCCTCATTCATTTCCCATGTGGCCTCCTCGACACCTCGATGTTACCACAACACTTTTACCAACTCAACGACCTTCCCACGAAGAACCTTACTGCTAGAACCAAATATTTTCACCGGTTCCTCATCATAGGTTAAATTCGAATTCAATTCAATATCTTCAACAGGCATCACATGCGATAGGTCCGATCTATACCTCCGAATCATCAACACCTTTTGTCCAAACCTCGTCACCTTCTTCCAAGGTGAAACTTTTAGAAACACTTTTTCACCAACCACAAAATTAATCTCTCTACACTTCAAATCAACATACGACTTCTGCCTATCCAACGCCATCTTCAACCGATCACTGATAAGCTTCACATTCTTATTAGTACCTTTCAACACATCAGGCACTGAAACGTATTTCTCACCTGCCTCAGCCCAACAAAGAGGCGTATGGCACCTCCTACCATACAAATCTTCATACGGAGCCATTTGAATGCTCTCCTGGTAACTATTATTATAAGAAAACTCTACCGACGGTAGTTGCTTCTCCCACGTTCCTTGAAAATCAATGATGCAACACCGCAACATATCCTCCAACACTTGATAACACGTTCAGACTGACCATCTGACTGAGGATGATACGAAGTATTGAAATTCAATCGTGTACTTAAATCTCTATGCAAACACTCCCAAAACCTTGATGTAAAACGTGGATCCCTATCTGACATGATAGACTTAGGTACCCCGTGCAACCTCACGATCTCAGCAATATACATATCTGCCAACTTATCCAATGTATACGTCGTATGCACTGCCAGAAAATGTGCACACTTTGTAAACCGATCCATAATTACCCAAATAAAGTTTTTCCTTGACGGCATCAAAGGCAAACCCGTCACAAAATCCATGGTAATTCTCTCCCACTTCTATTTCGAAATCCTCAACGGTTGCAACAATCTAGAAGAAAACTGATGCTCAGCCTTAACACGCTGACACACCATACATTGGGCAACAAACTCTTGTACATCATTCTTCAAGCCAATCCAATAATACTCCTCCTTTAAATCCCAGTAAATCTTCGTACTACCAGGATGCATAGAAAAATGACTACAATGTGCCTCTGTCACAATAGTGCACCTCAATTCAACAACTTCTTGCACAGCTATTCGACCCTTAAAACATAAGACACCATCATCATTAAAATAAAAATTCGTCTGATTACCATCTATAATATCCTTAACATGTGGAACTAATGAATCATTATACGGTTGTTTCTCCTTGATCAACCGTACCAATGATGGTTTAACTTGCAACTCAAGCAACAAACCCTCATCACGTGTCACACTTAACCGTGCAAACATTTCCCTCAACTCTACTGCAACCTTCCTACTCGGGGCATTGGCTACCATATTAGCCTTTCCCGGATGTTAATCAACAAATCATAATCCTTGGGCAACTCCAACCACCAATATTGCCTAAGATTCAACTCCTTTTACAACATCAAATACTTCAAACTTTTGTGATCCGTGTATACAATACACTTCTTTCAATACAGATAATATCTCTAAATCTTCAACGCAAACACCACCGTGGCAAGCTCTAAATCATGCATAGGATAATTATGCTCGTGCACCTTCAATTTTCTAAATGCATAAGCTACAACTCTTCTATCTTGCATTAACACCCCCCCCAAACCAACGTAGGATGCATCACTATAAACAACAAACTCTTTACTCGATTCAAGTTGAATAAAGATCGGAGCTCGCGTCAAAGCCTCCTTCAACTTCTCAAAAGCTTGTTGTCTACTATTCGTCCATTCAAAATGAACATTCTTTTGCAACAACTTAGTCAATGGAGCAGAGATCCTCAAGAAACCATCTACAGAACAACAATAATATCTTGTCAACCTAAGAAAACTACGAACCTCTAACACAGACTTAGTTAAATTCCAAGTCACCACCGCCTCAATCTTCTGCAGATCCATACGAATACCTTCCACTGAGACAACATGCCAAGGAAAATTACTTCCATTAACCAAAATTCACACTTGCTCAACTTGGCAAACAGCCGATTATCCAACAAAGCTTGCAACACAATCCGCAAATATCGATCATGTTCTTCCTCAGTACGAGAGTGCACAAGGATATCATCAATGAACACAACCACAAACTGATCCAAATATTCATGGAACACCTGATTCATCATATCCACGAAAGTAGCAGGTGCATTTGTCAACCCAAAAGGCATCACCAAAAACTCATAATGTCCATAACGTATGCGAAAAGTAGTTTTTAGCACATCCTTATCCTAACCTTCAACTGATAATAACCTGACCTCAGATCAATCTTGGAAAACACTGTAGCACCCCATAATTGATCGAACAAATCGTCAATTTATGGTAAAGGATACTTATTCTTAATCATCAACTTGTTCAATTACCAATAATCAATATACATCCTCATCGTGCCATCTTTCTTTTTCACGAACTACACTGGTGCTCCCTACGGCGACACATTTGGCTGGATGAAACCATGATCTAACAACGCCTGAAGTTGCATCTTTAAATCCTTTAACTCTTTAGGTGTCATGCGATACGGAGAAATCGACACTGAAGTCATATTCGCATACGTCTTGATACAAAACTCTACTTCCCTATCCGGCAATAACCTTGGTAACTCCTCCGAAAACACTCTTGAAAAATCACAAACGGTACGAATATCCTGAACACGTACCTCCTTCATATTTTGGTTTATAACATAAACCATATATTCTTGACACCCAAACTCTAACAACTTTTGCGCTTCTAAAGTTGAAAGCACATTGGACAAGAATTTAATATTCTCGCCACAACTACCACTTCATAATCATTAGCAAGTTTCATCAAAACTTGTTTGGTTTCGAAATTAAACACAGGCTTATGCTCGTTCAACCAATCTATACCTAGGATTACATCAAAATCATGAAACGACAACTCCATCATATCAACCGCAAATATATGACCTTGAACTATCAAAGGATATCTCCTAAACAACCTCCTAGAAACTATTGTTTCCCCAAAAGAACTAGTTGCTCACATACCCATATCTAACACTTTCACAGGTATATCAAGCAAACGTGCATAATCGCGCAAGATATATGAATGTAAAGAACCATAATCTATCAAAAAAAGTAATAACATGGACTGCAAAGTAAAAGTACTTGTAATCATATCTGTGTTATTTCATCCCTCGTGATGCGCATAGATCCTCGCAGGTCCACCGCCCTCAGGTTGAATAGCCACTATATGAGCAACAGCCCTCTGACCTTCCCCTCGATGCTGAAAATTACCTCAGCCACGACCACGGCCTCTCTATAGTGCAACAACAGGTGCAAGAGCCTATCCATCCTTAGCCATCTACAGATAATCACGTCTCAAGTGATCTCGCAAACCATAACTCTAACATGTACGATGTGTAGCCCAACACTCTCCTGAATAATGTTTCCCATAACGCCTATACTCGGGTACTCCAGCATAGGTGTTCTGACCTTGTTTTCCACGCCCGACATTACCTCTACCACGTTTTTGGTTAGGATAATACTTTCTATATCAATTCTTCTTAAACTGACCACCACCAACATCTAAATTCGCAACTTTTTTACCAAAACTTGAGCCCCTAGAACGAGAAGACAAACCCAAGCTCAGCTCAATATCCTTGGCTCGGCTAACCAAGACATCAAAATCAGTATAGTCCAAAGCCAACATATAGGTCTTAACATCATTGAATAAACCATATTAGAAACGATCACATCACTGTCGATCATCAGGAACCAACTCAGGTGCATACTGACTCACTCGGACAAACTGAACCTCATACTCCAAAATAGATATATTGCCTTGGACCAAAGACATGAACTCATGTTTCTTTTCACCCTAGTATCGAGTACCCAAATACTTCCTTCGAAAAGTAACACCGAAGAATTCCCAAGTCACATCTTCAGGTGATAGTCCTGCTATATTGGCAGTCCATCAACTACAGGCATCTCTATGAAGCAGGGATACAATGAACCCAACTTACGCATATTTGTACACTCTATCTGATCAAGAATACTCTCGGTACTTGCAAATCACTCCTCAGCTACCTCAGAGCTAAACCTCTGAACTCCAAACCACTCAAACTATGTAACCGCTACAACAGAAGTCCTAGATTAACAGCTAATGTAGGTGCTGGTGCCTGAACATGCACTCCAGCCACAACTGCCTGTAAAGCTACAGTCATAGACTGGATCAACAACGCCATATCCCTAAAAAATAGACCAGGTGGAACTAGCAGCACTTGCCCAACATCCACTCCAGCTAGCAGATTAGGTGGAGGAGGCAACCCCTTGGGATACAATATCTCACCCCAACTCCCTACCTACCTACAGTATTATTCGTATTCGACCTAAGCTCTTGTCTCAGTGGCATACTCAAAAATATGTATCTATAGCATGAAAATATAACCAAAAACATAATTAGGCTAGCTTCAAGCAAGGATCCAAGATGTTCACTTTTGGAAAAAAATAAATCTTTTTACACTTCTAGAAATAACGCAATGTGCCCTAAAGTTTTACCCTAATCCCTCACACTTCAGTCATGAAATCTTATAATCAAACACCGTACATATCATACAACAATCATCAACCATCAACAACATCACAAACAAACATGACTTACCACCTAACTTTTACAAACCTCACAACTTTCGCCTAACTTGGCTCTAACACCACCAAATGTAACCCTCTTGAAGCCGCCGAGACCGAATCAAGGACGTCACATTAGGTTTGTTGGAGCAAACCTAAACTAATAACCTAAACTGGTCCTTTTTCTTTTGATCTTACCTAGATGCTTAATTAACCCTAAGGTATGTTGTACAACAGCGGTAGACGAAACAAGCATTCAATTTGCAAGACTAAACACATTAGGGACCAAAAGGTAAATTCTTTTAATTAAAGGACTAAATTATAAATTTATGTTACAAACCTTCAATTAGGTTCATTACATGCCTCTGTGTGAATTTGCATCAAATTTAGATCACAATATCATCATTAATTGAGTATTACAAAAATAGTGACCAAATTGCAAAGAATCTAGAATACATCATAAAAAAACTAGAATTAACTAACCTCGTACCAATAAGGCTTACACCATATCGGTATGAGTTAACGTGGCATACTCGTATCAGTACAGTTGTTTGAATACTGATCCCCGTTGCACATTTCAAAATTAAGGGATTTCAGTAGCTAAAACCCGTACCAGTACGGTAACCGCGTACTGATCCAAGTATAAATTTCCTCAAGGGCGTACCGACACGGTGGCTACTCGTACTGATATCCCTTTGTTATTTTCCCAAAACTGAGCCGTATCAGACCCAGCGTACCAATCCCAGAGAGCCCGTATCAGTATGACTAGGACTGCAATGACCTCTTAGCCCAACATATGACACTTAGGCTCAATCTAACTTGCTTCAAACATCATACAAGAATCATATAACATGTCTAACATCATTTTCAAAACCAATCAAGCATGCTAGAAAAACATACAATCCATAGCAAATCAACCAAGAATCCTATAGGTATGGTCTCTACCCAAGCATGCAATTCTCTTCCCAACCCCTCAAATCAAACTATAAATCCCCATACAAGTCTAAAATACCAAATGAAACATGTTCAAAATAGGGGGTAAGCAAACAACCCTCCCAATTACAACTTGATCACATTGCCCTTTTATTACTACAAGTTCATTTATTAAAACCATACTTGAAGTATTTCGATTCTTGGATTCCTCGTTACTTGCTTGTTGCCCCAAAAGCTTACTTTTCTGCATTGATGAGAAAGGGGAGCGTAAGCAAATAATGCCTAGTGAGGGACGCTCTAAAAACACTCATCAATGCATTTAAAACCATTAAGTCAAACCACATTTTCAACATCATGATAAAACATCTCACACCCTTTCTACCTTTGGAAAACATGCATATTAAACCATATGCAAAACATGTATCATTGATCTCCTACATAATCCCATATGCAAAAACCTCAATTTAAGCCTCCGCATGCTTATTCATCCAATAGCAAAGCTTAAAGAGCAAAACATGTATAAATCACATTATACAAACATAATCCATCCATCATGATACATTAGCTCATATATTGGCATTAAAGTGACCCAAAAGCAAAAGCTTTTCTTTATTCAAAACACATCGGATACACGGATTTCACAAGTGGTTCCTTAGACCATTTAACATACATCCATAATCGAAGCATACGACACAGTTAACCCCTCGAATGTTATGATGTATAATATCTACAATGGGAGCACACGACACATTTAACCCCTCAATAATTGTGATACGTAATCCACCAGCGGGAGAATACGACACAATTAACCCCTCGACCGATGCGATTCCCATGGTGGAGAAAACGATACAATTGATAAGTGTTCAAAAGTACTATTTTTCTTACCCTTTTTACTCATATTATTGTTAGACTTAGGCTCATATTAGTTGCATAATTAGCCATTCATGCATGAATCCATGTTTCCTTCCATCGTTGAGCTTGATTACATAACTTGGTAGTTTTTGTGGGAAAAGATGCTGCTTTGGTGTGTTTTGTGTGTATATGCAGGATCACTTGCCAAAGCAAGGCTAGAGCTAGTTGTCAGGGCAATGCATGAAGGAGACGCCGAGCTAGTTGCCAGGGCAATACATGAAGGAGACGCCGAGCCAGTTGCCATGACAATTGTCGACAAGAGCAAAGGTGATATGGTAATCGAAATTGATGACTATACAAGCCCAAGATGACGTGGAGCAAAGCCCAAACCCAAAGGAATTTGATTTCCATGTAGAGATTAAAAAAGAATTAAATTCCAAGAAGATAGGAGAAGTTCTAGTAGGAATACAATTATAATAAAAAATTATATTCTTTAAAGATAATTTAATTCCAACTTAACTTCCTCCTCAAAGAAGGACTTTGGCCTAGCCCTATAAATAAGATGGAGATTTCGACAATCCAGAGAGCAAGAAGAGAGAAAATTTTGATAACCCTATAGTGCAAGAGAAGAGAAATTTCGACAAGAGAGCAAGGGGAGAGAGTTCAATTTCTTCTTCTTCTTCTTTGCTTCCATTAGATTCATGGTTTGGGGATTATTCTTTGTATATCTTTTGAACCCAACTATGAACTAACTTGATTGGTTGGGGTTATTGTGTTTTGTTGTTGTGAGAAACAATTGGATTTTGTTTAGGTAATAAGAGTTTGCACTTTTCTATTCAAGGTTTACTCATTCTTGACTTTTATTCTTGTTTGCGAGTGAATTGGTAGAGGATCTCGTAACGTCATCTATTTTTCTAATATCCGGAGAGTTAGATTCAAGAAACGAATGAGTATGGTCTTTATTCAATCTATTGATGGTGAAGATTAATCCGGCTTAGGAATAAGTTAAGGATTTCAACGGCTAAGAGGAGCGCAAGATTGGTTGTTGTTCACCCTTGATTCACACAGGGATGTATTATCAAGGCATCTACAAGTAGCTAGAGTTTCGACTTAGGGATCAGAAGAAACCATTGAAGAACGCTCTGCCGAACCTTGAAGTTGCTGCCCAGACGCCCAAGTAGTTGCCCAGCTAGTCGCCCAAGCAACCATCGATTAATTGCCAAGGCAACCCCGCTGTGCAAGTTGCCACGGCAACTGAGTTGTCCTTGCACTCTTTTTCCAAGACGATCCAATCGGCTATCACACCTCAACTCACGATAACCTGGCCTATTTACTCTATTTTAATTTCATCTATTCTTTTAGTTTATTGCTCTTAGTTTTCTCATTAATTAAAACCTCTATTATCAATTGTGTTTTTTATTTTCACAGTGCAGTAACTTAAGCAAAGTGGCCCAAACCAATCCCTGTGGAGACGATACTCGATACTCGTATCACTTTATTACTTGCGACATGTATACTTGCACATTTGCATAGCACTTATTACGCGCAACAAGTTTTTGGCGCCGTTGCCGGGAATTGGCAATAACGACTTTGTTTTTATTTTCTTGCACTTTCTTTTTACTTTTCTTGTTTAAGATTCAAAGGGCTAACAAACTTTGGTTTTGCATTGGTATATGACCAGTATGACCGACTACATCGTAATATCCCTTTGATCCAGAAATCGAACGAACCTTACAAAGGCTTAGACAAAGGATAAGAGTAGCAATGGCTAATCAAGACGGCAATATGAATCAAGATGTTCCAGCGGGGAGGAGGAGTGATTCTTGCACGAAATGTAACTATTCGAGACTATCTTGAAGAAGATCTTGATGGACTTAATCCGAGAGTTGTCGTACACTGAAATTGAAGCCGACCACTTTGAGTTAAAACCGGTAATGTTTAATATGATCAACACAATTGGTCAGTTTGGCGGCTCAAAGAATCAAAGATGCACGACAACATCTGAAATCTTTCCTCGAGATTTGCAACTCGTTCAAAATACACGAGTCACCCCGATGTCTTACGATTAAGATTATTCCCATATTCACCGAGGATAGGGCGAAAGCATGGTTGAATAGCATTCTGCCGGATCAATAGCATCTTGGACCGATCTTTGTCGTGATTTCCTTGCTCGGTTTAATCCTACAAATTTGACCGATAAGCTTCAGAACGACCTTACTTCTTTTTTTCGAGGCGGATGATGAATCCATGTACGAGGCTTGGGAGCGACATAGTGAACTTCTACACAAATGCCCCCTACACGGATTCCCAGTGTGGACTCAAGTAACAATGTTTTACAACGCCGTGAATACACCAACAAGGATGATGCTAGATGCCTCGGCAAACGGCATACTCCTAGATAAGTCGCCGGAGGAAGCAATGCAAATTTTAAACAGGCTGGCCAAGAATGATTACCAATTCCCATCTACTAGAAGAGGAGGAGTGAGACGCCAAGCCACAATACATGAACTAGGATCATCAGATTCAATTTCGGCACAATTGGCCACTTTAACCAAGATGGTCCAGAACATGCAAAAAACCAAACAACACACATGAGGTCAAGGTAATGGATTCTTTTTGTGAGTTATGTGGTGATAACCATAATTCTTCTGAATGTATGTAGAATCCGGAATCCAACTTCTATGTGGGGAATTACAATCGGAACAACAATGTGATGTCCAATACATACAATCCAGCTTGGAAGAAGCACCCGAATTTTTCATGGAGTAATCCCAACAATGCTCTAAACCAGAACAATCAGCATGCACAAGCATCGGGATTCCAGCAGAATATGCCACGGCAACAGTTGCCGCAGCAACAACCGACAACATCTAGTTCTTTGGAAAATTCTCTAAATGCTTTTATGATGAAAACTAAATCTTATATGGCTGAGAATAGTAATTTCATAAAAATAACTGATGCTTTTATTAACAGGACCGAGATGAGATTGCAAAACCAAGAGGCGGCAATTAAATCATTGGAAAATCAAGTCGGACAGTTTGCTCAAAATCTGAATACTAGACCGCAAGGAGGTTTACCTAGCGATACTGAAGTCGCAAGAGGAACTGGCCATGAGCAATGTAAGGCAATCACCACTAGAAGTGGCCAACAACTTAGAGAGGCTCAAACCCGCTCATCAAACAAAACTCCATAAAAAGATCAAGACGAACCTAGCGGCAAAGCCTCAGATGCTGAACCAAGAATTGCCGCGGCAACCGGCAATAAGCATGCCTCCGCAACCGACGATAAAGATGCCTCGGCAACTTACGATAAGCATGCCTCGGCAACCTCAGTTGATAACGCCTCGGCAACTCCAGTTGTCCCGGAAATACCGTCAATCAGGTTTCAAACTAATGAAAGGATCGAAGATATCCGACTTCCACCACCATTCCCACAAAGGTTGAAGCGACAAAAGCAAGAATATCAATTCAAGAAGTTTCTTGATATCCTAAAGCAAGTCCACATCAACTTGCCATTGGTGGAAGCAATTGAACAAATGCCAAACTATGCCAAGTTTCTTAAAGACATTGTGTCCAAGAGAACAAGGCTAGGAGAGTTTGAAACAGTTACCGCAACAGAGGGATGCATGGCAATGTTGCACAATCATATGCCACCCAAGTTGAAGGATCCCGAAAGTTTCACAATACCCTGTTCTATTGGAAACCACTATGTTGGGAAAGCACTATACGACCTTGGGGCTAGCATAAACTTGATGCCTAAATCGGTTTTCCAGAAACTAGGAATCGGGAAGGTAAGACCTACAACAGTTATGCTACAGCTAGCCGACAGATCCTATGTGCATCCAGAGGGAAAATTCGAGGACATACTGGTAAAAGTTGATAAATTTATTTTTCCCGCTTACTTTATTATTTTGGATTGTGAAGCAGATGAGCATGCACCCATCATTCTCGGGAGACTATTCCTAGCAACAGGGAGAACCTTGATCGATGTTGAAAAGGAAGAACTCACAATGAGAGTGAATGACCAGCAAGTTAAACTAAATGTGTTCCAAACACTAAGGCATGCCGATGATCCAGAAGAATGCCAACTACTTCATGCCACGGCAGAGTTTAACTTCGACGAGGAATTTAGTTGCCTCAGCAACTATATTGCCGATCAAGAGGAACCTGAGGAGTATGAAAAACCGGTCGATGATGAACAACAAGAAGAGGCAAATTGGCTAGTCAATCGAACAGGTACATACTTTGAACCACTGGATTACTCAGGTAAGGAAGGTAAACTCGAAAAACCCTCTATTGAACAACCACCGATTCTTGAGTTGAAACAATTGCCAGAGCAACTAAAATATGCATACATAGGAACCGATAATACATTACCTGTAATTATTTCTTCTAAGTTACAGCCTGAGCAGGAAAAGAAGCTGATCAAGATGCTGAAGCTACACAAAAAGGCAATAGGGTGGACAATTGCCGACTTGAAGGGAATTAGCCCGGCAGTGTGCATGCACAAGATTTTGTTGGAAGATGATCACAAACCTTCAATTGTGGCCCAGAGGAGACTGAATCATGCCATGAAAGGGGTTGTAATGAAAGAAATCATCAAGTGGCTTGACGCCGGCATTATATACCCTATCTCTGATAGTACATGGGTAAGTCCGGTACAATGTGTACCGAAAAAGAAAGGCATAACGGTGGTAAGTAATGAAAACAATAAACTCATTCCAACCAGGACTGTGACCGATTGGAGGGTTTGTATGGATTATCGAAAGCTAAACAAAGCCACTAGGAAAGATTACTTCCCATTACCCTTTATTGATCAAATGCTTGACCGTCTTGCAGGTAAACCCTTTTATTGTTTTCTTGATGGTTATTCAGGTTACAATCAAATTGCCATAGCACCAGAAGATCAAGAAAAGACAACCTTCACATGCCCATATGGTACTTATGCTTTCCGAAGGATGCCGTTCGGATTGTGTAACGCCCCGGTAACCTTCCAAAGATGCATGATGGCACTCTTTTCAGACATGGTCGAAGACTTCCTTGAAATCTTCATGGATGATTTTTCTATTTTTGGTAATGACTTCGACAGCTGTCTCGGCAATTTAGAGAGGGTGTTGACAAGATGTGAAGAAACTGATTTAGTCCTCAATTGGGAGAAATGCCATTTTATGGTAGATGAAGGAATAGTGTTCGGCTACAAGATTTCATCCAAGGGAATTGAAGTAGACAAAGCCAAGGTGGACGTGATCGAGAGATTACCCCCACCATGTTCGGTTAAAGGAATTCGAAGTTTTCTTGGACATGCAGGTTTTTACAGGAGGTTCATTCATAATTTTTCTAAAATCACTAAACCCTTGTGCAATTTGCTTGAACAGGATAAAGTCTTCGATTTTGACAATTCTTGCACTGAAGCATTCGAAACCCTAAAGGAAAAGCTTGCCTCGGCACCCATTGTCGTTCCACCAGATTGGACGCTACCTTTTGAGCTCATGTGTGATGCAAGTGATTTCGCGGTAGGAGCAGTCCTAGGCCAACGCACAGGTAAGACCTTCCATGTGATATACAACGCTAGTAAAACTCTTAATAGTGCTCAAGTGAATTACACAACAACGGAGAAAGAGTTACTAGCTGTAGTTTTCGTATTTGACAAGTTCGATCCTATTTGATTGGTACAAAGGTAATTGTTCATACGGACCATTCGGCAATCAAATATCTATTTGCTAAAAAGGATGCCAAACCTCGTTTGATTCGTTGGATATTACTTTTACAAGAATTTGATATTGAAATTAAGGACAGGAAAGGAACAGAAAATCAAGTGGCCGACCACTTATCACGTTTAGAACGCAACAAGGAGGAGGACGCAGATCTAGAGATATGCGATGCATTCCCGGATGAACAAATTTTAGTTGCCTCGGCAACCATAGAAGCGCATGCCTCGGCAACCATGGATGCACACGCCTCAGCAACTCTCGACGCTGCAGCAGCCTTTAACGCGCACGCCTCGGCAATTCTGGGAGCAGTCGCCACGACAGCACATGCCTCAGTAATACCCTGGTACGCGGATTTAGTTAATTTCCTTGTTTGTGGTATTTTACCTTATGGCATTACTCACCAAGGGAAGAAGCGGTTCCGCCATGATGCTAAGCATTACTTTTGGGACGAGCCTCTTTTGTTTAAACAATATGCAGATCAGGTTATATGCTGATGTGTCCCTGAAGAAGAGCAACAGAATGTACTCCTGCAATGCCATTCTTCACCCTATGGAGTACATTTTGGAGGAACTCGTACTGCGGCCAAAGTGTTGCAATCCGGTTTGTATTGGCCAACATTGTACAAAGATGCCCAAGACTTTTACAAGCAATGTGATCGTTGCCAGAGGATGGCAATATCTCTAGACGACGTGAGATGCCGCTCCAGAACATCATCGAGGTAGAATTGTTCGATGTAAGGGGGATCAATTTTATGGGACCTTTCCCATCTTTATTCGGCAACCTCTACATTCTACTTGCCGTATGTTGCGTGTAATAAGTGCTACGCAAATGTGCAAGTATACACGTCGCAAGTAATAAAGTGATACGAGTATCGAGTATCGTCTCCACAGGGATTGGTTTGGGCCACTTTGCTTAAGTTACAGCACTGTGAAAATAAAAACACAATTGATAATAGAGGTTTTAATTAACGAGAAAAGTAAAAGCAATAAACTAAAAGAATAGATGAAAGAAAAAGAGAGAGATAGTCCAGGTTATCGTGAGTTGAGGTGTGATAGCCGATTGGATCGTTTTGGTAAAAGAGTGCACGGGCAACTTGCACAACGGGGTTGCCTTGGCAACTAATCGATGGTTGCCTGGGCAACTAGTTGGGCAACTACTTGGGCGTCTGGGCAGCAACTTCAAGGTTCGGCAGAGCGTTCTTCAATGGTTTCTTCTTATCCCTAAGTCGAAACTCTAGCTACTTGTGCATGCCTTGATAATACATCCCTGCGTGAATCAAGGGTGAACAACAACCAATCTTGCGCTCCTCTTAGCCGTTGAAATCCTTAACTTATTCCTAAGCCAGATTAATCTTCACCATCAATAGATTGAATAAAGACCATACTCATTCGTTTCTTGAATCTAACTCTCCCGATATTAGATAAATAGATGAAGTTACGAGATCCTCTCCCAATTCACTCGCAAACAAGAATAAAAGCCAAGAATGAGTAAACCTTGAATAGAAAAGTGCAAACTCTTATTACCTAAACAAAATCCAATTGTTTCTCACTACAACAAAACACAATAACCCCAACCAATCAAGTTAGTTCATGGTTGGGTTCAAAAGATATACAAAGAATAATCCCCAAACCATGAATCTAATGGAAGCAAAGAAGAAGAAGAAATCGAACTCTCTCTCTCCTTGTTATCTTGTCGAAATTTCTCTATTTTTCTCTTTCTTGCCCTTTGGAGTTGTCGAAAATCCTCTCCTCTTGCTCTCTATGGAATTGTCGAAATCTCCTTCTTATTTATAGGGCTAGGCCAAAGTCCTTCTTTGAGGAGGAGTTTGAGTTGGAATTAAATTATCTTTAAAGAATATAATTCTTTATTATAATTGTATTCCTACTAGAACCTCTCCTATCTTCTTGGAATTTAATTCTTCTTTAGTCTCTGCATGGAAATCAAATTCCTTTGGGTTTGGGCTTTGCTCCACGTCATCTTGGGCTTGTCTAGTCATCAATTTCGACGTCCCTATTGCATTTTCTCTTTGTCGACAATTGCCATGGCAACTGGCTTGGCGTCTCCTTCTTGCATTGCCCTGGCAACTAGCTCGGCATATCCTTCATGCATTGCCTTGGCAACTAGCTCGGCATTGCTTTGGCAAGTGATCCAGCACATACACACACAAAAACACACCAAAGCAGCATCTTTTTCCACAAAAATCACCAAGTTATGTAATCAAGCTCAACAGTGGAAAGAAACATGAATTAATGCATGAATAACTAATTATGCAACTAATATGAGCTTAAGTCTAACAATAATATGAGTAAAAAGGGTAATAAAAATAGTACTTTTGAACACTTATCACGCCCCCAAACTCGAACTATTGCTTGTCCTCAAGCAATGCAAACTCATAATTACCTGCCAAGACTTTAATCATCAAAGACATGCTTCAAACTTGAATTCAAACCTCGGAACCGTGGCACAAAGTATGATCACCTTTTAATTTTTCGGATAGCACAAAAAATTACCCGGAACCAAACTATAATGCTCGTGACAATGTGTGTGCGTAGTTGTGTACAAGTTGATTTTCAAGATTCTATGTGAACAATAGGCTTTTATCAATTTAATTATCGGGGCATTTATTTTTATTTTCACTAGAACAATTTCGGGCATCTCTAGCAAAGTAAGCTATTTCTCATTTTATTTTAGTCGACTAGAGCCAATTTCGGGCACCTCTAGCGATTCTTTAATGTGCATTAACTACTAGAGCCAGTTTCGGGCACCTCTAGCAAGAAAGAGCAATTACTACTAGAGCCAGTTTTGGGCACCTCTAGCAAGAAATTAACTTTTAATTTTCAATTTTAAATTTACCCTAATTTTAAGCAACCTAAGTTCACTAAGTTTCTTTCAATCAACAAGCCACAACCGTGTAGAAAAAAATTAAGCATCATAGTAAAATTCTAAGTTCTTTTCATGTAATCCTAAAATTAAAGGTTCTTTCAATTAAGTGCAGTGGCAAAAATTCATCATTGGATATTCAACAAGTCTTAAGCAATTAAATCAAATTAAAGGCATGGCAAGTAACATATGCAACCTATATGTGATTGCTAAAGATGAATGCAACTAAACATGAAACTAACTAGAAACCAACACCCCCCAAACTCGAGAGAAGCATTGTCCTCAATGCACGTAAAAGTGGAACAAAATTTAAAAGAAACTAAATGAAATGAGTTAGTCAGAGAGGTCATTACCTCGAGTGATGAGTTTCCTTCGTGCCGTTTGCTTGATTCAATTTCCGGTCAGTGGTTGAATGCTTGTGGCTGGTACCGCGTGAATAGCATTACCTTGATTTGATCCATGTTTTCCAATGCAGGTTTACTTGCATGTGCATCAGTAGTTTCCGAAGCCATTGTTGTTGCCTGGGCATCGCCAATTTCTGTTGTGGTTGCTGTGGCGAGTAGTCGGCAGTGAATTTCCTTAGCATAGTAGTTGTGAGTCTTGTTGTGAAAAAGAAAACAAAGAAAACCTGAAAACTAAAGATAATGAAGAAAAATAAAATATCTCCTAAAAATAAAAATGAAAAAAAAAGAAAAAGAAAATATTGAAAGGAGAGCATGCTCAGGCATCTCCTAAAGTGACCACTTCTAATGTTACTGCATATCTGAGAAAACTTGAGGAGAGTCGTTTCCGATACTTCTTATAGTCCATCCGTACCCTCCATCGGGTGATAATATTGCCCAAAAAGAGTTTGGCCAATGTGCTTGCCACTACTCCCTTTTGCGTTACCATGGTGGAGGTGTCTTTCTTCTTTGTTCGCTTGTAGTCCATGTATACTCTCCACCTTGCTACTATTCCCGAAGGCACAAATATATTAATAGAAAAATTATATCCATTCTCAACCATTCAATTACCTCATTCTTGTCGACTTCTATCATGGTTGGATGTAGCCTTTGTTGTCGTGGCAATTGTTGCTCAAGCCAATTGCCGTGGCAATCGATTGTCAAATTTTGCTTTAAGTCAAGGGAATAATCAATTTTCTCAAGAGCTTTATGAATCCAAACACCTTTTTCTTTTGGCCTCTCAAACATCTCCATCGAGAGAGATTTCGATGGCTTCAAATCTACCAACCTCGGTTCCTCAAGACATACCCGCAATGGACGATGTGAGTTTTTTTAGAATTCAAAAGGTTTAACTATTACCTGCTCATATTCCATTGGCAAAGTATTATCATCTCGTTGATCTTGCATGTGGTCGAGTAATTGCCGTGGCAATTGTAGATGAGAGCAATCTACACATTCCTGCTTCAACATCAACGTTATAACTTTACGGGCATCGGGTTCCTCGTAATTTGTTGTAGTATTGTTGTTCTCGGCCTTCACCGAGTGTTGTCGCGGCATTGCTCGCTCAGGCTCCTCAATCATTGTCGAGGCAATTTGTTGTTCAAGCTCATCATGTGTTGGGCAGTCTTTCTCATTGGCATCCTCTTGACTTTGAGGTTCTAGTTGTTCCTCATACATCGGAGAGATTTCTTTGTATTGCTCCTTATCCTCTTGCCTTGGGACGTCAGTATCCCTAGGAATGAATTGTTGGTGCATGTTATCCATGACATATGTGGATCTCCCCAATTGATCTTCTGAATCCCCTAAGGTTGCATCCCACTGAGCTATCCTCGTATCCATAGATTTTGATAGTTCTCGAATCTCTTCAATTGATCCGTCAAGTCTAGCCAAGGAAGCTAGTAAAGTTTCCTCCAAGGAATTGGAATGCTCTTGAAAAGGACTACATTGCCATGGCATATCTGTTGTCGCGGCAAAATTGTTATGGTAAAAAAAATTGAGCTTTTTGACCATACCATGAAGAATTTTGCTGTTGGTTCCCTCTATGGTCCTCCATGTAGTTATATGCACCGAAAATGTGAGGGCAATTTTCAAACACATGATGTTCTCCACACATAGCACAAGATTTTTCCACGGTATAAGTTCTTTGGGCTTTTCTCGGTTGGTATAGCTAATCATAAAAGGGTGCAAGAAAATCTTGATTGGATTGATTCATATCTTCCAACATCATCTCTCGAATAGATTGGCTTTTATTTCCCGACATGTTGATGTCCCTTAACTTGTAGCGCACCTAAATTTTTTTTTTGATAAAACAAACAACAAGAAAAGTTAGTAAAACTAAGAGAAAAAAATGCAATAACAAAAACAACTAACACCAATTGCCAATCCCCGACAACGGCGCCAAAAACTTGTTGCGTGTAATAAGTGCTACGCAAATGTGCAAGTATACACGTCGCAAGTAATAAAGTGATACGAGTATCGAGTATCGTCTCCACAGGGATTGGTTTGTGCCACTTTGCTTAAGTTACTGCACTGTGAAAATAAAAACACAATTGATAATAGATGTTTTAATTAACGAGAAAAGTAAAAGCAATAAACTAAAAGAATAGATGAAAGAAAAAGAGAGAGATAGGCCAGGTTATCGTGAGTTGAGGTGTGATAGCCGATTGGATCGTTTTGGTAAAAGAGTGCACGGGCAACTCAGTTGCTGTGGCAACTTGCACAACGAGGTTGCCTTGGCAACTAATCGATGGTTGTCTGGGCAACTAGTTGGGCAACTACTTGGGCGTCTGGGCAGCAACTTCAAGGTTCGGCAGAGCGTTCTTCAATGGTTTCTTCTTATCCCTAAGTCGAAACTCTAGCTACTTGTGCATGCCTTGATAATACATCCCTGCTTGAATCAAGGGTGAACAACAACCAATCTTGCGCTCCTCTTATCTGTTGAAATCCTTAACTTATTCCTAAGCCAGATTAATCTTCACCATCAATAGATTGAATAAAGACCATACTCATTCGTTTCTTGAATCTAACTCTCCCGATATTAGATAAATAGATGAAGTTACGAGATCCTCTCCCAATTCACTCGCAAACAAGAATAAAAGCCAAGAATGAGTAAACCTTGAATAGAAAAGTGCAAACTCTTATTACCTAAACAAAATCCAATTGTTTCTCACTACAACAAAACACAATAACCCCAACCAATCAAGTTAGTTCATGGTTGGGTTCAAAAGATATACAAAGAATAATCCCCAAACCATGAATCTAATGGAAGCAAAGAAGAAGAAAAAATCGAACTCTCTCTCTCCTTGCTATCTTGTCGAAATTTCTATATTTTCTCTTTCTTGCCCTTTGGAGTTGTCGAAAATCCTCTCCTCTTGCTCTCTATGGAATTGTCGAAATCTCCTTCTTATTTATAGGTCTAGGCCAAAGTCTTTCTTTGAGGAGGAGTTTGAGTTGGAATTAAATTATCTTTAAAGAATATAATTCTTTATTATAATTGTATTCCTACTAGAACTTCTCATATCTTCTTGGAATTTAATTCTTCTTTAATCTCTGCATGGAAATCAAATTCCTTTGGGTTTGGGCTTTGCTCCACGTCATCTTGGGCTTGTCTAGTCATCAATTTCGACATCCCTATTGCATTTTCTCTTTGTCGACAATTGCCATGCCAATTGGCTCGGCGTCTCTTTCATACATTGCCCTGGCAACTAGCTCGGCATATCCTTCATGCATTGCCTTGGAAACTAGCTCGGCATTGCTTTGGCAAGTGATCCTGCACATACACACACAAAAACACACCAAAGCAGCATCTTTTTCCACAAAAATCACCAAGTTATGTAATCAAGCTCAACAGTGGAAAGAAACATGAATTAATGCATGAATAACTAATTATGCAACTAATATGAGCTTAAGTCTAACAATAATATGAGTAAAAAGGGTAATAAAAATAGTACTTTTGAACACTTATCACGCCCCCAAACTCGAACTATTGCTTGTCCTCAAGCAATGCAAACTCATAATTACCTGCCAAGACTTTAATCATCAAAGACATGCTTCAAACTTGAATTCAAACCTCGGAACCGTGGCACAAAGTATGATCACCTTTTAATTTTTCGGATAGCACAAAAAATTACCCGGAACCAAACTATAATGCTCGTGACAATGTGTGTGTGTAGTTGTGTGCAAGTTGATTTTCAAGATTCTATGTGAACAATAGGCGTTTATCAATTTAATTATCGGGGCATTTATTTTTATTTTCACTTGAGCCAATTTCGGGCACCTCTAGCGATTCTTTAATGTGCATTAACTACTAGAGCCAGTTTCGGGCACCTCTAGCAAGAAAGAGCAATTACTACTAGAGCCAGTTTTGGGCACCTCTAGCAAGAAATTAACTTTTAATTTTCAATTTTAAATTTACCCTAATTTTAAGCAACCTAAGTTCACTAAGTTTCTTTCAATCAACAAGCCACAACCGTGTAGAAAAAAATTCAGCATCATAGTAAAATTCTAAGTTCTTTTCATGTAATCCTAAAATTAAAGGTTCTTTCAATTAAGTGCAGTGGCAAAAATTCATCATTGGATATTCAACAAGTCTTAAGCAATTAAATCAAATTAAAGGCATGGCAAGTAACATATGCAACCTATATGTGATTGCTAAAGATGAATGCAACTAAACATGAAACTAACTAGAACCAACAGCCCCCAAACTCGAGAGAAGCATTATCCTCAATGCATGTAAAAGTGGAACAAAATTTAAAAGAAACTAAATGAAATGAGTTAGTCAGAGAGGTCGTCACCTCGAGTGATGAGTTTCCTTCGTGTCGTTTGCTTGATTCAATTTCCGGTCAGTGGTTGAATGCTTGTGGCTGGTACCGCGTGAATAGCATTACCTTGATTTGATCCATGTTTTCCGATGCAGGTTTACTTGCATGTGCATCAGTAGTTTTCGAAGCCATTGTTGTTGCCTGGGCATCGCCAATTTCTGTTGTGGTTGCTGTGGCGAGTAGTCGGCAGTGAATTTCCTTAGCATAGTAGTTGTGAGTCTTGTTGTGAAAAAGAAAACAAAGAAAACCTTAAAACTAAAGATAATGAAGAAAAATAAAATATCTCCTAAAAATAAAAATGAAAAAAAAGAAAAAGAAAAAGAAAATATTGAAAGGAGAGCATGCTCAGGCATCTCCTAAAGTGACCACTTCTAATGTTACTGCATATCTGAGAAAACTTGAGGAGAGTCGTTTCTGATACTTCTTATAGTCCATCCGTACCCTCCATCGGGTGATAATATTGCCCAAAAAGAGTTTGGCCAATGTGCTTGCCACTACTCCCTTTTGCGTTACCATGGTGGAGGTGTCTTTCTTCTTTGTTCGCTTGTAGTCCATGTATACTCTCCACCTTGCTACTATTCCTGAAGGCACAAATATATTAATAGAAAAAATTATATCCATTCTCAACCATTCAATTACCTCATTCTTGTCGACTTCTATCATGGTTGGATGTAGCCTTTGTTGTCGTGGCAATTGCTGCTCAAGCCAATTGCCGTGGCAATCAGTTGTCAAATTTTGCTTTAAGTCAAGGGAAGAATCAATTTTCTGAAGAGCTTTATGAATCCAAACACCTTTTTCTTTTGGCCTCTCAAACATCTCCATCAGTAGAGATTTCGATGGCTTCAAATCTACCAACCTCGGTTCCTCAAGACATACCTGCAATGGACGATGTAAGTTTTTAAAGAATTCAAAAGGTTTAACTATTACCTGCTCATATTCCATTGGCAAAGTATTATCATCTCGTTGATCTTGCATGTGGTCGAGTAATTGCCGTGGCAATTGTAGATGAGAGCAATCTACACATTCCTGCTTCAACATCAACGTTATAACTTTCTGGGCATCAGGTTCCTCAGAATTTGCTGTAGTATTGTTGTTCTCAGCTTCACCGAGTTTTGTCGCGGCATTGCTCTGTTCAGGATCCTCAATCATTGCCGAGGCAATTTATTGTTCAAGCTCATCATGTGTTGGGTAGTCTCTCTCATTGGCATCCCCTTGACTTTGAGATTCTAGTTGTTCCTCACACATCAGAGAGATTTCTTTGTATTGCTCCTTATCCTCTTGCCTTGGGACGTCAGTATCCCTAGGAATGAATTGTTGGTGCATGTTATCCATGACATATGTGGATCTCCCCAATTGATCTTCTGAATCCCCTAAGGTTGCATCCCACTGAGCTATCCTCGTATCCATAGATTTTGATAGTTCTCGAATCTCTTCAATTGATCCGTCAAGTCTAGCAAGGAAGCTAGTAACGTTTCCTCCAAGGAATTGGAATGCTCTTGAAAAGGACTACATTGCCATGGCATATCTGTTGCTGCGGCAAAATTGTTATGGTAAAAAAATTTTGAGCTTTTTGACCATACCATGAAGAATTTTGCTGCTGGTTCCCTCTATGGTCCTCCATGTAGTTATATGCACCGAAAATGTGAGGGCAATTTTCAAACACATGATGTTCTCCACACATAGCACAAGATTTTTCCACGGTATAAGTTCTTTGGGCTTTTCTCGGTTGGTATAGGTAATCATCAAAGGGTGCAAGAAAATCTTGATTGGATTGATTCATATCTTCCAACATCATCTCTCGAATAGATTGGCTTTTATTTCCCGACATGTTGATGTCCCTTAACTTAGCGCACCTAAATTTTTTTTTTTTTTTAAAACAAACAAAAAAAAAAAAGTTAGTAAAACTAAGAGAAAAAAATGCAATAACAAAAACAACTAACACCAATTGCGAATCCCCGGCAACGGCGCCAAAAACTTGTTACGTGTAATAAGTGCTACGCAAATGTGCAAGTATACACGTCGCAAGTAATAAAGTGATACGAGTATCGAGTATCGTCTCCACAGGGATTGGTTTGGGCCACTTTGCTTAAGTTATCGCCTTTGTGAAAATAAAAACACAATTGATAATAGAGGTTTTAATTAACGAGAAAAGTAAAAGCAATAAACTAAAAGAATAGATGAAAGAAAAAGAGAGAGATAGGCCAGGTTATCGTGAGTTGAGGTGTGATAGCCGATTGGATCGTTTTGGTAAAAGAGTGCACGGGCAACTCAGTTGCCGTGGCAACTTGTGCGAGGTTGCCTTGGCAACTAATCGATGGTTGCCTAGGCAACTAGTTGGGCAACTACTTGGGCGTCTGGGCAGCAACTTCAAGGTTCGGCAGAGCGTTCTTCAATGGTTTCTTCTTATCCCTAAGTCGAAACTCTAGCTACTTGTACATGCCTTGATAATACATCCCTGCGTGAATCAAGGGTGAACAACAACCAATCTTGCGCTCCTCTTAGCCGTTGAAATCCTTAACTTATTCCTAAGCCAGATTAATCTTCACCATCAATAGATTGAATAAAGACCATACTCATTCGTTTCTTGAATCTAACTCTCCCGATATTAGATAAATAGATTAAGTTACGAGATCTTCTCCCAATTCACTCGCAAACAAGAATAAAAGCCAATAATGAGTAAACCTTGAATAGAAAAGTGCAAACTCTTATTACCTAAACAAAATCCAATTATTTCTCACTACAACAAAACACAATAACCCCAACCAATCAAGTTAGTTCATGGTTGGGTTCAAAATATATACAAAGAATAATCCCCAAACCATGAATCTAATGGAAGCAAAGAAGAAGAAGAAATCGAACTCTTTCTCTCCTTGCTATCTTGTCGAAATTTCTCTATTTTTCTCTTTCTTGCCCTTTGGAGTTGTCGAAAATCCTCTCCTCTTGCTCTCTATGGAATTGTCGAAATCTCCTTCTTATTTATAGGGCTAGGCCAAAGTCCTTCTTTGAGGAGGAGTTTGAGTTGGAATTAAATTATCTTTAAAGAATATAATTCTTTATTATAATTGTATTCCTACTAGAACTTCTCCTATCTTCTTGGAATTTAATTCTTCTTTAATCTCTGCATGGAAATCAAATTCCTTTGGGTTTGGGCTTTGCTCCACGTCATCTTGGGCTTGTCTAGTCATCAATTTTGACATCCCTATTGCATTTTCTCTTTGTCGACAATTGCCATGGCAACTGGCTCGGCGTCTCCTTCATGCATTGCCCTGGCAACTAGCTCGGCATATCCTTCATGCATTGCCTTGGCAACTAGCTCGGCATTGCTTTGGCAAGTGATCCTGCACATACACACACAAAAACACACCAAAGCAGCATCTTTTTCCACAAAAATCACCAAGTTATGTAATCAAGCTCAACAGTGGAAAGAAACATGAATTAATGCATGAATAACTAATTATGCAACTAATATGAGCTTAAGTCTAACAATAATATGAGTAAAAAGGGTAATAAAAATAGTACTTTTGAACACTTATCACCGTCGACTACGTGTCTAAGTGGGTTGAGGCAGCTGCAGTTCCCAACAACGATTCTAAGACCGTGCAACGATTCTTGCAGAAAAACATATTTACACGGTTTGGGATGCCGAGAGCAATTATCAGTGACGAAGGCAAGCATTTTGACAACAGACTAATTGCCAAGATGTTGCAATGCTTCGGCATATCACACAAGATCGCCACAGTATATCACCCACAAACCAACGGGCAAGCAGAAATTTCCAACCGAGAATTGAAGGGTATACTCGAGAAAGTTGTAAATCCCTCTAGGAAGGATTGGTCATTAAGACTAGATGACGCGCTTTGGGCATATCGTACTGCATTCAAAACACCCTTAGGTATGTCCCCCTTCCGACTTGTCTATGGCAAGACATGCCATCTACCGGTGGAAATCGAACACAAGGCATACTGGGCAATCAAGACCGTGAATATGGATTGGGAAAGTGTCGGACAAAAGTGTTTGTTGGACCTCAATGAGATAGAAGAATTACGTGCACTCGCCTATAACAATGCACGAATCTACAAGGAGAAAACAAAGCGATGGCATGACAAAAAACTATTGCCGCGGCAATTCACGCTAGGGCAACTAGTTCTCTTATTCAATTCTCGGCTAAAACTTTTCCCGGGAAAGCTGAAATCAAGGTGGTCGGGACCATTCGAAGTCATTAAACCATTCTCTCATGGTGCCGTGATAATCAAGTCCATCTCTGACAATCATGAATTCAAAGTTAATGGACAAAGATTTAAGCACTACAATGGTGTCCATGTGGAACGTAACAAAGAAGTGGTCAACTTAGGAGATGCATGAGCATGCTCTCCTTTCAATATTTTCTTTTTTATTTTTATTTTTATTTTTATTTTTATTTTTAGGAGATATTTTATTTTTCTTCATTATCTTTAGTTTCCAGGTTTTCTTTGTTTTCTTTTCCACAACAAGACTCACGACCAGGATGTCTAAGAAAATTTCCTGCCGAAATCCTTGCCCCGGCAACCGCAACAGATGATGCCGCGGCAACCTACATCGTGCCTGCACAAGCTGATGCCACGGCAACCAACCCTGAAGATGCCACGGCAACCAAAGCTAAAGACATCCCGGCAACCACTGCAAAAGCCAAAGGTAAAGCACCTATGCCCGAATCAACTCCTACGGAATCATTTTCTGATTTTTCAGATTCGAACGAGTCCTCCATTGAACCAACAAAGACCGCACCAATTGAATCCTCCAAGCGAAAAGCCAATGACATTGATGAAGAGGACGATGAGGACAACCCCGTACGAGGATCGATTCCACCACCGGCAACAAGAAAACAACCATCGCGTTCAAGCAAGAGAATCAAGACACCGACCAAAAGGAAACGAATCATCTACGATGACGAACTCTCGGAGTAAGTCCTCGTATGCATTTTATTTTTCGTTATTTTTATTTTTCTTTAATGCATGCATTGAGGATAATGCCTCACTCGAGTTTGGGGGGGATTGTTATTAGTAGTTACCATGTTTAGTTACATTCATCTTAAGTATTACATTTAGGATACATAAATTGCTTGCCATGCCTTTAGTTGAAACAAGTATTGCTTAGATTTGATGAATATCCGATGATGACTTTGCCAATGCACTTAATTGATAGAATTTTTATTCTAGGATAACCATGGAAAAACTTAGAATTTTACTATGATACTAAATTTGATGAAACACTGTTGTGGTTTGATTGATTTAAGGAATTCTAGTGAACTTAGGTTGATAATTAACAAATTGGGGGATTAGAATAAAACTTGGATGAATGCTAGAGGTGCCCGAAATTGGCTCTAGCATGTGCTAAAAAAATTGATCGCTAGAGGTGCCCGAAACTGGCTCTAGTATGTGTTAAAAAAATTGATCGCTAGAGGTGCCCGAAACCGGCTCTAGTCGAATAAATTAACTTAATAAAACTAAAAACAAAACACTAGAGGTGCCCAAAATTGGCTCTAGTTAAAACATGTTAAAAATAACCCAATGAAGTAATTTGAAAACCTCTTGTTTGCATAGAATCCGAAAAATCAACTTGAACACAACTCTGCACACACTCACAAGCATTATAGTTTGATTCCGAGTAACTCCTAAGTTTTTTGAAAAATAAAAAGCCAATCATACTTTGTGCCCCGGTTCAGAGAATTGAAATCAAGTTCAAAGCTAAGTTTGTGAAAATTGAAGTCTTGGCAGGTAATTATTAGTTTGCATTGCTTGAGGACAAGCAATAGTTCGAGTTTGGGGGTGTGATAAGTGTTCAAAAGTACTATTTTTCTTACCCTTTTTACTCATATTAGTTGCATAATTAGCCATTCATGCATGAATCCATGTTTCCTTCCATCGTTGAGCTTGATTACATAACTTGGTAGTTTTTGTGGGAAAAGATGCTGCTTTGGTGTGTTTTGTGTGTATATGCAGGATCACTTGCCAAAGCAAGGCTAGAGCTAGTTGCCAGGGCAATGCATGAAGGAGACGCTGAGCTAGTTGCCAGGGCAATACATGAAGGAGACGCCGAGCCAGTTGCCATGGCAATTGTCGACAAGAGCAAAGGTGATATGGTGGTCGAAATTGATTACTATACAAGCCCAAGATGACGTGGAGCAAAGCCCAGACCCAAAGGAATTTGATTGCCATGCAGAGATTAAAGAAGAATTAAATTCCAAGAAGATAGGAGAAGTTCTAGTAGGAATACAATTATAATAAAGAATTATATTCTTTAAAGATAATTTAATTCCAACTTAACTTCCTCCTCAAAGAAGGACTTTGGCCTAGCCCTATAAATAAGATGGAGATTTCGACAATCCAGAGAGCAAGAAGAGGGAAAATTTCGACAACCCCATAGGGCAAGAGGAGAGAAATTTCGACAAGAGAGCAAGGGAGAGAGAGTTCGATTTCTTCTTCTTCTTCTTTGCTTCCATTAGATTCATGGTTTAGGGATTATTCTTTGTATATCTTTTGAACCCAACCATGAACTAACTTGATTGGTTGGGGTTATTGTGTTTTGTTGTTGTGAGAAACAATTGGATTTTGTTTAGGTAATAAGAGTTTGCACTTTTCTATTCAAGGTTTACTCATTCTTGGCTTTTATTCTTGTTTGTGAGTGAATTGGGAGAGGATCTTGTAACTTCATCTATTTATCTAATATCGGGTATCACACCTTTTTCCAAGGTTTGGATTTTGTTTAGGTAATAAGAGTTTGCACTCTTTTTCCAAGACGATCCAATCGGCTATCACACCTCAACTCACGATAACTTGGCCTATTTACTCTATTTTAATTTCATCTATTCTTTTAGTTTATTGCTCTTAGTTTTCTCGTTAATTAAAACCTCTATTATCAATTGTGTTTTTATTTTCACAGTGCAGTAACTTAAGCAAAGTGGCCCAAACCAATCCCTGTGGAGATGATACTCGATACTCGTATCACTTTATTACTTGCAACGTGTATACTTGCACATTTGCGTAGCACTTATTACACGCAACAACAATCATAATCCCTCGACACATATGAGGTTACTTATTATAGTGCACTTTAAACCCCATGACATGCCAGCTATATCTGATAACATTTATTCATTGTCACTTGCCAATATATTTCATATTAAACATGATACCTTACTATTTTTCATATACATTATTTAAAATAATTTCCAATTCAACAAACCATACATTTACATATCATTGAAATACTTTTCATTAAGCATTTAGTATGTTCAAATATCATCAATATAAGATCATTTGGATCATAATCCATTTCCAAAACATGCATATAACAGTAGGTATCAAATCATAAGCATAGGCATGAGAAAATCAACTTTGCCAAATCGAAATTAAGAGCAAAATCATCTAATACTTACTTTCGAGCTTAGACAAGCGTTTTAAGCTTAATATAAACTCACAAAATCACTTTCAAACCTTTACAAATCTGGAAATCACGTTTCCACTCACCGACAACACAAAGTTCCACTTTTCAATGCAAAATCAAGCGTCTGAAGCTACCGAAACTTCACCACTCATTGTCGAATCAAACTCCCCTGTTTTATCCACACAAAAACAGATGATCAATGCATCATTATGCATCTTTAATCCCAGCAACATCAATTCTCAACATCGCCTCACCAAGAACCACCACAAACCTTCCAAAAACAACCAAAAACCACTTCGATATCAACCTAAACAAAGTCCAACCATAACCTAATGATTTGAACATCTAATCAACATCAATTAACATCTAAAAACACTTTCAACTTCATCTTATACCTCCATCAACCTTCTAACAGCTTAATCACCTCAAAATCTAACTATTCACAACCTAGAAAATTAGCAATTCAAATAGTTTTAGGATTTCTTTTACAAATCTCTTCTCATAACATTAAAACATATCTTAGATGTGATATGCCTCAATTAAAACCACCACAAAACATATCTATAACAAAGATCCACCAATTCCTTACTAAAACCAACTTTAAACCTTTTAATCTTAATTTATTCAGCAACACACATCAAAAACCAATTGTAAAAGATCAAAAACTTGGGAATTTCAGTAAAGAACCTTTGATTAGAGGAGGGAAAAGAAAATCACCTCTAATGGTTGGCTTCTCCCTTAATTGGCATGATTTGAGTAAAATCTCCAAGAAAACAAGTTAGATTTGATGTAGAAATCAAATTAATAAATTGAGAAATCAAAATGAAATCGAAAGGGGTTGATCCGTTGAGAGCAAAAGTGATTACGTGAGAAAGTAAACCATCTTTTAAAAACCTTTTTGATAAAATCTATTTTATTTTTATTTAATAAACATTTTAAAACCATTTAAAAATAGCCTAAAATAAGGGAAAAGTCTGATTAAAAACATTGGTATATTAGCTCCTTAAAGATTCTAAGTTTTGACCCTTTTACAATTTAGTCACCAAAACAGTTTTGAAAACTTTACATTTTAGTCACTAAACACTAATGTCATTTGATTCAAAATCATTTCATTAAATTCGGTTTACCAAAACCCTTTAAATAATCATTAAATATTTTCCACAGTTTTTCCATATTTTATTTCATGGTAAAAATATTTATTACAAATTAATTCCCGAAACTTGATCGAACTGACTAATCCAGTTCACCCGAACCGTCTAATCTATCTAGCTAACTTCTAGGCCCAAATTTGCGGCATTACACCTAACATCTAAACCCTAAAGTCTAACCACATTTCTTAAATTCTAAACCCTAAACCTAAACTCTAAACTAAATTCCTAAACCATAAAACTAGAGTACTTGTGGAAGCAAAAAGTTCACCGCGAGTGCATGAAATATTTCAAAAAAAAACACTATGTTCTTCTATGGAAAGATTTTGTATCCATCCATATTGAACGTGTTGCAAATAATTTATTCATTGCCGCGTTCACAATTAAGGGTCTAATGAGTGGTTTTTCTTCACTGCGGTATACGCTAGTCCAACGGTTGCTACACGTTGACGTTTTGACCTCAGCTTGAAAATCTAAACCCTGGGAATGATGTTGCATGGGTCCTGGGTGGTGACTTCAATGCTACCTTGAGTGTGGAAGACAGGAGTGGTGGGGCTCAACTTGGTTCGGGTGTCAATTCCCTTTTTGCATATTTTGTTTTCTCCATGGGGCTCAGTTATGCAAGCTTCTCGGGTCCTCAATTTACTTAGAGTTGCAGGAACATTTCAAAACACTTGGATAGATATCTTGTTAATGAACCTTGGCTATCCCTTAACCCAACATTCTCTGTCTCGCACTTAGATATGCTTGGTTTCGATCATATGCCTATTTTACTTCGTTTGGCCTTGACAAACAACCCTCCTAGTCAGCGACCTTTCTGCTTTCTCGCTAGTTGGTAGGATCGCCCGGAGTTTGCTGTGTTGCTATCATCTTGTTGGGATGGGAACCGCGACATTATTGATAACCTTAGTGAATTTAAATCAAAGGTGAGGGATTGGAATTGTGCTATTTTTTTCCATATTGATCGTAGTAAAAAAAGGGCTTATGGCGGAATTGACCATAAGCTTGAGTCTTGTGTTTCTGATTCGTTGAATATATTGAGACAAGAATTGGTTACTCAGCTTAACTTGGTTTTAGAACAGGAAGAGATGTTATGGTTTCAACGAGCTAGATCTAAGTGGCTTTCTCAAGGTGATCAAAATACCAAGTTTTTCCATGCGTGTACTGTGAGTCACTATAAACTTTCATTGCTACTCTAAAACTTCCTAACGGTACTTGGTGTTCGAATCAGATAGAGCGCAGTAACCTGGCGACTAGTTATTTTTTGGATCTCTTCTCCTCTTCGAGTGCAACGTTGTCGAGCTTTCCTATATTTGGCCGGTTTCATCATTTTGTTGCTAATGATTTATAGAAACATTCTGCACCTGTGTTGGACCAGGAAATTTTTTAGGTGGTCTTTTCGATCGGACCTTTTAAAGCCCTAGGAGTGGATGGTTTACACGCATCCTTCTTTCAGAGGAATTGGGAGACTGTTAGCAAATGCGTGTGTTCTTTTATTAAAGATGTTTTCACCTCAGATACCGTGTCGCCTTTGTTGAACCAAATTTTGTTGGTCCTTATTCTAAAGGTTGAGAGTCCGAAGCTAATCTCGCAATTTAGACTGATCAGCCTCTGTAATGTTTTGTACAAAATGGCGACTAAGGTGATTGTGAACCGTTTGAAACCGTTCTTACCACTGTGGGTGTTGGATAACCAAACCAGTTTTGTTCCCAGTCATCTAATTACAGATAATGTTATTATTGCGCAGAAAGTTATTCATTCCATATGGCGTACGAAGGGTAAAATGGGTTGGATGGCTATGAAAATAGATTTAGAGAAAGCCTATGACAGACTGGAATGAGACTTCATTAGCGATACTCTTACGGATCTTGGAATTCCTGATGATCTTCGTGGCCTAATCATGAGTTGTGTCTCATCTGTCTCGACGCAAGTTCTTTGGAATGATTTAGTTACCCTTCATTCACTCCATCTCGAGGGATTCTGTAATCCCCTAAACCCGACTTAGAAGAAATAACTGAATTTAGGAAGTCACAATTAAAAACATGTCCATCAAGCAACGATTATAGGTTAAAATAATTTATAATTCAAGAAAAATGATTAATAAAGTAAAACTCAATAAATATTCCAATTATTATAAAACTCAATATTTTAAACCATGTTCTGATAGTTGATAAAATATTTGGAAACAAATTCATAAATGCATGCATCCAATAAATCCCAAATTATAACAGTCACAATGTCCGGATTACATATTTGTCCCAAATATTTATAAATAATCCAAAATAATAGAGAAGTTCATACTAATAAATAATTGTGAAGTCTAAAATGAGAGATCCCCCAAGTACCGAGTCTCCTAAAGAGTCTGAGTATATCAGAAAAAGAAAGACTATGGGGGTGTAAGCTAAAGAACTTAGTGTGTCTCTAGAGTGCAAGCAACCACAAAACAAAACAATGTTTTTGTTTTTCTGATAATTTTTTGAAAACACATTAAATCAAAATAAATCTGAATCATAATGATATGATGTCCGATGCACATGAAAATACAATACCCAATCTCTGTTGCATCGTCTGAAGAATAAGGTTCCCCAGAACCACTCTCTACTTTCACCATCCGAAGTGGAACTCAGTCCAAAGGTGGAACCACAAATTCAAAGCGAAATTCAGCCCGAAGGGTGAAACCACTAAACTTACCCATACAATCCCAACCTATGTACATACAATGTTATGATCCTGATTTCAGAATTTGAATCTCATCTAAAACTTGAATTGTTAAAATTCAAGTTGCACAATTCTATAAATCCGATGTTTCACAATTCAGTAAATATGATAATTCATAATTCGGTAAATCTAATTTTTTTGATAAATCACAATATGCATTTTATGCATGATATCTGAAAATGTTCACCCGATTACAACAGAATTATGCGCACAACTAAATCGGAACCTACGATGATACTCTATATTAATATTTATTATTATCACTAAGCCACCAACTAAAAATATAAGAACTAATATGAAGGTATACTCACGTGAAGATCTCGAAGAATGTGCACGATCGGTCAAAACAACTAGAGGTAACTCATCGGCCTCAAAGTCGATACCTCAACACGAGAATAAGTCAGATCAAACCAATATTCAATTCTTCTGAAATTACTAAGTACAATAAATTGTAAATAGTAACACGGAGCTTTTGAGTTCGAATTTGATGAAACGGGCAGTAGATTCAGACTCAGAACGTTGAAAAAAGGTTAAAAAGAAGGTTGTTCAAAAAAAGTCAACTTCTAGTTAATGGTCAAAGTCAACCTAGTCAAAGCCAAATTGTCAACGTTAACTTGACTGGTCAAAGGTCAATACAGACGTAAGGTCAAAGTCAACACTAACGTCACATGGTCAAACGGTCAAGGTTCGATCAACGATTAAGATTCGATTTGGTCAACTCGAGTCGGATCTTATTAACGAGTCGTGGTCAAAAGTCAACTGTCGGGTCAAAGGGTCCAAGGTCAAAATTGGTTCAATCAGTTATGCTGGTTCACTGGTTCGGTTTAGACCACTCATATATTGGGTCACTCACGTGCATGGGTCATCCAAATACACTCACTCACACTAAAAACCCCACGGTTGGGTTCAACCAAAAACACGCAGCCCACTTCTAATTGGTTTCTCGAACCTTTCGGCCTAAACTGATGGCCCAACTCACATACACACAAGGGTTTCATCCCTTGTTCACTAGAATTTGCAGAACACTTTGATGGTGCTAGTGGCAATAAAGATTCAACGGCAACGACGGCACAACAAATGTCGCAGCAAAGGCAGCAAGCAAGGCAACAGAGATAAGACACGATGATGGCTCAAGGGGAAAACAAAGCAGTGGTAGAGCTAGCCAAGGTAGTGAGTAGTTCTCACAAGAATGACCCACAACTCAAAAACAAAGCATCAAAGGATCAAAAACAATAAATGACAGTTACAACACAAGATTGAAAATGAACTAAAGTGCTTACCCAACCCAAAACAGAATCTGCTAATGGAAAGAAAGGGAAAACAAACAGTTCTCAACTATTGTTTGCAAGCGGTAGACGATGATGGTAAACTGATGTTTGGGGTTTGACCGCATGATGACGGTGGTCGAGTTGGTAATGGCGGTGCTCAACACAAATGATGGGAAGGTGGTTACTGGAGCTTGATCAGAGAAAGGGTGAGAGGTTGGTTATTTTCAGAAAAGAGCAATCGGGAGAGGAGCAGCTGCTGATATAAAAAAAATGCCCCAAGATGCTTTAGGGGAGTGGATTGTAGGATTGTAGGATGGCGGTGTTCTTCGCAATCATGATGGTGAGTGGATTGTAGGATTTGCAAAAAGTATTGGCTTATGCTCTGCTATCTATGAGTGCCTTCGCCAAGCTTGGGACCTATGTATTAGCCATCTTTGGATCAAAACTGATTGTAGTAATGATGTGGATATTCTTCAAGACCGATCCACTCCACAGTGTCGTCGCTCTCTTGTTCAACATATATGAGATTTACCGGATAGGCAATGGGAAGTCAAAGTCTCTGCTATCTCATGGGAAGGTAATAAGGTGGCGGATTCTCTCACCCACATGGCTTGGCAACTCGCGCTTGGATTTCATGAGTTTCTTGAGCCCCCTAGTTCTATTGCCAATCTTCTGTAGTTGGATTCTCCAGGTTAATTTTTTCGTTTCTTCTTGTTATGTTTTTGTTTTAGTTTGAGCTTTTGTCCAATTTGTCTTGATCATTTTATTTGTAATTATTGTCATGTGCACTTTGTTTCCTTATTCAAGTTTAGAGAGATTTTTTAATGAAGTTTATAGTTATACCCCTGTTAATTTAAAACACACTATGTTTTGGTTATATCCAATTCATTAGGTCACTATTCAATGAATCCTCCACCAAACTAATGTTTGGTTCACTACAACATGCGCAACATAATTTAAAAAGGAAAACGAATTAGTTGTGATATTTAAGGATTTTATTTTGATACACAGTTCGTGTAAAATAATTTTACATAATCCTTCTATAAAATCTAAAACCCTAACACCCTTAATTCTAAACCCTAAATTCTAACTCCTAAACACTAAACTCTAACCCTAAACCTTAAATTCTAAACCTTACAATCTAAACTCCTAAACTAAACCCCTAATCCCTAAATTTGAAAAGCACGTGTAAACTTTGATTTATACAGACTGTGTATCAAACTTTTTCTCGATATTTAATATAACAAATTTATATTAATTTAATTATTTATAATATTTAAACAATTATTTTTATTTATATTTAAAATAATTGGGGAAATTGCACCAATATTGCAGGGGAATTTTTTTCTATAAATATGACATCTTTTTTTTTTTTCAAATCTATAGCATTTGCTACAGTAAAAGTGAAGTCGGTGGGAATATAATCCGACTTCACTATGTATCCTTTTTTTAATTAAAATATGTTAAAGACAGTAGGCCTACAATCCGACTTCAGTGTAAAATATTGTTCAAAGACAGTGTGTATTCTCTCCTACTTTAATTTTTTAATTGAAAAAAGCCATTCACTATTCAAAGATGGTGTGTGTTACTTCCGACTTCACTTTTACCGTAAAAAGTACTACATTTAAAAAAAAAAAACAAGAACTACATTTGTGAAAAAAAAAATCAAGTACCATATTTATGTAAAGTTTCCAAAATAATTTTACATGCATGTAATGGATAAAATGAATATACACTTCAATATAATGATTAGATATGCATGTACGTGAATATAATTTTAAATTATTTAATAATATTTATATTAAAAATTTATTTAAGGCTTTAGTAATAATTAGGTGTGAATGCACATGGATAAAACTTTTATAGCACGTATCACTTAAAGTGTTATAACTATATACTAATTACAATTAACACCACAAATAGTCTCATATACTTTTGTCAGTTTGTGTTTTCAATCAAATAGTCTATAAAGAAAATCGCTGAGAGAAAAAAAATGAAGATTTTTAATCTAAGTTATGGTTTTTCAAATAGAAAGTATCTAGTTGTATTCTAACGACAAATGACACCATAGAAAGATGAAATTCATTTTTAATTGCTGATAAGATAATATGATATAACATTTGTTCAGTTTATTACACTACAATATTATTTTATGTTTTATCTAAATCTATTACTTAAATTATAATTAAAAATCTTTTATTTTAGAATATTTCATATTTAAATTATTTTATTAGAAATAAAATTAATTAAATATGAAATAGTACAATGCAGCTTTCTAATTTAGGCCTATAAACAATCGAACGAACTTCAACGAGGGTATGCTCATATTCGTTCTTTTAATTTTAAACAAATGAAAAAACATGAACAACTAAACGGACATAATTTCTTGTTTGTGTTCGTTTGTTAAGGAATGTAGTTTTTCGTGTTCGTTCGTTAAAATGATAAATGAACGTGAATGAACACAAACGAACATAAAAGGATATATGTGAATAAACTTAAACGAACATAAACGAATGAACATACGTGAATTGTTTTTAAATATAATACTTTTATTATAAAAAATAATAAATATAAATAAACAGATGTGAATAATTTTAAACGAACATAAACAAATGGATTACCGAACGTTCACGAACGTAAATGAACGAACAAGTATTTGTTCTTGTTTATACATTTAATTAAACGAACCAAAAATTTTATTCATATTTATTTATTTAATAAATAAACAAACATAAACGAATTTCTCACCAAACGATTCAAAAATGATTCACCGAACGTATGGTTCGTTATAGCCCTATTCCAATTTGAAGAGATTGGACCGTTAAATTAGGTCTTCGGCTCCAGCCCACCACTCCAAAACCCGCTCTCATTAGCCCGACCCATTAATGATGTCTCGCGTCCACTGATCTCCACCGTCAATTAAAAGCTTCAATTAACTCGTGGGGGCCCACCATGCAAAAAAAGAGTGCAAAGCAGCGAAGATGGTCCCACTTTAACCATAGATAATTTCGAGAGTTAACTTAACCTCTGATCTGGGTTAGATCCTAGGCGTTTAGCTCATCTCCATCTATCCCCTTCCACAAAATGATTAGGGTTTAAAAAATCTCCCAAATCGATTGATCTTCTATCCATTTCTTTTGGATTCTTAAGCTCAAACCTACGAGTTCTTCATTTTTTTAATTCCGTGGGAATTGATTGAAATTCAATTGAAAAAAGAGAAAAAAAAATAGGGAAAGACAAAATGGAGACGCAGAGGATAGTAGAGTTTCCTCACAAGAATATGGATAAACGTCCCAGGAAAAGGCCCAGATTAACATGGGATATGCCTCCTCCTCTTCCTCCTCCTAAGGTAACAGAAAGAAGTTTGTCTTTTTTCTTCTTTGTTTTTGTTGATTTTTTTCAGAATTTTTTCTTACATGATGGGGAATTTCTCTCAGAATAATAGTAATTTTTAGCATCTTGCTTTGATGTGTAATTTGACAAATCTCCCTAATTTTTTTTCCATATTTTCCATCGAATCTTGCTTATATTGAGCTTTAAAAATTCTAAATAACATAGGGAATTTAACTGCAATGAGATGATTATTGATCTACACTCGGAATTATTTCTTTTGTTTATATTTCATGTAAAGAAATTATTATTTGATTTGAGAAATGAATTTTTTCCCCTTGTGATTTTTTGTTTTGTTCTAATGGCTTTGCAGGTTCTTCCGGCAATATATTGCGGTCAGGAATTCGGGAATGGAGGGATACCTAATTTTTCATTTCCAAATAATATGTTTTACAGGGGAATTTCTCGTAATGGATCTCCTCCTTGGAGACGTGATGATAAAGATGGCCATTATGTTTTTGCCGTTGGAGAAAGCCTAACTCCTCGATGTAATTTTGCCTCTCTTGTTGCAAATTTAACTATAGTATATTTTTATGGATTTGATAATATCTGCATGCTTATATCGTTTTTGGACAGTAAATATTAAACTATCATGAATATCTTTGAATGATATTATGTACTCATCGTTGCTAAACACCATGAGTACTGTTGCATCTTTTTCCATTTATGACATTCAAATTGTTCACTTATATTCTTTTATTCTTCATGTTTGCAGATAGGATTCTCAGTAAAATGGGTGAAGGTTAGTATTTTCGTTCTCAATCCGGAGAGCAATTTCCATTCTATTAGCATTTTAAAATTCTAATCCATGTAGATATTTTGGATTGTTGCTTAACATGGATTATGGTTTATCGATTGTGTATATGCAGGAACATTTGGACAAGTTCTGGAATGTTTTGACAATGAAAAACAAGAAGTTGTGGCCATTAAAATTGTTCGCTCCATAAATAAGTATCGTGAAACTGCCATGATTGAAATTGATGTCCTTGAAAGACTTGCTAGGCATGACATCGGTGGTGCTCGGTAAGGATGTCCTCGGCCTTTCTGTTTTCTTATTCATTGCAGAAATTGAAGTGATTATGGTATAAGTGGTTTCATTCCTTGCAGTTGTGTGCAAATACGGAATTGGTTTGACTATCGTAATCATATTTGTATTGTAAGTATTTATTGGTATTTGTTATTTGATTAATTTGATGGGGGCAATGCAAGCTCTTTCATTCCTAAATATTCTGTGAGTTAAAAAACTTGTGGATGAATTGAAATGGTTTCAACAGGTATTTGAGAGGCTTGGACCTAGCTTATACGATTTTCTCCGCAAAAACAGCTACCGTTCATTTCCCATTGATCTTGTTCGGGAGCTTGGCAGACAAGTTTTGGAGTCTGTTGCATGTGTGTGGATAATTCTTGCACTGTTTATAATCTGTAATATATTTACTTGAAAACCCTTTTAGTGGCATGTTGGTTAATGTTATTATCTAAGTTTCTACTTTTTTCTTTAAAAAAATTGAAAACCTTCGTAGTATTGATTAGACAATCTGGGGTTGATGATGTTAATGTATTTCCTTACCTTAAAAAGGATTAAATGTTCTGTTGGTTTTTGCTTCTAGTTAGCTTATTTTCTTTTTTAAACATTAAGTTATGCATGATTTGCGGTTAATTCACACTGATCTGAAGCCAGAGAACATTCTGCTTGTTTCCTCTGAATATATAAAGGTGCCAGATTATAAGGTATTCATTCGTTTTTCTATTCCCTGGGCACGCTGATGCTGTTTGATATTGGTGTGCATAATTGGGGATTGCTTAATTCACAGTTTAGGCCTTATTAAACTGAGGCATGTCAAATTCTTATTTCTTGAAAAATGTTCTTTTATGTGCTCTAGTTTTTATCACGCTCTGCAAAAGATGGTTCCTATTTTAAGAATCTGCCAAAGTCAAGCGCAATAAAGCTGATTGATTTTGGGAGTACAACATATGAACACCAAGATCATAGCTATGTGGTGTCAACTCGACATTATCGTGCACCAGAAGTCATACTTGGTTATCATCATCTTCATAATTGAGTTGTGCTTTCTTTTTCTTTTTGCACATGTGCAAATTTTGTTAACATGGTTTTTTCCTTCATTTTTACAGGTCTTGGATGGAACTATCCCTGTGACTTGTGGAGTGTAGGTTGCATACTGGTTGAACTTTGCTCTGTAAGTGAATCTCTTTAGATGGGTTAGTACCTTATTGGTGTTAATGAATGCTGGGGCAGAGTACTATTTTTTCAAGAAAGAGGAAATGAGAGTCTTTTAGAAACCTCTGTTGAGTTTGTTATCAGTTGATTAGATTAAAAATGATGCAAGAGATTAATCAAGTACATAAATCTCATTTAATATGACCTAGCCTCTAGAAGATAAATCTCAGTTTAAGGTAGCTAGAATTTGTTTGCTATGCTCATTGTAAAATAAGATGCCAACTTAAAATTTTCATGATTGATCTGCTGGAATGTAAAGGTTGTACTAATTTACTTCCAAAAGTGATTCTGACCTTATATGTTGTATTTTATTCATGAGCAGGGTGAGGCACTTTTCCAAACTCATGAGAACCTAGAGCACCTTGCCATGATGGAGAGGGTTTTAGGGCCATTACCCCAACATATGGTGGTCAGAGCTGAGTAAGAGTGTCTATGTTGCTTGTTCTCTTTGTGAGTTTGCTGCTGAGGAAGCTCTTACATTGTGCCTGGTATTGTTGCAGCCGCCGTGCTGAAAAAAATTTCCGAAGGGGCACACGTTTGGATTGGCCTGATGGTGCTACTTCAAGAGAAAGCCTGAAGGCAGTTTGGAAACTGCCCCGCCTGCCGGTATGTTACCATGAGTATGCTCTTCTTTTGTAACTCATTGGCAATTATCTGAACTCACCTGATATTGATAGTAACTGTTAGCTTTTGATGTTCATCTTACCGACTGTTATCAAATGTCAGAATTATTTTATTGCTTTTACCGATGAGGTTCTTTATCTTGAAAGATCCTGCGAATCGTTTACGCGTATGATTTGGAGTTCATCTGTATCGTCTCGTACATTATTTTCTAAAGTTGTTTATATATCCAGAATTTGGGCATGATCCTAGCTTTGTTTTGTTCTCCAACTTCCCCTCCCAAACCACATTCCTTATTTTTTGGTTTTATGTGCTGCAGAACTTAATAATGCAGCATGTGGATCATTCTGCTGGTGATTTGATTGATCTCTTGCAAGGGCTACTTCGGTATGATCCGGTCCAGAGACTTAAAGCTAGAGAAGCACTAAGACATCCATTTTTTACAAGAGATCATAGAAGGTTTGGCTACTCCTTGTAAAGATTGGGATCTTTGTCAATTTTCAAGTTCGAGCAACCTTGCATACTGAGGCATATGTTGATTGGCATTTTTTCTTTTAAAATATATATGTTCGACCACATGCATACGTATATATATATAATGTATAATATAGTATATACTCCAGTCGCTCTCCTGAAGGAGCGATTTGCTTTTTGTTGTTTGCCCCCAGTTTTCTTGGTTTGTCGTCGTTATTGGGTGGTCATCTTTGAATTGTATCCACCTGATATTGAAGAAGAGGAATATAAAAGTTGGTATAAGAATTATTTATAAACTGTTTCTATATTGTATATTTTCCTCCCATCCAGGAATAATGTAAGTTTGAGACGTCATCAGAATTTGTCTGGGTTGTAATTGGGAGTTGACTTGTTTAATTGAGAATGTAATTGAAATATACTGTTCGAGGTATCAAAAATAATTGGTGCCGACCAATATATTTTAGTCTACAATGATGTAGCCAAATTAACAAACAAAAGCCAAAGATTATTATATTGAGACAAGCGTAAATAAATGATTCTGAGCCCTTTAAGTTTCAGTATAAACATTAATGGTTGGTTTTGCCCAATTTTGATTTTTTTTTCCGAAACAAATAAAATGAAATGATTTCGAACCATTTACAGGCTTTGTTGAATTGTGACAGGTTAACCACACCGCACGTCCTAAACTTTGACCTTCGTTGTAAATTAGTTCTTGAAATTTTAAATGTATTTCATCTTCAAATTATAATTTTCATTCTAAATTAGTCTCCAAACTTTTGATTGTTTTATTTTCATCCCTAAATTATTACTCATTATAAATTGGTCCCCAAACTATTTTAAGTTTCTGATTCCATCCTCAAATTATTGTTTATATCACATCATATTATTACATAATACACATTAGTATTTCATGAAATTAGTGATTTTATTAACATAATATATGATTATCATATACTAGTAATATGGGGATGAAATTAGAATATTCAAAAAGTTTGAGGATCAATTTAGAATGAGAGTCGTAGTTTGAAGTTGAAACTGAAATGCTCAAAAGTTTGGGGACCGATTTAGAATAAAAGTCATAGTTTGATGATAGAATTATAATATTTAAAAGTTTAGGGATTAATTTAAAATAAGTGCCATAGTTTAGAAATGTGCGGTGTAATTAACTCAATCGCGATGGATGTTTTTGCCATATTTTGAAGTAATATATACTATAGAGATCCGAATTTCAATAGATTTGTCTGACTTAAAAAACATATATTACCATAAGAGCGCACTAAGCATATTAACACAAACTAAAGTTGGCAATTAAAATTATTACTATCGATTTTGTAGATGACAAGGCCAAACAACACTCAGTAGAGTCGGGGATGTTGAAAAACGCAAATACATAAACGCCATGTTTGGTTAGCTTGTAACTGGTATGATGTATTATTTAACACGTCTGTGTTACGGAAAGTACAAATAACCATGTGTTTAGTAGAGGTAATATTTAATGCGTCGTATTATTTAATAAGCAAGTTGAATGATATTTACCACTAAGTCATAAGTAGTATTTATTTAACACGCTATTTTTATGCTAATTTTATCAATTATACCCTTATACTATTTTTTATGTATTTATATCAATGTAAACGTACTAATCCTAAACCCTAAACCATAAATACTAAACATTAAAACTTAAACCCTAGAGTAGAGGTGAACATTCGATCAAGTCAAGTCGAGTCGAGTCAAAAAATTTCAAGTTATTCGAGTTGACGCGGCATATTTTACAACACAAACTTTATTTGAATTTTTTTTTGATTTGAGTCGGGTTTATGAAAACGCGACTCGACTCGAATTTCATAAACCCGACTCAAATAAAAAAAATTCAAATAAAGTTTGAGTTGTAAAATATGCCGTGTCAACTCGAATAACTTGAAATTTTTTTACTCGACTCGACTTGATCGAATGTTCACCTCTACTCTAGGGTTTAAGTTTTAATGTTTAGTATTTATGGTTTAGGGTTTAGGATTAGTACGTTTACATTGATATAAATACATAAAAAATAGTATAAGGGTATAATTGATAAAATTAGCATAAAAATAGCGTGTTAAATAAATACTACTTATGACTTAGTGGTAAATATCATTCAACTTGCTTATTAAATAATACGACGCATTAAATATTACCTCTACTAAACACATGGTTATTTGTACTTTCCGTAACACAGACGTGTTAAATAATACATCATACCAGTTACAAGCTAACCAAACATGGCGTTTATGTATTTGCGTTTTTCAACATCCCCAACTGTACTGAGTGTTGTTTGGCCTTGTCATCTACAAAATCGATAGTAATAATTTTAATTGCTAACTTTAGTTTGTGTTAATATGCTTAGTCATGGAAAAATTGAGGGACTGAAATCGAACTTAAAAATCAATCCACTAATTATTAAAATTTTTGAATTATTTGAATTTTCATTTTACAACTCAAACTTTATTTGAAAGTTTTTCGAGTTGAGTTTATGAAATTTCGAGTCAAGTCAAGACGAGTTGAATTTTTTCGCCTCGAGTCGAAAATTCAATTTTTTTTCAAGTCGAGTCGAGTTTTACTCACCCTACCTTAAAGTTTTTTAACCTTAACATGAAATACACATAAAGGGTTTTAACCTTAGCAAAACAAGTCAATCGGTTATTTTGTTGGTTTTGCAACTTGAGTTGTTTCGAGGTCTTCTTTAATTCTTGAAAGCTACATTCTGTGTCAGGTGGATTGTTCTAAGATCTGAGTTCTATTAGGAGCATTGGTATAACAAATCTTGCAATCTTTTGACAACAGTTCTATCTATACCAGAGTGGGACATGCTAATGTGCGACACACCTTAGGATGTGGCTAAAATACGACCCTATACAAATTTTTACTATTTTAATAAGAATTATAGAGGATTGGGTAATAATTCAGGTAGAATCAAAATTCTTACTAACTGGTTAAGAATTTGTGTAACTATATAAATTCTTATTAATTGGGTAAGAATTTGTAACAACCCAGATTTTGAAATTCGTGGGTCGGTAAAACTCGAACCATGGGGCATTGTGTCTTGGGCCGAGAGTATGGGCCCTTGAGTGCTCATGGATGCCTTTGTAGGCTTTATTTTGTTGTTGGGCTTGTGTGTTTGGATTAGGATGAGGATAGAAGGGCATTTAGGTAAAATGCTTTATTTGTAAAGAGGATGATGAATTTTCATTTAAGGGGGTTGCAAAAAGAAGGGATGAGTGACCTCACTTTGTCTCCTTTCTTCTCCCATCTCCCTTCTCCATCTTAGTCTAAGTCTCATGACAAAGGATCAATCTTTGTGTTTTTGAGTTTGAATCTCGAAATTCTTGTCAAGGGAAGTGCAATCTACGTTCAAGAATCTAAATTTTGAGTTGTGTAGCAAGTGGAAGAGGTTGGAGGACCTTTGGAAGCTTGAGGTTGGGGAAAGTGTGAGAATGCTTGAGTTGAATCTTGGATTCAGGATTCTTGCTTAAGGTTAGTACACTACTAACTCCTTTGTGTTCCTGGAAATCATAAAATTGATTACCTTGTTGCTTGGTTGATATTTTGGTTGCTTGGGGTGCTTGAGACCTCTTTAATGGTAAATCCTAAGATTGATGTTTTAATGGCTTAACCATTTTTAACACTTCTATAAGATGTAAGTTTGAGTTTAAGGGTTAAAGGTTGTGTTTTGGGGGAGGTGATTTCTCGAGCCTAAGAAGTCATTTATGGGCTTTGGTATCGGTACGTGGGGAGCCAGTTCTGATACCTTAGTGTTCTAGGTTTAAGGAACATTGTTCCATTGGATGAACAACAAAGGGGTACCAGTACGTGTTTGACCTGTACCGGTATGCCATGCAACCTAGTATCGGCACCGGTTGACCCGTATTAGTACCCTAAGGATTTGAGAAATTCCAATGAGCCAATTTCTTATTGGTACGCTATGTGTATCGGTACCCAAAGGGTACCCGTATCGGTACGCGAGGACTCGTACTAGACCCACTAGGTAATATGCCCAAAAATATCGACTTTCGCTAGGAAGGCTAGAAAATTATATTGTTCGATCCAATAGACCCCTAATGGCCTAGAATGAGTTGTAAAACTAAGAAACTGAGAAATATCTTCCTACTCAAGCATAAAACTTAAGAACTTGGTAAAAACCTTGTATGACTTGTGTATTGATAGCAACCATAGGATGATATGGTTTTATGATAATGTGGTGTGTCGTGTCGGCACTTGATTAATGGGATCTAGATATCCAAGATGTGTTACAACACTATGGTAGGTATTGGACGAATGTATTTTTTTGAATTTGTGTGGCACCAAGTCTCATTTGTAGTTGCTCGATGAGAGATTTCGAGCATGAGTGTATGTTTCCGAAGCTGTGTGGCATCGGGCCTCACCTAATGAATATACATTCCTGAATCTATGTGGTACTGGGCCTCACTCTAAGTGTATGTTCTGAAGCTGTGTGGCATCAGGCCTCACTCTAGGTTTGTTGGTATGATGCTTACGTTCTGTATGAGATTAATGCATTTTTCTTTTGTTTCCTATGTGTTTAGGCGGCTAGAGGTAACGCCAACGTTGTTATATTTTACCATGATATCATTCTCTTAGCTACATGCTCATATTTATGATTTGCATGAAGCATGATTGAGTGGAAGTGTATCTACTGAGCTTTGTTAGTTCAGCGTTCAGAATCGTTGTTTCCCTTTGCATGTTAGTAGGTTTGGCACGTTGCTTGGAGGAGCACTATCAATGAGGATTCCAGCGCCTTGTCTCACTAGAGTAAAACACTGAGGTCTTTGGGCTATGTATTTGTAGGACCCTATCATATGTTTTATAACTCGTATTTGGATTTAAAATAATTAAGTTGAATGTTTTTACAATGTAATTTAAAAGGAGCTCCTTTGTAAATGCTTTCAAAGATTTATCTATGTTTTATTGAATTGAAAATCAAATGGTTTTGGAAATTGATTGTGGATTGTGCCAAGCTAGGTCAAAATTTTATAGTTGCGGGTTGGGCTTGAGGCCCAAATATGACATTTGGGTTGAGGGTGTTACATTAATGGTATCAGAGCCTAGGATTAGTCGGTTCTAGGAAAGCCCCGGGGTTGTTAGGAGTCGTGGATAGGTGTCTAAGTGAATACAATCTCGTAAGTCTAAGTTGTACTCTTTCAAGACTGGAATCTAGATGGTGTGCCCTGCATTCAGTGCTGCCAATTGCGACATTGAGATAGTTATAACCGCAATTGCGAGGGCCGAGATGGTGTCTGAATTTTTTTATGATGATTCTAGGATCGAGATTGTCCCAAACGTTACGGAATAAATCACGAAAGGATGCAAGAGTTGAGGGTGTGCCTTCCTCCCATCACTAGAGTAATACATGTAGTCGTGTGGCATTAGTTACCTTGAAGACTTCAGTTTCATCGTGAGAATTTTCAGCGGTAATAATCTATGCGTTCGGTGAACAACCTTTATGGTATGGTTAAGGAGGACATGCTTTCGATCAACTAGTGGTTGAGCATCAACTAAGAGTCCCTTCATCCGTAGTGAGAGATCCCCGATGATACGGTCCATGTGATGGTGATGTAGTATAACTGACAGATGTGTGATTCCATTCAATGTTTAGAGGTACTTGATGACAATGAGATTCTAAGTACGCTCCTAGTAAACCAAATGCTTTGATATTTTGAAAAAATGTACAATTGTTGAGAATTGGTTGTGACGGGGGTTGGGAGGACAACATTGAATATGTGAAAGGCAATGCTCAAGATTGGGTGATCTGGGGACCCACCTATTCATACGTCCATGGTGAGATTACATGAGAAAAAGTATTCTAAGTTGAAGACTTAGAGTGGGATGCAAGTGGCAAACCCCCAAAATTTAATGTGTCTATGGACGAGGGTTATTGGAGATATACAATTGAGGCTTGAGGTTGGGTGTTTTGATAGACTTGGTGGAGTTTCCTTTTGAGAAATTTGATATGATTTGTGGACATTGGATGATTGTTGGACACAAAGCCAGCTTGAAATGTCAAGCGTAATGCTTGAAGCTTCGGGGTTCTGAGGGAATCAAACCTTTGGTAATAAGAATGATGAGCTACCACCTTCATAACATTGTTTCAGTTTTGGTATGGTGAATGGCGCTGAACACGATCAATGTAATGCCCCGATTTTGGGCCTAGCGATTTTGTGCCTTGTTAGACGGTCCAGTGGACGGGTTAGGGATTCGAGTCGGATTCGGGAGTAAATATTTTTCAGTAAGATAAAAATGTGGAAAAATGGTTAAAATCCTATTTTAATATATGATTAATATTGGTGAAAACAATTTTGGAAAATGGGTTTTGGAAGTGTGACATTTTGGTTAGTGACCAAAATGTAATTTTTGAAAACTAGTTTTTAAAGGTGAGTAAAATAAAAAGGGATCAAACTCTTAGAATCCTTAAGGAGCTATTTTACCAAGTTTTTCTGGTGATTTCTCCTATCAATTAAACCTTTTTAACACGTGTTTTAAAAGTTAATTAAAGAGGATTTGGTTATTAAAAAGTTAGTTATCATTTTCAAGAAATTTGACATAACTTTTCTCTCAACTTTTCTCTCAACTCTTTTTTTGACAAACACTCAAGTTTTCATTAAAAACCAGAGTTGATAGATCATTTCACTCAGATTATTGATTTGTAATTGATTCTTTAACTTTCTTTTACAAAACCTCATGGAAATCTTGTGTTTTCTTAGCTTTAAACAAGCCATTTGAGGGAGAAATCACAAAATAGGGGTAAGGTCCGTGATCTCCTCTATTGAATGGTTCTTTATTGATATTCCCAAGTGTTTGATCCTTGATTTATGGTTTTTAATCTGATTTTGTGATTTTATATTGAATTAATTAATTTAACTGGGTGAAATTGATGAAAGAGTGAAAGTTTTATTTTGGATCTGTTTTCTAATGTTGTAGATTGGTTTTAATTATATTTTGGATGTATTATTATGCTGATAAGTTGTCTTTATCAATGGAATCCCGAAACTCTTGAATCCCTAGTTGTTTAGGTTCTTAGATTAGTGTTTTTGTGAAGTTGTGGTGGCTGTTAATTGCTGGAAGTATTTGGATGAATTAATCATATTTTTGAGTGTTAATTGATGATTATGGAAGTGTTAGATTGTGGCTGGGTTGTGTTTGGAAAGGTTTAGGTGATGATTTCGGTTGTTGTGGTTGGTAATTTTGAGAGGATTGTGGAAGTCCGTGAGGAATTGTTGTTGCTGTGTTTTGAATGCATTGAGATGCATTAATCCTCTGTTGTAATGTGGTTAAAATAGGGGAGGTTGATCCGAAAGTGATCGGTGAAGCTTTGGAGGCTTCAAATACTTGATTTCGTGTCGGTGAATCGAGGTTTCGCATATCGGTGAGTGAGAATGTGGATTCCAGCTTTGGAATGTTTTAAAGGTGGTTTATAGGAGTTTAAACTTAGCTTGATACGCTGGTTTAAACTTAGAAGTAAGTAAATTTGGTTTTTCTCTCTTGGTCGTGCTAGTGTGAAATGGTTTTCATGCACTTGATTTAATTTACATTGAGCCTACTGTTTAAGCATGATTTAAAGTATTTGAGATACTGTTTCTAAGCATGAAATGCTGAAGGATGCACATGGTAAGTGATCCTTGTAAGTAAATGGGTTATACTTGTGGTTTAAAGCATGGTTGTAGCTTTGGAAAATGTTTGGTTTAATGCTTGTTAAAAACAGTGAGGTAAATGGTAAATGGTTAATTATATTGACAAGTGATGTGGTTTTAAAATTGTTATCGGATATAGTTGGCCGGCCATCGGATTGATAGTGCACTATAATAAGTCGCCTTGAATGTTGATGGGTTTAGATCCGTGTACCAAAAACTCCATCCAGGTACCCTAACGGTAGAGGGGTTTTACAGTACCGTATACTCCCCTTAGTGGATTAAGCATCTAACCGAGGTAAAGGGCTGGTGTCCCCGTGGGTTGAAAGAGTACCCGGTTGTCAGGTACCACGATTGTAATTGTATCGCTATTTCTGGTTGAGATGGCTTGAAGTGTTGGGTAAACACTTGTTGAATCTGTGTATCCGATAAACTCTTTTCGAAAGGGAACTTGGTTAATTATCACTTGTTAGCCAATATAATTGGTGATGTATCATTGAAAAGTTTATGTTGTATAATGTGATTTATACATGTTTACTCTTTAAGCTTTGCATATGGTTGTTATGCATGGGAAGGCTTAAATTGAGGTTGAGCAATGGGACTTGCTGTTGGTTAATGATACAAGTTGCATATGGTTTAATATGCTAGTTTTTAAAAGATGTTAAGTGCATGGTTTTAAAGGCATGATAATGTTTTAAGGGATGTTTGAAATGAGATTTTAATGTAATGTTGAGAAATGATTTTAATGCATTGATGGTGTGTTGTTTTTGAGCACTCATCACTAAGCCTAGTGTGCTTACGCTCTCTTTGTCCATCAATACAGAGAATTAAAAGATTGGAAGGTAGCGGGAAGCAAGGAATCAGTACAAGACTTGGTAACCAAAGTATGTTTTGAACTAGACTATAAGTAATATGGGCAATGGGGGTTTCCGTTGTTATTTGGGCGATATTTTGTTGAACTCCCTATTTGAGCATGTTTGTCTAGCTGCTCTTGTTTTTTAAATGGCCTTTGTGGTTTGGTGTTGCTGATGGTTTGGAGTTTCATGCTTTGCTTATTTGGTTTTCTAGGAAGCATGCCTCTAGTTTATCATTTGATGCAAGATGACATGAATGATGTTGAAATGTGTGATGTTATGGTGTGAAGTGATCTTTGAATATGTTGAATGTATGTTAGGAGCATGTTAAGATGTTTTGGTATAGTTGAATATATGATAAACCAGCTAAAAATGACATTACAGGCCCAGACGTACTGATACGCGGAGGACCGTATTGGTACGGTTAGGCGAATTTAGGCACTCAAGATCGGTACGGGTGTTCAGGTATCAGTACGGTTAGGCAATATAAGATTAAGCGTATCGGTACGGGCTCAGGGGTATCGGTACGGTCTTACACTACTGGAAAATGCTTTTTAAGATAGATCCCATGTACCGAAACACCTGTAACCCATATCGGTACGGCCTTTGACAAATTTTAAATTATGCTTTAATCCGACGTGGCATACCGGTACAACTTACAACGTATCGAAATAGGATTGTTACGCCGTATTGATACGCTAGTGGCGTATCAATACAGGTGGCCGTTAAAGCTGTTTATGTCATGGAAAGAAGGTTCTATTTTCTTGCGTTTTAGTCCCTGAATCTTGGTGATGCAATTGAATGAGATTGGATGATCTTTTTGGTCTGGTTTTTGACATGTAAGCTTGAAACCTACTTAACTAAAGGTTGTAACAGAAAAATGAGCTAAGTCTCCGTAGTTTTGTGAAATTGCAATGTGGTCCCTAAATTGCGTTTGTGTTTAATTGGATGTCAATTTGATGCCCGATTGATTTGGGTTTTCACCAGAGATTAGTTTGTACACATAGGGTAATAATTATGCATCTAGAAAAGAAAAATGAAAAAAATGTGGGCGTTTTGTGTTGTATCTTTACGGTTTATTTCGGTAAACCTAGTGTAGCTTGCTCGATTCGGTCTTGCGACTAGGCCGGGTCGAGGGGGTTACATTTGGTGGTATCAAAGATAGGTTTACGATAATTGGGAGTTGGTATGATTGATGTGATGTTATTGTGAGTTGTATTCTGTTATTTGCTATACACGGTGATTGTAAAATGCACATTGATTGCTTTATGCCATGTTGGGGGGGGGAATTCGGAAAACATTGCCTTATTATTATAGTCTGAAGTGTTATGATTTTGAAATGTAAGTCTTGGATCCTTGCTTGAAGCTGGCCTAATTGTTTTGTATTTGAATGATTATTATGCCTTAGATATATTGCTAGCACGATGGGACAGAGGAGAGAGTTGTGATCTGGTATGATTGTTGCAGCCACTGGGTAGGAGATTGAGGAGAATGTTATACCTCCTGGAGGGTTACCACTACCCCTACCTAATCCACCTAAGGTATTGGAGCAAGTACCACCTACACCGGCTGGGCCAGGGATGGGTGATATGGTGTCGTTGATTCAGGCCATGACCGGTGCTTTTCAAGCAGTAATTGTGGGTGCTCATGTGCCAGCATCACCAGTAGTTGGGAAGGGTTTGCCGCTAGAGCATCTTCGCAGTTTGGGCAGAGTTGACTCACATGATATCTGGTATGGTGATTTAGGATGTAACCTGAGAGTTCTTTTGTGGTGCTTTTTGAAAGAAGTACCTGAGAGTCTGATATCAGGATGATAAGAAGCGTGAGTTTATGGCTTTGGTGCAGGGCAATATGTCTGTATGCACCTGAGTTTGTTCCTGACGAGCGTATGCGATGTGATCGTTCCCATTACAGGCTCGTGTAAGAGGTTAAGACATACATGCTTGCTGCTGATTACACAGATTTTGATGTGTTGGTTTCACGAGCTAAGGATGTTGAGCAGAATCTGGGTCTAGGGCTTTAGCTCTGGTAAGAGGGCGGCTAGTGGCGGTGGTCAGACCAAGAGTTACAGTGATCGAAAGTTTCGCCTGGAGTCGAGGCATGGTGGAGGTGTTGTTGGGCGTGGAGTCTAGAGGCAAGTTTCCCAGGTTAGATCTTCGTTTAACACTTGTTAGGTTTGTGGATCCCGAGATTATCAGATACGAGATTGTCCGCATTTGGCCAGGGGCTGCGACAAATGCTTGTTGGAGTTGTGGGTCTGGTGACCATTTGAGACGTGATTGCCTTTGTTGCCTGGAGGTGGGCAGGTTGCTATACCTGTTGGTGCCGTAGAGAGGCCGTGGTCATGGCTGTGGATCATTTCAGCGTAGAGATAGTGGGCAGAGGACTGTAGCTCATACTGTTGCTATTCAGCCTGAGGGAGGTGGACTGATTAGGGTATATGCGCACCGAGAGGGTCGCAATGACACCGATATGATTGCGAGTACATTATATTTATAGTATTTGTCGTTGTATTCGTTGGTAGATACTGGTTCTACCCATTCATACATCTTGAGTGAGCATGCACAGTTGCTTGATATATCTGTTGAAATTCTTAATGTGGGTGTTAGAGTGACTAGTTCTCTTGGGGAGACAATCGTGGTTAGGAGGTTATACCGTAGGTGTCCACTAATGGTTCAGGGATATGAGTTTGTCGTGGACTTGATGGAGTTTCCATTCTATGGTTTTGATGTGATTTTGGGTATGGATTGGTTAACTGAACATATGGCTGTGGTGGACTTTGAGACCAAACGAATATCTTTGAGGTTATCGGATGATTTTGAGGTGGTAGTTGTTGGTGAGAATGCTAAGTTTTTGTCTAATGCTGTTTCGGCTTTGGAAGCAAGTCGAATGTTGGATTTTGGATGTCAGGCGTTCTTGTCCTACGTTATGAATCCTGCTTCAAAGGAGTTGTGGGTGCAGGATATTCACACCGTATGCGAGTTTTCAGGTGTTTTTCTGAAAGAGTTGTCGGGGTTGCCACCAGAACTTGAGGTTGAGTTTGGCATCAAAGTCTTTGCAGATACGACACCAGTGTCTATTGCTCCGTATCGCATGGCTCTAAAGGAGTTGAAGACGCAACTGCAAGAGTTGCTTGATCGAGGATTTATTAGACCTAGTATTTCACCGTGGGGAGCATCGATGTTGTTTGTAAAGAAGAAGAATGGTACGTTGCGGATGTGTATAGACTATCGGCAACTGAACAAGTTGATGATAAAGAACAAGTATCCCTTGTCGCAGATAGATGATCTATTTGATTAGTTTAGGGGTGCTCGGTGTTTTCTAAGATAGATTTGAGGTCTGGGTACTATTAATTGAAAGTGAAGAATGTAGATGTGCCCAAGATAGCTTTTCATACGAGGTACAAGCATTACGAGTTTTTAGTGATGCCGTTTGGTTTGACTAATGCATCGGCTGATTTTATAAACATGATAAACCGTGTGTTCCATGAGTTTTTGGACCAGTTTGTGGTTGTGTTTATCGACGATATCCTTGTGTACTCTCGTACCGAGGAGGATTATGATAAACATTTACGGATTGTGCTTCAGACATTGTTGGTTAATAAATTGTATGCCAAGTTAAGCAAATATGAGTTTTGGCTTAGGGAGGTTGTTTTCCTTGGGCATACTGTGTCAGCCGAGGGAATATGTGTTGATCCGCACAAGGTTGAGGCTGTGATAAGTTAGAAGGTACCTAAATCGGTGACAGAAGTTTGGAGTTTCCTTGGGTTGGCTGGTTATTATCGTAGGTTTGTGGAAGGGTTCTCTAGTTTGGTAGCTCTTTTAACCAAGTTGTTGTAGAAGAATGTTCGGTTTGAGTGGACGGATGATAGGCAGCGGGCTTTTGAAAGATTGAAGGACTTTGACACAAGCTTCAGTCTTGGTTCAACCTGAATTGGGAAAGGAGTTCATTGTTTATAGTGATGCGTCATATGTTGGGCTTGGTTGCGTGTTGATGCGGGAAGGTAAGGTAGTTACATATACGTCTAGGCAGTTGAAGGTGCATGAGCGTAATTACCCTACTCATGATCTTGAGCTTGCCGCAATTGTGTTTGCCTTGAAAATCTGGAGGCATTACCTTTATGGCGAGAAATGTGTGGTTTTTACGGATCATAAAAGTTTGAAGTATTTGATATCCCAGAAGGAGCTGAATCTTAGGCAACAGATGTGGTTAGAGTTGCTTGAAGATTATGATTTATCTATTGAGTATCACCCGGGCAAAGCTAACGTGGTGGCGAATGCTTTGAGCAGGAAGGCTGTTGTGGAGTTGAGAGCTATGTTCCCTCGGTTGAGTGTGACGTGTGAGGGTGGGTTGATAGCTGAGTGGCAAGTGAAACCGTGATTGTCCCAGTTGATTAAGGAGATACAACCACATGATGAGAGTTTGGTTCCGCATGTGAAGGATATCATGGATGGAAATCCTACAGATTTTCATTTCAATGACGAGGGAATGTTATGTTTTAAAGGTCGAATTGTGGTGCCTGAAGATGATGAGTTAAGGCGTACCATTCTGATCGAAGTTTATGCTAGTCCTTTTGCTAAGCATCCCGGTAGTACTAATATGAATCGTGGTTTGAAGGAGGAGTACTATTGGGTTGGCCTGAAGAAAGATGTGACTGGTTTTGTTTCTCGATGCATGGTATGTTAGTGAGTGAAATCTGAGCATTAGTTTCCTTCTGGGTTGTTGCAACCGTTGAGGATACCGAACTGGAAGTGGGAGAGAATCACCATGGATTTTGTGTCTGGGTTGCCTTTGATGCCGACCAAAAAGGATTCCATTTGGGTGATTGTCAATCGGTTTATGAAGTGTGCACATTTTGTGCCAGTGCATACTACGTATACCTTAGATAGGTTGGCTAATTTGTATATCTCAGAGATTGTGCGTTTGCATGGGGTGCCTAAATCCATAGTTTCGGATAGAGATCCGCGTTTCACGGCAAGGTTTTGGGTATGCTTGCATCATGCTTTGGGAACTCAGTTGAATTTCAGCACTTCGTATCATCCTCAGACGGATGGTCAGTCAGAACGCGTGATTCAGGTTCTAGAGGATATGTTGAGATGTTGTATTATTGAGTTCCATGGAATGTGGGAGAAGCAATTGCCATTGGTGGAGTTTGCTTATAATAACAGTTACCAGACTAGTATACAGATGGCACTGTATGAGGCGTTATATGGTAGGAAGTGCCGTATGCCTGTGTGTTGGGCTGAGGTTGGGGAAAAGCATCTTTCCTTGCCTGATGTGTTGAAAGGCACATATAAGAAAGTGAGGTTGATATGTGAGCGCTTGAAAGCAGCCTCAGATCGTCAAAAATCCTACGCGGATTTGAAGCGTAGGGATGTTGAGTATGAGATTGGTGACCGGGTGTTTTTGAAGGTATTGCCTTAGAAGAAGGTGATGCAATTTGGCCAGAAAAGAAAGCTTAGCCCGAGGTTTATTAGACCATATGAGGTTGTTGAGCGTGTGGGTCCTGTTGCTTACCGTTTGAGGTTACCTTCTGAGTTGGAGAGGATTCATGATGTGTTTCATGTTTCGATGTTGCGGAGGCATTGGTCAGATCCCTCGCATGATATGCCAATAGAGGATATTGAGTTGAGACCGGATCTATCTTATGATGAGAAACCAGTAGAGGTTCTAGATACCAGCAATAAGGTTCTGCGTGGTAAGACGGTCGAGCTTGTTAAGGTGTTGTGGAGGCACCGCGATGTTAAGGAGGCCACGTGGGAACGCAAGTCGGATATGCTGGAATAGTTTTTGTACCTATTTTCTCCAGGTAAAATTTCGAGGACGAAATTTCTTAAGTGAGGGAGAGTTGTAACACCCCGATTTTCGGCCTAGCAGTTTTGTGGCTTTTTAGACGGTCTAGTAGATTGGGTTAGGGATTCAAGTCGGATTCGGGAGTAAATATTTTTCGGTAAGATAAAAATGTGGAAAAATGGTTAAAAACATATTTTAATATATGATTAATATTGGTGAAAACAATTTTGGAAAATGGATTTGGAAGTGCGACATTTTGGTTAGAGACCAAAATGCAATTTCTGAAAACTAGTTTTTAAAGTTGACTAAAATAAAAGGGGATCAAACTCTTAGAATCCTTAAGGAGCTATTTTACCAAGTTTTTGCTGGTGATTTCTCCTATCAATTAAACCTTTTTAACATGTGTTTTAAAAGTTAATTAAAGAGGATTTGGTTATTAAAAAGTTAGTTATCATTTCAAGAAAATTGACATAACTTTTCTCTCAACTTTTCTCTCCACTTTTCTTCTGCCAAACACTTAAGTTTTCATTAAAAATCAGAGGTGAGAGATCATTGTACTCAGATTATTGATTTGTAATTGATTCTTTAACTTTGTTTTATAAAACCGCATTGAAATCTTGTGTTTTCTTAGCTTTAAACAAGCCATTTGAGGGAGAAATCACACAATAGGAGTAAGGTCCATGATCTCCTCTATTGAATGGTTCTTTATTGATATTCCCAAGTGTTTGATCTTTGATTTATGGTTTCTAATCTGATTTTGTGATTTTATATTGAATTCATTGATTTAATTGGGTGAAATTGATGAAAGAGTGAAAGTTTTGTTTTGAATCTATTTTTTGATGTTGGAGATTGGTTTTAATCATATTTTGGATGTATTATTATGTTGATAAGTTCTCTTTATCAATGGAATCCCGAAACTCTTGAATCCCTACTTGTTTAGGTTGTTATATTGATGTTTTTGTAAAGTTGTGGTGGTTGTTAATTGCTGGAAGTATTTGGATGAATTAATCCTATTTTTGAGTGTTAATTGATGATTATGGAAGCGTTAGATTGTTAGATTGTGGCTGGGTTATGTTTGGAAAGGTTTAGGTGATGATTTCGGTTGCTGTGGTTGGGTAATTTTGAGAGGATTGTGGAAGTCCGTGAGGAATTGTTGTTCAAGTGTTTTGAATGCATTGAGATGTATTAATCCTCTGTTGTAATGTGGTTAAAATAGGGGAGGTTGATCCGGAAGTGATCGGTGAAGCTTTGGAGGCTTTAGACGCTTGATTTCGCGTTGGCGAATCGAGGTTTCATGTATCGATGAGTGATAACGTGGATTCTAGCTTTGAAATGTTTTAAAGGTGGTTTATGGGAGTTTAAACTTATCTTGAGACATTGGTTTAAACTCGGAAGTAAGTAAATGTGGTTTTTCTCTATTGGTCGTGCTAGTGTGAAATGGTTTTCATGCACTTGTTTTATTTACATTGAGCCTACTATTTAAGCATGATTTAAAGTATTCGAGATACTGTTTCTAAGCATGAAATGCTGAAGGATGCACATGGTAAATGATCCTTGTAAGTATATGGGTTATACTTCTGGTTTAAAGCATGGTTGTTGCTTTAGAAAATGGTTTGGTTTAATGCTTGTTAAAAAATTAAGGTAAATGGTAAATGGTTAATTATATTGGCAAGTGATGTGGTTTTAAAATTATTATCAGATATAGTTGGTCGGGCATAGGATTGATAGTGCATTATATTAAGTCGCCTTGGATGTTGAGGGGTTTAGATCCGTGTACCGAAAACTCAATCCAAGTACCCTAACGGTAGAGGGGTTTTACAGTACCGTATACTCCCGTTAGTAGATTAAGCATCTAACCGAGGTAAGGGGTTGGTGTCCCCGTGGGTTGAAAGTGTACCCGATTGTTAGGTACCTCGATTGTAATTGTATCGCTATTTCTGGTTGAGATGGCTTGAAGTGTTGGGTAAACACTTTTTGAATCCGCGTATCAGATGAACTCTTTTGGTAAGGGAACTTGGTTAATTATCACTTGTGAGCCAATATAATTGTTGATGTATCATTGAAAAGTTTATGTTGTATAATGTGATTTATACATGTTTACTCTTTAAGCTTTGCATATGGCTGTTATGCATGGGAAGGCTTAAATTGAGGTTGAGCAATGGGACTTGCTATTGGTTAATGATATGAGTTGCATATGGTTTAATATGCTAGTTTTTAAAAGATGTTGAGTGCATGGTTTTAAAGGTATGGTAATGTTTTAAGGGATGTTTGAAATGAGATTTTAATGTAATGTTGAGAAGTGATTTTAATGCATTGATGGTGTGTTGTTTTTGAGTACTCCTCACTAAGCCTAGTGTGCTTATGCTCTCTTTGTCCATCAATATAGAGAATTAAAATCTTGGAAGCATCGGGAAGCAAGGGATCGGTACAAGACTTGGTAACCAAAGTATGTTTTGAACTAGGCTACAAGTAATAAGGGCAATATGGGTTTCCGTTGTTTTTTGGGAGATGTTTTGTCGAACTCCCCGTTTTAGCATGTTTGTCTAGCTGCTCTTGATTAGTAAATATCTTTATGGTTTGGTATTGGTGATGGTTTGGAGTTTCATGCTTTGCTTATTTGGTTTTCTAGGAAGCTTGCCTCTAGTTTATCATTTGATGCAAGATGACATGAATGATGTTGAAATCTGTGATGTTATGGTGTGAAGTGATCTTTGAATATGTTGGATTTATGTTAGGAGCATGTTAGGATGTTTTGGTATGGTTGAATGTAAGATAAACCAGCTAAAAATGACATTACGGCCCAGGCGTACCGATACGCAGGGGACTGTATCGGTACGGCTAGGCAAATTCAGGCACCTGGGATTGGTACGGGTGTTCAGGTATCGGTACGGTTAGGCAATATAAGCTTAAGCGTATCGGTACGGGCTCAGAGGTATCGGTACGGTCTTACGCTACTAGAAAATGCTTTTTGGGATGGATCTCGTGTACTGAAACACCTGTAACCTGTATCGGTACGACCTTTGAGAAGTTTTAAATTATGCTTTAATCTGATGTGGCGTATCGGTACATCTTACAACGTATCAATACATGTGGCCGTTAAAGCTGTTTATGTCATGGAAAGAAGGTTCTGTTTTCTTGCATTTTAGTCCCTGAATCTTGGTGTTACAATTGAATGTGATTGGATGAACTTTTTGGTCTGGTTTTTGACAAGTAAGCATGAAACCTACTTAATTAAAGGTTGGTAACAGAAAAATGAGCTAAGTCTCCGTAGTTTTGTGAAATTTCAATTTGGTCCCTAAACTGCGTTTGTGTTCAGTTGGATGTCAATTTGATTCCCGATTCAGTTAGGTTTTCACTAGAGACCAGTATGGACACATAGGGTAATAATTATGCATCTAGACAAGATAAAAAGAAAACAAATGCACACGTTTTGAGTTGTATCTTCACGATTTACTTTGGTAAACCTAATGTAGCTTGCTCAGTTCGTTCTTGCGACTAGGTCGGGTCGAAGGGGTTACAATTAAGAGAGTCGTGCCCTTCAAGCGGGAGAGACTTCTTCGATACGGACCAAAGAATATTAAATGTTTGGGTAAGGATGACCCAATCAAAGCTAACCAGTGGTTGAGAGACATTTAGAAGATTCTGAAATAGATGGGGGGTAGTCAAAAGGATGACCTTGATTGTTTTGCCGCCTTCCTATAGGGCAATGCCCATGAATGGTAGGAGACTGTTGAGTTGGGACTGCATCATGCACTTCCAACCTAGGATGTCTTCTTGTACAAATTCAGGAAGAAGCACATCAGTGAAGTTTATATGGATGAGATGTTAGATCCATTCATGCGCTTAGTTTAGAGAAACCGATTAGTGGTTGAGTATGAGCAAGATTTCTACGGTTGAGAAAAATTGTCCCAAGGTTGGTTACCATCGAGGAATTGAGATGTAAGAGGCTCAGACATGGATTAAAGATTGTACTTCGAATACATGTGACAGTGGGTCCACTTGGGATGTAACACCCCAAAATAGGGTTAGAAGTTTAGAGGTTTGGTCGGGTCGGGTTTGACTCAGTCAAACTAGATTAATCGGTAAAATAAGTTTTGAGAATTAATATTTTAAAAAATAGAAATGGTTGAGATAAAAATTGGTTTGACGTACTAAAAATGTTTAATTCTATTATCGAATGTTTTGGTAATTAAATCGAGAATTAATTAAGTTAATCGAGGTGGCATTTCGATTTAGTGCCTAAATTGTAAAGGTTACAAAACTATTTTTTGTGATTATTTTGTAAATGGGCCAATACTAAGAATCCTTAGAGAGCTATTATTTTATAATATTTTTAATAAAAAATCACCACCATAATTGAGTAAGGAATTGACGGTTAATTGGTTTCTAAATCATTTTCCCGTTCTTTATAATTTTCTCTCATTTTCTCCCCTTATTTTCTCCCATATTCTATTTCCATTTTCCAATCAATATTTTCAGAATTCCTTGTTGATTTTCAATGGAGAAACTATCAATTGATTCTACTTTTGATTCCTAATAAAACTTTGCAAGATTTCTCAAAGATTTCATCCAATTCACAAGTTTGATTTCAAGCAAATACTTACGCCAATTTTGGTGGGAGTTTTTTCAAAGGTGAATTTCTTCTCCTCTCTTTAAAATAAGGTTCTTTATTGATATTCCCTTGTAGTTGGCTGATATTGGATTGATTTTAACTTAGTTTTGCATTGGATTTCAAGAATTGGTTGATTACTTGAGATTTTGATGATTTGCTTAAAGTTTTGATTAAGTTGATGAAACCTGAACATTTTGATTGGGTAAATCCATATTTTGATAAGGTAAACATATTGTGAAATGAGATTGTTGAAATAAATCCCGAAAATATTTGATTGATTAATTTTTAGGTGAGTTTTTTGTGGTTTTTGGGGCTGTTATGTGTGTTCTTGAGTTGATGGAGGTATAAGGATGTTTATGAAGTATTTTTGGTTGTGATTTGATGAGGTTTGAGATTGCAGACAAAAATTAGGGAATTATTATATCCTAATTGTTTGGCTGTTGATATCTAGGAAATTATTTCCTAATATCTAAGTCAATGCAGGCAGTAAAAATAGGAATAAGATTTCTGCCGTTAATGCATAAATCAATAGTGATTTTTTGTAATTATAACTTTTCTAGAGTTAGGATTTTTTTGTAAACTATAAATAGCTACTATATTTCTCAATAATTGAATAAGAAAAATAGAGAAAAACATTTCCTCTTCTCTATCAAAATCTATGTTTTCTACATGGTATCAGATGCCTAGGTTTTTTCGATCCACAAAAACCTAGAAAATGAATGCTTTCACCTCTAAAATTTGTTTAGAAACAACCCAAAATCCCTCCCAAACTGTCTCCTTCGAAAGTAGCAACATCAAACTTTTCAGTAAAGGACAGACGACAACAGTCTGTGACAAACAAATGGCCTTTGCTACCCATGAGAGGAAAATTGGAGGATCATATCGAGAGAGAGAGAGATCAAAGGAAGTTGATTGTGGGAGTGATCGGATTGAGGAGTTCATCTCCTCTCTTCCTTCATTGCTATAATCGCACATCACCCTTCATGTTGGGGAAATATTTCTTTGTATTTTCTTTTCACCCGACCATGAACTAAATTAGATGGTTTGGGTTATTAGGTTTTGAGAGGGTTTTGTATGAATAATTTAATTTTGGTTCAAGTTTAAATTCACAATGTTGATTCAATTCCTATTCTTGCAAATCAAGGAGTTTAACGCTTGAGTAGAGAATCATTTGTTAAAACTCAAATCCCTAAATCAATGACAACACAAGGGAGAGCGAGATCAATGGTGATTCGTGGGAAAGAATCACTCTAATGAAGTGACAGCCATTGAAGGTTCCTTAACCGAGTTGATTTCCAAACATTACGAGAGTTGATGGAGATCGACGGACTAAATTGAATCCAGGTTTTCTAACATTGCGAGAACTGAAGGAAATCAATTCCTTCTTAAACTAAGTTTTCGGAATGTGACAAAGTGAAGGAGCTTGGCGACCGGGAGAATTTTAAGGGGCTAACAAGAGATCAAGGAAAGACGGTGTTCATTCTTGGTAAAGTAACGTGTGACAGACATATCACCCAGATTTGCGCAAGCGTCATCCCTTCAAGTTAGAGATAACGTGAAGGCAGTGAAGAACAGTCTACCGAGCATTGGAGACACAATTGACTTGCCACGGCATCAAACTTACCGCAATAATTAACTTGCTAGGGAAACCACTTGCCAAGAAGTGTCCTACCCGACTCAACCACTTGCAATTGCATTTCACTGGCCACGAAGAGTCCTACTTCTAGCAACTACTTGCCTAGGCAATCTACTTGCCTCAGCATTTCACTTGCCTCTAGCATTGAACCTGCCAAAGCAACTCATCCGGTATACTCTCAATCCTGATAATTCAACCAATTCTCTCATTGATTACTTTCTTTCCTTTACAATCTTTAGTTATTTGTTTTATTTTTCTATCACTATCTATCATCACAACTATTCTTTTATTTCAGTGCAAGGAGTTACGAGTCCAAGTTCTTCAGACCATTCCCTGTGGAGACGATACTCTATACTTATCACTTATTACTTGCGACGTGTTCACTTGCACATTTGCGTAGCACTCAAAACACGCAACAAGTTTTTTGCGCCATTGCCGGGGAGCGGCAATTTCAACTTTACCTTTAATTTCTTGCATTATTTTCTTTCTTTGTTTTTATTTTGCTATTTGTTTCAAGTGGCTAACACCTTTTGGTTTTGCATCTGTATATAACCAGAGCAAGACCAACAACACAAAATTATCCACTTGAGCCTAAGATTGAACGTGTATTCCATAAGAGAAGAAGAAAACTACACACAGTTATGGCAGATCCAATTGCCAATGGCAATTAGAATACCGCGGCAGGAGGAAATGTAGCCGTAGAAGATCAACCAGTTCGAGTACGAAACAGACGCATTCGAGATCACTTACTACCAAACCTTGGTGATCTCAATCCATGAATTGCTACTCATGATATTCAAGCCGCAAACTTTGAATTGAAGCCCATAATGTTCAATATGCTAAATTCAATTGGGCAATTTGACGGCTCAGCAAGCGAAGATGCCAGGTAACATCTAAGATCTTTCTTATAATTTTGCGTTTCTTTCAAACAACAGGGAGTCCATAAGGATGTCCTTAGACTTAGACTTTTTCCTTATTCACTGAGGGATAGGGCGAGAACATGGTTCAATAGCATATCACCAGGCACTCTAGAATCTTGGACAGGTCTATGCCGAAGTTGCCTTATTAGGTATAATTCTACTAGCATGACAGATAAATTGCGTAATGATATCACTTCTTTCCATCAAGCAGATGACAAATCTATGTATGAGGGTTGGGATCGTTACAAAGAGCTTCTTTGCAAGTGTGCCATGTACAGATTCTCAGAATAGACGCAAGTAGTGATGTTCTACAATGGAGTCAACGCACTAACTAGGATGATGTTGGATGCCTCGACAAATGGAACACTCCTAGATAAATCAACAGAGGAAGCGTTGAGATTCTTGATAGACTTGCCAACAATGACTATTGATTTCCAACCGCTAGTAGGGGACAAGCAAGGCAACATGCCACTACAATTGAGCTTAATTTAACTGATGCCATCTCAGCACAAATGGCCGCATTAACCAATATGGTTAAGAATCTGCAGCGTCTCAGCAACACACAAGAGGTAAAGGTAGTAGATTCATCTTGTGATTTTTGTAATGATAACCATGATTCTTCTGAGTGTTCACAGAACCCATAAACCAGTTTTTACGTTGGAAACTACAACAGAACAAAAATCCATATTCCAACACATATAATCCAGGATGGAAGCAGTATCCAAACTTCTCATGGCTATAACAATGCATCTCGACAGAATGCTTAAGCATTAGAATTCCAACAGAACATGCCACGACAACAGAATCAATTACCGCAACAAAAATCAACAACTAGTTTTTTGGAAACCACTCTCAATGCTTTTATGCTTAAAACTGAATCTTATATGGCTGAAACTAGCAATTTCATGAAAAAGACTGACTCTTTTATGAACATGACTGAAATTCAGATGCAGAGTCAAAAAGCAGCGATCAAATCACTGGAAACTCAGGTTGGACAGTTTACCCAAGCCCTAAGCATGAGGCCACAGGGAACCTTGTTCAGCAATACTGAGGTTGAACGAGGTTCAAGCTATGAGCAGTGTAAAGTAATCACTACCAGAAGCAGAGCAAAGGTGGGTATAGATTTTATCCAACCCGAGGAGGATGAGTATACGTTGAATGATAAAGAAGAGTCTTTAAAAGTGAATGCCGCGGCAATTCCATATGCCACAACAAGTCCATCTGTTACTGCCAATCCAGTCGAGATAAGTAAACACAAAGGGAACAGACCGCCACAACCATTTCCACAGAGTTTAAAGAAGTAGAATAATGAGTACCAGTTTAAAAAGTTCATTGACATTCTTAAACAAGTCCACATCAACTTACCACTGGTCGAGGCAATCGAGAAGATGCTGAATTACACCAAATTCCTTAAAGAAATCGTATCAAAGCGTAAGAGGTTGAGCGAGTTTGAGACAGTTTCCTTGACAGAGAGATGCATGGCTCTGTTACACAACCAATTGCACCTGAGCTTAAAGATCCAGGCAGTTTCACAATACCATGTTCCATTGGCGAGCATTATATCAGAAAAGCTCTATGTGACCTTAGAGCAAGCATAAATCTTATGCCCAAATTTTTGTTTCAACGATTGGGTATAGGCAAGGCGAGGCCCACCATAGTCATGTTGCAGCTTGTCGATAGATCATATGTGCATCTCAAGGGAAAAATTGAAGACATTCTGGTAAGAGTTGATAAGTTTATTTTTCCCGCTGACATTATTGTTTTGGATTGTGAAGCAGATGAGTTTGCACCCATCATCCTTGGGAGACCACTCTTAGCAACAAGGAAGACTTTGATCGACGTTGAAAGATGAGAACTCACCATGAGGGTAAATGAGCAGCAAGTCACACTCAGAATGTTCAAAACATTCAAGGATGCCAACGATCTAGAAGAATGCCAAGCAATAGAAGCCACGACAAAGTTCAACTTCGATGCAAAATCTCAGATTGATGACTGCTTACCTGGACTTGAAGGAAACAATAACACATATGACCACTTGGAGACCCATAACACATTCCTAGATGAACAGCTGCTAATTGCCAAGGCAATTCCCTGGTATGCTGATATAGTGATTTTTCTTGTAAGTGGTATTTTACCTCATGATATTTCTTATTAGGGAAAGAAGCAGTTCCTATATAATGCTAAGCATTATTGTTGGGACGAGCCTCTTTTGATTAAACAATATGCATATCAGGTTATGAGAAGATGCATTCCTGAGGAGCAGCAGAAAAATATACTCCAACAATGTCACTCATCATCCTATGGAGGTCATTTTGGAGGAACTCGCACAATTACAAAAGTCTTATAGTCAGGTTTTTATTGGCCTACTCTCTACAAAGATGCTCATGAGTTTTACAAGTAATGGGATCGATGTCAAAGAACTGGGAATATTTCAAGACGGAACGAGATGCCATTGCAAAACATCATTGAGGTAGAATTTTTTGACGTTTAGGGCATTGACTTTATGGGGCCCTTTCCATCTTCATATGGCAACCTTTACATTCTACTCATTGTGGAGTATGTGTCTAAGTGGGTTGAAGCAGTTGCAACCCCTAAAAATGATGCAAAGACTGTTCAAAGATTTCTACAAAATAACATATTCTCACGGTTTGGAGTGCCGAAGGCATTTATTAGTGATGAGGGTAAGCATTTTGACAACAAACTTATTGCCAAAGTGTTGATACGCTTTAGGGTTACCCATAAAATTGCCATGACATATCACCCACAAACTAATAGGCAAGCCGAGATCTCTAACCAAGAATTGAAGATTATTTTGGAGAAAGCTATTAATCCTTCACGTAAGGATTGGTCGGAGAGGCTAGATAATGCTCTTTGGGCTTACTGAACCGTATATAAGACACTATTGGGCACGAATCCATATAGACTCGTCTACGAAAAAAATTGCCACCTTCTTGTAGAGATCGAGCACAAAGCTTATTGGGCCATCTCAACAATGAATATGGATTAGGAGAAAGCCGGGCAGGAGCATTTGTTGGACCTGAAAGAGATTGAAGAGTTCCACGCATTTGCATATGACAATGCCAAGCTGTACAAGGAGAAAACAAAACGCTAGCATGATAGAAAGATTTTGCCACGACAATTCTTACCAGGGCAAATGGTGCTTCTTTATAATTCACGCCTTAAACTTTTTCCATGCAAACTTAAATCACGATGGACTGGACCATTCGAGGTGGTTAAACTCTACTCCCATGGTGCCGTTGTGATCCGATCGATCAAGAATGGATCCGAGCTCAAGGTCAATGGACAAAGATTAAAGCACTATGTTGGAAGCCATGTTGAGAGAGACAAGTTCACAATCTCCTTGGGAGATGCATGAAAATGCTCTCGTTATGGATTTTTCATTTTATTCTGTTCTTTATTTATTTTTAGACTTGTTATTTTTTGGATTTTTGTTATTTTAGTTTATTTTGGGATTTTTCTTATTTATTTTGGTTATTTAAATTGTCGGTTAGATAGACTTTTTGGTTTTAAATTTTCAATTTGTTATTTTCGGTTAGTTAGGTTGTTTAGTGTTTTTGAATTTTAATTTTGGTTATTTATATTTCTTTTATTTCTTTTTGAATTTTAAATTTGAATCTTTTCTCTTTTTATTTATCCATTTTTTAATTTTATTTTACCTTTATTTTTTTCGTTTTAGGTCAAGAGTTTGAATTGGAGAAGAATTGAAGGAGTGTTGGAAAAAAATTTTCGAGAGAGAGCAAGGGTCGGTTGGGTATTGTAGGTAAATACCTAATTTTGTTCAAACCCTAGATTTATTTCATCTTTCTCTACCCTAGCTGCACAACTCTTCCCCTTACCATCATTTTATGCTTTTTCACCCATTGGTGAGACATTATTCAACCTTTCACCTTTCCATCATTCATCATTCACTTCACCATTATAACACCAACCTTCCATCTCTCCCATTGATTTACTCTCTCATATTCACTTCATCTTCTTCCCACTTCTTTCTCTCCATTGTTGAAACTTTGAGTTTTCTTTTCTTTTTTTTTAAATCAAAATAATGTCTACAAGCCTCAAAACCATGCATGAAAATTTTCCCTCACGCATGCCACAACCATCATACCGTAAGTTCACCACGGCGGCCGTGTAGAAGCGGTTCGAAGAGAAGTTTGTAACAAGACGAGTTTGGGAGGAGCAAGGCTTTGCCTATGAAATGGCACACCCGATCTTCGGTCTTGAGGAATCCATATATGCCACGATCGAGATTCATAAATGGGCAATATTATGTGAACAACCGGCCGGAGTAAACTCTCATGGGTAAGAGATATTTGTACGTGGCAGGGCCATTCTTCTAGATGCTACTACCATCAACGCCTATTATGGGTTGTTTTTCGAAGAAGATGAACATGCAAAGTTCGTGGAGAATGTGACTCGCAAGAAGATGGACCAAGTTTTGAAGGATCTTAGAGATATGTTGCATATGGGAAGCTAATGCCTTCATTAAAAAATTTGACTGCTAAAATTGACATTATTCAAATTCCACAGTCAATACAGGAGGCTTTAAAGGATCCTAGGTGGAAAAAGGCAGTTGAGGAAGAATTGAAGGCCTTGGAAAGTAAAAACACTTGGACTCTATCTGAGTTACCACCAGGAAAGAAGGCAATAGGCTGCAAATGGGTCTTTACTATCAAATACAACTCGGATGGGAGCGTAGAGAGGTTCAAAGCAAGGTTGGTAGCAAAAGGATTCACACAATCCTATGGAATTGACTACCAAGAAACTTTTGCACCGGTGGCCAAGTTGAATACAATACGAGTCTTGCTCTCCTTAGCCGTGAATAAAGACTGGCCTTTCTATCAAATGGACATCAAGAATGCTTTCTTAAATGGGAACTTGGCAGAGGAAGTTTATATGCAGATTCCCCCATGTTTGAATGAAAAATTAACCAATAGCAAGGTATGCAGATTACAAAAATCCTTGTATAGTTTAAAACAATCTCCTAGAGCATGGTTTAGTAGATTCAATAAAGTAGTTGTTAAGCAGTGTCAAACAGATCATACACTATTTGTAAAAATGTCACCAGAAAAGAAGAGAGCCATTTTAATTGTCTATGTAGACGACATAATTCTTACAGAAGATGACCCTCAAGAGATTGACAAGTTGAAGAAGATACTAGCAAGTGAATTTGAGACTAAGGACCTAGGCTGCCTCAGATATTTTTTGGGAATGAAGTTGTAAGATCCAAGGATGGCATTCTAATCAACCAAAGAAAATACATCTTAGATCTCTTATCCGAGAATGGGATGTTAGGATGCAAACCAACTGAAACACTTATAGAGTCTAACCTAAAGCTAAGGAAAGATGACATGGGCGTCGTAGTAGATAAAGAAAAATATCAACGGTTAGTTGGGAAACTAATCTATTTATCCCTAACAAGGCTAGACTTAGCCTTCACAGTTAGTGTTGTAAGTCAATACATGAATGATCCTCGAGAAGAACATCTTGAAGTAGTAAATAGGATTCTGAAATATCTGAAAATGACACCTAGACATGGCTTGATTTTTAAGAAAAATGATAACAAAAAAGTAGAGATTTTCTTAGATGCAAGCTGGGCAAAAGAGTTAACAGATAGAATGTCCACTAGTGGGTACTGCTCATTTGTTTGGGGGAATTTGGTCACTTGGAGAAGTAAGAAGCAGTCGGTTGTGGCTAGAAGTGTAATGCCCCAGTTTTAGGGCTTAGCGGTTTGGTGGTTTATTAGACGGCCCGGTGGACCAGACTAGGGATTCGAGTCGGTTTTGGGATCGTATATTTTTTGGTAAGATAAAAATATGGAAAATAGTTAAAAATCATATTTTAATATATATTGATTTTTGGTGGAATAAATTTTGGAAAATGGAATTTGGAAATGTGACATTTTGGTTATTGACCAAAATGCAATTTTTTGAAACTATTTTAAAGTGACTAAAATGAAAAGGATCAAATTCTTAGAATCCTTAAGGAGCTAAATTACTAAGTTTTTGCTGGTGGTTTCTCCCTTCAATTAAATCATTTTAAACATGTGTTTTAAAGGTGGTTTAAGAGGGATTAAAATATCTAAGTTAGTAATTAGCTTTTGAAGAAAATTTACGTAACTTTTTCCTAAACCTTTTCTCTCAACTTCTTTTCTGCCAAACAATTATAATTTCATCAAAATCCAAAGGTGAGAGGTTCTTTTCACTTAGATTATTATTTTAACTTGATTCTTTAATTTTTTTTTTGCAAAATCTCATTGAAATCTTATGTTTTCTTAGCTTTTCACAAATCAATTGAGGGGGAAACTTCACAATAGGGGTAAGGTCCGAGATCTCCTCTATTTTATGGTTCTTTATTGAAATTCCCAAGCATTTGATCCTTGTTTTTTGTGTTTCTAATATGATTTTGATGGTTATCTAATGTTTAATTGAGTTATTTGGGGAAAATGAGTTAATTCACGGATTGGATGTCATTTCCAGTAATTAAGGATGCTTTGATTTATATTTTGGATGTTTAATAATGTTGATAAGAGATTTTTATCAATGGAATCCCGAAACTTAAGAATCTCTATTTGTTTAGGTTGTTAGTTTTGAGGTTTTGTGGTGTTTCTATGGTTGTAAGGTTGCTGGAGGTGGTAGGTTGTTTTGGATATGTTTTTAGATGTGTTTTGATGTTGAAAGTGATTTTAGATTGTTAGAAGTTGGTTGGGTTGTGAATCGTAGTGTTTTGGTTATGTTTTCGGTTGTTGTGGAGGGTTAATTGTGAGGGTTTTGTGGAGATCCAAGAAGGATTGTAGTTGCTGTGTTTAGAATGCATTATGGTGCATTAATCCTCTGTTATTTTGTGGTAAAAACAGGGGAGGTTGATCTGGAAGTGATTGGAGAAGCGTTGGAGGTTCTGAATACTTGATTTCGCGTCGGCGAATTGAGGTTTTGCGTATCGGTGAGTGAAAACGTTGTTTAAAGCATTTGATGTTATGGGAACAGAGTTTTGGGAGTTAAGGTAGAGCTTGAAATGCTTACCTAGACTTGGAAGTAAGTATAATGTGGTTTACTCTCTCGGTCGTGCTTGTTCGAATGATTTTATGCACTTGGTTTAATGTTCATGTTCCTATTGTTTAAGTATGTTTTAAAGTATTCGATATACTATTTTTGAGCATGTTTTGCTGAAGGATGCACATGGTAAGTGATCCTTGTAAGTATGGTTTATACTTGGGGTTTAAAGTATGGTTGTTGCTTTGGAATAATGTTTTGGTTAATGCTTGTTTAAAAGAGTGAGGTAAGTGTTAAAATGGTTAATTATATTGGCAAGTGATGTGGTTTTAAAGTTGTTATTAGATATAGTTGGCTGGCCATAGGATTGAGTGCACTGTAAATAAGTCACCTTGGATGTTGAGGGGTTTATACGGCGTACCGAATACACCATTCAAGTACCCTAACGGTAGAGGCTTAAACAATATCGAAAACTCTCATTAGTGGGTTAAGCATCTAACCGATGAAAGGGGTGGGTGTCCCTGTGGGTTGAAAGTGTACCCGGTTGATAATGTACCCATTTGTTATTGTACCGCGATTGTGATTGTATCGCTATTCCGGTTGAGATGGCTTGAAGTGTTGGGTTAACACTTGTTGAATCCATGTATCCGATGAACTCTTTTGTTATTGGTCTTATTTAATTATCACTTGTAAGCCAATATAATTGTCAATGTATCATTGAAAAGGTTATGTTGTATAATGTGGTTTATACATGTTTCTCCTTGAGCTTTGCATTTGGTAGTAATGAATGGGAAGGCTTAAGTAGAGGGTTAGCAATGTGACTTGCTGTTGATTAATGATACATATAGCATATGGTTTAATATGTCGGTTTTAATGATGTAAAGTGCATGTTTTAAAAGGGCATGGTATTTTAAAGGATGATATTAAGTAAATGGTTTTAAATGCATTGTTGGTGTTTTGTTCTAAGCATTCCTCACTAAGCCTTGTGTGCTTACACTCTCTTTGTCCATCAATGCAGAGAATTAAAGTCCCATAAGGCAGCAAGAAGCAAGGGGATCTTGTCAAGACTTGTTTCCAAAGTATGTTAGAGACTAGACTATAATGAGAATAAGGGTAATGAGGTACTTGTTGTGTTTTGGGAGATGTTTTGTGGAACTCCCTGTTTGAGCAAGTTTCATTAGTTTCTCTTAAGTTATCAAAGGCCTTAAACGTTTGGTTTTGGTGTTGGTTTATCTTGTGATATGTTGATTGGTTGCAAAGTTAGGAAGCATGCCTATAGATTTCCTTTTGATGTACGAAGCCTTGTGGTGTTGTTAGAATTGAGATGTTAGTTGGCTTGTGATATGTTTGGCATCTTGGTATTGTGTTTTAAGCATGTTGGAGTGGTTTGAGTGTGCTTTGGGATGAAAAAAACCAGCAAAAATGTGACATTACAGGCCAGACATATTAATACGCGGGGGACTGTATCGGTAGGGCTAGGCATTTTCAGGCTTGTGGGATCGGTACAGGCCTTGTCATTTCGATACGCCTGGGCATATTTGGCCATGCATACCGGTACGGGTATGGGTGTTTCAGTATGAGTTTTAGCCTCTGGAATTCACTTTTTCAACTCGAACCCGCATACCGGAATACCTGATGAGCAGTATCGGTACGGTTTATAACATTTCAAAAGTTAAGTATTTCAGTTAGGTGTATCGATATGGTATGGTGGCGTACCGAAATGGGGTGTTTCAAACCGTATCGATACGGGCTTACCTGTATCAGTACGGATGGCTGTTATTTCTGTAAATGTCACTTTGGGGCAATTTCGCCATCTTTACATTTTAGTCCCTAAATCTTGTCAATGCAATTGCATGTGTTAGAATGATCGGATTGAGCTGAATTTTGAAAGAAAAGATTGGATCCTGACTAATTAAAGGTCGGTAACTTAAAAGTGAGCTTTAATCCTGAAATTTTTTGTATTTGCAATTTGGTCCCTAAATTATAAATATGATCAATTTGATGTCAAATTGATGCCCGATTGAGTTGGGGTTACACCTGATGTTTGCATGAACATGTAGGGTTAATAATTGGCATCTAGATAAGATAAAAAGAAAAAAATGGATTGGGTTTTGTTGTATCTCTTCATTTTGCTATGGCAAACCTAATGTAGCCTTCTTGGTTCGGTTGGGCGTCTAGGTCGGGTCAAGAGGGTTACAAGAAGCAGAGCAGAAGCATAATATTGAGCACTTGCACAAGGGATCTGTGAAGGAAAGTGGATACAAAGGCTGCTAGCCGAATTAAAACTAGGTTATAGTGATTATTTTGAGATAAAGAGTGACAGCCAATCTATAACACCCCGAAAACTGGCCTAGTCGAAATTTGATTTTTGGTGACCAAAAATCCGATTATGACAATTAAAAGAATTCAAGAAATATAAATTATTGGATTAAATGTGAACGAATGATAAGTCAATGGTTTAATGTTTGAAGTGTGAGTAAAGGAGTAAATTGTAATGATGAATGACTAAGTTGTAAAGATTCAAAGTTAAAGAGGCAAAGTATAAAAGTCAAGAAATTCAATGACCAATGGTGTAATTTAACCTTGACCTTTCTTCATAAGAACAAAAGGTAGATGAAGGACTTGAGGGATAATTAACCCATTTTCCCTAAGGTGATTAGTCACCACTACATGTGTCATATGTACCTAACTTCTTGTTTTAATAATAATTAGAAAAAAAGTGATAAATTTAGTTAAGGATTGAAAAGCCATTCGGCTACTGGAAAGTGAAAAGAAAAAGGGGGATTTCATTCATCTTCCTCCCCAACTCCTTTTATGCAATTGATGAATGCTTTAAAGGACCTTAGGGTCGATTTTAAATTACTTCCAAATTTGTCACCATTTATTCAAAGTAAATCCATATTCGGTAAGTACATGCTACTAACTTCTAATTGGTATTGATTTTATTCAGTTTGAATCATATATGTATATGAGCCTCAATCCTCAAAGTTAAGGGTTTTAAGAAGTTAAGGATCCTTACGTGAAATTGAGTCAATTGCAAGCTCAATGGTAATTTTTGTATAATTTTTAGGCCATGAAAACACTAAAGCCTAACCTCTTAAAGATTAAGAATTCCATGTCTTCTGATTAAGGTCCCAAGTATTATGAATGTAAGAATTGATAAATTAAGGTTTATATGGTATTAAAGGACTCTTGGAATTTAGCTTATAACATGTTAATCATGCTTAGATTTCTTGTTTAAGTGATCAACGAAGCTAAATTCTAGCTTAGTGGTTTCTGCCCAGAATTTGTACATTGACAACAAGTTTGAAAATTCATAGAAAATCTCATAGGTTAAATTAGAGAATGAAACTTATATGTACATAACCGTGTATGAATCTAGTTTCATTTGCAACAAACGGTTATGATTTGGAGTTGTAAATTAAAAGATATGAATTTTTGAGTAAGTGGAGGTCCAAAAAACAAAGTAGCAGTTTGTGAGACAGCTTGAACAACCACTTTCAAAATTCACTAAAAATCACATGAGAAGACTTAGAATCTGGAATTTATATGGCTAGAAAGTTTATTCAGTCTACTTTCGTTTAAAATCAATTGAGAGAATAAGGAAAAGATCTCTAAGCTTGGATCGAGGTGAGTTTAGTTTCGCATTCGAGTGATACAGTGTCATCCTTATCTTTATTTCCTATGTATATAATGATTTTTGTTCATGAACCATTTTGCATTGGCTCACGTAGAGCAAGTCAGTGGCAACATTCATTGCTATTGAAGGCCTTAGTAAGCCTTTGTACATTGTTTTGCATCGCTGGTCACATGGGACATTGATCATAGCATTGAACATGACATTGCTTTGAATATTAAGACATTAAGACCTTATTATTATTTTAATAAATCCATTGATATTGTTATTGATTTTATACCGACATTATTAATATTGTTTCAAGATTATTAAATACATTGAGGCACATTGTTTGAACTATTGACAAGGATTATTGGAGCTAAGACTCACTTATTGACATAAAACATTAATCAAGGAAAACCTTGGACACATCAATGCGGTATGGTTATTTACCGATCACTGATATTGGCGATGTTGGTGGTTCGGTTGAAGGAGGTGTAAGAGAGGGAGAAGCATTGATTATTGACATAAGCCATTGCTTTGTGCTTTGTGATACATGGACCAAGGATACCTATGTTCGATGTGCTCCAAGGAAAAATAAAAAGCTAAAAAACTATATCAAATTCAACCAAGGGTCATGAAATAAGCAAATATGAACAAGACATGGAAATGAACTTTATGCATTGATAATATTATGAATTCATTGATGACATCGCATGTGTTTACCTCATTGACTTCATGATTTGCTTTATTGTACTTATGCTATTATTGCAAGGCCACTACCTCACTAGGCTATATAAGCCTAATGCACTTATTTCCACGCATATCACAGGTTTACAAAGTAGCTAAGGATCAATCATGGTTGGAGGCTGCAAATCACATCTCAAAGCTCCCAAGTAAAGTATTTGTTCTCCCTATAACTCCTAGAGTTTTGGCAATAACATGAATAAGTGCATTAAGATAATAATATGGATGTATTGTGAATTTGAACATATAATAGGTAGATAAGTGAGATATGTAAATATGATAATTTCTTTGTCTTATAGGTCTCAGAAAATGCCATCATGACCATTGGCATGTTATTGATGAGTATATTTGCATATGTAGAGATCAACATGAATATGTTAATAAAATTGGAAAAAATGGACTTTGTTAAGGTTTAATACGTTGCTTGAATGGTATAGTGGGCTCCTAGTTGATCAAACATAGTAAATGAAATTAAAATATTGCAAGAGTTTGTATGTAGCAAGATATATGCATATGTAAGTTGCCTATAAAATTTCATGAACATTGAACATTGTTTAGGTGCCTAAAATGCTTAAAAATCAGACATAATTTGAAAATACGGGTGATGGGGTACCGGTACGTGTGTGTATTATTGGTCATAGTTGTTAAGGCGTACTGATACGTGTAGGGGTGTATCAGTACACAAATTGGTTAATGGAATTGGTTAATATTTGAACCATGCATTGCGTATCGATACGGCTAGACCCCGTACCGATACTTTCACACCAACCTTAACAAACTTAACGGTCATTGAAAAGGTGTACCGGTATGGCTTCTCGTGTACCGGCACTGATATAGGTAAGTTAGTTAAAACTACTAAAACAGGTTTGTAAAACTAGCAAACAAGTCACTGGATTTTATAGGCTAATTGAATGAATAGATGAATTCAAAACTTGATAAAATTTGACATGCGTGTTAAATATATATTGAATTTCACATACGTAAACTTAATTACTATTAAGGACCCATATTTTATAGAATTTACAAATTGGTCCCTAAACTTGTAAAAGTTGCAATAAGGCCCTAAAATGAATATTGCTATCTTGTATTGATCTATTGCTCTCATTAAATCATTGAACATGCTATTGGGTTATTGATTAACTTCGAATCACAGTTAAATCATTGGAAATTATTATACAATTTACCGTATTAAACATTGTTACCATTCTCTGATCTGGTTTCGTACCAGACCAAGAAGGGGGTTTTACACAATCAGCCATCAGTATAGCAAAAATCCAGTCCATCATGATAGGACCAAGCATGTATAGATAGATAGGCACTTCATCTCTGAGAAGGTCAATAATGGCGAAGTACAAATTAACTTTGCTCCTACAAGAAATGAGCTAGCCGATGTTCTTACCAAGGCCTTTCCAATAACTACCTTCGATGAGTTGACATCCAAGCTAGGACTCTACAATGTATACTCACCAGCTTGAGGGGGAGTGTAGATTGTAGACAAAAATTAGGGAATTATTATATCCTAATTGTTTGGCTACTGATATCTAGGAAATTATTTCCTAATATCTAAGTCGATGCAGGCTGTAAAATAGGAATAAGATTTCTGCTATTAATGTAGAAATCAATAGTGATTTTTTGTAGTTATAACTTTCCTAGATTTAGGCTTTTTGTAAACTATAAATAGCTACTATATATCTCAATAATTGAATAAGAAAAAAAGATAAAAACATTTCCTCTTCTCTATCAAAATCTATGTTTTCTACTGCTTGAATGTTAGAATTGCAAGGTTGATGATAGGTGTTGGTTGTTTGAAGATTGTTGTAGTTTTCGGTAGTTTCAGTTAGTTTTCGGAAGAATATTGTTAAGGATACAACGGATTGTTGTTTGGCAGTGAGTAGAATGAACAATAATGCATTTCCCTTTGGTTTTATATTGTTAAAATAGGGGACGATCAAGGCAAGATTGCCTTGTTGCTTACATCGCTTTTTGGGGGTTCAATTCACGTTGGCGAGCAAAGCGAAGTGTATCGGTGAATGTATAAACTCGTTAAAGCTCTTTAAAGGTTTGATCGAAGGATTGTGGGGGTTTAGTTATAGCCTAGAAAGCTTAACTAAGCTCAAGCGTAATTTTTCCTATTTCGTCTTTGAGTATCGGTTTGATATGAGCTTGCGGATTTCATATTTTAGTTTAAAATCATGGTTTGGTTTAATTACTATAAATTCATTGATTTGGATTAATATGAAATGTTTATCAAAGTATATGGATGCCTATGAGCATTGAGATTTATTACAAGAAGGAATGTGACGTTGCCTTTGGCAATTTGGTTTTGCATATGAAACAGTTTTGTGAAATGTATTGGAAAATAATATGTAAATGTATTTGAAAATGATATATTGGCTATGTGACGTAATGAGAGAGTATCAGATATAGTTGACATGCCATAGGGTTTAAAGTGCACTATAATATAAAGTTGATTGCTCCGCGGCTCTTGAGGTATAGCGGTATGGCTACTCAGATTGATGGTATTCTTAGGTTTCTTGTATAGGGGTAAGCCTATTGTTGGTGGTAGAGGTAAGTCTATCATGACGGGTAGGAGTAAGCCTATCTCGGGCCAAAGTAAGACTAGGTGGAGGTAAGTCCACTGAGGAAATCCATGTATCCGATGTGGTTTAATAAACATTCTAATTTTAAATGAAAAGGGTAGCGATAAGTCTATCCAAGGTCATAATACTTGCCAATATATGAGAATTATGAGATATATGAAAAGTGTTTTGATGCATATGGTTGTTATGCATGGTACGTTCTGGAAATAAACGAGAAAATGCTTTAGTTTTTTAAACATATGTTTCACTCAAACATTATTTTGTTTTCAAAAGAGTTTTGAATTACATCAACGTGCTTATCTTTGTGCAACCTCACAAAGAATTTGTGCTTATTCTCTCTTTTCAAATTGATGTAGAGAATTAGGATTGAGGGGCAACATTCTCTTGGCAAGGAAGGTCCAAGAATACGACAACCATTTGAGTATGAGAGACTTAGTTTTAATTCAGTTAATAAGGCAATGTGTTACCATGTTTTTTGGGGTTGTAAACCTGTATTTTATTGCGTTTTGGAGGTTTATTTGTTGTGGTTCGATGGACTATCATGTTGATGGATTGAAGCTTGTTTGATGGTTGTTTGCCTATATTGATGCTTGGAGGCTTACCTAGTTTGCATATAGGGTGTCTTTGCTTATACCTATGCTTTTATGGTTCAAGCATGTTTAATATGGTATTAATAATCAATTGATGTGATGCCAATGTTCAATTGAAATGAGTTTAGGAATCATGCCTCTAGTATTGTGAAATGGTTTAATTAATTCTCAATTGTTTCTGCTATTGATGGCTTTTTGCTTGTTTTAGTCCTAGTTATATGGTGTTTATGTTTGTATTTGATCAAGCATGTTTGGGGTGAATGTTAAACCAGCAAATTTAGACATTACAGGCCAGGTGTATTGTTAACTCCTTAGAAGTACAATTTTTTTATTTTTATTTCACAATGCTTTTGCTTGTCTTTAAGTAGATATGTTCACGTTTAGTTGTTAAAATCCATGCATTTGCATAAGGAGTTGGGAGTTATTTTGTTGCCAGGATGAAGGGTTGTTTTGCTGGTTTCGATGTAGGACATAGGAAGGCAGGCACGGCAGAGAGGCACTGGCAAAGAACGTAGGAAAGGAAGTAAGAGTATTGCTGAGTAGTAGTTGACATGGATGGATCAGGCAATGCCAAAGCTCGGCTAGCAAAGGATTGATGCCCGTTGATTGGTCAAGATAGTCGTTGGACTCTGTACACATCAGCCCTAGGATTCAAATTAGGATAAAAAGATATCGTATCTTATCCCTTCGCGCGTTCAAATTTTAAACTCAAGAAGCTTTTCTTAGGGTTTCCACGCAAGCCTATTTAAAGAAGCTAAAGTCATTACTTGAGGGGATCGAATCCGAGGAGGCTGCACCATGGTGAACCGAGAGGCGACGTGGTCTGACCAGCTAAGACCAAGAGCTCTAGAGCAACCGAAGGGCTGGATTGACGAATCTCCATTGTACCTATTCTCTTAGTTTTAATTTTATTTGAATGGTGATGTTGAGATACAATGATATTTTGTGGATGGACCCCCAACCATGAACTAAGCTTTTTTAATTGGTTGGGGGATGCTTGCGATGAACGCTAAATTTATGTTTGGTTTTTAATTATTTGAATTGCCTTAGAATTATTTTATATCTGCTAGTACTAAATTTTCTCAAATCCTTTGCCATACGACAGTTGGCATAGTATGATTACTGCACCTTAATATCTTAACAGATTTAAGGGGCAACGATCAGTTGTTAGATACTAAGGCAAGAAGCTTCGACAGAAGATGTTCAAGTAGATGAACTTACCTCGAAAGTGAATCTACCCCTTAGGAGTAAAGGTTGACACTTAATCAAGTTAACTAATGAAATGCCTCACTATAGATATATAGGGGTTTAATTATGGTTAACTTAGGGTAATGCCATAGACAGAGGCAATACTACTTTTAATCTGCTCGGCAATAAAACCAAGGCAGGACATTATTAAAGGCCGGCATAAGTAGCATGAAATCCAGGCATCCCTTACCTACGCCCATCATTCACTTGAACATTTCGTTGCAAGATTATTTTAGTTTTTCACTACTTTGCTTTTGCTATCTTTCGATCAAAAATCCAATTTATTCCAACACTTCATTTTTTTCCTGCAACAAGTAAACATTAAGCAAATATGTTCTTGATCAATCCTTGTGGATTCGATACTCATCTTACTGTTGTATTCTTGCTGACTGTGTATATTTGCACGCATAAGACTCACCTTGGCATTGGTTTCTTGCACTCTTATACTAACTATTCAATCAGTTGCCAAGTGTTAGAAAAAGTCGACAAGTTTTTGGCGCCGTTGTTGGGGATTGCGACAAAATTTATTGTTTTGCTTTTTACTTGTTTCATTCATTTTATTATTTATTTGGTTCAACTGGTGTATGACCAGAAACCACCCTGTGGTGGAAGATTGGCCATACGACCCAGAAATTGAAAGAACCTTACGAAGGTTAAAGAGAAAAGTTCGAGAGATGGCACATCATGGTAATGGAGGAGCTGATGGTAACCTAAACAACCAGGGAAACCCACCACACCACAATGGGATACCGACCGCAGCTGCTGCTCCAACCGTTAATGTGGAGGAGGAGAAACCTATCTGAGAACACTCGGCACCAAACATAGACAATTTGATGCCATGAATAATTGGTCTGGAGGTAAATACACCAAATTTTGAACTTAAACCGGTAATGATACAAACATTCTTGAATGTAGGAAAAATTGATGGAGTACCTACATGAGACCCAAGGCAACACTTAAAGCAATTCATGGAAGTTTGCCAGTTATTTCAGTAGCCTGGAGTTTCGGAAGATACATTGAAGCTAAAATTATTTACGTTCTCCTTGGGAGATAGAGCAAAACTATGGTTTAGTTCTTTCCCACCTGGATCTATCACCTCATGGGGATATCTATGTCTGAAATTCTTACTCAGATTCCAACCACCAAAACTCACTGGCAAGCTGAGAAGCGAGATCATTACATTTAGGCAAGCAGATGACGAGGCCCTATATGATTCCTGGGAAAGATTTAAGGACCTGTTGAGAAGATGTCTCATGCATTGATTCCCAAACTGGACCCAGATGGAGACCTTCTACAATGAACTCAATACTCATGCCAGAACTATTATTGATGCATCAGCAAATGATTTGCTGCTGGACAAGAATTATAAGAGGCAGTTGGTATCCTTGAAAGGATCTCAACTAATGACTTTGAGTATCCTACTGCCAGACCAGGGACCAGAACTAAAATTGGAGGAAAGCTAACACTAGATGAATTAACATCCATTCACACTGAGATTTCCAATCTTACCAGCATGGTGGGAACCTTGCAAAAGAGTAAAGAGACTCAAGAAATTAAGGCATTGGACTCATTCTGCACCATATGTGGGGAGGACTATTTCATGAAAGTTTGCCCTACCAACCCAGAGTCGGTAAATTTTAATGGCAATTTCAATCGTAATTATAATGCACATTCTAGTACTTACAATGCAGGATGGAAGCAACACCCAAATTTAGCTTAGGGAAATCAAGGGGGTAATCAACACAATGCCCGACGTCAGAACATTGCCCAACGTTAGAATAGCACTGGTCAGCAAGGATTCCATCAAAATGCTATGCCACATAAGGCGCAAGGTAATTTTTATGCAGGAAAAAAACAACCAGGGGACTTTGACAGAATATATGGAGAAGAGATTCAGATTGGATAGATTGCCAATGCACTTAGCAATCGACCCCAAGAGGCATTGCCAAGCGATACAGAAGATGCTCGACAGAGAAGCAACGAACAGTGCAAAGTTGTAACTCTTCAGAGTGGCAAACAATGCGAGGCTGAGATACCTGTTAAGAAGTCATCTAATTACCAAGCAGAAGGACTTGTAGGTGAACCAAAAGAAACAAAGATGAAGGGAGCAGACGAAAGTAATGCCAGACCACTATGTGATGCCAGACCTCAGTTTGATGCCAACCATCACTTAGCAAAGCCAGTAGAGTCAACATTTGCCTATCCACCACCACCATTCCCACAAAGATTATAGAAGCATAAGTAGGATCAGCAGTTTAAGCGCTTCTTGGAAGTTCTTAAGTAGTTGTAGATCAACATACCGTTAGTAGAAGCTCTTGAGAAAATTCCCAATTACATTAAATTCATGAAGGAAATCATGTCTAAAAAGAGGACATTGGGCAATGCAATGATACTCAATTGCTTGCCACCTAAGCTGAATGATCCAGGAAGTTTTACTATCCCATGTATCATTAGCAATATATTCATGGGTAAAGCACAGTGTGACCTTGGAGCCAGCATCAATTTAATGCCAATGTCTGCTTTCAAGAAGCTCGGCATTGAAGCGAGACCTACCACCGTAACACTTCAGTTGGCAGACCGATCTTTAACACATCTTAAGGGTAAGATAGAGGATGTGTTGGTAAATGTAGATAAATTTATATTCCCAGTTGATTTTATTATTTTAGATTATGAGGAAGATAGAAATATCCCGATCATATTGGATAGACCGTTCATTGGCATAGGTAGAGCCTTAATTGATGTTCATAAAGGTGAATTAACTATGCACATGAATGACCAGCATGTTACGTTTAATGTGTTTCAAGCTCTTAAATATGAAGATGAACCAAAAGAATGCCAGGTTGAGGAGATGATGGAGTCTATTTTCACTTTGGACGTGGCACAGTTGTGCCAAGGCACGAAAGATGATGCCAGAGAACGGGTTGATGATATTAGGACGAGTGAAGACACTAAAATATCAACATTGGAGAACGAAGTTGCTAATTACTTTGGCCAGCCAGAGCCATTTTAACTAGTGGGCAGAGAAATCAAGGCACCTAAGCCATCGGTCGAAGAACTACCAGAGTTGGAACTGAAACCATTGCTAGTCAACCTCAAGTATGCTTACTTAGGTAAACACTTTACTTTGCCAGTAATCATTACTGCTGATCTATCTAATGATCAGGAGGAAAGATTGCTAGAAATCTTAAGCAAATATAAGCAAGCTCTGGATGGACCTTGGCTGACATCCGAGGTATAAGTCCCACTATTTGCATGCACAAAATAATCTTGGAGGAATATCATGGCAAAACAATTGAAGACCAAATTTGAGCATGAAAGAAGTAGTAAATAAAGAAATTATCAAGTGGCTAGATGTTGGGAAAATCTATCCCATTTCAGACAGCTCATGGGTCAGTCTGGTGCAATGTGTGCCAAAGAAAGATGGCATGACTGTAGTTTAAAATAGCAAGATGAGTTGATTCCTTCCAGGACTATTACTGGATGAAGTGTGTGCATGGACTATAGGAAGTTGAATAATGCCACCAAGAAAGATCACTTTCCCATGCCCTTTATCGACCAGATGTTGGATAGGCTGGCAGGCAAAGCATACTATTGCTTCCTAGACAGTTATTCAGGGTATAATCAGATTGCCATCGCTCTAGAAGATCATGAGAAAACCACATTCACTTGTCTATATGGGAAATTTGCCTTTCGAAGAATGCCCTTTGGACTGTGTAATGTGCCGGCAACATTCCAACGATGTATAATGTCTATTTTCTCTGACATGATTCAGAACAACCCAGAAGTATTCATGGATGATTTCTCAGTGTTTGGCAAAACATTCGAGGAATGCCATTAGAGTCTATAGCTTGTTTTGAGGAGATGTATTGAGACTAACCTGGTTTTGAATTGGGAAAAATGCCATTTTATAGAGAAGGAAAGCATAGTTCTCGGTCACAGAGTAACCAATAGAGGCCTGGAAGCGGACAAGGCAAAGGTTGAGGTAATCAAACAATTTCCACCACCCACAAGTGTAAAAGGTATCATAAGTTTTTTGGGACATGCAGGCTTTTATCGTCGGTTCATTAAAGATTTTTCAAAAATTTCTAAACCTTTATGCTTGCTTTTAGAACAAAATGCCACTTTTACATTTGATGATTCTTATCTAAAATCATTTCAGGAACTTAAGGACAAATTGATCAATGCCCCTATCGTCGTGGCACCAGATTGGAGTGAGCCTTTCGAGCTTATGTGCGATGCCAACAATTATGCCATTGGAGATGTGTTAGGACGAAGGCGTGGTAAGGTTTTCCATACCATTTACTATGCCAGCCGAACGTTGAATGAAGTTCAACTTAATTACACCCCTACTGAGAAGGAGTTTCTCGCGGTTGTATTTGCATTTGATAAATTCAAGTTTTACTTGGTAGGTAACAAGGTTGTGGTGTATACATATCACTTGAAATTAAAATACCTCTTGGCAAAAAAAGATGCCAAACCCAGACTGATTCGATAGATGCTTTTGCTATAAGAATTTGATCTCGAGATTAGAGACAAGAATGGGAGAGAAACTTGGTAGCTAAACATTTATCACGGTTAGAGCAGCACCTTGAGGAAGGGAGAGCCCTGACCATTAAAGATGAATTCCCCGATGAATATGTACTTACAGTCGATTCTTTACCATGGTACACTGACATAGTCAATTATATAGTAAGCAATATTTTGCCATCGAATCTTGCAAGTAGTGCTAAAAAACCTGCGCGGTTTTCGACAATATTATTGGGATGAGCCAATTTTGTTCAAGCAATGTACCGACCAAGTGATTCGCCAATGTGTACCAGAGGAGGAGGAGCACAACATTTTGCAGTTATGCCATGCAACACCGTATGGAGGACAATTTGCTAGAATAAAGACTGCTACCAAGGTGTTGTAGTCTGGGTTCTTTTGGACTACGCTGTTTAAAGATACTCATTTCCTTGCCAAGGCATGTGATCGATGGCAGAGGACGGATAACATTTCTAGCAAACATCAATTGTCACTTCAGAATATTGTGCCAGTAGAGCTATTTGACATATGGGGAATAAACTTCATGGGTTCCTTTCCTTCATCATACAGGAACCTATATATCCTTGTGGCTGTTGACTACATTTTAAAATGGATAGAGGCATTAGCTTTGCCAACAAACAATGCCAAGGCTGTTGCCAAATTCCTTCACAAGAACATCTTTACTAAATTTGGTGTCCCCAGAGCCATCATTCATGATGAAGGAATTCATTTTAAGTGCAACTTAACCTCTAGAGCTCTGTGCATGTATGGGATCCAGCAATGTATTGCCACAGCCTACCATCCCCAAACAAATGGCCAGGCAGAGATCTCCAACAAAGAGATCAAGAACATTCTGGAAAAGACTGAATTCGACAAGGAGGTACTGGTCTTTGAAACTAGATGATTCCTTGTGGGCTTACAAAATAGCCTTTAAGACTTCGTTGGGAACCTTTCCTTATAGGCTCGTGTTTGGGAAGGCATGTCACTTGCCAGTGGAATTAGAGCATAAAGCTTATTGGGTAATCAAAAAGCTCAACATGCAGTGGAGAGCTGCGGGTGCAAAACGTTTATTGGACATAAATGAATTAGACGAGTTCAGAACGCAAACTTATGTGAATTCTAGACTCTACAAAGAAAGAACAAAATGATGGCATGGCAACAGGATATTGCCAAGACAATTTGAAGTAGGTCAACTTGTCTTGTTGTTTAACTCGAGGCTAAAGTTATTTCTGGGAAAGCTCAAGTCTAGATGGTCAGGACCCTTTGAAGTTGTGAAACCATATGCTTATGGAGCAGTTGATATCAAGGATATTAAAACGAGAACAATTTTCAAAGTAAACGGCCAAAAATTGAAGCACTACTTGCAAGGCACTCACAATGATGCCAATGAGGTTGTCCACTTGGCAGAGGTTCTGTGAACATCATCATCATGATGTGTTTTTTGGATATATTAGGTTAGATGTTTTATTTTTAGGTATTTCTTATTTAGTCATTTTTTTCTTTACTTCTTTTTTATTCCTTTTTTGCTGGTTGGAAGGTTTTGTTGAGTGGATACATGAAGCATTGCCAGGAAGAATTCCAAGGAAGAGGACTGGCAGGGGCAATAAAAAAATCGGAGAATATTTTTTAATTTAGCAGCCCAAGGGTTGATGAGATCAGCCCAAGAAAGGAGGAAACCTCTTTTGGATACATGTTGAATTTTACCCTAGCCGACCAAGGTGAAAAGTTGAAATTCAAACTTTAACCTTATCTCTTATTCTCTTCCCGCGTCGTCTTGTCATCTTACCTCTTATAACCTCATAATTTATTTCCCCCAAACACGCTAAACCTTATCACTATCCCTACTCAACTGGTCACATTAGAAAAACCAATTAAAACACTCAATCGTTCTACCCTTTCATCTACTTAAACCCTAAACAACTCTTAGCTGGGCCTTTCTATTCTTTTTCAACTCTCATAAATCCCTGTCTTTGGAAAGATCACTCAAGAAATCTTCATGGCAGCATCATCAACGCCTTTGAAAATCTTTTTCAATGAAGAAATCCATAAGAAGTATAAGGAGAATTTCGCATCAAGAACCTTTTGCTATGAGAAGGGTTTTGAGTTCAAGAACAGACCCAACTTGGGTTACTCCCTAGAATTCGCCAAAGTGATAAAGACACATAAGTGGGAAAAATTCTACCAACCGCCAGGGGAAGTACATGCCAACGTTGTTCGAGAATTCTATGCTTATCTTACAACCAAGGATTAACTTTTCTTGATGGTGCGAGGTAAGTGTCTTCGTTTTGATGAAGGGTATACAAATGTTATGTTTTCTTTGGATGAAACAGAGGATGAACATACCAAGTTTGTGGAATCTTTGGATGATGCCAATAGGAAGATGATATTGTAGGAGCTGTGTGAGGCCGACACTCAAAGGAATATCCCATCAAAAGGACATCGGACTGTGAAATAGTTGGTGTTAAAACCTCAGCTGCAGAGCTAAAATCACTTCTTGAAGGCCAACTTGATGTTGACTACTCACAATAAAATAGTTTCGAAGGAAATATTGGCACTGTTGCACTCTATCATAACTGGCCGCAAGATTAATGTTGGACGGCTTATCATCAAAGAGACTTTTAAATGTGCTAGTAAGAGCAATGAGAGTTTACTTTTTTTTTCTCTAATCTCTAACATTTGCATACAGCACGGTGTGCCATAGCTCGACTCAAATAACATACAAAAGAGTAAGGGGACCACCTTAACTCTTACACTATGGAGACAGTTGACTGCTACGGAGGCAAAAGAGAAGGGCAAACTAAAGAAAATAGAGTCTATGCCAAAGGCAAAACCTATAACTCTGACGTCAGCTGGATTAGTTGCAATACTATCTGAGATCTACCAACGCCAGGAAATCATTCTCCAAAAATTTGAGAAAGTCGAGGAGCAAAACTTCATGTTCTGGCAATATTTGTATGCCTGGGACAATGCCATGAAGAAAACCCTTGAAGGCATATCCAGCGAACATTGTCAGCATTCCCTGAGTTCCCTGCTGACCTCTTTTCCAAGGATGACATGCCAGCCAGTCCTCACTCTGTCCATACTCTAACGCAATCTAATGCCACCATCCCAGTCTCTCCAGTACAAGTTGAATCTACTAGAAATGATACACCACCTGAATCCGATGATGAAGGAATTCAAAGCCATGCTGTAACACCCCCTACCCAGGTTGGCAACAAACCGGTTCAGGAGCGTTACCAAGTACAATACAAGTATGAACAAGTAAGAATAGGCTAACTCATCCCTATTAGGTGATTTACTTAACTAACAAGTAACCAAACAATCATTACTTATCATATAAGCAATCTTATCTTTTATTTACATGACATACTAGGTTACCAAAAATTTCAATTAACATCATCATACAATCAACATTTGAAACCTAAATAAGCAAACATGCTTCATTTTATTTCTTTGTTCTTTAGCTTAATACACGTGACATTACATACATAACTTACTAAACATGATCAATAGTACAGACCTTGATTCCATGCAAGCATATGCGACCCTTACCATTCGGCATTTACCATTCAATCTTATAAAAATACATATACATCATGATATGATCACACAAGTGATTAACTCACAAGAGATTCGAATGGTACAAGACTATATCAATTACTTTGGTCAAATCAATATATATACATAACCATATGCACAACAAATACTTACAATACATAGAATTTTAGTTCATTACTCAATTCATATTAATAACCAAGTTCACAAAATAATAGGCCCATTCAAGACATATATATATATATACATATATATATATATAAATACAAGTTCAAGTATTCAAAATGCATGCACTAGACATTATATACAAACTAAGTGCCACCAACTAGGGGAGTACAAAATAAGTATGAACCATACTTTAACTATGCTTGTGTCTTGCTTTGAGCTCAAGAAATCAGGCTTCAGGATCAAGCAACGATCGAATCCTTTATCTTATGGTTGGGAAAAATGAAAACAAGAGTGATAAGTACAAGAATGTACTTAGTGAGGTAGTAACTAGTTCTAACCCATTTTTTATATTATGTCAAATGTCAATTAATCAAGAAGGATCCTAGCTAAGGATTTCAAGGCAATCGAATAGTATAAGAAGCAAGAGACAATGAATCATAATTCATGCTTTATCCATTTCAAGAAATCAAGCTATTCATGGACACATATCAAGTAGTCAAGCAGTTCATGCTTATATATCATGAAATCAAGCAATTTAAACTTTACATTCAAGACAAGTTTACAATTAGAAATCATGAATTCAACTAAGGTCAAGGTTTATTTCAAGCAATAATCATGTAGCAAGAAATTTGAGTATACAAGTCAAGTGACAAATAATTCAAGTTTACATGTTTGTCATTTCAAGAATACATGTCAAGTAATCCAAGTAGCAAGTTTCATATCAAGTAATTCAAGTATTCAAGATTATATTAACTCATTTATTATCTTTTAACATAGTCGTTGGTTTATAGTTTGTCTAGGTAATCGAGTCTCTAACCAACTATCGCCACAAGATGTACCATAGTACGCAGGATGTACCGTAATACCGGTCAACCCTCCTATTGTCGCCAAAGACCACACATACGTACCCTCCGTCTGTCGCCAATTAGGGGCCTTAACCCTGGACCATAGTCCACCCTGACACAATGAGCTCTAGACTCTAAGGCATGCCCTTCTACCTATTCAACTAGTAACCAAGGTTTTTTTATTACACTTTACTTATTCAAGAGTTATCAAGCTTTTCAAGTTCAAGATCATGTAGTCAAGAATCATTTCAAGAAAGTAAGGCAATATTATGCTTTAGCCCTTAGGCCAATTGAGCCTTAGCTTTTAATTTCATTTCACGTTTTCATGATCAAGACAATACAATTCAAGTAAGTATTCAAGTGAATTTCATTCATGATTCAAGGATCAAGCATCATATATCATTATCATACATATATGCCATTACTTGAATAGGCACAATCAAGAACAAGAAATCTAGCATTTGTTTTCACTTTTCTTTCTAATTAATTTCTCAATTTGCATGCTATTACTTATTCACAATTTTAGTTTAGTCCATTCTTCCCTTTTATTCATATTCAAGTTAAAATTGAGATCATTAACCTGGCATATCAATGGCAAGAAGATAATCATGCACATTTGGTTAGGACCTAAGTCCTAACCCTATTGTAAACTACACTCACAATACTCCAAGCTTTTAGTCTTGCAAGACTATCCCCTTTTTCTTGTCCCTTGAATGCTCAACTTTAGATCCTTCTCCAAAGTCCTCTCTTTGCTCTAATAAATCACATAGATAGGACAAGGTCAAAACATGTAATCACAAAATCAAGTATTTTACCTTCCTAACAAGAATCTATTCAAACTAACTCCTTCAATTAGGCTAATTGATCAACAAAGCAATTCTCTCTCTACACTCTCAAGATCGGCTATGGAGGATGAATAAGGAAGAAGATGATTAAATTTTGTGTTTTCTTTTTCTTTGATTCACAACATGGCTGGCCATCCTCACTTCCTCTTTGCCACATGTGTAATTACCATGCCACATGTATTCCACTATCACTAAATGGTCTAATTACCATGCAATTTCATTGTTTTATTCTTGTTTCAATTTGGTCATCTTAATTTGGCACTCTAACTTGTTGGTTATAACATTTTAATCCTTTAGACATTAGCTATCTTTTCTTACTTTTATTTCAATTTGGTCCTAGACTTAATTAGTCTAATAAGGGTAATTCTATGACAATTTAACTAATAGCTTCATGTTACATACTCCTAAGCTTAAGTTTGTTTTATTACATTAACATAACATTCAATTTAACTTCCAGTTCTTTTAATTTGATTAGCACATGACTCAATTAGTCAATAGCTTAAATAGTGGTAACCTTTCTAGGCCCGGTTTAGGGTGTTACACATGCCAAAACTGCTGCCACACCTGCAGCACTTGCCTCATCTACTGCCACTAATGTCCCAGCTGCCTTTGAGCCGCTGAAGATCATTGAGGAAGTTCTCCATAACCTTGGAACTTCAACAGACGCATCAAAACCCATCCTTAAGCACAAGAAACATATGGCTCCCAGTCAATGGAGCTTTATCAAAAGAAAAACACGTGTGTCATGGCCAGAACCCTTCGAAGGGGAGTCCTCATCCTCTTAAACTCTTTGCATTTCATTTCATTCTCATTCACATAGTCATGCAATTTAAATTCTATCTGTACATATGTGTTGTTTCCATGCATTGAGGATACTGCACACCTTAGGTTTAGGGGTGTGGGTTGCCTCACATCTAATTTCTTGACATTCATGTTTATATTTCAGTTTTCATTTTGGTTACCATGTAGGATTTAACACATGCATACCAAATCGTAATAAAAAATTGCCTCGGTCAATTTTTTGCCTCGGTCAATTTTTGTTACCAACACTACTAGGTTAGGAGAAGTTGTGCCGGATCATCTGTCCGATAAATAAAACTGGAATTTAGAACTTTTATGCCAACAGGTTGGCATTGCCAAGTAGCTTGACAATTGAACTCTAGTTTAGGGAATTTTAGTTTCACTTCACACGTGGTATGTATCTAGTCTGCGAAGAAAACTTAGGTTCGGTTGGATCTAAACTCTAAAAAAGGAAGAAAAAATTTCCAGGGTAAAATGTATGAATAAAGCAACAATGTTTTGCCAAAAGCTGAAGAAACTTCAAAACTCTCCTATGCCTTAGGGAAAATAATTAACTTGAGTCTTTGTGGTTTGCTCCCTCTTAGCTCTCAAGCCAACATAGCTTTAGGGTATGAGTGTAATGGGTTATCCTAGTGATGCAATATGGATTAACGTGTGTAAGAAATGTTTTTTTCTTTCAGAAAAATAATGATGATCGATAAAAATATTTAAATGTACGGGATCAAAGGAGATGAAACCCGGAGGCCGGGATGACACTCCCAACAAAACACCATGAAAATTTAAAAAAAGGATGATGGAGTCACCACCGGCCACTTCGGTTGGATTGGCACCATTAAAAATTTACCAGAGATTCAAAATGTTCAGGTATGAGAGTCGGTTACGCGTGAGGAAGGATTAGCACCCCACAATGCCCAAAATTGGTACCACTTTGATTTAGTGTTGTCTTTGCAAGAAAACAAAAATTCAAATTTTAAATTTAAAATTTAATCGCAAAACGGTTTAAGGAGAATATTTCCTTATTTATGAAAATCGAGGAAGATAACACCTGAATGAGTCAGGATGTCACTTTCTAGTCGGTATCCGAAATAAAGTGGAAAATATTCCCTTAATATAAAAATATTAAAAAATATTCCCAAACTGAAATAAAAATAATTTATAATAACATATGTATATATATAGTATTATATAATGAACACATATTATATACTAATAATAATAATTACAGTAATGTACATATATTTATAATATACTAAGTATAAAGTAATATACATATTATGGTGAATATAATAATATATTACACATTAATAAAAATGATTATAAAAATAATAATAAACATATTATAATATATACATAATAATATTATATTGTATATACTATATAAATATATTGTACATATATTACATATGACGTAAAAATTATAATATACTATATATATTATATAAATATATCATACATATTATCATACATTATATATTCAGTAATAATAAATAATCAAGAAAAAAATGGTAATAATAATAAAAATGAAAATAAATAATATACAGGGGTGAAAATGAATAATTCACAAAGATTAGGGACCAATTCCGTAATTATACCCTCAAAATAGGATAAAACTGAAGAGCATAGAAAGTTTAAGGGAAAAATTGTAAATATCCCGTTTAAAACGAATTTATTTGGATTTCAAGACCAAATTGCAAAATATTCAAAAATTTTAGGGACTGCGGAGAGAATTAACCCGTGCGGAAGACCAAACTGAAAATAGTTTTAGGGCGGAGGAACTAACCCGGTAATTTCCCCATTAAAATCGAATTTAATTGAATTTAGTGACCAAATTGAAAAAATAAAACTTACAAGACCTCGGGAGTAATTATCCCATGCGGAAGAGCTAAAATGTAATTTCCTCATTTTTAAAAAATTCGCTGATCCTCTCCGAGTCGGGTCACCGAGCGGGTCGGGGTCCAAAACGGCATCGTTTTAATAGCCTATATATTGATTTTTTTGGCAAAAAAATCATTTGTAGCCTCTGATAAATAAAAAACTCAAACCCTCTTTCAAATTCTCTCCCCACTCTCGGTCTCGGTCAGTCATCGGCCTCTCGCGCCGTCGTGGACCGCCAGTCATCGGCGGTGGTCGTCGTCGACGGTCGGAAATGCAAAAGGGATTACCTTTTCAGCTCTCTTCGATGTGCTGAGTTCGAATTTAAGGTCGGATTTCGCCAAAAATGATCCTAGGTAAGTGGATCTACAAAAACTGAATCTTTATTTTTATTCTTTAGCTTTTTCGAATCTACCTTTTTATTTCGACTTCCCCCTTCTTTTTTTTGTTTTTGTGTTCGATGTGTAGATACTAAATAGGAATTTTTTTATTTGAATCGAAAAGCTCCCGATTACATCTAGTTTTGGGGGTTTTATAACCCATTTTGATACATATATATATATATAAATAAAATATTACAAATTGCTTCACTTTTGCAGGTTTGGGCGGTGGCAAGAGGTGTTAGGTGGCTAGAGGTGTCAAGCGGCATCAAGTGGTCGGGCCAGAGGTGAAAGGATATGGGCGGCGGCTGCAGGGGCAAGTGAGTGTTAGGGATTTTGGTAATTTAGGGTTAGGGGTAGTTTAGTAATTTGGGCATTAGGTTATTTTAATTAAATGGGCATTGGGTTTAATTGGTAATGGGTTGGTGTAATGGGTTGTTGGGTATTTAATTCGGGTCTGGGTTTTAATTGGGTATGGTTTGTATTTAATCTGGGCTCAAAAGCCTAGACAAAAATGGGTTGCAACAATTGTCCCTCTTTGCGCATTGTTGTGTACAGGAATAGAGCAAAGACAAAAGAGTAACCATTTTTGTCCGGTCAATCAGGGTTCTTTTCTTTGGCCACCACTTCTTCCTTGGGCTTCTCTTGATCTTCTTTGTCGCTCTTGTAAGCAAAATCTCAAAATGGAGGATTCGTTGGGAAAGAGAAAATGAGTTCGGCTTGCTATGACTCTGACGACAGCAAAATGCCTGGAGAAAATTTGAGCTAGCTGCAACACTGACGAAGAGGAAAGGTCTACAAAACTTGATCCAGTTGCAACACTGACGAAGACACAGGATCGAAAGATGAAGGTTTTGCCCAGCTACAACACCGACAAAGAGGCAGGACCGAAAGTGGGTAAATTTTGATGCAGAGCTTCTTTTACATTTTTCTCAAATTCACAGGGATCAACGGTTTTAAGTTGCCTTTACTGGTAGTCGTTTGCTCCACGCTAGTTGTACCATTCCACTGGGTACAATTAGTTTATACCAATCATGACATTAGATTTTTCCAAAGGATTTATTTTTCTTCGACCATTCGTGAAAATGGATTTTCAATGGACATTTGAATTATCCATTATCTTAAACTTTATTGTGTTTAAGCACGTTGCGCCAACATTTCTGTCGGACTTGTCGAAAGAGCTTTTGATCCAGCTGCAACACTGACGAAGAGACAAGATCAAAAGATGAGGTTCTGATGTCTGATCCAGCTACAACTCTAACGAAGAGACAAGATCTGACAGAGTAATTTTGGCACATCTACAATACCTGACGAAGAGGCAGGACCGAAGAATAGTATGATTAGACCAAACTACAACACCTGACGAAGAGGCAAGGTCTAAAGTCAATGGGGTTGATCCAGCTACAGCACCAACGAAGAGGCAGGATCGAAAGTCAGTAAATTTGGTCCAGCTACAACACTGACGAAGAGGCAATACCTGAAGTCAGTAAGGTTTGACCCAGCTACAGCACCGACGAAGAGGCAGGGCTGAAGTCAGTAAGGTTGATCCAGCTATAGCACCGATGAAGAGGCAGGATCAGAAGTCAGTAAATTTGGTCCGGCTACAACACCGACGAAGAGGCAAGACCTGAAGTCAGTAGGGTTTGACCCAGCTACAACACCGACGAAGAGGCAAGGTTTGAAGTCCGTAGGGTTGATCCAGCTACAACACTGATGAAGAGGTAGGATCGAAAGTTAGTAAATTTGGTCCAGCTACAGCACCGACGGAAAGGCAGGACAGGAATTTGACCGAGCTGCAACACTGATGAAGCGGCCGGATCGGAAGATGAGATTTGGTCTAGCTACAACACCGATAAAGAGGCAAGACCTGAATTTGACTGAGCTACAACACCGACAAAGAGACACGATCTAAAGGTAAAAGTTTTTATCCAGCTACAACACTGACAAAAAGGTAGGATCAGAAATAAATTATGTCCAGCTACAACATTGATGAAGAGGAAAGACCAGGATTCGACTAAGCTACAACACCGACGAAGAGGCACGGTCTAAAGGTAAAAGTTTTGATCCAGCTACATCACTGACGAGGAGGCAAGATCAAAATTTGGCATATTTGGTCTAGTCATTCTATTAATGGAAGGATAGAATCGGATAACAGCAACTTAGGCCTTACTACAACCTCAACAATGGAGTAAGAATGAACAGTAACTTGAACCCAGCCACACCATCAACAGAGGGAAAAGATCAGATATCAGCGACTTGGATTCTATCGCACCATCAACAGAAAAGCAGAATAAGATAACATCAACTTGGATCTTGTTACACCATCAACGAAATAACAAGATCGAATAAAAGCAACTTGGACCTAGCTATGCCATCAACAGAGGAACCAAATTGGATAACAATAACTTGGACCTAACTACTCCATCAACAGAGGGGCAGGATCGAAAGATGAAGCTTTGATTTTTTTTGTTTTTTTTAATTTTTAATGATTTTTTGAATATTTGATTTTTTTTATTTTTTGATTTTGAGTTATAACTATAAGAAATACATAAGATCAGAGAGAGAAGTTAGGTCTAGCTGCAACACCGACGAAGAGATAAGACCTGGATAGGGTTTGATCCGCTATACCACTAACAAAGAGACAATATCTGAACTAAGTTTGATTACCACCACTGACGGAAGCATAATCCATAGAATGCTTGATCTACTACACCACTAACGGAAAGGCACGATCTGGAAAATATAGGATCCACTGCACCACTGACAGAGAGATGAGATCCGAACTAGGTTGGACTACCACCACTGATGGAGGCATAATCCACAAAATGCTCGATATGCTACACCACTGACAGAGAGGCGAGATCTGGAAAATATGGGATCCCCTACACCACCGACGAGAAGATAAGATCCGAAGGAAAATTTGATCTTGCAATACCACTAACGGAGATGCGAGATTGAGAAAAGTGGGATCTGCTACATCACTGGCGAAAATACGAGATCCAGAGGAAAATTTTGATCTGTTGTACCATCACTAGTAGAACGAGATCTGAAAAAAAAGAACATTAATTAGTAATTGTTCAAAATTTTGTCGTTGTTATTTGGATGTTTGAGCTTTTTCTGCGTATTCAACCTTTTTTGGGCTAGAGGTTGATCATCATGTTGTTGCCCCCACCGTTGAGGTTCCTTGGTCTCTTTCTTGGACCTGTTTGGACGCTCACGCCAAAAATGAATGCATGATAAATGCCCCTAACTTTATGCTTAATTTGTATGTTTAATCCGTATGATGTGTGCACTTGATGTTAAATGAATGTGTGAATTTTTTTTGCCCCTCAAAGGGAGGCCCCTGACTTTATATTGGTCAGATTGAGTTCTTGGTCTTGTTTTGTGAAGATGCCCCTAATCTTCCTTGGCTTTGATTATCTTCCAGTGAAGTTATCTTTTTGGGTGTATGTCCCTTACAAAAATGCTTTGTAGCGAATTTGAACTTTGAAAAATCATGATGCCTTATGTCGAGGTCACATTAAATTAGGGCGTAAGTCATATACAGATTTTGATTCACATTATGCACGGGTACGATCAAATTAAGGTGAACAAAATGCATTTTCCATTGAACCTTGTAGTTTTGACCCTTACAAAAGACTCTCACTGCCATTGGTCTTAGACAAATGAGAAACACAAAAGAACATCACTTTAAGAAAGATGAAAATTGTAGGGGGACCTACTGTGGTCACAACATTATAATATTTGGGCCCGTTAGGCATGGGTTATTGTCTTTTTCACAAAAAGGAATCATTGATATATTCAGACATCTTCATGCTTTGGTAGGGGATCCTTGCTTGTGGCTAGCCCAACCGAGTCTTCAAAACTTACCACCCCAAGCTTAATAAATTTTTCCACAAGCTTTTTGAAGCCTAGGCAGTTCTCGATCGAGTGGCCTACTTGCCCTGCGTGATAGTCACGTCTAGCCTTGGCGTTGTACCATCCTAGGAAATGAGGTTGTAATGGAGCTTGGTGGAAAGGTGCTACCAAATGGCTGTCATACAATTGTTTGTATAGTTCTCTATAGGAAATTGGTAGCGGAGCAAACTCTATCTTCTCGACATTTTTCCTTTATCCAAAAACTGTTGCCAGCTTTGGGAAGACTAACATTACGAAGCATTCACCTCATTATCCTTCTTCCCATATGATGACTTCTTATGGGATGAACTTCCACTAGCGTCGATCTTACCATTTTTAACAGCATTCTCAATGAGCTCACCAGATAGCACTAAATCAACAAAATTGGTAGTTGCATTTCCTATAAGGTGATCTAGAATTGGGCCTTCCAGTGTGTTTGGATAAATATAACCACTGTCTCCTTCTCACCGAGTGGGGGTTGAACTTGGGAAACTACATCTCTCCAACATTGCGCGTATTGTCTAAAGCTCTCGTTAGACCTTTTTTCATGTGTTGTAAAGTCTAGCGTTCAAGCACCATATCACTGACATGTCGATATTGCTCTAGAAAAGCCTTGGCCAAGTCTTTCCACGATTTTATCTGGTGACAACTCAATTGATTATACCATCTAGTGGCATATTCAGCTAGGCTGTCTTGAAAGTAGTAGATTAATAACTTGTCGTCTTTACCATATCCCGTCATCCTTCGGCAAAATATAGTAAGGTGAGCACGGGGACAACTCGTCCCATCATATTTCTCAAATTTTGGGGCCTTGAACTTAGGGGGCAACACCAAGTCTGGGACAAGGCTGAGTTCGTTAGCATCAAATCCAATGAAGGTGTCCACTACCTCCATGGCTTCTATATTTTCCTCAAGTCGCTTGCAATGGTCCTCGATCTCTTTTGAAGTCTCTATTTTTATTTTCTCAATTTCGACCAACCGATCCATTTATGATACAAAGTTTTTAGCCTGGTTTCCTCCAGGTTTAACTCCTAACACGGTACATATATTCACAGGGGAAGAGGTACCAGCCTAATAGTGTGGTGACTTCCCTCGAGAAGGCATCATTTGAGGGTCAAGTAGAATAGCAGCATGCGGAGGAGTAAACCCTAGAGGATATGCAGGGCCTTTATTTAAATCAATGTAACTTTCTATAGGATTCGCAACAAAAACCTCTCCTTACTTAGGGGTTTATGTCCTAGAATTTGCGCTATTTGGCCTAGCATGTCTTGTTGGTATTTCTTGATTTGCTCCTTCATATCTTGTTGGGGCTTATCTAACTGGTCCTCCAACTTCTTAGCCAAATGTGCTTGCATACCTATTTGAATTTGTTCAATACGGTACAACCTCTCTTCATTCATCTTTTTAGTCTTACGTCGAATTTCGTAGGGGTGCTAAATTGACTGACTATTTGTTTTCCCCAGTATCACTGTTATGGGACAACCCAGGGATCAGTCTTAATTTTTTTAGAAATGAATGCATGTCCTAAATGCGGAGGCACTGATTCAAAAATTGTTCCCACAGCTTAACTTTCAAATTCACGAGATTTGTTCGCAACTTTGAATGTTGCATTGATACTAGAGTACTAGATTTTCTCTCGATGATGAATCTTTTTCAAATTGCGAACCAATCGTGAATCGGTACTTTATGTTGGCTAAATGCAAAAAATTAAAGCGATGTTGTCATGCAATTAATGGAAAATGAGTGAATCGGATATGATGCTATCAAAACAAAGAAATGAGGTCAGTACGGATAAAAATAATCAAAAGAATAAATTAATAAAATTAAAATTAAAATAGATAAAAAAAACTATACAAAAAATAAATTAAGGCACCAAAGCCTAAAAATGGTGACCGTTAAACGGGAAAATTTTCGCATGGCTTAAAAAGGTTGGCTTCTACGGCTTACTATATGCGGGTGGATCTAAAGTAAAGGGTACCCGAACAGTCGCCAGGACATCGATTCGGGGTTTACGACCCTTATACCGTACGGGGTGAAAACTCCAAGAAATATAAGGACCAGTACTTCGAAAGTACATTACAACACTATAAGGAGGTGAAACCCCCACTGAGCGAAGTAATCCCTCCCACTTAAAGGTGAGGAGCCCAGGTAGACAGCTCATGCATGAATTTCGATGGATTAAAAAATAAATCAAATCGAATTTTCAAATTTCTTGCAAAACAACACAAGATCAACATTTTCTGACTCTCTAAAAAATATTCCCAGCGGAGTTGCCAAGCTATAATAAACGGTTTTTCCTTTTGATAAAAATATTTCAATATACGGGATCAAAGGAAATGACACTCGAAGGCCGAGATGACACTCCCAATAGAACACTGTAAAAAATTAACAAAACGGGTGATGGAGTCGCCACCGGCCACTTTGGTAGGTCAGACACCGTTAAAAATTTACCATAGATTCAAAACGTTTGGGTTCGGGAGTCGATTACGCGTGGGGAAGGATTAGTACCCCCACAACGCCCAAAATTGGTACTGTGTTGATTTAGTGTTGTCTTTGCAAGAAAACGAAATTTAAAATTTAATCCCAAAAAACGGTTTAAGGAGAATATTTCCTTATTTACGAAAACTGAGGAAGATGACACCAGAATGAGTCAAGATGTCACTTCCTAGCCGGTATCCGAAATAAAGTAAAAATATTCCCTTAATATAAAAATATTAAAAAATTCCTAAACTGAAATAAAAATAATGTATAATAACATATGTATATATAATATTATATAATGAACACATATTATATACTACTAATAATAATAACTTTAATGTACATATATTTATAACATACTAAGTATAAAGTAATATACATATTATAGTGAATATAATAATATATTATACATTAATAAAAATGATTATAAAAATAATAATAAACATATTATAATATATATTATACTCCCTTTGTCCCAAGAAAAATGTCCCTTATTGACTTTTTTTGTCAAAATTTTAAATTTTAACTCGTGATTATTTAAAATTTATTATTGATAAAAATATAATAAAATATATTTTAAAAACCTCTAATCAAGTAGATTTTAATTATATATTTTATAAAATTTAATTATTTAGAATATTTAATATAATTATAGTCAAAGTTTAAAAAATTTGACTTTGAAAAGTCAATAAGTGACAATATTTGTGGGACAGAGGGAGTAATAATATATGGTATATACTATATAAATATATCGTACATATATTACATGTGACGTACAAATTATAATATACTAAATATCTATTATATATAAATATATCATACATATATATATTCAATAATAATAAATAATCAAGAAAAAACAGTAATAATAATAATAATGAAAATAAATAATGTATAGGGGATGAAATGAATAATTCACAAAGATCACGGATCAATTTCGTAATAATACCCTCAAATAGTATAAAATTGAAGAGCACAGAAAGTTTAAGGGGCCAAAATTGTAAATATCCTGATTAAAATTGATTTATTTGGATTTCAGGACCACATTGCAAAATATTCCAAAATTTCAAGGACTGCAGAGAGAATTAATCCGTGCGGAAGACCCAAACTGAAAATAGTTTTAGGGCAGAGGGACTAACCTGGTAATTTCCCCATTAAAATTGGATTTAATTGAATTTAGTGACCAAATTGAAAAAATAAAACTTACAAGGACCTCGGGAGTAATTATCCCATGCAAAAGGGATAAAATATGATTTCCCCTTTTTTAAAAAATGCGCAGATCCTCCCCGGGTCGGGTCACCGCATGGGTAGGGTAAAACGACATTGTTTTGGGTGTGGACTCAGACGCCCAAAACAGTGTCATTTTAATGGCCTATATATTGATGTTTTTTGGCAAAAAAATCATTTGTAGCCATTGATAAATAAAAAAACTCAAACCCTCTCTCAAATTCTCTCCCCACTCTCAGTCTTGGCCAGTCGCCGGCCTTCCGCGCCGCCGTGGACCGCCGATCATCGGCGATGGTCGTCGCTGCCGTCGACGGTCGAAAATACAAAAATGACTACCTTTCAAGCTCTTCTCGACGTGTTGAGTTCGAATCTGAGGTCAAATTTTGCCAAAAACGATCCTAGGCAAGTGGATTTACAAAAACCAAATCTTTATTTTTATTTTTTAACTTTTTTGAATCTGTCTTTTTATTCCAACTTTCCCACTTCTTTTTTGTGTTTTTGTGTTTGATGTGTAGATACTAAATATGACTTTTATTATTTGAATCGAAAAGCTCTCGATTACATCTAGTTTTGGGGTTTTTATAACCCATTTTGATACATATATAAAAAATAAAATATTACAAATTGCTTCGCTTTTGCAGGTTTTGACGGTGGCCAAAGGTGTCAGGCAGCGTCAAGTGGTCGGGCAAGTGGTCAGGGCGGCACGCGTGGTGGCCACACGCGTGAGAAGGTGAAGGGATATGGGTGGCACCTGCAGGGGCAAGTGGGTGTTAGGTTTTTGGTAATTTAAGGTTAGGGGTAGTTTAGTAATTTGGGTATTAGGTTATTTTAATTAAATGGGCATTGGGTTTAATTGGTAATGGATTGTTAGGTATTTAATTTGGGTCTGGGTTTTAATTAATTTGGGCTCAAAATCCTGGACAAAAAATAGGTTACAACAACGTGGGTATTCGCGGTTTGCTCCCTCTTATGTCTCACGCCAAACAGTGTATGACGCAACCCTAATTAAATATCAGCTTATTATTAAAAAACACCCTTGGAAAATAAGTGAAATTATGAGTTTGGATAGTAGAGTTATTTAAGAAGTCACGTAAACTTGATGCATATTGCCCACACATTTTATACACTAAATACCCATAGACTAGAACTTAATTGCTGCATTTGGATTTGTTATTCTGCCTAGCATTGATACACTAATATCCGAGGACAGACCTAAGATAATACTTTTCTAGCTGGTAGATGTTGGGGACTGTAACAATTCTTGCCGAGGTACCTTTTCTGTTTTTCTAGATTTTTAGTTGCATTACTTGGGGACAAGCAATGAGCTAGGTTTGGGGGGTGTTAACTCCTCAGAAGTACAGTTTTTACGTTTATTTCACAATGCTTTTGCTTGTCTTTAAGTAGATATGTTCACATTTAGTTGTTAAAATCCATACATTTGCATAAGGAGTTGGGAGTTATTTTGTTTTCAGGATGAATGGTTGTTTTGTTGGTTTTGATGCAGGACATAGGCAGGCAGGCACGGTAGGGAGGTACTGGAAAAGAACGCAGGAAAGGAAGCAAGAGAATTGCCAAGTAGTAGTTGACATGGATGGATCAGGCAATGCAAAGCTCGGCTGGCAAAGGATTGATGTCGTTGATTGGTCAAGATAGTCGTTGGACTCTGTACACATCAGCCCTAGGATTCAAATCAGGATAAGAAGATATCGCATCTTATCCCTTCACGCATTCAAATTTTAAACTCAAGAAGCTTTTCCTAGGGTTTCAACGCAAGCCTATTTAAGGAAGCTCAAGTCATTACTTGAGGGGATCGAATCGGAGGAGGCTGCACCGTGGTAAACCGAGAGGCAACGTGGTTCGACCAGCTAAAACCAAGAGCTCTAGAGCAACCGAAGGGCTGCATTGGTGGATCTCCTTTGTACCTTTTCTCTTAGTTTTAATTTTATTTGAATGGTGATGTTGAGATACGATGATACTTTGTGGATGGACCCCCAACAATGAACTAAGATTTTTTAGTTGGTTGGGGGATGCTTGCGATGAACGCTAAATTTATGTTTGGTTTTTAATTATTTAAATTGCCTTGGAATTATTTTCTATTTGCTAGTACTAAATTTTCTCAAATCCTTTGCCATACAACAGTTGGCATAGTGTGCTTACTGCACCTTAATATCTTAACAGATTTAAGGGGCAACGATCAGTTGTCAGATACTAAGGCAAGAAGCTTCTACAGAAGATGTTCAAGTAGATGAACTTACCTCGAAAGTGAATTTAACCCTTAGGAGTAAAGGTTGACACTTAATCAAGTTAACTAATGAAATGCCTCACTATAGATATATAGGGGTTTAATTATGGTTAGCTTAGGGTAATGCCATCACAGAGGCAATACTACTTTTAATCTGCTCGGCAATAAAACCAAGGCATGAAATTATTAAAGGCTGGCATAAATAGCGTGAAATCCAAGCATCCCTTGCCAACGCTCATCATTCACTTAATAATTTTATTGCCAGACTGTTTTCATTTTTCACTACTTTGCTTTTGCTATCTTTCGATCAAGAATCCAATTTATTCCAACACTTTATTTTTTTCTACAACAAGTAAACATTAAGAAAATAAGTTCTTGGTCAATCCATGTGGATTCGATACTCAGCTTACTGCTATATTACTTGTTGACCGTGTATACTTGCACGCATAAGAGTCACCTTGGCATTGTTTTTCTTGCACTTTTATACTAACTATTCAATTGGTTGCCAAGTGTTAGCAAAAGTCGACAAGTATCGATATACAGCCCCTATTATCGGTACGCTTCCTTTGAAAAATGGTCTGGGGATCAATACTCGAAGAGGTGTATCAGTACAAGTTTTAGCTATTGGAATCTGGGATTTTGGTGTTTTGGTCGGGGTATCGATACTCGGAGAAGCCTATCAGTATACCCCTTTCAAAAATAGGCCTCGTACCGATACCCTATCTCGCGTACCGATGCCCAAAGACGTTATTTCAGTTAATGTGGTGGCATGGTTTCAATTCTTTCATTTTGGTCCTTGTTTCGTATATATGCCAATTGTATGTATTTAGTTGATCGATTTAATCTAAAATTTTACAAGTATGCATGAACTTGATTAATTAAGTATTGGTAACTTTAAATTTAAGTAAGTCCACGTAATTTCCCAGATTTATGTTTTGGTCCCTATTTTGCAATCTTATACGTTTGTATGTTGTTCTGACACTATTTCGGTCAAGTCTTGTAACTGCTACCAACATGTACACTTTAGGTCATAATGTTGCATCTAGACAAGATAAAAAGGAAAAAATGGACCTAATTCAAGTTTACTATTTCAATTTTGCTTCAACAAACCCAATGTAGCTCACTCGGTTCAATATGGCGTCTGGCCAGGTCGAGGGGGTTTCATTTAGTGGTATCAGAGTCAGATATATGATTGTTGGGTGTTGATGTTGAATTGTTTTATTGATACTTTATTGTTTGTATACATGTTGTGAATGATGTTGAGTATATCTGTTGTAATGGGGTTTAAATGGGAATACATTCCCTATTACTATGGTTTTAAAATGATTTTTAAGGTTATCTTGGATCCTTCACCGAATGCTAGCTTAACTCTATTGTGTTATGTTGTATGGCATAGGCTATTATAAGTATGCATCCGAGATGTGAGACTCGAGCTACTACGAATAATGCCCATAAGTATGCCTCCGAGATGTGAGACTTGAGCTACTACGAATAATGCTGGGAATGGGCAGAACAACAAGGAATGATTGGTTCCTTGCAATCCTTTACCTCTTCATCCACCTATTCCTCCTATTGGTGCTGGGTTTGAGGGTGTACCTCAGGCTCAGCAAGGGCCAGTTTTTGGTGATATGATGCATTTGATCCAAGCGATGACTGGAGCTCTTCAAGCAGCGATAGATGGAGTGCATGTGCAAGAACCAGCACCTACAATGGCCATTAACCATGGGTTACCATTGGAGCGCCTTTGTAGTTCGGGAGGTGTAGAATTTAGAGAATTAAATCTTAAGGCAACTGAGGAGTGGCTGGAGAGTACTATCTGTATTATGGGTCAGATATAGTGTAACAATGCACATAAGCTAGGCTATACCGTATCTTTGTTACACAATGATGCTTATTATTTATGGGTATCCACAATTGCAGGAGTTTCAGATGCATATATGAACTGGGAATTCTTTTGCAGTGTTTTCAAGAGTAAGTATCTTGGTCTGCAGTATCAAGATGCCAAAAAGCGAGAGTTTATGTCGTTGGTGAAAAGAGACATGTCAGTGTCTGAGTATAAGGTGAAATTTGTTCACCTGTGCTAGTATGCTCCTGAGCTAATTCCGGATGATCATTTCGGATGATCGTCATAGATGTGATAGGTTCTGGTATGGGCTCATTAAGGATATCAAGATATATTTGTTGGCCACAGACTATATGGATTTTGATGTAACGGTCAATAGGGCCAAGGATATTGAGCAATCTTTGGGTAGTTTGGTGCAAGCTTTGAATATAGATACGAGGAAGAGAATCATTGAGTCTAGCTATGCCAGGCGATAGAACAAGAGGTTATATGATAAGCGATACAAGCCGAATCACAAGTGAGGTGGCAGTGGTGGCCGTAATTAAGATGTACGTGTTGCTATCGACTGTGAGCGTTGTGAGAGATACCATTCGGGTGTATACTGAGGAGTAACACCTGGAGCTTGTTGGGAGTGTGGATCATCAGATCATCCGAAGCGTGATTGCCTGCATGTTGTGAGAGAGGCACTAGCACAGGCTGCTGTTGTACCTACTAGAGGTCGAGGTCGTGACAGGGGTAATTTTTAGAGACGTAATGATGGGCAGAGGACTATGGCTCATACAATTGTTGTTTGATCGAAGAATGGTAGGCTAACTCGAGTTTAAGCTCATCGTGAGGGCCATAATGACACTGATGTAATTGCAAGAATATTTACCTTGCACTCTTTGTCTTTATTTTCCTTGATTGATTCAGGTTCCACCCATTCACACATACAGAGTGAGTATGCACAGTTATTAGATATTCCTGTTGAGATTTTGGATGTTGGTATGTTGGTAACTAGTTCTTTTGGTGAAACGATTACTGTTAAAAGGTTGTATACGAGATGCCCTTTGGTTGTTCAAGGTCATATGTTTACCGTGGATTTGTTGGAGCTTTCATTTCACAATTTTGATGTTATTCTGGGTATGGATTGGCTAAGAGAGCATAAAGCATTTATGGATTGTGAATCTAAAAGAATTTCTTTGAGGCTTGTCGACGATTACGAGGTTGTGGTGGTTGATGAGAATGTTAAATTCTTGTTTAATGTCATTTCGACTACGCAAGCTGAAAAGATAATGCAAGGGAGTTGTCAAGCATATCTAGCAATTGTGATGAATCTGAACATCAAAGGGGTTCGAGTGCAGGACATTCAGGCTGTGTGTGATTTTTCGAAAGTATTTCCTGAAGAGTTACCTAGATTACTACCGGATAAGGAGGTGGAGTTCAGCATTGAGACGTACTTGGGTAGGACTCTAGTTTTAATTACTCCATATTGTATGACACTGAAAGAACTAAAAGAACTGAAGAATCAACTCCAAGAGTTGTTGGATCGATGGTTCATCCAACCTAGTGTTTCACCTTGGGGTACACCGGTTCTTTTTGTAAAAAAAGATGGAGTAATGCGTACGTGCATTGATTATCAGCAATTGAATAAGTTGATGGCTAAAAAAGTATTCGTTGCCTCGAATAGATGATTTGTTTGATCAATTTTGTGGGACAGCTGTGTTTTTTAAGATTGGTTTGAGATCAGAGTATTATCAATTAAAAGTTAAGGAAGCGAATGTGTCGAAAACTACTTTTCGCACGAGGTATAGGCATTACGAATTTTTGGTGATGTTGTTTGGTTTTACTAATGCCCCAGCTACTTTCATGGATATGATAAATAGAGTGTTCCATGAGTATCTCGATCAATTTGTGGTTGTATTTATTGATGATATCCTTGTGTACTCTTGTACCGATGAGGAACATGATCGGCATTTGTGGATTACGTTGCAAGCTTTGAAGGATCATCAGTTGTATGCTAAGTTGAGTAATTGTGTATTTTGGCTTAAAGAAGTAATGTTTCTTGGTCATATAGTTTCAGAGAAAGGTATTCGTTTTGATCCGCAAAAAATTGAGGCTAGTCTTAATTAAAAACAACCTAAGTCGGTATCTAAGGTATGTAGTTTTCTTGGTTTGGCTAGATATTATCACCGTTTTGTGGATGGATTTTTGAGTATTGCTACTCCGTTGACAAAGTTGCTGCAAAAGAATGTTCCTTATGTGTGGACGGAGAGTTAACAACGTAGTTTTGAGATGTTAAAGGAGGTTTTGACTCTTGCTCCTGCCTTGAGTCAACCCGAGTCTGTTAAGGATTTTGTAGTGTATAATGATGCGTCTTATTTTGGATTGGGTTGTGTGCTGATGCAAGATAGAAAGGTTGTAGCTTAAGCGTCAAGGCAATTAAAAGTTTATGAGTGCAACTACCCGACTCATGATCTTTAACTTATGACTGTTGTGTTTGCTTTGAAGATTTAGAGATATTATCTTTATGGTAAGAAGTGTATCGTTTACACCGATCATAAGAGTTTGAAGTATTTAATGTCTCAAAAGGAGTTGAATCTTAGGCAACAAAGGTAGATTGAGTTGCTTAAAGATTACGACTTGTCAATCGAGTATGATATCGGGAAAGCCAATGTTGTAGCTGATGCGTTGAGTCGTAAGGTTGTAGTTGTGCTTAGGGCGATGTTTGCAAGGTTGAGTGTAACACAAGAAGGTGGGTTATTGGCTAAATTGCAAGTTAAGCCTATGTTGTCTCAAATGATTAAAGTGAGGCAACAATATGATGATTCTTGAGTTCTGCATGTTAAGGATAATTAGGATGGTAGTCTGACAGATTTTCATTTTGATGATGATGGTGTTTTGTGATTTAAAGGTCGAATAGTTATGCTAGAAGATTCGGAGTTGAGGCTCACTATTTTGACTGAAGCTCATTCTAGTCATTTTCCTATGCACCCTGGTGGAACAAAGATGTATTTGGATTTGAAGGAATTGTATTATTGGGTTGGCTTAAAGAAGGATGTGGCCGAGTTTGTTTCTCGTTGTATGGTGTGTCAGCGAGTTAAGACTGAACATCAGTTTCCTTCTAGGTTGTTGCTACCTATTCAGATTTTGGAATAAAAGTGGGAAATGATCACTATGGATTTTGTGACGGGTTTGCCTTTGACACCATCCAAAAAGGATTCGTTATGGGTGATAGTTGATCATTTTATGAAGTGTGCGTATTTCCTTGCAGTGCATACGACGTATACGTTAGACAAGATGGTGGATATGTCTGTTGCTGAAGTTATAAGGTTGTATGGGGTTTCTAATTCAATTATATCGAATAGGGATCCTCATTTTACATCAAGGTTTTAGGGAAGCCTTCAGATAGCTTTGGGAACAAGGCTTAATTTTAGTACGTCCTATCATCCTCAAACGGATGGTCAGTTTGAGTGGGTTGTCCAGATTTTGGAGGATGTGTTGATATGTTGTATTATTGAGTTTCAAGGGACGTGGGAAAAACAACTACCATTGGTGGCATTTGCTTATAATAATAGTTATCAATCAAGCATTTAGATGGCTCCCTATGAGGCTCTTTATGGTCGTAGATGTGGTACACCTCTTTGTTGGGCAGAAATTGGCAAGAAGCACGTTGCGATGCCTGATTTGCATAAAAGTACAAATGAGAAGGTGAAACTCATTTGTGAAAAGCTTAAGGCTGCATCAACTTGGCAAAAAATCTTATGCGGATTTGAAACGAATAGAGGTTGAATATGAAGTTAGTGATAATGTGTTTTTGAAGGTTTCACCATGGAAGAAGGTGATGAGATTTGGGAGCAAGGGTAAGTTAAGCCCTAGGTTTATTGGACCTTATAAGTGATTGAGCGTATTGGTCCAGTTGCATATAGATTGAGGTTACCGGTTGAGCTTAAAAAAATACATGATGTTTTCCATGTGTCGATGCTTCAAAAGTATAGATTTGATCTGTCGCATGTTGTGCCTGTTGAGGAGATTGAATTATGACCAGAGTTGGTATATGATGAGGAACCAGTAAGGATATTAGATTCTAGTATTAAAGTCCTCTATGGTAAGACTATTGAGTTGTCTAAGGTGTTGTGGCGACATCAAAGAGTTGAAGAAGCCAGACGAAAATGGATATGAAGGAACAGTTTCCTCATCTCTTTCCTTCAGGTAAATTTTGAGGATGAAATTTCTTAAGTGGGGGAGAGTTGTAACACCCTAAAAATAGGTTAGAAGTTTAGAGGTTTGGTCAGGTCGGGTTTAACTCAGTCGAACTGGATTAATCAGTAAAATGAGTTTTGTGAATTAATATTTTTAAAAAATAGAAATGGTTGAGATAAAAATTGGTTTGACATACTAAAAATGTTTAATTATATTATCGAGTGTTTTGGTAATTAAATCGGGAATTAATTAAGTTAATTGAGGTGACATTTTGATTTTGTGACTAAATTGTAAAGATTGTAAAATAGGTTTTTAGTGACTATTTTGTAAATGGGCCAATACTAAGAATCCTTAGAGAGCTATTATTTTCTAATGTTTTAATCAAAAATTACCACCATAATTGAGTAAGGAATTGATGGTTAATTGGTTTCTAAATCATTTCCCTATTTTTTTCTCATTTTTTCTCCTTATTTTCTCCCATCTTCTGTTTCCATTTTCCAAACAAGCTTTCCATAATTCCTTGTTGATTTTCAATGGAGAAACTATCAATAAATTCCAGTATTGATTCCTAATAAAACTTTGCAAAGATTTCTCAAAGATTTCATCAAATTCACAAGTTTGATTTCAAGCAAATACTTAAGTCAATTTTGGTGGGAGTTTCTTCAAAGTTGAATTTCTTCTCCCCTCTTTAAACTAAGATTCTTTATTGATATTCCCTAGTAGTTGGCTGATATTGGATTGATTTTAACTTAGTTTTGCAATGGGTTTCAAGAATTGATTGATTAATTGAGATTTTGATGATTTGCTTAAAGTTTTGATTAAGTTGATGAAACCTGGAGATTTTTATTGGTTAAATCCACATTTTGATAAGTTAAACATATTGTGAAATGAGATTGTTGAAATAAATCCCAAAACTATTTGATTGATTAATTTTTAGGTGAGTTTTTTTATGGCTTTGGGGGCTATTATGTGTGCTCTTGAGTTATTGGAGGTATAAAGATACTTAGAAAGTGTTTTTGGTTGTTCTTTGATGAGGTTTGAATGTTAGAATCCTAAGGTTGATGATAGGTGTTGGTTGTTTGAAGATCGTTGTAGTTTTTGGTAGTTTCGGCTAGTTTTCGAAAAGATGTTCTTAAGGATGTAGAGGATTTTTTTGGCAGTGAGTAGGACGCATAATAATGCATTTTCCCTTTGGTTTTATGGTGTTAAAGTAGGGGACGATCAAGGCAAGGTTGCCTAGTTGAGTATATCTCTTTTTGGGGGTTCGAATCATTTTGGCGAGCAAAGCGAAGTGTATAGGTGAGTGTATAAAAGTGTTAAAGCTCTTTAAATTTTTGATCGATGGATTATGGGGGTTTAGTTATAGCCTAAAAAGCTTAACTAAGCTTAAGCGTAAGTTTTTCCTATTTCGTCTTTGAGTATCGGTTTGATATGAGCTTGCGGATTTCATGTTTTGGTTTAAAAGCATGGTTTGGTTTACTTACTGTAAATGCATCATTTTTTATTAATATGCAATGTTTATCAAAATATATAGATGCCTATAAGCATTGAGATTTATTCCTAGAAGGAATGTGATGTTGCCTTTGGCAATATGGTTTTGCATACGAAACGGTTTTGTGAAATGCATTGGAAAACAGTAAGTAAATGTATTTGAAAATGATATATTAGCTATGTGATGTAATGAGAGAGTATCGGATATAGTTGGCATGCCATAGGGTTTAAAGTGCACTATAATATTAAGTCGATCGCTCTGCGGCTCTTAAGGTATAACGGTATGGCTACTAGGGCTGATAGTATTCTTCAGTTTCTTGCATAGGGGTAAGCCTATTGCTGGTGGTAGAGGTAAGTCTATCACAACGTGTAGGGGTAAGCCTATCCCGGGTTAACGTAAGATTAGGTGTAGGTAAGTCCAACGGGGAAATCTATGTATCTGATGTGGTTTAATAGACATTCTATTTTTGAATGAAAGGGATAGAGGTAAGTCTATCCGGGGTCACAATACTTGCCAATATATGAGAATTATAAGATATATGAAAAGTGTTTTGATGCATATGGTTGTTATGCATGGTACATTTTGGTAATAAACGAGAAAATGCTTTGTTTTGTCTAAGCATGTGTTTCACTTAAACATTATTTGGTTTTCAAAATAGTTTTGAATTGTATAATGTGCTTATCTTTGAGCTACCTCACTAAGCATTTGTGCTTATGCTCTCTTTTTAAATTGATACAGAGAATTAAGATTGATGGGCAGCATTCTCTCAGCAAGAAAGGTCCAAGAATACGACAACCATTTGAATATGAGAGACTTAGTTTTAATTTGGTTAATAAGACAATACGTTACCATGTTTTTTGGGGTTGTAAACCTGGATTTTATTGCATTTTGGAGGTTTATTTGTTATGGTTCGATGGACTATCATGTTGATGGATTAAAGCTTGTTTGATGGTTGTTTGCCTATATTGATGCTTGGAGGCTTACCTAGTTTGCATATAGGTTGTGGATGCTTATACCTATGCTTTTATAGTTCAACCATGCTTAATATGGTATTAATAATCAATTGATGTGATGCTAATGTTGAATTGAAATGAGTTTAGGAAGCAAGCCTCTAGTATTATGAAATGGTTCAATTAATTCCCAATTGTTTCTGCTATTGATGGCTTTTGGCTTGCTTTAGTCCCTAGTTATATGGTATTTATGTTTGTATTTGATCTAAGCATGTTTGAGGTGTCAATTGAAGGTTAAACCAGCAAATTTGGACATTACAGGCCTAGGCATATCGATACGCGACCCCCAGTATCGGTACTCTTCCTTTGAAAAATAGCCTGAGGATCGATACTCGAAGAGACGTATCGGTACGAGTTTAGCTACTAGAATCTAGGATTTTGGTGTTTTGGCTGGGGTACCGATACTCAAAGAAGCGTATCGATACGTCCTTTTGAAAAATAGGCCTCGTACCGATACCCTATCCCGCATACCGATGGTGGCATACTTTCATATTCTTTCATTTTGGTTCATGTTTCCTATGTATGCAAATTGTATATGTTTAGTTGATCGATTTAAGCTAAAATTTCACGAGTATGCATGTAACCTGATTAATTAAAGATTGGTAACTTTAAATTTAAGTAAGTTATCTTAATTTTCTAGATTTACATTTTGGTCTTTATTTTGTAATCTTGTATGTTTGGATGTTGTTCTGGCACCGTTTCGGTCGAGTCTTGTAACCGCTACCAGCATGTACACTTTAGGTCATAATGTTGCATCTGACAAGATAAAAATAAAAAATAGACCTAATTCGAGTTAACTATTTTGGGTTTGCTTCGGCAAACCCAATGTAGCTCGCTCGGTTTGGTCTGGCATCTGGGCCGGGTCGAGATTGTTACATGGGACATTCTCGGAGTTAGCCTATAGTGAAAAAGCATGCAAACTACTTCAGAGTTTGACACTGAGTTAGATTGAAGGCTAAAAAGATTAGACTTTAGGAGCTCAGGATGTCATAGGTCCTTCTTAGGCACCGTCTAGGGGTTTTATGCTTCGAGAGGTACAAAGGAAGTATTTATGGTTTACTTAGAGCGCTACTTCCATCGATTTATGAACATTATGGTCGACATCGTCTTGAAGTACATTTTTGTTACGAGGGTTTGATACAGGTACCGAGCACTGGGTCACATGGCAAAAGATTGCCCTATCATGGATGATGCTACTCTAGTTTAGTCTCAAAGGTTGGCTCCTTCTTGATGTGGTTAGGATTTTGCTAGATGTGGTGCTAGGGCATCGTCTAGATATTAGGGTAGAGGTACTACAAGGTCTATCATCGTAGTTGATGCTCGAGTTGTTGCTAGACAGCCTACTGTTCAGGTCAGATATGATAGCTTTGCCACCAATGATATGTTGGGTACTTATGTTTTATTTTGGTTTCAGTTGTTGCATTGATGGAAATATAATTTCTCGATCATGAAATGGTATTGATTCTCGTAGAGTAAGCGTTGTGTTAAGAACTAGAGGTTAATGTTGTGTTAATCAATTCTTCAGATTTGTAAGTGCTTGTAGGTAAGGTTTTTACCGTGGTTTATGAGTGAGGATTGAGTGTAATAGTCCCTGTAGACTTCTTAGATTTACTCTCTCCCTAGTAGGTAGATGTTACCTGGTGCTTGTCTCAATCATTGGGCACGACGCACACCTTGGTTTTTGAGCAGAGTCTTGAAGCTTTATGGTTTTGGGTGAACCCATTTGTTGGTAATTGGCACGAGGAACCGTTACCTCCCTAGCTTGATCGCTATGTTTTAGTGCTGCCAATTCAAGGATGATTTTGTAAGTTATAAGACTTTTTTAACCCCCGCAAGGGATACGAGAGTTAAGAGTCTAAATCTTGATAGCTTGCGGGTTTTATGAGATGGTTGAGGTACTCTTCGAGAAATGAGATAGCTTACCTCTTGACCGTGGGTTAAAACCCACAATGAAGGTAATGCTGAGTTCGGTACCAGTATCTATCACCTTATAGTATGGCACTGGCTGAACTTCTTGAGTGGGGACTCATTTGTACAAGTGAGTGAATACGGGTGTCATCACCAAGTGGTTCACCTTGAGACGTGCATATATTGTTTTTCGTAGTGGTATGGTGAATGGTGTTAGTATTGAACGTTGTGGGTCGATGAATAGTGGTGAATGACTGTTACCCGTTCTTTAAGGTCGATAACCTTGCAAGTAGTTATTGAGTTTGAGGTTTTGTATGATGGTTTAAAGGTTGAGTACCGTAAGTCTAGATTTTTAGAGAAGTTGCGATAAAGATTATGTTCGATGTAATGATTGGGCTCTAAGGACAAGTCGTGAGAAATTTCAAACTCATGAATGTATCGGTATAATCATGGACATGATGAATAGAATGGTTATTCTACCCAAATTTTGGAGATATATTGTCTACAGGTATGAAAAAACAAGTGTGGAGATTGCCAGAGTAGTGCAGCGGAAATGTGGTTTATCAGCTATGGTTGTGTAAAACTTGGAGTCTTATTTTGCAACAGGTCTTGTTGGAAGAACCATTTGGAATCCTTAAGTGATTGTTAAAGTTTTAGCACAATGGTTCGTTAGAATTAAGTGGTTGGTTTGGAAGGTGATGCTTGCCTCCTTGAGAGTAAGTTTGGATGCTAAACTTCGCCTTAGTTGATTAGGTTAGAGAAAATTTTTAATGTTCCGAAATAGATTGAAGTTGGCATTCGATCATTAGAAGTTTTGTGTATTCTTGATACGTACGGGCATCGAGTAAGTTATAGACGAATAAGTGTTCTTAATAGTACATTTTCAAAGAGGTGTCACATTTCAGACACAAATAAGGATTGAGTGCAAGGGTTTTGAACCGCAAATTATGGTTAAGAGGTTTGTAAACCGACATGAAACTCATTCAAAGTTAGTCTCTTGGATTGATGCTTAGACAATATCATTTGGGTCTATCTTATGTTGTTTGATTGTTGGGAATGAGTCATTAAGGATTCATAGAAAAGGTGTTGAGAAGTTCTTTGTTATGAGCTTCGGCTAAAGAATTTTGTAAATGAGCTTTAGAGTCAAGGTGAATGTATGCAAGATGGGTTATGGTTGGTTTTGCGATGGTTGTATCTTTTTCCATCAAGTAAACTTTGAGGAAAAAATTTTCTTTAAGGATGTGAGAGTTGTAACGACCCAGATTTTAGAATCCGTGGGTCGGTAAAACCTGAACCATGGGACCTTGTGTCTTGGGCTGAGAGTTTGGGCCTTTGGGTGCTCATGGATGCCTTTGTAGGCTTTATTTTGTTGTTGGGCTTGTGTGTTTGGATTAGGATGATAATAGAGGGGCATTTAGGTAAAATGCTTCATTTGTAAAGAGGATGATGAATTTTCATTTAAGAGGGCTACAAAAAGAAAGGGATGAGTGACCTCACCTTGTCTCCTTTCTTTTCTCATCTCCCTTCTCCACCTTAGTCTAAGTTTTAAGACAAAGGATCAATCTTTGTGTTTTTGAGTTTGAATCTCGAAATTCATGTCAAAGGAAGTGCAATCTATGTTCAAAGATCTACATTTTGAGTTGTGTGGCAAGTGCGAGAGGTTGGAGGACCTTTGGAAGCTTGAGGTTGGAGAGAGTGTGAGAAAGCTTGAGTTGAAGCTTGGATTTAGGATTCTTGCTTAAGGTTAGTACACTACTAACTCATTTGTATTCTTGGAAATCATAAAATTTATTGCCTTTTTGCTTGGTTGATATTTTGATTGCTTGGGTGCTTGAGACCTCTTTAATGGTAAATACGAAGATTGGTATTTTAATGGCTTACATATGGTAGAAAACCACTTTTAACACTTTCATAAGATGTAAGCTTGAGTTTCAAGGTTAAGAGTTGTGTTTTGGGGGCTTGTAAAGTATTTTCTCGAGCCTAAGAAGCCATTTATGGGCTTTAGTATCAATACACGGGGAGGTAGTACCAATACCCTAGTGTTCTAGGTTTAAGGAACACTGTTACATCGGATGAAAAACAAAGGGGTACCGATATGGTGTTCAACCTGTACCGGTACAGTGTCATGTGGGGACTTGATTGATGGGATCCGAATACCTAAGATATGTTGCAACACCATGGTATAGATTGGCCGAATGTACGTTCCTGAAGCTGTGTGGCACCAGGTCTCCTTCGTAGTTGCTCAACGAGAGATTCTGAGCATGAGTGTATGTTCTCGAAGCTGAGTGACATCGGGCCTCACCTAATGAGTGTACTCGAAACTGTGTGGCACCGAGCCTCACTCTGAGTGTATGTTCCCAAAGTCGTGTGGCACTGGGCCTCACTTCAGGTTTGTTGGTATGATGCCTACGTGTTGTGTGAGATTATTGCATTTTCTTTTTGTTTTCTATGTGTTTTGGCGGCTAGAGGTAGCGTAAACGTTATTATATTTTACCATGATATCATTCTCTTAGCTACATGCTCATATTTATGATTTACATGAAGCATGGTTGAGTGGAAGTGTATCCACTAAGCTTTGTTAGCTCAGCGTTAGGAATCGTTGTTTTTGTTCGCAAGTTAGTAGGTTCGGCACGTTGCTTCGAGGAGCACCATCAATGAAAGATTCCAGTGCTTCCTCTCACCAGAGTACAATACTGAGGTATTTGGGCTATATATTCATAGGACCTTATTGTATATTTTGTAACTCGTATTTAGATTTAAAATAATTGAATCGAATGTTTTTACAATGTAATTTAAAAGGAGCACCTTGCAAATGCTTTCAAAGATTTATCTATGTTTTATTGAATTGAAAATCAAATAGTTTTAGAAATTGATTATGGATTGGGCTAAACTAGGTCAAAATTTTATGGTTGCGGGTTGGACTTGAGGCCCAAATATGACATCCGGTTTGAGGGTGTTATAGAATTTGTATAAATCTTGCATTAGGTAAGAATTTGTTTAACTACACAAATTCTTATATTATAACCTAAATTCTTACCCAAATGGTAAGAATTTGTGTAGATTGTAAGAAGTTTGTTAGTTACACAAATTCCTACCAACTGAATAAGAATTTGTATAGGACCACCTCATTTTATTCGCACCCAAAGTGTGCGTCATGTCATAACTTCCCTACCAGAGTACAATTGAGTTTTGGACAAAAAAGTGAAGCGTGGTAATTCAATCTCATCTTATAGAAGATGATCATGCATGTACACCGTCTTATAGAAGAAGCCGTGGAAGCTTTGTCTAAGCATGGAAGTGTTAAACCATTCATTACTTCAATAGCTTCAACTCTTCTTTTCTTTCTTTATCACACATGCCATATTGTAAAAATACACACCATAATATTAAATTAGGTCACAACACAAGGCAACGGTTTTCTCGAAACTGAATTAACCATGGTTGGATTACCTTGATTTTATGGAAATTTGTTGCTCATCTGGATTGGGCTTAAATGAACAATCTTGGAGAAGCATCAATGGGCTTCAAAGTTAAAATCAGTGGTTTTTCTGTTTTCTGTTTTCAAAGCCCGAACATTTTGGGATCCTTTTTCTTCGTTGCTCGAACCAAGACTTCTGATTTTCAACTGTTTATGCTGCTCCCTCTTCCATTTCCTTATCATCTACCTGAGTTTCAGGGAGAAAACAAAGAAAAGGTCTCTGTTCCTCTACCACGATGGCGTCTTTCGCTAACCTACACTGCCCTCACCACCCTCTCCGCCTCTCTTTCAATCACCACCGTCCGTATTCCCCAAAATCCATCTCCTCCCTTTCCTTCAGGACGTCGTCTTCATCGTCGCCGTTCAAATTATCCTCCATCAGGGCTTCATCTTCGTCCCATCAACCCCGAGAGCCTTCGCTTCTCCAACCGCTGACGCCTCTCCTCAAAGCCACTTGCATTTCCATCACCGCCGCCGCTGCGGTCTTCTGCGCGCGCTTCCACCAGAAGCCCGCGCTCGCCTCGCTGACGGCAATGTCCACCGTGGAGACCTCCTCGAATGTCTCCTTACAAGATCAGGAGAAAGCCCTCCAACAGAAATTAGCGAAGAACCCGAATGACGTTGAAACTCTGCGGTCCCTCATGGAGGTCCGTATCAAATTGAAGAAACTCCAACAATCCGTCGAAGTTATCAACCGGTTGATCCAGCTCGAACCCCAAGACCCCGAATGGCCAATGTTAAAAGCCCAAATCCATAGCTACGCCGGCGATTTCGAGCTACCAAGAAGGACTTCGAAGAACTATTAGCTAAAGACCCGGATCGCGTCGAGGCATTTCACGGCCTTGTAATGGCTTATTCGGATTCGGGTCAAAAATTCAAAGAACTGGAAAAAAGGATTGAAAGGGTGATGGATAAGTGCAAGAAAGAAAATAAAAATAAGGACTTTAGGGATTTTAAGTTATTGATTGCGCAAATTCGGGTCATCGAAGGGAAGCATTCGGAAGCTTTGAAGGTTTATGAAGCTTTGGTTAAGGAAGATCCAGAGGATTTTAGGCCATACTTATGCATGGGGATTATCTACACTTTATTGAAGAAGAAAAATGAAGCTGATAAACAGTTTGAGAAGTTCAGGAAACTTGTTCCTAAAAATCACCCTTACAGGGAGTACTTTGTTGATAACATGCTGGCGACTAGGCTTTTCGCCGAAAAAAACCGAAGCCGGGAAGCGTTGAGAGACTTGGGGTTTGCTTATTTTCGGAGATGAAGGATGATCTTCTTTCAAAGAGGTCCCATTTTGTTTTTAAAATTTATTTTCCCTTTTTAATTCTTTTTCAGTTTTGTTGCAGCAGTTGAGCTTATGGCCTTTTGTTTTATTCATTGTTGCATTACATAAGTCTTTCGGTTTGGTATTAAAGTTAAATGTTGCTTAGTTTGAGCTAAGCTTTATCTAATAAGGAAGTTATCTTCAAGCTTCTGTTATCCTTTCTAGTTGGTTTTCAAACATGTATATAAATGTTCCTTCATCACTGGTAATTGTCATTAGAAAATGACATATTCGAAAACCTGCTTTCATTACGATCTTCATTATCGATCCTTGAATTTCTGGCTTGTTAAAGTGATTACTTTCCCTGAATGTATAAAATTACAATGCTCTCACTCACCTACATTTTAAAGAAAGTATGATGATACCGATGCTTTTTGTTACATGGCCTTCTCTGTTGATTATGTGTGGCCATAATAAACGGTTGATTAGTCATTTAGTGATGTGGCTTCTGGTCCCCTTCTTCGGTGTGGTCGTAAATGAAGTGATAAAGCTGCGGTTCATGAACAATCCTACTTATCTTGTATATATGGCGTGTAAAATTTGGATATACAGGACATTCAGAAAATAGATTTATAAGGCCATTTTCTTTTCTTGGTGAATGATGAGCTACATGAATCTCTGGAAATCCGGCTTCAAGCATAATCTGAGGTTCTCAATGGCCCTTAATTGAATTCATTTTGTTTCCATTTTTTTCTCCGGTGAATGATGAGCTACATGAATCTATGAAAATTATTGATTCAAGCATAATCTGAGATTCTCAATGAATTCATTTTGTTTCCAGTTTTGTTTTCTTGCATGCAAAAGGTTGCATAAAACTAACCAATTGCCTGAATATTCAATATTTTGTGCTTGTTGTTTTCCCGGTTCGAAGATGTCATGTACTGTAAGTGTAGGTTGCCAAATCTTTATCAGTTTCTTTGGCACTTCAATGTTTTATGCTTGGCAATTACATGTGGAAGTTTTCGGATGAATTTCATGTAAACCATTATTCGAGTTGAGCTCATGGTTGTGGGATCACAGTAATATAGATTCATGGAGTATTATTTTATTGCTTTTCGTTAATTTGTAACAAGATTCAGTTGAAATTACATTCAGATTTTCTTTCTTCTGCACTTTAGGCGAACTAGTTTCCAACTATCTTACTAGTTTATCAATTAGAGGGCCATTTCCATCTAGAATAGATAGATATGTGGTTGATTCAGATTTGCTTGATTTCTGTGCGTTGGTATATGTGTAGACAGACTTGATTTCTGTGTTTCAGCCTGTGCTCGATTAACCATTAGAACCACCAAGGGCAACTCTGTAGATGTTAATGTTATTTTGCAATTTCAATGTGTGCATGCTAATGGTCACATCATATATATATATATACTCTCTCAGACCCACTCAATATGTACTTTTTGTGTTTTAAAATTGTCTCACTTAAAATGTCTCATTGAAAAAATAACAACTTTTAAAAGGTATATTTTCTTTTATACCCGTCTTTTAATTTCTCAACTCGTTTTAATTATTTTATATCATCTTTCTTACATAATTTTTTTTCTTTTTAAAATTACGTAAAAATCAATAATAGACGTTTTTAGTGGGATGGTGGAAGTATTTGCCGGTGTATGCTTTAATTGTTTGGTGTAAGGTGGCGAAATGTGAGTGTTCAGAGCTGAATATGGTATTATTAACTGCCTTTGTAGTTTAACACAGCAGCATTGGAATCACCCTTTACTTTTAGTGCTTCCTTTGACTTTCGTACAAATATCTGTGATGTGGCCGACTTGTCTGATACGGACTGTGAGAGGTACAAATATTCCCCTGTTTGGTTGAACATTTTGTACTGTTGTTATATTTTACCCTAGCTTATCTTCGGTTTGGACTTCATCATTTTGAACAAATGCATTATTGCATCTGAGTACTGAATTTTTGTTGATAAATTATCAATGTCTTTGGACGACGAGCTGATTAAACCGTTGTAGGTGACCGGTGATGGCTTCAGAACTTGGAAAAACAGGAGGATACCGGAGAGTGCCTGAGTTTTTATCTCTCGGTGATGCTTTGTTCTTCAACATTATTAGACCAAGTTAGCAAGTTAAAATTTTACCTGTTGTTCCTAAACATTTTATCGTCTGTCATCTTCAATAATAATGTGTTCTCATCCTTGCATTTCATTTTACAGTTCTTATAGCATTCCTTTGGATTTCTGGAGCTTTACATTTTCATGGTTGGCATGTGTTTATACTTTGCCATATTTTTTTAATGATTTTTTGTATGAACATCTATTTATTGATTGATTAATTCGAATCAATTATAATACAGGTCCATTATAGGGGGTGACATTCTAATTTAGTTTGTTCTATACATGGTGATAATATTCAAACTCTGAATATTGTTTAGGGTTGCTTGGTAGAGACTATAGTGAAAAATTGGAAGAAAAGAAAATAGGAGGAGAGATAGATTTTTTTGCTCATATACAAATAGTTTTCTCTTTAAAATTGGGTGGAAACTATAACATAAAAGTCAAAACTATCATACTAATAATGAAGCTATCAATTTATATTTTAAAATTTTTAATTTTATTTTCACCATATTTATAATTAATTTTTATAATTTCATTCAATATTTTTATTATAATTTTACTTTTGTTCACTTTAGTCTCTAAAAATTTTATTTAATCTAAAACTTACCCTTATTTGTTTTTAATTTATTATTAAATTCAATGTTTCTAATTTTATTATTAAATTAAATATTTTTAATATAATAATATTTTTGTTCACTTTACTCCTTAAAATATTTATTTAATCCGAAATCGACTCATATTTGATTCTAACTTTTATAATTTTTATTTAATATTTTTACTATTATTTTATTTTTGTTCAATTTAATCCCTAAAATTTATTTAATTTGAAATTAACCTCTATTATTTCTATTTTATAATTTAGTCCAATATCTTATAATTTCAAACTTTATGTTTTAGTCACTAATTTTATAATTGCAATTAATGACTCGTTTTAGCTCGGATTAATATAAAACTTGGTCTATATGCCAATGAATGATATTATATTTCATAAAGTAAGGTGTAATTTCACCTTTTGGAAAAATTTAGGGACTAAATTAAATAAAAATAATTATATTAAAAATAAAAAATAAATTACAAATTTCAAAGTTTAATTTTCTTTCCTTTAATTTTTCTATTGCACCAAGCAATAAAGAGGAGAGAAACAAATTTTATTCTAATTTTTCACCCTCTTAACCAAGCACACCATAGAAAGAAAAAATATATTTTCCATCACTTCAATTTTCTATCCTTTTATTTTTTTTCTCACTTCAATTTTCCATCCTTCTAATTTTCTTTCCTCCCTACTAAACAAAGCCTTACTGTCTCATCTTATTAGACCAATCAATAATTGATATTTTAATGAGTAATTTGTTTATATATAACATGTGTAATTTTTTTCAGAAGCTTGTATATTTACTCTTCAAATATTAAAATTTAAATTCTTAATCAGAAACTTAAATTATAAACACTAGATTCTAACCATAAATTCTAAACCATGCATGATAAATGATTGGATAAAATTGAAAAAGGATCGGAATTAAGCCAAGTATGTGCAAGAGCGAAAAAGAACCGAGATTAGTCGAGCGAAGGTTCAAAAGAGTGGTACATTCTATAGGTGGCCCCCCAGGAAAATATCAAAGGATGTGCAAGAACTTAAAGATGTTTCTGAAGTATTAGATGCATCGGAAGTGGAGAGCGGTGGCTACTCGTCGAAGGGGACTGCAAATTCAAAGCTTTCTGATGTTGAGGGGGATTGTGTTCAGCACAAGTTTATGGAGGTTAAAGGTGTTTCAACAGATGAAAAGCTTAAGGATTCTAAGGAATTCGGTGATACCGTTGAGGCTTTGGGCTCGAACAAGGATATTCTGCTGAAATTCCTTCAGAAACCGAATTCATTATTCGCAAAGCATTTCAATGATCTGCAAGGTGCTACATCCCAGTCTCGATGTGGTCGAATATCAGCTATGAAGTCATCACACATTCTGAAAAATCAAAATGGTTGCGTAGGCCAAAAAGCAGGGAAAGAAACTGAATTGAAGCAGCACAGTAAATCTCCTCAGCAGCATCAAGAAGATAATTTGAGCCCATCTTACGGGAGATGTGCTGCTCACAGTCGCCTCAAGGTACCTAAGGTTCGATTAGAACAACGGACCAGCTATTGTACCCACAACAATTGTTGTCTTGAAACCAAATCTTGGGATGTCACATGACTCCACCAGAACTGATTCATCACCTTGTTCTTCTCATCACTATCCATCCGGTTGTCGGAAAACTGTACATCAAGATATTGGGTTTTCAAGGCCTAATTGTAGAGAGTCCAGGAAAATTGCCAGAGAGATTGCTAGACAAATGAAAAATAGGTTCAGCAATGGATCGATAAAAATTTCAACCTCCAGGTTTAGAAGATATGCCGGGGATTCAAATTCATGTGATATATCGGGATCTAAATCTGAAAATGATTCAGATGTAACAACAGTGTCTTACACAGGAGGTTATCATCCCTTTCTAGTGAATCATCTCTTAGTAGGGAGGCCAAGAAGAGACTATCTGAGAGGTGGAAACTAACACATCGGCCTCAAGAGATCGACTTGATTAGTAGTCGCAGCACGCTCGGTGAAATGCTTGCCATCTCAGATAGTGAAGCGAGCGGTGCAAATTCTAGTAGTGCCTTTGGTAAGGAAGGATGCAATAAGTTTATTAATCATGTTAGGTCAGCAGTGCGGAATGAACCTTTGGGCATTAGCAGTACATGTGGTTGGAAGGATGGATGTGTCGGTAATTTTTCAAACTATGCAAGTCTTGAAATAAACACAGGCCATGACAATCTTTGCAGAGATAAGTATGCGATTCGAAAAGACGGCTCCAAGAGCGGCAGAGACAAGGCAGTAAAATGTAATCTTAATCCGCGGGAAGCTCCATGGCCTAACGATCAAAGATTCCGTGTTGAGAAATCTCGATTTCCAATTAGTAGTTGCAGTAACAATGATGAATTATCAGCTTCCGCTTCACTTAATGCTGTTGTTTCTACTGGTGACCTGGATAATTCGGACTCCCAGGTATTCATTTTACTCTTGAATGGTGTTTTAGTTTTTAAGTCTCCAAACATGCGTGCATTCTGTGCTCATTTCTTGCAATTATCTCCAGGAACCATCAGAGGAACCTTCTAAGCAAGCCACATTGCATTGTCCTGTACCGGAACAAGAATCTCCAGTAATATGTAAGGAAGCAGATCAACTCAGTCCGGTTTCAATTATCCAAGCTCCTTTCACAGAGGATTTTTCATCTGGTTCCGAATGCTTCGAGAGTATTAACACTGATCTCCATGGTACTTTAGTGGCTGTTTTAGTTTTATTACTTTTATATGTAGTCTCTATTTGTATTAGAAAAACCATCACAGTTTTCATTTCTGAATTTCTTTGATCATGTTGTTCATCCGATTCATATGCTGCATGAAACATTCTGTTTATAAAATTGGCATTGCATAAGATTCTATCTATTCTGTTTAACTTCTAGTTCTGCTTATATTTTTGGGACTCCGGATGCAACTTCAACTATTAAAACTAGAATCTGAGGCGTATGAAGAGGGAACCATGGTTCTTTAAAGTGATGATGATGGTGAAGAAGCATCTGTTGGGTTTGCCGAGTAACAAGGGATACCGAGGGACGAAGAGAATTGGGAATCCATGTACATAGTTGACATCTTGGTTGATTCTGGAATAAACGGAATCGACCCGGATACGATCCTAGCGACATGGCATTCTCCAGAATGTCCAGTGAATCCGTTAATATTTGAAGAACTTGAGAAAAAAAAATACCGTATTCTAAATCCTTGTTTGATATATGGACCAACACCTACATCCAAGTGTGAAGTCTGCAAGAAAACCCGTTTGGAAATGTAACATTGAAGAACTCGAAAAATGCCTGCGTAAGTCTCTAGTGAGGCAAAACATGGAACATCAAATGCATGTTGGAGTGGTGGTGGTTGCAGGGGAATGTCAATGGCTCGACTCGAGGGAGGATATCGATGTAATATGTAGGGAAATTGAGAGAGTGTTGGTAGATGAACTAGCAGCTGAGGTAATGGCAGTGTAGTAAAGATTCTTTTGGTTTAGTAAGTTCATTAATGTACAAAAATTGTATCAGTTCATGAATGTATAAATAAGTTCTAAATCTTTAAACCACAGCTAGAATTATCAGAAAACAAGCTATGAACGTAGCTGCGGCTGCCATCGGAATTTGAGAGAATCTCATGTAAAATATCCAAAGAATTTGAATCTTCCATTTCCCTTTCATTGCAAACGCAAATGCACAATGCTTAAACGCTAATATACATATCAGAGATTAAATTTGCGGTTGCGAGCTTGCGGCCGCATTGCGTTTATTGAGGTTGCGGGCATAACGAATGCTATTGCGGTCATAACGTTTATTGCGGTCTTGGATTTTTCAAAAAATAGATGTTATTACGGACACAACAGTTATGAGTATCGCAGTTTCAGACAATATCAAAACCTTTATATAACGGCCGCCATAGCGGTAATAGACCTTTATTTAAATACCTGACACAAACTTATTGAAAGAGCTTTTGCCACAAATCAAACCCTAATGAAACATGGACATGTTAAGAATTTGTAGGTCTGAAAATAGTGAGACTAACATAAAAAAATTACACAAAAGACGACGAAATTTAGTGTGATTTGTTCGGTTATCTATCTCCGATGAAGCAAAAATCTATTATAAAATGGAGGTTACACAGTTCAAATATCAATTAAAACGAAACACTCAAACGCTGAGTTCCAAAACAACGGTTTCTTGCTCCATGGCATTCAAGGAATTTCTTTATCTCATAAACTCAGTGTTTGCTATATTATTCTTCCATTCTCTCTAATAATTCTCTCTACTATAATTGAGGTTAATACTTAATCTATATTTATAGAGTTAAATACTTGATCAACAATAAACCCACAATACTTCTTGTCTATTATAAATAAAATTTAAAATTAATGGGGACACATTAAGAGGATATGAAATTTGTTAAATATTTAGATGCGACTACTTCCATCTCTAGGTTTATTATTCCTTGTTGAAACCCCTATTCTCTATATTATCTTTTTTATTTTATTCATTTTACAAACTCAGCTTTCTTAGAAAAAATATAGTAATAATATAATGATAATAAAAATAATAAAATACAATGTAGTAATAGTAACAAAAGAAAGTACCAGTAATCGAACAGAATTGAAATCAAAATAAGAATTTAGTTGAGGCTTGTACGAACGGTTTTCTTAAGACATTCGTCATCTCTTCGGTACTTTGAGTAACGTTGGACTTCGGTCTCCCCGGTGAATTTCACAAGCAAGCACCACCTTCATCTTCTTCCTCTAGCATTAAGCAAGCAAGAACCTTCATTGGAGGCTCAATCAAGCTTTGTTTTTCTTTAAGTTATCATTCCCAAATTATAGCTATTTATCGTGTAAGCAAAATTCCTTAAACGAATCATCGATTCCATGGCTAAAACCTTGTTTAAATTCAAGTTCAAGAAACTTAGAACCCTAGAAATTCTCTAGGGATATCATAGCTTATTCGTTATTGTTTTTCATAGCTAAAAAGTTGCTATGAATCTATTATTGATGATGAAATCCTTGTGATTTCTATTACCTTATAGCTCAAGAGAATCAAGGTGACGAATCACCAAATCCATCAAACTCCAATAAGTCAAAGAATAGGGGGATTATTATCCGAAAGCCCTAAAAGCTTCGGGAGTATCGGTGAGTGTAGTCGGAGTCTCGGGATTGGTTAGGTGCCTTTCTCGATTTCATTGATATTGTTTATTAAATTTCCATCAAGGATTTCAAGGTATGGTTACATCGAAATCTCGTAGGAGGTACCATTGGTAAGCTTCGTTAAGCTTATTGCATTGATATATGGATTATTGAATCATTACATTGTCATTGATATCATTGAAACATTGATAAAGGCCATATTGATCATTGTATATTGTTATTGATATATTGTTATTGTCATCGCTACCGTTACTGTATTGTTATTGTTATTGGCCTAATTATTGAATCCTTGGATACGAATGGGTAATGGATACAATTGGCACGTCATAGAATTCATGAGCTCATTGGTACGGAGTGGACTACGATCCTTGAGCTAAGGCTCTAGTTGGCAATGTTGGCGAGATGTGTTGGTTTTGGTCTTATTGGCGATGTTGGAGGATATTGAACACTTATTATTGGCGATGTTGGTTGGGAATTTGTGTATCCACATTCACATAACGATCTAAGGAATTAAGTTATTAAAATTATTGTTAAAACATGATTTGAGATGCATTTACATTGATATCCATGTTATTGATGTTATTAGCATTCATGTTGTTATTGTGGACTACCTCACTAGGCTATATAAGTCTAATGCATCTCATTTTAATGCATTTTCAGGTTAAAAAGGTGTGTCGGATCAAGGATCAGAGCTAGGAGTATTTTGAAACAAGTCACACAAGCTATAAGTAATGTAAACCTAGCCTTTAAACTTCTAGTATGGTGACATAGGGTATAGACATGTTAGTTTAACCCCATTTTGTATGTAAATATGGTTCACCATGTTGAATGAGTTAAAATATAAAATATCACAAGTTAGTGTTTTGGCAAAATTGGTAAAATGGCCTAAAATGCCCTAATTTGTGAAAACATAGTAAATGGATTCATATTGGCATGAAATTTGGCATGCATTTAGATTTAATGTTTATAGGATTGTTGGTAAAATTTGGCAATCATTGGACAAGTTTAAGACTTCTAATTGGACTAAAAACCAGATAAGAAATGTGATTACAGATTCAGGCGTACCGGTACGGGTGGTGTCGTACCGGTACTGAAAAGCAATTTTGGGTAATGTTAACCCACGCGTATCAATACGGGTGGTGTTGTATCGGTACTAGCATGTAATTTTAGTATTGTGAACTAAGGCGTACCGATACTGCTACAGTGGTACACGTACGCAAAATCAACAATGGAATTTTTACTGTAGCAAAGGTACCAGTATGGGTGGTGTCGTATCGATACCCATTAATGAACCAATTTGGGAATTTAAGGTTATCATACCGGAACGGTGATGAACCTGTACCGATACGAAGAGCATCAAATCCTCGTATTGGTACAACACACTGCGTACCGATACTGGATTTAGGTTCGAAAGAATTTGAACTAAGGGCATACCGGTATGACCTCATGAGTACCAGTACCGATACAGGTGAGTTAGTTAAAGTTAGTTATATGGTTTAAAACCTTGCAAAATGATCACTAAATCTTTTATGGGTTAATTGAAAGTGCAAATGGCTTCCAAACCCATTAATATTTCATAGACAAGATAACCAAGCATTGAATTTCACATTGGTAACCTTAATTATTGATAAGTCCCTAAAATTTTCTAAAATTATAATTTAGTCCCTAAAGTTTGAAAAAAGTTACTAAATGACCCTTAATTATGGTTTTAATTAAGTGCAAGATGATCATTATTAGTGATGGTTTCGTAATGGTAAAATTGACTCACTGTTTATTGTATAAGTTATTGTAAAAGTTAATTCAATCACCGTATTATCCTCCGGTAACACTTTCTGACCCCGATTCTTACTAGACTGGGAAAGGGGTGTTACATTTGTGGTATTAAAGCCAGAGTTTAGTCGATTCTAGGACTAAACAAAAGTCTATTGTATTGTTATTGCATTGCATATGCCACCTAGGAGTTTATTGTTGTGTATATTGTGACTTGTGATTAATCTGATCCTTTTTTATTTTTTGTATAAGATGTCTGACTTCGAAAAAGCTCACGAAGAAGTTGAGCATACTACCGGCTCTTCGACGCATGGCAAGGAGAAAAGGATGAAGACCTTCCGAATCCACAAGTTTTTCAACAAGAACCATCAAACTACGAACCTATACTACAGACTACTTAATTTAAATGTTACCAGAACATGACTGAGATGTTCAAACAATTCATGGCTACTCTTAAGTCTGAGCAGTCTGCACAATCTTTTATAGCTGCTACTTCTACAACCCGAGCCCCTATTGATAAGCTAGCACAACACCGAGCTACTACCTTTACAAGCAGGGCTGGTGAGGACCCTGAAGCGGTAGAATATTGGTTGGACAGCATCTTGAGAATATTGACTAAGCAGTTACAGTGTTCGAATGAATATAAATTGGAATGCGCCCTAGCCTTGTTGGAAAACGAGGCTCTACATTGGTGAGAAACCACTATACTTACTACTCTTGAGGAAGTTGTAACCTGGGAGTTTTTTCCTGCATAGTTTAGGAAGAAATATATCAGTAAGTATTACTTGGCAGAAAGACAGGATATCTTCTTGCATCTTAAGCAAGGCAGAAGACCGGTGGAGCAGTATATCCATGACTTCCGCAAGTATGGAGCTGAGTATATAGAGAAGAAAAAAGAGAAGTGCAGAATGTTTGTTGCAGGGTTGAGTGATGAGCTTTGACCTTTGTTCACCATATTGGGGATCACAAATTTCCAAAAGCTTGTGAATCGAGCTATCTCTACCAAAGCTACTCAGAGGACTAGTGGGCTAACTCGATATGAAAAGAGACCTCGAGATAATTCTCATTCACTTTTGTTTTATAAGAAGGGCAAGCAACAGGAATTTAAGCAACAATTTTACTAGCAGTCCTCCCGATCAGGTAATTTTTCCAAGCCACAAGCTATGTCCCAAACTACTGCAAAAACAACCTCTATCGAGAGTACCAGAGGTTCAAGCCAAGAATCTCAATATCACATATGTAATTTCTGTCAAATAAGACATCCTACAGGTCAATGTCGTAGACAGTCTGGAGCTTGTTTCTTCTGTGGTGAACAAGGTTATTACATCAAAGATTCTCCAATGAACACATCCAAGTCTACTACACCGGTAAACACAACATCCCCTACTCGGTCTTTCAAGGGCAAGGGACAGAAACAAGATGCAGCAGAAGCTTCTAAGAGATCTGGTGGCTTTATAAGAACTCTAAGTCGACAAGAAACTAAGGCTTCAGCTCAAGTTTATCATGTGAGGAGCAGGGAGGATAAAGAAGATCCAGATATTATAGCAGGTACTATTGAATTGTATACTCACCCTGTCTATGCATTGATTGATCTTGGATCCACTAATGCCTTTATTAGTATTGTATTGATTAAAAAATTTAAGTTAACTTCTGAGCCTATAGCCTCTAAAATTACCGTAACCAATCTCTTAAGTGATAGTGTTGTAATTGAACTGTTATGTAAAAGTTGTCCCTTCATGATACAAGGGATACATTTTTCGGCCAATCTCATGGCCCTCCCTATCCATGAGTTTGACGTTATATTAGGGCTTGACTGGCTCGGATAGCATTAAGCTTGGGTGGATTGTTTGAAGAAGAAATTGTATCTTTGAGGCTTTAGTAAGGAGAGTGTGACTCTTATGGATTCAAGGAGTAAGAAATCATTGTTATATGCTACTGCAAGTAGGGAAAAACCTCAATTGCAAGATATAGATATCATACAAAAATTCTCTGATGTGTTTCTCGATGAGCTTCCGGGTTTACCACCTATCCGTGAAGTTGAGTTTGGGATTGAAGTGCAATATGGAACTACCTTAGTTTCTATTGCACATTACTATATGGCACTGGTTAAACTCACCAAGCTTAAAATACAGATTCAAGACCTATTAAATAAGGGTTTCACCAAGTTCCTCACCCTAGGGAGCTCTAATTCTCTTTGTTAAGAAGAAATACGAATCTATGCGTCTTTGCATTAACTACTGAAAGTTAAACAAGCTCACCATCAAGAATAAGTATCCTTTATTGAGAGTTGATGACTTGTTTGATCAACTTAAGGATGCAACCATTTTCTCTAAGATTGACTTAAGGTCTGGGTACTATCAAATGAGAGTTAAAGAATGTGATGTGCCCAAGACAGCTTTCCTTACAAGGTATGGCCACTACGAATTCTTAGTTATGCCCTTCAGGTTAACTAATGCACCAACTACCTTTATGGATCTCATGAATCGGGTTTTTAGACCCTATCTTGATAAGTTTGTAGTGGTGTTCATAGATGACATTTTGATTTACTCCAAGAATCAAGCTGAGCATCGAGACCATCTCCGTGTTTTGTTTCAAACCCTTCGAGAGAAGAGTTGTATGCTAAGTTCAGTAAGTGTAAGTTCTGGCTCACTGAAGCTTCGTTTCTAGGACATGTGGTTTTAGTAGAGGGTATCCAAGTGGACCTGAAAAAGATTCAAGCTATAGTTGATTGGAGGCCACTGAAGAATGTAGGTGAAGTTCGTAGTTTTCTTAGTCTTGCTAGTTATTACAGAAGACTCGTTAAAGGATTTTCTATAACAGCAGCACCATTAACCAAACTTTTACGAAAAGATGCCCATTTTTAATGGACTAAGAAGCAACAACACAGTTTTGATCAGCTTAAGCAAGTATTAACCCATGCACCGGTCCTAAACCAACCTGAGTCTAGTAAAGACTACAACGTGTATAGTTATGCATTGCATCAGGGCTTAGGATGTGTATTGATGTAGAAGGCAAATTAGTTGCGTATGCTTCAAGACAACTTAAGCCACAAGAAATGAACTACCCTACCCATGATCTTGAATTGGCTGTGGTTGTCTTTGCCTTAAAAATCTGGAGGCATTATCTCTACGGAGAAAAATGCTACCTATATACCGATCACAAGAGCCTCAAATACTTGTTGACACAGAAAGAGCTTAACCTTTGTCAAAGGAGATGGTTGGAACTTCTCAAAGATTATGATCTTGTAATTAATTATCACCCAGGCAAGGTCAATGTTGTAGCTGATACAGTCAGCCGTAAACCTTTACCTGGTAAGTAAATTATTAAATATTGAACTTGAAACATCGATTGCTACATCAGACTCATAGTACAGTAATTGCATTGTAGCTCCTCGAACTATCAATGCTTATTTCAAGTTACAAAATACCGACCTTTAGTAGCTTAACGTCAAGTTCAGTCTACCATTGTGTTGATAATCAAGTTATTGCAAGATCAAGGCCCTGAATTACAAGCCATCATTTCCAAACTCCAGAGTAATCCTAATCCTGGCTTCAAATTTAACCTTGAATGACTCTTGTGTTTTTTTTATAGAATCTGTGTATCGAATGACAAATCCCTCTACGAAGACATTCTCAAGGAAGCTTATTGTAGCCTATTCTTAGTTCACCCGAGGTCGGTGAAAATGTATAAAGACCTCCGAGAACTGTACTGGTGGCCTGGTATGAAGAAAGCTATTACAGAATATATATCCAAGTGCTTAACGTGCCAACGAGTCAAAGCCGGACACCGTGTCTCTACTGGATTATTACAACACACTGAACTTCCCTAGTGGAAGTGGTAAAGAATAACCACGGACTTTGTCAGTGGGCTACTATTGACTCCAGCTAAACATGATGTTATTTGGGTCATCGTTTACCATTTTACCAAGTCGGCTCATTTCTTACCTGTTAGAATGGACTACGGTCTTCCGAAGTTAGCTGACTTGTACATCAAGGAAATTATCAAACTTCACAAAGTACCCAAGTTAATCATCTCCGATCGAGATCCATGTTTTGCTTCATAATTCTAGAAGACACTACAAGAAGCTCTTGGCACCCGAGTAAACCTTAGTACAGCTTTTCACCCTCAATCTGATGGCCAATCAGAAAGGGTAATTCAAATATTGGAAGACATGCTTCGTGCATGTGCTATTGACTTTGAAGGACTTGGGAGAGGTCCCTACCTCTCATCGAGTTCGCTTACAATAATAGTAATCAATCATATATCGAAATGACACCATATGATGCATTGTATGGCAAGAAATGTAAAGCACCGTTATGTTGGTCTAAACTCAGTGAAGGTAAGATGTTGGGCCCTAACTTACTTCGGGAAACTTAAGAACAGGTTACCATCATTCATGACCGTTTGAATTCCACCTTTGACCGACAGAATGCCTATGCTAATCTCAAGAGAAATGATATAAAGTATGAGGTTGGTGAGAAAGTTTTCTTGAAAGTTTCCCCATGGAAAAAGATTCTTTGTTTTGGTAAAAAGGGGAAGCTAAGTCCCCGATTCGTTGGACCTTTCGAGGTAGTTGAAAGAGTTGGTCCCGTGGCTTATCGGCTAGCTTTACCCCGAGAGTTAAACAAGATTCATGATGTATTTCATGTATCAATGCTTTGCATGTATAAATCTGATCCATCACATGTTATTGAGCCCAAATCGATAGAACTCCAACCTAATTTGACGCATGAGGAAGAACCAGTACATATATCAGAAAAAGAAAGTCAAGAGACTTTGAAACAAGAACATCCCCTAGTCAAAGTGCTTTGGAGGAGTCACAAGATTGAAGAAGCTACATGGGAACCAGAAGATACCATGAGGAGTCAATACCCACATCTCTTCGGTTCAAGTAAAATTCGAGGACGAATTTTCTTAAGGAGGAGAGTTGTAACACCCTAAAACTAGGCGTAATCGAAATTTAATTATGGCAACCAGAAAGTTCGCAAAGTCAAACTATGGCATTGACACCTTATTATAAACATTAAAACTTGTCATAATGACTAAATTGAGAAAATTGAAAGTTTAGAGATTAAAATAAAGAAGTTGAAGAGTTGAGAGACTAACCTTGCGATTAGCCCCTCCTCAAGCCTAATAACCACATACGTGGGATTAGGAGAATGAATTCCTTCAATTGAAAGAAAGTTCAAACAATGAAATAGAAAGAAAGAAATAAGCAAAGAAACTTACCGATGAATTAAGCAAGCACCGCCTTCATCTTTCTCCTCTAGCATTAAGCAAGCAAGCACCTCCATTGGAGGCTTTGTCAAGCTTTGTTTTTCTTTAAGTTATCATTCCCAAATTATAGCTATTGATCGGGTAAGAAAAATCCCTTAAACGAATAATCGGTTCCATGGCTAAAACCTTGTTTAAATCCAAGTTGAAGAAACTTAGAACCCTAGAAATTCTCTAGGGATATCATAGCTTATTCGTTATTGTTTTTCATAGCTAATAAGTTACTATAAATCTATTATTGATGTTGAAATCCTTGTTATTTCTATTTCCTGTAGCTCAAGAGAATCAAGGTGAAAAATCACCAAATCCATCAAACTCAAATACGTCAACCCTAAAAGCTTCAAGAGTATCGATGAGTGTAGTTGGAGTCTCTAGATTGGTTAGGTGCCTTTCCCGATTTTATTGATATTTTCTATTACATTTCCATCAATGATTTCAAGGTATGGTTACATTGAACCTCGTAGGAGGTACCATTGGTAAGCTTTGGTACGCTTCTTGAATTGATATATGGATTATTGACTCATTACATTGTCATTGATATCATTGAAACATTGATAAAAGGATCATTGTATATTGTTATTGTCATCGCTACTGTTATTTCCATTGTTTAGTATTATTGGCCTAATTATTGAATCCTTGGATACAAATGGATAATGGATACAATTGGCATGCCATAGAATTCATTAGCTCATTGTTACGGAGTGGAATACGGTCTTTGACCTAAGGCTCTATTTGGCGATGTTTGCGGGATGTGTTGGTTTTGGTCTTATTAGCGATGTTGGACGATATTGACCACTTATTGTTGGCGATGTTGGATAAGAATTCGCGTATCCACATTCACATATCGATCCCAAGAATTAAGTTATTGAAATTATTGTTAAAACATGATTTGAGATGCATTTACATTGATATCCATGTTATTGATGTTATTGACATTCATGTTAATATTATGGACTACCTCACTAGGCTATATAAGCCTAATGCATCTCATTTCAATGAATTTTTAGGTTAAAAAGGTGCGTCAGATCAAGGATCAGAGCTAGAAGCGTTTTGAAGCAAGTCATACAAGCTACAAGTATTTTAAACCTAGCCTTTGAACTCCTATTATGGTGGCATAGGGTCTAAACATGTTAGTTTAACCCCATTTTGTATGTAAATATGGTTCACCATGTTGAATGAGTTAAAATATAAAATATGGCAAGTTAGTGTTTTGGCAAAATTGGTAAAATGCCCTAATATGTGAAAACATAGTAAATGGATTCATATTGGCATGAAATTTGGCATGCATTTAGATTTGATGATTATAAGATTATTGGTAAAATTTGGTAATCATTGGACAAGATTAAGGCCTCTAATTGTACTAAAATCCATATAAGAAATGTCATTACAGACTCAGGCGTACTGGTATGGGTGGTGTCGTACCGGTACTGAAAAGTAATTTTGGGTAATGTTAACCCAGCGTATCAGTACGGATGGTGTCGTACCGGTACTAGCATACAATTTTAGTATTGTGAACTAAGGCGTACCGATACTGCTATAGTGGTACCGGTACGCAAAATCAACAAGGGAATTTTTTTGTAGTAAGGGTACCAGTACGGATGGTGTCTTACCGATACCCATTAATGACCCAATTTGGGAATTTAGGGTTAGTGTGCCGGTACGGTGATAAACCCGTACCGATACGAAAAGCATCAAATCCTCGTATCAGTGCAACACATTGAGTACCGATAATGGATTCAGGTTCGAAAGAATTTGGAATAAGGGCATATACCAGCCTCATAAGTACCGGTACCGATACATATGAGTTAGTTAAAGTTAGTTATATGGTTTAAAACCTTGCAAAATGATCACTAAATCTTGTATGGGTTAATTGAAAGTGAAAATGGCTACCAAATCCATTAATATTTCATACACAAGATAACCAAGCATTGAATTTCACATTGGTAACCTTAATTATTGATAAGTCCCTAAAATTTTCTAAAATTAAAATTTAGTCTCTAAATTTTGAAAAAGTTACTAAATGACCCTTAATTATGGTTTTGATTAAGTACAAGATGATCATTTTTAGTGATGGTTCCTTAATGGTAAAATTGACTCACTATTCATTGTATAAGTTATTGTAAAAGTTAATCTGATCACCGTATTGTCCTCTGGTAACGCTTTCTAGCCCGGATTCCTACCGAACTGAGAATAGGGTGTTACAGAAAAGCTGTCTTAACATCCATTTGATGGACATCAATATTCTGCAAAGCGGCAATAGCAAGTGTCATCTTTATAGAAGTTATTCTTGTTACATGAGAAAATGTATCAAAGTAATGAAGACCTTCCTTTTGTCTATAATATTTTATAACCAATCTGGCTTTGTGCTTATCAATTGTTCCACCTGCCTTCATTTTTCATTTGCAAATCCATTTAGAATATAGTGGTTTAATTCCTTGAGGAAGATCCACTAAATCCCACGTATGATTTTGCATGATAGAATCAATTTCACTCTTGATAGCATCTTTCCAAAAAGTGCTTTCAGATAAGCGTATAGCTTAACTATAAGTTTGAGGTTCAATCTCTACCATATAGGTTACGAAATCTGATCTAAAAGATTTTTCAACCTTGCTCTTTTACTTCTTCTTGGCTCAACCTCGACTTCAACCTCTTGTTAAGAGTCTTGACTATCAATGGTCTTTAAAGTTCATTTCTTTGAACTTGATCCAACTTCCCTACTCTTACAAGGGAATATATTTTCAAAGAACGAGGCATTTTTAGATTCTAATATCATATTATTGTGAATTTTAGGATTATTTAATTCATGCACAAGAAACCGATATACATTGTTGTGGTGTGCATAACCAATAAAAATACAATCCACTGTTTTAGGACCTATTTTCATTTGTTTTGGTAAAGGAACCATTACCTTTGTAAGACACCCCCACACTTTCAAGTAGTTGTAGGAAAGTTTCCTACCATTGCATAACTCATATGGTGTCTTGTCCTTTTTATTGCGGGACACCTTATTTAAAAGGTAATTTGCTGATAAAATAGCTTCTACCCACATGTTTTGTGACAATCTAGAACTTTCTAGCATTGTGTTTATCATTTCCTTTAAGGTTCGATGTTTTGCTTTGCTACTTCATTGGATTGAGGAGAGTATAGTGGTGTTACTTCATGAATAATACCATATTGTTCACAAAATTTACCCCATGGTTCAACATATTCACCACCACGGTCACTTCTTACACTCTTAATTCTTTTATTAAGTTGGGTTTCAACTTCTTGCTTATAGAGAACAAATTTCTTTATAGCTTCATCTTTGCTTTTAAGCAAATATAAATAGCAATATTTTGTGTTGTCATCAATGAAGGTAATAAAATATTTATTTCCTCCTCCAATTTGAATAAACTTTAAGTCACAAATATCACTATGTATTTAGATCAAGTGGTTCAGTATTCCTTTCAACGGATTGAAAGAAATACCTTGTTAGTTTTGCCTCAACACACGTTTCACATTTATTATTATAATTAATGTAAAATGAAAGAATATGCTCTACGTTAATTAATCTACGTAAAGTATCATAATTAACATGTTTGAGCTGGCCATGCCATAAATTAAATGACTCGACCATATAACAGAAGAATAAGCATTATTCTTATTCATATTATTAGCTTTTACAGAGATAGCATTGAGTTTCCACACATTATTTAATACATATCCCCTTCCCACAAAGGTTCCCCTTTTGACAAAACTAACTTCTGAGATTCAAATACCACCCTAAAGTCATGCACACTTAGGAGGGTCCCAGAAACAAAGCTCTTTTGTATGTCAGGTATGTATAATACATTTTGAATTTTTCAACTCTTTGCCTGAAGTCATCTTCAAAATTATAGTGCATTTCCCCTTGATCTTTGAAGTTGCAGCATTGCCTATAGAGAGCTTCTCCCCTTTCTCACAAGGAACCAATTCAGCAAAGGAGTCATTGTCACAAAAAATATGGCATCTGGCACCAGTATCAAGCCACCATTCTCTTGAATTTAAATCACCAAGTTGACCTCAGAAATCACAGCACAAAGGTCAAGTTCAAATACTTCTTTAAAAATGTTTTCCACAGTGTTGGCCTGGTTTGTTCTAACCCTCTTTGGAAGACTACATTCGTATGACATGTGTCTCGTCTTATTGCAATTAAAGCATTTTTCTTGAAATTTTGACTTTTTGAAAACACCACCATTTGGTCATAATTTAGACCCAACTGAGAATGTTTTCTTTTTTTTCGGAGTCTTTCTTGACTTCCATTACGTTTTCTTTAGCAAAGTTAAAATTGGATGCCTTGTTTAGCCTTTGTAATACCTCAAAATTTTGGTTAGTGACCAAAATGAATAAAATAAAAGTTTGGTGACTAAAATAAACTTTGGAAAAGTTCAGGGAACAAAGTGTAATTTTCAAAAGTTATGCATTTTAACCCCGTAAATGAATAGTTTACCCCCAATAATGACGTTTTCTTGTTATCTAGATTTTCTATACAGAGTTTGTATTAATGGCTATAAAGCGATAAAGTTTAGAAAAAATTTAGATAATCGGATCGAATAGAATATTCAAGATATTTTGAAAGATGATAAGGCAAGGTTAAATATGTCATTTTACATGTCTAAGATATTTTCTGTGTTGGAAGAATATGAACCCTTAGATTTAAGTTGATTTTCCATGTTAAATATGAGCCGTTGGATGAAAAATGACAAGATCGTAATTTTTGGAAAATTACAAGGGTAAAGTTGGTAACTACTAACTTATTGGTTTATTTTTTACCATTGGATAAATATTTTGACAAGTGGCGTGGTTTGGAGCTTTGGATTCAAGGGTAAAATGATTATATCCCTTTCAGGAGGATATTTTTATAATTTATGGAAATAAAAGATGTCAAATGACATAAAAAATGAAGAAATATCTTCATCTTTCTTCATGCTTCACGTCAAGAAGAAGAGAACAAGAAGGAAAGCAAGGTAAGTTTAGGGTTTTGCATTTTTAATCCCTAAATACTAGAATTTAGGGTTAGCTTATGAAATATGAAGCCGTTCTTCATGAAATTCTCTTTTAATTGGTATAAAAATTTCATGGAATTGTTGAAGGGTACTCTTGAATTTTGAAGAGATATAATTTAGGGTTTATGGATCCAAACGAATTAGGATTGAATTATGGAAGATTATGTGATGTTCTATTATTTCCATGCTTGATTGAAGTTGAAATTGATGTATTCTTGATGAAATACCATTTGATTAATTAGGGTTTAATTTGGGCTTTAGGGATTCAAGTTGAATTTGGAGTTTTCATGAAAGAAAAATGTTGGAATAACATAATTGAAGGTTAATTTGAGGTGTTGGAATGGTTAGAGGATGCTAAAGATGTGAATTATGAAATCTGCCCAGAATTTTTGTCATTGACAGTGAGTTCGGGAATTCACCATAAATTTTTAAAAAATAAATAGAAAGTGATCCTTATACCATTGTATTCCTGATTCAGTCTAGTTTTGTTTAAAACAAACGGTGTCTGATTTCGATTTGTATATCAAAAGATATAAATTTTTAAGTGATGAAAGGTCAGAAAACAGAATACCAGTCTGCTCCAAAATTCAGCACTAGAATTCAAATTTAAAAATTCGTCATAAATCGTACAAGTTGAATTCGGGCTATTAGTTTACATGGTTGAATAGCTTACTGAATCTAGTTTCAGTCGAAACAAACAAAATCGAATTCCGAGTTGTAGATAATTTCATATAAATATTTCTTTGAAGGTAGCGCAGACTGATAGATTATAAAATGAGTACCTTATTGGTGTTATTAATTTGTGAATGTAAGGGATGAATATGAAACATTCAAGTAAACCCGAGAAATTAGAAATTCAGTAGATAAACAAATGAACAAGCTTGAAGTTCTCTTAAGTTATTCAATTTAGTTTGGGATAAGAATTGTCGAGGTGAGTGCAATTGCATACATATCATGACACATTGATGTTTTATACATCATTGGGATGGCTTGCGATGAGCCTACCCAAATTTTATTGTCATTATATTTATGTCATAGAGCATATGATTGACATATTTTAAATATGCCAAAAGTTGAATATAAATGCATGGATCACTAGTTATATATGATGTTATATTATGAATGTTATTTCGGGTATGAATTATCCAATGTTAAATTATGTTGATATATATTGCAATGGATGAAATAAATATGGAACATATGCCCAAGTATGCCATTGAGGGACAGGGTATAGTTGGCATGCAATAGAGTCCACGCTGCATACTCAGTTTAGCACTATAGTGCATATAAAGGACACTTAGTGCATATAGTGGGCACGACCTTATGTGTATTATGGTGGGTACGACCTTATGTGTATTAGCACTTCGGTGCATATTTGACTCGCGTACCCAGGGTCCTCATAGGCTTATATTTGGGCTATGGTTTATTGGTTAATGAAAGATAAACAAGTGAATAAGCTTATGAGCTTTTGAAATAAATGGCAAGTATATTGGTAAGAAATTTATATCCGATTTATATTATGTTAATATATGATTAACATGATGGTAATACAAATATAGTGATCACGATGCATTTATGCATATATGGCATATTATGACAAATTGACAAGCATGAAAGTCATATGACATTGGCATATAGTAAATCATTACTAATGCAATGTGAAATTCGATGCATTGACATATATCATGTTATATAAACGTTGACATTAAGTCGAATAAGTTTAAATTATTGTTATTAACTTCTTTTATTTCCTCGCGGATCATAAAATTTTGAAATATTTGTTATCCAAAAAAGATCTTAATTTGAGGCAAAGAAGGTGGATAAAATTGATTAAGGACTATGATGTAATTATTGATTATCATCTAGGAAAGGCTAATGTAGCAGCAAACGCACTTAGCCGGAAAATATTTTCTGGTTTGAGAGCATTGAATGCTCAGTTGAAATTACAGGAAAACGGTATAATAGTGGTTGAACTTCAAATTAAGTCTACCTGATAGGAAGAACTAAAGAGTTGCAAGAAAATGATGAAAAATGCTTAGAAAAGAAGAAGCAAGTTGAACGTGCGAATCTAAAAACTTTGAAATAAAATCAAATGGATGCCTACACTACAAGGGATGTGTATACATTCTTAAAGATGATGAACTAAAGAATGAAATACTTTCGGAGGCACATTACAGTTCTTTAACTATAAATTCAGTACGCAACAAAATGTATCAAGATATAAAGAGTCGATTTTGGTGGCCTGGCATGAAACGAGCTATCATCGAGTTTGTTGCTAAATGTTTAACTTGCCAACAAGTAAAGGCGAACATCAAGTTCCATCAGGATTACTTCAACCAATTTCAATTCCATAATGGAAGTGGGAAAAGGTTACTATGGATTTTGTAATAGGCTTACCACTGACGCCAAGTAAGAAGAATTCGATTTGGGTGATTGTGGATCAATTGACTAAAACAACATATTTCATACCAGTTCGATCAGACTACTCCTTGAATAAGTTAGCGGAGTTATATATTAAGGAAATTGTTAGATTACATGGGGTTCTTATGTCTATTATATCCGATAGAAATCCAAAGTTCACTTCAAAGTTTTGGAGTGCATTACATGAAGCATTGGGAACTCGACTACACTTTCGTACTACTTTCCATCCTCAAATGGATGGACAATCAGAAAAGACTATTCAAATACTTGAAGATATGCTCAGAGCGTGTATAATGAATTTTGCAGGCTCATAGGAAAAATATTTTCCATTAGCTGAGTTTGCTTATAACAACAGTTACCAATCAAGTATAAAAATGGCACCTTATGAGGCATTATATGTAAGAAAATGCCGAACACCATTGAATTGGTTTGAACTAGAGGATTGAAAAATCATTGGACCAGATCTTGTTCAAGAAGTGGAGGACAAGGTAAAGATAATTCAAGATAATCTCAAGGCCGCTTCTAACAAAAAAGTTGTACTCATATCTTAAAAGAAAATATATTGAGTTTAAAGTTGGAGACAAAGTATTTTTAAAGGTTTCACCTTGGAAAAAGATATTACGATTTGGACAAAAAACAAACTTAGTCCAAGATTCATTGGTCCTTATGAAATTTTGAAAAGGGTTGGTCCAGTGGCATATCAACTAGCATTACCACCGGAATTGATTAAGGTCCATGATGTGTGTCATGTGTCCATGCTTCGAAAATATTGATCAGATCCTTCGCATATCATTACACCAGAAGAAATTGAAATTCAACCAGATTTGACATATGATGAAGAACCTGTAAGAATCTTAGCTCGAGGAGAAAAGCAATTAAGGAACAAAAAGATTCCTCTAGTTAAAATTATGTGGAGAAACCACAAAGTGGAAGAAGCTACTTGGGAAACGGATGAAGTAATGAAAGAGAAATATCTGTATTTTTTTAAACAAGTACTTAAAGAAAATTCAAGGACGAATTTTCTTAAAGGGGAGAATTGTAATACCTCAAAATTTTGGTTTGTGACCAAAATGAATAAAATGAAAGTTTGGGACCAAAGTATAATTTTCAAAAGTATGTATTTTAACCCCGTAAATGAATAGTTTACCCCCAAGAATGACGTTTTCTTGTTATCTGAATTTTCTATACGGAGTTTGTATTAATGGCTATATAAAGCGATAAAGTTCAGAAAAATATTCGGATAATCGGATCGAATCGAATATTCAACATTTTACATGTCTAAGCTATTTTCTTTGTGTTGGAATAATATGAACCCTTAGATTTAAGTTGATTTTCCATGTTAAATATGAGTCGTTGGATAAAAATGGCAAGATCGTAATTTTTGGAAAATTACAAGGGTAAAGTTGGTAACTACTAACTTATTGGTTTATTTTTACCATTGGATAAATATTTTGAAAAGTGGCATGGTTTGGAGCTTTGGATTCAAGGGTAAAATGGTTATATCCCTTTTAGGAGGATGTTTTTTATAATTTATGGAAATAAAAGATGCCAAATGACATAAAAAATGAAGAAATATCTTCATCATTCTTCATGCTTCATGTCAAGAAGAAGAGAACAATAACGAAAGCAAGGTAAGTTTAGAGTTTTGCATTTTTAATCCCTAAATACTAGAATTTAGGGTTAGCTTATGAAATATGAAGTTGTTCTTCATGAAATTCTCTTTCAATTGGTATAAAAATTTCATGGAATTGTTGAAGGATACTCTTGAACTTTGAAGAGAGATAATTTAGGGTTTATGGATCCAAATGAATTAGGATTGATTTATGGAAGATTATGTGATGTTCTATATTTCCATGCTCGATTGATGTTGAAATTGATGTATTCTTGATAGAATACCATTTGGTTAATTAGGGTTTAATTTGGGGTTTAGGGATTCAAGTGAATTTTGAGTTTTCATTGAAAGAAAAATGTTGGAATAACATAATTGAAGGTTAATTTGAGGTGTTGGAATGGTTAAAGGAAGATAAAGATGTGAATTATGAAATCTGCCTAGAATTTTGTCATTGGCAGTGAGTTCGAAAATTCACCATAAATTTTACAAAAATAATTAGAAATTGATCTTTATACCATTGAATTCCTGATTCAGTCTAGTTTCGTTTAAAACAAACGGTGACTGATTTCGATTTGTATATCAAAAGATATGAATTTTTAAGTGATGAAAGGTCAGAAAACATAATACCAGTCTGCTCCGAAATTCAGTACTAGAATTCAACTTTAAAAATTCGTCATAAATCGTACAAGTTGAATTTGGGCTATTAGTTTATATGGTTGAACAACTTATTGAATCTAGTTTCTATCAAAACAAACGGATCGAATTCTGATTTGTAGATTATTTTATATAAATATTTCTTTGAAGGTAGCGCGGACTTACAGATTATAAAATGAGTACCTTAGTGGAGTTATTAATTTGTGCATGTAAGGGATGAATATGAAGCATTCAAGTAAACCTGAGAATCAAAAATTCAGTAGATAAAGCAATGACCAAGCTTGAAGTTCTCTTAAGTTATTCAATTTAGTTTGGGATAAGAAGTGTCAAGGTGAGTGCAATTGCATACATATCATGACACATTGATGTTTTATACATCATTGGGATGGCTTGCGATGAGCCTACCCAAATTTTATTGCCATTATATTTATTTCATGGAGCATATGATTGACATATTTTAAATATGTCAAAAGTTGAATATAAATGCATGGATCACTAGTTATATATGACATTATATTATGAATGTTATTTCAGGTATGAACTGTCCAATGTTAAATTATGTTGATATACATTGCCATGGATGAAATAAAAATGGAATATATGCCGAAGTATGTATTGAAGGACAGGGTATAGTTGGCATGCCATAGAGTCCAGCAACAAGCTGCATACTCGGTTTAGCACTATAGTGTATATAAAGGACACTTAGTGCATATGGTGGGCACGGCCTTATGTGTATTAGGACTTCGGTGCATATTTGACTCGCGTACCCAGGGTCCTCATAGGCTTATATTTGGGCTATGGTTTATTGGTTAATAAAAGATAAACAGGTGAATAAGCTTATAAGCTTTTGGAATAAATGACAAGTATATTGGTAAGAAATTTATATCCGGTTTATATTATGTTAATATATGATTAACATGATGGTAATACATATCTAGTGATCATGATGCATTTATGCATATATGGCATATTATGACAAATGGACAAGCATGAAAGTCTTATGACATTGGCATATAGTAAATCATTACTAATGCAATGTGAAAGTTGATGCATTGACATATATCATGTTATATAAACATCGTCATTAAGTCGAATAAGTTTAAATTATTGTTATTAACTTCGTTTATTACCTCACTAAGTTCGTACTTAGCGTGTGTTGATTGTGCACACGTAGGTGGTTCGAATCATCGGACGAAGCAAAGAGTTGCATCAAGTTCAGAAATTTTCATCAAGCTGCCACAGTAATGACATCCTACTTGAGGTTTTTAATTTATTTTAGTGACATGTATAAATGGGATTAATTTTTCTATTTTAGTTCGACGTCTGATATTTTTTAACAGTCAAATTTATTTTTGTAAAAAAAGTAAAGGAGCTCCGATTTTGTGTATTAGTCGATATAAATATTTTCAAAGGTTTTAAATTTATGAAATTTTTGAATAAAAATCATGTTATTTTTCTGTGACAACTCTGACTCATATTCGGTAATCGAATACGAGAATGAGGTGTTACAGCCTTTTAGCCGCACCTCGGTTGTCTTTTTCAATCCAAAGTTTGACAATAAGATCATTCACTGTTATTTCTTTATCTTGTGCTTAAGATAGTTCTTGAAGTCATTCCATAATTCCTTTTGCAAGAATACCATGAATGATCAGTTGGAATTCCTGCACCTGATTTACAACAGTTTTAGAATCAACCATTACAAAATTTAAGAATTTGGCAACTAAGAATATTTTAGCACCAGCATCTTCAGTTTTGTATTTATGGTCCAGCGATTCCCATAATTCCTTAGCCATTTTCTTGATGTTGGATACTTTATAAAGTTCTTCAGATAAGTCATTAAAGATGTAATTTCGACATAGGAAATCAGAGTTGTTCCATGCTTCGGCAATGCTAAAGGCAGTAATAGCATCTTCCTCGTCCTCTTTAAAAACAAGAGGATATTCCTTCAAATATTTTTCCATATTCAACATGGTCAAATAGAAGAACATCTTCTGTTGCCATGTTTTAAAATTCTCTCAAGTGAATTTTGCAGGCTTTTCATCGTGGCTCATAGTCACAGGTAACGTTTGGCTTGTAGCCTTAGCCTGAGCAGCGACAATCGCCTCAGCCTTTGAATTCGATGAGTTGTCTGACGTATGAGACATTTTTTGTATTCAGAACAATGAACTAGCATCAGCAAATAAATTAAAATCTGAAACAAAATTACGGTGGTAATCTGTACGTCTTAAATTAAAACTACAACAAATAATCTGTCTTAAGATTGTTAGAAAAACTATAATAATAATACTATAATAATAAAAATAATAAAATACAATGTAGTAATAGTAACAAAATAGAATACCGATAATCGAACAGAATAAGAATTTTGTTGAGGCTTTTATGAATAGTTTCCTTAAGATAGATTTGTCCTCTCCTCGGTGCTTTGAGTAACGTTGGACGTCGGTATCCCATGATACAACAACAAACGATCACCGCAGTAAGCATAACAACAATGAACGGTCGAATATAATCTTGTCTTTCTCTATCACCAAAAAGGAAAAGGAAATTTGGAATGGATTTTTTTTTCTAAATCAAAAACTTCTAAGTTTGGAAGGAATCTTATTTTCAAAAGCTGATATGAAAAATAAGTCACAACACTCCTTTATATAGTGGATGAAAAGCTTAAACCGTTTTATGAAAAGATTAAACCTTTTGATGGAAAGATTAAACCTTTTGATGGACAAACTTATTAAAAAGTTAATAGATATGATTGAATGGAAGTAACTTTAAACCAATAATTAATAAGTCTATTCACCAAGTGACATGACTTATTATTAACATGTCTATTCACCAAGTGACATGACTTATTATCAATATTATTCAACCAATATATATTATTTTTCCAACAATCTTTACGGTTATTATACTCATTGTTGAGAATAATCAATATAGATATGAAAGTTGTTCTGTTCTTAACATTTGGTGCTTTCATTGAGAGTCGAAAGAAATGATGACTGATGTCGAATATGTAATACTACAATATACGACCAATAGATATGAACAAATTTTGATCTTCCTTCACTAACGGGGGTTGGTCCAAGTGGTAAACAGTTTGGTATTGCTTAAGTAGGTCTCAAGTTGAGGTGTTGCGTATGTAGAGAATATGAGTTTCCATTTTCCTCAAACCTGGCTTATGTTGAGTTATTCAAATTTGACGACGCATATTCAAATTATAGATTTTTTATGCTGAAGAGTTCTTTAAGTTTTACTAAACAGAGGATACTCCATAAATTACCATGGTTATGTTTCCTTTTGAAGGTATAGTTGGTCGATAGTATCAATGGATGAGGCGGTATCAACAACTATAATGTTGGAAAATTTTCACCAAAACTATAATTGCAATATTTCAATACACTAATTGGAGACAACTCAAGCACAATGATCACCTATGTGTTCGATGAATTGTCAACACCGACAAACAGTAAAATAGTCTATAAAAATATGACGCAACGGTGCAAAGTGATTTTGAAGAGTTGACTCGGTTGTTGCCCGCATCTAATAAACCGATGTTAAATTATGTGAAACTTGGGCACGAAGTTCTACAAATCAAATGTCCCTTTGAATGGCCGAAGCTCAGAGGCGGGGAGAAAATGAAGACTGTTACTATTGTGATGAAAAGTACACAGTTGGTCATAAGTGTAAGGTTCTTCAATTGTTATCATCAACAATAATATTGAAAATGAAGGTGTTGCTAAGTTTGAGGAAGAATCCGATGATCAAGTATTTGCTCAAAAGTTACAAGAATTACAAGGATTTTCGTTTGTGCGAGAGACCGGCCATATCATTCATTTTCATCCGGGGGAAAGCGTATCTACGAGCTTGTAATAGAAGGTTTCTTTGGGGATCACAAAGCTTTATTCCAGTATCACAAACAAGGAGCTTGTAATAGGAGGTGACATGATGTATTCAAAGTAAAACTGCTAACAATATGATTGTAGCGTATACCATCGTGGATGGAATTTATGCGAAAATCAAGGCAAGAGATAATAAGTATGGAGTTGCTTGTAAGAACTGCTTCTTCCGTTTTACAAATTTTGTCACTCGTTGATTTTTTACGTAATTTTAGGGGGGGAAATTTGTATAAGAGATGTGTTGAAAAATAATTAAAATGATAATTTCATCCCTAAAAAGTTAAAGTTGTTTTGTTGAAAAACAAAAAAGAAGGTAGAAAAAGAAATGTACATAGTCAAAGTTGTTGAGTTTTTCAATGGGACAAATTAAGTGGGACAATTTTAAAATACAAAAAGAACAAGATTTATAGGACAAAGGGAGTAACAACTATTGACTTAGTCAACTTCTACTATTGACAAGAATGAGGTGGCATTTTTGGGACAATTATTGATTTTATGTTTAGAGTGTTATCTGTGGAATCTTTTGGCAAAAATGTAGGTCATATTTGGATAATGGAGTTTTGGATCCTCAATTGTTCATTTATGGGATGACTCTCAAAAACTGGGGTAGAGTTATTTTTTGTTTTATTATCGGTATTTGACCTATTAACCAGCTAATCTGGATCGAGTTTTGTTGAGACTCATTATGAAATGACTCTTTCAACATGATTTTTTTCATTCACAACGTCAGGATTTGAACCTTTAAACCTGCTTAAGGGACCTAGTCTCCTTCTCGTTAAACCAACTTATCGTTGGTTAGAACAGATTTTTTTTTCAACACAACAAAAACCATAGCAATTTGTCGAAAGTCTTGAGTAAATGCAGTGTACATAGGGCAACTGGGAGCTGGGATATGGAATTGGATTGGGCAGTTGCAAACTGAAAGGTAAATCCCTAATTGTTTATGTTTTAAAACTTGCCTGGAGTGCTTTTATACACACGGTGTGGATAGAGAGAAATAAAAGATTATTTCTAAAGGCTAAAAGGAATGAAGTTGAAGTTCTAGATGTTATACAGGAAGTGATACGGATCACTACACAGAGGAGAAAAATAGATAGAAATGATATTGTAAATAGACAGATTTGTTGGGACTGGGGCATTGATTAATCTCCTAGAATTGTTTTTTTTTTTGGTACTGATTTAGCAGTTTTCTGCTTGGAAATGAAAGTTCACAACTCATCTAAAAAAAGCAGATTTATTTTAAGTCCCCTCGAATGCTGAAAAGAATTTTAAAAGTGCTCATTCATTGATAGTAGCGTGAAGGGGGTTGCCCTAGTGTGACGGACAAATTCTAATATTTATTAGGGAGATGACCTAATATAATATGAGGGAACAAAGATAAATAGTTTGGTCAACTGGTTAAATGTGCTTGCTCAGTTAATAAATTCAATTTGATTTATAAATTTATTCTAAAAATTAATTAACGATACAGGTAGTATGTCCGTTAAAATATTCTGTTATTATTTATGATTAAAATTTTGTGACGAAAATTACCATCAGAAAGTGTTGCAGAGAAATGGATTTTTTTTCCTATTAAAACTCTGTAATGTTAACTGTGACAGACTACATTTCCGCCGCAATTACCGTCACAAGTTCGACGCTATTCTTTCACGGTTAATTCTTGAGTTTGAAATGCTATTTTTGTTACTAATCCTTCATCAACTTGCCACTGTTAGACTATAATTGTGACGAAATCATTTACCGTCCTATTAAGATAATATTTTTGTAGTGAGAATATTTTTTATTTTTATCTCTTATAAATGCATGTTAAACGCTAAATTAAAAGAAATATTTTAAGGATTCACGTAAATAACATAAAATTTTAATATATAAAATGTAAATGAATAATTATCGTTGTTAATTTTTATCTTATTTAATACAATTTAATTCATGTTTTATTATTACCTAATTGAAAAATATAAAAAAAACTTCGCGAAGTAATGGGTTAACTCTATTAGTTGAGAAATTATTTTATGGATCTGGCTTACCACGTTATCTATGGTCCCCATCAACTAAAAATCAGTCAACTAATTATCTTTTTTCATGTCACTCATCCATTCATAATGAACTTCTATGTAACCACTCACTCCCTATTTACATGGCATAAAAAGGTGAAAATTCATCTTTGGTAAAAAAATGACATAAAAAAAAGAAATTATGTGACTGATTTTTAGTAGACGATACCATAGATGACGTGATGGGCTGAGACCATAAAATAATTTTTCCCTATTAGTAATTGAAAGGACAGAATTAGTAGTCTAACATTGAAGAAAATAAATGAGCTTTGAGAAACTCTGAGGATGAAATACCATTTTTTTTAATTTAAGGTATTTCCATATTTGTTTTAATGTCGATTAAAATTAACTATATCCGAGACTTATAGTATTGAGACAATCGGTTGAAAAATTGAATCTTATAGTGTTAATTGAATGATTTGTTCCTCAAAAGTAGCAATATTAATGTTGAATTTGGTGACGATGATGACAACAACAATAACCTAGGATATGTGGATAATCTTATAGCTAACAATAAGTAGGGGTGGAACTAAAAAATTATAAAGGGGACTGTAATAAGATTAAAAATTTTGAGGGCATTATAATAAAATTTTAAAAATTTTGAAGGAATTATAGAACTAATTTTATCTTTTCTTTTTCTAAAAAAATTATTCTTTTACCATTAAAAAAAATTAGTGAAAACTCACGCCTTAAAACCCTCCCTATATTCCGTCCCTGACAATAAGTATCTCCACCGTCGTTATTAAAACTTTAGAAAGTACGACAGTTGTTATTAATGTCGAAGAGGGGGAAAAGTATGAAACATTTTAGTTTGATGAACTAAAAAAACAACGGAAGACAAAGTTGAAGAGATTGAAACTTCAAACTAAAATTTAAGAACAAAGGAATCTGGAATTTTGAAGTTTCTAACTATGTAATCTAATGAGAGGGTTTTAAGAAGATTTTATGAAACTAATATTCTTTTGTTTGAATTTTTCAAATGATAAATATACATGCAAGATTAGGTTGGATACTTGCCTAAATAAATATTTGAACTTATTAAAAATTTATTTCAGTTTATATATATATATTTAGCTAAAATGTTCAAGTAAGATTAAAAGTTCAAACTGGTAAAGTTGAAGATAGAATGGAAAACCCTAATGTTGCGCACGTTCCTATCTTCCCGCTTCCACATGAAAATCCTGGCGGCTGACCGCCGGGAATGATGCCGCAGGTGGTTATTTCGAAGCCCCTGGAGAGGTTGGCGCCGCAAGCTTTGGCCAAGGATCATTGTTTGGTTAAGAAGGGGCATGATTTGCCTACATCAGATACGACAATGGAGAATGCTTCAATGGAGGATGACATCGCTGTGGGGGTCGGGACTGCGGTGACTGACTCCCCTGGGGCTGAGGCTGCGAAACAAGGTTCGGTGACTGGGTTAGGCGCTGCCGGTCATGTGCAGTCTGTGTCGGGATCTTATGCTAGCAAGGTTGCTAATAAGGGAGTGATATCAAGTTATTGTGAGGAAGAGGTCGTTATCATGGATGAAGATGTGATTATTGATACAGCTTTGCCGATCCCCTCGATACAGTTTTCGGATCGTGTTCATGACCAAATCGATAGGAATATGAGTAATACGATCATTGTACGACTCTTGGGTCGTACAATTGGGTTTAAGACTTTGGAAACCAGAATTCATGCGCTTTGGTAACTGATTGGGGTTATTCAATTGGTGGATATCGATAATAACTATTTTTTGGTTTAATTTTCGATGAGAAGGATTATGCGAAGGTGCTGACGGCAAGTCCATGGACTATCTTTGGTAGTTACCTTACTGTACAACCCTGGAATCGTTCATTCACGACTGTAGAGAAGCATCCATCACATGCAATTGTTTCGGTAAGATTGTCGGGTTTGTCGTACCATTATTATACTAAGATAGAATTTCGTTATATTGCTACTGTTATTGGTATGGTTGTGAAAATAGACTATAACACACAAGTGCAGGTGAGGGGGAACTTTGTCAGGCTTGCAGTTATGGTCGACTTAAACAAGCCACTTTTTCCAGTATTCGAATCGATGGCAATGTCCAAAGGTTGGAGTACGAAGGTTTGCAGCAAATTTGCTTTGCCTGTGGAGTGTATGGTCATTCGAAAGAATCTTGTGAGGTTGCACTAGTGCAAACAGTGGTGGCAGCTGGGAGTTTGAATAAGGCGAGTGATGAGGACTCTGGGACGGTCAATGAGGAGAAGATTAGTGATTTATATGGTCCGTGGATGGTGGTAGAAAACTGACATCGAAGGCCATCCCCAAAGAGTAGTTCAGGTGCAGTGGTGGAGAAGAGTGTCGCTAGTGGCTCTCGATATGCGACGTTAGCAACGGCTGAGAAGCAAGATCCGCGTCAAGGCGATATGTCTCCGAGAGTCGATTGTGGGAGAATGGCCAGGGTGAAGACTGTTTCGAGACTGATTGTTCTGAGTTCCAATATTAAGAATTTGCCATATAAAATGTCTAACCCTGATAAGAAGGTGGGGACGGCTGGTCGCTCCGCAGATAGCGTGAGTGTGATCCCTAGAGTCGAGGGTCAGTTGACAGACGTGGTGTCGCACCAAACAACGGTGCCTAGGGGTACTCATAAAGCAGTAACAATTGTTAAGCAAGAAGCTAAAGGGGTTGGTCTATCAAGTGGAAAGAAATTGAAGGTTCAAATTAGTGGTGGTAAGGCAGCAAAGGAGAATAATCGTCAGTGTTTTGGTTCGAAATGCCTTTAAAATAGTCCGCATGCCTGACCGATTCTTAAAGAGTTGTCGCTGAACACCGATTGGTCACCGAAGAATAGTAGTGATGTGGTAAGAGAGCCTCACAAATGGCTTGATATTGTCGAGTCATTGGGGGAGTGCCCAAAATCGTTGGCTATGGTCTCAGTGGTCTCTGATATTGCTATGGTGGTGAATGACGATGATCCCATTGAGGATCTAGAAAATGTGGTCGTTGTGGATCATTGAGGTTGATATTCCTTTTGTTTAATTATTTATGATGATTAAAATAATGTTTTGGAATTACTAGAGAGCAGTTAGCCTTCTATTTCGCATATTTTTTAAGTTCTTCTGACAGGAGCATGGGCCAAGTTTGGTGGCTATCTTTGAGCCCCGTATTAGTGGTGGTGGTGCTAATAAGGTGGTGTCTAAGTTGGGTTTTGGAAATTCTTATCATGTAGAGGCTCATGGTTTCAGTGGTAGGATATGGTTATTGTGGGATGATTCAGTTGAGGTGGAAATTATGCATATTTCAAACCAATTCATTAATGGGTGTGTGCGTGAGATTGGTTCTGGTGTGTGGGTTTAATTTATGGCTATTTATAGGAGTCTTATGGTGTCAAAGCGTAAGCATCTTTAGGACCAGCTTCATTCTGTGAATCCGGGGGTTGATGTACCTTGGGTTTCAAGAGGGGACTTTAATGTCATCTTGTCTGCTGATGAGAGAGTTGGCGGTACGGCTAGTTATGTTTGTGGGAGTCAGCGCTTTACGGATTTTTTTTAGCTCTAGACTTGTTGATTTGGGATTTTGGCGCCATCTTTTTACTTGGAATAGAGGTGACTTACATGAATGGCTTGATCACTGCCTCGGTAATTCTAAGTGAGTCTCATCTTTTTCGAATGCTTATGTGCAACATCTTGATCGTCTGGGCTCGGATCACCGTCCTATTCTGCTGCACTCAACGGAGGTGGTACAGGGTTCGGGCAATAGGCCATTCAGGTTTATTGAGGCTTGGCATGATCACCTTTAGTTTAAGGAGTTCTTGATGTCTATTTGGAAGGATGACAGGTCTTTAGAGGATAATATTGTTGCTTTTCAGGTGGATGTTGGTAGTTGGAACACTGAGGTGCTTGGGCATATTGGTCAAAGAAAGAAAATACTTATTGCCCGGCTAGGGGGTATTGATGCATCTTTGATTCGTCGGCATTCTGAGTTTTTTTACCAACCTTGCGTGTCAGTTGCGAGTGGAGCTTGATGAGGTCCTGACGCAAGAGGTGGGTTTTTGGAGACAAAAAGCTTGTGCGAAGTAGTGTGTGGAGGGTGATAGAAACACGAAATTCTATCATGCTTCAGTCCTTGCGCGTAGGCGGGCTCGTTATGTTTTGACGTTGAAAGCAAAAGTCGATACTTGGGTTTTAGAGCAGGCAGATATCGCGCGTATGGCTTTGGATTTTTATGAGACTTTATTTACTAGTGGTCGTTCAGGGGAGGCTATGGCTGGTGGGGATGGATTGTTTCCATCAGTTGCGAGTAGAGAGTTATCCTTCTTAGATATGCCGGTTAGTCATGAGGAAATTCGTACGGCTCTATTTGATATGGGATCGTCTAACATGGGCTCCAGGCGGGGCTTTTCCAGTGACATTGGGATATTCTTGGGGAGTCGGTTTGTTCGTTCATTGATAGGGCATTTGCTAATCAAGTAATCCCTGTAGCCTTTAATAGGACTTTGTTAGTGCTATTACCGAAGGTTACGTCACCTAAGAATATAAGCCAATTTCGTCCGATTAGCCTCTGTACGGTGGTCTACAAAATTATTACGAAGGTTATCGTTAAAAGATTGAAACCTTTTTTTCCTATTTGGATGTCGGATAACCAGACTAGCTTGTGCCAGGTCGTGCTATCACGGACAATATTGTTATTACGTAGGATATTATTCACTCTATGCGGAGGAAATCTGGTGCGAAGGGTTGGATGGCGATTAAAATTGATCTTGAGAATGCTTATGATAGGCTTGGGTAGGATTTCATTGAGAAAACGCTGGTTGAGATTGGGATTCTAGAGATGTTGCGTCAACTTATAATGAGTTGTGTCACTACAGTTTCGACGCATGTCTTTGGAATGGATCGATGTCTGAGCCATTCTGGCCTTCTCGGGGTATTAGGTAAGGTGATCCATTTTTACCGTATCTGTTTGTGTTGTGTATGGAGAGATTGGAGCAGTCCATTCAGATGGCGATTAACGAGGGAGACTGGAAATCGTTTCTGACTTCGAAGAGAGCACCGACCTATCATATTTATTCTTTGTCGACGATATGATTCTTTTTGCTGAGGCATCTATAAAGCAGGTAGGGGTGATTGGGTCTATCTTGGATAATTTTTGTGTGGCATCTGGGCATAAGGTGAGTTGTGCTAAAAAGACTATCTTCTTCTCTCGTAACGTGTCCGGTGATTTGCGAAATACCATAAGTTCTGCTTTTGGTTTTGCTGAAATGTCAGACCTTGGCAAATATTTGGGGTACCATTACTTCATCAGCGGGTCACGACTGCATCTTATGAGTATTTGCTTCAGGCGATTAGAAAAAAGCTGAGTGGATGGAAAGCACAACATCTTTCCCTTGCTGGTCGTATTACTTTATCTAAGGTTGTTGTTGCGGCTATTCTGACATATACGTTACAAACGGTAGTCCTTCCAAAGAAAATCTGTCGTGAGATTGAGCGGTTAATCCGAAGATTTGTTTAGGGTATAACAGCTGACCGTCGGGGTGTTCATCTTGTAAAATGGGATACAATTTATCAACCACTAAGCAATGGCGGGCTTGGTTTTAAGAAGGTTGAGGAGCAGAATGAAGCTTTTCTCATGAAGATCGCTTTCAATCTCCTCAAGTGTAAAGATGCGCTTTGGGTGCGTTTCCTTCGTGTAAAATACAATGTTTGGATGGAAATTACCAGTGAACTTTGCAACCATAATTGTTCCCAACTTTGGAAAGGTCTGAGTATTGTGTGGGATGATTTGTGACAAGGTGTTATTTAGAGCCTTGGTAATGGGCGAGCGGTGGATTTCTGGTTTGATATCTGGCTTGGTGATCTCGATCCTCTTAGTGCGTATGTTTCGGGCTCAGTTCTAGAGGAAATGGGGACCGTGAATGTTGCGCATATGGTTACTCATTTGGGTGAGTGGAACTGGCCATTGTTTCAAAGGTTGCTGCCGATTGAGGTGTTATTGCGTATCGCAGTGGTCAAACCGCCTCTGTCGGAGTTTGGTAGTGACATGGTGGGTTGGAGTCATACGGCAACGAGCAAGTTTACGGTACAATCTGCTTATGATGTTCGGATAGGAGATGGGGGTCTGTTTCGGATAGGGTATGGCATGTTATCCATAAGTTTAGGGGTCCCCAACGGATCCGTATCTTCTTGTGGCTGGCCTATAGTGAGCGGTTGATGACTAATGAGGAACGGCGGTGGCGCCACTTTACACATGATGATAGGTGCCCGATATGTCATGGTGAATCGGAGTCGGTTTCACACGTTTTACGTCTATGTCCTTCGACAATTGCGATTTGGTCATCGTTGGTAAAAGCAGAGCGATGGATAGAATTTTTCTCTATGGAAATTAAAGATTAGATTGGGATGAATATGTATTGACCTGAGTATTTTGCCAAAGATCCGCGTGACTGGGATATTTTGTTTAGGGTCATTGTGTGGCAACTATGGCTTGCTCAAAATTCTGTGGTTTTCGATTCACCGTTGGAGGGTTGAGGATCGACTATTGAACGTATCCGACAGCTACAAGCCACGGTTGTAGCTACTCTTGAATTGGCAAAAGGGTTGGAGTCGGTTGTGGGAACTAGTTTAGGTGTTGTGATAGCATGGTCATTACCGGATGTTGGTTGGATTAAACTAAATACGGATGGTGCGCGGTGATCGAGTGATGGTTTGGCCTCTTGTGGTGGTGTTTATGGGATCATGACGGGATTTGGCGTGGGGGATTTGCTAAGTTTATTAGGGTTTGTTCAGTTATGGAAGCAGAGTTATGGGGTGTATATATTGGGCTTGACTTTGTGTGGAGTTGGAGTATCGTAATCTAATCTTAAAAGTGGATAGTATGGATGTTTTTAATGTGTTGAAGTTGGATACGGTTCCTCATGGTTCGTCCTCAATTGTGTGGCACTTGAATATGATGAAGCGGCAGACATGGACGGTTCGACTAAATCACACGCGACGTGATGGGAACAAAGTTGTTGATGCTCTTGCAAGGCCTGCTAAGAATGATTGTCTACAGGTTCTTCGGTTTGAAACTCCACTGATTGAGATTACAGATCTTCTGCATGATGATCTTAATTTGGGTCTTGAGACGTAATTGTCTTGGTTTGTTTAGTTGATGTGTTCTGTTGTTGCGTCTTCATGCTTGTCTTTCTGTAATTATTACCATGGGCACTCTTTTTCCTCCATCTAGGTTAGGGAGGTTTTTTAACGAGGCACCTGGTAACAATATTATCCTTTTCACCGAAAAAAGTTCAAACTGATGATAAAAATAAAAGAATTTAAAGTTTTGAGCATGGAATATTTATCTTGACTTTTAATGTTTTACAAGAATTTCATTAATGGATTCCCATTTCTAATATAAAGTTTACCTACGTGTTTAAATACCATTGATCTAACAAAATTTGACTTATATGAGCATATAATGTAAATTGCTTTGAAGACTTTATTTTTTTCTTTTCATTGAATTTTGATAAATAAAAATTAGTACCCTTGAAATATTCTTCTCCTTTTAAACTAGAGACAATGCTGAAATAAGTTTATTGTTAAAACATGCAAAAAGAAATATTGTAAGGAAATAAAACCTAACACTGATATAACTATAACTATAAAATGCTGCTAAATCAATGAAATTAGTAAGTCTGCAGTACAATAACCTAATTTAAGGTTAAAAGACATAAGTTTTGAAATTTGTCTAAGCAACCTAAAATGTTGTTTTTTATCTAATATTTTAGGTTGTTTTTTCGACAAGTCTCGAAACTTGTTAATAAAACACTAACCTACGAAAAAAACTGAATTTCAAAACTTGTAGAAAAACAACAATCTAAAATGTTATAAAAAATTAAGTTGTTTTTACAAGTTTCGAAACTTGTCGTCTTTTAGACTTAAATTAGGTGGTTGTAGCTTAGACTTGTCCAATGAAATATAAAATGGAAAATGAGATCAAATATCAAAAGGACCCGTTGGATCTAATTGCTTGCATAATCCCAAATAAGTGAGATAAAGCACTCGATCTTTGGCACCAGTCTTATGATTCTTGGTATGCTCGCAAAAATACTGTAACTCCGAAAGCTTGCAACACCCCAACATCTTCCCCAACAGCAAAAACAGCCAATTTATCGAACTTTTCTCTTCAACAACGACAGGCCTGACACAACTACCACAAGTTTCACAACCGGGCAAGTTCGGATTCATCCATACGGGGGGTGCTCGATCATGCAGGGCAAACTTGTGTTCTTTTATGAAATCCGACACCTCTCGAAACTTTTGTAGCAAATTGTATTTGATGGTGTAAACCTTGTCGCATCTCTTGCATTGAACTTCACCGCTGATGGTGGTTATGTTGTGTGATAAGAGGTAATCGAGGCTGTGAACCGTGGCATGTTGAGTAGTGGCCCAAGGGAACGGTCGGGGGATGGTTTTGCTTTCGCCTTGTTTTAGGGTCTGAGACGTGTTTCTACGGGGACGTGGATGGCTCACGATCTCTGGAGGAACTGCGTTATCGTTCAGGTCAAGGCCGGTCGGCGTATGAGTTTCGTGGTTCGGATAAATTGACAACGATGGTGCTTGTTGGTTCGGGACAACTGGTTGGAAAGTCAAGTCTTGTGGTATTGGTGGTGGTGGTGGTGATAATAATGGAATAATTGATAACGATGGTGCTTCTAGATTTGGTACAACTTGTTGAAAAATCGAGTCTGGTGGTAGTGGTGGTGGTGATGATAATGGAATAATTTCATTATCCAAAGGTAACGTTGTTGATGTTAGCTTTGGTGACCGCGTCGGCGACAACGGTGGTGACCTAGGGCCTGTCCATAATCTTAGAGTTAACAAATTTTCATCATCTTCATCGTCGTTATTAAAACTTCGGTAAATTTGATAGCTTTTGTTATCCATGCCAAAATAAAGCGAAAAGTAGGAGAAATTTTAACCTGAGAAACTAAAAAAAGCAAATAGAGAGACAGAATGGAAGAGAAAAGAGATTTTCTCGTACATATTTATATAGTTTTTGACTTTAGAGTTTCAATAAAATTAAAACTCTAAACTGAAGTTCAAAAAGAAAGGAATATGAAAGTTTGAAGTTTCTAACACTAATCAATATTAATCCGTAATCTAATGAGAGAGTTTTAAGGAGTTTTATGGGATTAATATACTTCCAAGGTTAGTTTGGATACTGACATAAAAAAATATTTGACTCATTAAAAGTTTATTTGAGTTTTCCTTTGATTAAATTTAAGATTTTACAAATTCCAAACCAAAAACTTTGATTAAAGACAACTATGTATCCATTACCTACAGGGTTATGAATATATATATTTTTGATTAAATAGGGTGATATTGTATTCCCATGCCATAATTCAAATCCATACAAGATGAGTGTAATATGAGCATCTTTAGCCACTAGACCAATTAATAAATCTCAGAGTTATTAATATATTAATTTAATAAAAACCAATTAAATAAAATTTATATTAGAGATTTAAATTTTATTTTTAAAGAATACATAAGCGAGCTTGTGTTATTATATATATATATAAATACTCGATAAAACGACATCTTACATTTTGAAGGAGTTTTGTAATTGTTGGTTTATTTGATTAAATTTAATATTTTATACATTTCAAACAAAAGATTTATATTCAAATCATCTAATGTTCGGTGAGATAAAATAGTATTTATTTTATAGTTGCTTTGCTCTTCATTTGACTGAAAATTCAAAAGTTTATCCCAATATAATTGACAGTATTTTTTATTTTACAAGAAAACTTAAAAATTTAATACATGTCTTATGTTTTTTTATTAGTAATATACTAAATAATAGTAGTGTTTACAGACTATTATTTCTCCACTACAAATAGAGTTATTAATATATTAATTTAATAAAAACCAATAATGATACCTGTTCAAGGTAATCTTCCTCATGTAGACATATAAATGTGATTCTAAAATGTACTTTACAACTAGAAGCTATCCTTTTAATTTGGAGGCAACAAGAAGGCATTACAGAGCATCGTGTATCACCTTATGCGTTCATAACCTCCCGGAGAATATCCATTGGAAAATTTGAGAATGATTTTCAGTTACCATGGTGAGATAATTGATACTTTTATTTCGAAAAAAGGAGCAAGAATGGCAAGAGGTTCGGGTTTGTGAGGTTCTCTCATTTCAATGATGCAAGAAGGACAATGGTCCAGTTAAATAGATGTTACATGATCATTATCCTTTTCTCAAAATACATGTTTGATAAAATCTTTAATATCACTATACTTATATTTTAAGATTTTTATTTTTCTTTCCGATGTAGAGTTAATGTCTCACGTCTATTCCCAGATGTGATAATAGATATGGGCTTGAGCTATGCTTATAGTTGGGGTGTCAATTGACACCCAAAAATAGTTGAAATTTTTTTTACCCTTAAAAAATACTATATATATTTTAAAATGACACGTCTTAAAAAATATTAACACTTTTAAAAAATTAATTTAACTTACACTAAAAAAATATTATATAATACTAAGAAATTAAAAACTCACTTAAAAATTGACCCACATAATTTTAAAATATATTTTACATTTTAATAATAATAAAATCTAAAAAACTCACCCATATAGCCCACCCACCCTTCCCTCGATGCTTCTTTATGCCGTACCTCCCATTTTCCCCAAATTTTACTTTCTAAAATTCTTACCCAATAATCACATACCCCACCACCATATCTTCCAACTTTTTCTCTTTCTAAAATCTTCAAGGTCCCCCACCTTCCATTTACCAATCAATTATTATTTTAAGTTTACAATATAAGCCATTTGTATGAAGAAACAAGCAAGTTCAAATCTTTGTTCTAGGTCTCAAGGTAAATACTTTAAGTTAATTAAACTTATTTATTTTTTTGAAATTTAAAATATTCTATTATTAAGGAAATTAGGGTGAGTTGTTATGGATTAACTTTAGAATCTAAGTGTAAATTTACTAGTTGCATATGACTTTTGAAATTTGAAATCAAAGTTAACCCTTTTTTAAAATGTGGATTATGTATTGTAAACGTTAACCATGAAAATATTAGTTAATATGTCATTTATATTTAGATAAATTGCGATTCTTCGTAACTAAATTAGTAGATGTCATATTATATTTTTATAATCCAAATTTCTTGTTGTTAATATGTGTTTTATGTGTTGAAATCTAGTTGAGAATTTTTATCATGTTTAAACTAAATTTGTATATTTATATACATGCTTAAAATTATATTTGAAGTGTTTAAAAATAATACTCCCTCAATCCCATAAAAATTGTCTCTTTTGTGTTTTAAAATTGTCTCAGTTAAATTGTTACATTGAAAAACTCAACAACTTTTACTAAGCATATTTCCTTTTCTACACTCTTTTTAGTTTTTCAACAAAACAAATTTTAACTTTTTAAGGATAAAATTGACTTTTTAATTATTTTACAACACATTTCTTACACAAACTTTTTTTTTAAATTACGTAAAAAGTCAACAAGAGATATTTTTTTTAAGGACGGAAAGAGTAGTTAAATGTCAAATATGTATATTTATGCACGCTTAAAATTATACTTGTAAGAAAGTGTATGGATAATGTAAATTTATTTGTTATAAATGTTTAGCAGGAATAGAGAGATATTTTAAAAGGAAACCAACTTTTGATATAGAAGAAAAAGAACAAGAACAAGAAGAGAGAGTGAATCCCCAAGGCGGCAAACAAACCAATTTAAAAAAAAAAGGTAAAAAAAATCATGTTAAGTTTAGTCTTGACAATCTTCTAGAAAATCCAGGATTGAGGATTAAAATTAGAAATTATAATTCAAATAATAGAGACCGTATAAAAAGAGCATATTTGCAAAAAGGGCCTACCCAACCTTGCAATCACAACTTCATCAAAAAAATTACAAGAGTGGAGCGAAGATTTCCAACTTCTTGGTATAAAGACCATGAAAATTGGTTAGAATATAGTATTGAAAAAGATGATGTATTTTGTTTATGTTGTTACCTTTTTCTTAACCAGAACAAGAAATGTGATAGTGCATTTGAGATTGATGGATTCAACAATTAGAACAAAAAAAAATAGTCTGGAGTTGCATGTTGGATCTACAAATAGTTCTCATAACATAGCCGTGAGAAAGTGTGACAACTTGATGAAGCAAAGACAACACATTGATGCGACTTTTTAAGGCACTCAGATGAAGTTTTTAGTAAATGTCAAACAAGATTAACTATTTCTATTGATTGTGCTCATTTTTTTTTGAAATAAGGTCTAGCATTTCGGGGACATGACGAGTCTATTGATTCAATCAATCAAGGTAACTTTCTTGAACTTCTTAAGTTAATTGGTGATCATAATAAAGTTGTAAGAAATGTTATTCTAGAAAATGCTCCAGAAAAATTATCGTTTAACTTCTCCAGATATTCAAAAGGACATTACACATGTTGCTGCAATAGAAACAACAAATGTCATAGTTGAAAATCTTCAAGATGAATTATTTGCTTTACTAGTAGATGAGTCACGTGATGTATCAAATAAAGAACAAATGAGAGTTATGCTGCGATATGTGAATGAAGAGGGATGTGTTTTAGAAATTTTTTTAAGAATTGACCACGTTGGAGATACTAGTTCATTATTACTTAAAGTAGAAATTATGCATTATTGACTAAATTTGAATTAAGCACATCAAGAATACGGGGGCAAGGTTATGATGGTGCTAGTAACATGCAATGGGAGTTTAATGGCTTGAAAAGTTTGATTTTAAGAGAAAATCCTTCAGCTTTTTACATTTATTGTTTCGCACATCAACTTCATTTGGCATTGGTTGTAGTAGCAAAAATCATATTCAGATTTTATCTCTTTTTAATTTGATAATTTCCTTGATAAATGTTGTTTCCGGCTCTTGCAAACGACACGATATGCTTTGTGAATTACAATGTTCTCAAGCTCAAAATGCTTTGACCAATTCTAAAATTTGTTCGGGATGAGGATTAAATCAAGTGAGAATTCTTGTTTGACCAGGAGATACTCGTTGGGGATCGTATTATGGTACGCTTCTAAACATAATCATCATGTTCAATTCGATAGTTGATGTTCTTGAAATTATCATAGATGATGGATTAAGATCCGAACAAAAGACAAAAGCTAATACTTTGTTAGATTTGATACAATCATTTGAATTTGTTTTTTCCTTGCATTTAATGAAACTTGTGTTGGGAGAATTACAAATGAGTTGTCAGAAGCACTTCAAAGAAAAAATCAAGATATTGTTGATGTCATGTCTTTGGTAAGGATTTCAAAAGAACAATTATAGAAGTTTCACGAATATGGATGGACTTCATTGCTTTTAGAGGTATCATCATTTTTTTCAAGAACACGAGATTGATGTCCCTAGAATAGATGATGCATTTATTACCAAAGGAAGGTCACGAAGAAAAGTTCACAATCGAACAAATATGTGCCATTATCGCATTGAGCTATTTTATACTGATATAGATATGCAACTTTAAGAGCTTAACAGCCGTTTTAGTGAAGCAAACATAGAGTTGTTGTTATGTGTATCTTGCTTATGCCCGAATGAAGGTTTTGTATCTTTTGACAAAAAGAATTTAATTAGTCTTGGTGAAATTTATTCCTCCGATTTTTCTACTATTGAAGTTCTTGCACTTGATAGCCAATTGGATACATACATATATAACATGTGTTCAAACGAAGAGTTCTCAAATTTGAAGGGGATTCAAGACCTTGCTAAGACGATGGTTGATACAAAAAATAATATTGTTTATCCGTTGGAATATCGTTTGATTAAGCTTGCATTGATTTTTCCCGTTGATACGGCAAATGTGGAAAGAAAATTTTCTGCGATGAAGATTATGAAAAATTGTTTAAGAAATCAAATTGGAGATCAATGGATGAATGATCGTTTGATTACATATGTTGAGAAAGATATTTTTAATAGCATTGGCAAGGGAAAAAATTCAATGGTTTCAAAACATGAAGAATCATCATGGACAATTGTAAGAAAAAATACACGAGTTATTGAACTTTATTCTATATACTTAGTTGTTTACTTTTTGTTGTAATAGCTTTGTAATAGTCTATTAGATATTAATGTTATGTATTACTAATTTGTATTACTTTACTTAGACATTTTGATTTTTCTAAATTATGACACCCCAAAATAAAATTTCTGGCTCTGCCCATGACAATGGATATATTGTTTCAGTACCAAGTTTAGCTCAAGAAGTGAAGTATTGGAGAAAGAAGATGGTGGATGTGAACCAAAATGGCAAAAATAATGAGCAAAGAAAATGTTTCAAATATAAAGGGAAACTACACAAATGCAATATTGAGGAGGTTTATTTGAAATCACATTGCAATAATGACAAACGAATTATAGAAACTATTAGTTTTGTGGAGGAAGCCAAATTAAATATCCTCCACAAATGTGTGATTGGGTGGTGTAGAAGCTTTTGAAAAATTAAAGCACTTGCAAATTCAATGTTGAGGTTGGTCTAAGAGGTTTCTCTGTCATAAGAATTCTGGTAAATTTATCCTTCTCGTCTTTGATGACTTTGTCAGTATGGACATGTACCTCCGTAACTACTCATCTCTCAACACTTCTCCGTTCCAATTCGAATACAAAACTCTATATCCTTTGAGGTTGTTAGGTGCAACATTGTCAGAGGACTACAATACTATCAACATGATGATTATCAAGTCTATTTGACATGTCAGTCGACTCTACTTCATGACAACCGGGACTACACTGTTAGGCCAGCAATACCTATCAAGACTAGGTTTGACACCCTCACCAAACAAACAGCTAAATACCCACAAAGGATGGACAGAAGGGGCCAAAACCTTATTCAATCTTCTATCATCTTCTCCAAAACCCTATTGTCTCTTATCTCCCCTACATTTAGCGACTGATTACGACTCTCCATCTAAATCAGAAGGGCAAACCACTTAAAACCATTATTGTCTCTTGTCGTCAATAATTGATGCGACGAGTTGGATCACTTCTGAACAAAGGAATCAACCACTATGAGCTCCCAAAAACAACTATCTCAGAATGAATTTCCCTAAAGAAAAGCAAAAAGGGGGATAACATGGAAAACACTCATGCAAGATGAGGGCAACCCTCCCATACCGCATGTGCGATCAATAGAGTTCAACAAGAACATTGAGATACTTGACTATAAGCTCTACACGAAGATATCTACAATATTACGAGAACACTACTCTGAAGATAAATGCAAATATGATACCCATCCTTAACGTGGAAAAGATTCTAGCCCTTTAAATGCTAGAAGGAAACAACGTAGAATCTCACATAAGGAAAAACCATTAGATGCTAGACACATTTTGATTGAGGGAACGCATGGACAACTTATAATCATATCCTCTTTCATGATAATAAGTTCGGGGTATACATCTAGCAAGTGCTTATGAATTACATCAACTCTATCTAACTTGCTACAAAATAATGTCCTGGAATCTTGAGCAATTCTGGTGATAAACTTTACATAAGCATCCAAATCCTAAATCCTTGAATCTTAAACAAATACCAACGAAAAACCTTTACAAACAGAACGTCAACTCATAATAGACTGAACAACTAGAAATATTCAGAACAAAAGGGAAACAACATCAGAGTTGATTCATATGCATTTGGGAAAAATGCAAAAAAAAAAATCTATGAGCTAAGCTCTGAATCAAAACTTACTGACTTTCGACCTTCCTCTTCGTCGGTGTTGTAGCTGGGTCAAACCTTCATCTTTTGATATTGTGTCTTCGTTAGTGTTGCAGCTGGATCAAGTTTTGCACAAAAGAAATCTATGAGCTAAGCTTTGGATCAAAACTTACTGACTTCTAGTCTTGCCTCTTCGTCGGTATTGTAGCTGGGCCAAACTTTCATCTCTCGATCCCGTGTCTTCGTCAATGTTGTCGCTGGATCAAGTTTTGAAGACTTTACCTCTTTGTTAGTGTTGCAGTTGGGTCAAATTTTCTCCAAGTATTACGTCATCGTCAGATTCGTAGCAAATCAAACTCATTTTGCTTCCCCAACGGATCCTCCAGTTTGAAGATTTTTTCTCCTCAAATTTTAAAGATTTTGTTTACAAGAACGGGAAAAAATCAAGTGAAACCCGAAGAAGAAGTGGTGGTCAGAAAAAGAACCCTGATCGACCGGACAAAAATGGTTATTCTTTTGTCTTTGCTCTATTGCTGTTACACAACAATGAGCAAAGAGGGACAGTTGTCATACCAATTTTTGTCTGGGCCTTCAAAGCCAAAACTCAAATTCAAATTAAATAATTGAACCAAACCAAAAAGGCTCACTTATTATACCGGTTCCAATTACATCAGACCCATTAAACCCTTACAAACTCAACCGGCCCAAAGATACAAAACCAATTACCCAAATGACCTAAACCCAATCTGATAAAAATACCTTAGTTACAAATATAGTTAACCCTAAAAACCTAATAACTTAATACCCTAATATGCTCTTGCCACCGCTCTTGCCCTCTGACCCTTCATCTTCGTGCGTGAAAAGCACGCGCCAGCTCCTCACCACTCGTGCAATGTACGCGTCACCAACGACCGACCACCGTCCTAACGCTGCCTGACACCTCTGGCCACCATCCAAAGCCACCACTCGAATCTACACAAGCAAAAAGCGGAAATTATTAGATTTGGGAAAATCAAAATAAATGGGACAAGTTGTAATTTTTTATACTTTAAATCTGGGTTATAAAAAACCCAATGAAACTATATTGTAAGGAAGGGGGATCCGAAGTTCAAAATAGAAAGAAAATATACAAAAAAATCCCTATTTTATATTTCATTCGAATAAAAAATACAAAAAATAGAAGAGATCGAAGAAAAAAAGCAAGAACAAAAGGTAAAAAAATAATATGAAATAGAAAACCATTCGAGTTTGTAGATCTACACTATTAGAAGAAGTTTTAGGAAAATCTAACCTTAGATCCGTGTTGAGGGGAAAAACCGAGTCTTTGATGCCTTTTCATCAACTCTGGCCGCTGGAGATGGCGTCTCGCCGTCGCCGATGAGCGGCGACCGACGGTGACATGCGATGGCGATGCAACGAAGTATGGCAGCAGAATGGCGGACCTCAAGTACCGACGTTTAGAGTAGAGAAGAGCTTGAGAGAGTATAAAAGCTCTCTGTTTTTAAAGAAACTTAACAAATGATTTTTTTATTCTTTTTTTACTTATATACTCGGTTCGAAAAAAGGGAAATTGCATATGTAATCTCTCCGCCGCATTTTTGTTATCTCCGCAAGCATTTCCCTTTTATTTTTAGTTCAATTTCGTCCCTTTTTTAATTTTTAAGTTTTTTTTTTCAATTCGGTCATTTTTTATTTAATTTTCTTGTTTAGTTATTATTATTATTATTATCTAATATACATATATTATTATATTACTTTTATCATTATTAGTATTATGTATTAATATTTTATTTATAATATATTAACATATTTAATATTATGTATATATGTATATTATACAGTATTATATATTATGTGTATAGTATATTTTATTTGTAAGTTTTCCTATTTCTCTATGTATATTATATATATATATAGAAATATTATTACTATAATTATTAAATATGTGAATTATAATATTTTTATTAGGCTTGGTATATACATATGAATTGGTTAGCGATAAATTAGTTTTTTAAGAAAAATAGTTTTAAATAAATGATTGATGGCATGATTACATATTTATTCTTTACTCTCAGTCTTGCTAACACACTATATAGAACAGCACCCAAATCACTTAGGAAGAACAATATTGTTATTTACCACTAGCATCACTTATTGAATTCCCTTTCTTTCTCTTTTTAAACTAAAAAGAATGCTGAAATAAGTTTATTGAAAAAGGCAACATAAGTACATAACATTGTAAAGAAATAAACCTAATATTGATATAATATAACCATAAATATAATAGGCTGGTAAACCATGGAAGACAACATTAAAACAAAGCAAACTCTAAGATTAATATAACAAAAAGTATAAAAAAAAACGATAGAATTAGGAATCTAACAATTAAGAAAATGGAAAATGAGATCAAATGTCAAAAGGTCCCGTAGGATCTAATTGCTTGCATAATCCCAAATAAGTGAGATAAAGCACTCGATCTTTAGCACCCGTCTTATGATTCTTGGTATGCTTGCAGAAATACCTCAACTCCGAAAGCTTGCAACACCCCAACATCTTCCCCAACAGTAAAAACAGCCAATTTATCGATCTTTTCTTCGCAACGACAGGCTTGACGAAGCTACCACAAGATTCACAACTCGGCAAGTTCGGATTCGACCACACAGGGGGTGCTCGATCATGCAACGAAAACTTGTGTTCTTTTATGAAATCCGAGATCTCTCTAAACTTTTGTTGCAAATCGTATTCGATCGCGTAAACCTTGTCGCATCTCTTGCACTCAACTTCACCACTGATGGTGTGGTTATGTTGTGTGATAAGAGATAATCAAGGCTGTGAAACGTGGCACGTTGAGTAGTGGCCCAAGGGAACGGTCGGGGGATGGTTTTGCTTTTGCCTTGGTTTAGTGTCCGCAAAGAGTTGATATCCATGTCAAAATAAAGAAAAGAGTATGAGAAATTTTAGCCTGAGACAGAATTGAAGAGATTGTCTCATACATATTTATATAGTTTTTGAGTTTAGAGTTTCAATAAAATTAAAACTCTAAACTGAAGTTCAAAAAGAAAGGAACATGGAAGTTTGAAGTTTCCAACACTAATCAATATTATCTGCAATCTAATGAGAGAGTTTTAAGGAGTTTTTATGGGATTAATATGCTTGCAAGGTTAGTTTGGATACTTCCTAAATAAATATTTGACTTTTTAAAGGACAAAAATGCTCTGCCTTTTTCAGTGCCTCTTTTTATGTCAGACTTTGAAAAATTAAATTCTAAGATCTAACCCTAAATTCTAAATCCTAAACCATTAATTATAAACCTAAAAAATACAGCATACTCATAATTCTTGAAACCTAACCTTAAACCTAATATTTTAGTGTAAGGCATAGAGAGGGCTCCGAAAAAGGTAGGGATTTCTATTCCTTACTAAAAGCTTTTTTGAGTTTTACTTTGATTAAATTTAATATTTTATACATTCCAAGCCTAAAACTTTTATTAAAGACAACTATTTGTCCACTACCAAGAGTTATTAATATATTAATTTAATAAAAATCAATAAAGTAAAATTCACAAATTGGCCTAGTGATCAATAATTTGTATGTTGTTCCCATTTTGTGTAAGTTCGAACCATAACATTTGCAGGAATGAAATACCCCTTTACTTAATAAAAATAAAAATCAATAAAGTGAGAAAAATTATTTAATACCTACTATACAAATTCTTCTGGTTTAGGGGTTAGAAGTTTAGTTAAGGGTTAGAGTTTAGGAGTTTAATTTGTAAGGTTTAGGGCTTAGGATTTTAGGCTTGAGATTTTAAATTTTATTTTTTAAAGAGTAAATATATAGACTTATTTTTTTTACAAAAATGTGTATAAAAATACTCATAAACTCGGCGTGGCTTTAGGTCGGGTGATGCATAGAGACCAGGGTCCATGCAAATAAAATTTAGAAAATAAGAATAATTAATTTTTAGGGGCCCTAGGTTGGTTGGATCCCCTAAAGAGTTGCTCATGATGTTCCCCTTATAGTAGATCTCGATCCTTATAAATTTAAATATTAGATAAATTAGGCATCATCTTTTGAACTTTTAGTTTAAATACCTAATAAATTATTGTATTTTTTAAAATTTAATATTTCAGCTCCTCCCAATATTGAATTCTGGCTCCGCCCTTGAGTGTAGTTTACCCTTCAATTTACTCATTTGTTTATTTCTGTTGAAGTTCTCGTATGTACGTTAAATGTAGAGTTGTAATCGATTCAAGTCAAACTCAAAAAAAAAAATTGAGCTCAATTTGATTATCATATATTTTTATACGATTTATATATTCAAACTCAAATCTAAATTTGAACTTGTTCTATGTACAATTTTTTTATAAGGCAATAATTTAGCATCAGAATACTAAAAAAAGCACATTTACGATGGTTCGAATCAGATATTAAGATATTCCAACTTGACTAATATGATATTGTGGACCACTAGAGCTCAGCTCGAGAATGATTTAAACAAATTCGGGCTTTTATTTTAGTGAAACTTAGATAATTAACGAGCATCCATTATCATCAAACCCAAGATTTTTTTACTGTATATTACCCAGGGATAAAACTGTTAAAAGACATTGAAACATGTAGCAAGAAATGGCCTTGAGTCTGTCACCAAATGTTTGTCTTTCTTCACGAATTCCTAAAACAAAACTCAGGCTAACAGTTGAATTCATTAGTTATGCTGAAACCAATGTTATAGGGAAGCTCAAAGGGAGATTTGCAGTATCAAAAGCATGTGAGAAGAAAAATGATAGAAATCGAATGCACATCATGGCCTAACCAGACTTTTAGTTTATTTCTGACAAGCAAAACTAGTTTATTTCCTTGCATCAAAGTTCATGGTAAGATTCTCTACTTGTTTTTGTTATCTTTGCAGATGTGGCAGCCATGGCGGATGTCCAAAACTGTGCACTCTTTACCTTTGAAACACTGGACAGTACGCCCAATGGCGTTACATCTCCAACGATTGTCACTTTCTTGGCTGGGAAGTCAATGCTGAAGGATGTAACACCTAAATAAATTATTCAATCACACATTCAGAATTATGAGAAAATCTAATAAATTTTGTTCAACTAACAATTAAAATAGTTTTCTTTTAAAAGTTACCTTCCATTCTTGATAAATGTTTCCTCACTTTTCCTTCACATCCTTTGCAGTGTAATGACACTCTTAAAACAACAACCTGAAATCAAAATTGATGATAGTTTTTTCAGATTGCAGATTCAAAAGATTTAGCTTCAAATTTTTGTTACAATTGGTACTTGATAGTGATTAAATTATGAGGCATACAAGGAGCAAAACAAACCTGGTCTTTAGAAGGCTTCTTTGAGGGAGATGACGGGAGGGCTTGGAAACAATGGATTGTTCTTGTTTCACAGCTTGAATCTTGTTTGTTTCAGCAGGAACCAATGCCCAAACCGGATCATAATCCGATATTCCATCGAAAAAACCATTATTATTGTTGTTGTTGTTATCACCCAACAGATACCTTGAGGAACTAGGAGGAGTGACGAAATCAATCGCCATGGTGGTGAAGCTTTTTCTACTAGTTTCTTCAGCTTTAGTATCAGTTGGCTTCAATGAACTGTTCTTAGATGAACTCTTCTTCTTCTTCTTACGATCATTCAACTTAGCTGAAACTGAAGAAGAAGAAGAAGAAGAACCCTTTTTTGCACAATCATTGCTCGACTTGGTTGAACTCTTTTTGAGCTGATGGTAAGATAAAGGGTTGATTGGCGATGGCTGAGATGTGCAAAGGTTGGAAGGTAGAGTTCTGGTGAGCCTTTTGGCGTCTTGGATGATGGGGTTGTGACGGTCGATGGCTCGACCACCGAGCTGGACGGCGGACACAGAGGAGCAAGAGGAGGAGGCCACTAGATCCGTGCTTAAACATACGGCTGTTGAAGCTTGGGATGCACAGAAAATATCCATTTTTTTCATTGTTGTTCAACTGGTTTTTGGATATCAATAGCTTTGAAGTTTCAGAGAATCTACAGAAGAGAAAGCAAGTTCCTAAAAGTCGGTTGTTTTGCTTTTATGCTCAAGTCCAGGATAAGAAAGGTAGTACGGGGGTTAGAGATTGAATCTTGAACTTGATAAATGTTATCTCATAAGAATGATTAGAGGAACTAAATCAAAGTCCGAATTCGAGGTTATATAATCTTTAGCTAGAAGGATATGGAAAATACAAATGAAGAATCTGGTATTTAAGAGATGCAACCAACTTTCATTGTTGTGTTAAATCTTAACGAATGAAAAAGACCTAAGGTAAAGAGGGCTGGTTGGCTTGTTCTTTCATGAGTAATTAAAGCACAGCATTTAATGTCTCTTAACTTTGGGGCTAGAAATTTTTAACGACTGTGATAATCATAGTTAATTAGTAATTAGATCAGATTAAGAGTTGAGGGCAGAGATGTTCAGATGACAACATTGATTTGATCATAAACTATTGTCTAATTAAATTTTTTTCTGCAAAATAAATAAACAAATCTGTGTTTTCTGTATTGCAGGTGCGGATGGCCTACATTATCAGTCAGTGTATTATTGTCCGTGACTTGAGTGGTTTGACAATCCAACGGTAAAATTAGAGAGCAGCATTGACAGTACGTGATTCAGAAGAAAATCAAATTAATTCCAGATTAGTTGAGCTTTGATATCATGATAATGCGTGAGGCAGTTGAGGTAGAATTTATAACATTTTGTGGACCATGGAAATGGAGTGGAGCCATTTGGATTATTGTTTAAAAACCTACCAGAAGCAGCAAAGGTAAAAAAACAATCCCACGCTCTTACTGCAATAAAAACACAACAGGGGCAGTCCCAGTTATGTTCCGACTGCTATACATTATCACCATGAAAACATGTAACATTAATGTTTCTATTCAGATTCATTGTAGAACCTATTCTCAACTTTGGAACTCCCACTCAAAAGATTAAATGCAATCAGATGCTTGGAAGTGGCCCCAATCCAACTGCACTTCTCCTAAGAAAAGATTTAGGCTTTATTCAAGATGCATGAGTCATTCATGAACAATGCAAGCATATAAAGGTACAAGTAAAAGACCGGGTTCGACGTCTGTGAAAATTATGAACCAAAATAAACACTAATTATGAACCAAAAATCTGATAAGAAAAAAAAGGAAGTCTGGACGAGAACTAAGAAGCAGATAAAATGGGTTGGGCACACCCAGTGAACTTTTTTATACATGGTCCCCGACCCAAGTGTCCTTGTGAATGACCTGTGACCCAACTTTCCCTTATGCAGAAAGAGACACCAAAAGGAACCGATATTTTGTTATGACATCTTGTAGGCAAGATAACATGATGTAGACTATAGATGTTGAAATCTGAATTTACTTGTATATAAAGACGATAACGTCATCAAAGCTATTCGATACAAATTTAATCACCATTCGTGAGTGAATTCTAAACATTTAATCAGCTAGAACTTGAAAGAATAACTTACAAAATGAGCTAATCAGCTCGACCAAAGCCTATAGTGCAAGCCTTTCAAAGGCATTATCAATGGCCTTAATAGTTTATAGCTAATCAGACAAAAAAAAAAAAACAAGATGAGCACTTGGCTCAACTTGTGCCAGACCACCAAAGGCCTTCAAAAAGCAATCGATAAGAAACTTGACTCGTGCAAACAACTGCATAATGTAGATGTTATAACACTTTGAACTAATAATATTATCATAAAAGGAAGGAACAACACATATTCCTATAAAGGGGTGGGTTGAGAACTGCAAAATCCCAATGTACTGTAGAACCAGGATGATAATAAGAAGAAAATAATGAATCAACAAGTTAGAGATTTGTTTCGGTTATTCTTTTCAGTTTAAGCATCTTTTCCTTCATCCTCGTTCAAAATGCATTTCCCGAAATCACCCACCATAAGAGGCAATCCCTCTCTCAGAGATATTTTAGGTTCCCAGTTCAGCAGCTCTTTTGCTTTGCTAATATCTGGTTTCCTCATGTGTGGATCATCTGCAGTGTTTGGTTTAAATTCTATTGTTGCAGTTGGATCAATCGTTTCTTTGACAACCTCCAACAATTCAACCCAGATTAAAGGGCCCTATGTGCTCACCCTCCATTAAAGCAACAAGTCCATCCACCTGTCATTTATGAGCTCCGATCAGTGTTTAAAAAAGCAAGATTGGGGCGCGCCTAGGCGCCAAGGCGAAAGGCTCAAGGGCCACAACGCTTAATTATCTTCGGGCGTAGCGATTTTAATGAAGCCTTCAAAAGGCGTGGGAGGCGCGTGAGTCATGTAAGGCGGTGAGGTGTGTCCTTTCGGCGCTTAGTCTAAATTACCTGTATATAACCGGCAGTCATGGAAGGAGAAGCTTAGGGAAAAGAAATCCCAAAAGAATAACCCAAAGGAAAATGAGGACTGGTGAGCAGTTACAATGGTCACCTTAGAATATGCAATGGAGAGAAGGTGCGTAGCCTGAGAAGAAGCTTGAAGAAATAAAAAAAAGATAAAAAAACTTAGAAATGAAAGAGTTTGTCGTAGAAGAAGATGAGAAAAGGAACGGGTTAAGGAAACAAGATAAATTTTTTAACTCAAAAAGGAGATGTAGGACCCATTGCTATTGTCACGGACCAAATTTCTGGGACCGAGGCATTAGCGCAAGCATCATTCAAAGAGGTTGAATGCGGTGTAACGTGCTTGCCAAGACCGTCAGACTTGGCCCGACATGAGAAGGGTATTAGAAAGCCCGCAAGATCACTAGATTTGGCCTAGCACTTGAAAGATTCCAGAAGATAAGAAACATTATCTATTTATTTGAAATAGATTATTTAGATAATGTTTGTGATAATTAGAGATTTGAAAAGAAGATAGAGTTGATCTTTACCGTCGATGTAATTTAAACTGAATCGTTGGATGTAGGGGGCTTCAACTATAAATAGAGGCTTACCCCCACCTCATTGTATCACCTAATCTCATTCTCATTCATCCATCACTTTGAGTATTACAAGAAGCATTTACTCTAAACTTTCTCTAGCGTTCTTCGTATTCTTGGGTGTTCTTTGTCATTATTGTTGCAGATCTCTTTTGTTTAGTTTCCGCTTAGAACGATCTTGTGTTCGAGGACTTCGAAAGAGTTTGATCTTTCGAAGTGGAAATTCAGGGTGAATTAACCGTTATTTCATCCGAGAAAGCGACTAAGGCCGCGCGATTTGCTAGCAGCAGTCTAGCCCCGTGACAAGTGGTATCAGAGCGAGTCGAGGGGACTTGTGTTCGAGCCAGCTTGCAGGTGCAGTCAAGTGTGGTGGATTCCAGCTTGCAGCTACAGTTAAGCATGGTGAAGATCTGAGCTCGAGTTAGCCGAAGTGATAAGGGATCAGGCTATTCGTGGCAAAGAAGTGTTCGAGATGGTAAGACAAAGAGATTACGTTTCTACTCAAACTTTTGATTCCTTCAAGGAGGAATTCGACGTCATGTGCGCGATGTTGAACAACTAAGATGTCGACCTCCAACATTCCATTGGGTCCATTAAGAAAACCCAGGGTGTTTTTGAGTCACGCCTTGACCAATTAGAGTCCATGGAGGACAAGTTCAAGGATGAGAAGCAGCATGTTCGCAATGAGTTGAAGATAGTCCGAGAGAGTGATGCTCGTGAAGCTGAGATGGGGGCTTTGCAGAAAGAGGTGGATGAGCTCAAGAGTGAGCTACTCAATTGCAAGACCGCAATGAGTGAATGAGATGTGCTCAATACCTTCTTAGAGGGACTTAGATCGGGGGCGAAGCTCGCAGTAGAGCAAGGAGATGCCCAGAGACTTTTAGAGGCTATCATGGTTGCTGAACCTCTGACTGAGCCTGCAGAAAGCAAGCAAGCCAGCATTGAGTCATCCAAGCCCAAATCAGGAGGAAATGGGAATGGTGAGACTAAGTCCGTGCCGAAGAAGGAGGGGAGCAAGAAGATGAAGTGTTACTCCTGTGATGGTCCCCATGTGATGAAGGGATGTCTCGAAAAGAATCGACTTGCTGCCATGGTCAAGACAGCAGACGAGTCAGAGGGAAAAGTAGCGAGACTTGGCGCGATTGCTAGTGTCAGTGCTGCCAAGCCAAGAGAGAGCCACGGTTCGACTATGCGTGCCAAAATAGTCAAGCCAAAGGTGAAACCTGGTGCGATGGTAAGTGAGGAAGCTGTCAAACCAAGGGTGAAGAGGAAGCAATTGGAGTGTTACCGATGTAAGGGGCCTCACAAGTTGTGGAGATGCCCAGTTCGAGCCAAGGGGTCCAAGATGAGGGACAAGGCCGAGAGTAATGAGCCTATGAAACTTGGTTCAAAGTTGTCGAGTTCTGCCAAGGCCAAGGGTGACCGAGAGCATGATAGGTTGAACATGTCTGAGAAGGCTACTGAGAAGCTTGTTGAGGATGTTCGAGTGAAGAACATTGCTTTTGAGACCGAAGAGAGGTCGAAGGGGGCTAAGCTGTTGAGTGACATAGTAACCGAGGAGACACCACCCATGGGCAAGGTGGGAAAGAAGCGGCGGACTTCGGGTAAGAAGTGCCAATGCAAGAAGAGGCACCGAACTTCAAAGAGGAAGAACCGATGCATGAAGAGAGCACCAAACTTCGATTCAGAAGGGTAGATGCAACAAGGGGCACCAGACTTCGTGGAAGAAGGGCCAATGCAGAATAGTGCAAAGAACTTCGCTGTAGAAGGTTCGATGCAAGGGGTATCAGACTTCATAGAGAATAAAGGGTTGACATGTTTTAGAGTAAATGCAACCGAGGAGAAGGTACATCTCAAACACAACTCTAGTGTTTTTGGTTTTGATTTGCCGGTTTTGACGAGCGTAGGTCTAGTAAGACCTAGCCTTCGGTGCGGGGGAACAAAAGATTGGAAGGGACTTTTCAGAGTTCTAAAGGGCAAGCCAGAGTTGCTAACGAATCTGAAAGTTCGACCAGTGTTCAACGTTGTGACCACTTCCAAGTCTTTGTCGCAGGACTAGGTGAGTCTGAGTCAAGGTAAATCAAAGTTTGTGGGAGAGAGCTCCTACGATAGAGATGTATCCAAAGGCGTCTTAGCAAGCGATGTTCAACGGCAGTTTGAGCCAAGGCAAGCAGTTCATATGGGGGAATTGCACGAAGCTGAGGTGTCGACGAGTAATCAAGTTGATCCTGCCCAGGATCGTTCGAGTAGAGCAACGAGGGCATCGCTAAGATCAGTGGGGGAGAATGTCATGGACCAAATTTCTGGGACCTAGGCATTAACGCAAGTATCATCCAAAGAGGTTGAATGCGGTGTAATGGGCTTGCCAAAACCGTCAGACTTGGCCCGACATGAGGAGAGTGTTAGAAAGCCTACAAGACCACCAGACTTGGCCTAACACTTGGAAGATTCCAGAAGATAAGAAACATTATCTATTTATTTGAAACATATTATTTATATAATGTTTGTGATAATTAGAGATTTAAAAAGAAGATAGAGTTGATCTTGACCGTCGATGTAATTTAAACTGAGCCGTTGGATATAAGGGCTTCAACTATAAATAGAGGCTTACCCCTACCTCATTGTATCATCTCATCTCATTCTCATTCATCCATCACTTTGAGTAATACAAGAAGCATTTACTCTAAACTCTCTCTAGTTTCTTCGTGTTCTTGAGTGTTCTTAGTCATTATTGTTGCAGATCTCTTTTGTTTAGCTTCCGCTTAGAACGATCTTGCGTACGAGAACTTCGAAGGAGTTTGATCTTTCGAAGTGGGAATTCAGGGTGACTTAGCCGTTATTTCGACCGAGAAAGCAACTAAGGCCGCGCGGTTTGCTAGCAGCAGTCTAGCCCCGTGACACCATGCACATGTTTTAGCACATATGTGCCACGTGTCCCTTGCTCAAAAAAGAGAGAAAAAACACTTTTATCTCAAAATGTTTGGCATATGCAGATGAAGCTACCTGGAACCTTCTCCTAAATGTTTTTCATATTCTTTATTTTGTTAAAAATGGATAAAAACACTTTTATCTCAAAAAAGAGAGAAAAAAACACTTTAAATAAATAATTTTTTAACTATAATATTATTATTTGAATAAATTTAATAATTATTTTTAAATTTTTATAAGTTCAATTTTAAAATATTTTTATTTAATAATGAATAATAAATCTAATATAATCTCATATTTAACAATATAAAATCTCATTTTTACAGTTACATTTAACATTTAAAAAATAGAAGAAACAATGGATAGTATTTAGGTGATAAATTTATATGCACTTGTTAATATATCTTCAATTTTTAAAATTGTGCCTCACTTCAGTAAGGCGCGCGCCTTACGCTTTGCGCCTTGGCTGTAGGACCCCCATCGCCTTAGTGCGCCTTGTGCCATTTTATACACTGGCTCCGATATGAACATCTTCGATTTGCATGTATTCACATGTTCTTAACTTCCCCATTGTCTGATTTTTAACTATTCAAGTAAAATAAGTTATAGAACTAGTTTCTTCCTAGCTCTAATCCAAATGAGAGAAATTATCAAAATTCTTTCGGCCTCGTGCTTTCAGAAATCAAATACAAAAGAAAAATGCTTAAATCATTCTCCATTTGCAAATGTCACGTACACAAGGTAAATAAACATCCATACCAAATCAAAAACGTATTGGAAGCTTTGTGTTTGTTGGCCATCACCATAAACAGTCATTGGCTGCTTCCGGATGGCCTGTAGAACAAAGCTACCATTATAAGAAATGTACATAATATCCTAATCTCAACCGATTACAGTAAATGAATGCAAGAATTAGAATTATGAACCAACCTGAGCAACAAAATTGCTAACAACATGTCCATCATCCAAGCACATACGGGGACCATAAGTATTGAAAATACGAGCAATTCACACCTGCAAATAGCAAGTGATCATTTGTTCTTCGCATGAAAGACTTTTCAAATGATATAAGACTTGCACTTATTCTCCCCTTCAATTTTTAAATGAAGTTAATGTTTTAAGTTTTGGCTAAGGATCAGATGATCACTTCAAGGCTGCAATTGACAGACCAATAGAGGACCTTGCCAACCTTGATGATTCACTACCATTGTGAGTTTTATATACATCTCTGAATGCATTGACACATTCATTTAGAACATTACTAAAAAAAACTGTAAAATTACTAAATTAGATTCTCTTTCTTTTACTATTGTATTTTTTTAGGCCGAAAGCAAAAATAAGCCACCTTTTGGATCTATTAACCAGCTAACCCTCGCAACTCTAGCTTAAGCATCAAAGGTTATGATACTTCGAAGTAAACACTACATAATGCTAGAGAATAAACATACGCTAATGTACTTGCAAAGAATCTAATAGAAGAACAATTAAATGGACAATGCAAATGGGGTTATTGAAAGAAAACATAGCTATAAATTTTAGAGCATGATCATTTCTAGAGCAGGTGTTCGATATCCTATCATATTGTACAAGTAAATTGAGAAAACCATACCTCAACACCGGCACCTCAATGATAGTCCATAGCTAAGGTTTCAGCTATCCTTTTTCCTTCATCATAGCAACTCCTCTCACCTAATCAGATTCCACCAAACAATAACATTGGACAACAAAAACAGAGAAACAAGCAACCAAAACCAACAAGTAAATGCAATAGCCAGTTACCAATTGGGTTGACATTTCCCCAATAAGTCTCTTTCTGAGGATGCTGAAGCGGATCACCGTAAACCTCACTGGTGCTCGTGAGCAAAAACCTAGCCCCAACTCTCTTTGCAAGCCCCAACATATTAAGAGTACCCATCACATTTGTCTTGTAAATTCAAAAGGTTAAGGCTTTGGAAATTGAAACTACTCAACCGAGTGCAGAAACTAAGCCCATTTTCCATCCAAAACAATGGCATAATAAACAGCACATCATAAACAATAAAAACAAAACACCCTAATGCGAAATTCCATAAACAGGAGCAAAAGGATATGATGGTCTTGACAGGATTATATTTATAATGAATGGGCGAAGCAGGGCAAGCTAAATGATAGATCTGATCCACTTCTAAGAGAATTGGCTCAACGACGTCGTGTCGAATGAGTTCGAACATGGGATTCCCGAAAAGATGAACCAAATTGTCTTTCCTCCCGGTAAAGAAATTATCAATAACGATCACTTCATCGCCTCTTCCGATTAGCTTATCAACAAGATGACTCCCGACGAACCCGGCCCCACCCGTGACCACGACCCTCATTCTCCGCCGTCCGATCCCAACAGGTAGCCGCCTCGCCTTGCTGATAACGGGCTTGCTATAAGTGGAGGAATAGGAACGGGACGAGTCCTGGTCATGGGAAACGTCGGCGGTGACGGTGTTGTCCTTGGAGAAAGACCTGCGGATCGTGGAATTGGCATCGGAAGGGCCTAAACGAGAGAGAGAGGGTTGTAGGATGAAAAACGTGGAACCAATTAGAATGCCGATGAGGATAAAAAGAAGGCGTTGTTCTTTGAAGAGATAGTTGATGGATCGAGGGAGAGCTTTGAGCTGTTTTAAGGATTTGGGTGAGTCAGAATGTGTTTGGCTCGGTGGGATCTCCTCATCTCGCCTGTGGTTCATACTCGATTGCTTGTGCAATTGTTTCATGGCTTGTTTTTTCTGGGTTTTCTTTTTCTTCTTGAAGGGAGAATTCAATGAGAGCTGAACTATTTTCCTTTGCTTTTTAACGTGGAAGGATGATAGACGTTTCAATCATTCACTGGTTTTTAGCACCAAAGGAAAATGGAGATGGGCGAGAGAGGGAGCTAGAGGAAGAAGGAAGCGATGGGGCGTTTGTTTTTCGTTAAAAACCTTATTTTTATGAGTAAAATACAAATTTCATCACTGAAGTTTTTCACTTCTATTTTATTTATTCAACTTTAAAAATTTTCAATTTACTCATTTAACTTTAAACATCAACATAATTCTTATGTTATCTTTATATTTTTGTGGTGACATAATATTTTTATTAATTTTGAACAGCTATGTAGACACTAATTACTATTTTATTAATATCATTTTTATATTTTTTATTAAATTTTTTTATCGGTCACACCCACCGTCTGGCTGCCATCTTATTTTCATCTCCAATCTGCTATCCAGCACCTTAAATCTCACTCACGCCTCAACCCTCAAATTTTAAAATATTTACAATACTCTTCAACTCATTTGAATACAAATAGAGATAAAAATCAAATTAAATTATTTCACTGTAACAAAATTAACAGTTGAAAATTTTAACTTGAAGTGTAGGTCAATTAGTCATTACAACAAAGTCGACATCTCACCATAAATAACTGACAGTAGCAATGAAAGCTCACTGGTATAGAAGTTGCAAAGCTCATTTTGAATATGGTTTCGTACAATGGCGGAACTAATAATTTATTTAAAGGTGTCATTTTTTGAATAATATTTAAAAGGAGTTAATTATTTGTAAATGGTGTCAATTATATATTTTTTTATTTTTTTATATACAAATTATATAAAAAAATATAAATTTCAAAAAATTTTGGGGTGTTTGTTAATGATGCATATGAAAACAGTGAGTTGTTGATGTTAAAATGAATTATATTAGAAAGTGATGGTATGGAAAAGGTTTGAAGATGAAACGGATATAGTTGGTCGGCCATATGATTGATAGTGCACTATGAAAAGGTGTCTTGGATGTTGAGAGGTTTATATGGTGTATCGAATACTCCATCCAAGTACCCTAACGGTTGAGGGGTTGTACGGTATCGAAGACTCCTATTAGTAGATTAAACATCATACTGATGAGTAGTGTTGAGGGGATTATGGGTACCGAAACTCCACCACGGGTGTCACAACGGTGGAGGGGTTTATGTGTATCGAATACTCCCGTGTGTGAACCTTGTGCTTCCGGTAGATTATTTGTTAAGTCTTGAGGGAACACTTGTTGAATTCGTGTATCCGATGTTACGTTTTGGCAAATAGAACTTGGTAAATGATCATTTGGAAGCCAATATAATTGTTAATGTATCTTGAGATGAATTATGTTGTTTAATGTGATTTAAACATGTTTTACTCTTTAAGCCTTGCATTTGGTAGTATGCATGGGAAATATTAAATTGAGGATAGCAAATGGGATTTTTTTTGTGGGATCCATGATACATGTTGCATATGGTTTAATATGTTGTTTTGGAAATGTTAAGTGCATGGTTTTGATAAGGCATGATGATGTGTTGATGTTTTAAAGAGTTTTGAAATGTATTTTGCAAAAAAAAAGTGAAATGGTTTTAAAATGCATTTGTGATGGCTGTGTTTGAGCATTTCCTCACTAAGCCTGGTGTGCTTACGCTCTCTTTTCCATCAATGCAGAGAATTAAGGTTTAAGTCTGCAAGGAAGCAAGGAAAGGATTCCCAAAGACTTATTTCCAAAGTACGGTTTGAAACGTTGGAAAATAGTAATATTGGCAATGTGTCAATTGAGGTTTTGGGAGGGTTTTTGAATAACTCCCTATTGTTGCAAGTTTTAATTGTGGTTTTGGACTTGTAATATGTTTTAAGTGGTTGAGATATGGTTGGTTTGATGATTTGAATGTGGACTAGGAAGCATGCCTCTATAATTGATTACTTGAGTATGCTAGATAAGCTAGGATGGCTTTTGATGATGTTATGTGGTTGATTAAGCATGTTGATGACGTTGTGTATTGATTAACTAGGTGTTAATGATGTTTGGAATGAGCCAAAGTATCATATGTTGGACCTAGAGGTCACTACAGGCCTTTGTGTACTGGTATAGGTACCTCAAGGTTCGGTACGCGGGATCCTGTAGAGGCTAAAATGCTAAAATTAAACCTAGCGTACCGATACTCCTAGACAACATATAGGTACGCCCTGAGGGAAAATAGTTCTAAGTGTTGGTACACAGGCCAACGTACCAGAATGCCTTTTCATTATTAACTAGTTGTATCGATACACGGGTACTGTATCGATACGGGTTTTAGCTACTAGAATTATGAGATTTCATATTAATCAAGGGGTATCGGTACGGTCAACGTCGTATCGGTACTGTGTGGTCAACATACCGTATCGATACGTGATAAAGGTGTATTGATATGGGGAACCGTTAAGTCTGTTAAGCTGTATCGATACAAGCTTACCTGTATCGGTACGCTATGTTATTTTTGTGCTATTTGATGATGCTGAGGTCTGGGAATCTTGCAATTTGGTCCCTATTTGATATTAATGTAATTAATTGAGTTTGAATGATTGTTTTGGATGGGAAATTGACCTATGAGCATGCAAATGGAATAATTAAAGGTTGGTAATATTAAACTTGTAATTTACCCTGAAGTTTATGGAATTTGCGTTTTGATCCTTAAAAAGTTTTGCTGGGCAATTGATCTCTATTTTGTAATCTGTTTGAAATAAAATGCTACCGTTGAGACATGTACACATATGAATTTAATAACACGCATCTAGACAAGATAAAAGGAAAAGAAAATGGGGGTTCGATTTAGGGTTTTAGCTCAGGTTTGCTTTAGCAAACCTAATATGGCTCTTTTAGGTCAGTTTCGGTTATGTCAGGATAAGAGGGTTACATTTGGTGGTATTAGAGCCAGGTTTGGAAAAATAGGATACTGTTGGTGTTTGTAACATGATGTTTGCTATGCACGGTGATTGTTTACATGTACGGTATTTGAATTATACCATGTTTGGGTACCTTGGGGACACATTGCCATATTACTATGTTTATGAAATGATTTTGGTTTAAAATGAAAGTCTTGGATCCTTGTTTGAAGCTGGCCTGATTGTTTTTATTTTTGTGTAATTATCATGCCTCAGTTACGTTTTAGATTCTGCCACCGAGGAGAGAATTGCGATCTAGCAGAAATGCTGCTAGAGAGTTGAGGGCGAGATTGTACACCCTAAGAATTTACCGCCTCCTCCGCCTAATCCTCTTGAGGGAGTGGAACAAGTACCCCTGCACCACCTGGTTATGTGTTTGGGGATATGACCCTTTTGGTTTAGGCGATGAAAGGAGCATTCCAGGCCGCGATAGTTGGAGTTCATATACCTGCTCCGACACGTGCTATTGTTAATTTGGGTTTTCTATTGGAGCGTTTGTGTAACCTTGGAGAGGTTGAGTATAGAGGGTTGACACCCGAGGCATCTGAGGAGTAGATGGCTAGTATAGAGCATATCTTGGTTCAGATAGGTTGTAACGATGACCGCAAGTTGGGATGTGCTATTTTCCTATTACAAGGGGATACGTATAGTTGGTGGACCACTGTAATCATGGGCAGGGAACCTGGTGAAGTGACGTAGGAATTTTTCCAGGATTTCTTCAGGAAAATATATCTGGGTGTTAGATATTTAGACAACAAGAAATGAGAGTTTATTGCCTTGGTTCAGGCAGTATGACAGTGTCTGAGTATGAGATGCAGTTCTTACGGCTGAGTCAGTATGCTCCTGAGTTGGTGCCAGATGAGAGGCACTGCTGTGATCATTTTCGGAATGGTTTGGTGTAGGATGTTAATACGTACATGTTGGCCACTGAGTATACTGAGTTTGATATTTTGGTATCTTGGGCAAAGGATATAGAGTAGAGTTTGGGTTTGTCTCGTCGTTCTAGAAGTTTTAGCTTGGGGAAGAGAGCTATAGAGTATAGTACTAGGGGTGGCCAGGCTAAAAGGCACTGTGATTGAAGGTTCCGATCAGATGCGAGACGCGGTGGAGATGGTGTAGATGAGGATATCAGGGACATGGTGCTCAGGTTTAAGTAGCATATAATGGTTGTTGGGGCTGTGGTTCGAGAGAGTATTTGAAGTGAGGTTGCCTGCGTTTGGCCGGAGAAGGGCAAGATCCTGCAGTTATGGCTGTGAACTCTTGCTAGATTTGTGGGTTGACAGATCACATCAGACGAGATTGTCCTTTGCTTGCTAGAGGTAGGTAGGCACCTGCACCTGTTGCTGCACCACCTAGGGACCGTGGGCGCATCTGAGGTACCTTTCAGCGGAGGAAGGAAAGACAGAAGACTATGGCCTACACAGTGGCAGTTCGACCGGAAGATGGTGGACCAACGAGGATCTATACTCATCGCGATGGGAAAACTGACACGGACGTGATATCATGTACCTTTACCTTACAGTCTATGTCATTATTATCTTTGATAGATTCTGGTTCTACATATTTATATGTATTACATGAGCATGTCCATTTGCTTAGTGTACCGGTAGAAATGCTTGATATTGGTATGCAAGTGACGAGCTCTTTTAGCGAAATGGTCATTACAAGGAAGTTGTACCAGAGGTGTCTTTTGATGGTTCAGGGTCACGTGTTTATGGCTATCCTGATGGAGCTATCATTCTATGGTTTTAACGTGATTTTGGGTATAGACTGGTTGTCTGAGCATTAAGTTGTGGTTGACTTCGAGACCAAGCGGGTTTCTTTAAGGCTTGCTGATAATTATGAGGTAGTAGTTGTGGTCAAAAATATAAAGTTTTTGTCTAATGTGGTTTCAGCCATAGAAGCGTGCAAGTTGCTTAAATGTGGATATCGGGCGTATCTAGCTTAGGTGATGAATTTGAATGTGGGGGAAATACAGATGAAGGATATCCGTATTGTTTGTGACTTTCTGGGTGTATCTCCAGAAGAGTTACTTGGTTTGCCACTAGATAGGGAGGCAGAGTTTTGCATCGAGACATATATTAATTCAGATCTTGTGTCGATTGCACCATATCGCATGGCACCAAAGGAGTTAAAGATGCAACTTCAGGAGTTGTTGGATCGGGGTTTCATTCGGTATAGTGTTTCGCCGTGAGGAGCACCGATATTGTTTGTGAAAAAGAAAGATGGCACATTGAGGATGTGTATAGATTATCGGCAACTAAATAAGTTGACGATTAAGAACAAGTATCCCTTGTTGTGAATTGATGATATGTTTGATCAATTCTGAGGATTTATAGTGTTTTCCAAGATCGATTTGAGATCTGGATATTATCAGTTGAAGGTGAAGGATAAAGATGTGTTAAAGACTACTTTCCGTACAAGGTATGGCCATTATGAGTTCTTGGTGATGCCATTTAGGCTGACGAATGCGCCTGTAGCATTCATGGATATGATAAACTGTGTATTGTTTAAATTTTTGGACCAATTCGTGGTAGTGTTCATCGATGATATTCTTGTGTACTATCGTACTGAGGAGGATCATGATCGACACTTGAGGATTGTGTTACGAACCTTGTTGGATAATCATTTTTATGCTAAGTTCAGTAAGTGTGAGTTTTGGATTATGGAAGTGGTTTTTCTCAGTCATGTAGTTTCAACTGAGGGTATCTGGGTAAATCTTAAAAAGGTTGAGGCGGTTGTGAGTTGGAAGCAGCCAAAGCCAGTGACAGAAGTTCGTAGTTTTCTAGGCTTGGCGGGTTATTACCGTCGTTTCGTGGATGGGTTTTCGAGAGTTGCTACTCCGTTGACCAAGTTGTTACAGAAGGATGTGCAGTTTGAATGGATAAAAACTAGATAGCAGGCTTTTGAGAAGTTGAAAGAAGCACTGACTCAAGCTCTAATCTTGATTCAACTTGAGTTAGGGAAAGAGTTTGTGGTGTATAGTGACGCATCCTAAAATTGGGTTAGGGTATGTGTTGATGCAAGATGGGATAGTCGCGGTGGTATTGTTTGCGTTGAAAATTTTGAGACATTACCTTTATGGTGAAAAATGTGTCGTATACACTGATCATAAGAGTTTGAAGTATTTGATGACACAAAAGGAGTTGAATCTTCGTCAACGAAGGTGGTTAGAGTTGTTAAGGGATTATGATTTGACCATTGAGTACCATCCGGGAAAAGCCAATGTTGTGGATGATGCTTTGAGTAGAAAGGCCATTGTGGAGTTGAGAGCCACGTTTGCGAGGTTGAGTGTGAACCGTGATGGAGGGTTGTAGGCAGAGTTGCAAGTGAAACCTTCTTTGGCACAGTTGATTAAGGAAAAGTAGCTGTATGATGAGGCGTTGGCACCTCATGTTAAGGACATCATGGATGGAAATCCTACAGATTTTCACTTTAATAGCTATAGGGTTTTGTGCTTTAAAGATCGGATTGTGGTGTCTAGTGACGAGGAATTGAGACGGATGATTTTGACTGAGGCACATGCTAGTACTTTTGCTATGCATCCTGGTAGTACTAAATGTATTAGGGATTAAGGAAAGAGTACTATTGGGTGGGTTTGAAAAAGGACGTGGCTGGTTTTGTTGCTAGATGTATGGTATGTCAGCGGGTGAAAGCTGAACATCAGTTTTCTTTCAGGTTATTACAACATTTGAAAATACCATAGTGGAAATAGGAGAGGATCACCATAGATTTTGTGTCAAGATTGCCTTTGACACTAACTAAAAAGGGTTCTATTTGGGTGATTGTTGATCGGTTCACGAAAAGTGCACATTTTCTGCAGTGCATACGACGTATTTGTTGGATAAATTGGTAGATTTGTATGTTGCTAAAATTGTGAGGTTGCACGGTGTACCTAAATAGATTGTTTTGGATAAATATCGGCATTTTACAGCGATGTTTTAGAGGTGTTTGCACCGAGCTTTGGGTACTCGCTTGAATTTCAGTACATCGTATCATCCTTAGACGGATGGCCAGTCTGAACGTGTGATTCAGATCTTGGAGGATATGTTGAGATGTTGTATCATTGAGTTCCAGGGAATGTGGGAAAGACAGTTTCCTTTGGTAGAGCTTGCGTACAATAAAAGTTATCAGGCAAGTATAAAGATGTCACCATATGAAGCCTTGTATGGTAGGAGGTGTCGCACGCCCTTGTGTTGGGTTGAGGCTAGGGAAAAGTATGTTTCCATGCTTGATGTGTTGAAAGACACGGATGAGAAAGTAAAGATGATTTGTGATCGTTTAAAAGAGGCCTCAGATAGGTAGAAATCCTACGCAGATTTGAAGCGTAAGGAGGTGGAGCACGCTGTTGGTGAAAACGTTTTCTTGAAAGTTTTACCTTGGAAGAAGGTGATGCGTTTGAGCATAAAGAAAAGTTGAGCCCAAGGTTTATTAGACCGTATGAGGTGTTGTAACACATTGGTCCTGTGGCGTATCGGTTGCCTCCTGAGTTGGAGAAGATTTATGATGTGTTTCATGGGTCCATGTTGCTAAGGTATCGCTCAGATCTGTCGCATATTATGCCAGTTGAGGATGTTAAGCTACGGTCGAATGTCTTATAATGAGGAACCGATGGAGATCCTTGAATCCAGTAGTAAAGTTCTTCATGGCAAGATGATTGAACTTGTTAAGGTTTTGTGGCGATATCGCGGTGCTGAGGAGGCCACATGGGAGAGTAAGTGGGACATGGTTGTCCAATTTTCGCATCTGTTTCCATTAGGTAAATTTCGAGGGCGAAATTTCTTAAGGGGGAGAGTTGTAACGCCCTGATTTGGGGCCTAGGAGTTTCTAGGTGATTAGACGGTCTGGTGGATCGGGATTAGAGATTCGAGTCGAATTCGGGATTAAAATCAAAACAAATAATTTTGGCGCGAGAAAAATATGGAAAAATATCTAAAAATCATTATTTAGTATATGGATATTTTTGGTAAAGTCAATTTTGGAAAATGAACATTTTGGCTAGTGACCAAAATGTAAAGATGAAAACTATTTTTAATGACTATTTTGAAAAAGGGTCAAATCTTAGAATCTTTAAAGAGCTATTTTAGCAAACTTTAATATCAGATTTTTCTCTCATTTAGGATTATTTTAAAAGAGTTTTAATTGGATAACTAAAAGGAGGATTAACAAAAAGGTAGTTATTTTCTTAAAACCGAAAATGGATGCAACTTTTTCTCTCAAAGTTCTTCAGCCAAACACTCACTTTTTCATCAAAAATCTGAGATTAAAACATCCAATTGAGAGGGAAATCACTCATTAGAGCTAGGGGAGGTTGATCCTCAAGCTTGAACGTGAGTTTCAGAAGCTTTAGAGGCGTGATTGTCGCATCAACAAGCGAGGCATTGCGAGTCAGTGAGTGGAAACGTGTTTTCAACTTTGGAAAGGTTTGAAAGTTATGTTTGGGAGTTTAGATCGAGCTTGAAACGCTGGTCTAAGCTTAGAAGTAAGTAAAGGATAAATTCTCTCTCAAGCTCTATTTGGCTAATAGTTTGATGCACTCATTTTACATGGTTAAATACTCATTGTATGTACATGTTTTGAGCATGTTTTAATGCTGGAAATTGGTTACAAAATTATGTTGATGCATTTGTAAGTAATGCACGTCTTGTTAATGTTTAAGAACAATGTTTAATGCAAGGTTTGGTGCATTGGTTTTATGGTTTTGATGATGCATATGAAAGCAATGAGTTGTTGATGTTAAAATAAATTATATTAGCAAGTGATGGTATGGAAAAGGTTTGAAGATGAAATCGGATATAGTTGGTCAGCCATAGGATTGATAGTGCACTATAAAAAGGCACATTGGATGTTGAGGGGTTTATATGGTGTACCGAATACTTCATCTAAGTACCCTAACGGTTGAGGGACTGTACAGTACCAAAGACTCCCATTAGTGGATTAAACATCATACCGATGAGTGGTGTTGAGGGGTTTATGGGTACCGAATACTCCACCACGAGTGTTACAACGATGGAGGGGTTTTGTGTACCTAATACTCTCGTGTGTGAACCTTGTATTACCAGTAGATTGTTTGTTAAGTGCTGAGGCAACACTTGTTGAATCCATTTTGGTAAATGGAACTTGATAAATGATCACTTGAAAGCCAATATAATTGTTAATGTATCATGTGATGGATTATGTTGTTTAATGTGATTTAAACATGTTTTACTCTTTAAGCCTTGCATTGGTAGTATGCATGGGAAAGCTTAAATTCAGGGTAGCAAATGAGATTTTGCTATGGGATCCATGATACATGTTGCATATGGTTTAATATGTTGTTTTGGAAATGTTAAGTACATGGTTTTGATAAGGCATGAAGATGTGTTGATGTTTTAAAGAGTTTTGAAATGTATTTTGCAAAAGAAAAGTGAAATGGTTTTAAAATGCATTGTTGATGGTTGTGTTTGAGCATTTCCTCACTAAGCCTGGTGTGCTTACGCTCTCTTTTCCATCAATGCAGAGAATTAAGGTTTGAGGCAGCAATGAAAGGATTCTCAAAGACTTATTTCCAAAGTACGATTCGAAACGTTGGAAAGTAGTAATAATGGCAATGTGTCAATGAAGGTTTTGGGAGGGTTTTTGAAGAACTCTCTGTTGTTGCAAGTTTTAATTGTGGTTTTGGACATGTAATATGTTTTAAGTGGTTGAGATATTGTTGGTTTGATGATTTGAATGTGAACTAGGAAGCATGCCTCTAGAATTGATTGCTTGAGTATGTTAGATAAGCTGGGATGGCTTTTGATGATGTTATGTGGTTGATTAAGCATGTTGATGACATTGTATGTTGATTAAATAGGTGTTAATGATGTTTGGAATGAGCCAAAGTGTCATATGTTGGACCTAGGGGTCATTACAGGCCCTGCGTACTGGTACGGGTATATCAAGGTTCGGTACGCGGGGTCCTATAGAGGCTCAAATGCTAAAATTAAGCCTAGCGTACCGATACGCCTATAGAGGCTCAAATCCTATAGAGGCTCAAATGCTAAAACAATTCTAAGTGTCGGTACACGGGCCAGCGTACCGGAACGCCCCTTCATTATTAACTAGCCGTATCAATATGTGGGGTACCGTATCGATACAGGTTCTAGGTACTAAAATTCTGAGATTTCAAATTAACCAAGGGGTATCAGTACGGGTCAACATCGTATCGGTACGGTGTGGTCAACATACCGTATTGATACGTGATAAAGGTGTATCGGTATGGGGAGCCGTGAAGTCTGTTAAGTCGTATCGATACAGGCTTGCCTATATCGGTACGCTAACTGTTTTTGTGCTATTTGATGATGCTGAGGTCTGGAAATCTTGCAATTTGGTCCCTGTTTGATATGAATGTAATTAATTGAGTTTGAGTGATTGTTTTGGATAGAAAATTGACCTATAAGCATGAAAATGGAATAATTAAAGGTTGGTAATGTTAAACTTGTAATTTGCCCTAAAGTTTATAGAATTTGTGTTTTGGGCCTTAAAGAGTTTTGTTGGGCAATTGATCTCTGTTTTGTAATCTATTTAAAATGAAACGGTACCGCTGAGATGTGTACACATAGTACTTTAATAACACGCATCTATACAAGATAAAAAGAAAAGAAAATAGGGGTTCAATTTAGGGTTTTAGCTCAGGTTTGTTTCGGCAAACCTAATGTGGCTCTTTTAGTCCAGTTTCGGTTAGGCCGAGCTAAGGGGGTTACATAATGGCGGATGACAGAGATTGGAGAATAAAAAATAAAAGTATTCAGTGTTAGATTTGTGTAGTTTATGGTATTTTTTGGTTAAACAGACACTAGATTCATGTTCAGAAGAGCGAAACATGTTTGGTAAAAAAATTTGGGTCTCATCGGTCACCGTCAGCTATGGCAGGGGCAATGGTCGGTCGTGATGAGTGGTGGCCAAAATTTGAGTATGTTCAGAGAAAATAAGAGTAGAAAGAAAGAAGAAGATTTGAGAAGAAGAAGAAGAAAATGAATAAAATAGAGAAAAAGTTAATTTTATATTGATTTGAAACGACGTCGTTTTGGTGTTGATTTAACTTTTTTAAAACGACATCATTTTGGTGACTGTGCTATGTCATAACATCGTTAACTATTTAGCGACAGAGTGACCAAAAATTTCAATTTTTAAAGTTGAGTGAGTAAATTGAAAATTTTTAAAGTTCAGTGAGCAAAATAGGAGAGAGAAGAAAGTTGAGTGATGAAATTTGCATTTTACCATATTTTTATTTGGTTAAACTACATTGGAGGTCACTCAATTAGTATTATAAGTTACAATTGGAGCACTTAATTATTACAATCTATAATTGGGTCACTCAATTATTAAAAGTTCCAATTGGATCATGCAATTATTAAATTTTTGGTTAAGATCGGATCACTACTTCGTTAAAACACAAACGATCATCTAACAAGGTTTGGTATAATGACAGTTTTGGAGAAGAAAAATAACTAAATTGATATATTTTTAAACATGAAGGGTTAAATTTATTGAATTATTTTGAATCGTGACTACATTGGTGGAATATATAAGTTTTGATGATTAAATTGTCATACCAAACTTGATTAGATGTTTGTTTGTACTTTGAAAAAGAGTGATCCGATTGTAACTAAACTTTTAATTATGTGGTCCATTGTAACTTTTAATAATTGAGTGACACAATCGTATTTTACTAATAATTTTTTAACCCAATCATAACGTTACTAAAAATTGAGTGACCTCGAATGTAATTTACCCTTTTATTTTTAAAATGTAAGGTAAACTACATAAGATGCCACTTAATTGTAACTTTTAATAATTGAATTGTTTTGCATTATGACTAAATTGGTAGAATATATATAAGTTTTGAGGAGAATCATACCAAACCTTTTTGAATGTCCATTTGTATTTTTACAAGGTGTGACTCGAGCATAACTAAAACTTTAATTAAGTAACTCAATTGTAACTTTTAATAATGAAATGATCTAATCGTAACTTTACTAATGATTGAGTGACCTCTAATATAATATACCTTTTATTTTTAAAATGTTCTTGTATGATCCGATTTTCATCTTTTATTTTGTGGATGTCGACTAACTGAGCTCACCACCACCAGGGCCTTCCCTACAATGTGTATTTACTGACCGGGCTTAAAGACGATGCTTAAATGAAATAAGCCCGCCAGATTTCAAGGCTCTGCACTTAGCAAACCAAAACCTTGAGGCTTTTATACCCTTTTTTGTTCATATCCAGCACCAGGGGTGAATGTAGGAATTCAAGAAGGAAAATACTTTGATATATAAGTTTGTGTAAAATTTTACACAGCCTTTTAATTTTAGGGTTTATAGATTTAGGTTGTGGTTTAGGGTTTAGGTAGTAAGGTGTAAAATTTAAGGTTTAGGTTTTAGGGTGTTAGAACTAGAAATTTAGGTTTTAGATTTTATAGCTAAATATGAAGGGTTGTGTAATTTTTTTACATAGCTTGTGTATCAAAATCTAATCATTCGAGAATTGGATTTAAAATAATTTTTTTCTCAAATGGGTATACAAATTTCCAATTTTTTTATCTTCTTTACACAAAATAATTTTTAAGAAAAAATTAACAATATATTAATTTTTTGTCATAATGCCAAAAAATGCCCCTAACGTTTGGCTGAATAGTTATTTTGGCCTATGTTCTTTATTTAAGCAATTTAGCCCTAAACTTTTCATTTAGGGTCAAAATGACCCCTCTGTAAATGAAAATTGGTCAACTGACGATAAACAACTTGAAATGACTTGACAGAAAGACACGTCAGAAGAAAAAATATTTTATATTTTATAAAATTATTTTTTGACTGATGTGTCATTCTGTAAAGTCAACATAATTGCCTATATGACATTGCTAATACGGCGTGCACTACATGTAGGTTTGTCACGTTATGTTAAGTCATTTACTGTTAGTTGACAAAGAATTTTCATCCTCAGAGGGGCAATTTTGACCCAAAATAAAATGTTGAAGGCTAAATTGCTTCAAATAAAGAATAGGGGCCAAAATGACTATTGAATCGGCATTTTTTTCATTATGCCTAATTCCTCCTCCAAGCCTCTATACATCCGCCATTGTCAAGTAAGGTAGGGCCTTGTGTGCCAATATGTAGTGTTACATGAAATGATTGCGCATGTTATTGTGGATATCGTAGGCTGATAGCTTATGAATGTATTAATCTCAATAGGCTAAATGATCTAGAGTATAGTGAAGCATTGTGGAACATGTAAGACTTCTTGTAGTGATTGTAAAGGCTTATATTACAAATAAGTACTTAATTTAACACCCTCAACGTATATTCAATAATTAAATACACATTGAAGATGTTACTAAAGTTTTAACTGATTTCCCGACTTGTAAATTTTTTTAAACCAGTTTAGTAAAATAACTTTTCCTCGGTTTCATTGAATTATAAACCTGTCTAGTAACACCTAGTTTCAACCCTAAATTGATTAAATAAATTATTAAGACAAATGTTAACTTGAAAATATAATTCAGGGTGTAAACTATGTATGCTACCTAGACCCTTCTTTGATTTAAAAATCGCTACTCGGTTAACATGAACTACATACTAATATTTATACCAAATCCCATGTCTAAGAGTTTAAAACCATACCATTTATCCATAATACTTATATTACAGGTCCATTTAAAAAGGTAACCTAACTTATAAATTCAAAAATATTAAACAACTGCATATTTAAAATACGAATACATGCCCATTAAACTAGGACGTAGGTGTACATACTATTGCTTACAGATGATAACTTGATTTCCAATGTGTAGCTCATTCTCCAATACTACTAGCCTGATCGACCTACGTGTAATACGAATCACACGCTAAGTATAACTTAGTGAGGCATAAATATACAATATAAACAAATGATATATATATATATATCATTCTTATAACAATGGCATGCAATATCCTGCATAATTTAAAATATTTCATATTTCATCATTTATCATGGTAAATGAGAAACTAACTTATTTCAATGAATCATGGTTTCATGTATGTATGTTCAAAGTCATAACATCATTCTTTCTTTATCAACAATAAATATGATAGACATACTGGTCTATTTACTTGCTTAAAAGCATTTCTTTATTTATAGCCCAAAGTACAATTCATGTGATGCTATGGTATGCGAGTCATCATGACACCGTAGTGTCTATGACGCCGTAGTGTCTGCATCGCCGTAGCGACTGTGATGACTACGTACTCGAGGACGCCCTTTGTTCCTCATATGACACCTTAGTGTCTATCTCAGCACCATAGTGCCTACATTATCTCAGCACCGTAGTGCCTACATTATCTCAACACCGAAGTGCCTACATTAGGCCACAGCTGCTAGGACTCTATGGATATCCAACTATACCAAGATTTCCACACTAGTACTCGGGCAGAACAATATAATATTTTCATATTCAATATCCAATCCATCAATAATATTATCCATAATTAGATAATGGGCAATTCATACCCAAAATCTATAATCTGATTTATCTTAGATAAATCATTATGCCATAATCTTGTATCCCATGTGCTATTTAATTTTTATGCCATTTGCATAATTTGATCAACATACATTTTTCATTTATATTAAGGTCGACTTATCGCAAGTCGTCCTATTTGTAATATGTCATACATGCATGCAATGCACTCACTTGGGCTATGCAAAATATTGAGCCTCACTAAGCTAGTCCTTTACTTTTTCTTTGCCTCGTTTATCCTGGGTTTCCTTATCCTGTTCAGATGCTGCAAATTTGCCCATCGAATATACAATAACATACATGTTAGATTTTTCTTTAGTCTAACACTGCTTAAATATAAAATAATAGTATAAATATTAGAATATAAAAATTTTCCAAAATTTTTTCCTTTTTTTCTCCTTTAGAAGCCAAATAGTTCAATTTGGTCCCTAGTAACCATTTTGCAACTTTTGCAAATTATTGAAGCCCAAATCACAATTTCTCCATAATTCTAACATTCTCCACGAACTTTTACTCAATGCCCTTCAATCCACTAACTTTTGCTAAAGTGACATTTTAGTCATTAATTCCACACACAAGTTGGCAAACTTGTACTAATTTTTCAATCCAACATTTTTTTACCATTTTTCTCAAATTTTCCCTTCTATTTTGATCTTTGGCCGAAATGGTCATTAAACTTTTCCAATGTTGTTTTTCATTCAAAAAAACATTCTAATATGGTCAAAATAATTTTTCCAACATATAATCTTCATTTCCAAGAATTAACAATTAAATCCCCCAAATTCTTCCTACTTCGTAAATTAGGTATCTAAACTTTGCAAGGACTTTATTTTAGTCCTAATGTCATAATCAAGCTTCTAAATTCATAATCTCTTCAAATCCACCATTAACATAATTTTCACAATATTTTCCCTAATTTACCAAACATGCCAAAATAGTCACTTAGGAAATTAGTTGAGAATTTTCCATTCTAATATCAAAATCAAGCTTGTAGAATCATAAATCTTCCATATTCATCCTTAATTTCAAAACCCTAAATGAAACCCCAAATTCTAGGGTTAGGGTTTATGTCTTCAAACATGAAATTAATCCAAATTTAAGCTTGATTTCAACTTCACAACACTTAATTTGCTTAAATCAAACTTTAATTTCAACATAGAACTTGAAACCCTAATTTCTTTCTCATCAATATCATGAACAATTCTTCAAATTACCATGCAAAATTACTATCAAAAGAAAGAGCATGAAGCATAGATCAATTTTTCTCAAAGCAACATACCTTGATTCTAACTTTGGAGCATTCAAATTTGTCTAGGAAAATTTTGTGTGTTTTCCCCTCTTTCTTCCTCTTAGTTTCGAAATTTTGAAGAAAAGATGAACTAATTTGTTCATATTTTAACTTAATATGCCACATGTATAAGATAAAATGAATATTAAATTCATTTAATCCCTTAGATCCAATTAATCCTCCAACTATATCTTATTTTTAAAATTGCCATCTTGTAAAACTGAAACCAAATCTAGTTGAAATCCAACTAGAAACATTAAAATATTCATAAAAATAATATTTTATGAATTTTCCATGGCTTATGGAACTGTCTTTAAAATTCCAATTCGATTCGATTACCCGATAATCGCTTACTACGATTTCCATTTTCCAAACTATCGGGTAAAATCTGAAATTCTCATAATTCTGATTTCCATAAATAAATATTTTTGACATACAAAATTTTCCATAATTTTGTAAAAATTTAAATCTTGAAATTTTGACTCAGTCCAATATACTGATAATTTACCCGAAATCTTTATCGAACAAATTTCTCATAATAATCCTATTTTAGACATTCCTATGAATAATTTAACTCGAACTGATTCCTTTTTACTAGTCTCAATTACTGACATGAGATCTTCCCATAAGGTCACCCATTCTAGTGCTACTTTAGCCTGAGCATGCTTAACTTTGCAGTTCGATCCGGGTATCTGAATTCCACTAAAACTTTAACTATGATTTTTCCAAATATTTGAAATATCGGATCAAACCGGTAATTCTATATTCAGTCCACATCAATAGATGCTCTATCTATTTATGAAATAAAACACCTAACTTTTAGGAAATTACAACTTTGGTCCTTCAACTTTTCATATTTCGACTTCTACTATACAAGTTTTGAAAACTTATCATTTTGGTCACTAAACTTTAACCTTGAATTATCATTCCAATTTTTCCTTGGATTATTACCAAACTTTGCGAGTACCCTAATTTGCATATCCTTTATCTCATGGTACTCTAAATTTTCAGAAATTCCTTCTCTAGAGTCTATAATTAAAGAAATCCTAACTTTTATATTTTATCATTTTAGTCTCTAAATTAGCTTTTAAGCCCTTGACTTAGTCCTAAATGACTCTTAAACAACTTAGCAAATTTTGGGGTATTGCAATTTTCCCCCTATTAAGAAAATTCGTCCTCGAATTTGAAAACGTAATTGTTTAAATAACTTCAGGTACTGATTCTTCATTGTCCCCTCAGCTTCCCAAGTTGCCTCTTCCACTTTATGATTTCTCCAAAGGACTTTGACCAATGGAATTTTCTTATTCCTTAATTCTTTGACTCCATAAGATAAAATATCCACTGGTTCTTCTTCATACGTTAAATCAGGTTGTAACTCAATCTCTTATGGAGTGATAATATGCGAGGGATCTGATCTATACCTTCGCAACATAGATACATGAAATAAATCATGGATCTTGCTCATCTCTGAAGGTAAGGCCAATTGATAAGCCATTGGCCCAACTCTTTTGAGAATTTCAGAAGGTCCAATGAATTTGGGACTTAATTTCCCTTTTCGACCAAAACGTAATATTTTCTTCCATGGTGAGACCTTTAGAAAAACTTTATCTCCAACTTCAAATTCAACATCCCTTCTCTTTTTATCTACATATGCCTTTTGTCGATCCGCGGCTGCTTTGAGATTATTCTGAATAATCTTCACTTTATCTTCCATTTCTTGGGTTAAATCAATCCCGCGTGTTTTTGGATCATTAAGAACATTTCGATCCTGTAATTCGAACCAATTAAGAAGAGTTCTGCATTTTCTTCCATGAAGTGCTTCAAACGGTGCCATTTTGATGCTTGCCTGGTAACTGTTGTTATATGTGAATTCAACTAATGGAAAATACCTTTCCCATGATCCAGTGAACTCAATAATGCAAGATCATAACATTTCTTCTAAGATCTGGATCGTTCGTTCTGACTGTCCGTCTGACTGTGGATGAAAAGCAGTACTAAAATTTAATTTAGTACCTAAAGCCTCATGTAATGCTCCCCAAAATCTCAAGGTAAACCTCTAGTCTCTGTCTGATACCATCGATACTGGGAAACCATGTAGTCGTACTATCTCTCTGATATACAATTCCACATACTTGTACATTGAATAATCCACCCGAACTGGAATAAAATATGTAGACTTCGATAATCGATCCACAATGACCCATATTGAATCCTTTTTGCTGGGCATAACTGGTAGTCCTGTTACAAAATCCATAGTCACTTTTCCCATTTCCACTGAAGAATAGAGATAGGCTGTAACAATCTAGAAGGTACTTGATGATCTGCTTTAACTTGTTGACATATCAGACATTTTGCTACAAACTCTGAGATTGGTATTTTCATTCCCGGCCACCAATAACGGGTTCTCAAATCATGATACATCTTATTACTTCCAGGGTGCATAGCTAATTGGCAATAGTGAGACATTCTTTGGTGCTTCTCATTCAAGATAGAGAAGTTTTGAAAGATTAAAGAAAGTTTTGACATAGGCACCAGTATTAATTCAACTTCTGAGACATAGCAATGATAGAGAAGTTTTGAACAAATCGTCTATAGTATCCAGCTAATCCCAAGAAACTTATAACTTTTGAGACATTCTTTGGTGCTTCTCATTCAAGAATAGCTTGTATCTTTTTGGAATCCATTCTTATTCCATTAGCAGATACAACATGTCCAAGAAAAGTTACTTCAGGTAGCCAAAATTCACATTTGGAAAACTTTGCATAAAGCTACTTTTCTCTTAATGTCTGTAATACCACTCGGAGATGTCGATCATGATCATCTTCAGTCTTAGAGTATACCAAGATATCATCTATAAACACCACCACAAACTGGTCCAAGTAGGGTTGAAACACCTTATTCATCAAATCCATAAATGCGGCAGGGGTGTTTGTGAGACCAAACGGCATTACCAAAAACTCGTAATGTCCATAACGAGTCTTGAATGCTATCTTTGGTATATCTTCTTTCTTAACTTTTAGCTGATAATAGCCTGATCGAAGATCGATCTTTGAAAATATAGCAGCTCCTCTGAGCTGATCAAATAGATCTTCAATTCTTGGCAACTGATACTTATTCTTTATTGTCACCTTATTCAGTTGTCGATAATTTATACACAATCGTAAATATCCATCCTTCTTTTTTACGAATAACACTAGGGCTCCCCAAGGTGACACACTTGGTCGAATATAGCATCGATCTAATAACTCTTGCAATTGAGCTTTCTGCTCCCTTAATTCTGTTGGCGCCATCCTATAGGGTGCCGTTGATACCGGCTCTGTTCTAGGATACACATCTATTCCAAATTGTATCTCTCTATCTGGAGGTAATCTTGGCAACTCATTTGGAAATACCTCTGGAAATTCTCGTACAGTTGGAATATCTTCCAATTTCTTATTTTCTTCTTGCGTATTTACCACATTAACTAAATACGCTTCACACCCATTATTTAACATCCTCTGAGCCATTGCTGCAGAGATTACTGAGTTTAGGTAATCATTTCTTTATCCCACTACAACTACTTCAGAACCATCGGGTCCTTGAAGTACTAATTGCTTCTTTTTACATTTAACATCTGTATCATATGCAGATAGCCAATCTATTCCCAAGATAATCTCAAATTCATGGGATGGTAGCTCCATCAAATTCGCTGGAAATTCAATCTCTTGAATCACTAAGGGACAACTCCTATATATCTGGGTTACTCTAGCACTATGACCAAGTGTATTACTGGCAATCACATCACTATTAATAGCCTCTATAGGAATTCTTCTTTTAGCAACTAGCTTAGAGCTAATATACGAATGTGTAGAACTAGGATCAATTAAAACAAACACAGATTCACCAAAAGTTCAGAAAGTACCTGCTATAATATCTGGATCATGCTTATTCTCATCTGTGCGTATATTATATACTCGAGCTGGGGTTCGAAATTCCTGTGCTGATGCCACCTCTGATCTGGCTTGGATTGACATTCTAGCTTGTCCATTCCACTACGACCACGGCCTCTAGGTGGAGCTACTGCAGATCGTTCTGACTGAATGAGGTTCTCTGTTTGTCCTCGCGGACATTCTCTAGAAAAATGACCCCATCGTAGACAGGCTCTTGTAATCATCCAGCAAACCCCTCCATGCTTCTTCCCACAGTGCTCACATTCTGGTTTAGAAGCTTTTTCCGACTTCTTTGAGCCTGCAGTAGACATTTGAGATGCTTGGGCTCTTTTAGGATAAGGATTCCCGTGTGTAGATCTAGTTCCAGTCTTGCTTTGTTGGCGAAAACCTCTACCTCTCTTAGATTGTGCTGACACAAATGATTCTCTAGGTCTTTTAGTTGATCGAGATGGTTGAGCTCTAACTCGCTCTAGATAGGCCCTTTCCATAGCCTTTGCTTTATTCACCGCATCTTGATAAACTGATAGATTCATGCTTAACATTAATTCCTTGGGTCTTAGATGAAGCCCTTCAATGAACCATTCGCAGCGAGATTTTTTCGTCGGCGTTAATTCAGCTACGTATCAACTTAATCGATTAAACTCCAACTCATATTCATAAACTGAATAATTGCCTTGCTTGAGATCCAGGAACTGTTGAAGCATTTCTCTCTTAAATTGATCAGCAACATATTTGGCATTAAATGCTTCTTGGAAAAATGTCCAAGTTATTTGTTCAGCAGGTACCAGCTCTATAGCATTCGACCACCATATACGATCATGTTCCCTTAAAAGAGATATAGCTCCCTCTAATTTTTCAGCATCAGAACAACTTAACTGATCCAGCATAACCTTAACATCATTTAACCACAAGTCTGCGGCCATTGGACCACCTTCTCCATTGAACTCAATTGCAGCCAATTTCTTAAGCTCTTTAGCAGTTGATTCCCTTACGGGTGCGGGAGCTGTAACTGGTATGGGTGCAGATGACTGCAACCTATTTACCATCGCCTCTAACGCTTGCATTAACGCTCAATATCACTAGAGGTGGATCACGTTGCACCTTATTACTACCGCTTTGAGCCTCTTTCGGGCCCTGGTGACCCATCGCATGACGTGATCCCTCAACGTCCGACATTGTCTATTACAACATATTCATGATCATATTAGTAAAGAGCCACATCAAGTTATATAAGCAATACACCAATAACATATCATCCTAGGGGCATGTACACTTTAAACAAATCACATCTGACTCAGTTTAACCTCCAGAATCGGCTAAACCTTTGCTCTGATACCACTAAATGTAACGCTCTCAACGTATATTCAATAATTAAATACACATTGAAGATGTTACTAAAGTTTTTAACTGATTTCCTGACTTGTATTTTTTTAAACCATTTTAGTAAAATAACTTTTCCTCGGTTTCATTGAATTATAAACCTGTCTAGTAACACCTAGTTTCAACCCTGAAGTGATTAAATAAATAATTAAGACAAATTTTAACTTGAAAATATAATTCAGGGTGTAAACTATGTACGCTACCTAGACCATTTCTTTGATTTAAAAATCACTATTCGGTTAATATGAACTACAGAATATTTATACCAAATCCCATGTATAAGAGTTTAAAACCATACCATTTTCTATAATACTTATATTACAGGTCCATTTAAAAAGGTAACCTAACTTATAAATTCAGTAATATTAAACAACTGCATATTTAAAATAATACATGCCCATTAAACTAGGATGTAGGTGTGCATACTATTGCTTATAGATGATAACTTGATTTCCAATGTGTAGCTCATTCTCCAATACTACTAGCCTGATCGACCTACGTGTAATACGAATCACACGCTAAGTATAACTTAGAGAGGCATAAATATACAATATAAACAAATGATATATATAAATCATTCCTGTAACAATGCCATGCAATATCCTGCATAATTTAAAACATTTCATATTTCATCATTTATCATGGTAAATGAGAAACTAACTTATTTCAATGAATCATGGTTTCATGTATGTATGTTCAAAGTCATAACATCATTCTTTCTTTATCAACAATAAATATGATAGACATACTGGTCTATTTACTTGCTTAAAAGCATTTCTTTATTTATAGCCCAAAGTACAATTCACGTGATGCTATGGTATGCGAGTCATGACACCGTAGTGTCTATGACGCCGTAGTGTCTGCATCGCCGTAGCGACTGTGATGACTACGTACTCGAGGACGCCCTTTGTTCCTCATATGACACCTTAGTGTCTATCTCAGCACCATAGTGCCTACATTATCTCAGCACCGTAGTGCCTACATTATCTCAGCACCGATGTGCATACATTAGGACGCAGCTGCTAAGACACTATGGATATCCAACTATACCAAGACTTTCACACTAGTACTTGGGCAGAACAATATAATATTTTAATATTCAATATCCAATCTAACAATAATATTATCCATAATTAGATAATGGGCAATTCATACCCAAAATCTATAATCTGATTTATCTTAGACAAATCATTATGCCATATTCTTGTATCCCATTTGCTATTTAATTTTCATGCCATTTGCATAATTTGATCAACATACATTTTTCATGTATATTAAGGTCGACTTATCGCAAGTCGTCCTATTTGTAATATGTCATACATGCATGTAATGCACTCACCTGGGCTAGGCAAAATATTGAGCCTCACTAAGCTAGTCCTCTACTTTTTCTTTGCCTCGTTTATCTTGGGTTTCCTTATCCTGCTCAAATGCCACAAATTTGCCCACCGAATATACAATAACATACATGTTAGATTTTTCTTTAGTCTAACACTGCTTAATTATAAAATACTAGTATAAATATTTGAATATAAAAATTTTCCAAAACTTTTTTCTTTTTCTCCCTTAGAAGCCTAATAGTTCAATTTGGTCCCTAGTGACCATTTTGCAACTTTTGCAAATTATTCAAGCCCAAATCACAATTTCCCCGTAATTCTAACATTCTCCACTAACTTTTACTCAATGCCCTTCAATCCACTAACTTTTGCTAAAGTGACATTTTAGTCTAATTCCACACAAAAGTTGGAAAACTTGTACTAATTTTTCAATCCAACATTTTTTTTATCATTTTTCTCAAATTTTCCCTTCTATTTTGACCTTTGGCCGAAATTGTCACTAAACCTTTCCAATATTTTTCATTCAAACAACATTCTAATATGCTCAAAATAATTTTTCCAACATATAATCTTCATTTCCAAGAATTAACAATTAAATCCCCCAAATTCTTCCTGCTTGGTAAATTAGGTATCTAAACTTTGTAAGGACTTTATTTTAGTATTAATGTCATAATCAAGCTTCTAAATTCATAATATCTTCAAATCCACCATTAACATAATTTTCACAATATTTTCCCTAATTTACCTAACATTCCAAAATAGTCACTTAGGAAATTAGTTGAGAATTTTCCATTCTAATATCAAAATCAAGCTTGTAGAATCATAAATCTTCCATATTCATCCTTAATTTCAAAACCCTAAATGAAACCCCAAATTCTAAGGTTAGGGTTTAGTCTTCAAACATGAGATTAATCCAAATTTAAGCTTGATTTCAACTTCACAACACTTAATTTGCTTAAATCAAACTTCAATTTCAACATAGAATTTGAAACCCTAATTTCTCTCTCATCAATATCATGAACAATTCTTCAAATTACCATACAAAATTACTATCAAAGGAAAGAGCATGAAGCATAGATCAATTTTTCTCAAAGCAACATACCTTGATTCTAACTTTGGAGCCTTCAAATTTGTCTAGGAAAATTTTGTGTGTTTTCCCCTCTTTCTTCCTCTTAGTTTCGAAATTTTGAAGAAAAGATGAACTAATTTTTTCATCTTTTATCTTAATATGTCATATGTATAAGATAAAATGAATACTAAATTCATTTAATCCCTTAGGTCCAATTAATCCTCCAACTATATCTTATTTTCAAAATTGCCATCTTGTAAAATTGAAACCAAATCTAGTTGAAATCCAACTAGAAAAATTAAATATTCATAAAAATAATATTTTATGAATTTTTCATGGCTTATGGAACTGCCTTTAAAATTCCAATTCGATTTGATTACCTGGTAATCACTTACTACGGCTTCCATTTTCCAAACTATCGGGTAAAATATGAAATTATCATAATTCTGATTTCCATAAATAAATATTTTTGGCATACAAAATATTCCATAATTTTGTAAAAATTAAAATCTTGAAATTTTGACTCTGTCCAATATACTGATAATTTACCCGAAATCTTTATCGTATAAATTTCTCTTAATAATCCTTTTTCAGACATACCTACGAATAATTTCAACTCGAACTGATTCCTTTTTATCAGTCTCAATTATTGACATGAGACCTTCCCATAAGGTCACCCATCCTAGTGCTACTCTAGCCTGAGCATGCTTAACTTTGCAGTTTGATCTGGGTATCATAATTCGACTAAAACTTTAATTGTGATTTTTCCAAATATTTGAAATATCGGATTAAACCAGTAATTCTATATTCAGTCCACATCAATAGATGCTCTATCTATTTATGAAGTAAAACACCTAACTTTTGGGAATTACAACTTTGGTCCTTCAACTTTTCATATTTCAACTTGTACCATACAAGTTTTGAAAACTTATCATTTTGGTCACTAAACTTTAACCTTGAATTCTCATTCCAATTTTTCCTTGGATTATTACCAAACTTTGCGAGTACCCTAATTTGCTTATCCTCTATCTCATGGTACTCTAAATTTTCAGAAATTCCTTCTCTAGAATCCATAATTAAAGAAATCCTAACTTTTATATTTTATCATTTTAGTCACTAAATTAGCTTTTAAGCCCTTGACTTAGTACTAAATGACTCTTAAACAACTTAGCAAATTTCGGGGTATTACACTTAAGGTATACTAACTTTTTTATTTAGGTAACTAAAGTATTTTTTGTCAAAATAAGTACCTAAAGTATACTTTTTGGTTAAATCAAGTACCAAAAGTATACGTTTGGTCAAAATAGGTACCTAAAGTATTTTTTCATCAAAGTAGGTACCTAAAGTATATATTTTTCTTAAAATATACCTAATTTATTTTTTAATCAATGTCACGTGATAACTTTTAGGAACCTAGATGAATATATATATATATATATATATATAGTTTAAGTACCTATTTTAACCAAAAATTACTTTAGGTGCCAAAAAATATACTTTAAGTACTTACTTTTACGAAAAAATATTTTGAGTACATATTTCGACCAAAAAGTATACTTTAGGTACTTAAATTAACCAAAAGTAAACTTTAGGTACTTATTTTGACCAAAAAGTATGGAAGAGTAGAATTGTATCATTGAGCTATATAAGCTCAGCGTTCGAAATCGTTGTTCTGTTCGCATGTTAGTAGGTGGATTCGTGAAAAAGGAGCACATCACCGAGGGATTTTCGAGCATCGTATCGCTACAGAGTACAATACTTATGTTTTAGTCTTGGGCAAATATATTCATAGGACCTTACAATTATTGAGTTCGTAACGATATTTTAATATACGATGTATAAACTCGGAGCTCCTATTTTGTAAACTGATTTATACGAGTTATTTAATTATATAAAATTATGGGTGATTAAATGCTTTAATGATGGCTAAATTTATGGTTTTCAAACGAAAATTTTGGGGTTAGTTATTTGGTGGTCTGAATGTAGCACTTCAGATCCCGATTAGAATAAGGATGTTACACTTAGGGATGACCATTTGACCCAGACCCGACGAGTTTCAACTCAACCCGATCCTATAGGGTTTAGTGTTTTTTAAAGAAAATTTTGTGTTCGGGTCGATTTTGAGTTGAGTTTTTTAGGATAGTGTCGGGTTTGGGTCTAAGGTGAAAAAATATTCGACGTGGCCCGACTTGAAATAATAATTTACTTTTATTCTAAATATTTTTGTATAATTTTTATAATGTCTCTCTCTTTTTTTCAAATATCTCATTTTTTAATAAAAATGTAATAATGATTATAATGTTCTCTCTATTTGTATTTTTTTCAATTAACTCTCTATTTTATCGAATAAAAATGAAAAAACAATTATTTATGTCGGGCCATCAGGGTTTGGGTTTTTACTCTAAAATTCGGGCCGGGTGGAACATCATAAAATGTTGGGTCGGGTTCCGATGGAGGTACTATATTTTCGGGTCGTGTGGGGATCAACCAAAAACCTGATTCTAACCCGACCCATGATCATCCTAGTTACACTGAGGCTGACAACTTGCATAAGATTAAGGAGATTGTAAACGTTAGATTACAAAAGATTAAGGAAAAAAGAACATTAATGGAAGCAAATACTATCAATTCTCAACTTCCTATAGAATGGTGAATTGTTGCTATGTAAATACTTGTCAATGAAAGGTACTTTCGCCGGTTCAAAATTTGTATAGGTAAATAAAAGTTGGGGAAAAAGCAATGAGACAGATATGGAGAGTAGCATTTTGTGAATGTGGTTTGCAAATTTTTGGCAACACATTTTCAAGTGCACGTGGCGTAATAATCTTCAAAATCTCTAGAAACACGTTTCTTTTTCAACCAATGGTCCTGTTTGCAAGTAATTCAACATGTAAGCATCAATCTTTGATACATCACAATGTATATGCTATATAAAAGACAAATTATATTTATGTGTTATTAGTCTTAATTCATAATGTAGACAAAGAGAAAGAAACTCTGGTACGAAATAATATTCACCGGTGAAACTCAATCATGTCACTGTTGCCACATGGAAGAGTGTTGGCCTCAACAAGGTGAGCAAACAATGCTCCATCAAAGCTAGTTTTCTTGAACCATAAGTTTAAGACAGATGAGAGTGGTCGAGGGTTTGATCATAAATTTATTAGTTAAAACACGTCTAGACCTGTAGAACGCGAAAAATTGATCATTAAAGTCGTTCCGATAGATCTTTTGTGGAAAAAGTTTGTTTTGCTGGTTTTTCTTCCCTTGTTCGTTTTTCAACCATCGTTGTCCTATACCAACCATACAGTTCATTTCAATATGTAAAAATGAGGGAATTTGCATGGCATGTTCGTGCAGGAACCGTACGACCCTATCATGTCTTTCAACATCTTTCGGACAAACTAACACTTTTCTTGCCCTTTCAGGCGCTCTGTCCTGTCGTCGTGAAAGGCTTCAGCTTTTTCTTTTGTTTTATGGCCATAATTGTAATCCAAAGTACATCTAAAATGTTTTCAATCAATGAATTTTATAGATTTTGCTAATCTTTTATATCCATTTTATAAAATAGGTAAAATTTTGATACACAAGCCTGCAATTTACACTATAAAGATCAAATTTTAAATTTTTAACCTTAAACCTAAAAAACTAAACTTTAAACCTTAAATCCTATCTCTTAAATTCTAAACGCTAACATTAAATTCTAAACCCTACAACCTAAACCCCTAAACTAAAATCCTAACCTCTAAAACTAAAATGCATGTGTAAAATTTAGTTTACACGGCCTGTATATTAAAATTTTTTCCTTTTATTATCTATATTTTGAGAATAGAAATCTCTGCTCTTTTTTAGTGCCCCTATTTATGTCATCTTAAAATTTAAGTTTAGGGCTAAGGTTATTTTTTAGGGTTTTGGGAATTGTGGTTAGGATGTATTTTTTAGGGTTTGAGCTTAGGGTTTAAGATATAGATTTTTTTATTAGGGCTTAGAATAGAATTTAAAAGATGCACAAAAAGGATCTTGTTGGTCTGTTTTGGGATCCTCTATCCTTTTTAACAATTTAATTTTTAAGATTTAAATAGAGGTCCCTCACTGAAAGTGCATTGTATTTTGTGACTGCATGCAATTTTATATTTTATATATGCTTATCATGAATAATAACATAATAATAAAATATGGCAACACATTGATAAAACACCTATTAATATGAGAACTAATCCAAGAGTCCATGAAAAGGGTATAAAAACAAAATAGTGAAATAATGGCCAACTACAGAAACGATGAAAAATTTAACCTTAAAAAGAAAAGTTTTGTAAAAATAAAGACAAAAATGAGGAGACTTATTAAAAAAAACTCAAATTTACAAAACAAATTTAGAGAAATGATAATGAGGAAAAGAAAAGGAACGAAGAAATGAAAGAAACTGACAATTAATCCTAAACCGCTCATAATGATATCAGACGGAATTTACTAATTTTAACCAATAAATAATTTAGAGTCAAAGAAAAAATTAAAAAATAATTATTAGTTTGAAAAAAAAATTAGGAAGAAAAAACTTTGATACACAGGTCGTGTAAACTTTAGTTTATACGTGTCTTTTAGTTTTAAGGGTTAGGGTTTTAGTTTAGGGTTTAAAGTTTAAGGGTTTAGGTTGTATGGTTTAGAGTTTAAGGTTAGCGTTTAGAATTTAGTGTATAGGGTTTAAGGTTTAGGGTTTAATTTTTTAGGGTTAGGGTTGGAAATTTAGAATTTGAGTTTTTATGATGTAAATACGCATGCTTGTGTAAAATTAGATTTACACAACCTGTGTATCAAAGTTTTACCCTTTTATGAACGTTTTCAAAACAATAACAAAAGTTTTAACATAAACAAAATAAAAATAAGAAGACATATTAAAAAAAACTTCAAATTACAAAACAAAACTTAGAGAAACGACCATGAAAAAAGTGGAAGAAAAAAAGTATGAGGAGACGAAATAGACAGACAAAGACTAACAACTAATCCTCAAATTGCTCATAATCATAACAATTAATTATTAGTTTAAAAAAATATTATCATTATGTTGCATTTCTTTGGGTTTTTTTTTCCAACTTTTTAAAGTGTGATCGGGTTTGATGTTTTGTTTTTAGGCGAGATTTGATTTTTTTTCGTATTTTGAGGATGTTTTTTTTTCTGTTTGATTGGTATACTTTAATTTTATAACCTCTTTTTGAGTCTTCATTTATAATAATAAAATCAAATCGCTTAGAAGAAAATTAACATTGTTAGTATCGGCCAACTACGACCATGTAAATATCTAGTTACAATCATCTGCGAACATACCATATAACGATCTAATTTTTGGATTAGTAAGTCGGGTCTCAGACTCGGGTTATGGGCTTTTATTTTCGAAACCTATATTAAGGTTATATAGATTTGGGCCTATTAATTTGGGGAGAAGGTTTTGAATTTTAAATAGGTGTGGGTGGTTGGAAAAAGGGGAGAAGATATTATGAGGAGAGAGAAAAAGGGAAAAAAGAGAGAGAAAAGAGAAAATGAGAGAAAAGTTAAAGGAAGAGTTTTTAAACTTCGATATACGGAGATTCGGTTGTCCGTTGTCGACACCTCCACCGTCGTTGTGTTTAACTTTTCAAGACGAGTTCGTCGGTACCAGCGGCACCATCATCGGAGTAGCCGTCGAAAGGGGTGAGGGAGAGGAAGTTTTGGGTTGTTGAGTTGAGGGGATTAGAGCACTCAAAACGAAGAACGAAGGCCACCATCATGCTCATCGACGTCAAGACAGTCGATCTGGACATTCACCATCACCGTTCGGCCATTGAAAGCTACCGTACGCACCGTCGCCTGCGCGTGGGCAACGTTTGATCGAGAGTGGGCAACTTATCTAGCTGCTGGGTTGGGCAGCTGTTGGGCTGAGCCGAGCCAACCTGCCAAGCCGCTAACCGATCCGCGGAGCCGCGTTGACCATTGATCGAGCTGTTGACTTTTTTTTAGAGACCTTACATGGGGGTTTCTCGACGTTATGAGTTTGTTGGCGCAATTTTTTTTGCCAAATTCGAGCCCAGTAAGCTATTTTTATGCGTTTGACCTTGTGGATTAGTTAGTGAATGAGGTTAATTAATAATTATGGTATTCGTATATTTATGAGGATTGTTCGAGCTCGAATACTAGATCGAAAGGAGCATGTGAGGAGCCCGAGTAAGGATTTATCACTTTGGCTTAAGGTTAGTACACCTCGAACTCCTATTGCTTCATGAGCATCATAAATGTGATTGCTTTGCGTGTTAGTATCTGCAAAATATGTAGATGATGAATATACATGTTTGGAGACCAATAGTATGAGACTTGATATCTGTGTGAGGCATGATGATGTTGTGAATATGATGGGTCTCATGGAGACTTTAGAGACCGTGTACGATCATTTGAGATGTTTGTATAATTACTTGGTGACTGTTTGATTTATTGATAATTGTGATGCCTTATATGTTTGATCAAAACGAATTAACGTGATTGATGGGAATTATGCTTAAGGGATAAATACTTGATTAAATGATTATGAAGTCGGTAATTAATATTAATTGAATGAATGCGTTAGTAAACAAACCCTAATGACTTTTATAAGCTTTAAGGATCGAGTAAAGCGTTGTAAAAGCATAATCTAAGGAAATTGTACGAACGCATGAGTAAGGTATCGGTACGAAATTTTTTCGTATCGATACGTGATTGGGGACAGTATCAGTACGGGTCGACCCGTACCGGTACTCATAGAAATTAAGGATTTCTCGTAAGCTATATTAGTATCGGTACTCAGGGGTACTGTATCGATACTCGTGTTCAAGTATTGGTACCCATTGAATAGATTAATCTCTAAATGCAAATTATGAATAGAAATTGATGAGTATGTTAATAACTGATTTATACATTGATAAATGAGATAACAGAGATTTATGGTGATAATAAATGGGATTAATTAACGTAATAAGAACTCGATAATGTAAAATAAATAATGTGTTCACGATTAGCAACAATAAGGGATCTTTGGGATCACGTTGCTTGTCTGCGGGATAGGCATTTGATTTGGTTGAGTCGATGATTGATGGGATCCGGATGCCCAGAGAAAGAGTGTTGCAACACATGGTTAGAGATACCGAATGAAGGTTACCAATGCTATGTAACCCGGGCCTCATTCAAAGATACTCGATGGGGGATTCCGAGTATGGGTGTATGTTCTTATGCTATGTGACCCAGCCTCACCCAGGGTGTATGTTCCGATGCTATGTGACTCAGTCTCACCAAGAGTGTATGTTCCGATGCTGTATGACCCGGCCTTACTCTAGAGTTGTTGTGGTTGTTGATATGTGTTCTTGCCTAGATGATCTGATGAGATCTCGGGTATGGTTGGTCCTTGTGTGCCATGTATGATGATTGCTTTGATGAAAGCATGTGTTTAGGCGACTAGTGGTAGCGCCACGTGTTTATTTAGCTCTTTTTATTGCTCGTACTAGCTTGCATGCTTATGTTTATGATTAGCATGAAGTATGGTAGAGTAGATGTGTATCACTGAGCTTTGTAAGCTCTGCGCTCAGAATCGTTGTTTACGTGGTAGGTTGATCGTTGGATCTTGGGATCGAAGAGCATCATCAGTATAGGATTCCAGCATGTGGTGTTTTCTAGAGTAATAAAAAGAGCTAAATATATTCTTAGGACCTTACGTGATGGAGTCCGTAATTCAATATTTTGAAATTGTATTAATCAAGTCGAATGTTAAATGTTTTAAATTAAACTGGAGCTCATTTTTAACTATTTAAATTATTTATCTATGTTTTCAAATATTGGATTTAATGTTTTTGGGAAATAACTTATTTAGGCTAAATCGAGTTGAGACTTTTTATGGTAACGGGTTGGGCTTAAGGCCCAAATATAACATCCAGGTCTAAGGTGTTACATACCAACAAGGCCAAAGTCATTTTGTTGCAGACTTAACATACGAACGCTATCCGAGTTCGCACCAATGTCCGAGTCATAGCTAAACCCAACTCACTAAAACACATGTTCTCTTCGATTGATACGTACGTGTCTTTACCTCGTCTAGCCTCTTATAAGGAGCCATGCATCTAAAAACAAAGATAAGCCCAAGAGGATTTAGACCAGATCCTAGAGAACAAACTACCTGAACCGCAGATCTCTATTCTTTGAAAGACCCAAGAACTATCTTCTAAAAGGGTTGCTCACATTAGTGATCAACAATTGGTGCGGTGAGCGTGAATCGAACACAACTTCAGTCTGATTCTTAAAATATGACGATGAGCAACCCTCGACGAGAAATTATAGATGAAGTGCAAGAGGAAACCCCATTCTCTTAAGCCAGAAACAACCAGCTAGCTAACATGCAAAGTAGACTAGAAATTATAGAGGAATAACTCATACCGCATTAAAGCAACTTCGACTGCAACAAGCGTGTATTAGAAAGCAGATGCAACATTCAGTAATAAAGTAGGGCGAGAAGATGTTAGAGGAATCGTGGACAACTACAACTAAAACGACAGAGGGGTAATGCATACATGAAACAAGAATCAACCAAGATGCCCCAGCGGTAAGTCCCTTAAGAATTTTGGTTGAAGATACGCGAAACTCACAACCCCTAAACCTCGATAGAAAGAAAGAGGCCTACCATCCTATAAGGATAGAGGAGAATCACAAAAATAGAAGAGTAATTACAATATTGGTTAGAAAGGAAACACGAAAGAGTCAAGCAAAGAGAAGGGCCTAGCGGTAGGTAGAAAGCCGAATCATAAAAGGGACCACCATTCTGATTCTGAATGTACCACCCTCTCACGGATCTTCCATCGCATATTCTATATCAGGTAAAACACCTAAAAATACTAGAGCCCCCACCGCAAATGAGGCCAAACCAAGATAGAGAATGATCGGATAAAATATGCAAATTCCATAGGGTGCAAGGCCACGACACAGATGAGTGTATCCATTTGAAGAATGCAATGGAGTCTGCGTTAGAAGGGGCAATTGGAAAGGTTTATTATGAGCAAAATAGAAGGGTGCTCAACAGAAACATGAGGGTGCTCGTTGGCGTCGGCGAACCCAAAACTCAAAACATAACTACTCCTTTCCTTTTTCTAAACCCAAATATGATACTGATTTTCCTTAAAAACATCCCAATTTTGCCAAAATTTAGGAAGACTAAAACCCTAAAACCCCCCCATTTTCTCTAGAAAACAACTTTGAAAAATGAAAGAAAACAAAGGGCCTTGTATAATTGGCCATTCGAAGACTATCTTTTATTGGAGACAGTGGCTCGTTCGGAGATCGGCAATCTGAAGACCAAACAGTAATAAGCCCTAATCTATTTTCCTTTTTTGGTTTGAATAGGGAAAAAGAATTCTTTACCTCAGAAGGCTTTTTTATTTTGTATTGATTAGAATATAAATCCCTGAATGGGTTACAATTGTTTTGGGTTTTATTTTTAATGCCCTTGATATTACATAAAACCTGAAAAAAGAAAAAGCTACCGAAATATGCTATTGGTTCCTTCATTTCTTGTTTGTATTCATATGCTATTATGAAAATGTTGGAAATTTGCCATTGTACTGCATGGCATTCCTTGTCTTTGTTCCCTTACATGTGGTGTGGACGAACGAGGGAGAGGAGGGGACCAGAGAGAGGTTGTTGTTCATCGACGTGGCTGGCTGTGGTCCTTCAGGCTATCGTGGCATGAAGCTGAAGGGGTATAGGGCGCATGGGCGCGTTGTAGAATAAGAAGGGTCGGTCGGTACCACGCACGAGCAAGTGGAAAGAATAAGAGTCTTTCTTGCTTACATCTGGACCGCAAAATTTTTCTTAGATCCAGACGGCTGGTAGAGGGTTGCATAGAAGCCTAAGGGAATTAGGGTTTTTTGTTTTTAGATATGGGTTAAATTTAGGTTTGGGCCCTAATCGGTCCATATATATACTAGGTTTAACTTTTTTGTAAATGGATTCTTTATAAATGGACTAACATATATTTATTTGCTTAAATAGACTTTTATTTAATTACTATTAATTAGTTTTTTGTATTTTGGTTTAATTTAAAAACAATAATATAAATAATAATAATAATAATAAACTAAATTAAAATGAACCAGGTCGAGAGACCCAGATAAAATCAGTGATTACAACTGTCTTTCTTTACTCATTCTTGTGAAATGAGAATAGAGCAAAGATCAAAAGCACTAATTTTGTCCCACTTTCTTGTTTAAAGATCGGAGCTACGAGTTCTTCCTATATAGAACTTTTTCGCTCTTCTCTTGTTTGACTAGAGCATTGGGGCTGCAAGTTCTTCCTATATGGGAAGTTTTGCTTTTCTTCATCTGAAGCATTGGGGCTTCAAGTTCTTCGTATATAAAACTCTTCTCTTTTTCTTGGCAAATTCTTAGAATGATATATTCTTCATATATAGAATTTTTCGCCTTTTTTCTCTTAGAGCCTTGGAGCTATTAGTTCTTCCTATATAGAACCTTTCGTTTTTCCTCAGATTCTTCGAGCTATGAGTTCTTTCTATATAGAACTTTTAGCTTTGAGATGATACCCGTTTTCTTATGGCGTGAGTAGCGAAAGAGTTTTCACTGCTTCCCAAAAGGCTTAAGACTAAAAATCCATAAAGTGATGCCTTGCCTTCTTGTCGTGATGGCAAAAAAATCTTATGTCCATCTTCCTATTGGAAATATATGACCTACAAAATACAAATATTCAACATTAGTCAATTGTTTCAAACTTTTATTATTCATCTCTAAGAAAATATTGGATTGCTTTAAGGGAAAATATCTTTAAGGAATAAATATCTCTTGTAAGGATCAAATTAAAGTTTTCACTTTAAGAAATAATGTCCTTATGAAAGGACCAAATTAAGGAATTTTAATTTTTAGAAAAGCATCATTGTGAAGGAAATGAATTAAGAAATTCTTGTTTTAAGAAAAATGAGTCCTTATGAAAGGATCAAATTAAAAATATCCTTTTGAAAAGATCTCGTTAAAAGTTTCTTTTTTTTAAATATCTTTATAGAAGGATCGAGTTAAAAGACTCTTTGTTTCATGAAAACTTGTCCTTATGAATGGATCGAATTGAAAAATTCTGGGTTTTAAGAGAAACATCCTTACGGAAGGATCAAACTAAGGAATTTTGAGTTTTAAGCAAAACAAGTCCTTATGAAATGGTTGAATTTAAAAAAAATCTCGTTTTATGGAAATGTGTCCTTACGAAATGATTAAATTCAAGAATATGGTTGTGTGAAAAACATCCTTATGAAAGGTCATGTTAGATTTTTTTGGAAATAAGTCCTTAAGCAAGGATAAAATTAATAAATTCTTTAGGGTTTTGAGAAAAATTAAGCAATGAATTAAGAAATTCTTCGAGGTTTTAAGAAAAACCTCCTTAAGAAATGATCAAATTGAAAATTTTCATTTTATGAACAACATTATTATGGAAAGATCAAATTCAAGAATTTTTTAGGAAACATCCTTATGAAAGGATCAAGTTAAAAAATTTGTTTTAAGAAAAGCATCCTTATGAAAGGATCAAATTAAGAATTCGAGTTTTAAGAAAAACATCCTTATAGAAGGATCAAATTAAGAAATTTGGGTTTTAAGAAAAACACCCTTATAAAATAATGAAATTAAGAAATTTGGGTTTTAAGAAAAATATCCTTAAGAAAGAATCGAATTAAGAAATTCGAGTTTTAAGAAAAATATCCTTTAGAAAGGATCGAATTAAAGAAATTCGGGTTTTAGGAAAAAAATCCTTATGGAAGGATAAAATTAAGGAAATTTGGTTTTGAGAAAAACATCCTTAAAAAAGGATCGAATTAAGAAATGCTTGTTTTAAGAAAAATGTCCTTATGAAAGGAACAAATTAAGAAAAAAATCCTTAAAAAGGATCAAATTAAGAAATTCAGGTTTTAAGAAAAACATCATTAAGAAATGATCGAATTAAAAAATTCTTGTTTTAAGAAAAACGTCCTTATGAAATGAAAGAATTAAGAAAAGCATCTTTAAGAATGGATCAAATTAAGAAATTCAGATTTTAAGAAAAACATCATTAAGAATGATAGAATTAAGAAATTTGATTTTAAGCAATGGACTTGCAAGCTACATTAAGGAAAATGTAACAATGTAGACGACACGCAAGCACATGCTTTCTTGGACGGTGCACAGGTGCACGAAAATCGTGTCAAAGTTATCTTCTCGGATACTGCTTGTTCGACTTCCTGTATAATGTCACAATTAGAATAATGCGTGAGCATGTTTTATGATGCAAAGATGCATATGTTCATTGTAGAATGATATTCTCAATATTAATGGAAATGAAAGATGTATGAAATTCTTGCTAAGATCCTCTTAAATCGGCTTAATACTCATGTCTTCGTTCTTTGGAGTAGGTATTATTCATCTTTGGACTTCTACCACTCATCATTCTTATGCCCCAACAAAGTTTTGCCCCCCAGAATTTTGTTTTTTATTCTCTAGTCAAACCTTCAAGTCGAGTAGCCTTAGTTGATATCATACCTTGCATGTTCTATGGACAAAGATATCCTACCACTATAATTTTGCCACAAAAGCTCTTCATCATATCATGTCATGTAGTACCCCTCATATTGGGCCTTACCGACGGTGTTGCATTTTGAAATTTATCTCTAAAGCAATACAAAGAAATCTCTTTGTTTTAAATAATGTCAGTTTGTTGATCGGCATTTCAATGAAGGATGCCTTTTTGGATTAACATACAGGAACTTGAAACCAAAATCTTAATAGAAAGAAAAAGAATAGAATATGATGCCCTGGATATCGAGTGCAAGAGCGTCTCAAATTCAACCCTTTGATTATCATTTCAAGCATAGCTTGTGTCTATGATGACTTTGAATATTATGGAGATATTTGAAGTTGTGAGATTTCTCCCAGATCGCTTGGTTCATCCTTATGATTACCACATTGCTTGATCCCGTTGAAAACTACTCCTTTTCAGTTCTTATTATTTTTCTCCACCCAAAGATATGTTTGAGTTTTCTGGAGTTGTTTAACCAGTGAAATGCAAAAATATTATTCTAAGAAAAAATTCCAAGTGCATGTGCATGCTTCTAATTGAAACTAGTTATTATTGCATTATTATTGTTATACTCGTATCTTCAAGGATTCATATTTGACGCTAGGGTATTGAACTAGTAGAGTATAGCTCCTTATTAGGTTTGTCAACCCCATGACTCTATCAAAGTGCTCCGAGATTTATTTAATTGTTCATAAATTCATTTTTTTCATTTTTCATCCATTTTTTCATCTTTTATATTTTGGACGTTGGTTACAATTCATGTGTTTTTATTAGGGCATAGAAGACTACGCTTAGAACCTCAATTTCAAGCAACTATACTCAGTTAAACTTTTCTAAAAGATTTTCTCATCATCAAAAGGCATCAAAGGAGTATTAGTCTTACCTTTCGTGAGTCGCCGACCAAAGTAGGCTGAGTAAGAAATCACACATAATCGTTATCACAATATTCAACTGATCTTTGCATCAGAATCAATGTCACATCATGCAATGAGATCTAGGGACCTACAAGGGTAAGAGGGGATATATATATATATGTGGTTTCAAGGTCATTGTATGCTAAGAAAAATAAATCTTTCATTAGAATAAAAATCCGCAGACATAACATATGCCCCTGTTGCGTGTTTTAAGTGCTACGCAATTGGTGCAAGTGTACACGTCGCAGGTAATAAAGTGATATGATAAGTATCGAGTATCGTTTCCACATGGATTGGTTTTGGCCATTTTGCTTAAGTCACTGCAATTGTTTAAAGAACTAAATAATAATAATGAATTGAGATAAGGTAAACTAAATCTAAAGAATTGAAATAAAAGAAAGAGGAAACCGAATTAAGAGAGTAGGCCGAGTTATCGTGAGTCGTGGTGTGATAGTTGAATGGACTGTCGTAGTAATTGAGTGCTAGAGTAGCTCAGTCGTTTCGTCAATTGGATCCAGTCAGATTACTTGGGCAATTCTACGATTGCCTGGGCAATTGGGAATAGAGCAGTTGCCTGGGCAATTGGGCGATAACCTTCAAAGTTCGGTGAAGCGTTCTTCAATGGTTTCTCGTTATCCCTAACTCGAAACACTGTTGATTGTGCATGTCTTGATAATACATCCCTCTGTGAACCAAGGGTGGACAATAACCAATCTTGCGCTCCTTTTAGCCGTTGAAATCCACAAATTATCCTTAAGTCGTATTAGTCTTCACCATCGATTGATTGTATGAAAACAATGCTCATTCGTTTCTTGAATCTAACTCTCCCGATATTAGATAAATGGATGAATTCATGAGATCCTCTCCCAATTCACTCGTAATCAAAATTAAGAACCAAGAATGAACAAACTTTGAATTGAAATTGCAAACTCAGCACCTAAACAAATCTAATCGTTCTCACAACCACAAAAACACAATAACCAAATCTAATTAAATTTAGTTCATGGGTTGGTGCAAAAGAAACATAAAAAAAGAAGATGTCGATAGCCCTCTATTTTTCTCTCTAAAATTTGACTCCCCTCTTGAGGTTGGCGGCTTGGTCTTATATAAGAGATAGCTAGGTCGAAGTCCTTCTTGAGGAGGAAGTTAAATTGGAATAAAATAATATAAAAGAAATAAATCTCTTTTATTATATTTTTATTCCTCCAAAAACTCCTCATAAAACTCTTGGAATTTAATCTCTTTTTAATCTCTTCTTGGAACTCTAACTCTTCTAGGATTTATCCTTGCTTTTCGCAATTTATCTCGAACACCTTGGATTTATCCAGTCATCACAATCCGCTACCATGCCATCTTATCCTCAATTGCTTTGGCAATTTCCCGATTGCTTGGGCAATTAGTTCCTGCACACAAAAGCACACCAAAGCAGTATCTTTTTCCACAAAATCAACCGAATTGAGTAATCAAGCTTAATGGCAAAAGAAATTATGCATGAATGCCTGATAATGCAACTAAAATGAGCCTAAGTCTAACAACAATTAAGAGTAAAAAGGGTAGAAATATAGTACTTTTTCACACTTAACACACCCCAAACTCGAACTATTGCTTGTCCTCAAGCAATGCAAAACTAATAATTCCCTGCAGAGACTTCAATCATCAAAGACATGCTTTAAACTTGACTTCAAACCTCAGAACCGTGGCACAAAGTATAATCACCTTTTGAATTTTTCGGATAGCACAAAAATTTCCCGAAACCAAACTATAATGCTCGTAAAAATGTGTATGCGTGGTTGTGTTCAAGTTGATTTTCAAGATTCTATGTGAATAATGTGCTTTTATTAATTTAATTACCGGGGCATTTAATTTTAAGCTTACTAGAGCCAATTTCAGGCACCTCTAGCAAAACAAGCAATTTCTTATTTTAATGTTAATCAACTAGAGCCAATTTTGGGCACCTCTATTGATTCTTAACTAGAGCCTGTTTCAGGCACCTCTAGCAAGAAATTTTTCAAATTTTATTTACCCAATAGTTTAAGCAACGTATGTTCACTAAGTTTCTTTCAATCAACAAGCCACAATCGTGTCAATAATATTCAGCATCGTAGTAAAATTCTAAGTTCTTTCCATGCAATCCTAAGTTTAAAGGTTGTTTAAATTAAGTGCAGTGGAAAAAATTCATCATTGGATATTCAACAAGTCTCAAGCAATTAAATCCAATCAAAGGCATGACAAGTAACATGTGCAACCTATATGCGATTACTAAAGATGAATGCAACTAAACATGAAACTAATTAGAAACAAATACCCTCCCCCAAACTCGAGAGAACCATTGTCCTCAATGCAAGTAAAAATTAAAATGTAATTGAGTTAGTTGGAAAGGTCGTCGCCTTGAATGATGAGTTTCCTTCGAGCCATTTGCTTGCTTCGTTTTCCAAGTCGTGGTGGTTGAATACGTGTGGCTGGTGGCACAACTTGAAATTTTACTTTCGCCATCTCATCGCGTGCTTCACTCTCTTTATCAGTTTCTTCAATGATTAAAGCTTTACGCTTCGGCTTTAGTGGTGCGACCGGTTGTGATGTTACGGGTTCGGAGATAGACTCGTCTGAATCGGTGAATCCGTGCAGGGATTTAGTGTGAGCTGTTTCAGTCATGGGTTCCTTGCCTTTATCTTTTTGCTACAGTTGCCTCAGCATTTTTAGTTGCCTAGGCAACTAGTTCGGTAGAAAAATTGGGAAGGGAATGGTGTAATAGCTACATCGCGATCCTTCATGTACTGCATGAACAACAATTGATGAGCCTTCATTTGCTCCAATAGATGGGATAGTGGGCGGAGCATCTCTTCGATTCAACTCATGTTCACTGAGGTAGGTTCGCTTGCCTGGGCATCAGGAATTGCCGAGGCATTTTTGGTTGCCTGGGCAATTTTCAGAGCATGTGATTTCTTTGGTAGTGTTGGTTCTCTCGTTGGTTCCTCGCCCATGATTCGTAAAGTATGTGTTGATGGTAGTGACATCAACATGAATCGCTCTACCTCATAAACACAAGGGTTATCCAGATTAGAAATATGAGAATAAAATTCCCTTACCCATGAGATGTCTCCCAGTTAGAAATCGTCTCTCAATGAGTGGAGACACGAATCGTCGGCAAGAAGACTCGAGTGCTTGAGACAAACTTACTCCGAGCATGGTTTTGAGTTCTTGAGGGTTCTTGATTGGAAAGACTAAGTAAACAAGAAAGGAAAAACTTAAGAGTTCAAGATGGGAAAGAAGTAAAGAAAGATGAAATAGATGGGTAAGAAATCGGCTTAAGCTCAACTACTTTTCGCTTGAAACTCTTATCCTAAAAAATAAAAACAAAAGGATAAATATCAAAATAAAAAAAATGATATTAAATAAAAATATAGAAAAAGCTTCAGGAGGTTCGTTTCTGATATTTCTTATAGTCCATCCGCACCCTGCATCGGGTGACAATATTGCCCAAAAAGAGTTGGGCCAATGTGCTCACAGCTACTCCCTTTTCCATTACCATGGTGGATGTGTCTTTCTTTCCTGTTCCCTTGTAGTCCATGTATATCATCCACCTTGCTATTATTCCTGAAGGCATGAATATATTATTAGAAAAAAATTATATCAACATCCAACCATTTAATTACCTCATTCTTGTTGACCTCTATCATGGTTGGTTGTAGCCTTCTTTGTTGCGGCAATTGTTGCTCAAGCTAATTGCCATGGCAATCATCTGCCAAAATTATATGAATGTCAAGGGAAAAACCAATCTTATGAAAAGCTTCATGAATCCAACCACCGTTTTCTTTAGGCTTCTCAAACATCACCATCAATAGAGATTTGGATGGCTTCAGATATACCAACTTTGATTCCTCAAGACATACCTGCAATGGATGGGGTGAGTTTTTAAAGAATTCAAAAGGTTCAACAATCACCTGCTCATAGTCCATTAGCAAAGTATTGTCAATCTGTTAATCTTGCATGTGGTCGTGCAATTGCCGTGGCAAAGGTGGATGAGAGCAATTTGTTGTAGCATTACTCTTCTCAGCCTCCCAGAACATTGTCGCTGCATTGCTCTATTCAGGCTACTCAATCATTGCCGTGGCAATTCATTGCATAGGCTTATCAAGTGTCGGGATGTCTTTCTCATTGGCAGGTTCTCGACTTGAGGTTTTAATTGATCCTCACACATCGGGGATCTCTCTTTGTATTGCTCCTTCTCATATTGCCTTAGGATTTCAGTATCCTTAGGAATTGATTATTGGGGCATGTTATCCATGGCATATGTGGATCTCCTCAATTGATCTTCTGAATCCCTCAAGGGTGCATCCAACTTAGCTATCCTCGCATCCATAGGCTTTGATAGCTCTCGAATCTCTTCAATTGATCTGTCAAGTCTAGCCAAAGAAGCTAGCAACGTTTCCTCCAAGGAATTTGAATGCTCTTGAAAAGGACTATACTGCCTTGGCATATCTGTTGCAGCAACAAAACTGTTATAGTAAAAAAAAATTGAGCATTTTGATCATACCATGAAGGATTTTGCTGATGGTTCCAACTATGGTCCTCCATGTAGCCATATGTACCAGTATTTTGAGGGCAATTTTCAAACACATGATGCTCTCCACAACAAGCGCAAGAGTTTTCCACGGTATAGGCTATTTGGGATATTCTCGGTTGGTATAGGTAATCATCGGTGAGTGTAACAAATTCTAGATTGGATTGATTCCTATGTTCCCACATCAATTCTCTAATAGATCGACTCTTATTTCCCCATATGTTGATGTCCCTTAACTTTATAGCGTGCCTGAATTTTTTTTTGATAAATCAAACAAAAAGAAAAGTTAGTAAAAAATAATAACAAAAATGCAATAACAAAAACAACTAACACCAATTGCTAGTCCCCGGAAACGGTGTGAAAAACTTGTTGCGTATTTTAAGTGCTATGCAAATGGTGCAAGTGTACACGTCGCAAGTAATAAAGTGATATGATAAGTATCGAGTATCGTCTCCACAGGGATTGGTTTGGGCAACTTTGCTTAAGTCACTGCAAATGTTTAAAGGAAAAAATAATAATAATGAATTGAGATAAGGTAAACTAAATATAAAGAATTGAAATAAAAGAAAGAGGAAACTGAATTAAGAGAGTAGGTCGGGTTATCGTGAGTCGTGGAGTGATAGTTGAATGGACTGTCGTGGTAATTGAGTGCTAGAGTAGCTCAACCATTTCGTCAATTGGATCCAGTCGGATTGCTTGGGCAATTCTGTGATTGCCTGGGCAATTGGGAATGGAGCGATTGCCTGGGCAATTAGGCGATAACCTTCAAAGTTCGGCGAAGCGTTCTTCAATGGTTTCTCGTTATCCCTAACTCGAAACATTGTTGATTGTGCATGCCTTGATAATACATCCTTGTGTGAACCAAGGGTGGACAATAACCAATCTTGCGCTTCTTTTAGCCGTTGAAATCCGCAACTTATCCCTAAGTCGGATTAGTCTTCACCATCGATTGATTGTATGAAAACCATGCTCATTCGTTTCTTGAATCTAACTCCTCCGATATTAGATAAATGGATGAATTCACGAGATCCTCTCCCAATTCACTCGCAATCAAAATTAAGAACCAAGAATGAACAAACTTTGAATTGAAATTGCAAACTCAAAACCTAAACAAATCCAGTCATTCTCACAACCACAAAAACACAATAACCAAAGCCAATTAAATTTAGTTCATGGCTTGGTGCAAAAGAAACACAAGAAAAGAAGATGTCGACAACCCTCTATTTTTCTCTCTAAAACTCGACTCCCCTCTTGAGGTTGGCGGCTTGGTCTTATATAGGAGATAGTTAGGTCGAAGTCCTTCTTGGGGAGGAAGTTAAATTGGAATAAAATAATATAAAAGAAATAAATCTCTTTTATTATATTTTTGTTCCTCCAAAAACTCCTCATAAAACTCTTGGAATTTAATCTCCTTTTAATCTCTTCTTGGAACTCCAACTCTTCTAGGATTTATCCTTGCTTTTCGCAATTTATCTCGAACACCTTGGATTTATCCAGTCATCACAATCGGCTGCCATGTCATCTTATCCTCAATTGCTTTGGCAATTTCCCGATTGCTTGGGAAATTAGTTCCTGCACACAAAAGCACACCAAAGCAGTATCTTTTTCCACAAAATCAACCAAATTGAGTAATCAAGCTTAATAGCAAAAGAAACTATGAAATTATGCATGAATGCCTGATAATGCAACTATAATGAGCCTAAGTCTAACAATAATTATGAGTAAAAAGGGTAGAAATATAGTATTTTTCACACTTAACAGTCCCTTCAAAAAGATCTCTACTATTTTTGGGCAAAATAGCAAAGTCGATTCCACGCATTAGTTCAAGAGAAAAATCCAAAATCAATGAAAATTTAAACAACTGAACACCTATATGAGAAAAACTGGGAAATCAACACCTTCCAAAAGTCATGTTCATCATTCTTTCTTCTCAAAACTTCAAAAAATTGGTCCCAATCAAACTTTGAACCTTGCTTTTCAGAGCTCCACATTCCTCAATAGTATGGCTTGTACTTTCCACGTGGCAGTCACATACGAAATTAACATCATAACCTTCAAGATAGAGAGGATCTTTTGGTTTGGACTGAACTGTGGTTAGAAGCTTCCTCTGAACAAGTGTTTGGAGCAAATCTGTGTACAATATCGGAAATAGATGAAGAACCTTTGAACACTTTGTAGACCATGATGATTGACTACGGGAACGACCTTGAGGTTGATTGGTTAGGTGAGAACCCACCATATGAACTTGAGGATCATGCCCTTTTTGGGTAGTTTTACTTTAGGGATCTCTTATCTTCTCTTTCTTGATGGTATCTTCAATGCGTTCTCTTGTCATGACCATATTGAAGCGACCTCTCTTGAAAATTGCTAAAAATGTAGTTCTTTTCCTTCTCACTTTCGAAAAATATAAAAAATGGGGAATTTTTTCGTATTTTTTGAAAATGAAAGACTTGGAGTTGCCACCGACCACTTAGGTAGGTCGAACACCATAAAACCAGAGATTCGTTTGGAAACGGGTTCGAGAATTGGTTACGTGTGGGGAAGGATTAGCACCCCCATCACGCCCGAAAATTGGTACCAAAATATACGTTGCTCTTAATTGATGGAAATCATTGAAGTTTGAATTGAATTCAATTAAATGGTCTTAATTGGATATATACTTTAATTAAATGGGCTTTATCAAGTTGTTGGGTTTGAATTTATTATAAATTTAATTAATAAGGGTGACGATACATCGAACCATGGATTAAACCGACATCGAATGAGTCTGACTACCGTGTTAATTTATGGTTCGAATTTCGTACACCACCTTTATGCACGATGCAAGCATTTAAATATGATGACATGACTTACCAAATTTTATTTCAAATTAGAGTTTACATTCGGGCGGTGAGAACTTATTCAAATATTGGGTCAACATCCATTGAGCCATGACTGTTATGACACAAATATCAGAATTAATAAATACCTCATTTTTAGGATTTAAGTTAATTAATTAGTAACATGTTTAATTAAAAAAGAGTCACATGAATGACAATTAAAATGCATGATAAGGAAAAACATAAAGTAAACCCTAGGCCCACTAAAGTCCTAACCTAAGAGGCTCAAATTATAGAAAATCGATTAGTGATCTAATTATTCGCTGGATTATTCTAATATTAACCCTAAATTGATTAAGTAATAAATCCTGAAAAAAAAACTAATATTTTATGAATTATCTTGAATCACAATAACTAATTTGATTAATTTTAAACTGGTATCCTATTAAGCCAAATAGACCATTTAAATTAATCGAATTAATAATTATGATTTAAATTGCCATCTATGTCAAATGCCAATTTTATCCTAAAAGTAATTAGAGATGGTGAATTAATTCAATTACTTTAACATTCATCTAAATAACCCACGGATAAATTTAAATTAATTAAATTAATTCGAATCATAAGCAACCTAAAGGCTTCAACTAGCCTAAACCTACAATTAACTTAATTAATTTAAACTTACACCCTAATAAGCCAAGGGGATAATTTAAATTAACTAAATTAAATTTCTAAACCCTAAACTAGACCTAAAAGGCTTACAACCAAACACAAACTAAACAAGCCACATTCAAATATAATAAAGCAATCAAATATAAAAGGGCAAAATTAACACATAAATAAATTAAAAAAAAGATAGAATTAAATATGAATGCAAAAAATGAAAAGAAAAGAAACTAAAAAAACTAAAACTAAATACACAAAAGCATGGACTAAAAGTGGGATTTTACCACTGAAAAAGGATCAAAATCGAAACAAAAATAAAATTTTAGGGGCCAAAAAAGGGATTTGACCATTCAAAAAATAAATTGATTCAGAACAAGGGACGAAATTGAAAGATTTTTTAAAACATATGGGCTATAGATGCGATTACCCCTTCGATTTCGAATGAAATTGAGATAAATGGGCAAAATTGAAAACTTTAGCAGAATGACAGGGACTGTGCGAAGGATTAAAAAAATGAAATGGCTTCGGGTGTAGTTCCCAAAATGCGGAGGGACCAAAAATCAATAAAACTGTTTAGAAAAAAAATGGTCAAAATTAGGGATGGGATTGCAAATCAATCAAAAGATTTGGGAACCAGGGGCGTGGTTTTAAAATGCGGAAGCCCTTGAGATGTAAATGAAAATGGGCGGAGGGTTTTAAAGCGGGATTAACCCATTTTTAAATTTTACAGGAGTATAAAACTCAATGTAAAATCTAACCGAACTCTTTTTTCCATTTTTTTAAAACTTAACCCCCATATCCTTTTCTCTATGAAATAAAGATGAACGCTACCGTGCATTCATCCACAAACCTAGAAACCTTCAAACAAACCCATAATTCGGCCATGCTCTGCCGTAACAACCACCGCTGGCTGTCGTACATCGGCATCAGAAACCAAAAATCACCGCCCAAAAAACCTCTTCCTTTTTTCAAAAGCCTTGATCTGAGTTTTTTTAAAAAAACCTTAAATCGCCTTCAAAATTGAAGAACAGTGGCCAAAAACTCACTTTGATGTAGATGTTAGCATGTCCCCTAACCTAGGGATGTCTAACTATATACGATGCATGAATGAATGCCAATTAAGGACCACTTGAGCGAGTCTTATTTTTCAAGGAAGGTGATTGAAAAATATCGGTCTTGTTTTTTCATTGGGGCTCCATTGAGGCTAGAATATCCCATCTCACACTCAAGTTCAACCTTTCAAAGTGTATCTTCAAAATTTCCATTGAGGATTGTTCTTTTTTGAACTTTGCTCAATTTCTTGATTTTTGTCTCAGAAATATCATTGTCATTGGTCGCATTTATGCCCTAACAAAATTTTCCCCAAAAAATTTTGTTGCTTACTCTTCCTCTCTCGTTGCTAGCAAACTTTTGACTTTTTTGTGAGTAATGCGGAGCAATCTTTTATTTCACTACAAAATCATAGAATATATGTTCTGATATCAATGTGAGATGCTTATTAATAAAATTGAGTTTTTCTTTCAAATTCTAAATATATTAGGCTATATTGAATACCCCGAATATCAAGTGCACGAGCAACACTGAAAATAGCTTATCGAGGATTGCCCCAAGCAAATCCTGTATCTAGGAGACCTCAAAAGTTGAATTGATATTTGAAGATATGAAGTGTATTTTAAGCTACTTCAGTGCTTGACCAACTTACCTTTGGCAGGTTCATTTTTTATGTCATCTTTGTTTGGGGAATTCAACTCATCACATTCTTTTGGCTCGAAATAAATTATGGAGCAAACAACAAATTCTTGAGCTACTCGGCATTGTCATGATTTTGAAAATATTATCGTCAGTCATAAAGCGACGAGTTTCAATTGGAATGGGCTTCAGTGGAGTGCCCTAAAACTTCTACACTCTTATCCAAAAATTCCTATTACTAGGTTTCAAAAATTAGAGTGTTTTTTGATTAATTTAAAAAAAATGCTTATTACCAGGCTTTGAATATTTGAAGTGCTTTTTGAAAAACGCATATTACCAGGTTCCAAACATTAAATTGCATCCATTTGTCATTATGTGTGGTCCTTAATGTGAATTGCAAGTCACATGCTAGAAACATGCCACTCAAAATCAACCTTCGGTTCAAAGTCAATATTCCTTTTACGATTGATATACGGGGATCCACTAGCCATTATATATTCACAAAATAAAGAGAATTGAAACAAAAGTAAATTGCATCTTTTTTATTGAAACTTTGAATATGTAGCCTTAGTTCGTTACAAAAGATTGACACCACATTCGGGCTTTTCTAGAAAGAAATGTAAACTTACTGAGGGGGTGCTCGGGTGCCCTCAATGCGGAATCACTTATTGTCTGGCTCGCAAATGTGTGTTATAAAGCTTGCCACTTTTTTCACCGGTTGGGGCATCATCTTTGCTGGAAATGAAATATTCTTTATTTTGAACTAATGTGATGATGAAAGAGGAGATGTATGTCTCTAAATGCAATGTTAATGTCTAGATGTACAATTGTTTATACAAGCATTTTAAAATGATGTGATGAAACTACGATGCAAATGAATGAAATTATTGCTAAATGCATATGTGATGCAATTACCATGCAAATGAATAAAATTAATGTTAAATGCTCGTACGATGCAACTACCGTGCAAATGAATAAAATCAATGTGTGATGCAACTGTCGTGCAAATGAACAAAATTATTGTTGAATGCTTGTATGATGCAATTATCGTGCAAATGAATGAAATTAATGTTGAATGCCAATGTGATGCAATTACCATAGAATGAGTGAAGGAAAACAATTAATAATGGTCGAATGGATGCAAGAAAAGTATTGATCGACGAACATTCTCGTTGAACAACTTTCCATAATGAAGATTGGGTCCTATTACAATGAGGAAAAATGATTGGCATATAAGGTACATCTAGATTAGCCTTTGCTCAACTTCTTGATCAATCTCGGACTTCGGGATTCTATTACTCATTATTATGGACTCTTTCCTCCATTATGAAAGCCTTCAATTTTGAACTGTTCTCGGATCAACACTTTGTATGAAAATATCATGAATATGCACAAAAATGATCAAACAAGAAAACAAGACAAGAAGAATATATTAGTAACAAGTATACAAATAAATCAAAAAATAAGAACTGAATAAATACACACCAAAGTGACCTAACAACATGAATTCTAGTTCGATATGGTTATCCGCATGGCTCTAAAGGGGTGGGCTTCTTAGATTTTCACACATGTGGTTTGGGTTCTAGAGAGTGGTATCCAAACCTATCTTATTATCTACTAAGATAATAAGAACCTCGATTCTGGCCCATGACAAGCTTGCGAATCTAATTCGGTTCGAGGGAAAGCACGACCTAGTGACGTAGAGGGTTGCTCACGTGTCAAAAGGTGTGGATTTCGGAAGTGAATTACCGACTCATGGAGGGCTGCTCACGTGGGCTTACAACGTTTCACTCCCACTTAAAGGACAAAGCTCGGGTATAGAGCTTGATGATCATGATACAACACATATCGGTGATTCCTTAAAAAATTAAAAGAGCAATTAATGTAAAACCACCAATTATCAAAGCCCGTTGAATTAAAATGTATCTTCAAGAAAGAACAAATTAATTAAAGTCAACTTAAATTTCAAGATTTTCATCATTAAAAACAACATATATTTTTTTGGCTTAACTCTCTTTTTATTTTGTAAAAGCAGAATTGTCCCAGCCGTAGCAACCTCTCTTCAAAATTGCTAAAAAGATAGTTCTTTTCCTTCTCACTTTCGAAAATATAAAAAATGGGGAATTCTTTTTATATTTTTGAAAATGAAAGACTTGGAGTCGCCACCAGCCACTTAGGTAGGTCGGACACCATAAAATTAGAGATTTGTTTGGAAACAGGTTCGAGGGTGGATTACGTGTGGGGAAGGATTAGCACCCCTATCACGCCCGAAAATCGGTACCAAAATATACATTGCTCTTAATTGATAGAAATTATTGAAGTTTGAATTGAATTCAATCAAATAGTCTTAACTGGATATATACTTTAATTAAATGGGCTTTATCAAGTTGTTGGGTTTGAATTGATTAGACATTTAATTAATAAGGGTGACGATACATCGAATCATATATTAAACCAACATCGAATAAGTCTAACTGATGTGTTCATTTATGGTTCGAATTTTGTACATCACCTTTATGCATGATGCAAGCATTTAAATATGATGACGTGACTTACCAAATTTTATTTCAAATTAGAGTTTACTTGGGGACAGTGACAATTAATTCAAATATTTGGTCAACATCCATTGAGCCAGGACTGTTATGACACAAATATCAAAATTAATAAATACCTCATTTTTAGGATTTAAGTAAATTAATTAGTAACTATTTAATTAAAAAAAGAGTCACATGAATGACAATTAAAATGCATGAAAATGAAAAGCATGAAGTAAACCCTAGGCCCACTAAAGTCCTAACCTAAGAGGCCCAAATTATAGAAAATTGATTAGTGATCTAATTATTCGCTAAGTTATTCTAATATTAACCCTAAATTGATTAAGTTCTAAATCATAGGAAAACCTATAACGACCCAAATTTTGGGTTAACGAATCGGGTCTTGGATCGAGTATTGGGCCTTGGGTTCAGGGCCTAATTAAAAATGTGTAATTGGGCTTAGGGGTAAAAAGGGAAAAAGAAAATAAAAAGAAAAGAAATAAAAAGGAAAAGGTTGTTTGAATTTTAAATAGTGAGTGGGTGGTTAAAAAGAGAGGAAAAGAATGATGGAGGAGGGAGAAAAAGAAAAAGATGAGAATGGTGGGAGAGAGAGAAAATAGAGAAAAGTTTGGGGGTAAAAAATTTCAAACTCTGATCTACAGAGATCTAGCCGTCCGATCATGACACCTCCACCGCTATTGTGTTCATCTCCTCGAGACGAGTCAACTGGTACCAGCATCACCACCGTTCGAGTTGTCGTCGAAGGAGGTGTGAGAGAAAAAGTTTTGGGTTGTGTTGTTCAATGGGTTAGAGGGCTCGAATCAAGAAACTGAGGCCACCATTGAGTTCACCGGCTCAAGAATAGTCGGCCGGTGAAGTTTGGTCATCGAAGGTTGCCGGAGCAGCCGTCACGAACCCCCACACGCCACCGCTGTACGTGGGCGTGGCCCTGCTCCAGGGGACTGAGTCACCTGAGCTGACTCAGCCTAAGCCCTGCCGCCGTCTGTCGCCAACCGCCGTCGTCAGCCTTCATTGACCGTTGGCCGCTACCGTTGACCGTTGATCGTTGACCGGTGTTAACTTTTTTCCAAATCCAATGGCTCAGTCTATTTTTCCAAATTCAAACCATGTAAGCAGTTTTTAAGTGTTTGACCCTTCACTTGGCATAGGAGGTGTATGGAATTTAAGTGTTTTCGTAATTGTTGATATGCTAGGATTAATTGAGTCAGTTATCGAATCAAGTAAAATATTCGGGAAGTTAGGATGAGGATTTTAGTGATGTCAGGATAAGGTTAGTACACCTCAAACTCTGAAATGCTTCATGAGCATCATAAGTGTAATTGCCTTGCATGTTAGTGGTTGCAAATTAAGAGATGAGTAATAAGCATGTGATGATGTGGATGTTCGAGGCTTGGTAATTATTGAGAATATTGAGACTGCTATAAGCTTTAGAATCGTATGAGATTTTCTGGATATTTGTATGATTACCTGATTTATGATTGCTAGGTGGTGATGCCTTGTGTGCTAGTGGAATGAATTAATATGTTCGATTGAATATTGGTTAGGGGCAGTGCTGATAAATAATCGATTAAATGCTTAAAAATCGGTAATTAATAGTAAATGATTTAAATGCGCTAGTAGCAAACTATAATGACTTTCATAAGCTTTAGGGGTAGAATAGGGCCTCGTAATTAATATTGATGTTGTCATGCTTAATGGACTAATATCGGCAAATAATTGATAAATTGCTTATAAAATTGGTAATTAACATTAATTGGTTTAAAGGTCGATTTGAGATGGAAATCGATGAATATGATTAATAAAGTGATTATTACTGTAGTCAATGAGATAATATGGATTGTTGGAAATAATTAATGGGAATGGATTGTATTACTCCTCCACATAATGTAACAACTCGGTAATGCTTGATTGGTTGTAATAGCAACAATAGGGACCTGTAGTGGGTCGTACGATAATTGTGTGCTAGGTAGGGCACTTATATGTATTCGTGGTGGATCGTGTATGGTTACGTGCCAGGTAGGGCACTTGTTTGGTTATGAGTCTTTGCTTGGTGGGATCCGGATACCTAGTGAGTGAGTGTTGCAATACATGAAGGCCATCTGATGTGAGATTCCGGGTGATGAAATGAAGACCATCCGATGTGATATTTCGAGTGATAAAATAAAGGTCATCCGATGTGAGATTTTGAGTGATAAAATAAAGGCCATCCGATGTGAGATTTTGAGTGATGACATTTGCTCGATGTGAGATTCTGAGTAAAAACTCAATGCAAGATTTCGAGCATACCACTCGATGTGAGATTTTGAGCAGCTCGATGTGAGATTTCGAGCATGGGCGAGTCTTCCAGTGTCGGGTGACATTAGGCCTCGCTTCTGGTTTGCTTTATTGATGAGCATGTTGTAATTGCAATGTTGTTTATATGCTTGACATGTGTTTAGGCGATTATGGTAGCGCCACATGTTTATTTATCTCTTTTTATTGCTTGTACTAGCTTGCATGCTTACGTTTATGATTAGCATGAAGTATAGTAGAGTAGATGTGTACCACTGAGCTTTGTAAGCTTAGTGCTCAGAATCGTTGTTTCTGTGCGTAGGTTGGCCGTTGGATCATGGAGCACTATCAGATCAGGATTCTAGCATGGGGATCTTTGGAGTACAGTATTTGAGTCTAGTAGGCTATATGTTCATAGGACCTTACTTGTGGAGTCTGTATTTATTATTTGAAATTGTATGACCCTTGCGAGAATCGAGTTGGTAGGAGCTATGTTAGTTACCGATATGGGTTCCATTCTATGTTTAATGTGAATGCTTGAACTGAGTTTGGGTGTTGTTTGTTTTCAAAAAGTTAGCGCCCGACAAGTGATGTTTTGGATGAGAATGTTGTTAGAGTTAGAGTCTCCATCAGAGAGTTACCTTGAGAATAGTTATCTAGTTTGGATGCAATGACTGTTTAACCTCATGTTCTTTTGATCATGTGTTGTAGTAGAAGAATTCGTGTACAGCAATTCCTTGGGGTTCTATAGAGTAAGTTAAGTTTCTTTGATGAAGTATCTATGTGACATTTTGTCAAGGCACAATTGGGTTTTAGCTGGTCGCTTGTGATGTACGAAGCGAGGATGAAATCCTCCCATGAAAAATGATCAGTTGAGATATTGTCCATACCATTAGAAGGCATGGTCATGTTGATAGGTGTTGTGAAAGATCATAGTAGCGCATCGGGAAATTCTTGGGAACGTCAAAGAGTTGTAATGGTTTCATCTTTTTCTTCTAGGTTGTGGGTGCAAATTTTGGGGACGAAATTTCTTTCAAGGAGGGGAGAGTTGTAACGACCCAAATTTTGGGTTAACAAATCAGGTCTTGGACAAAGTATTGGGCCTTGGGTTCAGGGCCCAATTAAAAATGTGTAATTGGGCTTAGGGGTAAAAAGGGGAAAAGAAATAAAAAAGAAAAGGAAAAGGTCGTTTGAATTTTAAATAAGGAGTGGGTGGTTGAAAAGAGAGGAAAGGAATTATGGAGGAAAGAGAAAAAGAAAAAGATGAGATGGTGAAAGAGAGAAAAGAGAGAAATGAAAATTTCAAACTCCGATCTACGAAGATCTAGTGGTCCGATCGTGACACCTCTACCGCCATTATGTTCGTCTCGCTGAGATAAGTCCACCGGTACCAGCATCACTACCGTCAGAGTTGCCGTCGGAGGAGGTGTTAGAGATAAAGTTTTAGGTTGTGCTGTTCAAGGGGGTTAGAGGGCTCGAATCAAGAAACGGAGGCCACCACCCAGTTCACCGGCTGATAAATAATCGATCAAATGCTTAAAAATCGGTAATTAATAGTAAATGATTTAAATGCGCTAATAACAAACTATAATGACTTTCATAAGCTTTAGGGGTAGAATAGGGCCTCGTAATTAATATTGATGTTGTCAGGCTTAATGGACTAATACCGGCAAATACTCGATAAATGTCTTATGAATCCGGTAATTAACACTAATTGATTTAAAGGTCGGTTTGAGATGAAAATTGATGAATATGATTAATAAAGCGATTATTACTGTAGTCGATGAGATAATATGGATTGATGGAAATAATTAATGGCAATGAATTGTATTACTCCTCCATAGAACGTAACAACTCGGTAATGCTTGATTGGTTGTAATGGCAACAATAAGGACCTGTGGTGGGTCGTATGATAATTGTGTGCCAAGTAGGGCACTTGTATGGATCCGTGGTGGATTGTGTATTGTTACGTGCCACGTAGGGCACTTGTTTGGTTATGAGTCTTTGTTTGGTGGGATCCGGATACCTAGTGAGTGAGTGTTGCAAAACATGAAGGCCATCCGATATGAGATTCCGGGTGATGAAATGAAGGCTATCCGATGTGAGATTCCGGGTGATAAAATGAAGGCTATCCGATGTGAGATTCCGGGTGATAAAATGAAGGCTATCCGATGTGAGATTCCGGGTGATGACATTTGCTCGATGTGAGATTTCGAGCCCCGCTCGATGTGAGATTTCGAGCGAAGACTCGATGCGAGATTTCGAGTATACCGCTCGATATGAGATTCCGAGCAGCTCGATGTGAGATTTCGAGCATGTGCGAGTCTCCAGTGTCGGCTGACATTAGGCCTCGCTCCTGGTTTGCTTTGTTGATATGCTTGTTGTAATTGCAATGTTGTTTATATGCTTGACATGTGTTTAGGAGATTATGGTAGCGCCACATGTTTATTTATCTCTTCTTATTGTTTGTACTAGCTTGCATGGTTACGTTTATGATTAGCATGAAGTAGAGTAGAATAGATGCGTACCATTGAGCTTTGTAAGCTCAGCGCTCGGAATCGTTGTTTCCGTGCGTAGGTTGACCGTTAGATCGTGGAATCATGGAGCACTATGAGATCAGGATTCTAGCATTGGGATCTTCGGAGTACGGTATTTGAGTCTAGTGGGCTATGTGTTCATAGGAAATGACTTGTGGAGTCTGTATTTATTATTTGAAATTGTATTATTTAAAATTGTACCTTTAAATATTTTAAATTTAAATTGGAGCTCATTTGTAACATTTTATTTACTTATATATATTTATTTTAATCGTTTGTTTTTAATGCTTTTGCGACTTACTTGATGGGTTGATCCTGTTTGAAAATAAATTTTATGGTTTTGGGTTTGGGCTTGAGGCCCAAATTTGACATCCGGGTCAAGGATGTTACAAAACCTAATATTTTATGAATTATCTTGAATCACAATAACTAATTTGATTAATTTTAAACTAGCATCCTATTAAGCCAATGAGACTATTTAAAATGAATCGAATTAATATTTATGATTTAAATTTCCATCTATGTCAAATGTCAATTTTATCCTAAAAGTAATTTCGAGATGGTGAATTAATTGAATTACTTTAACAATAATCCAAATAAGCCACATATATATTTAAACTAATTAAATTAATTTGAATCATAAGCAATCTAAAGGTTTCAACTAACCTAAACTTACAATTAACTTAATTAATTTAGACTTGCACCCTAATAAGCCAAGAGGATAATTTAAATTAAGTAAATTAAATTTCTAGACCCTAAACTAGACCTAAAAGGCTTACTACCAAACACAAACTAAACAAGCAACATTCGAATATAATAAAGCAATCAAACATAAAAGGACAAAATTAACACATAAATAAATTAAAAAAGATGGAATTAAATATGAATGCAAAAAACGAAAAGAAAAGAAACTAAAAAAACTAAAGCTAAATACACAAAAACAGGGACTAAAAGTGGGATTTTACCACTGAAAAAGGACCAAAATCGAAACAAGAACAAAATTTTAGGGGCCAAAAAGGGGATTTGACCATTCAATAAATAAATTGATTCAGAACGTGGGACAAAATTGAGAGATTTTTTTTAAAACACAGGGCTACATATGTGACTACCCCTTCGATTTCGAATGAAATTGAGATTAAGGGGTAAAACTAAAAACTTTGGCAGAATAATAGGGACTGGGCGAAGGATTAAAAAAACAGAATCGCTTCGGGTGTAGTTCCCAAAATGCGGAGGGACCAATATTAATAAAACTGTTTAGAAAAACAAAAATGGTCGAAATTAAGGGTGAGATTGAAAAGCAATCAAAAGATTTAGGGACCATGGGCATGGCTTTAAAATACGGAATCCCTTGAGGCATAAATGAAAACGGGTTGAGGGTTTTAAATCAGGTTTAACCCATTTTTAATTTTTACAAGAGTACAAAACTGAATGTAAAATCTAACTGAACCTTTTTTTTCCATTTTTTAAAAACTTAACCCCCCAAAAAGCAATCCTTTTTTTCTCTGATGCGTTCATCCACAAACCCAGAAACCTTCAAACAAACCCAGAATCTGGTTGTGCTTTGCCGCAACAACCATCACCGGTCGTCGTATATCGGCACCAAAAACCAAAAAACACCGACCAGAAAACCTCTCCCTTTTTTCAAAAGCCTTGATCTGATTTTTGTTAAAAAAAACCTTCAATCCCCTTTAAAATCGAAGAACAATGGCCAAAAACCCACTTTTTGAAGCCCCCATTATTTGGACCTACACGTAAGGCTCTGCCTTCTTCCTTGTTGTTTCACCATAAACTACCCAAAGGCCAAGGTTTATCACCAGGCGATGGGAGGCAAACGGACAAACAACAGTGGTGACTCCTCGAAGGTAAAAATAAACCATATTCTCATTTTCCTCATGTTTTCTTTTATTATAAACATGCAAGCAATAAAATAAAAAAATACCTCAAAATGCTTTTGTTGTATTGATATCTCGAATTCCCAGACTGGGTTTACATGTTGTTGCTTTCGGTTTATATATCCAAAATTACAATGGATTTCCCAAAATAAAAAACAAAAGAAAAAACTTATTGGTTTTGTTTTCCTCTGAAAATCCTTGTTTGTATTCATGTATGTTTCCTGGCATTTCTGGTTGCTTGCATGTGCGATGGTGTGTGAGGAGAGTTGTTCTTTTTAGCCAGATTCATGCCAAACTCGGTGGTAGTGATGGCAGATGAAGGGACCAGATGAGCTGGAGAAAGCGGAGAAGAGGAACGATCACGAGCATGAGCTCCACGCACGCGGGGAACTGAAAAGGTTTGGCATGTGGGCACTTGGGGGGATAGCTGAACCAGCACGCGTGTAGCATGTGGGGGTTCTGGAAGGTTCTCTGCATTGATCCTGGCCGTTAGCTCGAGGGTCAGATCAACGGCCCTTGTGTGGCTGTGCAGAATACATGTGAGGGTGTTAGGGTTTTAGATTTGGGCCCCTAACGGGCTATGTAATATTTTTTTGCATTTTTAATGTAATTTGGACTTTTAAATTAATATATTTGGGCTACTTATTATATTTACTTTAATATTAGTTTTTTTAGTTTTAATTTTTTAATAATAATAATATATAATGTATAATAAACATAATAATATAACTAAAAAAATATGATAATGAATAATATAATAAATACTAATAATAACAACGCTACTATTACTTAATAATTTAAGAAAACTAATAATTAATAGTAATAAAAAGAAAATAAAAATTAATAATAACATAATAACTAATAATATATCACAATAATACTAATAATAATAACATACTATAATAACTATGACCCACTATTATAATAATTAATAATATAAAAACAAGTTAAGGACCCTAACAAAATTAGTGATTACACATATCCGCAAAGCTATTAGTAAGGTTGCTTATCATGCGATCATACAACACTCCATTTATTGTGTCCACCAATATGAGAGTAATTTCAAATTCTCAAAGTAGGGGCTACACCTAGGCCGTCATATCTGCCAACACTGAGCGTATTAACGGAAACTCTCATTTTTCTTTTGTTCCAAAACTTGTAGCATGAGCCAATTTGGATTCATATTAGTTACATGCTTGTATTAATCCATGTAGGCTTTTGAAAGGTTATTTCACGATTTGATCTTGACACGACTAAGTTGGGTATACCATCAGGTTGCTGACCTGGCCAAACTGTCTTGGAAGCAGTGGATGAGCAGTTTTTTATCCTTCACAAAAGGTTGTCATCTTACGACAGTGCATGATGATATGAGAAGACGGACAGGTAGTCCCATCATACTTTTCAAAGTTAGGTACTTTAAATTTTGGCGGTAGAACTAGATCATCCACAAGGCTTAAGTCACTGGCATCATTTCCTTGTTCATCCATTTCTTGCATGGCCTTGAACCTTTCTTCAAAAAAAAACAAAATTGCTCTTCATACTTTTCTCCACATCGGCCTTAATCCTCTTATCCACCTCATTTATCATACTCAGATCTAGTACTTCATTCTCATAGCTCGCCCCAAAATCAATAGGTTGACTTACAGAAGCTTCTATGGGGTGGCTAGTAGATACCTCCATAGGGTGATTAGCGGATGCCCCCGCGACGTTGATGTACATTCTCTTCTCAATATTTGGCGTTTCTGGTTGAAGCTTAATGTATGATTTGGTCTTTTCTTGTTCTTTGATGTTTGAGCTGTTAACAGAAACTCATTCATTGACATTCTTCTTTGCGAGCAGAAAAGTCATCTTAGCAAAGATAGTAACTTGCGATTGTGCAATTTGGTCCCTAATGCTTTGTTCAATTCCATCCAAATGAATTCGAGGTCCTTCTAACCTTACTCCACATTGGCCATCCTATCTTATATTGTTGGGGTTTGTAAACGGATACCGTAAGAGTTCGAAATAATTACATACATTAACAAATGATTTATTAATGTATGTAATGTATCATATGTATGAACAAGCAATTATAAAATGCACGAATGAATGCAAATAAGGCGTTGATTTACAAATAATCCTTTAGAAAGATTTTCATTAATAGAAGATGCCTGATTACAAAAGATTCTACAGGTATGGACTAGGTATCCTTCTTAGTATCTTGACATTGTGAAGCAGAGTGCGCACTCGGTGCCCCAATTCTATCTCTAGACTGACTCGTGTGATTCATTTGGTTTGGAAACAATCTGAGTATGTCTGGTTTCCTTTCACACATGCCCTCTTGTCAAATTTTCTCCTCTTTCTGATTGTTTCCTTTCGGACCAACCATAGACCTTAGCATTGTCATTCTTAGTAAACATAACGTCTCTCCCATTATGACGGCCTTCTAATATGGAACAATTCATGAATAAACACCTATGATATGGCATGCTATGCACAAATAACAAATGCAAAAGAAAAGAAATAACAAACACCAAAAACATGAAGCCAGTATGGTGAATATAATCAAATAAATGAATTAAATAAATCAATGAATAATAAGGACAATAAATTAAGCAATCAAAGCATGCATAGCAAATAAATAGCAAAAAAGGCATGTAAAAAACAAACAAAAGCATGTAAAAACAAGCAAAGCCTAACAGGGTTACCGCTAAACGAGCAACATTCCAACATGGCTCTAAAAGGTTGGCTCTTACGGACAACTATATGCGGTTTGGTTCTAGAGTAAAAGGTACCTGAACTGTCTCTAGGATATTGATTTGGGAGGATACAGGCCCTTATACCATACAGAGGTGAGGACCCTACGAAATATAGCATCCTATAAGCGAATCACAATCCTATACGGAGGTCAATACCCCACGAAAGACAGTTATCACCCCCACTTAAAGGTCAAGGAGCTCGAGTAGCTCATGCATGAATGACAATTTATATCGAACACCATGCAAAATAAATTTGTAAATAAACAGGGCTAGGGATTAAAAATTAAAATAAATTGAATTTAAATTTTTTTTAATAAATACGATATGAACCCTACTAAGGCTTGACTCTCTTTTTTATTAAAACAAAATTTGTCCCTAGTAGAGTTGCCATGCTATAGCGACTAATTTAAAACTAAATGTTTCCCTTGCTTTGAAAATTTGTGGTTTTAGGGGGAATTTTAAAAAAGCTCGATTATTAAAGTAAGACTTGGAGTCGCCACCGGTCACTTGGATAAGGTGGACCGGACACCGAAAAACAAACCATAGATTAAATGGGTTTGAGAGTTAGTTACGAGTGGGGAAGGGTTTGCACCCCCACCACGCCCGAAAATCAGTGCCTAAGGGTTCGTATCGCATTTATTAAGAAAAAATAAAATTCGATCTAATTTAATATCTAATCCCTAAAAATGCATGAATGCATAGTCATAAAATTCGAACATATACAACTTTACAGTATACGGTACCCAAAGAAGATGACGCTTAGATACCTAGGATGACACTCCCAATAGGATACTGAAACTTTAAGGACTAGATCTAAGTATACAGATAAAATGCATGAGAAAAATATAAACATGATAAAAAAATAGAACATGTATATAAAAAAGGACCAAAGGCAGAACCAAACAAAGGTAAACATAAAAAAGGCATAAATATGAAACAAAATACCAAATATGTAAACAAAAAGGTCAAACTGTAAATAGAAAAACAAAGGGCAAGGACTAAAGGAGCAATTTTACCACTGATCTCGGACTGGAATTAAAGAAATAGACAAAATTGAAAGAAATATCAAAACAACGAGGACCACAGGGAGAAATATGAGAAGGCGGAGGGGTTTAATGAGGGTAATTAACCCAAGACATTTTTAAAAAGGTTGCACTATAAAAACAAAAATGAAAAAAAAAATTAATTTTAGCATTCCAGGATTTTTGGATCAAAACCAAACATTGATTTTCTCTAAAAAAAACCAATATGTGTTCTTGAGTTCTTCAAGATCTCAAAGAACTACCGAGTTTTCGATGGTCTTCTGCCGTATCGACCGCCGCATTTCATCGTCGACTACCACTCGTCAGCACCGACGAGCCCAAACCCCAAAAAAGGCTTTTTTCTCTTTTTAAACCCAAATATAAAACCAATTTTCCTTAAAAACATCCCCGTTTTGCAAAAATTTAGGAAGACCAAAACCCTAAAAACCATTTTTCTCTAGAAAATAGCTTTGAAAAAATGAAAGAAAACAATCATCGGCCCTTCAAAGACCATCTTTTATTGGAGACGTTGGCCTCGACTGAAGATCGAAAATCTAAAGACCAAACGGTAAGAAGCCTAATCATTTTCCCCTTTTTTATTTGAACAGAGAAAAAAGAATTCTTTATCTTAGAAGGCTTTTTTCTTTTGTATTGATTAGAATCTGAATCCCTGAATGGGTTACAATTGTTTTGGTTTTTTTATATCCTCGATGTTACATGAAATTTGAAAAAAGAAAAAGCTATCGAAATATGCTATTGGTTCCTTTATTTCTTGTTTGTATTCACATACTATTCTGAAAATGTTGGAAATCTTCCATTGTATTGCCTAACATTCTCTATCTTTGTTCCATTGCATGTGGCGTAGACGAACGAGGGAGAGAAGCGGTTCAGAGAGAGGTTGTCGTGCACCAATGTGGCTGGTTGTGGTCCTTCATGCTACCGTGGCAAGAAGTTGAAGGGGCACAAGGAAGCGTGGACACGTTGTAGAAGAAGAAGGGTCCAGAGGTACCACGCACACGCGAATGAGAAGACCATGAGTCTTTCTTGCTTGCATCTTGATCCGACGGCTGGTAGAGGGCTGAACAGAAGCAAAAGGGAGTTAAGGTTTCTGGTTTTAGATATGGGTTAAATTTAGGTTTGTGCCCTAATCGGGCCATATATACTAGGTTTATTTTTTTTTTTGTAAATGGATTGTTTATAAATAGACTAACATATATTTATCTACTTAAATGGACTTTTATTTAATTAGTATTAATTAGTTTTTGTATTTTGGTTTAATTTAAAAGCAATAATATCAATAATGATAATGATAATGATATATGTAATAATAACAATAATATTAATATTATTAATAATAATGAAATAAATTAAAATGAAGTTGGTCAAGAGACCTATATAAAATTAGTGATTACACTAGCCACTTCCATAGTAAGTGTGCATAGTAAAGCAAACGCAAAGATGAAATGTTCGATAGGCACTTCCACAGTAAGTGTGCATAGTAAAATGACCGCAAAGATGAAAGGTTCGCTTGCCACTTCCACAGTAAGTGTTCATAGTGAAGCAACAAAATAGTAAACGTGCGAATAAGCATATAATGATCAAAGTTATTTCACCCAGGGGCAAGAACTCCCCCAACTCAATGTAGCTACACAAATGTACAATCTGCTCCAAGCGAGCGACATAATTACATGAGAAAAACGATGGACAACAAACTCTCCCGTGAACTATACTCACAAGGAGGCAAGCGTTCACTATCCATTTACTTTGCAAGTTTGCAAGAATTGGAAGTTGATACTTATATGTCGCTATAGAAAAAGAAACATAGTCCACACACCAAAATATAAGCATAATTTTATAGCTTATCCTCCAAGAATTTTTCATCACAAAGAGGCAGCGCGAATAAAAATAATAAATTTACTCTATATGTTTGCGCAAAAAATAGGGGAAAAGAAATAATATACAAAGCCTCTCAGGAACAATAACATGGTGTAATTAACTATTGCTCTAAGAAGAGTCAAACCATTCCCAAATTACACTAAGATCTAGAGAAAAAGGTTAGGTATCCGCCGTTTCCAAATAAGCGTATGATAAATATTATGTTAAGAAATGTAGTTAATTTTCAAACCGTTTCCGTTGTTTATTTACTCTATCAATTTCTAGAGGATAGAAGTTAATATATCATCTTAGGAAATAAATAATTACTAAACGCAGCACTCCCAAATCGAACGAAAAAATATAACATTATTAACATAAGTAAAACGCAAAGGAAAATGAGTCATCAGCACAAAAATACAGACTTTCACTTCAAATGGAACTGCAAAAACAAACTCCCTTCTTTATGATTAGGGATAATAAAATATTACAACTTTACACCCTTCAAAAGGAACAAAAAATTCCTAAAAATATCTTCTATCGGAATCAAATACATGTTAGACATAAATATAATCACAAGTTCACTTTGCCAATATATTTAAAATCTGTACTTTCCTCTTGTTTCTCAAATTAAACATCTCTCTAGATTGAATGCCTCTACTCTGACGACCTCTCATTACAGTACCAGGCTGACACACTTGAAAATGACAAACCTTTTAGGTTCTCCAGTTCAGTAAATCAGCCCCATAAATCATTATGTTTGTTGTCACGATTCTCGCCACCACAAGCACCAAAACTAACAAATGAACAACCACATTGATGATATACATGTGAAAAATGGCCAACGTCATGCACACATCAACAATTTCGACAATTTGCTTCGCATTGGCCGCCTCTTAACGTAGTTCCAAACAATAGTATTTGGAAAATCTTGAGGGCAAAGTTTTCCAAATACTTTGCCTGCTGATATTCTTCCTTACAAATAGCCAGTCGCGGCCTTTCAAATACCATTGTTTGTTGACACGAACAATCTAAATGAGCGATCGACACTCCTCTTGGATCTACAAAGTAAAGCCTCTATATGTTACTCATCTCTGCAATCCAAAACCCCACAAACACAAACAATGATACAAAGAAAAAGTTACAAAAAAAGAATATACACGAGTTAGGTTACAAAAACTCATATCCAAAGGATTCCTATTTATAATACGAAATAGAAGCCAAGCCTAGACGTTTAAAGTTCAAATCTTGGAAACCGCTGAGACAAGCAGTTAATTTCAAGATTTTGAAATTCTGAAGTGACGTCTCAAATCCCACAATATCGAAACTTTCAATCCATAAATGCATCAGTCAAAGCGTGCACCTGGTGCAACCAATCTAAACTTCTCTCCATACAGTCTGAAATGCGTTGTCCAATCACAAATGACAATGAAACATCCACTCATTGTTAAAGCCGCCCAAGAAGAGCAATGAATATGAAAACAAATCTGATAAACATCTATTCACCCATAAAACAATACAAATATGTATAACTCACCGCCGAGCCATTTGTTTACTATTGCTAGACATGGACATTATGGAAATGTTGTAATTCTTAAATAGATTAAATTAAAATTAAAGCATCATAACAATATTGAAATTATAAAATGTTATGATTTCAAATGCAACATGATAGCTCTTTTGCTTTATGAAGTAAAAATAGGATATAATTATACAAATTTAATTAAGTGGTCTGATTGAAAAAAATTGAAAGATCGATAGTCATAATAGATTTGAGGCAATAGTTAAGTGGGCATAAGTGTAGTTTACCCAATTTTTATCGTATAGTGTTAATAATGTTTAACGGTATGTGTTGCGTGTTCTCAACTCATCCGTTTTCAAAAGTATATGTTTCTTTGTCGAGATAATAAAAACATTCTATTTTCAACTATTTATGTTGAAGGGGGTTTCCTCTTGCACTTCCTCCATAATTTCTCGTTGGGGTTGCTCTTCGTCACCTTTCGAGAATCGGGTTGAAGGAGTGTTCGATCCACGCTCACCGCACCAATTGTTGAACACTAATGTGAGCAACCTTTTTGGAAGTTGGTTCTTGGGTCACTCAGAGGATAGAGATGTGGGGTTCATGTAGTTTGTTCTCTAGGATCTGGTCTGAATCATCTTGGGCCTATCCTTATTTTTGGATGCATGGTTCCTTATAAGGGGCTGGACGGGGTGAGGACACATGTCAACCGAGGAGGACAAGTGTGCTAGTGAGTTGGGTTTGCTATGGCTTGGACACTGGCGCGAATCACGTGACTATGCACATGATTCGGATAGTGTTCGTATGTTGAGTCCATGATCGAATAACTTTGGCCCTGCTGGTATATTCGCAGAGGGTTGTAATTAGGTATTCGCATGGTCGTAGTTCGCCGATAGGGAAGGTTATAAAGTGACCTTGGCACACCTGGGAAATTTCAGAGGCTTTAGGAAGGCGGGTGTAATCACCATTTTTATCCAGCCTCAATTTGAATAAACTAGTTAATTAAAATCCAAAAATAATTAAAATCCAAAAAATTAAAGTTCAAATTAAACCATTAATCAAAAACAGTCCAAAAATTGAATGTCCAATGTCCATATTTACAAACTGGCCCACTGCTAATGTAACATCCCTTTTCCGTATTTATTACCAAATACAAGTCAGTGATGTTACTAACAAAGATTAAACCCTTATATTTTCTTAATATAGAAAATTGGCAGCCTGCACTGCCTTTACTTAAAAATTTATAAAATTTTGTATAGACATCGAAAATTAGTTTCCGAAATTTTCTAATTAAACTAGATTCATTAATATTTCTAACCATATAAATTATTAGTCTAAATTCATTTCAAAAAAATTCAAATAAATCCTTAGATTCACGTCACAGCCCAGAATTTCAAAAATTCTGCTACCATGTTTTCTGACCTTCCGTCGAACACAAATTCATAACTTTTTACATACAACTCGAAATCAGTCACCGTTAATTTTGTAAGAAACTAGACAAAATATTTAGTTCATACAGATAAGATTCGCCATCTAAGTCCAATTGTAGAATTTATACTGATTTTTCAAACTTGCTGCTTTTGCATACACATTTGGACAGATTTTTAATCTTTCTACCTTAAGGCCCAAATTTAATAAAACTTAGTCCATTATCATTTATAGATATAATAGAACTTACTAGGTTCATTACCTATATTATCACAACTATTAAGCAACCATATTTGGTAATAAGTTATTACAACCCCATTGATTATACATGCCATCTAGTACATTTCTAAAAGAAAGGATGGATGTCATTACATTACTATGAGTATGGAGATATACCTCCCAAAATATGAAAGTGATGCTCGGCTACTCTTCTCTCGAAGCTCCTTTAAAACCTACACATGAAATTCATCATACGCTAAGCATATACTTAGTGAGGCATCTACATTTTATTCAAATGCAATTAACATAGATATCAAAATAATAAAATAACAATGCATATGATCACCTACCATTTTATGCATATTAGCATATATGACATGATATAAGTATAAAAACATATTACATGGTAATAACCTTGATTCTTACCAATACCGTTGCCATATTCATCATCGAGCTTTCAAGCCTTTTTATCATGTTTTTCAATTCATTTAGCCCAAGTATTGAATTAAAGAAATTTTTTGGACTTGTTACATGGTAATAACCTTGATTCTTACCACTAGTTTTATTGTGGACTTGTTTGGATTTACTCGCAAAGAATTCTTCTTTACGGACGACATCGACCCAACTGATCCTTGCTGCTGAAATCCTTTACCCCTTTTAGACCAGGGTAAGACACTGGGACCTCCAGGTCGTTTAGTTGACTGTGCTTTCTTCTCAGAAGCTTCTTCTTGTTCCACTCTCTCCATTCCTTTAGCTCGGTTAACCGCAACTTGAAATTTAGACAAATCGAGAGCAACCAAGACTTTCTTGTACTCGGATCTAGGCCTCCCACAAATTTATTAACTCAGGCCCTCGCAATCGGAAGGAGCTCTCAGAGCAAACCGGCTAAGCTTATTAAACTCACACTCATACTCATATATCGATATGCCTGCTTACTTTAGATTCATAAACTGAGTCCTTATATCCACATCACCAATGTACTTGTTCTGGAACTCTTTTAAAAAGAATTCCCAAGTAAATCATTCATTCAGAATCGAGCAATAATGGTGGTCCACCAAATTCGAGCAGCCCCCATCAAAAGTGATGTTACACCTTCTAGTCTTCCTTGATCATTACACCGGATAGAGTCCAGCATAATTTTAATATCATTTAGCCAAAAGCCTGCAGACATCGGATCAACATCAGAATCACCTTGAAACTCTGATGCCTTCAACTTCCTCAACTCCCTTGGCACAAAAACTGGTTTCGGTCTATTTAAGATATCATCTAATAAGCAGGAATAGTCCACAATCCTGAACCAGCATGTCTTGTTGTCCTTGTGCAGGTGCCTGAACTTGATATTGCTCATGAGGTACATTCTGATTTACCTCGTTACTTCCACTCTGCACAGGAACCTCCTGTTCAAACGCATTTCTAGAACCATGATGTTCCGACATCTGAACAGAACACATTTTCAACAAGTTTCTTAATATAGAGTAGCATTACTAATTATAGAGCATTAGAGTATCTGCACATAATCATTAGTAATTATGACATCCTAGTGGCATGTATACAATTCCCACTCATTTTTAAATTCAATATCTATCCAGAATTGACTAAACCTGAGGCTCTGATACCAATTAATGTAACATCATTTTTTCTTATTTATCACCAAATACGAGTCAGTGATGTTACTAACAAAGATTAAACCCTTATATTTTCTTAATATAGAAAATTGGCAGTCTGCACTGCCTTTACTTAAAAATTTATAAAATTTTGTATAGACATCGAAAATTAGTTTCAAAATTTTCTAATTAAAATAGATTCATTAAACTTTTCTAAACATATAAATTATTAGCCTAAATTCATTTCAAAAAAATTCAAATAAATCCTTAGATTCACGTCACAGCCCAGAATTTAAAAACTTCTGCTACCCTGCTTTCTGACCTTCCGTCGAATAAAAATTCATAATTTTTTACATACAACTCAAAATCAGTCACCCTTAATTTTTTAAGAAACTAGACAAAATATTTAGTTCATACAGATAAGATTCACCATCTAAGTCCAATTGTAGAATTTATACTGATTTTTCAAACTTGCTGCTTTTGCATACACATTTGGACAGATTTTTAATTTTCTACCTTAAGACCCAAATTTAATAAAACTTAGTCCATTATCATTTATAGATATAATAGAACTTACTAGGTTCATTATCTATATTATCACAACTATTAAACAACCATATTTTGGTAATAAGTTATTACAACCCCATTGATTATACATGCCATCTAGTACATTTCTAAAAGAAAGGATGGATGTCATTACATTACTATGAGTATGGAGATATACCTCCCAAAATATGAAAGTGATGCTCGGCTACTCTTCTCTCGAAGCTCCTTTAAAACCTACACATGAAATTCATCATACGCTAAGCATATACTTAGTGAGGCATCTACATTTTATTCAAATGCAATTTAACATAGATATCAAAATAATAAAATAACAATGCATATGATCACCTACCATTTTATGCATATTAGCATATATGACATGATATAAGTATAAAAACATATTACATGGTAATAACCTTGATTCTTACCAATACCGTTGCCATATTCATCATCGAGCTTTCAAGCCTTTTTATCATGTTTTTCAATTCATTTAGCCCAAGTATTGAATTAAAGAAATTTTTTGGACTTGTTACATGGTAATAACCTTGATTCTTACCACTAGTTTTATTGTGGACTTGTTTGGATTTACTCGCAAAGAATTCTTCTTTACGGACGACATCGACCCAACTGATCCTTGCTGCTGAAATCCTTTACCCCTTTTAGACCAGGGTAAGACACTGGGACCTCCAGGTCGTTTAGTTGACTGTGCTTTCTTCTCAGAAGCTTCTTCTTGTTCCACTCTCTCCATTCCTTTAGCTCGGTTAACCGCAACTTGAAATTTAGACAAATCGAGAGCAACCAAGACTTTCTTGTACTCCGGATCTAGGCCTCCCACAAATTTATTAACTCTGTGCTTCGCAGTCAGAAGGAGCTCTGTAGCAAACCGGCTAAGCTTATTAAACTCACACTCATACTCATATATCGATATGCCTGCTTACTTTAGATTCATAAACTGAGTCCTTATATCCACATCACCAATGTACTTGTTCTGGAACTCTTTTAAAAAGAATTCCCAAGTAAATCATTCCCGAGGAATCTGAGCAATAATGGTGGTCCACCAAATTCGAGCAGGCCCCCATCAAAAGTGATGTTACACCTTCTAGTCTTCCTTGATCATTACACCGGATAGAGTCCAGCATAATTTTAATATCATTTAGCCAAAAGCCTGCAGACATCGGATCAACATCAGAATCACCTTGAAACTCTGATGCCTTCAACTTCCTCAACTCCCTTGGCACAAAAACTGGTTTCGGTCTATTTAAGATATCATCTAATAAGCAGGAATAGTCCACAATCCTGAACCAGCATGTCTTGTTGTCCTTGTGCAGGTGCCTGAACTTGATATTGCTCATGAGGTACATTCTGATTTACCTCGTTACTTCCACTCTGCACAGGAACCTCCTGTTCAAACGCATTTCTAGAACCATGATGTTCCGACATCTGAACAGAACACATTTTCAACAAGTTTCTTAATATAGAGTAGCATTACTAATTATAGAGCATTAGAGTATCTGCACATAATCATTAGTAATTATGACATCCTAGTGGCATGTATACAATTCCCACTCATTTTTAAATTCAATATCTATCCAGAATTGACTAAACCTGAGGCTCTGATACCAATTAATGTAACATCATTTTTTCTTATTTATCACCAAATACGAGTCAGTGATGTTACTAACAAAGATTAAACCCTTATATTTTCTTAATATAGAAAATTGGCAGTCTGCACTGCCTTTACTTAAAAATTTATAAACATCGAAAATTCGTTCTGAAATTTTCTAATTAAAATAGATTCATTAAACTTTCTAAACATATAAATTATTAGCCTAAATTCATTACACAAAAATTCAAATAAATCCTTAGATTCACGTCACAGCCCAGAATTTAAAAACTTCTGCTACCCTGCTTTCTGACCTTCCGTCGAATAAAAATTCATAATTTTTTACATACAACTCAAAATCAGTCACCCTTAATTTTTTAAGAAACTAGACAAAATTTTTAGTTCATACATATAAGATTCACCATCTAAGTCCAATTGTAGAATTTATGCTGATTTTTCAAACTCACTACTTTTGCATACACATTTGGACAGATTTTTAATTTTTCTACCTTAAGACCCAAATTTAATAAAACTTAGTCCATTATCATTTATAGATATAATAGAACTTACTGGGTTCATTATCTATATTATCACAACTATTAAACAACCATATTTTGGTAATAAGTTATTACAACCCCATTGATTATACATGCCATCTAGTATATTTCTAAAAGAAAGGATGGATGTCATTACATTACTATGAGTATGGAGATATACCTCCCAAAATATGAAAGTGATGCTCAGCTACTCTTCTCTCGAAGCTCCTTTAAACCCTACGCATGAAATTCATCATACGCTAAGCATATACTTAGTGAGGCAACTACATTTCATTCAAATGCAATTTAACATAGATATCAAAATAATAAAATAACAATGCATATGATCACCTACCATTTTATGCATATTAGCATATATGACATGATATAAGTATAATAACATATTACATGGTAATAACCTTGATTCTTACCAATACCGTTGCCATATTCATCATCGAGCTTTCAAGCCTTTTTATCATGTTTTTCAATTCATTTAGCCCAAGTATTGAATTAAAGAAATTTTTGTACGCGAGTCATCCCCCCTATACTTACTTGAGTATAGTATATTATGTACACTTTACTGGAAGTGCTTAGCACCGAAGTGCTTTTGTATACTTACCGGAGTATACAGTTATTAATTATTTTGCACTTTACCTGAAGTGCTTATAATAAAATTGCACTCTACCGGGAATGGTAAAATGTTTATATAGTTGTTTATGAATCTATGGATATCCAACTATACTTTTAATTTCCTATCTCATACTTTGGGCTTTATGTCAATCATAATCTCATACATGGCAACATATATACATATTAAGCAATTCCTACACAAATAACATTCCATGAACAAGTAGTGATCTATGCATGTATTTTCAAATCTTGACATATTTTTAACATGTCAATTATATGATGAATGACATAAAGATCATGCATTGCACTCACCTTGACACTTTCAAAAGTAAACTTTATACTAGCCTCACTAAGCTTGGTTGCACTTCTATCTTCTTTCTTCACTCGTTTCATCTCGAACTAGCAAGGTGATTCCAAGATAGTGGCCATGTTTAGTAAACAACTTTTTAAGCTAAAATTAGAGGTTTGAAGCAATTTTAGAGGTTTGACCAGCCAAACCTGCTAAAAAGAATATTTGATAAATAGAAGAATGTAATAGCGGATTGAGGTGAAACCTCTCATTTTGAAAAAGCTCATTTTTAGGAGCTTTTTGAGTTAGAGGCTTGAATAAGACTTGTAAAGATTATTTTGTCCTTGATAATTATTAAAAAATCTCTAAATAAAATAAATTTTAGATAATTGCGATTTTTTATTATCCAGAAAGCACAGCGTGCTACAAATTACAGAAAAGAATAAGGGAGATAATCAAAAGATGATTCCCCAATCTCTGCACAGACCGCAATTAGTAATGTCACTATCTACTATACTGTTTCCGTATAATCTATCTCTAACTATACTCTTTACAGTATCAACTATTTCTATCTAAGTACGGGTAGCCTCCCTAAAGATCCTCATATTCCTCTCATGCCACATAGTATAGACATATGCACTCCATGCTATTTTAAGCATAGTGACAATCAACGATTTTCCTTTGAAGGCAGAGCACCCCCAAAGGAGTTCATAGTCTCAATCCTGCATGCTTCTTGTTATCCCACAGAGCCTAAATAAAATAAATTTAATAACTAATAAAATTTAAAAAATATTTTCATAAATAAGAAATTAATATATAAATTAATAAATAAATATAAATTTAATAATTAATAAAATTATATTCAAAATATAATTCATAAATAAGAAATTAATATATACATCTAAATTTAATAATTAATTTTATTCAAAATATAATTTCATAAATAAAAAAATAATATATACATCTAAATTTAATAAATATTAAAATTATATTAGAAATATAATTTCACAAATAAAAAATTAATATGTACATCCTTCATATATGCTCAGTAATGATATTAAATAAATTAATTTCCATAATCTAATTAATATTAATAGATACAAAATGTTAATAACTAATAAATTATTCAAACAAGTATCGAATATAATCATATCCTTATATGTCATTTTGTTTGTTCAAATAATCAAACAGCTATCAGCTATCAGTTAATTTTACCAAACACTTTTATACAATCAGCTAATGTAATTCGCTAGTCAAATCAGCTAATGCTATCAACTATCAGCTAATATAATTTGCTATCAGCTATCCGCTATTTGCCAGACAGATATGTTCATATATATTTTTAACCATTCGACAATGCACAAGTACCTTACATACAAAGCGATTTGAACCCAAGTCTCGCCACTATTTTAGTTTTCAAATATGTATCACCCTCGACCCGGATATCAAATTTGAGCCAAAAGCCCAAACCAAAATCATAAAATTTCTCAACTTGGTTTAGCCCAAATAAAATAATTGCCAAAACATTTAAAGCCCACAAATCAAAATAAATATATAAATGATTAAAACGTTACAAAGGATCTCCAATTAAATAAAACATTTAATACTTTTAACTTGATTAATGCAAATTCAAAATAAGGATTACAGACTCATACAAGTAAGGTTATATGAATACACAGCCAACTAAATACAAGTATTATACTCTGACATCGTCTCTTGCTGGAATCTTATATAGATAGTGCTCATCGATCTCGCGATCAATCTACGCACGGAAACAACAATTCCGAGCGCTGAGCTTACAAAGCTCAATGGTACACATCTACTCTACTACAATTCATTCTAATCATAAACATAATCATGCAAGCTAGTATGAGCAATAAGAAGAGATAAACAAACATGTGGCACTACTGCTAAACGCCTAAACACATGCTCTCAACATAGCAAAACATCATACACGACCCCCGAGGCCTAATCATACTCGGGATCTCACCAGATCATCTGAACGAACCACACAGTCATAACCATAAAACCTGGAGTGACGCTCGAGTCCATAAAGCATCGGGATCGTACGTTCCGAGTGAGGCCCGCGTTCACAAAGCATCGAGATCCTACACTCCGAGTGAAGCCTGCGTCAACAAAGTATCAGGATTCTACACTCATGGGGATGAGGCCCACGTCCACAAAGCATCGAGATCCTCCATCCATGCTCAAAATCTCTTATCAAGCATCTTCGAATGAGACCCGCGTCCACAAATCATCGGGATCCTCCATTCGGAAGTCTTTAAAGTGTTGCAAAGCCTAACTTAGGGTATTCTAATCCCACCAAACAAAGACTCGTAACAAATCAAGTACCCACACATGGCACAACCTCATGTGATCCACCAAGGATCCATACAAGTGTTCTACCTAACACACAACATCATACGACCCACCACGAGTCCCTATTGTTGCTATTACAACCAATCAAGCATTACCGAGTTGTTACATTTTATGGAAAAGTATACAATTCATTCCCATCAATTATTTCTATCAATCCACATCATCCCATTGATTATGGTAATAATCGTTTTGTTAAACATATTCGTCAATTTCTATCTCGATCTGGCCTTTAAACCAATTAGTGTTGATTTCCAGTTTCATAAGCAATTTATCGAGTATTTACCGGTATTAGTCCGTTATTATAACCCCGTCTTTAACTAACAACATAATCCATTAAGCCTGTCGGCATCAATATTAATTACGGGGCCTTATACTACCCCTAAAACTTATGGAAGTCATTATGGTTTGTGGCTAGCACATTTAAATTATTTAATATTAAGTAGCAATTTTTAATCATTTAATCGAATATTTATCAGTATTGTCTCTTACAAATATTAAATCAAACTTATTAATTTATTCAGCTAATACACGAGGCATCATTATATATCAATCAGTCAACCAATCATACAGTCAGATAATCATACAGATATTCAAACAATCTTACACGGTCTCTAAAGCTCATAACAGACTCAAACATTCTCAAGCTCATCAAGCATCTCAATATTTACCAAGCCTCGAACTATCAGTATCAACACAGCTTATTACTCATCTCCTAATTTGCAACCACTAACATTCAAAGTAATTACACTTATGATGCTCATGAAGTATTTCGGAGTTCGTGGTGTACTAACCTTAAGTCGATATCGTTAAAATCCGCATCTGAGCTTCCAGAACAATTCACATGATTCGATGTCCAAACCAGGACAACCCTCGTATACCAACAAATATGAAAATACATTAATTTCATGTATCTCATATACTAATCATAAGGTCAAACGCGTAAAAATAGCTTGCCGGTTCGAATTTGGCAAAACAGAATGCGCCATTAGATCTAAAACATTGAGAAACTTCCAAAAAAAGTCAACGGCCAGTCATCGGTCGATCAACGCCGGTCAAAGGTCTGGTCAACCCCTAGGTGATCCGGTGTGGCACAGGTGCATGGGAAGCTTCGTGCACCCCAGGTAAGTAATCCAGTGCGAGTGAGTGCATTGCAGACTCGGTGCACCCGCGGGTGTGTTCTCCAGTATGGCAGGGTGCACATTCACTTGGGTACCTCGATGCAGTGTGGCACGGTGCACCGTAGCATGGTGCACCATCCTAGCCATGTGCACGCCCACATGTAGCGGTGGTGCGTGAGAGGACCTTTGGTGGCTGAATGGCGGCAGCGAGCTTTAGTCCCGTTGTTCTCTGGCCACTAGTTCTCATGGTAGCCTCCATTTATTGTAATGATGGTCAGAACACGCTGAACAAGCTTCTTTCGAATCTTTCTCTTCTTCACTTCGCGAATATTCGTAGATCGAGGTTTAAAGCTTTCCCCTCACTTTTCTCTGTCTCTCAAAATATCTCTCTTCTCTTCTCTTCTCTCTATCCTATCACCAGCTCCCTTTATTCAAATTACCAACCATTTTATTATTTTTTCCAACCAATTAAATATACGCACTTTATAAATACCTCTTTTCCCTTTTTATCCCTAGACCTAATTGATTATCCTTGATATGGTTTCTATCCTAAAGACCCAAATTAATCGGGTCTAAGGCCCAATTGCAAAACCAAAATTTGGGTCCTTAAAATTCTCCCATCCTTAAGAAAATTTCATCCTCAAAATTTGTACTAGCAGAACAAGAAATGTACTAAAACTTCTTAACTCTTCAAGGTCCCCGATTATAAACTGCTACGCTACTCTAATCTCAACACTCATCAAAAATAACATTGTCCTTGAATATTACAATCATAGTCTCAACTGATTCTTCTCTGAAAAGAATTTCATCCTCGCTTGGTACATCGCAGACGGCAATCAAAATCCAACGGTACTCGATAAAACCATCATATAAAACGTTAACAAAGAAACTTAACTTATGCTATAGAACCCAAAAGATTGTTGTACACAAAATTCCTTCCGCAATAACAGACAATCTAAAAAGAACAAGATGTTAAACAGCCGCTGCAGTGAAAACAAATAATTTCTCTTGTAGTGATTCCTTGAAGAAATCTCTAACTCTAACGGCCTTGCAAATTTAAAACATTGCTTGTTCAGTGCAAGACTTCAGAAAAGAACAGCGTCTCCACTCGCCCCAAGAGCTTACCTTAAACATTACATGATAACTCTTATCGATAACTAAATATTATCTCACAAGCTCGGTTCATGCAAGAATCTTATAATCTCAACTATAACGTGTCCAAAAATATGTCATCTGTACCATCGAATCTGCCATTACATAGAAATCCCACCAAGAGATAAGGTTTCATCACAAACCTCGAATCTCGTACCAAAAGGCAACATGTACACACTGCAGTGTCGTACAACCCTACCACCACCAATCTAAGCAGATTTTCAAATTGGATCTCACCTTTGCCGAAAATATCAAACGGTACCTGCCAAGGACTGTATCATTACTCAAAGAAATCCCATCAAAACTGTGCACTCAATATTCTTTACAAGTCCACGATCATCTATTCAATTTCCGCTGAGGAACATCGAAGCATCACAATAACTCTGAGAAATTCAATGTTTGAATCCTAACCGATGGCAAGTCAAACACTTATAACAATCTCAGCATACGACTCCACACTGTTTTCTGAACACGTGACGAAAAGCTTGGTACCAACTGTTGCTCTCGAAATTTGCTGTATATTGACCATTGTACTATAAAGGGAAAATCTCTTACCTTGATATATCTTTTTCTAAAGCACTCAAAATAAGATCTCAAAGTCCATCAAAAACTATCAGACCCAAATCTAATCATAACACTGTGTCCCCTTAATATGAATTAGAAGCCAATTCCCATGACTTTCAAAATGAATCAATTTTTTAACTCAAAACTTAACTGACAAACACACAGGTACCAGTACTAACTGATCAATACCAACACCAAATGAATCGAGTATCGGTACTGTAAAGAGCTAGCATTGATGCTTCCTTACACGACCATCACTTGCGATCCTTGATTGCCCCACATGAGTAGCATGATACTCTAACCCAAACTAACTTCGTACAATCCATCTCTTGTCTAGATCACTTACTAGGTGGTGGTCGATCACACGATCAACAACTCTTAATTACTTTGATTCTATTCGTTGTCCAAAACTTCAACTCCTTAAAGATCGAGCACCCGAAGTTTTACACTATTAGGGAAAACATAACATTCCTACTTTAATACAAAAATGCAGCCCTGATGATACAACAAAACATCCTCAACGATCTTAAAATCTTATTCAACTTTAAACGGGTCGACACTACAGCAGTTCCACGCAGCTCGGATCTCCACTAATGTTCCTCGGTTTCTTCAAGAAAACTATGATACAAAATAAAAGCAATTATAAAGTCCTCAACCCTTGATTCTTTTCTGATTACACGGTAACCAACCTCCGTCTCACGCACAAGGTCCTTAAGGCAACTATCCTGTCAACGTTCATATTTCCATATTCCTTGTACCTTCGCACGTGTCACGCAAAGCATTAACTTACATTCGAGAGACAACATAGTGACCCCTACCATATTATTGCTGAAAAATCTCAAGCGTCACTATAGGGATCCAATGTTACCACGGCACACCCAAAAGGGGGATCCTCATCCCAAAATTCATTTCGAAACTTTAAGCCTATATTACTTCAACCACAACCATTTTATTCTCGAACCAAACTCGAAAAAGTATACAGATACCTCGCCATTGGTTAAACGAGTCATCCACCTTAGGAGACACGTAACGATCTTCTACTATCATATGAAAACTATCTACGGTTTAAGCATCACTTCAATGAATCAATTTCTTACTAAATAACAAGCTCTTCTCTCCTTTGGGCGAAACACTCAAACAAAACAAACCTCCTTCAAGTTGCACCTGCGTAACTGAACCTCTAACTTTCTTAGCTGAGTCGGTGTCCTCCGACAAAGGTGATGAGCAACGACGTCCAACTTGATTTTACCTCCACATCCGCTCACGTTCTCGAGTGGGAGGAATTCCTGATGACTTTTTCAAAAGGCATAAACAAACACTCTGACAATCTGAAGCCTCACAAATTTCGAACTACACATATTAGCATCCGTCAAACGGTTAAATATGTCTCACAACTTTGTGTTTCATTATCAAAACAACAACCACGACGATTATGGTAGAAGGTCAATGATCCAAACATTCTCATTACCAAAGATTATGTCCCTCGAGGTCTCAAGGCCTCGAGTATAACTCTTGACATTACTGCCTCGCATCAGATTTGATTAACCAAAACAATTTCAGGGTGCCATAACTCCCAAGAAGGTAGCTCTCTTTCGAACCTGTAAAACATCTAACTTGGCTACACTCTGACGAACTAATGGATCCCAAAACCAAAACCACTATCTCTAAGAAGCGCCTTCGCAAAGAGCGATGACACCTCCCAACTATCAACGAACTTCCTTTTTAAGTAAACAAAAAAGTCCACCACCCAACGTGCATCCACTGACCAATTTAGGAACATATCATCCATACTCGTGTCACAATTGTTATTCACGCATATAATGATGAAGATTCCTTGCTACAAAATCTCATAACACATCTGAAGACTCCAAAATAGTTACACCATGCGATAAGAACACCATTTATGTGGTGGGAAGAGAACACATCCTCGACTCTGACATCATTTAACCAACTCGCGTCTCAATAATCCGAGGCTACTTCACCCTTAGAATCACTCCAATGAGTGACTTAACACTTATCTCGGCCCTCTCGGCCACAAGCATAACCATCTTAACGTTGCAACGCTGAACGCACCATCAAGATTCCTGTCTTAAGAAGTATGAACTCAATTTAAGGGAGTGTATTCACTAGACGCCTTACCGTAACACATATACCACCTCATGGTTTCCTATAATCGGCTAAACCTAAGCTCTGATACCACTAAATATAACACCCTCGACCTGGATGTCACATTTGGGCCTATAGCCCAAACCGAAATCATAAAATTTCTCAACTTGTTTTAGCCCAAATAAAATAATTACCAAAACATTTAAAGCCCATAAATCAAAATAAATATATAAATGATTAAAACGTTACAAAGGAACTCCGATTAAATAAAACATTTAATACTTTTAACTTGATTAATGCAAATTCAAAATAAAGATTAAAGACTCTTACATTGACAACGCCGCTTGTTGGAATCTCATACAGATAGTGCTCCTCGATCTCGCGATCAACCTACCACGGAAATAACAATTTCGAGTGCTGAGCTTACAAAGCTCAGTGGTACACATCTACTCTACTATACTTCATGCTAATCATAAACATAAGTATGCAAGCTAGTACGAGCAATAAGAAGAGATAAATAAACATATGGCAATACCGCTAGCCGCCTAAACATATGCTCTCAACATAGCAAAACACCATACATGGCCTCCGAGGCTCAATCATACTCGAGATCTCACCAGATCATCTGAGCGAACCACACAGTCATAACCATAAAACTGAGAGTGACACCCGTGTCCACAAAGGATTAGGATCGTACGCTCTAAGTGAGGCCCGCGTCTATAAAGCATCGGGATCCTAAAATCTGAGTGAGGCTCGCGTCCACAAAGCATCGAGACCCTACACTCATAGGGATAAGGCCCGCATCCACAAAGTATCAGGATCCTTCATCCATACTCAGAATCTCCTATCAAGCATCTTCGAATGAGGCCCGTATCCACAGAGCATCGAGATCCTCCATTTAAAAGTCTTCAAAATGTTGCAACGCTTAACTCTGGGTATCTGGATCCCACCAAACAAAGACTCGTAACCAATCAAGTGCCCACACATGGAACAACCCCATGTGATCCACCAAGGATCCATACAAGTGTCCTACCTGACACACAACATCACATGACCCACCACGGGTCCCTATTGTTGCTATTACAACCAATCAAGCATTACCAAGTTGTTATATTTTATGGAGGAGTATACAATTCATTCCCATCAATTATTTCTATCAATCTACGTCATCCCATTGATTATGGTAATAATTGCTTTGTTAAGCATATTTGTCAATTTCCATCTTGAACTGGCCTTTAAACCAATTAGTGTTGATTTCTGGTTTCATAAGCAATTTATTGAGTATTTACCGATATTAGTCTATTATTATAACCCCCGTCTTCAACTAACAGCATAAGCCATTAAGCATGTCGGCATCAATATTAATTACGGGGCTTATACTACCCCTAAAGCTTATGGAAGTCATTATGGTTTGTTGCTAGCGCATTTAAATCATTTAATATTAATTATCGAATTTTAATCATTTAATCGAATATTTATCAGTATTGTCTCTTACCAATATTAAATCGAACTTATTAATTTATTTAGCTAATACACGAGGCATCATCATGTATCAATCAGTCAACCAATCATACAGTTAAGTAGTCATACGGATATTCAAACAATCATACACAGTCTCGAGCTCATAACAGACTCAAGCTCATCAAGCATCTCAATAGTTACCAAGCCTCAAACTATCAGTATCAACACATGCTTATTACTCATCTCCTAATTTGCAACCACTAATATGCAAAACAATTACACTTATGATGCTCATGAAGCATTTCAAAGTTTGAGGTGTACTAACCTTAAGCCGATATCGTTAAAATCCTCATCCAAGCTTCCAGAACAATCAACATGATTCGATGTCAAAACCCGAACAACCCTTGTATACCAACAAATACGAAAATACATTAATTTCATGTATCTCCTATACTATTCACAATGTCAAATGCGTAAAAACAGCTTAATGGGTTCGAATTTGGCAAAACAGACTGCGCCATTGGATCCGAAACTTTGAGAAACCCAAGATAGGGTCCCCCGAAAAAAGTAAACGGTCGGTCAACGGCCGGTCAAAGGTCTGGTCAACCCTTAGGTAATCTAGTGCGGCACAGGTGCATGGAAGCTTGGTGCACCCCAGGTACGTAATCCAGTACGGACGAGTGCACTGTAGTCTCTGTGCACCCGCATGTGAGTGCTCCAGTGCGGCAGGGTACACATGCACCCAGGTACCCTGATCCGGTGTGGCGCGGTGCACCGCAGCATGGTGCACCCGCCTGGCCAGGCGCACGCCCACCTGCAGTGGTGGCGCGTTGCGGCGCGTGAGAGGACCTCCGATGGCCCGACGGCGGCGGCGAGCTTCAGTCCCGCTGTTCTCTGACCGCTGGTTTCGATGGTACCCTCCGTTTGCGGCGGTGATGGCCAGAACGCGCTGAACGAACTTCTCCTGAATCTTCCTCTTCCTCACTCCGGTGAACGGTAGCTCAGACGGCGACGCAACGACCACCGTTGGACTCATCTAGGTGAGACATTTCCAACGGTGCTGGAGGTGTCATGTACGGCGGCTCCGACGGTCGTAGATCGAGGTTTGAAGCTTTCCCACTCACTTTTCTCTCTCTCCCATAATATCTCCATTCTCTCCCCTTCTCTCTCTCCATCCTATCATTAGCCCCCTTTATTCAAATTACCAACTATTTTATTATTTTTTTTCAAACCAATTAAATATACACACTTTATAAATACCTCTTTTTTTCTTTTTTACCCCTAGGCCTAATTAATTATCTTTAATTGGGTTTCCATCCTAAAGGCCCAAATTAATCGAGTCCGAGGCCCAATTGCAAAACTGAAATTTGGGTTGTTACAAAATATGTTTGTTAATTCAATATACTGCTACCGTGATCTCAAATCGTTTTTATTACGGGTTTAGTTTTTTTTTTTAACGTTATATGTTGTCTAGAATTACATTCACATTTCACAAACATCGCTATTTGAACCCTGGTTATTAAAAGGAAAAATCAACTAATATTACTGGAATATGAGATTCATATACGTTTAGCAATGAAATCTCGAAGACAATGATGGAATATGAGATTCATGACTTTGACTCTAAATATGATTTTGATCCATATATGTTATTAAATTAAATAATTATTTTTAATTCAAACTTAATATAAAAATATAGTATTGAGCTTTTTTGAGCGGTCGAAATCGAGTCTTGAAACGAAAATATTCAGGTTGAAATGTTCAATGCCACAAATTAGAGCCGTCACGGAAGATCCCTGTGGCAAAATTCATTGTAGAAATTCAAAAGACTTAACGACTTTAACTAATTAATTAACGCTACGATTTAATTTCCATTTTTTATTAAGGCATTAATTGGAAATGGAATGACTTCAATGATTAATTATGCGTGCTCTATTAGCTTATATACTTTAAAATAAAAGTTGGTTATGTATTTTAAAATTGTTTGATGCTCGAGATGAAAATTATACCCTTAATAATTTTTTAAAATAAAATTATACTACCATCTCATCTAAAGTACGTATTTAATTTCTATTTTACACGTATAATAAGAACTGTGCATGAAAATCCACAATGCTAATGCTCCAATAATATAGCAAAGCCATTATTTTCTTCCTTGGAAGTAGGTTAGTTGGATGGAAGTAAAATAAGGCAATCGCTAAGATAAAAAAGAATAATAGCGGGTCTGTCTTAATAGTCTAATAAAATTAACTTTTGCCAAAGACATTAAGTTAATTTTGCCACCTTTTTATTAGATTATTTGATATAAGGACAAAATTAAGAATAAAAAAATAATTGTTTTATACACAAGCGGCCAAAATAAAAAGTTTTTACAAATATTTTAGGTTTAGAGTTTGGGGTTTAAAGTTTAGTGGTTTAGGTTTAATGGTTTAGAATTTATGGTTTATGATTAGAATTTGGGGTTTATATGTTAAAATTTATATCTCTAACCATATTACTCTAAACTCTAAACTCTAACCTCAAAACCCTATTTCCTAACCCATGAACCTTAAATTCTAGCCAAGCCCCCTAAATTCTAGACTATTAAACCCACATCCCTAAAGTTTAGACTCTAAACTAGTTCCAAAACCCTAAAATTAAGGCATTTGTGAAAACGTTTTACTCCACCGTCAGTGTATTAAATATAATTCCTTAAAAAATGGACATGTGTCTTTTAAAATTTTTGTCTAATAATAATTTAAATTTATAAATATTTAAATATTAGATTAATTAGACTACCTCTTAAATTTTGAACAAATCGTTATAATTTTTAATTCAATAAATTACAATTTTGATATTAGATCTTTAACTCCATTCTTACTTTGATGGGCTTTTTTAACGTGAGGCGCCTAAAATGAGACTAAACTAAGGCTATACAGAAATACTTACAAAAATGATAAAAATTTCAGTATCAACTTTTATGTATATACATAAATACTTACAAAATCGATAAATATTTCTGTATATACCAAAATTTCTACCATTTTTATAAGTATTTCTATATATACAAAAAATTTTATTATTTTTATAAATATTTTTGTATACCCTGGTTTTAGAACCATCACCCTAAAACTTCCGTACTTTGATTCTTTGTCAACACGTGATAGAATTAGTGCCTTTGTTTCCACATTGCGTGGAATTCTGCGCATATTAAATCCAGGTCAGTTACAACTCTCTATCTCTTTTTCCTTTTCCGTCATTTTATTCTGCGCATATTAAATCCCGGTCAGTTACAACTCTCTCTCTCTCTCTCTCTCTCTTTTTCCTTTTCCGTCATTTCTATCTAAAAATCCAAATCAATATATTTTTATTTTAAATGTTTTTTTAATGTATACGGGAGGCTCAGGATCAAATACACTATCTTAGTTAATATCGATTTAGTATTTATATTGTTAGAATGTAAAAATTTTGTTATTTTGAAAAAATGCATTTGAAGTTCAATATTTACACTTTTTATCATTTTGATATTTATTTTTAAACTAAATTTAACTCTCAACCTTTTAACTTTTATTTTAATTTTTTTAATTTAAACTTTTGCAAGGAATCTGAACTAACAATAGAGTATTAATATTTTTCGTTTTTAGTTTTTTTTTCCATTGAATTTTTCTGATTTTTACTAGATAAGATAAAGGGCAACCAGATTTTTTGGAATCTTAAAAAATTGATTAATTTAATATTTCTTCAAAACATTCATTTAATTCGTCATTACTTCTATTAAATGTTATATATATTATTTATGATTTTATACGATCTCTACTTTAATTCAGATTGTTTGGCTTGGCCAAAAGTAATATTAAAGCATAATGAACAACTGAATATATAAATGAAGCCAATTAAATTATAATTTGATTGATATTTTTGTTTGAAAACCGTGGCTTCAAATTCACTTAAACATAATTATTTTTTACTCACATATTTGAGAACGAATATATTGAATCGTTTATCAACGGGTTGCTTTATATAATAAAAAACTTGATATCATTTAAGCACGTCTCAAATTCAAGGCCTTGTGTATGCAAAAAATTCTCACTATAAGATTTACCCAACAAAATTAAGTGTACGATACGGGTTGGTCCGGATTAATTAGGACAAAGCAAACCGGGATAGCAACCAAAAAAATATTGAATCATTTTAATGGAATGTAACTTAAACATAAAAGCCACATCATATATATATATATATATATATATATAAAGAAACATCAAACTTGCCTAGAAAAGCTCACGCCATGCATATCATCATGCAAGAAAGCTAGAATTCCATCAGGAGGAGCCGTAAACACTCTCATCGGAACCGGACTCCACCGTGTGATAATGCATCATCCATATTTACTTTAATCCACCTGGTCGAGGTTTATGCAATTTCACCTACATTGCTTCAAACATAAAATATTTTTTTTGATAACCCAAATGTGTCTAATCATTTCGCGCTATGTTGGTCCATATAAAAGGCAGACGTTGAGCACAAATTTTAAAGTTTCAAATATTTTAATGGGCAGATAGTTACAAACCTCTCACATGACTTAACTTAAACATGTGTTCCATGTTTCAAAAACACAAAGTTGATAACCAATCCGACCCTTTGGGATAAGAGACAAAGCGTCGTCTTTCTTCTAGAATCTCCTACAAAATAGTAATTTAGTTCGTGGCGGAACTCAACACTATTTGTTGATGGTGTCATTTAAAAAAAATTAAACTTAGAGGTGGCAACACTAAATTTTATAATTTTTGAGGGGTCAAAGAGTAATTTTACCGTAAAATTTTTAATATTTTTTGGAGATTTAGTTGAAGTGAAATATTTGAATCCGGATAATTATTTGTGTTAGATGTACTTTGATGTCCTCTTAGTTGTTTATTTTTCTTTTTAATAATAAGATTCTCCACTCTTGTAGGTTTTACATTTGACCCTTAACATGTGTTCCATATTTCGCACGTCCTAACTCTTCTTGGTTGTTGTTGAAGATGGCTCCCTTTGATTGTAGGATCTAGGAAAGCAACAAGTATTCCTGCAAGTAAAATAGGCTTCAAAAAGAATGTTTAAAGGTAGGTGATGTAAGGATGATAGGGTGGGCTGAAAATGAAGAAAATAAGGATGGATTTGTAAGATGGTGATGAGGCTGTTTGTAGGCGTGGTGATGGTTGAAGAAAGAAAGATGATGATGGTGTTTGGGAATGGATAGTATGAACAAGAAACTAAGGTAGAAACAATGCTATAGAAAGCAAAACCCCTAGCCTTATGAGTTTAATGTTTAGGTGGTAACAAGGACTTGGACTCTTTGATTAAAAGATAATCAAGAACCACAAGTATCAAGGTGGAAATAGATGGGGGTGATGCCACAAGTACAAGTACTTGATAAGTTGATAAAGATTAATGAAGAACATGAAGAGAGAAAATTCTCACAAAAGGTAATTTGATTAAAAAATATGAGATCCTTACAAAGCCAAGGTATTGGCTATTTATAGTTTCCCAAGGGGCATGGCCAAAAAGACAAGTGATGGTTCGGCTATGATGATGCCCTTTCGAAAATACATGAATAAAAATTAAAATAAGTACAAAAGACTTTTGGCTAAATGGATGGTGTTGGTTCGGCTGATTTGGGCGCCAAGATGAGGGCTTGTGTTGCTTGGCCAAATGCTTATGTTGGTTCGGATAGTTTAGGTGCCAAAGTGAAAGGTTTTGAGGCTTTCCCTCCTTGGCCGAATGGTTAGGTGTCTGTTCATGGCAGCTAGCTTCACTTAGGTCCTTAGCTAGATGGTTAGTGTCCTTCCAGCTTATTAGCTCACACTCCAGCTCCACCTAGCTAGACTCCGCTAGTCAGCTACCTAGTCCTTAGCTCCCATTCAGCTACTTTTAGCTCTCGTGCTTAGCTAACCTTCTTATGCTTTGAGCTGCCTTTTAGCACCTTGTCCAAGAGCTGCCCTACCTTTCATACCATAGCATTGCACCTAAAGAAAACATGTAAACAAGTAAATGAGCTAAACTAAACCTAGAAAGTTGATGAAGGTATGATGTACGCATATGCTAAGTATGCAAATGCAATGTAAACATAGGTAAATGATGTGTAACATGTAATAACTAAGTTTAATCATAATATAAAGATGTGGATCATAGAATGCATCACATATCAACACGTAACACGTTATATAGTTTATTTTCTAAGGCTGAATGTTCTTCAAGTGGTTTAAAAGCATGAATGCATTTGTGAGAAAGAACTTTCTTGAATTGCTTAGCCTTAAAACGGGTGATAGGTCATTGTGGCAAAACTTCTGGATCCGGTGATGGCGTGCTTGCATCATCCCTTTCTTTTAAGCGATTTTTTCTCAAATCATCATTGTTTTCATATGGGGAAAGATCCAAGATGTTAAAAGTTGCACTTACATTATAATCTCTAGGCAGATCTAACTTGTAGGCATTGTCATTCACTTTTTCCACCACTTGAAAAGGACCGTCTCCTCTTGGAAGTAACTTAGATTTTTGTTGATTTGGAAACATTTTCTTTCTGAAATGAACCCAAACCCAATCTCTAACTTCAAAAGTGATCTTCTTGCATCCCTTGTTGGCTTGCTATTCATATTGACGGGTTTGTCTTTCAATATTCTCCCAGACTTATTGGTGTAGCTTCTTTACAAATTCTGCCTTGTCTTTGCTATCTTTGTTTACCACTTGTTCATATAGCAAAGGTAAGAAGTCCAAAGGAGTTAAAGGGTTAAAGCCATATACCACTTCAAATGGAGAGTGATTAGTTGTAGAATGGACAAATTGGTTGTAGGTAAACTCTACGTATGGCAAACATTCCTTCAACGCCTTGATGTTTTTTTAGATGATGGACCGTGATAGGGTAGATAGAACTCGATTCACCACCTCAGTTTGACCATCTATTTGAGGATGGTATGTAGAAGAGAATAGCAACATAGTCACAATTTTGCTCCAAAACGTCCTCCAGAAATGACCGAGGAACTTGACATCACGATCTAAAACAATTGTCTTGGGAATCTCATACAACCTTACCACCTCTTTAAAGAACAAGTAGGCCACATGTGTTGCATCGTCCGTTTTGTGGCAAGGTATAAAATGGGCCATCTTTGAAAACTGATCAACCACCATAAAGATTGAGTCTCTCCCAATCTTGGTCCTCGGAAGCCCTAGCACAAAGTCCATAGAGATGTCAACCCATGGCTCACTTGGAATAGGTAGAGGCATATACAATCCATAGGGCATGACTCTTGACTTGGCCTTTTTGCAAACGATGCACCTCTCACACATCCTTTCAACGTCCCTTTTCATCTTTGGCCAAAAGAGGTGTTCTTTCATTTTTCTTAACATTTTGTCCACTCCAAAATGTCCCATGAGTCCTCATTCGTGTGCTTCTTTATTTAAAACCCCTCGAATGGGACCTTGAGGGATGCAAAGTCGTCCTTCCTTGAAAAGAAAACCATCATGCTTGTAGTATTTATTATCTGCACCTATTTCACATAAACTATACTTTTTTCTAAACTCAAGGTTAGTAGTATAATGGTCTTTAATAAATGAAAAATTAAGCAATTTAGAATCTAAGGAGTTAAGAAATAAATACTTCCTTGATAATGCATTGGCCACAATGTTGTCCTTGCTTTTCCTATAATGGATGACGTAAGGAAAAGATTCAAGAAACTCCACCCCACGTCTCTTGTTTAACTTATGTTGGCTCTTGATGTGCTTCAATGCTTCATGATCGGTGTGGAGGAAAAATTTCTTAGGCCGTAGGTAGTTCTGCCATATCTCTAATGCTCGGATGAGTGTATACATCTCTTTGTCATAAGTGGGGTAATGCAATGTGGCACCACTCAACTTCTCACTAAAATAAGCAATGAACGCCCTTCTTGAGTCAGAACAACCCATATTCCCACTCCGGATGCATCACATTCTACCTCGAAGATCTTGTCAAAATTTGGCAATGCTAGTAACGGTGCTTCTATTAAGCATCTCTTGACTTCTAAAAATGCCTCCTCTTGTTCCTTACCCCAATTAAAGAATGAATTCTTCTTTATAATCCTGGTTAAGGGGTGGTAATAGAACTGAAGTTTGGCACAAACCTTCGGTAAAAGCTTGCATGGACTTGATCTTCTCTGGATCCACCTTCAATCCCTTTGAACTTACAATGAATCCTAAGAAGGCAAGCTCGTTAGTGTAAAAAAAACACATTTTTTAAGATTGGCATAGAGTTGTTCATCCTTTAGAGTTTTGAGAATAGACCTTAGATGTTGTCCATGATCTTTCAATGTCTGGATTTATATTAAGATGTCATCAAAATATACAACACAGAACTTACCGATGTAGGGTCGAAGGACATGATTCACTAACCTCATGAATGTACTGGGTGCGTTGGTGAGGCCGAAAGGCATGACCATCCATTCATACAAACCTTGTTTAGTTTTGAACGTAGTCTTCCACTTGTCTCATTCCCTCATCTGAATCTGATGATACCCACTTTTAAGGTTAATTTTGGAGAAGATATTGGCACTCCTTAATTCACCTAACATCTCATCTATTCGGGGTATATGATGCTTATATTTAATGATAATTTGATTCATGGCACGATAGTCCATACATATTCTCCACGTTCTATCCTTTTGGTACCAACATGATTGGTACACCAGAGGGACTTAGACTTTCTCGAATGCACCCCTTCTCTATTAGTTCACCAATTTGCCTTAGGAGTTCTTTTGTTTATTTGAGATTACTCATATAGTCATGACGATTAGGAATGGTTGCTCCCACCATTAAATCTATCTAATTTTCAATCCCTTGAATAGGTGGCAAACCACTAGCAATCTGCTCGGGAAAGATGTCTTCAAAATCCTACAAAAGAGAGGAAACTCCAACATTCAGCCATTGTAACTTGTAAGGGCTCGGATGTTTGATAGTCTTCAATCCAATTTTGTCCACCATTAGGGTGCTTGCAACATTAGTGCAACTCCTTCCGTCAACGATCATGGAACACACTTTATCATTCACATGGCATAGAGTGTGGAAGATGTTTTCTCTTTGTCGGTCATCTTCAATAGATTGTAGGTTCAATGTCCTCTTAACAACAAGGACCATGTTTGAAGTAGATAAAATAAGGTCTTACGACATTGTTAGAAAATAACAAAGAAAACAAAAAGTAAACCATACCAAGAACACACTAAACAAAAACCTCATAGTTCACTTTAAAGAAATTCATATTGCACTTCATTCAACACTCGTGTTTGCACTCAAGAATTTAATGGATTTTATGTTCCCCTTCTGATCTCACACGCTTAATTGTCTTTTTCTACTCCTTTCACTCTTGTATAGTTCTTTAAAGAACTTACTCAAAACTTGGCAAGTTTGTACTTGTGTGTCGGCTAAAAAGGTTAGTGTAGGAAAAGAAAACAAAATATAATGTAATAGGTAGTCTTAGAATAGAAAGAATAGAAAGAAAAGGGGTTACTTACTAGATAAGAAAACTTACAACCTTCCTTGAGAAACAATCAAAGTCTTGAATAATTCTTCAGACTCGGTTGATGATGTTGATGTGCTTTCTCACCCTTACTTTTTGAAAATTTCTTTTTCTTCTTTTTTTATACTTTCAATTTCTTTTGAGAATTGAAGAAGAATTCTTTTGCTTTCCTTTTTTTATACACTTGCACGAAAAATTGACTTACAAAGGTAGGCACTTGCTTGCTTCCACCAAAGCTCTGATTACCATATGATATAGCACGTCTTAACTCTTCATGGTTGATGTTGGAGATGGCTCCCTTTGATTGTAGGATCAAGGAAGCAATCAAGTATTCCTACAGGTAGGATAGGCTTCAAAAAGAATGTTTAAAGGTAGGTGATGTAAGGGTGACAGAGTGAACTGAAAATGAAGAAAATAAGGATGGATTTGCAAGATGGTGATGGCGTTGTTTGTAGGCGTGGTCATGGTTAAAGAAAGAAATATGATGATGGTGTTTGGTAATGGATAGTATGAACAAGAAACTAAGGTAGAAATAATGCTATTAAAGCAAAACTGTAACACCCCGAAACTGGGCCTAGTCAGAATTTAGTTTTAGTAACAAAAAATTTTGCATCGAAAAGTCAAATTATAGAGTTGACCTTTGACCAAGAAGTCAATTATTGGGTTATTGAACCCTAATTAAGCATTGATATTGATTAAGGATCCCATTGTAAACATTGAAACCTGTTTTAGTGACTAAATTGAGAAAATTAGAAGTTTGGAGGAAAAGGTATAGAGAATGGAAAGTTTAGGGATGTAGCCCATAATTATCCCACTTTTGGGATTACTCATTCCTTACGTGGAATGATCAGCTAAGCTTCATTCATAGGAAGGAAAGCTTAACTAATGTAAAATTAAGAAAGAAATAAAATGGGAAAAAAGGTTTAGAAAACTTACCGGTTGGTTTGGCAAACAAGTAGCTCTCTCACCTTCCTCCTCCAACCATATACCTCAAGCAAGCACCTCCATTGTTGGTTAGTAAAAGCTTGAATTTCTTTTATTTATTAATTTCAAATCAATACTAGTAATCAGGTAAGTAAAAGACCCCTATTGATTCATTGTTTCCGTGACCAAATCCATGTTTAATTCCAAGTTTAAGAATCAAGTGATTCTAGAAATTCTCTAGGGATATCATAGCTTGTTCGTTACTGATTTTCATAGCTATTGGATTTCCATGAATCTATTATCGATATTGAAATCCTTGTAATTCATATTTCCTTATAGCTCAAGGGAGTCAAGGTGAAGAATCGCCAAGTCCTTCTAATTCCAACAAGTTCAAGAACAAAGGGATTGTCATCTGGGAGCTTTAAAAGCTTTATAAGTATCGATGAGTGTAGTCGAAGTCTTGAGAATGGCTAGGTGCCTTCCCAGTTTTATTGTTCATTGATTATTGCATTGTCATCACTCTTACAAGGCATGGTTATACCGAAACTTCATAAAAAGCCATATTGGCAATCTTCAGTAAGCTTATTGCATTAAAACATTGATTACTAAGTCATAGTGTTGATATTGTCATCATTGAAATATATATATTAATCATTGATCATGTTATTGACCCCATTGATATATTATTGAGATTCATAGACATGCATATTGGTTATTGATCATAACATTGACAAGATCATTGTATTGATAAGAATATTACATTGGCAAGATCATCGTATTGATAAAATCATTGTATTGACAAGGATCTATATGGTCATTATTGAACAAGTCAAGCATTGATCATTGTTATTGATATTGAATATTGTCATCGTATTGGCCTAATCGTTGAATCCTACGAATGGACATTGGATACAATTGTCATGCCATAGAATTCACGAGCTCATTGGTACGGAGTGGACTACGGTCCTTGAGCTAAGGCTCTATTTGGAGATATTGGTGGGATGTGTTAGTGTTGGTCCTATTGGCAATGTTGGAGGATATTGACCATTTACGGTTGGCGATGTTGGTTGGGAATTCGCGTATCCATACTTACATTTCAATCCAAGGAATTAAGTTATTAAAATTATTGTTAAAATATGATTTGAGATGCATTTACATTGATATACATGTTATTGATATTATTGATATTCATGTTATTGTTGTTCACTACCTAACTAGGCTATATAAGCCTAATGCATCTTATTTTCATGCATTTTCAGGTTGAAGGTTGGTTGGAACAAGGATCGAAGCTAGGCAAGCTTTGAAGCAAGTCACACAAGCTATATGTAATGTAAACCTAGCCTTTGAACTCCTAGATGGTGGCATAGGGTCTAGACATGTTAGTTTAGCCCCATTTTGCATGTACATATGATGCACCACGTTGAATAAGTTAATATGAGACATATGGCATGTTATAATTTTGTCAAATTGGGAAAAATGGCCTAAGATGCATCAATAAGGGAAAAAATAGTAAATGGATCCGTATTTACATGAAATTTGGCATGTATATAGAAATAATGTTTTTAAGCTTGCTGGTAAAATTTGGTAAACTTTGTACATGGTTAAGGCATTCAATTTGGTTAAAAACCAGACAAAATATGATATTTACACACACAAGTGTACTGGTACGGAGGTGTCGTACCGGTACTGATAAGCAATTTTGGGCAATATTAGCCAGGCATACCTGTACTGGTAATGTCGTACAAGTACTGGAATGTTAATTTGGTAACGTGTATTAAGGCATACTGATACTGCTACAGTAGTATCGATACGCCAAATTAACACTAGAATTTTACTGTAGCACGAGTATCGGTACGGGTGGTGGCGTACCGATACCCATTAAGCGATTTAATTTAGGAATTAAGGATTACATACCGGTATGGTAATAGGCCTGTATCGATACGGAGACACAAAATCCTCATATCAGTACTGTATTATGAGTACCGATACGAGATTTAGGTTCAAAAAAAATATTCTTATGGGCGTACCGGCACGACCTCTTGAGTAACGGTACCAATATAGGTAAGTTAGTTAACTGGTTTTAGAATTTTGCAAGATGGTTACTGATTCTAATATAGATTAATTGAAAGTGTAAATGACTCCAAAACCTTTAGAATTCTATATACAAGGTAACCAAGTATAGGATCTCGTATTGGTAAGCCTAATTTTTGATAAGTTCTTAAAGTTTGTAAGGTTTACAATTTAGTCCTTAAACTTGTACAAGTTATTAATTGGACCCTGATTAAAAATTGTATAAGTTTGCATTGAGTATAGTTAAGCATTGCAACAAATGAATAACACTAAAACACAGTTTATAGTCTAAGTCGTCGATTTTAGTAAACCGACCACCGTATTGTTTACTGGTAATACTTTTCGACCCATAATCCTACCAGACCGGGAAGAGGGTGTTACATTTGTGGTATCAGAGATAGAGTTTAGTCGATTCTAGGACTAAACTAAAGTTTATTGTATTGTATTTGCATTGCATATGCCACCTAAGAGTTTATTATTGTATATATTGTGACTTACGATTAATCCGATCTTTTTTTTCCTTTTTATAGTATAAGATGTCTGACTCCGATAAAGCTCACGAGGATGTTGAGCTTTCTATTGCCTCCTCAACTCATGATGAGGAGACAAGGGGGAGACCCTCTAATTCCATAAAATCCTTGATAAAAAAACACTGAACCCTAAACTATTGATGCAGGCTACTCAACCTAAGCGTTATTGGAACATGGTTAGGATGTTCTAAACAATATATAACTTTATTGAAGAAGGCTACACAACCATTTATGGTGGCTATCGAATACCTTAAACATCTATCGACAAACTTGCCCGTATCGAGCTTATATGTTCACCAATAGGGAAGATTATGATCCTAGAATCAGTAAGTATTGGCTATTAAATTACTGTATTGATGTCTCTATCATCGCAAGGCCATACTAAATAATGAAGTCGACTCATTGTTACCATCCTCTCTTATCAGATAAGAAGGGAAAACAACTTAGCTTTAAATAATAAGTATGTCTATAGCCATTTCGTTTTGGAAATACTATAAAGCCATTACACTAGTCAACACTGTGTTACCTGCCCAATCCCTTAAGGGTAAGGAACAGAAACAAGTAACATCGGGAGTGGCAATGAGATATAGCAGCTCTACAAGGACATCAAACCATTAGGGACCTAAGGCTATTGCCTAGGTACTTTATGTGTGGAGTATGAAGGAAAATGATGATTCAGATATTAAGGCAAGTACCATTGAACTATTCTTCTATCACTGATAAATCCTAGATCTATACATTCTTTCATAAGTCCTGTATTGATTAAAAGATTTAAGTTAACATCCGAGCCTATAACTTCCAAAATTTACCGTAACCAATCCTTTAAGTGATAGTGTTGTAATTGGATTAGTATGAAAAATTGTCATCGCATGATACATGGAATACCTTTTCCGGTCTTATGGCCCTCCCTATTCATTAATTTGACGTTATGTTTGGGCTTGACTGGCTCGGAGAGCATCAAACCTAGTAGCTTGTTCGAAGAGAAAATTTTATCTTAAAGGTCTCGGTAAGGATGGTGTAACTCTTATGGACTATAAGGGTACAAGATCATTGTTATATGCTACCGCAAGTAGGGATAAATCTTACAAGACATAAATATAGTGCAAGAATTTCTTGACGTGTTTCTCGATGAGCTTTTAGGTTTACCACCCACCCGTGAAGTTGAATTTGGGGTTGAAGTGCAAATAAAACCACTCTGGCTTCTATTACACCTTATCGAATGGTACCGGTTGAACTCACCGAGCTCAAGGTACAGATTTAAGACCTGTTAGATAAAGGTTTTATCCGACTGAGTTCCTCACTCTGGGGAGCTTCGGTTCTTTTTGTCAAGAAGAATGATGAATCTATGCGCCTTTACATTGATTATCGACAACTAAATAAGCTCACCATCAAGAATAAATATCCCTTACAGAGAATTGACGATCTGTTTGACCAACTTAAGGATGAAACCGTCTTTTCTAAGATTGACCTAAGATTTGGGTACTATCAAATGAAAGTTAAAGAATATGATGTGCCCAAGACAACTGTCCGTAAAGGTATGGCTACTACAAATTCTTGGTTATGCCCTTCGGATTAACTAATGCACCAGTTGCCTTTATGGATCTCATGACCTGGGTTTTCAGACCCTGTCTTGATAAGTTTGCAGTAGTGTTTATAGAATACATATTGATCTATTCCAAGAATCGAGCTGAGCATCGTGATCACCTTCGTATGGTGTTCCAGACTCTTCGAGAGAAGCAGTTATATGCCAAGTTCAGTAAGTGCAAGTTCTGGCTCACTCAAGTTTCATTTCTGGGACATGTAATTTCTGCTGAAGGTATTCAAGTAGATCTGAAGAAAATCCAAGCTGTAGTGGAGTAGAGGCCACCGAAGAACGTTTGTGAAGTTCGCAGTTTTCTCGGTTTAGCTTGTTATTACAGAAGATTCATTGAAGGATTTTCTATAATAGCAACATCGTTAACCAAACTTCTACAGAAGGATATTCCTTTTGAATGGAATGAGAAGCAATAACGCAATTTCAATCAGCTTAAGCAAATATTGATGCATGCACCGGTCTTAACCCAACCTGAGTCTGGTAAAGACTACACCGTATATATTGATGCAACGCATCAAGGGTTAGGATGCGTATTGATGCAAGAGGGCAAAGTTGCTTCTTATACATTGAGACAACTCAAGCTGCGTGAAATTAACTACCCTACACATGATCTTGAGTTGGTTGCGGTTGTCTTTGCCTTAAAGATTTGGAGGCATTATCTCTACGGAGAAAAATGTTACCTATACACCGATCACAAGAGCCTCAAATATCTATTAACACAGAAAAAGATCAATCTTTGTCAAAGAAGATGGATGGAACTTCTCAAGGATTATGATCTTGTTATTGATTATCACCCGGGCAAGGCCAACGTTGTAGCTGATGCACTCAGCCACAAACTTTCGCCTAGTAAGTATCAATATTGAATATTGAATCTCAAGCATTGACAATTTTATTGAGAATTACATTATCGTTATTTCATTGTAGCTCCTCGAGCTATCAACGCTCATTTCAAATTACAGAGACACCGACCTTTAGTAGCTGAACTTCAAGTTCAGTTAACCATTATGTTGAGAATCAAGTTATTGCAAGATTAGAACCCTGAATTACAAGCCATCGTTTTCAAGCTCCAGAATAATCCTAATTCTGATTTCAAAGTTAATTCTGAAGGACTCTTGTGTTTCTGTGATAGAATTTATATACCAAATGATGAATCTCTTCGTGATGACATTCTCAAGAAAGCTCATTATAGCTCTTTCTCGGTTCACCTGAGGTCGATAAAGATGTATAAGGACCTTCAAGAATTGTACTGGTGGCCTGGTATGAAAAAGGCTATTATAGAATTTGTATCAAGGTGTCTTACGTGCCAGCGAGTCAAGATTGAGCATCATGTTCCGACGGGATTATTGCAACCCCTTTGAACTTCCTCAATGGAAGTGGGAAAGAATAACCATAGACTTTGTCAGTGGTCTGCTGTTAACTCCAGCTATGCATGATGCGATTTGGGTTATTGTTGACCGTTTTGCCAGGTTAGATCGTTTTTTACCTATCAGAATGGACTATAGTCTTCCCAAGTTAGCTGGCGTGTATATCAAGGAAGTGGTTAGCCTCTACGGAGTACCCCAAGTTAATCATCTTCGATCGAGATCCATATTTCGCTTCGCAATTTTAGAAAGCATTACAAGGAGCTCTGATGGCCAATCAGAAAGGGTAATTCAGATATTGGAAGACATGCTTCGTGCATGTATCATTGATTTTGAAGGGACTTGGGAGAGTTCCCTACCTCTCATCGAGTTTGCTTATACTAATAGTCATCAATCATCTATCAGGATGGCACCGTATGAAACATAGTATGATATGAGATGTAGTACACCGTTATGCTGGTCTAAACTCGGGAAAGACAAGATGTTGGTCCTGACTTCCTTTGGGAAACTGAAGAATGGGTTACCATCATACAAGACCATTTAAAGGATGCCTTTGACCGATAAGAGGGCTATACTGATCTCAAGAGAAGAGATATACAATATGAAGTTAGTGAGAAAGTTGGTACTGTGGCTTACCGATTAGCTTTGCCTCAAGAGCTAAGTAAGATTCACGATGTATTCCATGTATTGATTCTCAGCAAGTATAGATCCGATCATCTAATGTTAATGAGCCTAAATCTGTAGAACTCTAACCTAATCTGACGTATGAGGAAGAACCTGTACAAATATTGGCAAGCGAAGTCAAGAGATTTTGAAACAAGAACATTCCTTTAGTCAATGTGCTTTGAAAAAGTCACAAAGTTGAAGTTACATAGGAAACGGAAGAAACCATGAGAAATGAGCACCCACATCTCTTCGGTTTAGGTAAAAATTTGTGGACGAATTTTTCTTAAGGGGAAAGAGTTGTAACACCTTGAAACCGAGCCTAGTCAGAATTTAATTTTGGCAACCAAAAATTTTGCACTAGAAAGTCAAATTATAGAGTTGACCTTTGGCCAAGTGGTCAATTATTAGGTTATTGAACCCTAATTAAGTATTGATATTGATTAAGGATCCAATTGTAAACATTGAAACTTGTTTTAGTGACTAAATTGAGAAAATTGAAAGTTTGGGGGCAAAGGTATAGAGAATGGAAAGTTTAGGGATATAGCCTGTAATTATCCCACTTTTGGGATTACTCATTCCTTGCGTGGAATGATCAGCTAAGCTTCCTTCATAGGAAGGAATGCTTAACTAATGTATAATTAAGAAAGAAATGAAATGGGAAAAGGTTTAGAAAACTTACCGGTTGGTTTGGCAAACAAGTAGCTCTCTCATCTTCCTCCTCCAACCATACACCTCAAGCAAGCACCTCCATTGTTAGTTAGGAAAAGCTTGAATTTCTTTTATTTCTTGATTTCAAATCAATCCTAGTAATCGGGTATGTAAAAGACCCATATTGATTCATCGATTCCATGACCAAATCTATGTTTAATTCCAAGTTTAAGAATCAAGGGATCCTAGAAATTCTCTAGGGATATCATAGCTTGTTCGTTATTGATTTTCATAGCTATTGGATTGCTGTGAATCTATTATCAATATTGAATTCTTGTAATTCCTATTTCCTTGTAGCGCAAGGGAATCAAGGTGAAGAATCGCCAAGTCCTTCTAATTTTAACAAGCTTAAGAACAAATGGATTGTCATCTGGGAGCCTTGAAAGCCTTGAAAGTATCAGTGAGTGTAGTCGAAGTCTTTAGAATGGCTAGGTGTCTTCCCGATTTTATTGTTCATTGATTATTGCATTGTCATCATCCTTACAAGGTATGGTTATATCGAAACTTCATAAAAAACCCATATTGGTAAGCTTCGGTAAGCTTATTGCATTGAAACGTTGATTACTAAGCTATAGTGTTGATATTGTCATCATTGAAATATATATATTAATCATTGATCATGTTATTGACCCTATTGATATATTATTGAGATTCATATACATGCGTATTGGTTATTGATCATAGCATTGACAAGATCATTGTATTGATAAGAATATTGCATTGACAAGATTGATAAGAATATTACATTGGCAAGATCATCGTATTGATAAAATCATTGTATTGACAAGGATATATATATGGTCATTATTGAACAAGGCAAGCATTGATCATTGTTATTGATATTGAATATTGTCATCGTATTGGCCTAATCATTGAATTTTTGGATACAAGTGGACATTGGATACAATTGGGATGCGATAGAATTCATGAGCTTATTGGTACGGAGTGGACTACGGTCCTTGAGCTAAGGCTCTATTTGGCGATGTTGGCGGGATGTGTAAGTGTTGGCGATGTTGGCGATATCGGTTGGGAATTTGCGTATCCATACTCATATTTCGATCCAAGGAATTAAGCTATTGAAATTATTGTTAAAATATGATTTGAGATGCATTTACATTGATATACATGTTATTGATATTATTGATATTCATGTTATTGTTGTTGACTACCTCACTAGACTATATAAGCCTAATGCATCTCATTTTCATGCATTTTCAGGTTGAAGGTTGGTTGGAATAAGGATCGGAGTTAGGCAAGCTTTGAAGTAAGTCACACAAGCTATATGTAATGTAAACCTAGCCTTTGAACTCCTAGATGGTGGCATAGGGTCTAGACATGTTATTTTAGCCCCATTTTGTATGTACATATGATGCACCACGTTGAATAAGTTAAAATGAGACATATGGCATGTTAGAATTTTGTCAAATTGGGAAAAACAGCCTAAGATGCATCAATAGGGGAAAACATAGTAAATAGAAATAATGTTTTTAAGCTTGATGGTAAAATTTGGTAAACTTTGGACATGGTTAAGGCATTTAATTTGGTTAAAAACTAGACAAAATAGGACATTACAGACACAGGCGTACTGGTACAGGTGGTGTCGTACCGGTACTGATAAGTAGTTTTGGGCATTATTAGCTCAGGCGTACCAGTACGGGTGATGTCGTATCAGTATTGGAATGCTAATTTGGTAATGTGTATTAAGGCATACCGATACTGCTACAGTAGTGTGAATACGCCAAATCAACGCTAGAATTTTACTGTAGCACGGGTACCGGTACGAATAGTGGAGTACCAATACCCATTATGCGATTCAATTTAGAAATTAAGAATTGTGTACCGGTACGGTAATGGACTTGTACCGATAAGGAGACACTAAATCCTCATACCGGTAATGTGTTATGAGTATCGATACAAGATTTAGGTTCGAAAGAAAATATTCAAAAGGGTGTACCGGTACCGATATAGGTAGTAAGTTAACTAGTTTTAGAATTTTGCAAAATGGTCACTGATTCAAATATAGATTAATTGGAAGTGTAAATGGACTCTAGAAACTTTAGAATTCTATATACAAGGTAACCAAGTATAGAATCTCATATTGGTCAGCCTAATTTTTTATAAGTCCTTGAAGTTTGTAAGGTTTACAATTTAGTCCTTAAACTTGTACATGTTATTAATTGGATCCTGATTAAGATTTGAATAAGTTTGCATTGATTATAGTTAAGCATTGCAACAAATAAATAACACTAAAACACAGTTTATAGTCCAAAACAGATTACCGTATTGTTTACCGATAATGCTTTCTGACGCGAAATCTTACCGGACCGGGAAGTGGGTGTTACAAAAACCCCTACCCTTATGAGTTTAATGTTCGGGTGGTAATAAGGACTTAGACCCTTTGATTATAAGACAATCAATAACCACAATTATCAAGGTGTAAATAGATGTGGGTGATGCCAAAAGTACAAGTACTTGATAAGTCGATAAAGTTCAATGAAGAACTTGAAGAGAGAAAATTCTAACAAAAGGTAATTTGATTAAAAGATATGAGATCCTTACAAAGCATAGGCATTGGCTATTTATAGTTTTCTAATGGGCATGGTCAAAAAGACAAGTGATGGTTCGGCTAGGATGATGCCTTTTCGAAAATACACGAATAAAAATTAAAATAAGTACAAAAGACTTTTGGCCGAATGGATGGTGTTGGTCCGGCTGATTTGGGCGCCAAGATGAGGGCTCATGTTGCTTGGCCGAATGCTTGTGTTGGTTTGGATAATTTAGGTGCCAAAGTGAAAGGTTTTGAGGCTTTCCCTCATTGTTTTAATGGTTAGGTGTCCGTTCATGGCAGCTAGTTTCACTTAGCTCCTTAGCTAGGTGGTTAGTGTCCTTTCAGCTCCTTAGCTCACACTCCAACTCTATCTAGCTAGCTACATTCCACTGGTCAGCTACCAGATCCTTAGCTCCCATTCAGCTACTTTCAGCTCTCGTGCTTAGCTAACCTCCTTATGCCTTGAGCTGCCTTTTAGCTCCTTGAGCTGCCATCCATTGTCCACGAGCTGCCCTAGCTTCCATACCATAGCCTTGCACCTAAAGAAAACATGCAAACAAGTAAATGAGCTAAACTAAAGCTGGAAACTTAATGAAGGTATGATGCACGCCTATGCTAAGTATGCAAATACAATATAAACATAGGTAAATGATGTGTAACATGCATAACCAAGTTTAATCATAATATAAAGATGTGGATCAAAGAATGCATCACATATCAACATGTAATACAATATATAGTTTATTTTCTAAGGTTGGATGTTCTTCAAGTGATTTAAAAGCATGAATGCATTTGTGAGAAATAACTTCCTTAAATTTCTTAGCCTTAGAACCGGTGATAGGTTCTTGTGGCATAACTTCTGGATCCGGTGCTAGCGTGCTTACATCATCCCTTTTTAAGCGATTTTTCCTTAAATCATCACTGTCTTCATATGGGGAATGATTCGAGATGTTGAAAGTTGCACTTACATTGTAATCTCTAGGCAGATCCAAGTTGTAGGCGTTGTCATTCACTTTTTCCACCACTTGAAAATGACTATCTCCTTTTGGAAGTAACTTAGATTTATGTTGATTTAGAAACCTTTCTTTCCTGAAATGAACCAAATCCTAATCTCTAACTTCAAAGGTGATCTTCTTGCATCCTTTGTTGGCTTACTGCTTATATTTGCAGGTTTTTCTTTCAATGTTCCCCTAAACTAGTTGGTGTAGCTTCTTTACAAATTCTGCTTTGTCTTTGCCATCTTTATTTACCACCTGTTCATATGGAAAAGGTAACAGGTCCAAAGGAGTTAAAGGGTTAAAGCCATATACCATTTCAAATGGAGAGTACTTAGTTGTATAATGGATAGATCGATTGTAGGCAAACTCCACGTGTGGCAAACATTCCTCCCATGCCTTAATGTTTTTTATGATCGATCGTAATAGGGTAGATAGAACTTGATTCACCACCTCAGTTTGACCGCCCATTTGAGTATAGAATATAGTCGAGAATAACAATTTGGTCATAATTTTTCTCCAAAAGTCCTCCAAAAATGACTGAGGAACTTGACATCACAATTTTAAACAATTTTCTTGGGAATCCCATGCAATCTTACCGCCTCTTTGAAGAACAAGTTGGCCACATGTGTTGCATCTTTCGTTTTGTAACAAAGTATGAAATAGGCCATCTTTGAAAATCGATCAACCACCACAAAGATTGAGTCTCTCTCGGTCTAGGTCCTTGGAAGCCCTAGCACAAAGTACATGGAGATGTCAACTCACAGCTCACATGGAATAGGAAGAGCCATATACAATCTATGAGGCATGACTCTTGACTTGGCCTTTTTTGCAAATGATGCACCTCCCACACATCCTTTCAACATCCCTTTTCATCTTTGTCCAAAAGAGGTGTTCCTTCAATATGTCCAATGTTTTGTCTACTCCAAACTGTCCTATAAGTACTCATTCGTGTGCTTCTTTGACCAAAACCTCTTGAATGGAACCTTGAGGGATGCAAAGTCGTCCTTCCTTGAAAAAAAGCCATCAGGCTTGTAGTATTTATCATTTGGACCTGTTTTACGTAAACTATACATTTCTCCAAAATGAAGTTCAGTAGCATAAAGGTCTTTAATAAATGAAAAACCCAGTAACTTAGAATCTAAAGAGTTAAGAAGTAAATACCTCATTGATAATGCATCTGCCACAATGTTGTCCTTACCTTTCTTATAATGGATGACTTAAGGAAAAGATTCAAGAAACTCCACCCATTTGGCTTGTCGCTTGTTTAACTTATGCTCTCCCTTGATGTGCTCCAATGCTTCATGATCGGTGTGGAGGACAAATTCCCTAGGCCATGGATAATGCTACCATGTCTCCAATGCTCGAATAAGTGCATACATCTCTTTGTCATAAGTGGGGCAATTCAATGTGGCACCACTTAACTTCTCACTAAAATAATCAATAGGGCACCTTCTTGAGTCAGGACAACCCTTATTCCCACTCCGGATGCATCACATTCTACCTCGAAGGTCTTGCCAAAATTTGGCAATGCTAGTAATGGTGCTTCTGTTTAGCATCTCTTGACTTCTAAAAATGCCTCCTCTTGTTCCTTGCCCCAATTGAAAATTGAATTCTTCTTTATAATCTCAGTTAAAGGGCGGTAATAGAACTGAAGTTTGGCACAAACATTCAATAAAAGCTTGCAAGCCCATGGAAACTTCTTACTTGGCTAATGTTTGTGAGTCTTGGACACTTTTGAACGGCCTTGATCTTCTTTGGATCCACCTTCGATCCCTGTGAACTTACAATGAATCCTAAGAAGGTAAGCTCTTTAGTGTAGAAAACGCATTTCTTAATATTGGCATAGAGTTGTTCATCACTTAGAGTTTTGAGAAAAGGCCTTATATGTTGTTCACGATCTTCCAATTTCTGGCTATATATTAAGATGTCATCAAAATATACAACACAGAACTTACCGATGTAGGGCCAAAAGACATGATTTATTAATCTCATGAATGTACTGGGCGCATTGGTTAGGCCGAAAGGTATGACCATCCATTCATACAAACTTTGTTTGGTTTTGAACATAGTCTTCCACTCGTCTCCTTCCCTTATCCGAATCTGATGATACCACTCTTAAGGTCAATTTTGGAGAAGATACTGGCACTATTTAATTCATCTAACATGTTATCTAGTCAGGGTATAAGATGTCTATATTTAATGGTGATCTGATTCATGGCACAGCAATCCACACACATTCTCCACGTTCCATTATTCTTTGGTACCAACGAGACTGGTACAACACAGGGAATTAGACTTTTTTGGATGTACCTCTTCTCTATTAATTCACCAATTTGCCTTTAGAGTTCTTTTGTTTATTCGGGATTACTCTTATATGCAAGACGATTGGGAATGGTTGCTCCCAGCATGAAATCTATATGATGTTCAATTCCTCGAATACGTGGCAAACCACTAGGAATCTCCTCGAGAAAGATGTCTTCAAAACCTTGTAAAAGAGAGACAATAGAAGAAGGCAAGCCTTCGGATGGGTTAGTGACAAAAAGGTTCTCTTTGTACATGAGTACAATAAGAGTTTGCTGAGAAGAAAGTTGTTGTCTAATTTTATTCCACTAGAATAAATGTTCATCTTTTTGGTTCTATTCCTTTTTTATTTCTTCCACCTTTTCTCTCTCTTTCAAGGCTTTGATGCTTTGGTTTTTTTGGATTTGGTCATCGTTCACTTGGTTTGGAATTAGAGGTGCCAAAGTAAGATTCTTTTCCTCGTACAAGAATAAGTACCGATTGGTGTATCCATCATGGGTGGCTCTCTTATCAAATTGTCACGTTCTTCCCAACAGCATATGACTCGCACTCATAGGCACCATGTCATATAAGACTTCATCCTTGTACTTTCCAATGGTAAATGGAATCAGTACTTATTTGGTAAGCTTTAATTTTCTTCCATAGTTCAACCATTGTAACTTGTAAGGGCTCGGATGTTTGATAGTCTTCAATCCAAGTTGGTCCACCATTAGGGTGCTTGCAACATTGGTGCAATTCCCTCCGTCAATGATCATAGAACACGTTTTACCATTCAAATGGCATAAGGTGTGGAAGATATTTTCTCTTTGTCGGTCGTCTTCAATAGATTGTAGGTTTAGTGTCCTCTTAACAACAAGGACCCTGTTTGAAGTAGATAGAAGAAGGTCTTGCAACATTGTTAGAAAATAACAAAGAAAAAAAAAGTAAACCTTACCAAAAACACACTCAACAAAAACCTCACGGTTCACTCCAAAGAAATTTAGATTGCACTTCACTTAACACTCGTGTTTGCACTCGGGAATTTAATGGATTTTATGTTCCCATTCTGATCTTACATGCTCAATTGCCTTTTTCTAATCCTTTCTCTCTTGATTAGCTCTTTAGAGAACTTACTCAAGACTTGGCAAGTTTGTTCTTGTGCGTCGGCTGAAAAGGTTAGTGTAGAAAATGGAGACAAAATATAATGTAATAGGTAGGCTTAAAATAGAAAGAATAGAAAGAAAATGGGTTACTTACTAGATAAGAAAACGTACAACCTTCCTTGAGAAACAATCAAAGTCTTAAATGATTCTTCAGGCTCGGTTGATGATGTTGTTGTGCTTTCTCACCCTTTCTTATCGAAAATTTCATTTCTTCTTTTTTTATACTTTCGAATTATTTTGAGATTTGAAAGAAGAATTCTTTTGCTTTTGTTTTTTTTATACACTTGCAGGAAAATTTGACTTACAAAGGTAGGTACTTGCTTGCTTCCACCAAAGCTCTAATTACCACCATATGATATAGCACGTTCTAACAATTCTTGGTTGTTGTTGAAGACTGCTCCCTTTGATTGTAGGATCTAGGAAGGCATCAAGTATTCTTGCAAGTAAGATAAGCTTCAAAGAGAATGTTTAAAGAAAGGTGATGTAAGGGTGACAGGGTAGGCTGAAAATGAAGAAAATAAGAATGAATTTGTAAGATGGTGATGGGGTTGTTTGTAGGCTTAGTAATGGTTGAAGAAAGAAAGATGATGATGGTGTTTGGGAATGGATAGTATGAACAAGAAACTAAAGTAGAAATAATACTATAAAAAACAAAATCCCTAGCCTTATGAGTTTAATGTTCGGGTGGTAACAAGGACTTGGACCCTTTGATTATAAGACAATCAATAACCACAAGTATCAAGGTGGAAATAGATGTGTGTGACGCCATAAGTACAAGCACTTGATAAGTCGATAAAGTTCAATAAAGAACTTGAAGAGAGAAAATTCGCACAAAAGGTAATTTGATTAAAATATATGAGATCCTTACAAAGCCAAGGCATTGGCTATTTATAGTTTCCCAAGGGGCATGGCCGAAAAGACAAGTGATGGCTCGGTTAGGATGATGCCCTTTCGAAAATACTTGAATAAAAATTAAAAATAAGTACAAAAGACTTTTAGCTGAACGGATGGTGTTGGTTCGGCTGATTTGGGCGCCAAGATGAGAGCTCATGTTGCTTGGCCGAATGCTTGTGTTGGTTCGGATAGTTTAGGCGCCAAAGTGAAAGTTTTAAGGCTTTCCCTCCTTGGTCGAATGGTTAGGTGTTCGTTCATGGTAGCCAGCTTCACTTAGGTCCTTAGCTAGGTGGTTAGTATCCTTCCAGCTCCTTATCTCACACTTCAGCTCTATCTAGCTAGTTACACTCCACTATTCAGCTACCCGATCCTTAGCTTCCATTCAGCTACTTTCAGCTCCCGTGCTTAGCTAACCTCCTTATGCCTTGAGCTGCCTTTTAGCTCCTTGAGTTGCCATCCATTTTCCACGAGCTGCCCTGGCTTCCATACCATAACATTGCACATAAAGAAAACATGCAAACAAGTAAATGAGCTAAACTAAACCTGAAAACTTAATGAAGGTATGATGCATGCCTATGCTAAGTATGCAAATGCAATGTAAACATAGGTAAATGATGTATAACATGTAATAACTAAGTTTAATCATAATATAAAGATGTAGATCATAGAATGCATCACATATCAACATGTAACACATTATATAGTTTATTTTCTAAGGTTGAATGTTCTTCAAGTGGTTTAAAAGCATGAATGCATTTGTGAAAAAGAACTTCCCTGAATTGCTTAGCCTTAGAACGGGTGATAGGTCCTTGTAGCATAACTTTTGGATCCGGTGCTGGTCTGCTTGTATCATTTGAATCCGGATAATTTTTAGTGTTGGAGCATAGAAAATAGCACCAAAAAAAGAAGACAGGGGATTTTTATTCGAGTTAGATGTACTTTGATGTCCTCTCCGTTGTTTATTTTTCTTTTTAATCGTAAGATTCTCCACTCTTCTAAGTTTTACATTTGACCCTTAACATGTGTTCCATATTTCGCATATCCTAATCGGAGTGGTTGAGGCTGTTCCCTGCCTTTGGTAATCCAATATGATTACTATTTCATTTTCACGGCAATATACCGATTTACGTTAGTCAAGTCTGAAACAAAGTTTTTCTTCCTTGGATATTTCCTTATCAATATATTTTTCTCAAATTTAAATTAATTTTGCTGATTAATTATTCAAAGCTACCAGAAAAATAAAACAAAAAACTTGAAAAACTTTATCAATCAAGAATCAACTAACGGTGATATTTAAAAAACAAAGCAAAACAAAACACGGTCAAATGCGGAGTAAAACCAAAGAGTTCTTATCAACTCTTGCAGGCATGATTAACATTAACGCGGTGAAAAACAAACTTTCACAAGCGGTATTATTTAAGAGTTTAGAGTTATAAATTAGTATTTAAAAGTTAGGGTTTAAATTATAAGGTTTAGAATTTAAGATTTATGATTAAAACTTAGGATTTAAGGTTTAAAGTTTGTGGTTATATTTTTAAGATTTTAAGATTAAAAATTTAAACTTTAAATTTAGGCTTGAAAATAGACATGATTGTGTAAACTTTTTTTTATCAGTGTATCAAATATTAATCATTTATTAATATTCATGTGGGGGGAATTTGAAAATTAATGATAGGGGCTGTAATGAATGGGATCTATATAGTCTATAGCCTTGACCGAAGTTAAGCCTAATATTCAGGATTTTTTTTCTTCAATGGCACAATTTTCCAAGTTAGTTGGTAATATAGAATTCAGCAATATTATTTCTTTCTTCCGTGATATTTGACTTGGTTGCAATAATATTATTGTTATTTGCGCGTTAAATAAACTAAGAATTACTTTTGCTAAAAAAAAAACTAAAAAAAGACTTTCAATAAAAAATATAAGCCTTAAAACTTAAAAAGTCTTGAAAAAAATTAAGTCAATTAAGTTTTAAAATTAAAAAGTTATACCGATTAAATTTTATCGACGAATTTTAAGTTTTTAATAGTTAAATCTTAAAAGACTTAAGGTTACATGTCACGCTATATTTACAAACTTTATAAATTTTATATTAAAAATTAGGATAAGTCTACAACAGGCGACGAACACCGCTATACACTACTAACGCTGCTCATCGATGCACACTGTTATTGTTTTATTTTGTATAATTATATATTTTGTCCTCGTTATGTATACATGCCATCAATTTATTTTTCTTTTTGATAAATGTGGTATGTATTATCCAAGATAGCAGAATACTGCTACCGTGTACAAAAGAGTTCTTTACAAACTAATCAGGGATAAAGCTACCCTAAATTTCAAGCTATACAAAGATTGGCATGCCCGTATTGCATCTGTCCTAGGTCCTTGTCTGGCTCTAGTGGGGTAAGCTTCTACTACAGCATGTGGGTTTCGATCTAGACTCTGGGTACCCGAACTGTCGTTATTGGACTAGTAAGACATCGATTCGGGAGTATATGGCCCCTTATAGCGGAGGCGTAACCTCACGGTGTATAAGGTTGGTATACAGGAATGAGGACAAAATTCCGATCACGGAGCTGAATAACCCACGTAGGATCATGCCTCACTCCCACTTAAGGGTGAAAAGCTCGGGTATAAGGCTTATAAATGAATGATAGTTTATATCACACAAGAAAAAGCTACCTGCATTTTTCCAGAAAATTCATCCAATAATTATGGAAAAATTAAATTCAAATTACTGTCCAAAATGCCACGTAAAATTAATTAGGCTTGACTCTCGGTTTTTAAAAATCCCCAGCAGAGTCGCCAAGTTGTCGCGACCATTCTTGAAATCGAGTGTGTAAAAATAGCCTGACGATTGATCTTTTGAAAAATTAGGGTTTTTAGCCATTTTTAATTTAATCTTGAAAATTTAGGGTTTTCGTATTAAATTTGGTTTTCCTTTATTTATCCTTAAAAAGAAACATTTTGGAGTCGCCACCGATCACTTCGAGGTAGACCGGACACCGGAAAAACAAACAGAGATTATGTCTTAAAAATTGGGTTCGGGAGTCAGTTACATGGAGGGAAGGATTAGCACCCCTATGAACGCCCGTTATCGGCACCTTTAATTTTACGTGGCATTTTGGCATTTCGAATAATAATTTGAATTTAATTTATCCCATAATTATTAATTGAATTTAAATTTCGAATGCAGATATCCTTTTATGAGAAAATTCATTTTTTGTTTGAATACGAGATTAAAAGCACCCTGTTAGGTGGCAACCCTATTCGTATATAAAAAAAATAAATTTCCAACATAAAAGGTTTTTAATAAATGGCTTTTTATTGTCTGATTCATTTTAAGTTCTAACCTAAAACGGCTCTAATTAATTAATTATACTATGAATATTAATTAATTTAATGGCTTTTACGTTAAAATGTCAATTTCTTGAACACCTTCCATATATGTAAAGCCCTTAAATTAATCATATTCCTAATTAATCAATTTTTCTAATTAATTAAAGTTCTAGTCCTAATTAAAGCTCTAACAATTTATTATTCAATTATAGGTGGAAATATATATCGAATATACACCTTTATAACCAAGGTTGAGATAACGCCTCATTGTAAACAATGGAACACCATCCAAATTTGAGCCTCAAAGATTCTATTCAATATGCATTTAATTAACTACAATGTATTAATTATTAATGTCAATTAAAGAACTAATTTGATACCCAATTATAAGTGTAAATATATTAAATATATTCATTAAAATGCATGTTGAGATAACACCCTATTGTAAACAATGGAACACAATCCAAATTAGGATTTTAGATTTTATATCTAATATACTTTTAATTACTACAATTATCTATCATATATTAATTATTGAATCCTAATTAGAGAACCTACACTAAAAGGCTCTAAACAATTAAATAAACTAAGTGTATTAATTATCTAACAAAATATACTATATGCTAATTTTAAAATATGCATCACACATAAAAATTAATAACATTTAATTAAATTAAACAAATAAAAAAACTAAATTGAAAACACACTAAAAACTCAATTTATTATTATTGGACTGAATTAAAGACATTACAAAACTATAAGCCCAAATTACAAAGCCCTAGTGACCTAATTTAAAGGAATTAAAAACTGGAGAGAACAATTAAGAATTAGGGACCTAATTGAATTAATTGCGAAGGTTAGGGGACAAATCAGGAGAGGAATGACCAAATTGAGAGAAGTCAGAGTTTTGGGGAAAACCAAAGGGATCCGAAAAACAATGCGCGGACCCTAGGTGACCCGGATACAATGCGCGGGTTTTTGTTTGACCCAGCACCAAAACGGTGTTGTGTCGACTCGGCTTTAAATAGCCCAAGGTCGGGCCAACCCGGCCAGATTTCCAGATTCACTCTCTCTCTCTTCATTTTTACTCTCTCCCCCTCTCTCTAAACTCTTTCAACTCAAACCTCTCATTTCCAGAAAAACAAAGCTTTTCTCGATCAAAATCCTCATATACAACCATGTTCTTCCTTCGTTCAATCAAAAACCTTTCTTCAATCCATTCTAAACACTTCAATTCCTTGTTTTTCATCGATCAAACCCCGAATTCTCCCAAAAATTCAACATTGTTCTTCATTTTTTTCTTGTTTTGATCTCTAGAAACACTAAACTACTTCCTTAACCTATTTTTAAAGATCGAAAACCCAACCGATCCTCTATGTTCTTATCTGTTCTTCCCGAATCAAGTAAACCCTAGAAACTCTAACCTTGCCCTGCATTGGCCGCCACTTTTAGATCTAGGTCCACCGTCTCTTAACCCTTCCGGCGTGTATGCCGATCGCCGAAAGTGATGCCGGCCACCTCCGATCATCGTCTCCAGTCACCTCTGTAACTCTGATCACCAACTAGCTTCTCTGGTCATCCCTAACTTCGGCCGCTGTCCTCCGATGTGAGGCGATTTTCGGCCACCGTGTCGAAACCCTAAAACTACAAAAAATCCTCCATTTTTCCCAATCTATCCACTTAACCTACCCGATCCATCAGGATCTCCATCTTCCCCCTAGATCTACCCAAAACCACCATGATTCTATCATTTTCAACTCCGTTCGAAAACTAAACACTCTTCGACAACCACTCAAAACAACTCCAGCAACAACGATGAGATTCTAGAACTTTACTCTTTACTGTTTTTAGTTTTTATATTATTAGAACTTAGATCTAATTTATTTCATTTTGTTGTAGGAATAAAGATTTGGATAGAAGGTTACCTTCTAATGCCGGCGGCGTAGATCTGGTGACGGTGTAACTCCGATGAAGGTTTATTTCCTCTGACGACATTCAAACTCTCAGGTAACTTCTTAACTTCCCTCTCTCCTCAATTATTAGTGTAATAATTTCCACTAATTATTGCTCATTATTAACTATTTTTTCTCTCTCCACAGGGTATTTATAGATGAGATGATTGCTGACGTCAGAGACTAATAAGTTGTTGACAACTGGCCTGGGCTGGGGTATAATCCAAGTGAACCTCGAGCAGGCCAATGGTAGAACGCCACGTGGCCAATTTGGGCAGCACTCTTTATATGATAACGTGTGTTTGGGCGGGGAATTTTATTGTAAATAGATTAGGAAAACAGGCTTTGCATTTTTGTAATTTTGGCCTTTGTATATTTTCTATGTACAAGGACTGTGAACTTTATTTTATTTGATTTTTTTGTAATATTGAATTTATATTATTTATTTATTTATTTATTTATTTATTTATTGTCTAATAAGCCTGGTCAAAATTCGGGTATTACAGTTGCCCCTCTTTGCTCATTGTTGTGGAACAAGGATAGAGTAACAAATGAAAATACATAAATTTTGCTCGAACACACATCCATCCTCTAATCAATTGAAGTTTGAAGCTGTTCTTCTGATTATGAAATTTTTCAATCTTCTGCCAAACCATAAAATCTGAAGTTGTTCTTCTAATTATGAAATTCTTCATCTTCCAAAGTCTGGCACTGCTCATTGAAATCTTTTACTTTATGAGGTTTGAAGCTGTTATTCTCATTATGAAATTCTTCATTCCTTACTCTGTGCTAATCCACCTTTCTGTAAGGCGTCGAATAAGCAAGCTCTTCTTATTAGGAACTTCCTCATTCTTTAAAAAGACGAACTCTTCTCATTAAGAGCTCTTCTTTCTTCACTGGGTGAGTTCTTCTCTTTAGAAACTCTGGGACAAACTTTTCTCATTAGGAGCTCTTCATTCTTTGCTAAGAAGATTCTTCTCATTAGGAATCCTGAAACGATCTATTCTCATTAGGATTTCTTCATTCTTTGTTGGGCGAGTTCTTCTCATTAGGAACTCTGGAACGAACTCTTCTTATTATGAGCTCTTCATTCTTGGTAAATACCTGGCAAAGCAGATTAAAATGCTTTGATGAAGGTTAGTATGACCCTAATTTCTACATATGATGCATGAGCAATGATTCTATTAGAAAACGAAAAGCAGCTGCAACTTTTTGAGTAACCAATCTGTCTCGACTTAATTGTGTTTCTTCACAAATTCTTGACCTGCTCAGACACTTCATCCCATACTCTAGACTAACCATCAGACCCTTTTTTGTGTTTCTGGTCCTATGCTCTAAAGTACCCTTCAAGGTTTTCACTTTAAATTGCTTTCCTCAAAGCGCCCTTTTGGGTTTTCACTTTGGCTCTTTTTTAAGGCGCCATTTCAGGTTTTCACCTTTTTCTTTCTTTCTTTTTCTTTTTTTCTTTTTTTGAATCATCGGTTCCTTTTCAGGTTTTCACCTTATCTCTGCATTCCCTCTTGTTCACTTTCTCTAATCACAACTTATTCAGCCGTCGATTGATTCGAGCATTTCTTTATTTTTCCATCTCTATTTCTGCTGGCGTAGCATTCCACCCATTCTCCTCTTTATGCACTCCATTTCAATAATCTGGGGTACAAAGGTTCACCTGCATTCTTCAAAACACAGTAATACCAAGAAATCATCTGTTTTTATGAATTATACTAATCTACTTTCATGTTGCGTTGGAAATAATAACAAGAAAGCTCGAAAGAAAAATCATGAATTTTATTGAAACTTATCAATTGAAATACAATAGATCTGAAAAAGTCACAGCAAACAGAAAACAAGAAACAAAGTCAGGTCTTCGAGTATCTATAGAATGAAGGATTCAGCAACCCTTTCGACCAATCGTAGTTTTGAACTTGAGCCCTTGTTCAGCAGACTTCAACGTTTTCGAGATGTTTACAGACGTGAAATCCTTCCAAAATACCTGGTATCCGAGAGGTCTTAATTGTCGGATGCCTAATCACAATCCATCTAAGCCGCCCTTTACATGTTTTCAACTTAGATCCTCCTTTGGTTTTAAGACGTTCTTTGTGAGTTTTCATCTTGAACCCCCTTTTTCTTTTTCTTTTCTCTTTTTTCTCTTTTTTTGAATCTTCGATGCCCTTTCGGGTTTTCACCTAAGATTATTCCATTTTGTGAAGCGCCCTTTTCAGGTTTTCACTCTACTTTCTTTTTTAATCTCTTTTTTTATTCTTCAGACGTAATATTTCTTAACTGAATCAGAGTTCACTGGCTTGTGCAACTCTTCACCATTAATTTCAGTCAAGATCAACACTCCTCCAGAGAAAGCCTTTTTGACAATATACAGTCCTTCCCAATTAGGCATTCATTTCCCACGAAAATCTTTGTGTATTGCAATGATCTTTTTTAGCACTAGATCACCCTCTCAGAATTCTCTGGACTGAACTTTCTTATCATAAGTCTGCATCATTATCTTCTGGTACATTTGACTATGACATATGGCGTTCAACCTCTTTTCTTCTACAAGATTCAACTGATCATACTGAGTCTGTACCCATTCTGTTTTATCCAATTTTGCTTTAGACAAAACTTGAAGAGATGGAATTTCAACCTCAATTGGTAATACTGCCTCCATTCCGTAGACCAAAGAATACGGCGTTGCCCTGGTAGAAGTTCGCACTGAAGTTAGATATGCGAACAATACAAAGGGTAACTTTTCATGCCAATCCTTATAGGTATCTGTTATCTTCACTATGATTTTCTTAATATTCTTATTTGCTTTCTCTATCGCACCATTCATCTTTGGACGGTAAGCTACAAAATTGTGATGCAAAATTTTGAACTGCTCACATGCCTCTGTCACCACCTTATTATTGAAATTAGTAGTGTTATCAGTAAAGATTCTTTCAGGTAGTCCATAGCGACAAATGATCTCTTTCTTCAAGAACTTGCAAACTGTTGATCTTGTAATATTGGCATAGGAAGCTACTTCGACCCACTTGGTGAAGTAATCAATGGCCACAAGAATAAAACGATGTCCATTAGAAGCTTTAGGATAAATCTCACTAATGACATCCATGCCTCATGCTGCAAAAAGCCATGGTAAATTCACTATATGAACAGGTATTGGAGGATAATTGATTTTTTCTACATATATCTGGCACTTGTGACATTTCTTAGCATACTCAATGCAGTCTCATTCCATAGTTGACTAATAATACCCATACCTCATGATTTTCATCTATTCCGCATATTCCATCATGCACTTCAGCCAAGATACTTCTAGCTTCTCGAGAATCAACACATCTTAATAACACTTGATCTTTACATCTCTTATACAGGATTTCCCTAATCAAGCACATATCATGCGGCCATTCTTCTAATTGTCCTTTTATTAACATTATTTACCCCACTGGGATAAGTCTGGGATTTGGTATGCTACAGAATGTCATAATACCATGGGTTTCCATCGACCTCTTCTTCTATGCTGTAACAGTGATCGTAGGTCTCATAACTCTACATCTGAATTGGTACCATATCTCTTGGTTTATTCGCTAAAAATACCAAAGCCAGTGTAGCTAAGGCATCCGTCATTTGATTATCTTCTCTAGGGAGATATGTGAAAGTAATTTTTTTAAGCTTTTTCATCAACTCAAGGATCAATTTTTGATATTCAATCAACTTTGCATCCTTTGTTTCATATTCTCCACGAAGTTGATAAATCGCCAGTGCAGAGTCTCCATATACTTTTAGAATCTCAATCTTTCTTTTAATAGCAGCTCGTAGACCCATAACACATGCTTCGTATTCTGCCATATTATTAGTGCACAAAAATTCCAGTTTACTTATAAAAGGAAAATGTGTGTTATCAGGGGAAACCAATACTGCACCAATCCCACGTCCTAAGGCATTAACTGCTCCATCGAAATATAATTTCCAAGCATCATTCTCTGTAGTTTCCTATTCCTCTGAAGAAATGTTCATCACATCTTCATCTGGGAAATCGAAACTCAGGGGCTCATAGTCTTCCTGAAGCGCGACTAGCCAAGAAATCTGTTATTGCACTTTCTTTTATTGCTTTATGGTTTACATACACAATATCAAATTCTGATAATAACATTTGCCATCGAGCCAATCTTCCAGTCAAGGCCGGTGCTTCCATCAAGAACTTCAATGGATCAAGACGGAATATCAACCAAGTAGTGTGGTATAACATGTATTGTCTAAGTCTACGAGTTATCCATACCAAAGCACATCATAACTTTTGAATTGGCGGGTATCATACTTCACACTCTGTGAATTTCTTGCTCAGGTAATAGATGGCTCTTTCTTTTCTCCCTGTATCATCATGTTGCCCCAGCACACACCCCATCGAGTTCTCATAAATAGTTAAGTAGAGAATAAGCGGTCTGTCCGGAACCGGTGCTACCAAAATTAGAGCATTTACCAGATATTTCTTTATCCTGTCAAATGTTTCTTGACATTCTTCATCCTATTCACCTGGATTGTTCTTTCGAAGCAGCTTGAAATTGGATCACATTTATCAGTCAATTGAGAAATGAACAGAGAAATGTAATTCAATCTCCCCAGGAATCCTCGAACTTCTTTTTGTGAACATGGAGGCGGAAAATTCTGAATTGCCTTCACCTTGTCTGGATCAATTTTGATTCCTCTTCTACTAACCATAAAGCCTAAGAGTTTGCCAGATGTAACTCCAAAGGTGCACTTATTCAGATTGAGCTTTAACTGGTATTTTATCAGTCTTTGAAACAATTTTCTCAAATTCTAGATGTGCTCCTCTTCAGTCTGGGACTTGGCAATCATATCGTCCATATATACTTTAATTTCCTTATGCATCATGTCATATAAAAGAGTCACCATGGCCTGTTGGTATGTTACCCCAGCATTCTTTAGTCCAAAAGGCATCACCTTGTAACAATATATGCCCCACAAGGTTATGAACGTCGTTTTGTCCATGTCTTCTAGGTCTATATTTATCTGATTATATCCAGAAAAGCCATCTATGAGGGAGAACCAAGAATGTCCTGAGGTGTTGTCAACCAGAATATCTATGTGAGGCAAAGGGAAATTATCTTTTGGACTCGCTCTATTCAAATCTCTTTAGTCAACACACATGCGCAGTTTACCATCTTTCTTTGGTACTAGAACAATATTAGCCACTCATTCCGGATATTGTGCCACTTTTAGAAAACCAGCGTCAATCTATTTCTGTACCTCCTTTTAATTTTCAATACCATTTTTGGTCTCAATATTCTAAGCTTCTGTTGAACCGGTTTAAATTCTGGCCTTATTGGTAATTTTTGCACCATGATATTTGTATCCAATCCTGTCATATCTTGATAAGACCAGGCAAAAACATCCTGGAATTCTCGCAACAGGTCGACCAACTTTTGTTTTATCTCTGATGAGAAGGCATCACCAATTTTCACTTTCTTTTTGACTTCTTCTGTACCCAAATTCAAAATTTTTATCTCTTCTTTATGGGTTAAGATCTGTTTATCCTCTTTTTCCACCAACCTCAATAATTCATCATGGATTTCACATTCTGTCTCATCTTCGACCTTATTAACTTCCATTGAACACTCTGGCCGTTCAAAGTCTAATTTGGGATCGGGTTCAGGATCATTCATACAATTAATAGTTGAAGACATGCAAGAAAAATAATAATATATTTGGAAAGGATGCGAAAAACAAGAAACATGTTTGCCATTTGAGAATCACAATGAAAGCATCTTTATTGAAAGTAAACTTGCATAACAGCCCTTTATAGATAATCTCTCATACTCGCGGGCAAAAGTATGAGGTGGTTCTTGACATTTACTCTGTTTTACTCTTAAAGACTAGAGGCAGATCTTCGGAGGTCCAATTGTTCAAGGCTTCACCAGGAAAGCATGGGCGTATTCCCTCTAGAAACCTATTAGGCTGGGATCCCTCAAATACACCGTTGATGCACAGTTTTCCCATGTTTTTACCAAATATATACTTTTCCTGGAGCCTCAGCGTCTCCTGATTGTCTTTCTCCAATTGCTTTTCCACATTGACGAACCCACGTAACTTGAAGATACTTGCCAGGTTAGGAAAGAACATAGGCTCCCATGTAGTCTCAGTTCCCAAGAAACGAGCCCTCCTTCGATCTTCATTCTTTCTCAGCTCTTGCTTCCTCTGTTGAATGTTTGGCTTAAATCTGAGCCCAAAACAGTCTTTTTTCATCTCAACAGATTTGGGATGCGGACAACCCTGTAAATCTTTCCCCAGTCTTTTTCCAACTTTTGCTCCTCTGCCAAGTACCTCAAGAACAGACATCTTAGTGCAGTTTGACAACCTTGGACAAGGTATCGGCTTCCCTTCAGCAACAAAGGTTGCATTTATGAATTCAAAAGCTCAGAACGAACATTCCAAAATACTTCCATCAGTCTCAATATATGGAGCTTCAGTTGTTACAGAAGCAATGATGTCCTCTTCACTTCCAATACTCACTAATTTTCCTTCGAACACAAACTTTAACTTTTGGTGTAAGGATGATGGTACCGCGCCAGCAGAATAAATCCAAGGCCTTCCTAACAAGCAATTGTACGTCGGTTTATATCCATAACGACAAAATTGACATTGTAAAGCACGGGTCCAATTAGCAGTGGCACCTCAATCTTTTCCAGAACTTCTCGAGTTGTTCAATCAAATGCCCTCACCGTATTATTGTAGGTTTTTATATGGCAATAATCAATCAACAACCTTTGCAAAGTCGCCATGGGCAAAACATTCAAAGCTAACCCATTATCAACCAACACTCCAGGAAGAACATGCCATTTACAATGAGTTGTAATGTTCAACGCCTTCACAGATCCCATCCCTCCTTCTGGGATCTCATCATCACTAAAGGTAATGTAGTTATCAGCAACTATATGATTCACAATCCTGTCTAACTTATGTACTGATATATCATTCAGAACAAAGGTCTGATTGAGCACCTTAATTAAAGCATTGCGGTGTCCTTCCAAACTCAACAACGGCTCAATGATAGAAATCCTAGCATGCTGTCTCTTTAACTGCTCAACAATACTATACTCACTGTGCTTCAGAAATTTTAAGAATTCCTGGGCTTGCTCCTCAGTGACAGCCTCATTTATTTTCGGGACTGGTTCCTCCCCAAATACTCTCTCTAGTACCATTGGAGCCTTTATTTTCTCTTTTTTCTAACTCTTTAGAAACTTTCGGAGAATAACATCTCCCACTTCTGGTGAAATGCCCAACTTTATTCACTGTCTCCTCGTCAGACTTTTCTACCTTCTCCGCTTCTACCGGTGGTTTTACCTCCTTCTAAGGCTTTGAATTTTCAGGCACCGTTACATTAGCGACATAATTCCAAGGGACCCTAAGAGTGTCTTTGAATGCAAACAGTGTCGGAGGAGAAATCAAAACCTTAGGAGTTGCTATCGGCTTTACATTACTAGACATGTCTCCCACCTTTGGTCTAGCAGAAATGATCAATGGTCTGTTTACTCCGTATTTGCTTCCAAAACTTTTAGAAATACACACATCTACCTCTTTCCTTTCTCCTATTTTCTCAAAGAACTCAATCTCCTTGTTATTCATCATCTTCTGAATCAAACATCTGAATTCAACACAATGTTGGATCTCATGACCATCCTCTTGATGATATTCACAGTAGATGATCAACTCCACTTCCTTTTCAATCTTCATACTTATCTGTATTATTCCAGCATTGTATAACTGTTCAAATACCCACTTCAAAGGAGCTCTTATTGTAGATATTCACAGAATAGGATCAAATCAGCAACCAAACTTAGATCAGCAGCGCTAGACCTCTGATTATTCATTTTCTGCATCTCCAGCAACATATCCTCCAAAGCCTTGCAGCGTTCCTCATACTTTCTTTCGATCTCAGCGTGAATCCTCTCGACTTCATTGACCATATTCAGATCCAGGACTTCATCGCCACTTCCAAAATTTACCCCAATGTGTATTGGGTGACTTGCAGTTGCTCCGGCCAGATTAATTTGGACCTTCTTCACAGGAGGTGGTCCTTCAGGTTGTTCTTTCATATGAGATGTAGTATCTATCTGCTCATTCACGTTGTCTGCAGTAACCTCATGTACTTTGCCCTTGCCAGATTCTTTTGGTCCTAGCAAGGCAGTCAAGTGACTGATAATGTCCCTCTGTGTCTGAGCAAAGTGATCTCTCATGGATTGATCAATTCTGTCGAACCTATTATGTACTTCAACACGATCATTCTCGAGACTGGCAACTCTATCTTCAATAGCCATGGCCTTGGAGCGTATACGTGTTTCGTATGAATACGGAATGATTACGGTTCAAAAACAAACTGCCATAGAACCTTTATCTATTAAAACCTTTAAAAGAGTAATATCAAAAGTTACTGTATGAATGGATGCATGAATGCATTAGGGGTATTAAACTCAAAGACAAATCTTTAGAAAAACATCCATTTAACTAGAAAAGGTCGAATATAGGAAATGGATAATCTCGACTACAGAAAACTACTAGCTCTAATTCCTAGATTGACTATCTCGTTTAGCACACGGACGATCCTCTCTTCAAGCTCTAGCTCAATGTCATGGCATTACAGCAAACTGGCAGCATCTTTCGACAATATCTGAACATATTGAGCAATGCCTCTTACTTGTCCCTTGAAGATAACCAGTTCATTGTTTTGTTCCTGAATTGTACGCTGGGTTGCCTCGTACTTCTGCTTCTACGCTCCGCTTTCTTGATACAACGCACTTTCAAAGTTTGCAAGTTTTCCTTTTAAGACATGAACTGTATTCTGTAACTCAGTCACCTTTCCTTTCAGCTTTTTCTTCTCTTCATCTGCAACATCTCTTCCTTCATTGTAATGTCCTGTGAGCACTTGTTCCATTTGCAATATCTGAACTCTTAGTTCTTCATTCTGTTCTTCCAGTTCCGAATTCTGAGTCAGCAACTCTGAATTTTGTATCTCTTTTTCTTCTAGCTTCTTTTAAGCACGATCATATGATTCTTTCAAGTCTTGGATCCTTTTCTTGGAGGATTTTGCATAGTCCTCATACATTCTCTTATAATCATTCCTCTCTTTTGCAGTCATATCCAACTGTTCAGACAAATTACTGATCATCCTACAATTGCTTCCTTTTTGAATCTTCTTACACTCTGAATGAGTTTCCTTTAAATCCTTCAATTCTTGACTGAGTTTCCGATTTTGTTCATAAAACTTCTTTCTCTTACCTTTTTGTACATCTACCTCTAACGATGCCATGGATAGCTTCTATTTCAGTTCTTCAATTCGCTTCTCATACCCCTTCAACTCTTTCTCGTGATCATGTTTCAAATTCTCTACTACTGAGGGCCTATCTCTCACACGTTCATTGATCAAACCAATATTACCGACTTCTTTTCGTTGAATGCCATCATTAACCCTTCGAGCCTTCCACTGTGCATAATTTTGCATAACCTCTAATCCATCTTGAAGCTTTAACCTCCTCGGCGTTTCTCCGTTGTTACGATGTCCTTTATTTTTGCCTTGTAACCTTCCGTCTTATGCATGTATTCAAATTCCTCCATGCCAGCAGTAACGGGAATAAACTGTCTCGATCTGAATTGTCGAGACACCAACAGCAGGCAATATGTTGTTCCTCCCCAAACCCCTAGGATCAAAATCCAATCAAAATTTCCACATCGGTACAGGTAACTCACCACATTCAACCAAGGGGCTTTCCAAACAATCTCCGTGTCTTTCATGTTCAAAAGATGCTATTTCCACTATACTTCTGTCATTTTCTCAATTGGGCAGGCTGCTAGATGCTCCTCTAATGGTGAATAATCAGTGTAAAACATACGAGCCCTATAAGGTGCAACCCGTCTGTGACCTCGAAACCATACCTCTAATAGTTAAGCACAGCCTCAAAACCTTCCTTCTCCTATTCTTCTACGAGCGGTTAGGGTTCTATAGGTTTCTGCCAAAATTGTTGGTACTAAATTTACCCCATTCTTTAAGCGCTCAAACAGACCGATAGTTGATGGATCAATATAATATGGAGTCCTCGAAAATAGCACTAATCCGCAAATACACAAGGCGTATAGACTTCTTTTTCTCTCTGGTTTATCTCTTGTCAAAATTAATTCTTGAATTACCTCCCAGTGAATGCATTCATTATCCTCGGTTATTTCATCATTCCCCTTTTGCATTAGTTTTCCGCTAAACCAAACCTCATTTTTCACTGTAACCATTTTCAGCTTTCTTCTAAAGGTTGAATTGTTGGGAGGTCTTGTGTAAATATTGTTCTTTTCAAATTTTGGGCAATGTAGCAAAGCCTCGTATTCTTCCAATGTCGGTGTCATATCCACGTCTCCGAATGTGAAGCAATTGTAAGCCGAGTTCCAATACTGCATCATGGCCCTAATCAATCCTCGATCAACTGAAACATTCAACAACATTACTATATCTCCGAACTCTAACTGAAAAGCTTTCTTCATAGTTTCGTCCCATTGTTCCCACATCCTTTTGAGTTCCGGTAAACAATTGTTTTGTCCCGAATTCATTCTAGAAATATCCTTAGTCCGTGATACATAATCTCCCCTAATACTGTCTCCCTTAACGAATTGGGTTTCCTCAGACCATGACCAGACTACGGTATTATCCTCTCCCTGTCTATCGGACCCTTCAGTTGTATGAGACATTTCCTATTCGATTGACCTCGAACTTAATACCCCTATGAGTACAATTATGATGCAAAAACATATAGCAAAACATGGAAAACAAAACAAAACTGTGTCAGTATGGTGAAAATAAACTTGTAAACAAAAAAAATTACTGTAAAATAAAAGAATTTATATTGCACAAAATAACCATAGAGCAGTTTATTTTGCACATAAGAATAACCAGAGAAAAGAATTTAAATCAGCAACACCCTGTCCTAGGTCCCTGTCTGGCTCTAGTGGGGTAGGCATCTATTGCAGCATGTGGGTTTCGATCTAGACTCAGGGTACCCGAACTGTTGTTACTGGACTAGTAAGACATCGATTCGGGAGTATACGATCCCTTATAGCGGAGGTGTAACCTCACGGTGTATAAGGTTGGTATACCAGAAGGAGGACAAAATTCCGATCACGGAGCTGAATAACTCACGTATGATCATGCCTTACTCCCACTTAAGGGTGAAAAGCCCGAGTATAAGGCTTATGCATGAATGACAGTTTATATCACACAAGAAAAAGCTACTTGCATTTTTCCAAAAAATTCATTCAATAATTATGGAAAAAATTAAATTCAAATTACTGTCCAAAATGCCAAAATGCCACGTAAAATTAATTAGGCCTGACTCTCAGTTTTTAAAAATCCCCAGCGGAGTCACCAAGCTGTCACGACCATTTTTGAAATCGAGTGTGTAAAAATAGCCTGACGATTGATCTTTTGAAAAATTAGGGTTTTTAGCGATTTTTAATTTAATCTTGAAAATTTAGGGTTTTCGTATTAAATTTGGTTTTCCTTTATTTATCCTTAAAAAGAAACATTTAAGAGTCGCCACTGATCACTTCAAGGTAGATCGGACACCGGAAAAACAAACCAGAGATTATGTCTTAAAAAATTGGGTTCAAGAGTCAGTTACGTGTAGGGAAGGATTAGCACCCCTATGAACGCTTGTTATCGGTACCTTTAATTTTACGTGGCATTTTAGCATTTCGAATAATAATTTGAATTTATTTTATCCCATAATTATTAATTGAATTTAAATTTCGAATGCATATATCATTTTATGAGAAAATTCATTTTTTGTTTGAATACGAGATTAAAAGCACCCCTATTCGTATTTAAAAAAATGAATTTCCAACATAAAAGGTTTTTAATGAATGAATTTTTATTGTTTGATTCATTTTAAGTTCTACCCTAAAACGGCTCTAATTAATTAATTAATTATACTATAAATATTAATTAATTTAATGGCTTTTATGTGAAAATGTCAATTTCTTTAACACCTTCCATACATGTAAAGCCCTTAAATTAATCATATTCCTAATTAATCAATTCTTCTAATTAATTAAAGTTCTAGTCCTAATTAAAGCTCTAACAATTTATTATTCAATTAAACGTGGAAATGTATATCGAATATACCCTTTATGACCAAGGTTGAGATAACGTCTCATTGTAAACAATGGAACACCATCCAAATTTGAGCCTCAAAGATTCTATTCAATATGCATTTAATTAACTACAAGTATTAATTATTAATGTCAATTAAAGAATTAATTTGATATCCAATTATAAGTGTAAATATATTAAATATATTCATTAAAATCCATGTTGATATAACACCCCATTGTAAACAATGGAACACCATCCAAATTAGGATTTTAAAGTTTATATCTAATATACTTTTAATTACTACAATTATCTATCCTATATTAATTATTGAATCCTAACTAGAGAACCTACACTAAAAGGCTCTAAACAATTAATTAAACTAAGTGTATTAATTATCTAACAAAATATACTATATGCTAATTTTAAAATATGCATCACACATATAAATTAATAACATTTAATTAAATTAAACAAATAAAAACTAAATTGAAAACACACTAAAAACTTAATTTATTATTATTGGACCGAATTAAAGACATTACAAAACTATAAGCCCAAATTACAAAGCCCTGGTGACCTAATTGAGAGGAATTACAAACTGGAGAGAACAATTAAGAAAACAGGGACCTAATTGAATTAATTGCGAAGGTTAGGGGACAAATCAGGAAAGGAAAGGACCAAAATTGAGAGAAGTCAGAGTTTTGGGAAAAAACCAAAGGGATCCGAATAACAATGCGCGGACCCTGAGTGACTCGGATACAATGCGCGGGTTTTTCTTTGACCTGACACCAAAACGGTACCGTGTCAACTCGACTTTAAATAGCCCAAGGCCGGGCCAACTCGGCCAGATTTCCAGATTCACTCTCTCTCTCTCTCTTCATTTTTACTCCCTCCCTCTCTCTAAACTCTCTCAACTCAAACCTCTCATTTCCAGAAAAACAAAGCTTTTCTCGATCAAAATCCTCATATACAACCTTGTTCTTCCTTCGTTCAATCAAAAACCTTCATTCAGTCCATTATAAACACTAAAACACTTCAATTCCTTATTTTTCATCGATCAAACCCCGAATTCTCCCAAAAATTCAACATTGTTCTTCATTTTTTTCTCGTTTTAATCTCTAGAAACAGAAAACTACTTCCTTAACTTGTTTTTAAAGATCGAAAACCTAAACCATCCTCTATGTTCTTATCTATTCTTCTCGAACCAATTAAATCCTAGAAACTCCAACCTTGCCCCGCCTTGGCCGCCACTCTTAGATCTAGGTCCACCGTCCCTTAACCCTTCTAGCGTGTATGCCGACCGCCAGAGACGATGCTGGCCACCTCGGATCATCGTCTCTGGTCACCTCTGTAACTCCAATCACCACCTAACTTCTCTGGTCATCCCTAACCTAACTCCGGTCGCCGTCCTCCGCTGTGAGGCGATTTCTGCCCACCTTGCCGGAACCCTAAAACTACCAAAAATCCTCTATTTTCCTGATCTATCCACCTAACCTACCCGATCCATCAGGATCTCTCATCTTCCCCCTAGATCTACCCAAAACCACCATGATTCTATCATTTTCAACTCTGTTCGAAACCTAAACACTCTCCGACAACCACTCAAAACAACTCCAGCAACAAAGATGAGATTCTAGAACTTTACTCTTTACTGTTTTTAGTTTTTATATTATTAAAACTTAGATATAATTTATTTTATTTTGTTGAAGGAATAAAGATTCGGATATAAGGTTACCTTCTAATGTCGGCGGTGTAGATCCGGTGATGATGTAACTTCGGTGAAGGTCTATTTCCTCTAACGACGTTCGAACTCTCAGGTAACTTCTCAACTTCCACCTCTCCTCAATTATTAGTGTAATAATTGCCACTAATTATTGCTCATTATTAACTGTTTTTTCTCTCTCCATATGGTATTTATAGCTGAGATGATTGCTTACGTCAGGGACTAATAAGCTGTTGACAGCTGGCCTGGGCTGGGGTTTAATCCAAGTGAACCTCAAGCAGGCCAATGGCAGAATGCCACGTGGCCAATTTAGGCGGCAAAAAGAAACACAACTGTGTTTCTTTGGGCCTCTTTATCTGATAACGTGTGTTTGGGCGGGGAATTTTATTGTAAATGGATTAGGAAAACAGGCTTTGCATATTTGTACTTTTGGGCTTTGAATATTTTCTATGTACATGGACTGTGAACTTTATTTTATTTGGTTTTATTGTAATATTGAATTTATATTATTTATTTATTTATTGTCTAATAAGCCCGGTAAAAATCCAGGTATTATACAAACGTTATAAAAAGTTCCACTATCCAATGATAACGCGACACGTGGCTGCGTTTTTAATTTTCAAAATTTTTAATATTCTGAAAACTTAAAATAAAAAAAGTTCAAATGAAAACCCAAAAATAACCCTCATTATTTTCACCCAAAGTAAAACTTCGGAAATCACTTTATTCCTTCTTTAAACTCTTCCCCCTCTCTTCCCAGATCTAAACGAAATGTTCTTGAGAAATTTCCTCCAATGGATTTAGGGTTTTTAACTTACAAAATCGTTACCCCAAAGTAATCATAAGTGTTTGTTTTTACTTTATTTTCAAACCCCCATCATTTTCAAAAAAATAATCGAAACTTGAGTTGTATTTGTAAGAAGAAGAAGAATCATTGAAGACGAAGAGTTGAAAGGTAATTTCAAAAGAAAAGGGATGTTTGAGTTGTCAGTTACAAGAGTTTTAATTTCTAATAAAAATCTAATGTATTGATTTTGACAGGGTGTGTATTGACGTTCAGACAAAAAGTAGAAGTTATTTGTTACTGTGGATTCTTCATTCACCCAAGAAAAGTGAAGGTAAATATATATATATATATATGTGTGTGTGTGTTGCATATGTATTTTTTGAAAGTAGTGGTGTAGTGGATTGAATAATATATTTGAGACAAAAGTAGTGTAGTGAAATTATTTTTAATTGAAAGTAGTGTAGTGATGTATATGAGACAAAAGCAAATGTCAGTTGTTTTGAGTTACTGTTTGTTTTAAATTGGTGAGGTTATTGCTTTGTATATCTCTAGCTAAAAGTGGTGGGGTTAGAGTTTTGGCTTACTGTCTCATTTTAATTGTGCTTTCTTTTACTAATCTTTTAATTGTGCTTTTTGAAAGATACATAAGAAGAGATATTTGATTGATAGAATGCTATTTGAAAGACTTATGTACTTAATATTCTTATTAAATAAATTTATTTTTTTATTCAATGACTCACTTTAAGAAAATAACTTTAAAAGATGCTGGGAATGGACCTAATGTCTTTGATCAAGGTGATATAGATGTTGGGAGTGGGCCTAATGTCCTTAATCAAGGTGATGAAGATATTAGGAGTGGACCTAATATCCTTGATCAAGGTGATGTAGATGCTGGAAGTGAACCTAATGGCCTTGATCAAGGTGGTGAAGGTGTTGGTGATGCATCCCAAGGTTTGAATTTCAGTTGGATTGATAGGATAGTAGATGAGGATAATTATGAGAGCACCAATTGAACCAATGACAGCACCACCAATTGAACCAATGACAACACCACCAATGTCAGCACCTATTGAACCAATGCCAACACCTACTGCAGCAATGCCACAAGAACCAATGCCTACACCATTTGCTCCAGCTATAATTCAATCAAGAATCTGTACACCTAAATGGAAGATAACGACAAATAGGACTCTAGGAGTGGGTACAGATTCTAAAGACAACATTACAGAACATGGGCCAAGAGGAATTGTGAAAGGCTTATGAATTTACACAAATGAAACAAGAGGGCTACAAAATTCAAATGTAAGTTTATTTTATAAAGTATAATAAAACATTGTCTTAATTGCTAATTTATAAATATTTCTTTCAATGTTAACAGTCTCGAAGGTCAACTCAGGTGCTGCTTTGTCGACCTCACACCAAGACCTGTCAGCCACCTTCTACAACATCTATTCATCCAGCTACTATATCCCAGCCTGCTTCTACATATTTTCACCCTCCTGCGGCATTTTCTCAACCTCTTTCAACAGTCTCTAAGCCTCCGCAGACAAGGGTTCCAAAGATGAACATAAGGAGGCCTCTACCTAAAAAACCCACCATATGGAAACTTTAAAGTTTAGTTTCTTGCTATGAAATTACTATTTAGAAGTCATAAAAGTTCATTTTTGTATCAAACAAGTTGGTTCTGATTTCGTTGTGGTATGAATGTTCATTTTGTGGTTTGGGTGGTTGTTTCTTCTAAACATATGGTTAGAAATGTTTTGTTATGGGTTGAAACTTGTTAGAAATGTTTTGTTATGGGTTGATACAACTATTGTAAGTCTTCCCCTTTTGTGTATCAAATAGATTGCTTATGAATTAATATGCATTTTAATGCCTTTTGCTAGGATAATTTTATTTTGCCATGCTCATTTTGTGTTTATGGACTCTCTACAGCAGATTATTTTTTCTATGATTTTTTTTCTTTTTCCCTATTACTCAAGGTCACCGCATTATGAAATTTGGTCAAACAAAGTTTCATTCAGAGATTATTTTTAGTTGAATCAAAACTGTTTTTATACTAACTAAACAAAATAGAGATACAACTCACTCATAACACTTATATATAAATAAGCTTCATTACAACATTTGATCAAGGTTTCATAACATTTGATAGCAATATTTTGTATTTAGTCTATTACAACTAACAAATACATTCTCTTTAAACACCAAATTTTATTAACAAGTACATTATCCATGAAGTAAAAAAAGCCATCTTATAGATTAATAAATCATTCATCCTTTCTGCCAATTTAACTTCATACAATCTTATTTTCTCTTTTTGATCCTCTACTATTGTTCTACGCCTTTGGACTTCATCCATCTTCACAAATTCTTCCAATTCAGTGTTTTTGGTTTTGATTTTGTTATTCTCGGCCATCAACATTTCAAGTTGAACTCTCAAATCTTCAACTACAGATTCATTTCCTTCTTCCTTGTTAAGCCACTGAAAAAAATCACAACGGTTCTAGAAAAGAATTCAAATCAAATACATTATCATTAACATACACTAAATAAACTCTAAACCAAATTATCAACTGAAATACCCACAACTCCAACTATTACCTATTTACAAATTAGCAATGAAAACAAAAAATCAACTATTTGTTATATCCACAATTATAAAAAAAAAAGTTTAAAATAAAATCAACAATGAAAACCAAAAATTTTGAAATAAAAAGTTTGAAATACCCATAATTTTAATTTTTAAATTAGCAATGAAAACAAAAAACCTTACGATTTCTAAATACCCACAATTATGAACAAAACATAATGAAATACCACAATTCTAACTACTTGCTATTTAAAAAAACATATTACAGTTAACATTTCTAAATGATAAACAAAGTTTATAAAAACCCCAATTTACCTCTCTCATTTGTGAATATCCATAGAAAAATTTTTCTTTTGCTCCAAGACCTATTTGAACTGCAAATGGGAGCTCTAAGTCTGCAATAACAACGCACAACCCTTAAACCCAGCCACGTGTCACGTTATCATTGGATAGTGAAACTTTTTATAACGTTTGTTACCGAAGAACCTTAAAATGGTTACGAAAACAAATGTTAGACACTTATTTCAGCTAAAATATAGTTTAGGCACCTAAAACAAAAAATGGGTATAGTTTAGGCACTTATTTTATAGTTAAGCCAAATATTAACTTTATTAAAAACATTGAGATGAATAGTTGTATTACGACGTCATAGATCCCTCCAGGGAAGAACTGTTACCATTGAGCATAGTGTTGTAGATTTCTTCGTTTGAAGACCTCTACCAGATATTTATATATATATATATTATTTTTTATCTTTTATTAATTTTGAATTTTTAAAAAAATATATTTTTTGGTTACTCTTCCGCTTTCCAGAACTTCACCCTGACTAATTTGGACCGTCCCGCGTCGCACACCTGGCTTTGGTAGGTGAGTCCCCCAACAAATTTTTTTGCATACACAATGCCTCTAACACGAGATTTGCTTAAGCGATACCAAAATGCTTATCACTTTTACAAATATATTCTTTGTTAGTATTTTTCTAAAGATTTTATTACTTTTTACAACTTTATAATAGAATTTAATATTTTTATCATTTTTTAAAAAATTGTAATATTTTATATTTTTAAATATTTTTATTTATTAATAATAATTACTATTTTTATTATTTTAAATAAACTTTAAAATGTTCAAAAAATATTTTTTAAACGTTTTAAAAATAAAAATTAAAAAGTCTTAGAAATACTACTTGACTTATCCTTGTTACGAAACGCGGCAAAAAAGTTAAAAGTTTTTGAAAAATATCGGGAAAATGATCATATAATTTTTTTTAAGTTCGAGAGTTTAATTGAATGAAAAATTTTAAAAATAAATTATTTTTTAAAAAATATTACACATCAATGAACCATAGGTATGTATGCCCCTGCTCCTGCTGCGTCGCTAAGGTCAACAAATCATGCTTTAAAATCTTGGCAATATAAAATTAATTTTTAGAATAATAATTATTTGAATAACAAATTCTTTATTAATATTATGTCATTGATAAAATAAATTCACAAATAATGTTTAAATTTTATCACCTGTAATTTAAATTAAAAAAATAAATAATGGAACAATATTTAAAATTACAGCTTTTGAAATTAACTTTACCTTCAGTATTGTATTTTCGAACAATAATCCTTAATTATAATATATACAAATATAATTTTACTAACGAGTATCTTAAAATATAAGGGCAAACTACTGAAATAGTCGCTTATGTTTAGAAAGTATATACTTTTGGTCACTGATTTTAGAAAATGTATGTTATGGTCACTTATGTTTTCGTTGAGTTTACTTATGGTCACTCTAACATTTCTTGTCGTTAAACGTTAACTGGACTTACCATGCTCCGAAACCAATTCCCAAGCTACATAAACGAGTCCTCTCGGTTACCTCAAGAGCTCCGAAACTAATTCCCAAGCCATTGCCCATGCATCTAAGCCTTACCATGCTCAAAGCCTCAACACTCCAAACCCACACCACACTACTCACCCTTAGCCAAAACCTAAACCCACTACAAAGCACATGGTGACTGAAATACAGTGGTTATATGATGGTGCAAGAACTTTGGTTCATTTGGGTAGATTTAACCCACCGAAGAAGATGAATAGGATAAAAGGGTCAATTTGAGACCGCCATTTTTCGGAGAAGACGACTAGAGCACTATGGCAGCAGACGTGGCTCATGGAGACGGGGTTCGAGGCTTTAAGAGTGTTTCCTTGAAGATTCCAGATTAATACAGTGGTTACACATGACTACTTAAAACGGGTTAAGGTTTAACAGAAAGAAATGTTCAAGTGACCATAAGTTTACACAACGAAAATGCAAATGACCATAACGTTCATTTTTTGAAATTAGTGACAAAAAATATACACTTACTAAACGTAAGTGACAATTTCAGTGTTTACCATATTTTCCTCTGCCAGATCAGCTTTCCGTTAACGTTTAACGGCAATAAACATTCGAGTAACCATAAGTTTACACAATGAAAACGTAAGTGACCATAACATTTATTTTTTTGAAATCGACGACCAAAAGTGTACACTTACTAAACGTAAGTGACCATTTTAGTACTTTACCCCAAAAATAATTTATATTAGGTACATTTTTAGTTAATCGTTAATTATTTATAGAAAAATATTATTGATAATAATATTTTATTCAAAGTATAAATAAAATATTATATAATGTTAAAAAAGTAAGTTTAAATATGCGTTCAGTATCTAAACTAAGCACATTCTCTCAAGTTGGCACATAAAGAATTTTTGCTTCCAAATTAGTACATGAACTAGGGATATTCTTCTAAGTCGGCATCTAAAGAATTTTTACTCGCAAGTTGGTACTTGAACTATACACTTTCTCTCTAATTGATACCAAAACTTGTACATTTTATCAATTCCGTCCTTATTTGAAACAAATCAATAAATTTAACCCTATATATTTAAAAGTTCTATTGATTTACTCTTTGTTATTCTCCTAAATTATTTGTTTTTCTCTCAGAAATGTTATATTACTTTTCTGACATAATAAAAGCTTAACAATAAATTATTGTTTTATCGTAGAATGCAGTTATTCAACTGTTTCTTTGATCCGATAGACTCAGTTAGTTTGATAGTATCGTGAAAAATTGGCTAAATTGATGTAATTTTTAAATATGAAGTGTTAAATTTATTGAATTATTTTGAATTTGGATCAAATTGATAGAACATATAAGTTTTGGGACTAAAACTATTAATAAAAGAACCAAAACAATAAATGAAATTAAAGTTCGGGTACCAACTTGAGAGCAAAAATTTTTTAGGTACCAATTTGGGAGAAAATATCTAGTTCAGGTACCAACATGAGAGCAAAAATTCTTTAAGTACTAACTTGAAAGAATGTGTCTAGTTCAAGTACCAAGTGTATTTTTTGAACATAAAGTATTAAGTGTATATTTAAGCCTAAAGAGTATATTAAAATAAGGGTATACTATACAAATAGTCACTAAACTATCCCTAAAAATACAAAATAGTCACAAAACTTTCAAAAGTTACTTAATGATCATTAAACTTTAGTTTTTGTTACAAAATAGTCACCGAGCCGTTAACTGTCGTTGACTGGGTGACATGATAGTTACAAAAATTTGTATAACACATTTAATCCTCAATATTTACACGTTCAATCAATTTAGACATCAATAATGAGGGTTAAATTAGGACTAAATTGATTGAATGTGTAAATATGTAGGATTAAATGTGTTATTATTCAAATTTTTGGAATTGTTACGTCATTCGCCTTTCGACAGTTAACGGTTCAATGATCTTTTTGTAACAAAAACTAAAGTTTAATGCCCATTATGTAACTTTTGAAAATTTAGTGACCATTTTGTATTTTTTGGATAGTTTAGTGATCATTTATGTACTTTACCCTTAAAACCTTACATAAAAAAAATATTTATTTCTTTAACATTTCTTTGGCTGGGTTACAAGGAGACACGTGTACAGCGTAAAAAGGAAGTTGTCGGACTCAAAAGTCAAAATTCTCACACCACGTTCTTCCCTTCCTAGAACGGCGTCGTCAAACCAACGCCTATAAATTCCCCTCTCAAATTCTTTCCCACTCATTCGTTCTAATCCCCAACCAAATAAAGAAAAGGATTACGATCAAAAGCTTCAGATCAGAACACTTGAATCTTCACACCGACGGGAGGGATGAAGAGCCTTTGTTTCAGCTCCAGAACGCCGTCTTCTTCCATCTCCCGCCAATCCATGTCTCCTTCAAGAACCTCGCTATCCAGTACTCCTCGCCGTAGATCCATGATCGAGACCACCATCGACGCTGCCGCCACAATCATCATGAAATGGGATGCCGAAGCGTCGGATTACGCCGGAGTTACTTCTCTTTTCTACGAAAGCAAAACAGAAGCCATACAGTTCATCAAATCCGTCAACGACCTACAAGAGATCATGCATTTGCTGGTTTCTCATCAAGATCCCGATCCCGAAAAGCTCACTCAAGCTGAACAGTTGATGCAAATCGCAATGAAACGGCTTCAAAAAGAGTTTTACCAGATTTTGTCGACGAACCGGGCTGATTTGGATCCGGAATCTGTTTCTACCCGATCATCACGGACTTCCACGAGAACTAGCACCTCGGATTATGATGACGACAGTTCTCCGGACGATGAGATTCGCACCGTAGGGGATTCCATCTCTGAAGTTGAAGATGTTTCTTCTAGGGCTATGTCCGATCTGAAATTGATATCAGATTGCATGATCGCTTCCGGTTACGCTAAAGAATGCATAAAAATTTACAAAACTATTCGAAAATCGATCGTCGATGAAGGTATTTATAAGTTGGGAATCCAGAAATTAAGCTCGTCTCAGGTAAATAAAATGGAGTGGGATGTACTGGATTTGAAAATCAAGAACTGGTTACAAGCCGAGAAGATTGCAATGAGGACGCTTTTCAGTGGCGAGAGAATCCTCTGCGATCACGTCTTTGCTTCGTCGGATTCCATCAGGGAATCTTGTTTTGCAGACATTTCAAAAGAAGGAGCCTTGCTTCTGTTTGTTTTCCCGGAACTCGTCGCCAAGACCAGAAAATCGCGGATGGAGAAAATGTTCTCTGTTCTAAATATGTACACGGTTATTTCAGAAGACTGGCAAGAGATTGAAACGATCTTTGCTTTCGAAACAGCTTCAGCCGTCCGATTACAAGCTCTGAACTCGCTGGTTCGACTCAGTGAGTCGGTGCTTTCGTTGTTGACTGATTTCGAGTCTACAATCCAGAAGGACTCGTCCAAAGCGATGGTTCCAGGCGGCGGTCTGCATCCTTTAACGATATACTCAATGAATTACCTCACTCTCCTAGCCGATTACTGTAACATCCTCACCGACATTATCTCGGATTGGCCACCGCCGGCAAGAGGATCGTTACCGGAAGATTTCTTCGACAGTCCAGATTCCGACGAGTCTCCGGCTGCGATCTCCGTCCGCATTGCGTGGCTAATCCTCGTCCTACTCTGCAAACTTGACAGCAAGTCAAAGCACTTCAAAGACGTCTCGCTATCCTACGTATTTCTAGCCAACAATCTCCAACACGTAATCTCCAGAGTCCGTACATCGAATCTCCTGCATTTACTCGGAGAAGAATGGTTAGATAAACATGAAGCTAAGGTGAGGCAGTTCGCGGCGAACTACCAGCGGTTAGCTTGGGGAAAAGTGTTGGATTCATTGCCGGAGAATCCAACGGCTCGGATGACCGATGGAGAAGCTAAAGAATGTTTCAAGAAATTCAATTCAAGCTTTGAAGATGCGTACTTAAAGCAGAGTTCTTCTGTTGTGCCCGATCCGGAACTGCAAGACAAAATCAAAGTTTCCATCGGGACGAAACTCGTCGGAGTTTACAGGGAGTTCCATGATACTCATAAATCAAAGGTTGGAGATGAAAGTAGAACGAAATCATTCGTCATATTTTCGCCTGAAGATGTAGGGGATTACTTGTCGAATTTATTCTTTGTGAGGATTAATTCTGAAAGTTCATCTACATCTTCTTCAGCATCGTCTCGTCATGGGCGGCATATGCGCTCACCGTTGAGAGCGTAGAGATTTTCACTTGTGGATTTTAGGAAGGAAACAGTATGGCGACTTTATGTGATCGTCAATAATCGTCGACCCTTCCAAAGTCGGTATATAACGACTTTGAAAAGATTTTTTTATGTACACTTTTTTGTAAATGGTTTTGTATAAACCTAAATCCTTATGATAAATTTAGAGGTAAACAAAACTTTTGTGTCTAAAAGAAGAAACCATTGCGTCAAAACTTAAAATATATTTCGCAGTAGAAACAAGCATTTGACAATTAATATTTTTAATCATTTATGTTCATTTTATTATTTATGTTTGAAATTTATAAAAGAAAATTAATTATGAAAGAAAATATAAATCGACCATACCATACCACAAAAGCTTGATCAATATGTCGTACACACCATTTAAATTACGCATAATCAAGGGGATATATATATATATATAGTATAATTAAGGTTTGAACTTAAATGATTTCAGTGAAAAAATATTACTATTATTTTAGATGGTTTAAGTTCTAACAATTTATTTTCGAGGTGTGTGCCTCATCTCGGTATTTTTATCACATAATGTCAAAAATAACGTCCAACGTTTGATCTTATGGTTACTTTAACCCATATTTTTTTTTTGGTGCAATTGAACCCTTAATATTTTATTTTGAGTCAAAATAGTTTATCTGTCTATAAAAATCGTTAATAAACTAACAACCAACGTTGTTAAATGATATGACATGTCTACATGGCATAACTTGATGATATGGCGATGCCACATGAATGAAGATGCTAATATGAAATTTTACTGACATGTCATCAACAATTTTTTTTAAAAAACATAATTATTTTTATATTAATTTTTAGCTAATCAAATAATGACACATTGTATCATCCGATTGGTTAAAAATTAATATAAAAAATAATTAATTTTTGAAAATTGTTGATGACACGACGTTATTGAAGAGTGTTGCTAGTTAGTTAAAAACATTTTTATTGACAAAGTGACTATTTTGACTCTAAACAAAACATTAAGGGTTCAACTGCACTAAAAACGTGGGACTAAAATAACCATAAGATCGTATGTTGGGGGTGCTGTTTTTGACCTTATGTCTTTTTTTATCTTGTTTTGCTCACACATTTTTTTGTTCTACCCTGAAGTTTAAATTCATTGCTTTCCCATTTTAGCATGAAAAGCCTCGAGGCTCCATCAACGCACCGATAGGAATCCAGTAGAAGATTTCTAGTGTTGTCTTTTGCACCGATAGAAAACTCTAAACCCTAAACCCTAAACCCTATGATGAAATTTGTCATTGCTAGTAATAAAGTTGGTAGCTCGTTGTACGACTTATCGTAATCACCATATACCGACTCCATTGCCTTATCCCTTGCACGCCACCCCTTCTTGTATTTTATCTGGTATCCAAATTGTTGCGCAATGGTTGCCTGAATCGTTGAAATGGGAACCCTTGGATTTGCTTCAACCAACCTCATCACGTGATGGCTTATTACACTCGAGTCCAATTTTCGGTGGTCTTGGTCGATGGAAGTTCGTAAACATGTGTGCTCGCCATTGTACTTTGTGACCTCCCAACGATTTGTCCTCTGAAGCTTGGACACTCGAATCTTCCAATTGCACTCTTGTCCGTATTTCACACACTTGGCAAAGAAAGTCTTCTGGCTAGATTCTGCAACAACGTAATCGACGTGGTTCTTGATGTTGTACTCTTTCACTGCCAATGTAGCTTCATTCTTGTCATCAAATTGAAGCTTAACATATAATTCACCATGCTGACTTGAAGTTAATTGGGGCAAATTCAGGAATTGATGTGCCCTCATCGCATCGAAATCCACTGCGCTCATGTGAGAAGGAGGCTCATAGAATGTAATGTCGCGCCCGGTCGGAACGAATTCTCCAACATAAAAATCAGGGGCATCACCAACGTCATCAGGGAACAAATCGGGATCCCAATATCTTCATCTTCGCTGGAATCGTCAAGTGTTTCTCCCTATCGACCTCGTAGGGGTTCTACATCAGCTTCAACAGTCAGATCAACACCCGACTCGTATGATGAAGCATATGTTGAAGGCCCAGCTAGCTAAAATGCACTCGATGTCCCACTTGCCAACATTGCGACAAAACTGCCTTCTGGCATATCAATCTCATTACTGAAATCCATTTCAGCAAATTCTCCAACTACGTTTCTGGATGGGTTGGGAACATCACGCACATCGGCAAACAACTCGTTATATCGAATCTCCATAGATTCATGCTCTGCAACCATCATTCCAACATCATCATCATCTTGGAGAGTGATTGCACAATATCTGACCGGATTGTCACATGTCAGCCACCGGTAATGTAATCCATGAATCTATGTTCCAATTTTCTGTGATATTTTCTCCTTCACTTCTCGAAGCGTGATTTCCTTTTCAAATCTCATCTTCGTAGTGCTTTTAGATTCAAATACAACATCGGCATTAGTTTTCACCATTTGTCCATTGTAATGGACAATCGTCATAAATCTGTTGTTGCTCATTTTCTCTGCATATTCAAAACACATAAATGAATTCTCAATCATAATACACAAATCAAAATGAATATACAAAATCAAAATCTTCAAAAAGAAAAATTTAAATTCTGTTACCATCTAAGTTCTTTTTTAATATATATTTTTAATAAATATACTATATTATTTTTTTAAATATAGTTCGAATTTATTTTTCTAATATACTAAATCAAAATGAACATAATAATTTTTTCTAACATACTAAATCAACTTTAAAACAATTTTAAAAAAAAATCGATTCCTCGTGCATAAAATTCGAACTATCTCAAATAATAAACTACATGCATAAAATTTAAAATATATGAAACATACAAAATAAAACGACCAAACACAAATAAAAACAAAACTCTAAAACAAATCGAATATACTTACATTCTTTTCTCCACTGATTTCTTCTTCTACTTCTTCTTCAATCTAAAATTTTCTTTCAACCTTAATTATTTAACACAAAAAATAAATTTTTATCCCCTATACTACCCCTATCACCCATTTACTAACAATTTCAAATTTTATACCTCTACCCCTATACATTTTAAAATAACAGAAAACTCTCATTCAAAATCACATCTACCACCCAAAAAAATAAATCTGCCACCACCCTTTCCCAAAAATTACAGCCTAAACCCAGCCTAAATTCAGCATTTAACCCTATATTCGAATAAAAAAACTATTTACAACGCAAGAAATCAGGTGCATGCATGCATAACTCATTTTTTCATGCACAAACCTATACTTATATTCGAATCAAAACCCTTCCCCAAAAATAGACTGAAGTCTATTTTCCTAAAAAATCAGAACCATACTAATCCCAATTACACCCAATTCGAGGCCTGCATTTTTTCTTTCTCAATTTTCGTTTCATGCATGCGGCAATCTTTTCGTTTTACTCTCATGCATGTCGTGCATACAAGCTGCCTGACATGGCAGATATTCCCCAAAGTCGGATTCAAATGGAATCGACTTTAGCTTGAAGTCAGATTTAAATGAAGAAGACTCCAGGATAATTTTTTTCCCCAAAGTCAGATTCCTGTGAGCAAACCTTTGGGCATTTTTTTTCAAATCCGAGTTCATCAGAATTCGACTTTAAGTGCACTATTCAATCCATAATATTTATAGACTTTGGGAAAAAATTATCATCACAATATTTGTGTCCCGTGTTCACCTTTTCTTTTTTATTTTTTCCTTTTATTTTTCTTGATTGCCGCGCCCTTTAATTACTTAGGATAGTTGACCGTTTCAAACTTCTTTTCTTCCCTTTTTATTTTATTTTATTTAATAGCCTGCATTGTTTACCTTGAATATGGGTTAATCCATCGTTAAGAGCTTTTATTTTTTTCTTTCTTTTTTCTTTTTACCCATATTATTACATGCATTATACATATATTATAGGCGAATTTGGGTAACATGGTAGTTGGAAATAAATTTTAAGAAAATAGGAAAGGTTAAATTTTTTTTTTGGAATCTATAGTGAAAACTACAGTAATACAAAAAGTCGCTTTCTGCAGACGGGACCTTGAATATTTAATTATTTCTTTTATAAAAAGTCACCTTCTACATACAATGATCTTGAATATTTAATTATTATTTTTAAATAAAAAAGGTACATGGCTCAGTTATCTGTGAAAAAAACTAATTTTGATCGCTTTCTACAAGATGCGACTTTTTGTGTTACTGTAAATTTTATCATAGATTCAAAAAAATTTCTCAACCTTCCCTATTTCCCTAAAATTTATTTATAACTCTCATATTCCCCAAATTTCCCGTATATTAGGTATGCTAGCTATACATTATAATATATTTATTATATATTGTATGATATATATATATTTCCATAGTTCTATTATAATATTATATTATGTACATGTACTATAATATTTATGTTTATTTATTATTGTTTATTTATGTTTGAATCGGCTTTACGGTGACCCGCAACGGGGTATGACCCGTATTATTTATGGGCCGTTTAGTGTAGCTATCTAACATCTAACTTCTAACTTTTACTTTCCCGCTATTTATTTTCCCGCTTTTAATTTTCACATTTAATTTTCTGCATTTATTTTTTGCATTTTCTTTTATTGTTCGATCCGGTCCTTTTTCCGGATTGTCTTTATATTCAATCCAGTCTTTTTTCTGGATTTTCTCTTGTTCAATCCGGTCCTTTATCCGGATTTTATCTTGTTCGATCCGATCCTTTTCCGGATTTTTAATTTTCGCCTTTATTTATGTTTTTATTTGGTATGTACATATTTATTTGCTTTATTTCTCGCATTTGACTTATATTAACTGTTAATGCGGTGCCCTTTTATTCGATAGTAAATAGGGCCAGTATCAGTCGCAGTGATGGTGGTTCACTCGTTTATTATCGAATAACAGGGCCTTTAAAATTTACTCGCTTTTTTTAAAACGAATCTTAAATTAAATTAAAATTTGAACTCGCAAGTTTCCAATTAAAGGTAAATTGTATTCGATGAGGTACCAATTTTGGGCGCTGTGGGGTGCTAATCTTTCCCTATTCGTAATCGACTCCCGGACTCATTTTCAAAAAAAATCTCTGGTTTCATTTTTGGTGTCTGGTCTGCCTTAAAAAAATGATCGGTGACGACTCCAATCTATTATTATCCAGTCTTTTACCTTTTTTCAAAAAATCAAATTTCCAAAAAAATATTTCAAAAAAACCACAAAAATTCAAAACAAACAAAAATTCAAAAAGAATAATAAAAATATTTCACCTTTTTAGCGATCCCGAATTCGAATCTTTAATTTTTTAAATTTTAAAAGGGTCGCTACAATTAGCTAGGGGTGTTCATACTTTGGTTTAAATCGAATTAACCGACTAAACTAAAGTTTTTTCTGTGAATTAGTCGGTTAATTTTAGGTATAATCGATTAATGATTAAATTTTTTTCAAGATTCGGTTATCAGTTAATTTGATTCAAAATGGGTCGGTTAACCAAATTAACCGGAATTATTATATATGTAATATTATATATATTACATGTATTTAATTTTGGTCACTGGACTTTTAAAAATTATAAAATAATCATTAATTTTTTTGATATATTATAAAATGGTCATTAAACTTTATCAAATTAGCACAAAAAGATCATTAACTTTTTCAATTATTACAAAATGGTCATTAAACTTTTCAAAACTTATCAATATAACGTGCAATGAGTCAATGACCATTTTGTAATAGTTTGATAAGTTTAATGATTGTTTTACAACTTCTGAAAGTTCAATGACGAAAAATATCATTTTTAGCATAGTTTGTGATCAAAATTTTATAACACACTTCGGTTAATTAAAAAATAGACCGAATTAACCGTATTTTTTCAATTCAGTTAAAAATTTTTGAAAATATTTTAGTTTGTTTAAAGGTTACAAGGAAAATTTTTCGATTAATGAATTTGGGTAGTTCGGTTCGGTCGATTAACCGAACTGACCGATTGAACACTCCTAGTTCTAATAGATGAAGGGATATACCAATAGCTTGTAGGGAAACTTATTTATCTTTTCAATAAAAGATTAGACATTGTCTTTGCAGTGAGCAAAATGAGTCAGTTCAAAAACAATCCAATGGAGGAACACATGGAAGCGATATACCATATTCTTATGTATGTAAATATGATCGTAGGAGAGGGATTGCTATTTAGAAAGACTGACTATTGAGATATAATGTTGTATTTAGATGGATACTAGGCAGGAAGTGAGATAGATAACATATCAACTACATGATATTGTTTCTTTCTATGGGTAAATCTTGTGACTTGGCGAAGTAAAAAAAAAATGTAGATTTCAGGAGCTGTGCTAAATCAAAGTTAAGAGCACTTGCAGTTACAATTTGTGAAAAAAAATAGATCAGTCGAGTAGTTCAAATGTGATAACTGTTAAACATAAGCCAAGACAGTAAAACGATACAAAAGATATAAGAGAAAAATCAGCTTTCATTAATTCCTCGCTGAAATTTTCAGAGACCCAAAGCTCTCTTTTATACATGAAATAATAACAGTTGCAACTGAATACACACTAGTTTAATAACATATTAATCGTTTCGACAATATAACTGCTATATAGTTCAATATTCACCCGACTTCCTTTGCTCAAGAAAAACTTTTTGAAGAGAAACCACTGAGAGTTTCCTTCTAAGTAGATCGAACCTGCCAACTGCTAAAGGTTTAGTGAACACATCGGCTAGTTCGCTATCAGCTGGTATGTAGTTGACCTGAAGTTGATTTTCTGCCACCTTTTCTCTTACAAAATGTAAGTCAAGTTCGAAGTGTTTGGTTTTCGCATGCAAGACAGAGTTTGCAGCCATGGCAACTGCACTCGTATTATCACACCAAATACAAGGAAAGGAAGCTCAGCTTATTAACGGTTTCGACAATATAACTGCTATATAGTTCAATAATAACCAAGTGACCATTAGTATTGCAAAGGATTCAATTCATTATGATCAAACCAAGCATGTTACAACTGATAGAGACTTCATTGCAAAAAGAATGAGAATTCTGAAATTCAGTTAATATACACTCCAACTCAAGAGCAGTGTACAAATATTCTAATGAAGGCTCCTCAAGGACCTAACCTTGAGAGATTATGTTGCAAGTATTGGACATGTATAATGTGTACATCCCATTTTGAAGGGGAATATCGAATATTCTATCTTAAAGATAAGATATAATTTTATAATAACAATAATTTAACTGAGGCTAAGAGTTTCTTTGGATTTAATCTTATTTGCGGTTCACGTTTTCTAGAAGAATATTCTCTCTAATTCCATTTCACTGGTACCTAGGGATGTAAAATTGGTACTGTGATAGATTTTAGGTCGAGTTAGATCAGATTCGGGTTTGGTTGAGTTAAATCAATGGTTCAATCGAAATAAAAACAAGAATTCAAAAAGTAGTCATCATGCCTTTAAGCTTATTTTTAAAATATAATAACAATAATTTAGCTGAGGCTAAGAGTCTCTTTGAATTTAATCTTATTTACTATTCACGTTTCTAGAAGAATATTCTCTCTAATTCCATTTTACTAACACATAGGATGTAAAATTGGGTACACATATAGGTTTTAGGTCGGATCAGGTCAAATCAAATTTGAGTCTGGGTCCGAGTCAACGTTGGGTTGATATCAACTCAGACTTGATTTGTGTTCGGTTCGAGTCAGAATAGTTTGGGTCCAGGTATCATGTTAAGTTTAATTCGGGTCATGTTGATTTCAGATAAAATTCATGTCGGATACTATTGGTTTCGGGTGAACTTCAGGTCAGGTCTTAATTAGATACAAATGAACTTTGGGTCGAGTTATTTTGAGTATCAGATTAAGTTTAGATCATTTTGGATATCAGGTTCAGTTAAGTTATTCTATTTCAATTTGCAATATATATACCGTTTTATGTCTTTCACTATCATACATAAGGTTTAGGAAATTATATTCTAAGATTTAGGGCATATGAAAAATTTGAAAAAATTTGAAAAATTGGATTTTGGATTGAGAGAGTAATTTCGCTCCCAAGCTCAAAGGCCCAAATGTTCTTTTACCCTATATAAAAACCCTAAATTTGTTAAAACCAAATTGAACCAATTAAAAGCCTTAGACGCTATTGCTAAGCGTTGCACCTTCACACTAATCATTGTGTTGCCTCCGTAACCGATCAGAGTATCAAGATGCATCTGACATGTACATAGCGTAGAGTTGCCTATGCACATAATTTGTGGTGATTTTATTCAGATGTAATTTTTTTGGGTCGATCGATCAACTGAAATATGTCAAGAGGGGGTGAATTGGCTAATATTTTTTGTAGAAGCAACCGAAAAATATAGACAATTTTGCACAACAAATTTTAGAGTGGTTTGACTTTTAAACCAAGTATACTCCACTACCTTAGCTATCCACACTAAGAATTTCTCAAATCCACTAGATTTTCTTACCTTTATGGACAAGGTGTAACCATACAATTATCCCAAGGTTTATAACCCAAAACCTTGTATACACATTATCTCTAAGAGTAGTTAGAAATTTAGCAAACAAAGAAAATCTCACAGGCAGGTGTTTACACAAATTAAAGCTCTCACCTAAAGAACACTTGAGCAAAAATAGCAATGATAGCTCACAAGTGTTTTACAATGAAAGATACAACAATTTGTTGTAAAAATATAAAATTATTTAGTATATTTCAAAGAATCTCACATCTTTCTTTTATATTAATTCTTTTGGGTTTAAATATAAAGACCTGATATTGGGCTTGTAAGAGAAAAATTATGATGGTGGTTTCGCACACTCGGGGTTTGGCCAAGAAGTCCAATTAAATTGAAATTGATTGATTATCTCATGTACATGAACTAGAGGCCAGATCCATTATTATTATTATTTAAAATTCATTTTGAACCATTCATTTTTTTTTATTAATTTTAACCATTCATTTTAAATTAAAGTATATTTATTCTTAACCATTCATTTTATTTTTGACTGATTTGCCCTTGAATAATGGCTATTTTTAGATGCCCTTTTTGGGTATGCATGATACTATAAATACCATGTACATAGGACTTCAAATAACACATCAAAAGTAGAATCATCTACTTACTTTCTTCTTATCTCTCTCATTTTAAACACGTCTTAAAAGCTTAGTATTCACTGGTTCTTTGCTCTTTCTGTTGCTTGCTTCGGCATAAGTGCTTGTTGAATCCTGGAGGGTACGCTTCACGGCGAAATATCCTTAAGGACAGTGTCTAGTGCACGCCTCAAGCAAGTTCCCTTTCAACCTTTTTTGGTTTAACCAAACATTTTTCCTACAATCTTAAGGATATTTCCCGTTTCCTACCTCTTAACAAAGATTTTCCTTGGTGTTGCTGTTGTTGTTACGCTATTTGTGTAGTACTCTAGTGCGTCCCCTTACAGTCACGTTGTTGTCTGTACATCATGGTCCGAACTTAATGTTGCTAAAATAGGTATGTATTATCTATGAATTTTTGTGTATATATTTAAACAATAATTTTTATTTACCTATGCTATGGTGTTGAATTATTAAAAAAATCTTATGTCTGATATTTATGCTTACAAAATTTTGTGAGTTGAGCTTTAAGCATGATTAAAGTTGATTACAAACCCAAAATAATATTTTGAAAAAAAAGGAAAAGGAAAATTATTTTATATGCGGTTGACTCCATAATTGATTGTTGGTATAATGTGAAGATGCATGTCTAGGATTGGTCCTATCAAAGACTTGGTATTTAAGAGTGTCTTTTACACCACCTCTCTTTCATAGGAACCTACTTGGTGCATTATTCATTGATCATACCCGTGAATTTTATCTCCAATTATGATGACACATTGAGCCACCGTATACCTTAGTGCAAATATTTCAATAAGAAATGATTATCCCGTTAAGCCAAATATTAATTTGGGCGAAACATATATTATTAATCCTGTTAAGCCATATATTAATTTAGTTGAAACAGATGCCAAATTTTAATTTGGTCGAAGCAGATAAGATAATTTGGTCGAAGCAGATAAGATAATTTTTTGGTCATTTCTCAAAGTCGATATTTAGACTCATATAAAAGAGTATATAATAGACAATGATGCTACTATGCATATTTTTTATAATTAAATGTATTTACGTCATACTCCCATACGGAGGAAGGGGAAGAAACTGTCTATCTTAGAGACCGTTTGAAACTGCACAAGTATTTGAAGAGGCAAGATATTATTCAAAATTAAATCCAAAAAATACCTTAGCCTAAGTTTCCTTCAAATGTGACGAATCGAGAATATATTTTGTGAAAAAAGGTTTTGTAACATGTTTATTCAAAGTTATTATGCATGCTAGTTATATTTTTTTCTTATTAAAATGTCATGATTATTTATGTGATATGTTATATGACATGTTATTGTGAGAATTTTTGTTGTTATGATTAATTTAGCATGCTAATATTAATATAACTTGTAAAACGTGTATGTTGGATTTTCTATGTGAAAATGATTAGAGACACCTTAAATTTATATGTTCTTAAAATATTTTAAAGTGTGGGGGTGTCATGTCAAGTTTATGCTTATAGTTCGTGATTGACTCTAAAGTATTACATTGCATGCTCATAGTGTTGCATATATGCTTTATGCCTTGGATAATAACATATTTAATTGAAACAAAATTGTTGAACAAACAATGACAAGAATTTATGTCAATTTTAATGATATGTATTTTCGAGATATACCATGTTTTATTTTAGGAATAAAAGGTTAAAAGAGACAACTAAGACAAAGAAGATGTTTATTCTGCTTAATGACTATAATAGAAAAGAAATCATAATTTGTGACCTATCTCTTCTTATAAATTGGTGTATCATAAAATTGCACTATTGTTTCTTCTAATTCGTCTATGATTAAAACTTGACTGTGAACATAATGATTTGAGAAGATTTAAACGACCTAGAACTGTAAATCTCTTTGGAAGTTTTTTTATGTGTACTTGGCTGAAAATGATTCAAATTTCTAGAACAATTTCTTGTTATAATACTTTTCTTTTGAGGAAAAAATGACTATTGTTGAACGTAACTCTTATTTACAACATTTGTAAATTAGTTGTTTATTTCATATAATAAAACTTATCGGTTGCAAACAAATTCTTTACAATAAAATTTTAAGACTGATGGTTTTATAAATATTATATTATAAAACGTTTTACTTAAAACAACATAGATTGTTCTGATATTTTTACTCCAATTATAAAAAAAATCATTGATATCTTTTTTTGTTCTAGTTTTAACACAATTTTTATCAGCCAAATGGATGTTAAAATCATGTTTTTGGTTATTTAAAAGTATATATTGAACAACCCAAAGAATGAATTAACTCATGTCATGAAATTAAAGTATGTAAATTTCTCAAATCATTATACGTCTTGAAACAAACTTCTAAAATTGTGGAATGAGAAATTCAATCAAGTGATAAGTGAAAGCATGATTGATTACTTGTTTGTGTTGATAGCATGTTTATCTTAATAATGTCTTTTTGTTTGTACCAATCTAATTGACGATGTTTATGTGATTATTGTGTATCGATTACATGTCTATCTTAGTAATTATTATGTTAGACTGAGAGGTATCTTGCTTCAAAATTCGATATGAAAGAAATGAATGAAGCAAATGTCATATTGAGTACTTAAATCATAAGGAAGTGTGGTAGCAAAATGCTATCACAAAAACATAACGTTGAAATTTTAAGAAGTTTGGATACATTTGATACCAAACCTGTGAATAACTCTTATTATGCTAACATTCAAAATGAGGAAAGATACATGTGATCATCTTGCCCAATCCAAGTATGCACAAAATTATTAAAATTTTGATGCACTTGATGAATTTTATTAGACCTAAGATGACACATGTTATTTTTCAATTGAGCTAATATACACAGCTCAAATCATTATTGTTGAGTTGATGTAGCAAAGTTAATGAGATATCAAAAGGATATCATGAGTTATGAGGTTCTACTTAGTGGAGTACCCGCTGTGTTAAAAGGATACAGTGATCATAATTAAATATCTTATTTATGTGAGACTAGATCTACTAGTGGTTATGTATTCACCCTTAGAGGTAGAACATGTCTTGAAAATTAGCCAAACAGACATTTATAGAAAATTTACGACGAAGTCTGCATTTATTGCATTAGAGTTAGCTAATAATGAAGCTAAGTGGTAGAAAAACTTCTTAGCTTGATAATGAAGCTAAGTGGTAAGAAAACTTCTTAGCATGTGTAATGAAGTTAAGCGGTAGAAAAACTTTTTAGCCTGAACAATAAAGCTAAGTGATAGAAAAATCTTTTAGCATGTATTTGAAGTTGACTGGTTGAAAAAAACCCTTAGCCTGTATTTTATTAGGCACAAAACTGATAGATTCAGTGTCAATGCATTGTGGTTGCCAAGTAGCAATAGACATTGCAAAGAATAAAAACTTTCAATGGTTAAACTAGACATATTTGTCTAATGACATGAGGTAATAAAGAAGCTGCAAAAAGATGAAGTGATATCAATTGATTATTTGAAGTTAGAAATGATTTTGGCCAAATCATTCAACTAAACCCCTGGGAAGAAAATTAATATGTGAAACATCGAGGGGAAAAGGACTTATGCCAATATAAGAAATCAACAGTGATGGTAACCCAACCTTTGTGATTGGCAATCCCATGAAGAAAGTTCATATGGGTAATAACAAGTTATTGATTGATCTTGTAGGGAAAGCACTACATTATTTTTCTTTTGTCCCTTCCTATGGTGTACATAGTGCTAAAAAAACTACAAGGATGATGAGGGTGAGTAAAACTCTTAATCAAATCCATAGCCTTTATAGGTGGTGTATTGACCCGCAGAGTACACTTGATGGCTTGACCTATATAACTGTGAAGTGGGGCCACTTCTATGAGATTTATGGCAAAGTCTTTAGAGCACTTATGAAAACCAGGCACGCGCATGGCCAATTAGCGCACAACCGCGACAAAGAGCAAGAATAGATATAATGTGATTAATGAGAATGTTAGCTTACAATAATGAGTTATTGGTTCATAGAAATGTGTTTCACCAATTGCTCAGTAAGTTATGTCTCATTTTTCTAAGTTCTGGTTCATAGTCCAAAAAGACACCAGAATGAATATGTCATGTCAGATACTCAGCTAAACTTTTTTATCATTCTTTGAAATATGTGGGGGATTGTTGTAAAATATAAAATTATTTAGTATATTTCAAAGAATCCCACATCTTTCTTTTATATTACTTCTTTTGGGTTTAAATATAAAGACCTGGTATTGGGCTTGTAAGAGAAAAATTATGATGGTGGTTTCGCACACTCGGGGTTTGGCCAAGAAGTTCAATTAAATTAAAATCGAATGATTTTTCCATGTGCATGAACTAGAGGCCCGATCCATTTTTATTATTTTTATTATTATTTAAAAGTCATTTTGAACCATTCATTTCTTGATTAATTTTAACCATTCATTTTAAATTAAAGTATCTTTATTCTTAAGCACTTATTTTATTTTTGACTAATTTGCCCTTGAATAATGACTATTTTTATATGCCCTTTTTGGGCATGCATGATACTATAAATACCATGCACATATGACTTCAAATAACACATCAAAAGTAGAATCATCTACTTACTTTCTTCTCATCTCTCTCATTTTAAACATGTCTTAAAAGCTGAGTATTCATTGGTTCTTTGCTCTTTCTATTGCCTGCATCGGCAGAAGTGCTTGTTGAATCCTTGAGGGTACGCTTCACTGCGAAATATCCTTAAGGACAGTGTCTAGTGCACGCCTCAAGCAAGTTCCCTTTTCAACCTTTTTCGGTTTAACCAAACATTTTTCCTACACAATTAAGCACTCTAAGACTCTTTGATGTTGGTATTTTTCGTAATATGTTTCTTGTTGTTGCTTAGATGATTTGACCTTGTTTTTATATTATCTCTATGAATACTATCTGTTTGGAGTCGTTATGATGAAATAAAGTCGTTACATACAAAAATACATCATTTATAGCACGAGAGATCGATCCATTTTCATGAAAATATGACTGTTGCAGGTAAGGGATCGATCCCTTTTCATAAAAGTATGACCGTTGCAGACAAGGGATCGATCCCCTAGCTTTTTTGCACTTGTAGTCTGGGAGAAAAAAAACATAAAATGATTATGTCCACAAAGGGATTGATCCCTTTATATAGGGGATCGATCCTTTTTACCTATAAGTCTGGAGGACAATTTTTTATAGTGCAAAAATGGATTATACTTGTTTTGAAAAAGTTCGACTGAGTTAGAAATCATTTGAAACAAAATTTCAAGTAAATTATTTGTTCGAATAAGTCCAAAAATATTTTTCTCTTAATTTTTATATCAAAATATTAGTTCAAAAAATTTAACACTTATTATTATGTATAATAAGTTTAGAAATTTTGATAGTTTTAGTTTTAATTTTGATCTTTTTATAATTTGTATATTGTAAATTTGTAATATAATTTTAACAATAAAAAATATTTTTACTTTTACTGATAATGACACTAACAAAATAAAAAATTAACAAGTAAACAACAACAAATTATATTATTTTTTAAATAATAATAAATTAATAATGACAACATTTTTAGTTTTAATAATAATAACTATGATGATATATAGTTTGAGATTTGGGGTTTAGAGTAAAGAATTTAGGGTTATAAGATTTAGAAATTGGGATTATAGGGTTTAGGGTATATAATTTTTTTTAAAAAATAAATTTCAAATTGGGTGGGTAATTTCCTTCACAAACAATAAAGTGTTTTGGTAAATGAAAAAAATGAATTTTGGATTGATTGGGCAGTTTTCCTCCCAAACAATTAAGAGTTTTGGTGTTAAATGGAATACAAAAGGTACTACTTACTCTACTCATTTACAAGTCAGGTCAATTAACATGTCAAGTCAACAACAAGTCGGATCAATTACAGGTCATGTTAAAAAAAGTCAGGTTGATAGCAGGTCAGGTAAAATTGGATCTCGGGTCATTTCAAGTCGAGTTATATCAGATGTTTACCAGGTTAATTTCAAGTTCGGGTTTGACTATCGCATTACCAGATTCAATTCGGGTTCAAGTCATTCTCAAGTCAGATGCAGGTTGGGTTCAGATCTAAAATTATCGGGTACAACTCAAGTTTGGGTCAACATAATATTTGACTTGATCGAGTTGAAGTCATCATCATCTCTAATCACAACCAATTTAGACTCAAATCGACTTTAGTCGAATTTCTAGATCAGATCAGATTTTTACACCCTTACTAACTGTAGAGACTAATTTTTTCGGACCGCTACGAAAATAACAAATTATTAAAGGGGGTCCCGCTTTTATTTGAAAATTTTATTTAAAAAAGGGAATTTGGGAAAAACTCATATTTTTGAAAAACTTGGAGTCGCCACCGGCCCCTTTGGGTAGACCAGACACCATTAAAACAAAAACCAGAGATTCCTTTTTTAAAAACTTGGGTTCGAGAGTGACGATTAATATCAAATTGGTACCAAATAATTGCCGCTTTATTAATATCAAATTTTACGGGTTAAAGTGACGATTAAATTAAAATTCGATTATATGTGCGAGTAAATTTTAAGTGCTCCAATGTTCGAGGGATAAACGAAAACTACCATCTACGTCTTAGACTGGTAGCCAAGTTTATCGTCGAAAAAGGAAGCACCGCATTGGCAATTAAATATATCGAACATGCAACTTAATAAACATAATAAATCATACATAAACATAAAAGCATGAACATGGCAAAAATACATATATTAAATATGAAAAACAAAAGAAATAAACAAATACATTAATATATCATGATATCTAAACCATGTATTAAATCTAATACAATATACAAAAAACATAAAAAAAATATACTAACATTAAATAAATACAAAACTATATATCACCCTACTTCTAAATCAATATTAAAATAAATACAAAGATAATGATCGAATTTTATCCCCTAAAAACTCGGATTAAAAACTTTGACTGACCCCACCAAAATCTTCGTGCCATCTTATCGTGGTCCAAAAATTAACTAGATCGGACCATAAAAGAACCTTCGATCAAATGTTGGATTGAACCAACTGGGGCCGAGGTCATTGCCCTCTACCCCTGGTCAGCCTTGCTCGGGCCAGCCTAGCTTCCCTATTTTTTGGGGTGCCGAATTGCTTCTGCTCCATGCCCCATCCCCACCTTTTATAGGCAATTAAGGGTGGGGGTGACGTGGAGCTACGTGCTCCACTCATTTTTTTTTTGCTTTTTTACTTTTTTTGTAAATTATTTTTTGCTTTTTTTAATTATTATATATATTACTTTTATTATTTTTTTGATTTTTTTATTGATTTTATATTAATAATATTACTATTAAAATACTACTAATAATACTAAAACCTAGACAAAAATGAGTGATCACACTAACACCCCAAACAACCTTTTGAATGACAGTGAATAGATTGTCTCACCTTACAACATTTTTTTCTTGGCATAATGATTTTTGAAGCCTTTGAAGTTTTGAAAAAAATCAATTAAGTTTCTAGACTTTTTTTTCATCGAAGTAAGCTCTTAGAACCAATAAATTGAATTAATTAAGCACTTCGACCGAATTTGATCATCAATTTTTGACGATTTTTTTCTTGAGATATTATTACCACGTAACACACTACAGTTCTATCATGTTTCATTTACATATTTTTTATAATATTTTTTTATGGTTTTTATAAGTTTTTGTTAAGAATTTTAAACTTTCAAAGAATTTTTAAATAAAATAAAAAAATCTGAAAATGACAAGTGAAAACACTGTAACACAACAAATTACACCAACTAATCCAAGAAAATTATTAGATTTAGTAGTCAATGTTGCTCAAAGGAGATAATTGATAAAATTTTGGAGCATAAGGACTTAGCAAGGTGCAAAAAAATTTTAGAGACTTTATTGATTTTTTTTCTTCAAAAGTTCAAAGACTTATGATACCCTTGAGTATTTTCTTTTTCTTTTTCACTGGACCTTGAGCTCCACCTGGTAGATTTTTTTCCTTTTTCACCCTTGTATGCTCTTCAATTAAAAACCCGACTGGTGGAACATAAATTTTATGCCTCTTTTCGGTTAGGTTTAAGATGAGGGTTTAGGGTTATAGTGTAGGGTGTAAAATTTATTTTTTAGAGTTTAAAATTTAATATTATTATTTAAAAATTAGGGTTAAACCTTAGAGTTTAGTTTTTTTAGTGTTGGGGCATGAATAGCAAAGAAAAAATTGTTTCAACGTGTGTCCTTTTATACGCGTTGACCTGACCCGCTTTTCGGCCAACAAAATTGCACATCTTGCATTTAACATATTTTTTAAATGGTTATATTTTGATACACAAGCTGTATAAAAATTTACACAAGTTATAAAATCTAAATCTCTAGCCCTAATACCCTAAAACCTAAACCATAAACCTTAAATTCTACATCCTACAACCTAAATCCCTAAACCCAAAACCACAACTTAAATCTCTAAACCCTAAAATTAAAAATTTGTGTATCAATGTATTTTCATTTAAACTATTTCATCACTTTTTCTTTAATACATTTTAAACTATTTCATTCAACTTCATCAGTTAGTTGGTTTATTTTAAATTCGTTCATTTAATGATTTTAAAGTTATTTATATTTAATTTATAAATTATATAATTACTTTATTGTTTAAAATATTTAAATAAACTTATAAAGTAGAATATATTATAATTCATTCAGTTAAAATGTCTAATATTTTGTTTCGTTAACATTTTAAAGTCGATTCATTAAAACAACCTGACGCCCAATTCTTGCTTGACATGTGGGTTTGGTTTTAATTTTATTTTTAAAATTTTATTTTTTTTAAATTTTTCAAAAAAAAACCCTAGAACTTCTTAATTTCCACAAAAATCCCCAATTCACAAAACACCTTAGAATTATAAAATCCATAACTATAAATCCCAAAATTTCTCTTCCAACACTGCCGATTGCCAAGCCGCCACCGTCGCAATAAAATCTTCTCCTCTCAACGATGTTAAAATGTCTTTTTTCGTTTGTCTTTCGGCATTTGTTACTCGATTGCAGGGGCAGTTCAAAGATTTTGGGGGCCCTGTGTAATTTTTAAAATGCGACCCTTAATTTATAATCGATAAGAGATATAAATTTTTTCTTCCAAAAAATTACCTTAATAGAAAAAATATTATTATATTACCCTCTTGAGCAACAAAACATTAACTTATAAACATCTAAAAATCAAACATGTTCACTTAAAATGTGTCATTCTTTTTGCATGTTTAAAGTTTGGATAATTGTTATATATATACACACACACAATTATATATACAAATTTATAATTTTTTTACAACTATTTAACCTAAATTCTCTATTTTTGGGCCTCTCTCGGGGGCCCTGTGCGGTCGCTCTTATCGCGCCTGTCCAGAACCCCACTGCTCGATTGGAAGCTTTCGAGGTTCGACATTCTATCGACACTAGGGGTCGAATATCGGATCGGATCCGATCAGGTGTTTCGGATATCCGATTTTTTGGATCGACGATATAGTGATCCGTATCCGATCCAGAAAAATGGATATCCGGATATTCGAATATCGGATAATCAGATCGGATATTCGGTTATCCGAAAAATATTTTGATTTAATTATTTTTTTTCAAATTTGAAGTTCGTATTTATGAAAATTTTGGAATTTCGAATATAACAAACAACAAATTGCTAAATATAACAAGATTCGCATCTATGAAAATTTTGATTTTTTAATTTTCGGATATAACAAGCACTAAATTGTTAAAAATAACAAAATTAATATTCATAAAAATTAGGATTTTCGGATTTTTTGAAAATCCAAAAATTGAAAAATTCGAAAAACATTTCGATCCGGAAAATTTTAAATTTTTGGAAGTATTTCTTTATGTACATAAAAGTCGATCGGATCAATGGATAATTTTTATAATTGGTCGGATAGCCTCATTTTTTAACACCCTATTGTCGACACGTCATTGTCGAACCGGTTTTTTTCGGATCGACGATATATTGATCCGTATCCGATCTAGAAAAAATGGATATCCAAATATTCGGATATCGGATAATCGGATCGGATATTCAGATATCCGGTTATCCGAAAATATATTTTGATTTAATTATTTTTTCAATTTGAAAGTTTATTTATGAAAATTTTGGAATTTGAATATAACAAACAACAAATTGCTAAATATAACAAGATTCACATCTATGAAAATTTTGATTTTTTATTTTTGGATATAACAAGCATTAAATTGTTAAAAATAACAAAATTAATATTTAGTCTCAAATCATATAGACCCAAGCCTCCAATAAGTTTTGGCTTGCATAGTTGTTCCAACTTAATTCAATGGATCGCACGCCCTTGATTTGCTCCCCAGATAAAATTAGCAATTAATTTGTTCAATTTGGATGATACAGCTGCAGGCATGAGAAAAAGGTTTCGATTATAAATAGACAAATTTGAGAGTACAAACCTTACCATTGTTATACGTCCCCCAAAAGAGAGAAATTTCCCTTTTTATCCATCCATTTTTTTTCTGAAATTTCTCAAAAATTGGATTCCAAAGTTCAGTGGAGTTTCGACTGAATCCTAGAGGCAGCCCTAAATATACAGATGGTAATTTATCCTAAGAGCACTTTATCAATTTGGCCCACTCCTGTACAGAATTATCCTCAATATTGACCTTATATAATTTTGTTTTCTTCAGGTTTAATTTCAGCCCTGACGCAATCTCAAAAAGTCTCAAAATACGCTTTACATTTTGAACTACCTCTTCCTTTGCTTCTGCAAACACAATCAGATCATCGGCAAATTGGATGTGGTTTAACCTGAGCTCACTATTCCCAACTTGTACTCCATTAATTAAACCCAATTCGACAGCTTTATGTACCAGTTTACTTAAAGCTTCGCCTACAAGGTTGAAAAGCAACGGGGATAAAGGGCAGCCTTCCCGTAACCCTTTCTTGATATTGAAGCCATTCGACGGGGAACCATTAACCAACACCGATATAAAAGATGTCGATATACAAATCTGAATCTATTTGCGCCACCTATTTCCAAACCCTATTTTCTCCATCACGAAATCAAGAAGCATCCAATCTACTGAGTCTCCTTTTGAAAATCAGCTTTAAACACAATAGCTTTGCGGTTTCTTCACTTCAAATCATCAATGACTTCATTTGCAATAAACGAGCAATCTGCTATTTGTTTCCCTGGAATAAAAGCAAATTGACATTCCCCCAGAACTTCTTGTAAACACCCTACCAGCCTTCTAGATAGAACTCGAGCCAAGATTTTGTAAAGGCTTCCCACTAGAGGATGGGTTTTTTAATCTTCTAACCCAACAGGCTCATTGCTTTTCTGGTTTATCAGTCTTCAAACCCTGCAAATGCTATTGGGCTCATTCCTTTTTTAATCTTCTAACCCGTCAAGCTCTGGTGCCTGGGATCCATCTGCTGTGTGGATGGCTGACCATACGTCTTTCTCAAAGAAAGGAGCTCCAATAGCATTTGCAGCGCTTGATGAAACTTTATCAAAGGATACATCAAAAGTTTTAATAGGGATAGTATTAACTTCATTGTAATTCATTCTGAAATAATTCTCAAAGGCTAAAATTATCTGTTTCGGATCTGCCACAACTGAGTTTTCAACTCGGATCGAAGAGATGTAATTCCGATTTCTCCTAGCCGAAGCCATTAAATGAAAAATTTTGTATTTTTGTCCCCGTCTTTAAACCATTTTAGCCTTGACTTTTGGAGCCATTCTCTTTCTTCTTTTCTATATATTCCCCGTAGAGAGACTTTTAGATCTTTGATTTCATCCCAAGCCTTCGAATTACACCCACGTTCGATAGTTGAATCTTCAAGAGCTGCAATCTTATCTTCTAAATTAGCAATGGTCTCGTTTTCTTTGGTCCGGACCTCCTTTGCCCATCCCTTTGCAGCTCCCTTTACCTCTCTCAACACTGATCCAATGTTCATCCCACGACACTCTGTCATCACTGATTTAAACATCTCAACAAAATCTGGGTCATTGGCCCAATGGGAAAACCACTTGAAAGGTCTTGGTCCCGAGATTATCTTCTCTTCTTTTAACAGTATTGGATTGTGGTTAGACAAACTTCTAGGTAAAATACTTTGGCGTAATTAATGTATAACTGAAATTAATTCTGGATGCAGGAGAAATTTATCAAGCCTACTAGCTGATACACTTGCACCTCCTCTGAACCAAGTAAACGAGCCATCAAATAAGGGTAAGTCAACCAAATTGCAATCTTGAATGAAATCCACGAAAGCTTTCATAGCTCTATCGTTCCCAGCAGACCCTATTTTTTCATCCCTCGATTTCACGATGTTGAAATCACCCCCGTTGATAATCGGCTACGCCATAGACGCAATCAAAACTTTGAGATCATCAAAGAACTCCCTCCTCTCGCAGTGATCATTTGGGGCATAGATGTTTATCAGTCTGACTTTCAGATTGTGTTGCAACAACGTACCCCTCAAAGCAATGATTCTTCCTTGAATGATTCTGCCATCAACATGAAGAAAACTCGAGTCCCATAGAGAAATTAGACCCCCAGAAGATCCACACGCAGGAGCAACAGCCATGTCTCCAAACTTTGCTCATTATGGATTGAATTTAAGAACACGATAAAAGGTAGAACCCATACCTTGTACTCAGCTCTCATCTGCTTTCTCTAATTCCTTCAACCGGTCCAACACCACCTTATCAGGGGCATTGAAAGATACCCCTAACTTTTTCCAGCTTCAAAAGTAGCACTTGCCTCCACTGTATTCTCTCGCCGCGACACTGGTACTCTCTCTAATTGCTCTGGAAAAATATTGCTGGAACCCAAAACGCTTAATCTCACTTTTTCAGTACTTTTTGTTGGGCATCCCTATAACACCATCGACCCAGATGTTACATTTGGGCCTCAAGTCTAAACAAAAACTATAAAATTTCTTTTCAAACAGGATCAGCCCAACAAGTAAGTCACAAAAACATTTAAAACCAATAATTAAAATAAATATATATAAGTAAATAAAATGGTACAAAGGAACTCCAATTAAAATTTAAAACACTTAAAGGTACATTTTGAATGATACAATTTTGAAATAACAAATACAGACTCCACATGTAAGGTCCTATGAACACATAGCCCACTAGACTCAAATACCGTACTCCGAAGATCCCCATGCTAGAATCCTGATCTGATAGTGCTCCACGATCCAACGATCAACCTATGCACGGAAACAACGATTCCGAGCGTCGAGCTTACAAAGCTCAGTGGTACACATCTACTCTACTATACTTCATGCTAATCATAAACGTAAGCATGCAAGCTAGTACAAGCAATAAGAAGAGATAAATAAACATGTGGCGCTACCATAATCGCCTAAACACATGTCAAGCATATAAACAACATCACAATTGCCATAAAGCACATCAATAAAGCAAACCAAGAGCGAGGCCCAATGTCACCCGACAATAGTTGACCCACCCATGCTCGAAATCTCATATCGAGCTACTCAGAATCTCACATCGAGTCTTCGCTCGAAATCTCACATCGAGTAAATATCATCACCCGAAATCTCACATCGGATGACCTTCATTTCATCACTCGAAATCTCACATCGAGTGGCCTTCATGTCATCATTTGGAATCTCACATCGAATGACCTTCATGTGTTGCAACACTTACTCACTGGGTATCCGGATCCCACCAAACAAAGACTCTTAACCAAACAAGTGTCCTGCCTGGCACGTAACCATACATGATCCACCACGGATCCATACAAGTGCCCTACCTGGCACACAACCATCATACAACCCACCACGGGTCCCTATTGTTGCTATTACAACCAATCAAGTGTTACCGAGTTGTTAAGTTTTATGGAGAAGTATTACAATTCATTCCCATCAATTATTTCCATCAATTCACATTATCTCATTGATTACAGTAATACCCGTTTTGTTAATCATATTCATCGATTTCCATCTCAAACTGATCTTTAAACCAATTAGTGTTAATTATCCATAAGCAATTTATCGAAAGATCGACTATGTTAGTCTGTTATTATAGCCCATTCTGGTCAACTAGCAGTAGGCCGTTAAGCCCGTCGACATCAATATTAATTACGAGGCCCTATTCTAGCCCTGAAGCTTATGAAAGTCATTATAGTTTATTGCTAGCGCATTTAAGTCATTTAATAATAATTACCAAATTTAGGCATTTAATCGAATATTATTAGCATTGCCCCTAACCCATATTCAATCGAATATATTAATTCATTCCACTAGCACACAAGGCATCATCACATAGCAATCATGAGTCAGATAATCATACGAATATTCAGACAATCCTACACAATTTCTAAAGCTCATAACAGCTTCGAACATCCTCAAACTCATCAAGCACTTAAATAATTATCAAGCCTCGTAATACCAGTACCGACGCATACTTATTACTCATCTCCTAGTTTGCAACCACTAACATGCAAGGCAATTACACTTATAATGCTCATGAAACATTTCGGAGTTCGAGGTGTGTAGCGATATCCCTTTCATTTCGCTAAAAAAACGGGGTTTTAAATGTGTTGGGAGGTCTTTCGGGTATTTTAAAAAAAATTCCATAGGGTTTTATAAAAAAATGGAGTCACCACCGGCCACTTAGGTAAGCCGGACACCATAAAACCATAGATTTTAAAAATATTGGGTTCGGGAGTCGGTTGCGGATGGGGAAGGATTAGCACCCCCACATCACCCAAAAATTGGTACTCTAATAACTACCGCTTTATTAATATTAAACTTTCCATATTAAAGTGACGACTAAATTAAAATTTAGTTATATGTGCGAGTAAATTTTAAAAGCCCCATTATCCGAGAGTAAACGCACAACCACCATCACTACGCCTGATACTGGCCCCGTTTACGCTCGGATAAAAGGGCATTGACAATTTATATTCCATTATGCAATCTTAGAAAACAAAACATAAAGCATACAATTTACATTAACATGATATTAAAACCTACAATATGAATATTACAAAATAAATAAAAAATAATTAAGCACATGGATATAAAACCTAACATATCATAATAACAACAAAGCATAGGCATGAACAAAAACATACTTTCAAAACTAAATTAATTAACCATAACATGCTTGAACCTATAAAATCACAAATGCATGACATATACAAAATGATGCTAAACCAATAAATCAAAGTAACATACTAGCATAAAAACATAACACTTGACATATGACATAAATTACATGCATGGTATAACAACATGATATTAAATGTAACAAATATATAGCCTAATAAAACAAAAGGATACGGAAATTCATGTTAACATTTACATGCTAAGAAACTACAACATCACTTAAAACATACACACATATATATATGTATACGATGAACAAAAGAATTTAGACACACAAAAAAGCATGATATCGTAAATAACCGAAACAAACTAAGAGCACATTATCTTAGACATATAATACACCAATTATGCTAAACATATGGAATGGGCATGTATATGAACAAGCTAAATAAGAAAACGAAGGCATGATATCACAAAAACTTGTGTTGTAAGACATAATATACGTGCAATACAAAACATACAGAAAGAACACAAAAACACATGAAAAATGCAAACATGCTGGAAACCTAAAAAAGGCAAGAGACATAAATAATTGGAACATAACAAAGAGGGTTGCAATGAAATGAAACAAAAGGACAAAAATCAAAGATGATAAAATACAATTTAGGGACTTATTTTAAAACTAAGAGAATCTGGGAAGGATCAGATATGTAAATAACCCATGCGGCAAGTTCAAAGAGTAAGATACCAAAAAGTGGAATGGCTATGTGTGCAATTTCACCATTTAAAAATTTGGTTACGGTTTGATTTAGTGACTGAATTAAAGGATTTCGAAAAGCTGTAAGGACCAATCTTGCAAATCTACCAAGAAGCGAGGCAGAACTGAAAAAATTTCAAATGTAAGGAAGGATTTGTAAAGCAAATTGCCCATTTTCGTTTTATTTTACTTCTATAAAACTAAAAAAACCGGCCCCAAATTTATTTTCCTTCGATTTTTTTAAAACCCTAAAGAGAGACTTCCCCCTCTCTGATTTTTTAGAGCAGCCACCACCCCACAAAGCAACTCCGTCGTAAGCCTCCCGATCTCAGGCGAGGCTCGGCGGTAGGCCGCCTCTAGCCGTCTTGGACCGTGGACTTCGACCACCACACGGGGAGAAATCACTAAAAAATCTTACCTTTACTTTTAAAGTTAGAAAGCCAAAGCCCCTTTACCCTTATGAACCGAAAACAAACAAATGAAAAAAAAGCCAACGCCCCTTTACCCTTATGAACCGAAAACAAACAAATGAAAAAAAAATTTGACGGCTCCATGTGGCAGTTCATCGCCGGCAATATCATCAAAAATCGAGGTAAAACTTTTTCCTTATCTTTATTTTCCTGTTTTTCTTACATGCATGAGAAGAGATGAAAGAAGAAAGACTAGATTTTTCAATTCTTCTCCGTCCATTTCAATTCTTCTTCTTTTTTCTTTTTTTTCTTTCTCAAGCATAGTATTTCTTAATTGAATCGAAATTTACGGGATTTTTCAATTCTTCTCCATCCATTTCAGTTAAAATCAACACTCCTCCTAAAAAGGCCTTCCTGGTGACATATGACCCTGCATTATTCACTTTTGATACATCTGACCATGGCAGATAGTTTTCAGCCTCTTTTCTTCGATAAGGTTAACTGGTCGAACCTGGCTTGCACCCATTCTGATTCCTATAGTTTTACTTCATTCAGAGCCCGAAGTGACGGAATCTCAATCTCAATGGGAAGTATTACTTCTGTACTATACACTAGAGAATAGGGCATTGCCCCTGTTGATGTGCGAATAGATGTCCTGTAGGCGAACAGAGCAAATGGCAGCTTCTCATGCCAATCTTTATAGGTGTCAGTTGTCTTCGCAATAATTTTCTTTATGTTCTTGTTTGCCGCTTCCACTGCCCCATTCATCTTAGGGCGGTAGGCTGTGGAGTTATGGTGTGTTATTTTGAACTGGTTGCACACCTCAATCATAAGCTTGTTATTTAGATTAGAAGCGTTGTCGGTGATAATTCTTTTCGGCAAACTGTATTGGCAAATGATCTCCTTCTTCAAGAATTTGCACACTGTCGTCCTTGTAATGGTGGCATAAGATGCTGCCTCCACCCATTTAGTGAAGTAATCAATGGCAACCAAAATAAAGTGGTGCCCGTTGGAAGCCTTCGGATGAATCTGTCTTATGACATCCATGCCCCATGCTGCAAAAGGCCACGGCGAGTTCATGGTGTGTAACAGTAACGGAGGAGCGTGGATCTTGTCAGCATATATTTGGCATTTATGGCATTTTCTGGCGTAATCGATGCAGTCTCCCTCCATGGTCGACCAGAAATAGCCATATCTCATAATTTTACGAGCTATTGATAGACCATTGGTGTGCGTTCCACACAAACCATCATGCACTTGGGCCAAAATCTCCTTCGCCTCTCGGGCATCTACATCTCAACAATGTCTGGTCATGGGTTCTTTTGTACAGGATCTCCCCGTCCAGAACATATTTCGCTGCCATTTTTCTGAGCGTTTTTCGATCATTTTCATTTGCTCCTTCGGGATACTTTTGAAACTAGATATATTGCAAGATGTCATAGTACCACGGGTTGCCATCTATTTCTTCTTGCATATTACAACAGTGAGCTGGCCTTTCAAAAGCCTCTACGGTAACCCATCTATTTCTGCGGCATCTTCGTCGTTCTGGATGTAGGGGGCGTCTGATGTAACCGATGCAATGATCTCTTGTTCAGCCTCTACGGTAACCCATTTACCTTCAATCACAAATTTTAATTTCTGATGAAGTGATGAGGGGACGGCTCCAGCAGAGTGAATCCATGCTCTTCCCAGCAAGCAACTATAGGTTGGTTTTATGTCCATCACCACGAAGTCAATCATGTACTCAGTCGGTCCGATCAACAAGGGTACTTCAATCTTTCCCAATATTCCTCTTTGTGTACCGTCAAAGGCTCTCACGGAGTTGTGATAGGGTTTTATATGAGAATCGTCTATTGGTAACTTTTGCAGAGTCACCATAGGTAGTACGTTCAATGTCGACCCATTGTCAATCAGTATTACTGGTAGCACATACCCTTTGTAGTGGGTTGTGATGTTGAGAGACTTGGTGGATCCCATACCTCCCTCCGGGATCTCGCCATCGCTGAATGTAATGTGGTTGTACGCGGTGATGTGCCCCACTATCCTATCCAGCTTGGATACAGAAATATCACCGGGTACGGACATCTACTTTAGCACTTTTAACAATACCTCACGATGCTTCTCCGAACTCAGCAACAATTCCAACACTGTAATTCTTCCTGGTTGTTTTCGCAGCTGTCTACTACATTGTATTCGCTGTGCCTTAGGAACTTCAGAAATTCCTTTTCCTGAGCTTTGGTTACTGGTTCATTTATCTTCAGAGGGGGTTCCTCACCAAATATCTGAGCAGGACCAGTCGATGTACCTTCTTCTTTGCCTTTTGCGGCTTCAGCAGTCTTCAAAGCTTCCGAAGAATAGCACCTGTCGCTCCTCGTGAAGTGGCCCACCTCGCTGACACTTTTATCTTTCTTTGTTTGCTCGTCTTTCGGTGCAGGCTCTTCTTCTAATTTGTGTTCCTTCTTTTCACTAGACTTCGGCCTCTCTGGTATGGTTACACTTGCGATATAATTCCAAGGAGTTTGTTGTATGTCCTTGAACGAGAATGGGGCAGGTGCTGAGGTAATGATTTTGGGAGTCACCATTGCAGCTTCTCTTTGGGATGAACTTGCTCCCTCTGGTCTGGAGGAGATGAAAAAAAAACATGTCTCTCACATATTTGAGGTTGGGGTTATCAGATGCACATACGTCTAGCCCTTGCCTTTCCGCAGATTCCTCAAAAAACTCTATATTTTTTCTGTCTATCAACTGTTGAACCAATCTCTTAAACTTCTCACATTGCTGGATGTCATGCCTTCCGTCTTGGTAGAACTCGCAATAAGTTCTACACCCCTTCTGCACCACTACCATGCCCCTGTCGATCAGGTGGGCCATGCATAATTGTTGGAAAACCCACAGTAAGAGAGACTTAATCTCTGATACGTTTCCTTTAGCTTTCCTGGTAGAGTATTCTTCAATAGCATTCACTCTACGGTTCCCGTGATTAGGCAACAAGTTCGTGGCTACGTTCGGTTCTTCGAACTTTAATAACCCAGAGTTAATCAGACTCTGCACAAGTTTCTTGAATGCGAGGCAATTTTCTGTGGGGTGACCAGGGGCACCGCCATGATAACCGCAATGTGCATTTGGATCATAATCATGACGGAAATAGAGGTTTGAACAGAGTAACATAATACGGACGGACCAAATCTGCTTTTTGCAGCTGAGAGTAAAGCTCAGAGTATGAAACTGGTAACAGAGTAAAAGCTTGTTTCTCTTTTTCCTTTCTTGGGGCTCTCTCCTCTCTTTGGTTTGAGTTTTGAGCTTTCCCCGTAGATGCTTATGGCTGAGAAACCGTGAAGTTCTTCGGAGCAGTATAAGTACTCGTAGTATTTACTTCATGCTTCTTGTTGTACTTCCGAGAGTTATCTCCGCTGTCAACCTGCCACTCTTGATTGCCAGCTCAAGAGATTCCCCGGTTCTAATCAAATCGGCAAAGCTCTGATTAAACAACGTTCCTTTCAGAATGTTCACAAAAAAAGGTGTGATCTCGTGCTCGGGAATTGGGTACTATCGCAACCTTTAGGCGTACTGTCGCAGGCTCTCATTAGATCTTTGCCCCATGTTTTCTAACATGATCTTACTAGGTGTCATGTCTGTCACATGTTTATACTGCTCAATGAATGCTTTTGAAAGATCTTTCCACGATTTGACATTTACCCGGCTCAATTGGGTATACCACCGAAGTGTTGCTCCTGTTAGGCTGTCCTGGAAACAATAAATTAAAAGTTTCTCATCCTTGAGGTAGGCTGCCATCTTTCGGAAATACATGGTTACATGTGCCGAAGGACATGTAGTTCTATCGTACTTATCGAACTCTGGAGTTTTGAATTTTGGTGGCAGGACAAGGTCAGATACCAAGCTTAGATCACTGGCTTCATTCCCCAGTTCATCTGTAGCCTGCAGTGCTTTAAATTTTTCTTCCATGCGACGGAATCTTTCTTCCCACTTCTTTTCCACCTCAGTTCTAATTTTCTCGACCAAATTTAGGTCTGGCACCTCTTCTTCGTAGAAGGCCTCTATATCAATGGGCCGGCTTTCAGATGCCCCTGCCTAAAGGTTAGCAGATATCTCGACAGGGTCAATGTATACTCTCCTTGCCAGAATGTGATACCTTCTGGCTCTTGGGTGGCTTCATCTTCAACCTTTTCTTTCCCAAGACTTTTTGCCAGCAATGCAGTTATGTCGGATACTATCGTGGCTTGTGATTGAGCGATCTGATCGCTGAGACTCCGTTTGGCTTCATCGAAGCGTGCTTCCAAATCTTTCTGCCCTTTTTCTAAATTGACTTTTCTGTCTTCCATAATTTGCTTTGGGGCTGAGTAAGGTATGGATGCTGAATGGTTGCGACTTAACTTTTAATTTCACTGCCACAATATTTACACTATTAATATTATTGCAAGAATGGATAAATGCATGTATAATGATGCAATGCAAGAATGTATGTAGATAAAGGTACTGATTCCGCTAGTAATTACCATTTTGAACTACTTTCATGGGAATTAAAGGGTCTAGATTACAAAAGGGTCTCGATTACATAATAGACTACTACATATAAGCCCTAGCTCCTAGCTTTTCGATAGCCCTGAGTAGCTTGATGAACCTAGGTGCTTCTTCCATGTTTGCAGTTACGAAAGGTCGAAGAACTTCGGCTTCGGCAGCTAAGCCATTCACATGCCTTGCAACCCGTTGGATGTCCACCATCAGGGTCGCGTAATACTGGTCTCTATCTTGAACTATTTGGGTAGCATCACGAAGTCTTCTTTGCCAATAGTTGTCTCCACCGGCTACAGTTTTTTCAAATACCCTGATTCTCTCCCTGTAATCCTGAACGGTTGCTTCGAGTGACTCAATACGGGCTCGTAGCATGCCAATTTCACACTCGCTCTCTTGTAGTTCGATGAAACCATTCCTCTGACGATAGGTCTGAAAGGAGTGCTCTAACTCTGCCAGCCTCCCTTCCAACTCGACATTCTGATATTGACTCTGATTTAGGCTCTAAACAGTGTTATTGTACAAGCTTTGAATCTCGAGCAGACTATTCGTGCTTTCCATGGACTTTCTCTTCCAAACGGCAGTGTTTTCCTTCTCGTAGATGATTGCTTGCTTACCTTTGCCGATCTCTCGTCTAGCTCTTTCTTTCTCTTGATTAATGGCATCCCAAAAAGACCGTCTTTCACTCTCGATGGCTAATTTGCAACTTTCTATCTCATTCTCAATTGCCCGTTTACCTACCTCTCGTTCTTCTTTAACTAAACGCATATTGTTCATTCTTTCCTTCTCCATGGCTAGGAATTGGCTTCGGCCGGTGTTCTGTACCTTGGCTTGAAGCTGGAGAGTATCTTTCTGGTAAAGGGCGTTCTTCTTACTTAAATCCGCGTTGAGCTTCTTTAGTTGCCTGATGGTCTCATCTCGTTTGTCGACCTCTAAACTTGCCTTGTAGAGTTCATCCATATGCTGCGTCTATAAAGCCTCCATCTTCTTCTTGACTTCTTCGAGTTCACCTCGCAAAATATTGGCCTCAGACAGTACTATCCTCATATGTTATTCAAGAGACATGGTAGGTCCTTGGTCAGGTTTTGGAATCTTGTCATTAACCGTCAAGCGCCTCCAGAGATCATAATCCAGGGTGAGCATGGGTTCGACATCTCCTTCTACCCTGATCCGGTAATAGTGATCCCAAGCTCTCATGATGGTTTGGACCATAGCCCTGAACTCGCCCTTGAACGGGAATTCACTTCTGCTTAGACCGGTGGTGAAGGGGACGAACTGTCGCGATCTAAACTGTCTGGACACTAAAAGCGGAGTACAAGCAATCCCACCATATAGCCCTAACATCATCAGCCAATCATAATCGCCGCAGCTGTATAAGAAATGACTAACCCTGCCGAGCCACGGAACTCTCCATACTATGTCCTTGTCTTGAATATTTTTAAAGATCCGAGTCCAATTCTCCCTCTTCAAGTATTCTCTCCACTCTTTCGCTAACTACTCCCGCAACGGCGAAAAGTTGCAGAATGACATTCACGGTAAAACCCCCGTCGGTGTCTTCCACATGTGGCTCTGGATCCAAACCTGTAGTAGTTGTGCATACCCTCTAAAACGTCCCTCTTCGTGCTTTCGACTTGCATTCAAAGAAATGAAGGTTTCAGTCAAAATGGTCGGTGCTGGGTTCGCCTTCCGCTTCAATCGCTTGAATAGGTCTAGAATGGCTACGACGATGTTTTCGAGAACCCTCGGGAAGATGACCAAACCATATATTCCCAAAGAAAATAGGTTCATCTTCTTTACCTCATCCGGGTGCTCCAGTATGATGTTTCGGATACTCTCCCAAGCAAAGGCTAGGCTATCTCCTTGAACCTGGATCAATCCATTAACCCAATCGTCGCTCATTCCAGCAAAGGTTTTGAGCTTCGAAGTGTAATTCTGGTTCTTCAGTGGCTTTGCATAGACCCAATCCTTCTGTACATTTCTCTGATTAAGTAGGGCCGTGTACTCCTCTACTTTAGGCATTATGTCTTGCCCGTTAAATGTGAAGCAACAAAAAGCAAGATTCTAGAACTGGAAGATGGCTCGGAGCAAGGGTTGGTTAACCCGGACATAATAAGTCTTGTAGTCTTTGGTCCCATCCTTCTCAAATCCTCTTAAGATCTCATAAGTCATTCTGTTGAAGGCTCACGTAGGTATACCCTGCCACTATGCGCTCGCTCGGCAAATTGTTCCCTTGGGCCCTCTGATTGACTTCTGACCAATGCCTGACGGATAAGTTAAGCTCTTCCTTATTAAGATACCTTTTTTCCATGATGAAAGATTTTCTGATCGGGCAAACCACTTGATCTAGTACCTTTATGTAATGCAAATGCAATGATGTATGCAAAAAGCAAAAACAAAAAAAGAAAACGAGTCATTACCGGATAAAAAAATAAATACATAAATATAAGAATAAATTAAATTAGGTAAACAAACAGAACAATCCTATTTATATCCCGTCTAAAACACCTAGGTTATTCGCATGGCTCTAAAGGGGTAGGTTTCTATATATTCGCTACATGCAGTGTTGGTGCTAAGAGGTACCCGAATTGTCCTTGTTGTCCCTTACTAAGAGTAGCAAGCCCCCGATCATCCCCTATTATAGGCTCCTTTCAACCGGGTTCAACTCAGGGGGACCCATTCGCTTATACCCATACGAAGGAACGATATCCTTACGAAAGCATAAGGTACTCGAGCCCCGGAGGTACTTGCTAGGCCTATACGGAGGAACGATATCCTTACGAAAGCATTAGCGTTTTCCCCCCACTTAAAAAGGACGGGTTTATATGCCGTATTTTAAATGCGTTAAAATAAATGCGCAATTATAGCCAAATGTTAATTTAATAGTCACTTTAATCCGGAACTTCTAATATCAATAAAGCGGTAATTATTTGAAAAAGCTCGACTCTCATTTGTCTTTGAAAAAAAATCAAGTTCCCCAGCGGAGTCGCCATCTGTAGCGATATCCCTTTCATTTCGCTAAAAAATAGGGTTTTAAATGTGTTCGGAGGTCTTTCGGGTATTTTAAAAAAACATTCCATGGGGTTTTATAAAAACCGAGTTTTATAAAAAAAAATAGAGTCGCCACCGGCCACTTAGGTAGGCCGAACACCATAAAACTAGAGATTTTAAAAATATTGGGTTCGAGAGTCGGTTACGGATGAGGAAGGATTAGCACCCCCACACCGCCCAAAAATTGATACTCTAATAATTACCGCTTTATTAATATTAAACTTTCCGGATTAAAGTGACGATTAAATTAAAATTTAGTTATATGTGCGAGTAAATTTTAAAAGCCCCGTTATCCGAGAGTAAACGCACAACCACCATCACTACGCCTAATACTGGCCCCGTTTGCGCTCGGATAAAAGAGCACCGCATTAACAATTTATATTCCATTATGCAATCTTAGAAAACAAAACATAAAACATACGATTTACATTGACATGATATTAAAACCTACAATATGAATATTACAAAATAAATAAAAATAATTAAGCACATGGATATAAAACCTAACATATCATAATAACAACAAAACATAGGCATGAACAAAAACATACTTTCAAAACTAAATTAATTAACCCTAACATGCTTGAACCTATAAAATCACAAATGCCACAAATGCATGACATATACAAAATGATGCTAAACCAATAAATCAAAGTAACATACTAGCATAAAAACATAACACTTGACATATGACATAAATTACATGCATGGTATAACAACATGATATTAAATGTAACAAATATATAGCCTAATAAAACAAAAGGATACGGAAATTCATGTTAACATTTACATGCTAAGAAACTACAACATCACTTAAAATATACATATATATATATGTATACGATGAACAAAAGAATTAAGACGCACAAAAAAGCATGAAACCATAAATAACTGAAACAAACTAAGAGCACATTATCATACACATATAATACTCCAATTAAGCTAAACATATGGAATGGGCATGTATATGAACAAGCTAAATAAGAAAATGAAGGCATGATATCACAAAAACTTGTGTTGTAAGACATAAATATACGTGCAATACAAAACATACAGAAAGAACACAAAAACACATGAAAAATGTAAACATGCTAGAAACCTAAAAAAGGCAAGAGACATAAATAATTGGAACATAACAAAGAGGGCTACAATGAAATGAAATAAAAGGACAAAAATCAAAGATGATAAAATACAATTTAGGGACTTATTTTAAACTAAGAGAAATTGGGAAGGATCAGATATGTAAATAACCCATGCGGCAAGTTCAAAGAGTAAGATACCAAAAAGTGGAATGGCTATGTGTGCAATTTCACCCTTTAAAAATTTGGTTACGGTTTGATTTAGTGACTGAATTAAAGGATTTCGAAAAGTTGTAAGGACTAATCTTGCAAATCTACCAAGCGGCGGGCAGAACTAAAAATTTCAAATGTAAGGAATGATTTATAAAGCAAATTGCCCATTTTCGTTTTATTTTACTTCTATAAAACTAAAAAACCGCCCCTAAATTCATTTTCCTTTCATTTTTTTGAAACCCTAAAGAGAGACTCTCCCCTCTCTGATTTTTCAGAGCAGCCACCACTCCACAAAGCAACTCCGTCGTAAGCCTCCTGATCCTAGGTGAGGCTCGGCCATAGGCCGCCTCTAGCCGTCCTGGATCATGGACTTCGACCACCACACGGGGAGAAATCACTAAAAAATCTTACCTTTACTTTTAAAGTTAGAAAGCCAAAGCCCCTTTACCCTTATGAACCGAAAACAAACAAATAAAAAAAAAACTTTCAACGGCTCCCTATGGCAGTTCATCGCCGGCAAGATCATCAAAAACCAAGGTAAAACTTTTTTCTTATCTTTATTTTTCCTGTTTTTCTTACATGCATGAGAAGAGATGAAAAAAGAAATGCGGAGATTACCCTAAAAACTCTATGGGTTTTTTTATTTGCTTGAAACTGGGAACTGATGATTACAGAGTTTTTTGTTTTTTTCTACCTATATTGTGACCTCTGATATGTTTTGGTAGAAAATAAGACACAAAAAATACATATTTTTCTGATTTTTTTGGTAATGATAACCCTCTTTTTGGTGTCTTTTGCACGTCTGATTTGATGCGGCGGTTGGTTCGGCCGGTATGGTGGAACAGTGCCGGCGTGGAGAGAGTCATGGGGGTGATGTTTTCTGCCAGAGGTGTTCTCGGCCGTTGGATCAGATTTGATCCAACGGCTGAGATGGCTTGAAGAACAAACAGTTCAGATGAAATCTTGAACGGGTGGGACTGCATCAGATCGCGACACGTAGGAGATCGAAGAGTCCGGACGTGGATCCTACACACGCGTGGTAGTCGAACAGTCTAGGCGTGTAACGCACGCGGCCAGCTGGATAACCTTCTCCTTTTGATCGTGGCCATTGGATTAAAATCTGATCCAACGACTTAGATTGAGCTGCACATAATAAAGAGAGGGTATTAGGGTTATTAAATCTGATATGGATTAGGGTTTGGGCCGAACGGCCTTGTAACATTAAATGGGTTTTGTAAGCCTGGACTGGATTTTTAATTTAATACATGGTTTGGGTCTTTCTTTTTAGATTCGTTTGTAGCATATTATAACTAATAATAATAATAATAATAATAATAATAATAATAATCATAATAGCAGTAATAATGATAATACGTATATATACATACACATGCACACACATACGTGCAACGTATGAACGCACATGCAAACATTAATTAACATAATATACTATATACATGCATATATAATCACACGCACGATAATCACGAATATCCACACACATTATACGTATAAACAATGCACTCATAAGAAATGTAAATACATACGTGACACTCATACACCATATTAATTATTAATATATATACATATAGCTTATAATATACATGCACACATCACACACACTTTACATGCACTAATCATACATACACTATAACATGTATACATGCAAAGATATATTAATTATTAAACCAATACATTATTATGATAATTGCAACCTAGATAAAAATGAGTGATTACAAGGTGTACAAATCTTATGCTGACATCGCTAAAATCCTCATCCTAGCTTCTCAAATATTTCACTTGATCCGATATCTGACCCGATTAATCATCGCATATCAACAATTACGAAAACACTTAAATTCTATACACCTCTTATGCCAAGCGAAGGGTCAAACACGTAAAAATAGTTTACCGGGTTCGAATTTGGCAACACAAACTACACTATTGGATCCAGAACGTCGAGAAACCCTAGGGTAGGGTCCCCCGAAAAAAGTCAACCTTATGCCGGCGGCGGTCAACGGCAAAGACCCTCAACCCGAGGCCCAATACCCGGTCCATGACCCGATTTGCTAACCCAAAATTCGAGTCGTTACAAGTCTCCCATCCTTAAAAGAAATTTCGTCTCCGAAATTTGCACCCATAACCCAGAAGAAAAAACTGAAACCATTAAAACTCTTCAACGTTCCCAAGAATTTCCCGCTGCGCTACTCTGATCTCTCACAACAACTATCAACGTGACCATGCCTTCTAATGGTAAGAACAAAATCTCAACTAATTCTTTTCCGTGGGAGGATTTTATCCTCGTTCGGTACATCACAAACGACAAGCCAAAACTCAACGGTGTCTTGACAAAACGTCACGCAGACACTTCATCAAAGGAACTTAACTTATTCTGTAGAACCCCAAGAAATTACTGCACACGAATTCTTCTACTACAACACACAATCAAAAGAACAAGCGGTTAAACAGCCATTGCATCCAAACTAGACAGCTATTCTCGAGGTAACTCCCTGATGGAGACTCTAACTCTAACGACATTCTCATCCAAAATATCGCTTACCGGGTGCTAACTTTTGAAAACTAACGACACCCCAACTCGGCTCAAGCATTCACATTAAACTCGGCATGAAATCTATATCGACAGCCAACATAACTCTCACCAACTCGGTTCTCGCAAGGGTCTTACGATTCGAACCACAACGTGTCTGAAGAACATATCATCTAAAATACCACTCAAATCTCTCATCGTAATAAGAGCCCACCAAAGAAAAAAGTTCCATCAACCTCGAATCTTGCGCTAAAAGGTGACATGAACACTTCACTGTGACGTACAACCCAATTAGCAAACGAACCAAGAAAACTTTCTGTGGCTCGTACCTTTGCTGGAACTTATCGATCGGTGCATACCCAATAACTATATCATTACTCAACGGAACTGCGCACTCACGAATCCTGTACAAAATCCCCGATCATCTATTTAATTTTCATCGATGAATACCAAAGCATCCCCACAATTCTGATGAACTCAATGCTTAACTCTCAACTGATAGCAAGCCAACTACTTATCACCATCTCAAACACACGACTCCACACTGTTTCCTGAGCACATAAAGAAAGCTTGGTACCAACTGCCACTCTCAAAATTCACCGTATACCAAACACTGTACTATAAGGGAAAATCTATTACCTTGATACGTCTTTTACAAAACACTTACCACAAGATTTCAACCATCGGACCCAATTTCAATCATAACATTGTATCCTCTTAACTTAATCAGATGCTTCTTCTCGTGACTCCCAAAGCAAATCAACCCTTGACTCAAAACATCCTAACAGACACACGGGTACCGGTACTGCATAGAGCTAGAATCAAAACTCTCTTACATGACCATTATCTAGGATAACCCTATATGACAGCATGATACTCTAAATCCTGTTACCCGGTACGATCCACTACTTATTTAACTCACTCGCTCAGGTGCTGATCGGTTACACCATCAATAGTTCTTACATATCTTATCCCATATCATCATCTAAACCACAAATTTCCTTAGAAATCAAGTACTTCAAAATTTACTCTATTGGGGAGAACACAACCTTTCTCTTTTAGCACCAAAATACAGCTCTAACGGTACAACAAAACATCTTCAAAAACCTTAAAATCTCATTCAGCTCTGATCAAATCCACTTCACTGTCACGACAAACGGCTTAACATAGCACGGCTTCTACCGATGTCCTTCGGCTCGCTTCAGAGTGACTTGATATAATCAAAAGCATTTACGAAGTCTCAAACCCTTGTTTTCTTAACTGATTGTATGGTAATTAACCCTACCCACACACACGGTCAATAAGATGACTATCTCTTCAACGCCAAACTTTCTGTATTCCTTTATATCCACACCTAGCACGCAAAACATCCAACTCATATTCAAGAGACAACACAATGGCTCCCACCTTATCTTCACCAAAATGCCTTGATGTCACCGCAAACATTACCCACTATCATGATGTACTCAAACAGAAAAGAGAATCTTCTTTCCAAAATCCATTTTCTAACCTCAATACACTAACAATAGGCATCACCCTTTCAAACTAATCTTAAAAGAAACACACAGACACTTCACGTTCGGTTAAACGGGTTATCCACCTTCAAAACGGGTAACAGTCTTCTACGATCGCTTAAAAATTATCAATGGTTTGGGTAGCACACTCACGAACCAACTTTTTACTAGAGAACAAGTTTGACTCTCCATTGAGTGAAGCACTTAGACGAGGATGATCTTATTCAAGTTGTTCCTTTGAAACCGAATCTCTAACTATTCAACTGGGTTAATATCCTCTGACAACTACGATGGCGCCGACATCCAACTCGGTCTTACCTCAACATCTATTTACGTTCCTGATATGGAGAGATCTTAATGACTCATTCATTAAGCATAAACAAGCACTCTGGTAGCCTAAAACCTCTCGAGCAACGAACTGTACACATTAACACCCATCGATTCGGTCAAACCTATCTCAAAACCCCGTTTCCATCCTCAAAAATATCGCTGCAAAGATTACGATAAAAGGGCGACAATCCAATATTTTTATTTATAAAAGCTGGGCTCCATCGAAGTCTCGAACCCTCAAACTCACTCTTGACATCACTAGCTAGCTCCACACTTGATTAATTGGAACAATTCCCACGGTGCAACAACTCTTAAAAAGGTAGTTTTCCTTTAAACCGGTATAACGTCCAACTTTGGCCATACTTAGACGAACTAATGGATCCTGATTCCACTATCTCCGAGGAATGCCCTTAAGAATGGCAATGATACTCTTCTAGTATCAAGAAATACTCATTTTTTAAACAGATAAAAGGGTCCTCCAACCAACATGTACTCACCGATCGATTTCGAGAGCATATTATCCATTCTTGCAACGAAACCTTTATCTACGTATAACGATGAAGATTCCTTATTGCGAACTCTTGCAACGAATCTGAAGACTTCAGGGTAACTACAATGCACAACGAAAACACCACTCATGCGACATGAGGAGAACACATTCTTGACTCTGGTGTCATCCGACTAACTTGCATCTCGACAATCTGAGGCAACCCCACTCTTGGGATCACTACCATTAACTGTCTCGTACTTAACTCGGTCCTTTCAGCCACGATCATAACCATTTTGATGTCGCAACATTAGATGCACTATCAAATTCTAGCCTTAAGGAGTACAAATTTAGTTTAAAGGCTTGTATTCACTAGACACCTTACTAAAACACCTATATCACCCTAAGGTTTCCTAGGACCGGCTAAACCTAATCTCTGATACCACTAAATGTAGCACCCTCGACCCGGGTGTCATATTTGGGTCTCAAGCCCAAACCAAAACCATAATTTTTTTTTCAAACAGGATTAACCCAACAAGTAAGTCGCAAAAACATTTAAAACCAATGATTAAAATAAATATATATATAAGTTAATAAAAGGGTACAAATGAGCTCCAATTAAAATTTAAAACACTTGAAGGTACAATTCGAATGATACAATTTCGAAATAACAAAAACAGACTCCACATGTAAGGTTCCATGAATACATAGCCCACTAGACTCAAATATCGTACTCCGAAGATCCCCATGCTAGAATACTGATCTGATAGTGCTCCACGATCCTACGATCCAACGATCAACCTATGCACAAAAACAACGATTCTAAGCGTTGAGCTTACAAAGCTCAGTGGTACACATCTACTCTACTACACTTCATGCTAATCATAAACGTAACCATGCAAGCTAGTACAAGCAATAAGAAGAGATAAATAAACATGTGGCGCTACCGTAATCGCCTAAACCATTTCGGTCAACTAGCAGTAGGCCATTAAGCCCGTCAGCATCAATATTAATTACGAGGCCCTATTCTACCCCTAAAGCTTATGAAAGTCATTATAGTTTGTTTCTAGTGCATTTAAGTCATTTAATAATAATTACCAATTTTTAGGCATTTAATCGAATATTATTAGCACTGTCCCTAACCCATATTCAATCGAATATATTAATTCATTCCACTAGCACACAAGGCATCATCACATAACAATCATGAATCAGATAATCATACGAATATTCAGACAATCCTATACAATCTCTAAAGCTCATAATAGCTTCGAACATCCTCAAACTCATCAAGCACTTAAATAATTATCAAGCCTCGCAATACCAGTACCGACGCATGCTTATTACTCATCTCCTATTTTGCAACCACTAACATGCAAGGTAATTACACTTATGACGCTTATGAAACATTTCGGAGTTCAAGGTGTGCTAACCTTATGCTGACATCACTAAAATCCTCATCCTAGCTTATCGAATATTCCACTTGATCTGATATCATATCCATAATTACAAAAACACTTAAATTTCATACACCTCTTATGTTAAACAAAGGGTCAAACACGTAAAAATAGCTTACTGGGTTTGAATTTGGCAAAAAGAACTGTGCCATTAGATTCAGAACGTCAAGAAACCCCAGGGTAGGGCCTTTTAGAAAAAATCAACGATGGCGGTCAACGGCGGCGGAAGACGGTTAATGGCGACAGCAGCGGTCAACGGCGGCGGCAGAGGCTGACGGCGGTGGCGGCGGTCAACAGTGAGGGAGGCGGTCAACGACGATAGTGGCAGCGCTCGGCTCAGCTCAGCTCGGCTTCGCGCGGCTCGGCTTGACTGGGCTTGGGTTAAGTCAGGTCGGCCTGACTCGGTCGAGTTGGGCTGAGTCCACTTGGGCGACTCGGTCCCTTGGTACAGGACCATGCCCACGCGCAGCGGCGGCGCGTGAGGGCAGCTCCGACGGCTTCTGGCGACCAAATTTCGCCAACCAACTGTTCTCGAGCCGGTGAACTCGGTGGTGGCCTCTATTTCTTAATTCGAGCCCTCTAACCCCCTTGAACTGCACAACCCGAAACTTTCTCTCCCTTACCTCCTCCGACGACAACTCTGACGGAGGTGATGCTGGTACCGACGAACTCGTCTCGGCGAGATAAACACAATGGCGATGGTGGTGCCGTGATTGGACAACTAGATCTTCGTAGATCGAAGTTTGAAATTTCTTCTCAAACTTTTCTCTCTTCTCTCGCTCCCACCATTCTCATCTTTTTCCTTTTCTCTCTCCTCCATCATTTCCCTCCTCACTTTTCAACCACCCACTCCTTATTTTAAATTCAAACTATTCTTATTTTTCCATTTTATTTTCTTTTTTCACTTTTTCTTACTTTTCTTTTATTCTTTCTTTTTATTCCACCAAATAATTAATAAATCCCAACCATCTTTTACCATAAAGCCCAAAGCTAAAATCTTAATTGGGCCCTCAACCTGAGGACTAATACCCGGTCCAAGACCCAATTTGCTAACCCGAAATCCGGGTCGTTACAATCCCTCATTTTGTTTTTGATTTTGCTTTGCTTTGCCCTTTCAACGAAGTTTTCCACCAATTAAGCTTATCGATGCCCGCCCTCAATACAAGGGATTTATTTCCTTTCAGTCGATGATTTCCCTCTTTATTTTCGGATAGCAAAGGAGTAACAGAGAGCACATCCCCAAATGAAGAAAGCTCTGTACCCTAAACAATTCCAATTGGTACCTCTTATAACCTGGACCCATTTGAGATAGATGGTCCAGCTTTGGTGTTCACTATTCCAAAATCTTTTTTATCTAAAAATGGGCCGCACCCCATACCACTATTATAATCCGATGGCCCACTGCCTGATACAACTGATATCTCATATAGACCAACACCACTAGATACGGATTAGGCTGTCGGCACAATTGTCTCTTTTAGAATTGGATTGAAATTTGGTTCAGCCTCTCTCACTCCAATCTCTTCCTCGTAAAAGCTGCGACATTCGACAAATTGTTCTTCATTAAAATCCTCATTAATACTAGGACCGCCAAACGAAGCGTTATTTGCCTCATCCTCATGACAATCAAACGGCGATCAACCGTCGATGAAAACACGGTCACCGTCAAAATCTTCTGTTTGCAGCTTGATCTCGTGGTAGCAGCCGTCAATGATAATAGAAAACCTATTCGGAATTAGTGATACTTTCTGCACTGCAACTAATATTCTTGCTTCATCTAAACGGTTTCGGTTGATGGTTTCTTCATCAATTCTAAGAACCGACCCCCATCTACTACCTAATTTGTTAAAGAAAGTACCACTCCAAACTTGTAATGGAACATCCTGCATCGACACCCACACTTTAACTTTTCTTTTTCCCTCAAAACCTTCCAACCTCTCTAGTTCGTCAAATCATAGCTGAAGCATTTCATGTCTTCTGGACCAAATTAGTGTTAATGCTTCGGTTGTCGTGAACTGAAGAACTACCAATAGACCGAACCAGGAGCTTACTTTCACACTAAATTCGTCCGAGATAAAGGCTGTCTGTACAATGTCAGGATTGTACATTCCTTTGATTTGCCCCACTAGACATCTGCTCTGCCATTTCATATCAGCTTTGGGGATCGTTAGCACATTCTCTTCTTCACTCTAACCCTCCCTGCAACAAGCAGTCGCTTCTTCCGCGAATTTTGTTGTGATTGAATTTCTTACGTTATACCGCTGCACTTTTTCCTCGCATCCTTCTCCAGGTTGAGAAACCATTGGTGGTTTTTTAACCCCTAGTAGCACCTCCTTAAAAGAACGTACGTCCTTAAAAGCAAAAGATCTTGGGGTTTTTTTGCATCCTATGTCTGTGTTCATCTGTGTTAACTTTTCTCTCTTCTTTGCAGTGAAAACCCTAATCTGCTGGCAATCCATCAGTCTTCCATTTGCCCTCTCCACTGCACGTCTCGCCTTCATCTCAGTCCCGAATCTCACAAAAACAAAAGTAGTCGGTTTGTCTTTTCTCTTAAAGTTCTTGTATGCTATGTAGACGTCGAGCACACACCCATAAGCTTGAAACACTTCCTTCAAAGTCTCGTAGTGAATCCTTTTGCTCACATTGTCGACAAAAACTGTAAAATCCAACAGTCGTTTGATTCCGGCGAACCTATGTCGTTCCTGGGAGAACTTTGGTCTTGCCATGGTTAATAATTTTTTTTTTAGTTTTGATTCAAAATAATAATGTAAGTAGCAATAAATTAAAATATATTTTTATATTAGATATATTTTTTATACTTTATTATTCTCCATTTTGGATTGAGCTTAAAATTTAGATTAAAATATAAATATTTAATTTTAAATATTATGGATCATTATTGGGATTTAGATTTAAAATTAAAAATATATTAAAATTTTGGTTAATTTAGTTAATTAATCGGTTTCAAACCAAATTAAACGATAACTGAACTTTAAAAAATCTTTACCCATTAATTGACCGAAAACTTAATTAACTGACCGATTATTCGAAGTAAATTTCTGTTTGGTCGATTAATTCAATTTTAACTGCCCTTGCATTTATATAATATTATACAATTTAATATAATATTTATATTGTCTAAACTCTTTTTCGAGGCGGGTCATAACTAGGGCCAATGGCACCGTGTCCTCCCACAATTTTCAAATTCTAAAATATTTTTAAAATTTTAATTTAGTCCCTTCAAAAATGTTAAATTTTTTATTATATTTTAAATTTTGAATATTTTTAATTGAATCTCTTTTAAAAATTCTCAACAATTCACCCAATTTATAAAAACTTTAGTTAAACACCATTTTTTCAGAAATTTCAAATTAAATCTTTCAAAAATTTTAAAAATTTAATTTAGACTTTCAAGAAATCTTCGACAACTTTCTCAAACATTATTATCAAGATCCGCCCATGCTCTTTTCACCTCTAAATTAAAGATATTAAATATTTGAACATACTAATTTTGTATCTTCCTATATATTATACTAATAACAATATTTTCTGTATTAAATTTAATCAATATATATTTAACTTGAGAAAGAGATGTTTCACGAAACTTGAAGTTTGGATATTGTTATTGATGTCAACCTATAATATCTTTTGTCGTATAGATTTAGTATTTGTAAATATTAATTGAAACTTATTTAAGATATTATTTTTATTGAATTAAAAATAATTAGTATATTATCTTTATTTTTCTGAACACAATGGTTGCCTCACGTAAAGATTATTTCTTGTAGTTTCTTAAAATGATTTTGTTTTTACAAATTTCCTTTTTAAATTTGATTGTTCTCATTTTAAATGCTTAAACTTAAACTATTTGTTTTTGGACAATTTAGTAAAAAATAATTACGCTGGGCGTCCTTTAATTACGACTCAAATTCTAAATAACACCCAAATTTTAAAATGTTTGCATTGACTCCTCACGATATCAATATCTTTTTAATTAACTATTTCTGTCATTCTAGCTATCAATTTAGGTGTTAAATATCAATTTAGATTTGACACAAAACATGTGTAAAATATTTGGATCAAATTTTAAACACTATACATCTATTTTTGGATTTGGTGTGTTAAAATAATGAGTTAAACCTTATTAAATTTTAGGGAAAATGGCCTATTTAGTATCCTACCTACGCCCGCATTACTATTTTGGTACCCAATTAATTTTTTTGGCAAAATGGTATCTAACGTTACGTTTTGTTTTTATTTTGATATCACGTCGTTAAAAAAATTAATGACATGCTGACAAGAAGAGAGAAAATCACAGATGACATGCTGACTAAAAGAGAGAAAATCACATATGGCATGCCACGTGTGGCAGATTGTCATATCATTTTCTCTCTCCTAATCAGCATGCCACTTCGGATAAAATTATAAAAAAAACACACATGGCATCTGTGATTTTCTCTCTTCTAGTCAGCATGTCATTATTTTTAAAGCATGGGGTACCAATTTAGAAATGAAACGTAATATTAGGTACAATTTTGTCAAAAAAAATAGTTAGGATGCTAAAACATTAATGCGAACATAGGTAGAATACTATATAGGTAGTTATTCCTGAATTTTATGACTTAGCTTTTACAAGTAAGATCCGAACTGTCCACACAACATATGCATTCGTATTTAAAATCGATCTATGTATTTTAAATATGATCATCGTTGGATCTAAGCTGACATTCGAGCAAAGAACCTAATTAAAATGATATAGGCAATTTGAACATTCAATTAAACTTTTATAAAATCCAGGGACCATTGGTGTGGCGTTCGGTGGAGTTAACTCTTTTAATAATTGAAAGTTTGAAACATTGTAAAGTGGTTAGTTAATTGATTGGTGGTGCACTCATGTCGTTAATTTGACTGCTCACGCGGAACAAAATAATTGGCGTAGTATCGTACAACGTAGGACTCAACACAGTGTACTCGACCAAACTTGGGGGGTTTGAAAGACAATCCAGCGGCTATGTTTCAAGTTTAGATTTTTCAACGGTGTTTGGTAGTTGCTCTTTTTCCATCATGCTCCACAGCCGGCCATCACCATTTTGTGCTCTTTTGCTTCCAATTTCCCCCTAACCCCCCCCTTTTGTTCTAAACAAACCTTTTTTTGGACTTTTCAATCAACTGTTTCTATAACAGAGACGAAGGAAGCTCTGTTTTTTTTTTCAAAGCCAGGAACCGTAGGTAAGTAAAAGAAGACTTTGATTTTGTTTTTACTTGGGGTTCTTTGATTTTAGCGAAGAGTAAAATTTAACTATTTATTTGATTGTTGTCTTTGATTCATTGAATGAAGATAAATATTCAAACATAGAGCAAAGTTTCAAAAGTTGCAGTTCTTAATCAATGGTTTACTTATTTATTTATGATGTTTTGGAATAATCATAGATATGAGCTATGGATATTATAATGATGAGTGTGGGAGGCAAGTGGGTTTCTTTTTTCAGATTAAAATATGTGGTACTGAATTTGGGTTGCAAGGGAAATGTCAAGAATATGATGATATCAAGGAAAACCTATGTCTCCCATGTGCATTCATATCTCTTCAATTTTCTGAATCAAATCTTTTTCTATGTTGATTTTAGGGATTCTTCATGTTTTTGATTTCGAAAAATAGAAAAAGAAGTTTCCTTTAAGAAGTTTGCATCAAGGGAGGCGAACGAACTATGGCAAAAGAGCTAAGCCTTGAGAAAAAGAAGATGACAAATCAATTGACAAGTAAAAAGGACGATAGGCCGCTGCACTCGGCGGTGAGAGCGGGGGATTTTGAATTGGTTTTGGAGATAATTAGTGGTAGTAGAGAGGATGGGGAGTTGAAGGATCTGTTGTCCAAGCGGAATCATTCCGGTGAAACTGCTTTATATGTTGCTGCTGAGTGTGGTTATGCTGATTTGGTGAAGGAAATGATGAAGTATAACATTGTTTCGGCTGGTGTTAAAGCAAGGAATGGCTTTGATGCTTTCCATATTGCTGCCAAGCAAGGGGACTTGGGTGAGTTTCTTAGTTTGCTTTTCTCTCCATAATTATGTTGGATATGATATTAAGAATGATAATGGAAGTCCAACCCTGCAATTTCTTTAGTAGATATCTTATCGAATATTCCTTTTATCTCAAATCTTAGGACATTTATGCCTAAATCTTTTTTGTCTGATGTCTCAGAGGTATTGAAGATTCTCATGGAGGCCAATCATGATCTTTCAATGACTTTTGATTCTTATAACACCACAGCATTGCATACTGCTGCATCACAAGGCCACACTGAAGTGGTGAATTTCCTATTGGAAAAAGGCAGTAGTGTGGCCGCGATAGCAAGGAGCAACGTGAAAACCGCCTTGCATTCGGCAGCAAGAAATGGGCACATAGAGATAGTAAAGGCCCTTTTGTCTAAAGAACCTGGAATTGCAACAAGAGTTGACAAGAAGGGCCAAACAGCTTTGCATATGGCTGTTAAAGGACAGAATGTTGAAGTGGTGGATGTGTTGATAAAGTTGGATCCTTCTTTAATAAACATGGTTGATGCTAAGGGCAACACAGCTTTGCATATAGGAACTCATAAGGGTCGGATTCAGGTAATGGGGATTGAACTTTTAGTAATTGTTGTGTCTCTTTAGGATTATCAGATTGAACTTTCTGTAAAGATGTGAACCTTCTAATCACTAACTCAACTTTTCAGATTGTTGGAAAGCTGCTAAATGACGGTGGAGTTCACAAACTAGTCATCAACAGCTCTGGGGAAACGGCTCTCGACGCAGCAGAATAGAATAAGCTATCTGTTATTGCATGTATCTTAAAAGAGCATGGAGTCCAATCTGCCAAATCCATCAAGCCACATCCTGCAAACTCAGCTTGAGAACTAAAACAAACTGTAAGTGATATAAAGAATGGAGTTCATACCCAGCTAGAGCATACCCGCAAAACAAGAAAACGCGTTCAAGGAATAGCTAAGCGGCTCAACAAAATGCATGTTGAAGGTCTCAATAATGCTATCAACTCCAGCACAGTGGTCGCTATTCTTATTGCCTCTGTTGCGTTCGCTGCCATTTTCAATGTCCCAGGCCAGTATGCTGACAGTCCTAGTGACATATCACCAGGGGTCTCCCCTGGACAAGCCAGAATCGCCACAAAACTGTCATTTATGATTTTTATTGTCTTCGACTCCATAGCCCTCTTCATATCATTGGCTGTTGTAGTAGTGCAAACCTCGGTTGTAGTTATAGAGAGAAAGGCAAAGAAGCAGATGATGGCAGTTATTAATAAGCTCATGTGGTTGGCATGTGTGCTGATTTCAGTCTCATTTCTTTCCCTTTCGTATGTTTTAGTTGGAAAAAACCAGAGGTGGTTAGCTAATCTTATTACTGGTATTGGGACTGTTATCATGGTATCAACATTGGGGACAATGTGTTATTGGGTGATTATGAACCGTATTGAGGCATCCAAAATTCGGAGCATCCGTAGGTCTTCAATGAATAGCAGATCTAAGTCATTGCCCACGCCATATACGTCTGACACTGAGATTCTAAACAATGAGCACAAGAAACTCTATGCGGTTTGAGCTTTAATGCACTAGAAACTCTTCATCTCACGTATATAGATGTGACTAACCGTAGAAGAATGTCAGCAAATGAAAGGTTAAGCTTATGCAGATCGTAGTACAGCGGAGAATATGTAGACATTTCATTTCTGTAGTTCAATGGATCAAGAAATCAGTCAATGATTTGGCTTGATTGCCTAGATTACCTATCAACATTGTCATATTTAACTTACTGGTTTCTTTTTATCTAAAAATAATTGAAATGTCTATATATATCTTTTACTGTGCTTTTCCCATGTCACATGCACAAGACAACAAAGGAAGAGTACCAGTGAGTATTGCAATAATTTTTACCACATTAAGATGAAATTTGTTAATTTTCAGTAATGTCTTCAATTTTTCTTCATATAACTTATAATTTGTAGGTTACTTCAAATGTTTCCATAGGCCAATCATTGATGATGAAAGCTGTAAACTTTTTATACTCTCTGGTTGGTAATGTTGAATACTACTATGGCTTCATTCGAGTGAGGGCACCGGTACTTGACCATGAGAGTGATAGTCTCTACCTGCTAGCATGACATTGACTTTCTGGTACATCTTTTCATGTCTCTCCCATTTAAATTCTTGTTATCCGACTTCTTCTGGTGGCAAAGCTATCAGCATTTGTACAAAGTCCACTAGTTTTATAGGTTGTCAACATATATTTTGCTGTGTTATGCTTGTATTTTTGGGTGAGCTTTTCTTTTGTCTTCAATCAGTGCTGAATGCAAGGAACCTTTCTTTCTATGAATGTACTTCAGTTCTTTGCTTGTCTGGACAGTAGCAAAGACGACGTTATAAAGGAGATGGACCTACTTATGCAGACTAAGGTTTTCGAATTTTCCAAGTAATTTAGCTAGAGAAAGACCTTATTAATGTTTGATTTGAAATGAGTTGAAGGAGGAGTTGATTATTGTAGCTGAAGTGCCTCGGAACAAAGTGTAAGATGACAAGTTGTTTTACAGATTTTTTTTCATAAATTTAGAAATTGTCTTGAGGAAATAATATTGATGCCTTGAATCTATCCCGACATTTCTCACATGCTTTTCATTTGGTCGAATGGTCCCGGCAATGCCAAATATATATATGCTTGTTTTTGGCAAATTGAAATCCCCTTCTCTAGAGGCCTATTGGGGGCAGACAATTCTTTTTCTTGATTGCTTAAGGCCATTATATCATGAATGGTTGGATATATTATTGCTTCTTTAATGAAGTAAAAATGATGAACTAAATAGCAACACAAACTTATTGTTAATGGATTGTTTAGATCATTCAGTTCCTAAGGATTTTAATTCTGAGTTGAGATAATAAAGTCATCTTTTTACTCATTGAAGTAATTCAAAGTGAAGTTTCTCTTTACTAAAAGGAAAAGATAAAAAAATGGCAGTCTGAAAGGCATAATAAAATCTGAAAAGGCTGAAACAGAGATACAGAATCTTGTTCAAGGAAGAGCTTCATGTAGGAAAAATATTGTACTAGTATGTATGTAATTGTTTATATTATAGTACTAGTATGTATGTATGTATGTATGTATGTATCGGCCACTCCAGTTTATTTCAAGTTGAATTTTACTCATGTTTCGAGATGTTTCATTAACTGTTATATCAGTGCATTAAAAACACAGTTAGTGATAAAGGATCATTGTCAAATGTGAAAAGATGCTGTACGAAACTGGCAATTCGTTGTAAAGAGAATGTCTTGTCCCAGTCCAAGGAGGCGAGGAAAGCAAATAGATGTTGGATTCAAGCAATTATAATCTTGAGCAAGTACAAAATTCAATACTGTGGGTGTGGGAGGTTAGATTATTTGATTTTGAAATTTGAATAATGAACTTCCATGGAAGATTCTCAAAATCATTTTTGTTTTTCCTTTTTATTATTTGAACAATGATTGATTTTCAACATGTTCTTCCATTGAAACATAATACAAATATCACACTGCATTGAAATGGCACTCACTTTGAAGAATTTAACAGGAATTGGGTTTTTTTTCTTTTTCCTTTTCTTTTCCCCTCTGCTTCCTATGTTGGATTTCCAGTTAAAATGCTGCAAAGTTCTGGTACAGAAATCTTTGAAGCAGAAAGTGAGCAAATCCCAAGTTTCTGAGACTGCTTACAGTGAGCAATGGCTCCTTGAATTGAACTTTCAATCTCTGAATTGGCACTGTTGCTCCTTTTCAGCAACTGCAAATCACAGAATCCACTTGAACTGAATGAAAAAGATGTTGAAGAAGAAGAAGAACCGGATGAAGATGTCGATGAAGACGAAGACTTTGTTGCAGAATGCCTCTGAATCCCCCCAGAAAATGACTTCCTATGGCTATCTGCAACATCCTCAGCTAACTCCCTATCATGCCCTTTGTAATAATACTTGACATTTTGTATCTCTCTTTGTCAATCTTCCCAAATGGTTTTTTCTTTGCCATTTTCATGTACTTCTTGTTGGTCTCTAAACCATTGAAGCTGCAGGTTTGGCACAAAATTCATCTGAACAAGCAGATTTACTAAACAAAGACTTGAGATACTCTCTTGATGCCTTGAGCTTCTGTGTTATTGAAGATTGCTTCATCCGCTTGACCTTCTTAGACCAAGACTTGTTCGAATCGTTGCCTCCGAAGCCATCCATTTTGGTTGACCATTCGAACAAGTAATCATCTGAGTTGTGTTCACTACTCAATCTACATGATTCCAATGGAACACTCCCATTTGTTGAACCAATTGCATGGACATCACCATTTTCTTCAACTGTAGAACTGTTGGAAGAATTTTGCAGGAGTTTCTGAACCATTTGCAACCGAGGTGGGAGGTGGAGAGGGAGGGGTTTGCCTTGTAAAAAAGCTCATCAGCAGGTGAAGTTGACGTAATATCTCCATTGCAATCAAGCGCACACATTTGGAACTCAAACTCTGTGCATTTTGGTGGAGAGCTTATGGAGTAACGCAAGAACTTGGAGGAGGATGAACTTACCTCCATGTCTATATACTCTTCATCTGCATCATTATTGAATAAAGTTTGGGTTATGGCCATGTTTCCGAGAAAGAAAGGTGAGAGCGTTGGTGAGGAAAGAGAGGACCAAAGGGGGCATCCTTTAAAGTAAGGAAAGAGCCAAGTTAAAACAAATAAAAATCATAAGGATTTGTCAGGGTCTTTTCCAGTCCCCCCACACACACACACACACTTTTTCTCCTTTGTATAGTAATGTCTTGAATGGTTCCAAACAAATAAAATGGCTCAAAGTAGTTTTTTTCAATTTATCCCTTCAATTCTGCATCCAAAAATTCATGTGGCTCAAATATTATAACTAATAAGCTTGAGGTTAGCTTAAAAGCCCTACAATGCCAAAGGAACTGCATATTGGTGCAACCCCATATATTTTTCTTTTCTATTTTTGACAAAGAAGAACATTCATTCATTCAAACACCCATATTTTTTTCTTAGGATACTTGAGAGTTGCCATGTTTGCATATACTTTGAACTAAGAAACGTGGTGCAGAAGTTTGGGAATCTTCCAAAACCAGAAAGAAGGTGACAGTAGAACACTGTCTCCTTTTGTTTTTTTATTGGAAGTTTCAATGTAAGTAGCACAGAACAAATCTAATCAACATTGTTAAAAGGAAAATCAAAATAGAAGAATAATAGATAAAAAAAAGAGATGAGATGGATGGAATCCTAATTTGAAACTATGGTATGCATGAAATAGTGTTTCTACTTGGGATTCTCAAGGATTCAGTCATCTGCTGCCAGTTTTGTTTATAGTCTATAGTTACTTCATTTCAATTTATACGCAAACCTGTAGTCTTGAACATTTATGTTTTCCTGTTTAGTTTATTGATTTTGGTTGGATTCTGAATTCATCAAGTGTTGAAACTGAATCATTTCTTGAATACAAAACAAAGTAATGCCAATTTTATATTATACAACAGACTTGTTTTCTGCACATCTACAAATTCTCGTCTGCAAAGTTTCAAATTTCAAATCGCTAGCCCTTACTCCAAAACCTGGTTTTTGGCATGGTCAACTTTACAATTTAATAATGAATTACAGCTTCAGAGAAAGAGAGAGACTGAGAGAGAGTATTATATTACAAGTTTTTTAAAACCCTTGAGGGTAAACTGGATGTATTCACCGAGGAACACCCCAACCTTTTATACATATATATACAGAGTTAGGATCCATATATATATATATATATTTGCATCGAATTTTCAGCCATGGACCTTAAATAAAACTACTGCCATGGCATGGAGCTATGTATTCGTTGACTTCAGATGTTGACCTCACTAAAAACAAGCATAAAATCCATTCACCCCAAAAAAACAATAATAATAACAAAATAATAAGCTCCAATACTTTGGTGTTGGGAAGTGATTTATCCAAGGCTCGAGGACTCTTTTATTAATATTATTATTAGTTTTTGGTCCAAAGTCTCCAACGTTGATCCAAGACCAGCCGCATTATTCAACAAGAACATTGCACCTGGAATGGATCAGTAAGATGTAGAAGAAATGAACACACATAATCCATGTTTTGCTATAATAATCAAACCCTGTCTTCACGATTTAGACTTCACATAGGCTGCTGATATTCATTGTCACCTTGTGATTTGGTTCAATCTTTTTGCAGATAACCGAGGGGTAAAAGTCAAAACCACACTAGTTTTTTTGTTTTGTGGGATGGGATTGGGAAATGGAAGGAATCAAATACAAAACCGAATCACTGCTCTGAAGTAGATTTCACTACTGGAAATGAAGCAGGTGATCACGTGATGCTGGTCTGACCACCCAAAGCTTTGTTCATGTCCGCCACAGGTGACTCAGTTCTCACTTTCATAGGAGCAATTAGCTTTTTTTTAAGCTTTTAATGCCAGCCTGCAAGAATGGCTGCCTGCATCATGTGCCTTTGACTGTCGCAAAATACTCGAAATTGCAATTACAACTCGAAGCTGAGAGTGAGATCTAAAAGTTCAACACCAAGTCCCAATGTGTCATACAATCCCCTATTGGATCGAGTGGTAGTGAAAATAATAGATGCTTGAAGAGCTTTCCTTTTGTTTCTGACTGTCGCAAAATACTCGAAATTGCAATTACAACTCGAAGCTGAGAGTGAGATCTAAAAGTTCAACACCAAGTCCCAATGTGTCATACAATCCCCTATTGGATCGAGTGGTAGTGAAAATAATAGATGCTTGAAGAGCTTTCCTTTTGTTTGCGGTTCGATTCAACTCAACTTTCAAATAATCGAGACCCAATATGATTATCAGAGAGTTTTACAAAAAGAAAGGAAGGCCCAATGTGTCATGGGAATCGCTTTCAGCAACCCCTTTTACAAGTGGATTTATGTACTAACTTTGAAAAAGTCATTTTGGGTCATGGAGACATACCTGTTAGTACTATTGATTTGCATGCAATATTTTTCAGATTCCAGGTAAGAATTGGTACTACCACAGTCTACACTAGTACGACATTATTGCAATCATTTATTTGGCTTTCAGAGTTTTTCTAATATAACACCATTAATGTCCTTACGCAAGCTCTTGTTAGGTCACTGTTCCTAGCCTGAAGAACATAAGTTGCATTTGGTTAAATTATCAAATATGGTTACCAGGAGGGAACATTTCACGAACGAGATTTCTTATAATTATTACCTTACAATTAACTAATCGCAATCAGAACTACGTGAGATATAATAAAGTTTTCTATGAAACCCACATTTATAAATGGTGGATCGGTATGATAATGAATCGTGATCGGATTTTATCCACTTGAACTATCCATTCATTACAACATGAACCCCAACAAAACATTTGAAGGGTCCCCAAAGAATATAAATGGAGTGAGCAAGTTTAAGAACTTGAAGAATGTCGGAATAATGGGGCAATTTATGATACTGATCATCTCCTTGGTGTAACTAAACTGTATTCTTTAAGCAATCAACTATCTTACTCAATATCCGGCAACGGTACTTTCCAGAAATTCCAAGAGTTATAATCTTCCTGCAATGGTATTAAAATATCATGGATATCATGATTCATGAACGCTCCAAAAACAAATAAGGGACAGTTGTAGGGAGAGTTTTGTTTTGTTCTTTCACATTATTCTGAAGAGATATAAATTTACGCCTCACCTGCTCAAGCAATGAGGTTGGTGGAAACATGTCATGAACAAGAGTATGCAGCGATGTATAAGATCTCGTGTTCGTACAATGACTTGTAACCACCTCACCCTGCCAGTTTTGAGTCAGATTGTTAGAAAGTTGGTATGGCAGCCCCGAGATAGGTTTTGGTCAATATCTGTTCGAGTTTTTCTCATAAGTAGGACATGGAGAATGTGTACCTTTGGGTTAATAGTAAATCTCTTTCCCGTTGGGATCCCAATTTCTCTGTAACTGAGGTCATCAGTGTCTCTGTTTCCAAAGCCCGCATAAAATGGATTGTAGTCGGAAGGAAAAAGTTTCCTGATATCCTGCAATGCACAAATAAGAAAGAACTCATAGGTAAATGGACTGATCAGTAATGGTTCCGTTCTACATTGAGAAACAAGGTTGAGTGTTTCAGAACTCGCCTCCAAACAAGCTATTTTGAATTATTGAGGCGTTCTCCTTATCACTGCCATGAATAAGGTGGAAATAGTGGACTATATTAGACTGGAACTTATAAATTATTAAAAAGAAGTTGAAGAAATGCAATGTAACTTGAAATACAGCCTTAAGATTCTGATATAAAGAACAGGTCATGAAATCAGAGATCGCAACTTTGATCATTAATAGGTTTTGTGGTTGCAATCAACATTTTCCCATCATGTAGCTGGAGCCGCAAAATTGTGATGCGAGCTTATAACAAATAGCAGAGAGAAAGAGAAACAAGATGTAGATAATTGTCATGTAAACAAAGTTAATTCTTTTGTAAATATCTAAGTAATTTAGATATCCTTTAACTCTAATCTCTTAAGGTAGTTTAGTAGATAGCCTATAACTCTTATCTATTAAGTAGTTTAGATAACCTTTATTTCTTATCTTTTATAGGATCATATTCTATCTAGACTAGTTTGAATTTTATTAGAACTCCTTGTACTAAATCTATATATAGGTAGCTAGTATGTACTCTTCAAATCAATTTCAAGGAAAAACAGTGAATCAAATTGATCACTGCCTAAAATACTTCTCTTTATTTTCTACATGGCATCAGTCTAGGTTTTTCAGATCCTATCCGGAAAAAATCTTAGCTAATGGTTGGCGAAAAAACATTCGAGATTAGCTCAAAGGCTAGTCCATCTCACAGCCACAAAGGGACAATCAATCACATTTGGTCACCTCTATAAGAAATGCTGGTGGCCAATTTAGAAAACAACATAGAGGTAATCTTTCTTTTGCAAATACTATTGACAACACAAACTTCACTACTTCGATTGTCGATAGTGGAACCTCTGACCACATGACAGGAGATCTGAGCTTATTTATAGAATTCAGCCACCTTGGGGCCCAATCCAATGTAAAGACAACAGATGGTTCCTTAGCAGCCATTGAAGGAAGTGGAACAATTCGAGTAAATCAGGATATCAGATTGAACTTCGTGCTTTGTGTTTCTGTTGCGACCATTTTTGAAATTGGGACGTGTAAAAATAGCCTGACGATCGATCTCTTAGAAAATTAGGGTCTTTTAGCCATTTTTAATTTAATCTTGAAAATTTAAGGTTTTTCATATTAAATTTAGTTTTCCTTTATTTATCCTAAAAAAGCATTTTGGAGTCGTCACCGATCACTTCGAGGTAGACCGAACACCGAAAAACAAACCAGAGATTTTGTCTTAAAAAAGTGGGTTCGGGAGTCGGTTATGTGTAGGGAAGGATTAGCACCCCTACGAACGCCCGTTATTAGTACCTTTAATTTTACGTGGCATTTTAGCATTTTGAATAATAATTTGAATTTAATTTATCCCATAATTATTAACTGAATTTAAATTCCGAATGCAGATATCCTTTTAGAAGAAAATTCATCTTGTTCGAATACGAGATTAAAAGCACCCCGTTAGGTGGCACCTCTATTCGTATTTAAAAATGAATTTCCAACATAAAAGGTTTTTAATGAATGATATTTTATTGTCTTGTCAATTTTAAGTTTTAATCCTAAAAAGTCTCTAATGAATTAACTTAATGACTTTTATGTGAAAATGTCAATTTCTTGAACACCTTCTGTATATTTAAAGTCATTAGATTAATCATATTCCTAATTAATTAATTAATCTTTCTAATTAATTAAAGTTCTAGTCCTAATTAAGGCCTTAGAAATTTATTAAATCATTGTTATAAGTGAAAATGTATATCGAATATACAGCTTCATGACCAAGACTGAGATAACACCCCATTGTAAACAATGGAACACCATCTAGATTTGAACCTCGAAGGTTTTATTCGATATACAGTTAATTAAGTACAATGTATCTTAATTAAATGTTTCATTTTAATTATAAAACTAAATTGAAGTCCAATTATAGGTGTAAACATATATTAAATATATTTACCAAAATCCATGTTGAGATAACACCCATTGTAAACAATGGAACATCATCCAAATTTGAATTTTTAAAATATATTTAATTAACTACAATGATCTATTCTATTTAATTTTTGAAGCCTAATTAGAGATCCTAAAACTAAAGGCTCTAATAATCAACTAAATTAAGTGTATTTAAATTATCTAACAAATAATTATACATGCTATTTAAAACATTGATCACACATATAAATTAACTGCATAAAAATAAAACAATTAAATAAATAATTAAATTGGAGACAAATGTAAAATAATCCGATCTTATTAAAATGGTGGCTAAAATGAAAGAATTACAATACTTAAAGCCCAATTACAAAATCCTAGGGACCCAATTGAAAAGGCTGCAAACCAAGGGGAACAATTACAAGACACAGGGGACAAATTAAGGGAGAAAAGAACGAAATTGAAAAAAAACAAGGTTTTGGGCAAAAACCAAACGGGGCCCGAATGAAAACACGCAGGTCAAACCTAACCCGTTTGTAAACACGCGGGTTGAGTTGACCCGGCACCAAAACGGTGCTGTTTAACAGCTCATATATACCCCTAAACCGGGCCGACTCAGCCATTTCACCCGAAACTCTCTCTCTTCCCCTTTCCCTCTCCTAAAATGCTCAGAACATAAACCTCCCCTACCCAAAAATTTCACCCATTTCAGATCAAAATCACCCATTTTCGGATGAACATTCATCCGTGTTCATCAAAAACGGATGAACACCAAACTTCCCGACCACAAAACACAACCACAAGCACCACCAGATCTTCACCTGCGAACCTCCAATGATTAGCAGTCGTTCGCCGGCCATCGTGTCCCAAGCCACCGCCTCACTTCGGCCAGTCACCGCAAGGTGATTTTTGGCCGTCGTGAGGCGATTTCTGGCCGCTGCCGACCGCTGTTGCCGAACCCTAAACCCCCCCAAAAAATTTGATTTTTAAATCCTAAAACCCTAGATCTACTCCCAGTTCAATACAACCTCCCGTTCTTCCCCAACCTGGGTCTAGATCTACCCGTACTCGAGCCCTCTTCAACTCCACCATAGTTCTCAGAAAACTACTCCGGCCACCAGAGATAAGTTTCGGCCGAAATCTTTTTAAATCCTTTATATTTTATTTCTATTTTTTTATCGAACTAACATTGACACTATTTTGCAGGAAACAAAAGTGGAGAAGTGATTATACCTTCTCGGCGGAGAGGTTCCGACGACCAAAATTTTCTCGGTGACTCTTCAAGTTGCAATGACGGTTGAATTTCCACGGCGGTGACCTTTCGGCTCTCAGACGGTTCAACTTCTGATGGTAAAATTTCCCGAAATGCCCTTTCTCTCTCCCTTTATTTATTGCTCTCTCTGTCCCACAAATAATATCCCTTATTGACTTTTTAAAAGTCAAATTTTGTATACTTGACTATAATTATATTAAATATTTTAAATAATTAAATTTTATAAAATATATATTTAAAATTTACTTAATTATAGAATTTTAAAATATATTTTTTATATTTTTATCAATAATAAATTTTAAATAATCACGAGTCAAAGTTAAAAAAATTAACCCAAAAAATGTCAAAAAGAACATTATTTGTGGGACGGAGGGAGTATTATTAATGATTATTATTAATGACTGTAATTATTGAACTCTGACATTCTCTCTCCTTTTATAGGTAAGTGGGAAGATGACGTCATCAGGCTATCAGCTGGTGACAACTGGCAGGGCAGAGGCTTAATCCGCGTGAGAGAGCTATTGGCCATTATGGGGACGACACGTGGCCAATTTAGGCAGGCCTTGGGCTTTTATCTGATAAAGCTTGTATTTGGTTGGGAATTCAATTGTAAATTGGGCCATTGATATCAAAATGAGCGGTAAAAACTGAATGTAATGGGAATATGGGCTTTAATTGGGCTTTGAAATTTTTGAATGTAACTGGACATTGTGAATGGATTGTGGATTAATATTTATTTGGGCTATTGGATTTATTTATATTTATTTATTTATTATTTATTTTTAAGCCGGTCAAAATTCAGGTATTACAACTGCCCCTCTTTGCTCATTGCTGTGGAACAGGGATAGAGCAAAGACTGAAAATACATGAATTTTGTTTGAACTCACATCCATCTTCTGAAGTTTGAAGCTGTTCTTCTGATTATGAAATTCTTCAATCTTCTACCAAACCATAGAGTCTGAAGCTGTTATTCTTATTATGAAATTCTTCATCTTCTAAGGTTCGGAATTGCCCTTGTCATTCTTCATCTCTTGAGGTTTGAAGCTGTTCTTCTTATTATGAATTTCTTCTTCCCTTTGTCAAACAATCCACCTTTCTGCAAACAAATCCTTCTTATTAGGAACTCTGGATTCTTTGCTGGCATATTCTTCACATTGCAAACTCCGTCTTTGTTGAGCAAACTCTTCACATTAGGAGCTCTTCATTCTTTGCTGTGTGAACTCTTCTCACTAGGAACTCTTTCTATGCCAAATGAACTCTTCCGATTAGGAGCACTTTATTCTTTGCTAGGAATGTTGATTCATCTTCTTTTCAGGGGAAAACTGAACCTGCAACAAGAAAATACCTGATTAATAAGGATTCAACCTGAAGTAATATGAAGTATCCCTAATTTCTCGCTTGAAGCACTGAGATCTTTGGTGACATTACTTATTCTGCCTAAGATATCATAATCTTTCAGTCTAAAGAATGCATGGAATCCCTTGTTTTCTCTTCCTCTGTTGATCAACCTTCTTCTATACCTGCAAAAGTCAAATTTATTAGTAATCTCCCAATATTGATTGCAAAAAATGTACAATTTAGGTATATCATTAGGAAATTTCAAGTGCTTCAACAAAAGACGCTGAAACTACAAATCTTCCTCATTTGAGCATGAAGTTTGTCCATCTTGCTTTCCAATTCGGCAACTTGAATTTTCTTTGTTGTTTTTTTCTCTTCATTTTTTTCTTTTTCTTTTTTTTTTCTCTTTTCTCTTTTTTTTGTCTTTTTCCTTTTTTTGAAACCGAGGGCCCAAAGGATTAATATTTCTGCTGATATCATGCCCACCGCCTTATTGCAATAACATTTGGAAAGTTCTTATCATTTCCGAAAGTATCGGCCCAAAGGACTTAACATCATGCTCGAAGGACTTATTGATGACCCTAAAGTTTTATAACTGTAATGTACTTCCTTTCCTGTGCACACAATCATATCACTCCCGAAGGTGATGGCCCGAAGGACTTAACATCATGCTCGAAGGACTTACTGATGACCCGAAGGATTTAGAATTATAATACACTTCCTTTCCTGTGAAAACAATTATATCACTCCCGAAGGAGATGGCCTGAAGAACTTAACATCATGCCCGAAGGACTTACTGATGACCCGAAGGATTTAAAAATGTAATGCACTTCCTTTTCTGTGCACACAATTACATCACTCCCGAAGGTGATGGCCCGAAGGACTTACTGATGACCCGAAGGATTTAGAATTGTAATGCACTTTCTTTCCTGTACACACAATCTCATCACTCCTAAAGGTGATGGCCCGAAGGACTTAACATCATGCCCGAAGGACTTACTAATGACCCTAAGGATTTAACATCATGTCCGAAGGACTTAACGATGACCCGAAAGATTTAGAATTGTAATGCACTTCTTTTTTTGTGAAAACAATTAGAAAATCTTTGCTGAAATCCGCCTCTGCAAACGGATTGAAATCTTTGTCGAGATTTGCCTCTTCAAACGGATTTAAATCTTTGCTGGAATCTGCCTCTTCAAACGGATTGAAATCTTTACTGAGATCCGCCTCTTCAAACAGATTAAAATCTTTACTGAGATCCGCCTCTTCAAACGGATTAATATCTTGGCTTCAAAAAATGATTGAAATCTTTGCTAATCTTTGCTGGTTCTACTTTCTCCAATCTGAAGTTGTAGATTGAAATCTTTGTCTGTTCTTTGCTTATTCTTGTAAATTCCTAAAAAATATACAAAAATGCTCTTAAATGCATGAGTTAGTATGCTTCTTTCTTATAGATGCTTAACCATATATGATGCATGAATTGTGACAACTGAGGGCCACTCGGATACGCTCTAATCTTTATTGCCTCTCCATTGAGCTTTTGCTTTAGTTACAACAATAAGATTGTTTTCCTTGAATCTTTCTTTGATTGATCTTCTTTCTTGACTTGATCTTTTTGAGATTTATCTTAAGCTCTTATTGTCTTCAAAATTTGCCCTAGAATCTTTGTTGTTGAGCTCCTCTTCTTCCTGAGCCAATTTTGACCCCTTTTAGTGATCGAATTCTTTCAGGCTCTGCACCCTCTCTTGCTTATTCTGATTTGAACTCTTATGCACCATGATGCCCCACTAATCTCTTTGTTTCTTTCCTCATTACATAGAATTTTCCCCTTTTCCATCATTTGGGCGAGCAAATAACTCAAGTCCCTAAAGTTTTCAGATCCCCAAACTTTCCTCAAGTCCCCAAACTTTTTATTCTTGCCATCGTTGTCACTATGTCCCATGATGGATGATTCCTCTTTCTGACCAAAATACTTTCAAATAGATAATAGTCTCATACTCAGCCATATATTTATCAAGACAATCTGTCTGTTTGTAAAAATGTCAGCTTGCTTATCGGCATTTCAATGAAGGCTACTTTACAAGGCTCAAAAATAGGGTATAAAGAGAAAAAATAGAATTGGTTGACCTGGATATCAAGTGCAAGAGCGTCTTAGATTCAACCTCCCTATAGGTAGAATAACTTTTTGAATGATGTGTCAATTTTTGAAGTTATGAAATTTCTTCCAAATCACTCGGTTCACACCCCATGATTATCGCGTTGCTCGATCCACTCAGAAACAACTCCTTCTCCATTCTCCTAATTCCTTTATGTTCATAAATATGTTCAAGCTTCCCGAACTTTTTTAACTAGTAGAGTGCAAAAATATCATTCTAAGAATAAAATTCTATAAGTGCATACGTGATTCCGATTGTTAGTAATTATTAATATTATATTATATTATTATAGACATGTCTTCAAAGATACATCTTTAACGCTTGGGTATTGGACATGTGAAGCATAGCTCCTTATTAGATTTGTCGACATCCCCCACAGCTCCATCAGAGTGTTCCGAGACTTATTTATTCAAATAGTTCATTATTTCTCCACCTTTTCTTTTCTTTTTTTTCATCTTATTTTCTTCTCTTTTTTCTTTTCATTTTCTTTCTTTTTTCAACTTTATTTTCCTTTTCTTTCCTCACTTTTCTTTTTCCTTTTCTTTCCTCACTTTTTTCTTTTTTCTTTTCTTTCTTCACTTTTTTTCTTTTTTCTTTCTTTCTTTTTCTCCCCCTTTTCCTTTTTATCTCTTATTGTGCTTTTTATGGTATAGAAAACTACGCTAAGAACTTCAATTTCAAGCAACTCTACTTGGTTAAAATCGTCTAGTCCACTTCATTATTTATGAATTTCAAAGATTTATCATCGAACATCATCAAAGGCGTAATGATCTGACCTTTTTTTGCCTTGCCGACCAGAGTAGACTAAGAAACAAATTTCACTTCATCGTCTTCACAACATCCAAATGATTTTTTGTATCGAAATCAGTGTCGCATCTTGCAATTGGCATCTAGGGGCCCACAAGGATAAGAAGAGATATACATATATTTATTTCAAAAGCATTCCTTAAATGAAATGAAAACCAACAAACATGATATATGCCTTCAGAAAAAAACTTATACTACTTTCAAACCAAGAGTAGCAGACTTATTTCTAGTGTTATTTCAGCAATGGTCCCTGTAGGTTGTAACCACATGATGCAGCAATATGGGTAGCACTGACTTCTTAGAATTCTAGACAATCTTGGAAGCACTCGTCTTGATTCTCTAATTCCTTGACTGGTATAACGGCTTGCCCTACTCCTTGCCATTGTTGAACTAATTCTCGTGTCAAGATTCGATTACTGACTAGCTTCTTAATTTCTTTCATCAAAGGTCTACACTTATTGGTAGCATGTCCTGGTACTCCCATATGAAAGTCACAAACATTGTCTGGATCATAGCTATGGGCAAATGGACTTGGCACCACCTTCATTAGCCTAGGAGTGATATGTTGTCCTTCAATAAGGTGAGGTAATAAGTCTGAAATAGACACTCCAAAGATCTCTAGATTTGCACTTGCTCGAGGAATTTTTCGTGTCCGTTTTGATAAATTAACTGGCCTCTTTCTCTTGTGACTCTGAAAACTTTGAACATTACATTCACTCACGTCTTTCTCTTGTTTTGCTTCTTGATCAATACAATCTTTAAATCTTGATCCAATTTTCCATCGTCAGATCCCTATTTCTATTGCTTCTCCAATCACCACGAGGTCACTAAAACTACATTTTGAATTCGCGAGCATTCTCTCAAAGAAAGGAGATAGAAGAGTTTGATGAAACATAAGATATATTTCTTCCTCTGTCATTGGAGGTTGAACTTGGGATGCTAATCCTCGCCACCTCAATGCATAGTCTTTAAAACATTCACTGCCTTCATATTAACGTTCTGCAGAAAATTGCGATCTAGATCTAGGTCTATAACATACTTGTATTGCCCCAAAAATGCTTTGGCCAAATCTACCCATGATTGAATCTGCTCTCGACTTAATCTGTTGTACCACACTGTGGCAGGACCAACTAAACTATCATGAAAACAGTGGATAAACAATTTATCATCATCCAAATATCCTTCCATTTTTCTACAGAACATTGCCAAGTGGATTTTAGGACAACTGGAACCATCATACTTCTCAAAATTGTGGACTTTAAATTCAGGCGGCATGACTAGATCAAGGACTAAATAGAATTCTTTTGCATCAAATTTGGGGTTATCAAAGCCTTTTCCTTCCTTGATCTCTTCCTCAAATTTGGCATAGCTATCTTTCAACTGCTCAAGTCTTGACCCTAGAAAAATAGGCTTTACAGTCCCTGTCTTTGTACTTAGGTTAGATGCCCCAGGATAAATTGTCAAACATGGTGTAGTAGTGTAGTTCTTCATATTTTTTCTGATGCTTGATCATCCGTTCTTGTATCCCTTTTTGAGTCTGTTCAATTCCCTCCATGTCTCTATCCATGATAACAAATTCCCAAACTTCCACTAATTCCCAGATTGCTCCTATTGGAATTCCAATCACTCTAGATCATGAATGTTAATGTCATGTTATTACATAATAATGTTATATTAATAAATATGCAATGTATGAATGCAGGAGGTATTGATTCTAAAAGTGATCATCATAGAACAACTTTTATTGAAGTAAAAAGATTCAATACACTAGATATTAGATACTGCAGATATTGGTGAGCTCTAACTCCTAAGTTCCTAACTTCCTCTAAGAGCCAAGTCAGCTTTCCTCCATGATCTAATGCTGGATCAATATTCTGGCTCAGTGCCATTGCTACATCAGCTAAATCTGCCACTTGTTGAGCAACTTCTTTTGCTTGAATAACATCATCTTTCATGCCGTTGTCCCTTTCTCAAATATTTATTCTTGATCTCTGAAACTGGGCATATCATTTTTTCTCACTTTCTTGACAGCCATTCTTAACATCGTCAACAAGAGCTTTGTATATCAGCAAAAGCTTAAGGCATTCGTCTACCTTCTTCTTTAGTGCTTTGTTTTCTGTTTTACTATCATTTAGCTTGATAACATTATCCTTATATATATATCTGCATATACATTTTATCATCTCGCGGTTAGCTTCACTAACTCTTAGATCATCTATAAAAGTGTTGCGTTGTAGCTCTATTGCCTGCAAATCACACGAAAGTGTATTGACTCGACCTTCACTTGCTTCAAAACTCTTTTTCCAGTATTCGGCTTCATGTTTCAGTTCTTTAATTCTTTCCTTCGACTGTTTCAAAGTTACACCCAAACCAGCATTCTTGAGTATCGAACAAAGCTCTTGATAGTTGAACTGGAGATTTCTCAGCTCCTCATTCAAATCATCTCTCTCTTGCTTTAATTTGCTTATTTGAGCTTCATATTTGAACTGATATCCTTCTTTCTAAGTATTGTCATCTTGAGTTTCATATTCGTCCATTGAATCAAGCTTGTTTTCTGTCCCAAATTTCCACTTTCCAAACTCCAAGAGAGCTTGAACTCTGCGTTTAAAGCGAGACAATTCTCAATAGAATGTCCTTGGATTCTATCATGAAATTCACAGTGTGCATTGATGTCATACCATTTTGGATACGGGGGTTGCAAAGGTGCAAAGAAAAGTGGGGACACCAATCGGACCTTTAACAATTAAGGATACAATTCTTTATATGAAATAGGGATTGGATAAAAATGATGTTTGTGGTCTCCTGTACTCTGATAATTGGCTGAGAGAATGCTAGAATTTGAACTTTGCATTGGACTCTTACTTGATTCTGATGGGCTTGTATTTTCCTTCACTTTTGTATCTCCAAGTGTTCTATTAGTTGTCAGGCTTTTAGGAAATTTGGGCCTTCCATCTTCAAAACTCAACATGCCTTCTCTAACAAGATTTTCAATCTTATTCTTCAAAGCCTCGCAATTCTCAGTAGTATGATCTAAACTTCCTTGATGATAATCACATGCTGTGCTAATACCATAACCCTTGAGTGAAGAAGGCACTGTAGGCACTGTAGACTTAAACGAGGCTCGTGTCATAAGATTTTTCTCTATCAGTATCAAAAGCAACCCTGTATATGTCATCGGGATTGTATTAAAAGATCCTTCATCATTCATTCTTTCTTTATTGTATTTTTCTTTGGCATGTCATCACTTTCTTGGGATTTGGCTCAATTATACCTCCAGTTGGTTTATTGATGCGAGTTATATTGGTGCCCTAAATCGACTGTTTATTCATGTACTGCTTTTGTTTACTTCTCCTTTCAGCTCAATATGCCCCTTTTCTTTGGTCATAGTCGTTATCATAGTCATCATCTCAGCCATTTGTTTCTTCAACTCTTGCATCTCATTCTTGTCAGTGTCAACACTAACGAAACTTGATGTTTAACACTTGGATGAATTGCCCTTCATTCCTTTTGTTGTTTGTTCAGAACACTGCTTCATACTTGCTCTATCTCTTATCAGATTATGAATCTCCTTATCCATCATGATTGTCTTCTAATGACAACCACCTTTGAATCAATACATCTATGTAATGAAGATATGATGTAAAGAAATACAAAACAGAAAGAAATGAGTCAGTAATGTAAAAATGATCTCAAAGGCAAAAATACATATAGCAAAACAAGTTATATTGATCAAAGAGAATAATCAAAAAAACGTATTTAAATTTACAGCACCTGACCTAGGTTCCTGTCTGGCTCAAGCAAGGTAAGCAACATGTAATGCAATATTTTAAACAAAAGAGCAATATAATATTTAAATATTGTAATGCATGAATGCACGAGGTATCAGTTTCAAGAACTAGCCATTATAACAATGCCCATTTGACTAAATGATCGAATACAGAGAAAAGGCAATATGTCACTAGCTTCGGCTCTTTTGGTTGATCACTTTGTTCAGCCTCTGAGTCATCATCTGTACTGGCTTAGTGTCAATATCAGAGTGTTGTTGTAGGTTCATAACCTCATCGAATAAAATCTGCACATGCCATGCAATCCCCGCACTTGATTCCTAAAGTTTATCATTTTACAGCTCTGTTTTTGAATAGCCTGGATTACTGCCCCAGCTTGGCCTTCAGTACTTTGTCCTTCATTGTAGTGTCTCTTTGAAACTCATGAACTGATCTTTCAATTGTCATACTACACCTCTAATTCTGCCATTTTTCTCAATTCCTCATTTTTATTAAAACCAACATTTTCCCTAATTATGGTATTCTTCAGTGAATTTCATCATTTGTGAAACCTGGGTATCGCCTCTAAGTTCAAAGCTTTTGGTTCTTCCTCGAGTTCTTACTTGTCAGCAATAGCCCTTGAATGCCCCTTCAATTTTTTCGTTCTCTATTCTTCCTCTGATTATCACTGTTTTTCTAGATATTGCGTCTTATTTATCTCTGTAACTGCCGCTGACTCTATCTTGAAACTTGATCTGTTATTAAGCCTTGTATGAACCTTGTCCGTAAAGCCTCGTGTTCTTTATTGTTGGTGTCACATCTATTCTCCCAAGGAACAAACAATTATACCGAGCTTCATAAACAGAACACAACCCTAAACAACTATTGATCTATTTGACTGTCTGACAGTAACCTATAATTCAGAAATTTTATTGGAAAAGACTCTTCATATTCTCACCCTATAGTTCTCGAATTAAATTGGTTCTGGCAAAACTTCACCATGTTCAGAAACTTTTGGTACAACCTTGCATTAATAACACCTGGTCCACACGTATATTGTCTTCGTTCTTGTATTGAGTCCTTTCGAATCCAGTACACAGTGACATATTGTCCTCCACTTGTCTATCAAACCCTTCATCTCTTATGGCCACTGCCTACTCGACTAATCCTCGAACCAATACCTCTCATGAATTCAATGTGATGCAACATTTATCGAATAAAAACACCCACACAAAACAAAACAAAAATTGTGTCAGTATGGTGAATTAATATTGTAAGCAAAAATAATTATTACAATAAAACAATTTATATTGCGTAAAATTAACCAGAGAACAGTTTATTTTCCACACAAGAATAACCAGAGAAATGAATTTAAATCAGCAACACCCTGTCCTAGGTCCCTGCCTGGCTCTAATGGGGTAGGTTCCTATTACAGCATGTAGGTTTCGATCTAGACTCTGGGTACCCGAACTGTCGTTACTGAACTAGTAAGACATCGATTCGGGAGTATACGACCTCTTATAGCGGAGGCGTAACCTCACGATGTATAAGGTTGGTATACCAGAAGGAGGACAAAATTTCGATCACGAAGCTGAATAACTCACGTAAGATCATGCCTCACTCCCACTTAAGGGTGAAAAGCCCGGGTATAAGGCTTATGCATGAATAACAATTTATATCACAAGAAAAAGCTACCTGCATTTTTCCAGAAAATTCATCCAATAATTATAGGAAAAATTAAATTCAAATTACTGTCCAAAATGTCACGTAAAATTAATTAGGCCCGACTCTTGTTTTTTAAAATCCCCAGCGGAGTCGCCAAGCTGTCGCGACCATTTTTGAAATCGGGATATGTAAAAATAGCCTGACGATCGATCTTTTAGAAAATTAGGATTTTTAGCCATTTTTTATTTAATATTGAAAATTTATGGTTTTTCATATTAAATTTGGTTTTCCTTTATTTATTCTTAAAAAAACATTTTGGAGTCGCCACCGATCACTTTGAGGTAGACCGGACACCGAAAAACAAACCAGAGATTCTATCTTAAAAAAGTGGGTTCGGGAGTCGGTTACGTGTAGGGAAGGATTAACACCCCTACGAACGCCCGTTATTAGTACCTTTAATTTTACGTGGCATTTTGAATAATAATTTGAATTTAATTTATCTCATAATTATTAACTGAATTTAAATTTCGAATGCAGATATCTTTTTATAAGGAAATTCATCTTGTTCGAATACGAGATTAAAAGAACCCCGTTAGGTGGCACCCCTATTCGTATTTAAAAATGAATTTCCAACATAAAATATTTTTAATGAATGATATTTTATTGTCTTGTCAATTTTAAGTTTTAATCCTAAAAAGGGACTAATTAGTTAATTATATATATCTATGTATATTAATTAATTTAATGACTTTGATGTGAAAATGCCAATTTCTTGAACACCTTCCATATATTTATAGTCATTAGATTAATCATATTCCTAATTAATTAATCTTTCTAATCAATTAAAGTTATAGTCCTAATTAAGGCCTTAGCAATTTATTAAATCAGTGTTATAAGTGAAAAAGTATATCGAATATACAGCTTCATGACCAAGACTGAGATAACACCCCATTGTAAATAATGGAACACCATCCATATTTGAACCTCGAAGGTTTTATTCGATATAAATTTACTTAACTACAATGTATCTTAATTAAATGTTTGATTTTAAGTATAAAACTAAATTGAAGTCCAATTATAGGTGTAAACATATATTAAATATATTTACCAAATTTCATGTTGAGATAACACCCCATTGTAAACAATGGAACATCATCCAAATTTGAAATTTTAAAATATATTTAATTAACTATAATGATCTATTCTATTTAATTTTTGAATCCTAATTAATGAACCTAAAACTAAAGGCTCTAATAATTAACTAAATTAAGTGTATTTAAATTATCCAACAAATAATTCTACATGCTATTTAAAACATTGCTCACACATATAAAATAATTGCATAAAAATAAAACAATTAAATAAATAATTAAATTGGAGACAAATGGAAACTAAACCGATCTTATTAAAATGGTGGCTAAAATGAAAGAATTACAACACTTAAAAGCCCAATTACAAAATCCTAGGGACCCAATTGAAAAGGCTGCAAACCAAGGGGAAAAATTACAAGACACAGGGGACCAATTATGGGAGAAAAGGACGAAATTGAAAAAAAACAAGGTTTTGGGCAAAAACCAAACGGGGCCCGAATGAAAACACGCGGGTCAAACCCAACCCTTTTGTAAACACGCGGGTTGAGTTGACCCGGCACCAAAACGGTGCTATTTAACTCAGCCCATATATACCCCTAAACCGGGCCAACTCAGCCATTTCACCTGAAACTCTCTCTCTCTTCCCCTTTCCCTCTCCTAAAATGCTTTGAACACAAACCTCCCCTACCTAGAAATTTCACCCATTTCAGATTAAAATCACCCATTTTCTGATGAATATTCATCCGTGTTTATCCAAAACGGATGAACACCAAACTTCCCGGCCACAAAACACCACCACAACCACCACCAGATCTTTACCGGCCAACCTCCGATGATCAGCAGCCGTTCGCCGGCCACCGTGTCCTAAACTCCGGCCACCGCCTCACTTCGGCCGGCCATCGTGAGGTGATTTTCGACCGCCACCTACTGCCGTTACCGAACCCTAACCCCCCTAAAAAATTTAATTTTAAAATCCTAAAACCCTAGATCTACTCCTGGTTCAATAAAACCTCATGTTCTTCCCCAACCTAGGTCTAGATCTACCCGTACTCGAGCCCTCTTCAACTCCACCATAGTTCTCGGAAAACTACTCTGACCACCAGAGATAAGTTCCAGCTGAAATCTTTTTAAATCCTTTATATTTCATTTCTGTTTTTTATCGAACTAACATTGACACTATTTTGCAGGAAACAAAAGTGGAGAAGTGATTATGCCTTCTCGGCAGAGAGGTTTCGATGACCAAAATTTTCTCGGTGACTCTTCAAGTTGCAGTGACGGTTGAATTTCCACAACGGTGACCTTTCAGCTCTCGGACGGTTCGGCTTCCGATGGTAAAATTTCCCGAAATACCCTTTCTATCTCCCTTTATTTATTATTATTAATGATTATTATTAATGACTATAATTATTGAACTCTGCCATTCTCTCTCTCCTTTTATAGGTAAGTGGAAAGATGACGTTATCAAGCTATCAGCTGGTGACAACTGGCAGGGCAGAAGGTTAATCCGCGTGAGAGAGCTATTGGCCATTCTGGGGACGACACGTGGCCAATTTAGGCGGGCCAAACATTCATATTTTGCGGGCCAAACAAACACGTGGCCAATTTAGGCGGCCAAACAAACAAACACATTTGTGTTTGTTTGGGCTTTTATCTGATAAAGCTTGTATTTGGGTGGGAATTCAATTGTAAATTGGGCCATTGATATCAAAATGAGCGGGAAAACTGAATGTAATGGGAATATGGGCTTTAATTGGGCTTTGGAGTTTCTGGATGTAACTGGACACTGTGAATGGATTGTGGATTAATATTTATTTAGGCTATTGGATTTATTTATATTTATTTATTCATTATTTATTTTTAAGCCCGGTTAAAATTCGGATATTACGGTTTCAAAATTAGTTTGCAACTTGTTATCTGTTAGTAAACTGTCTCGTGAAGTGGGCTGTTATTCTAAATTTGATTTACATGGCTGTGAATTTCACGTACTGGATTCAGGGAAGATAATTGGCAATGATAGGTTGCACTGTGGACTCTACATTCATCAAGGTTCCTTGCCTTCACCAAAACAAGCCTTTTCAGTTGCATCTCCAAATCTATTTCCACATCAGACCCTATTTCCAGTAAAATTATGTTACTACACTTTAGACTAAGACATCCCAATTTCTTTTATTTGGCCAAGATGTACCCAAATTTGTTCACCAATAAAAATATCAAATCCTTTCATTGTGACATCTGTCAATTTTCCAAACATCAAAGAACCACATACCCTCCATCCACTTATAAACCTTCTCGCCCTTTTTTCATCATCCATAGTGATATTTGGAGCCCTTCCAGAGTTAAAAATGTTAGTGGATCTAAATGGTTTGTAACCTTTACAAATGACCATAGTAGGACTACTGAGACCTTTCTTATGAGGGAGAAATTTGAAGTTAGTGAAAATTTTAAAACCTTTTACAATATGGTCAAAAATCAGTTTCAAAGTAAAGTCCACATTTTTAAAATTGATAATGGGAGTGAATATTTCTCAAAGTGTATAGGATCCTATTTTAAACTAGACCTATTTTAAAGAAAAAGGGCATTGTTCATATTAGTTCTTGTGTTGATAGTCCTCAACAGAATGAGGTTGGCGAGAGAAAAAATAGGCACTTTTTGGAAGTAGCTAGGTCTCTTTTATTCTCTTCCAATGTTCCTAAATATTTTTTGGGGAAGCTGTCTTAACTGTCACTCACCTTATTAATAGGATGCTAGTCGAACACTAAAGTTTCAGTCACCTAAAAATGTCCTTAAAAAATTCCCTTGGTTCAAACCTATGTCATTTGATCTTCTACTAAAGATTTTCGGTTGTTTCACTTTTGTTCACATTTATCAATAACATAGGTCTAAGTTGGATCCAAGGTCACTCAAGTGTGTTTTCTTAGGTTACTCATCCACTAAGAAGGGTTACAAGTGTTATTCCCCAATTACAAAAAAGACTTATGTTATGGATGTTACCTTCCTTGAAAATAAACCTTATTTCTCTAAAACTGAAATTCAGGGGGAGATTCAAGATGAATTTCAATTTTTTGATAGCCTTCAGAATTTGTCAAGTTTATCATCATAACCTACTTCTAATCCACAATCCATTTTTATCCCACAACCCGTGCTTTCATCTCCTTTACAACCATCTTTACATTCTTCTGCTACTAGAAAAAATTCCAGCCATGTTAAAACTCCACAAAGAACCCATCCATCACCTTCCAAAACTCCTCAAAAGACCCAACCAGAAGGGAAAGAACTTAGCATTTACAAAAGGAGAGAGAAGTCCACCTTGCAACCTAGATGCTGCCAAGAATTGGAACTGAGTCCAATTACCATAGAAAACTTGGAAGGTATGGATTCTCCTCTTAATGAAAATCCCATTTCTTTTGTTAATACTGATGATTTGCCGATTGCTCAAAGGAAAGGTGTGAGGAAGTGTACTGCTCATCCGATAGAAAAGTATGTTGCTTATAGCCGTTTAATGCCACCATTCAAGGTATTCACGACAAAAATTGATGACATTCAGATTCCGAGAATAATAGAGGACGCTTGGAAGAAGGCAGTCGAGGAAGAAATAAATGCCCTTGAAAAAAATAAGACTTTGACTTTGACTCTGACAGATCTACCTCAAGGAAAGAAGCCGGTAGGATGAAAATGGGTTTTCACAGTGAAGTACAATTCAGATGGCAGCATTGAAAGATTCAAAGCCAGGTTAGTGGCTAAGGGGTTTACACAGTCTTATGGTATGAATTACCAAGAAACCTTTGCTCTAGTTACAAACTAAACACAGTAAGAGTTTTATTGTCTCTTGCCGTTAACCAAGATTGGCCACTTCATCAATTATACATAAAAAATGCCTTCTTGAATGGCAATTTGACGAAAGAAGTGTACATGGAAATTCTGGAGGGCATCAAGAGAGGTTCGAGAGCTCACAAAGTATGCAAATTGCGAAAATCCTTGTATGGACTAAAGCAGTCCCTAAGGGCTTGGTTCGACAGATTTGCCAAGGTAATTATTGGAAGTGGTTATAAACAATGTCAAACCGACCATACCTTGTTCATTAAGGTAAATCAAAATGGTAAAATGATCCAAGAGATGAGCATCTTGATGCCGTATATAGAATTTTACGGTACCTTAAATGACTCTGGCACATGGCTTATTATTTAAGAAAAGTAAAGAATGTCAGTATGAATTTTTACTGATTCAAGTTGGGCATGTGAGTTAACTGATAGAAGATCAACCAATGGGTATTGTGCTTTTGTTTGGGGAAACTTGGAGGAGGAAAAAGTAAGTCGTGGTGTCAAAGAGCAGTGCAGAAGCCGAGTACGAGCACTAGCACTTGGGATTTGTGAAGGCATGCGGTTATAAAGAATGCTGACCGAAATGGGATTAGACCACTACAAGCAGTTTGAGTTGCAAACAAATAATCAATCTGCTATTAGTATTGCGAAAAATCCGGTCCAACACGACCGTACCAAACATGTGGAGATAGATAGACGCTTTATTTCTGAAAAAATCAACAATGAAGTTATCAAACTCGGCTATGTTCCTACAAAGCAAAGTTAGCCGATATTCCTATCAAGGCTCTTCCAAGAGTGGTTCTTGACGATCTTAAATCCAAGCTGGGAATCTACAATTTGTATTCACAATGTAGATAATTGTCATGTAAGTAGAGTTAATTCTTTTGTAAATATCTAAGTAATCTAAATATCCTATAACTCTAATCTCTTAAGGTAGTTTAGATAGTTTATAACTATTATCTACTAAGTAGTTTAAATAACCTTCATCTCTTATCTTTTATAGGATCATATTCTATCTAGACTAATTTGAATTTTATTAGAACTCCTTGTACTAAATCTATTGTTAGGAATTTGGTACGAGGCAAAATAACCAAAGCGATAACGACATAGACCAAGACATGCACATGAGACAAGATTTAACGTAGTTCAATATAGCCTACCTCTACGGACGAGAGAAACGAACAATCCATTAATAACATAGAGAACCCGAAGAGTACAAATACATGATAATCCATGAAATCTCAAAACTTGGTGTACAAATCCCATGACCTGGGAACCAAAACAATCTTCTCAGCATCCCTACAATACCCATCTTTACAACGTAGGCACAACAGTTGTAAAGAACCTAAAAGTGGTTACATCTCTCTAGAGTAATTTCCCCTCTCTCATTCTCTTGTTCTCTCATAATTCAAAAAGTTAAACCTATTCTATATTTATAGACCCAAATACTTGGTCACCAAGAAACCTTATTCAATAAGATCTCTACCTAAAATAGATATTTACTGATTAAAGTAAATCCTAATTACCAAGTAATCTTCAACCACTAGAATTACAATAAAACCTAACTTAATTACCAATTAAAATTTGAGTCAAAATATAACAAATCTCCCCATTGACACAATTCTATTCGAGCATTGGTCTTCAAGTCTCCAACAGCTTCAATTTTTACGTAAGCCAAATATCCGTTGAAGCACCGCCGGCAAGTCTTCAACAACTCCAATTCTTACGTAGTATCCGTTGAAGTACCGTTGAGTTTTGAGAATATCTCCCCTACAACTGAAAGCTCTTTGCAGCAGTACTCCTCTTACATGTCTCCAACATCGCACCGCAAAATTTGTAGCAAAAATTCCTCTACAATCGCGCAGCTCAAACTATGGCTCATGACACCATTTGTTAGGAATTTAGTATGCGGCAAAATAACTAAAACGATAATGACATAGACCAAGATATGCACAGGAGATAAGATTTAACATGGTTCAGCATAGCCTACCTCCACGGACGAGGGAAACGAACAATCCACTAATAACATAGAGAACCCAAAGAGTACAAATACATGATAACCTATGTAATCCCAAAATTCGGTGTACAAATTCCATGACCCGGTAGAACCAAAACACTCTTTCCAACATCCCTACAATACCCGTCTCTACAACGTAGGCACAATAGTTGTAAAGATCCTAAAAGTAGTTACATCTCTCCAGAGTAATTCCTCCAATCATTCTCTTGTTCTCTCTCATTCTATATTTATAGACCCAAATATTTGGTCACCAAAACATCTTAGTCAATAAGATCTCTATCTAAAATAGATATTTACACATTAAAATAAATACTAATTACCAAGTAATCTTCAACCACTAGAATCACAATAAAACCCAACTTAATTACCAATTAGAATTTGAGTTAAAATATAACAAATCTCCCCCTTGACACAAATTCTATTCGAGCATTAGTCTTCAAGTCTTCAACAGCTTCAATTTTTACGTAAGTCAAATATCCGTTGAAGCACCGCCGCCAAGTCTTCAACAACTCCAATTCTTACATAGTATACGTTGAAGCACAATTGAATAGATTGAGAATTATTTTCCCTACAACTGAAAGCTCGTTGCAACAATCTCCTCTAGCATGTCTCCAACATTGCTCCGCAAAATCCACAACAAAAATTCCTCCACAATCGCGCAGCTCGAACCATAACTCATGATACCATTTGTTAGGAATTTGATATGCGGCAAAATAACCAAAGCAATAACGACATAGACCAAGACATGCACAGGAGACAAGATTTAACGTGTTTCAGAATAGCCTACCTCCACGGACGAGAGAAATGAACAATCCACTAATAACGTAGAGAACCCGAAGAGTACAAATACATGATAATCCATGTAATCCCAAAACCCGATGTACAAATCCCATGACCCGGTGGAACCAAAACACTCTTCCCAATATCCCTACAATACCATCTCTACAACGTAGACATAATAGTTATAGAGAACCTAAAAGTGGTTACATCTCTTTAGAGCAACCCCCTCTCTCATTCTCTCTTTCATAATTCAAAGGCTTACACCTAGTCTATATTTATAAACTCAAATACTTGGTAACCAAGAAACCTTATTCAATAAGATTTCTACCTAAAATAGATATTTACTCATTAAAGTAAATCCTAATTACCAAGTAATCTTCAACCACTAGAATTACAATAAAACCTAACTTAATTACCAATTAAAATTTGAGTCAAAATATAACATCTATATATAGTTGGCATGTATGTACTCTTCAAATCAATTTCAAGGAAAAACAGTGAATCAAATTGATCACTGCCCAAAATACTTCTCTTTATTTCCTACACAAGACCTCACATTCACGGTACAATAAGGAAAACAAACCATCAAGAGAAATAACAACAGGTCCAGTTGGTAAAGCTTTTCCGTCCTACATAATTTCAAAGTCGGACCATTTTAATAAGATGGTTTCCAAATGTTATAGCTTGTCTCTTCAGTTGATACTTTCGCTATTGCCTTTTTGTTTCCATAAGGAAAATGTAAACATTGTATTCAGGCTATTAGACTACCTGTTTCAGGTTGAGTAAAAAATTTTTGGTCAAATATGCTTGAACAATTGCTCGTGCACTGAGAAATAGAAGTTGATATCCATTCTCCTGTAGTGAACATACAATTTAGTGCTTTACATCACATACAGAAGGAAATCATTTAGTTAATATGCATGTAAAAATATGTTGGTTAATGGAATAAACTGAAGAACCACATTGTTGTCATAAAAAAATAAAAAATAACCACACATGTTGAGAATTAACCATTTAAACCAAACTCCATTGTTATAGGATGTTAGAAGGCCGTGTTCCCTGCAAACAGTATTGTGTTTGTGTATACACGCATATGTTAGTGGAGTGGGGGATAAAGATGGACATAAATGCAACAAATGAGAGAGAATTCTACCCATATCTAACCTAAGAAGTGCAGACATACATTTCACACACACACAAGGGGGGGTTGTTAAGGGGCATAACGGTGACAGGATAATGTTCATATTATCATGCCTCTAAGGTTGACAAAAGTTGCTCTATAAACTTGCATTAGAAAACCTGACAAAAGAATAGATCATCATTTGCATAGGTGGGAAATTTTAAAAATAAGAAATAGTAAAAGCAAAGCATAAGGAAAACATGAGCCAAGTTTTCTTTCAGTTGTGATGAATCTGAAAAAGGGTGGAGCAATTTCCTAGATATAGTTATGCTTGACAGTCCACAGAAGAACAACAGCTCAATTAAGTCAGGTTGAACAAGAAACAATGAGAAAAAGCACACCTTAATGGCAGAAAAAAGATGAGCTACACCAGTTTGTGTCCAATCCCTTCCAACTAAAGGCATAAACTGGCCTAAAACGTCAGAACTGAAAGAAACATGTCAAGGTTATTGAAATACCCATCCTGTATTACTGTACAATAAGGAAAGATTTCAGAACAAATCAATTCTAGAATGCTCATTCCTGCTTCGATACTAAGGATAACAATGGAAGGTATAATATCAGCTGTGAATGCAAATATATGGCTAATTTTCTCTGTTCTCTCCGAGTCCAGTATAATTTATTAGTTCCAATGTCATCATAGTCATATCATAATGATAGTATCGAAAATTATCTACCATTTCCATAATATTAACATGATAAGATTCAGAGGTAGTTTAGACAGGTCAATAAAATGGGTGAAACAAGATAACTTTAAAGAATCCAGAGTGATAATATCAGGAGAAAAAATCCTTACCTGGTAATAGTTCTGTCCACGTCAGAGATTACAATCTTCACATTCCACTTCCACAAGTAAAGATGAGCATCAACCTGTTAAAGATGCACAGGTTTTTAGGGTAAGATTTAAACATAACATAAACCTTGGAAATTCACCAGAAGAATTGAATAGTAAATAATTCAAACCTGTTGCGTTCCCAGAACCCTGGTGGAGAAACTGAAAGTAATCATATTTTGACCATCTTTTTAAATTCAATGAAGCAATCTGCTCATTAGTGGGATTATTTGTCCTCACAAACTTTTTGCCTGGATATTCAATCCTTCCAGCGGATGCTGGAATTAAATCTGAAGGTGAATCTTGTAGAGAAGATTCAATATCAAGAAATACCTCCTCACTAGATAAATTGCTGCTACTCTTCTCATATGTTTTGACTCTTGTTAAGGAACTAGGCCAGAGCTTCCATCTGCGGCCAGAAGGTGCAGAAGTGAACATAGAATCATCATATTTTGGTTTTGATGACTCGTCTAGTTCAACATGGATTGCATCTTGGGGATCAACAGCTAACTCTAGACCAAATGCAGCCATTCCGAGAACAATAGGAGCAGCTTTTTCCCATGGCAAGTACATCCCCCTAAATCGGATGATTAGATTTGCCTTCTTAATAATTGATATTGCATTCTTTTTGTATTCCTCCTCTGGCATGCGGTGTGCGTCAAAGACTTCTGCTGCAGCATCTGATCCCATACCAGCATGAAGTTCATTCCCACAGAATGAGATCTCAAATCCTGGAAATATAAGGTGAGAATGAGAGCAAAAAATAAGAGTTAAATAATTAAAGGAGGCAACGCCCATAGCTCCTTACCCATGCTAGTATGAGCTTCTATCACTTTAGCGCAAGTTGTTTTGGTTTCTACAATCTCACTTTCGCTACTCTTATCCTCAGGTGCAGGGCTTTGCAGACTGCCATTCTCTCCTTCAGTTGCTGCTGATGTACCAAACAGTCCATCTCTCGATTCAGAGTCATTTATAACCAAATTAACAGATGTATTGTTAGAACCCATATAATCTGTTTCCGACACATTCTTTTCAAGTGGTAAATCAGGAGATCCATTTTGTAGGAAGAATTGGGCCTACAGTAAGAAGACAATACATCTTTATTTCTGGAGTCACCACTTGCTCCATTTTCAGTTTCGCCAACTTCTGGAGTGCAAGAAGGTTTATCTTGTGAACCCTGAACTTGTAGTGGGCTATCTATTTCTTCAGAAGTGGTACTTTCACCATGTCTGCCCAATTCAGATAATTCAAGGCAGCTCTTAAAAACATCCTCGTTAATATGCACAGATGCGTCTTCAACGCCACTTCGCCTGATAAATCCATTTTCATGGTTGGAAAGGTTTTGAGTTTCTCCAGTTTCACAGGCATGCTCCCCCCCTTCACCTGAACCAGTAGAATCACTGTTCAAGCTGCATACAATATCAGAAGAATCCTTAGCTGCTGCAGAATTGAGCTTAAAAATAGAGTCAGCATCCGACACATTGTCACCTGAACTAAATTCCCTTTTACCCTCACAAAAGGGAGGTCCTTCACCTGGTCCTATATGGAACTGAGGTTTGCTTAGTTGCACATTTTCAGCACTCTTGTCTGATGCCGAAACAGGGGCTGTAATTATATGGCCATCTACACTGAACAAGACAACTTCTGAACCTAAACCTTGTGCTTCACCAAAATCCACACTACCCAAACCCTCATATTGGCCAGACTCATATTCCGACAAATTAACCAAACCCTCTTGAGAGAACATGTCATCTTGAAAGTCATAGAACATAGTATTAGATTCTACCCTTTCAAGACGGCTTTGACTTGTACCATCACATTCATCCCTTAATTGAGCCACCTAGGAATCTGAGACAACTCCAACCTCAGAATCTTTGAAATCTCCACTTGTCTCAATTCCTTCACCAGAATCAACCTCCCTTGAAAAATATGCTTGCCCGGAGTTATCAAGACACATATGGAAATCTGCTTCAACACCGTTAACAGTTATACGAACACCCTTCTGGCCCCCCTTTAAAACACCCTGAAACTTCCCAAACCGAACATACCAGGGTGTGCTCCGAAAAGTCCCATCTGGTTGCTGAACAACAATTATATCAACAGCTCCACCAAAAGGATGGAAAGGCGTAGCAACAGAATATACACCTTGTGAAATTAAACTCCCAACTTTGCTAACCACATTCATTTGTAAAAGATAAACCTTTCTTATATTAACAAAAAATCCTTTTGCTGGTGAAATCACTCAATGATATGTATACTTTACCTTCAGGTATCTGCATTCCACTCAAAATAAAACCGAGTCAACATTAAACCATAAGATGCTTCCCCTTTAACCAGCAAGAGAATATTTTTCTAAGTATACAAAAAAGGAAAACATGCCCGGGAACCTATCAGCTGCCATTTTCGTACCAAATATTGAAATCCAAATTTCACGAATATTATATGAAGTATAATTCCAATATAGAATGTTAAAACATATTTCTCATTAAAGAATCCAAGCTTAACCCTTAGAAACACAATAAATAAATAAAAATGGAAGCTCCAATTATTTCTACTCCAATTTTCTTAGCAACCAAACACAAAATAGAAGTCGATTATAGAGTTAGAGAAATCAAACAAGACTGATAACAGACAGATAGACGGCAGTGAATTTAAACGACGAAAATTGTGGAAAAACAAATCAAACTTTCTAATTCGAAAATTTAGCAAATATAGAAATACAACAGTCAAAGTCAAAGTCATTGAACTTACAGATGAAAAGTAGCGCAAAAGAAGAATTTCCGGCGAAGGATCAAACTCTGAGCCGCAAATCAAAACAATTTCTGTGATTATCTCTTTACTGTGATTGATGAATGATGATAATGATGATGATGCAACAATCCGACGCCGTTAAGATTCTCTCAGAGCTTCCAATTTTTAGTTTTTAGGAAAGGAGTCAGCAGATGGCAAATAGTTGCTAACCGTAACCGCCACGCAATAAATTGGCGAATTTAGGAGAATAATGTTGCTGTGAAAAAGAATTTGGAAAATAGGGTTCTTCACTTTAATTTGGTTTCTACGGCAAAAAAAAACATTGTGAGTGCAAGAATTTTTTAGAAGTCGTCCGTAATATTTTTTATTATTTTTTTTGATTTGATATGACCGTAAGGTTTATATTTTTTTTATGGAACGCCTCCTACAAGAGGCGTTATCTACAACATTATTTTCTACGTTGCATGGGAATCACATGGGGAAGAGACAGTGCTGCATGATTCAATTTTGCCTAAGGAAGCTTTGCCCTGAATATCTCTTGCAGGAGGCGTTCATGGCGTCAACAACTATGTATGCAAGCGTAGCATGCAGCTTTCGCAGGCTACAGGCGTAGCATGATGACTCGTGAACGTGTTCTGCAGAAATTGTCCATTTTTAAACAGTGTTCATGCACCCGTGAATGTGTTTTACAGGAATCGTCCATATTTGAACAATGTTCACCCATTCTTCTATGTAATGTATGGACGGGGTGGGTGAGGGGAGGAGTAAAAAAAAGTTGGAGGGTAAGAGTTCAAAAAGGCATCTTTGAGGTTTTGAGGTTAGTATTTTTTTTATATATATTTATTTAATTTATGTTTTTTTTTATTTAATTATTTATTATTTAGGGGTCGAAATAAAAAATTGTTGGAGCGTAGGAGTTCGAAAAGGCAGCTTTCGTTTTGGGAGGTTAGTATTTTTTATATTTATTTATTTATTTATTTTATGTTATGTTATTTATTTATTTATTTATTATTTGACGTGGTAATATAAATTTTTATTTTTGTATAGGTAATTCAATTTTGTTGAAAAAATATTTATCAGATTTCGGTGAAAATTTTTAATTTTGTCGTATATTTTGCTTAATGAATCATCAAGTAAGTTTTTTTTAACTAGTAAAATTTGAAGTATTTTTAGTCATCTATAGTACTATATTAGAAATTAATTTTTTAGGGATGTTAAGTTAATTTCATAATTAACTCTCTAATTCATAATATTTGGATTAAAATGGCCTAGATTTTTATTTTTTCCTTGTAAATTATTGTTGATGTCATTTTTTATATTTACGATTATTTATAATATTTAAAATAATTGATCAATAAATCAAATACTAAAAATTATTAATATTATATACCAAAAAAATACATACGTTTATGGAACAAACGCTAAATATAGTATAGTAAAGTAGTTATTTATACTTCCCTTAGATGATATTTTTTTATATAATAAATTTGTATACTAATAACAAATAATATTGTTACACGAGCTATTTTAAATACTAATAATAATATTTTATAAAATATTAGCTATTTAATTTAATTAGTAATATAATTTAGATGATGTTTGCATTCTAGATGATAATATATAAGCAATAACGTTCATTATATAATATTAAAAAAATCTAAATAGTTAGTTGTTTTGTAGTTTATTCTATTTAATTTTAGTAAGTAGTAGTAACAACCTTAATTATTTGTTTAGCTATTTAGTTAATTTTATGGTAGATGACATGTGTGACATGGGTATTATTTAAATACATGGATATTATTTAAATAGTTGTTTTGCAGATTAGCTAAAAATATGGCATCTGAACAAGTTTTGTTACACATTGATCAAGTTCACATCTCTTCTCATCTTGTAAGTAAACTTATAAGTTGTTTAATTATTTGTGAATTCGTAATTACCATTTTTTTTCATTCTAATTAATTATTAAAATAAATTTATTACAAGACAATCATCGCTTTCGACCTCGACGAACGATGCCGATGATACCATCTGATTGCATATTATTTAGTTGCAGATTGTCGGATTTTATAATGTAACATTTCTTCAGGGATATAAGTTGGTCCCTGGGTTGATAACAGCGCTTATTGAACGGTGGAGACCAGAAACTCACACATTTCATTTTCTAGTCGGGGAATGTACGATAACCCTACAAGACGTAGCTATACAACTTGGTTTCCCAATAAATGGGAATGCAGTGGTAGGATCTGATAGCTACAATGTATTTCAATTGTGCAATACGTTACTCGGGAAAGTACCTTCTGTGTCAGATGTGAGAGGGGCACGTGTAAGATTGTCATGGTTGGAGAATGAATTCAAGGTAACCGAGAACTCTACTGAAGAAGAAGTCATTTATGCCGCGCGGGCATATATGCTTCACATTATTGGAGGTACATTAATGCCAGATAAATCTGGTAGTTATGTGCACACACAATATCTGCCATTATTGGCAAATATTCAGAAAATACGCCAATATAGTTGGGGATCTGCTATATTAGCATTTTTGTATCATGAAATGTGTAAGGCGGCAGTTCTTCATAACAATAATAAAAACGTGGATATCGGTGGATGTCTTACTTTGCTCCAATCTTGGGTATGCCATAGACTTCCTTATTTAACGCCGGTTTGCAGATCACCCATTGAATATACACTTGCAGGAAGGTAATACAATGAATAAAATTTTGTTGTGAATATGTTATTGATTATTAGCTTTATCTAAAATTACTTAGAATTAAATATTTAATTTCTATGCAGATGGAAGCATGATATGAGAAAAGCGGGGGTGGTGCACAATAATGTTGTAGATATACGACTCCAGATCGAATCTGAAGGAAGAAATCAGGTATCATAATTTTTTTTAAATACACTCCTAGCTTATTGTCTTTCATTTTATTATATAAATAAATATATTACGTAATTTTATTTACAGTTTATTTGGAGGCCCTACGAAAGTGAATAAGCGATTTCTTGCATACCACTAGATGTGTGGGAATTTTCTACATTTTGGGGTGCGGTTATACCGTTGATCCATTTTCTATTGTGGAGTATCAATGTGCTGATCGAGTGTTGCAGCAATTCAACTTTTCCAGCCTATTCCTAAACCTCCGATTGATGTTGAGTATATACATACTCAAGGTTTGAGTGACGAGCTAGAAGATTATGTCATTGCTCTATGGAATGATAGAACAAGTTGGCTCCTAGAAGATTGTACTCCAATTGAAGACGATGCTTTTGATTGTTATCCAAAGTACTCGAAGTGGTTTAATAATAATGGAAAACCATTCTTGGTAGGCCACGAAATGAGTCAAAAATGGCAGATGGAGCATAGATGTTCATATCAACATGTTGACAGAATATTTGAACCTGATCAGAGCTTGCCACAACCACCAAACGATACAACAATAAATGCACCTACGGATTGGTCTCTATGGGGGTCAATACATGCGTCCACAATAACTGTAGAGGGATTATCTGAACCTACTAATCCTTGGGTGCAGGCACGTCGTAGATATCCAACAACATTTGCTGGTAGCTCATCATCTTATCCAGGCCAGGATAATGATATATACATACCATCATTTGAGCATCATCAAGCACATGGATATGGTCATAACATGAGTGTTGATAGTATGGCATCTCTGTTGTCGACTACGACCATTTCAACTCCATTATTTGCACCAAATATGTATTCTACACCGCCTGCCATGCAAAGTATAGATGATCAGGTCAATCAGGATGAGCAGGCTCCCAATCACCCACAATTTCCATGACGAATGGTACGAGCCCCTCGACGGTATGATCAAACGACATCTCTACATCGACAAGAATTACCAAGGAGGAAGAGATAATTTTATGGTTGATTAAGAAACATTAAAACTTGTCTTCTTTTTTAATCATGACATTAATAACATTAAGTCTAATATTTGTTCGGACTTTTCAAGTTGTTTCGACTTTAATTTATTTTTGAAGTTTTTTGGACTTTGATTTTGCTTGTACAATAGATTGCCAAATAATTTTGCTTGTACAATAAATTGCCAAATAATTTTGCTTGTACAATAGATTGCCAAATATTTCAAAACCAAAAAACATTTTAAAATAAGTTCACATTAACAAAAAAATTAAGTTGATGGTCCAACACGATAGATGGAAATGTTGGATTTGTTTGGATACTTATTTTTTTGTGTGACTTGGTCCTCTACAAAGTGTACAATGCTTTACTTGAACTCCTCCTTCTTTGTCATCCGAGTCATCCGAGTCATCCATATTCATATGAATGCGAGTGGAAGTCGGTCGACCCTTCAACTTTCTACGAAGCTCTGGATTTGGTAACCATTCTTCGTATATTGGCTCTACCGGCCAATAATCTTGGTTCGAGATAATGTTGAACCAAAATCTGTATATATTTGCCATAGTTTGCAAGTTATAGCACTCACCTGCAAACTTGTAAGGGTCCATATGAATGTGCATACAAGCGGCGTGTGTGTGAGAGTAGGGGTATCTAAATGTTTAAAATTCACCACAATCACATCATCTCTGATTAAGGTTTATGGTGAACATTCTTTGCTCACCTCGAACCTTGGCTTCGATAGAAAATTCAAAATTATTTGGGTCGAATGTTCAGACTCTCATAGAGGTGGCATCCGCTTGAAGAGTGATCATTCTATCCTGCAGAGTTTGAGACCAATTTTGTCCACTATTTATCCGGGCGTTAACTTCATGCCCTTTATCGGACCAAACTTTACCCAATCTGAAGTAAGTCTCCCATACAATACTTGTAATTGGGAGATGATGTGTTCCTTTAAGGACCAAGTTTATAGCCTCAGCAAGGTTAGTTGTCATATGGCCAAAACGAATACCTTCATCATAGGTTTGTGACCATATTTCCCTAGGGATGTCATTTGCAAAATTAAATACATGTTGACCATGTCACCTCAACCTTCTTATCCTCGCATCGAATTTTGCTTGAACTAGTTCATACCCTATTTAAAAAAAATGTTAGTTAAATCAAATAAGAAACGTCAACTCAAAAATAAATTAATATAATTTTTATAAAAAATGAATAACAATTTACCCGCACCTAAGATCTCTTTCCGGATCTGATTGTTTCTGAAACGCGTCTTCGCATTTGCTGCAATATGCCATACACAATATGCTGGATATGCATACGGCGGCTTCCATAAACTCCCCTCTCTGTCAATTACTGATAAGAGTGCAATCCCTATATCATAAATCATACAAATCCCTTCACCTTTTACTACATGGTTGAGTAAATGTTTAAAAAAAATTCCTATCCATCAGCATCTTCTTTTTCTACTATAACAAAAGCAATTGGGAATATATTACTGTCTCCATCTTGTGCAACGGCCACGAGTAATATATGACCGTACTTCCCATACAGCCAGGTACCATCCACTTGAATCATGTGTTTGCAAAATGGGAACCCCTCAATGCACGCATTGAACGCCTAGAATAACTTACTAAATATCCTTTTACCAGGAAGTAGTGCGCCTTGTAAGTTGTACGTCGGTTTGTTTCGTATTCTACCATGGTTCCTGGGATGAATATTTGTATTGCTCGTAAAAGTGCTGGTAGATCATTATACGATTTATCCCAATCACCATACACCTGCGTCATCGCCTTTTGCTTTGCCATCCATGTCTTGTAGTAAGATGGAATATATCCAAGCTGATTCCTGATGGATGCTACTAACACTGCAATTGAAATCCTTGGATCCTTTTCAACCAATAGCCTAGTGTAGGCACATATTAGATCATAGTCTAAATTAATGTAGTCTTGTGATAATGATATATTTGAATATGTGTGTTGCTCATTGAACCGTGTTACCTCTCATATCTGACTCCTCTGCCAGTATGGAATTCTTATCCTCCAAGGACATTTGCTCTTCCAATTAATACACCTGGCGTAATATGTAGCCTATCAGACTCAACAACACATGATCTCGTATGTCGTTTGATGTAGTACTCTTTAACTGCCAGCTGGGCATCTTCTTTCGTATCAAATTGAGCCTTCAGTACCAATTCCCCATGGTTCGAAGATGATGAAGAACAAAATACGCGCCCTTCATATTCTGGATATCGCATTGCAGCATAGTCTACCTCATACATACGGGCTAGAGGTTCATAAGCTGGATAAATGGATTACGGTTGCTCGGGCTCCGGTTCAACATAACCCCAAACAGGCTGATCATTTCCTAACCCAAGCTTAGCGACAGCCACAGCCCAAACATCATCTTCAATATCCAGACCATTACCCTTACTCGCATCTGTCATAACAGCCTCAACATCATCAGCATCGAGTAAATGAACGTCATCATCTTCCATAATAGGTACAATAATTTCTTCATCCTCACTGAAATCAAGCGATTCACCCCAACGACCAACTATGATTTCAGTATCACAATATGTTGATGAGCTCATTCTAACTACATATTGAAAAAGAAAACATTTAAAAACATATATTAAAATATTGTTATTAAAATTTGTTAATACAAAAAAATTTCATATATGTAACAAAAACATTAACTATTAAGAAATTATTAACTAATTAAAATTTAATAAATGACAAAAACTTACTGGATTTGACGAGAAACCAAAAAATTTCCTCTCAATCCTTCAACAAAAATTAATTTACTTATTACTAACATTATTATTTAAAATTAAGCATACAAATTTATTTTTTCCTACCTTAATAATTTCTTGATTACTGAATAGTTAAATAATCGTATAACAATATCTTCTAAGGCAAAATGTATGTTTCTAATTAGTTAAAAAATATATTTTTTGGTAAAAATATTATCTAAGTACCAATTAAATTTACTAACTACTATATTACTAAATAAATAACTAAAGAATACTTAAAATTTAGATTTCGGTTAAAAATAAAACCTGAATTGATTGCCCTCTCTTGTTTATCACATGAATCTCATTTTTTTCTTTTAACCTTAATTTAGATTTGGGTTAAAATTTAAATTTTAACTATTATCTAAAATAAACTAAATAGGGGAATAATAATTTATAAAAATTTATCCGAGGTTAACCAACTAAAAATTACTAACTAATAACTAAATAACTAAAAAATACTTAAAATTTAAATTTCGGTTAAAAATAAAATAAACTTACTTGATAATTCACTGAGCAAAATATATGACCAAATCTAAAATTTTCTCCAAAGTCTGATAAATCTTTTCTTCACCAAAATTGAATTCCTACACAGATAAATATTTATATTAACAAAAAAAAGAAATATATTCACAAAGTTTATAAAAAATTATAAACATAAATAATAAATAAATAAACCAGAAAAAAATAAACTTTAAAAAACCTGAAATGATTGCTACCTCTCTCTTGTTTATAATTTGTATCTCAATTTTTTTCTTTTAACTCAGCATCCAACCATGCACTATATAGAGGAATATATTACTTACTAATTAGTTAAAAAAATATTTTTTTTCGTAAAACTATTTTCTAAGTACTAACTAAATAGGGGAATAATTTATAAAAATTTATCCAAGGTTATATTACAAACTAAATTACTAACTAATAACTAAATAACTAAAAAATATTTAAAATTTAAATTTCGGTTAAAAATAAAATAAACTTACTTGATAATTCACTGAGAAAACTATATGACCAAATATAAAATTTTCTCCAAAGTCTGATAAATCTTTTCTTCAATAAAATTGAATTCCTACATAGATAAAAAATTTATATTAACAACAACAAATATATTCACAAAATTTATAAAAAAATTATAAACATAAATAATAAATAAATAAACCAAAAAATAAACATAACAAAACCTCATTGTCCCGGCTCTTGTTTGTGATCTTTTTCTCCCTTTTTTTCTTGCTATTCCAGCGTCCAATTCCAACCATGCATTTTATAGAGGAAAGGCGGGCAAGTTGATCGAGGAATAAACTGTCTCCCTACAAACCCCAATAATGAAAAAAGCTAAAGCTGCCTCCTGCCTGCCAATAATGGACGTGCTTGTAAGGAACGCCTCCTGCAGGATAACTTAGCAGAAAATGTGCACACTTTGTAAACCGATCGACAACTACTGTAGACTCTCTAGGTGAATGTTGGCAAAAGTGGCAGAAAATACGTATTAGAAAATGTAAAAATGTGCCAAAAGGAGTCTTTTGCGTGCAAGTATACACGGTCTGCAAGTAATACAATTGGTAAGCTGAGTATCGTTTCTGCAGAGATTGACATGGAATTCAATTGCCTTGATTGTTACTTGCCTTAAGGAAAAGTTGTTTGTTTGGAATGGTTTTGGAAAATAATTAAAAAGTAAAGAAATGAAAGTAAAGTAAAGACGTTGGCAAGGAAGGTGTTTTAGTGAATGATGAGCGTTGGCAGGGAATGCTTGGTTTTCACGCTATTCATGCCGTGCTAGTCTTTAACAACAACCTATCTTGGCATTGTTTGCCGAGCAGATTCAAAATTAGCAAAGCCTCTCTCGATAGTCATTGCCTTAAATTGATCATGTGCAAGCCCCTATATCTCTATAGTGCATGCTTTTAAATAAATCAATTTGATTAAGATCTGATCTATACTCCTAAGGGTTAGATTTCACTCCCAAAGTAAGTTCATCTACTTGAACGACTTCTCTCGAAGCTTCTCTCCTCAGTATTCGTTGCCAACCCAAGTCTGTTAAGATATTAAGGTGCAATTGGCCAACAGTGCCAGCTCTCGCTTGGCAGAGTATTTAGGAAATATTAATGTTTGCCGGATAGATAAAACTTTGCAAAGGCAGATTTATTATTAAAAACTAAAGCATGAAAATAATATAAAACCCAAACATCCCCTACCAACTATTAAATTAGTTCATGGTGAGGGATTTAACCAACATTCCACAAACGTTTTTGAAATACATCATCCTTAAAAACAAGATAAAATAACTTAAAAGAGAGAATGGGCTAGAAGGGGTCTTTCGATGCAACCCTTCAAGATCCAGGCTTCTCGTCCAAGTTGGTCGGACCACCCTTCCACGGTGCAACCGATTGTCAGTCATCGCACACCATCTCCTCATGATCCAACCTTTTTCTTTCCTCAAGTCTAGCTTGGTTGGTGTTTAAATAGGCGTGCAAGGAAGGGATATGACTAGCTCTTCAAATTTTGAATTTCAACTGCCCAAGGGATAAGGGATTATCTTCTTATCCAAATTTGAATGAGAGTTGATCAGGCTAAGGCTGAAATCATCCTATCGACGCTGCCCTGGCATCCAAGCTTGGCATGAATCTGCCAACAAATCATGGCACCACTTTATCCGCTATTTTTTGGAGATTGTTCCAATTGCTATTTTTGGAAGCCTAATCATTTCCTATTTTTGGGGTCGAACCACTTCTTGGCGTGGCATCAAGTTCACTTCTCTGCCATCCGGTGCTTGGCATTGTCTGGTCTATCTGCGCCAACAACACTCGGCTTTCTCTCTGGCATTCCTTCCCGAGGTGCTTTCCTGGGCCAAATCCTATGCCAAACCTGCTACATTGCGAACAAAACAACCCTTCACACTGGCATAGACAGAATTCTAAACTCCCTATGTAAATGCATGGTTTTAACATCCTAATGCAACTAAATGTACCTAAAACAAGCAAAAGCATTGTAAGATTAACATTAAAAATAGTACTTTTGGAGAGGTAACACACCCCCAAACCTAACTCATTACTTGTCCTCAAGTAATGCAAATAAAATAAAAATGTGAAAAAGTTACCTCAATAAAATTTTGGTTGAATGCCAACATGTGCGGGCAAGCATAATTTAGCTCTATTTCTATCCTTAGTATCTCAGTGCAATAATGCCAAGCAGGTAGTAATTCAAGTGCAGCAATATAAATCTAGTCAAAGTTCATGAAGAGTGTATAAGTGTAGGCAATATGCATCAAGTATCTTTTCACTCTCTTAGACAAATTTTACCACCTAAACTCATATTTGTTTTTTTATTATTTTTTTATTTTACCAAGGGTTTCTGCTGGCATTCTTTTAAGCTTGCTTCGTGACACTTTTAGCGTGAGAGATAAGAGGGAGCATACCACGAATCCCCACCTTAATCTAGACATCACTAGGCTTTCTCTTCAACTCATACCCTCAGGTTTTGGACTTGAGAACAAAGAGGGAGCAAACCACGAAGCCCCAAGTAGCTTATTATCCTAAGGTAGAGGAAAGTTCTATTTTTTTTCTTGCCTTGGTAGAACATTGCTGCCTTATTTATTTCTTTTTACCCTGGAATCATTTTTTTTCATATCTGAGCTTAGTTTCAAAAAGTCTAAGTTTGCTAAAGGACTAGATACATACTACGTGTTAAGTGTAAGTTCAATTTCTTAAACTAGGGATCAATTGCCAAGCCACCTGGCATACTATTCCGCTGGCATGGCATGACAACTAAAGATTAAAATTTCCTCATTGGACAGACACCTAGATCAAATTAAACTTGCCTAACAATTGTTAACATTTTTCAAAATTGAACCGAGGCAAAATTTTCCTTTTTTTTAGTGGTTCGATATGCATCTATTCTAAATGACCTAGATAGCATGTCAACAGAAAATTAAACATGAAATGCATGGCATAAATGTAAAGAAATGCACACCCCTAAACCCAAGATGTGCATTGTCCCCAATGTATGAAACAACACATATATACAAAAGAAAAATAGAATAAAATAAAATGCATGATCATGTAAATGCAATGAAATGTAAAGGAGTTTAGGAAGAAGAGGACTCCCCTTCGGAGACTTCTTCTCGTGTGACTCGGGTTTTTCTCTTTATAAATGGCCCACGATCAGGGGTAATTCTCTTTCTTCCTTTCATTGTTGGCTTTACGACGGTGGAAGCTCCAACATCCTTGAGGACTTCCTCTATAATTTTGGCAGGGTTTGATGCGATAGGAGTAGCAGTGGCATCGGACTAAGCAGGCTCCACTGGTGGCGTGGCAGGCTTCTTAGCAGACTTTGCTTTGGCAACTTGGTTTTGGGATCCTTTGATTCAATCTTAGAGTCAAAACTAGCAGGCTCAACTTGAACTAGAGACAGTGGGACTGTAGCATCAGACTCTGAACTGGCTGGCATAACTGGACTAGCTGAACTGGCTGGCATGGCTTCATCACTGGCAGAGGGCTCGACAGAGAAATTTGGGAATTCTGGCACAACATCAGAGGATATTTTCTTGAGAGCTTCCCTGATTATCACATCCCTATCCTATTTGTAATGTCGTAGCTTGACATTAATCTCCTCAGCATTTTCTAGCTTTTGTAGAATAATCTCTTGGTGTTGGTGAATTTGGGACAGTATTGCCAGTGAACTGTCTGGTACAGTTTCTGGCATGGTTGTTGGCGCGACCCTTGACTTCTTGGGCTTTGGCCTAGGTGCCCTTACCTTTCCCTTGCCCTTGTCTTTGGGCTCGGCAGCAACTAAATTCTTCCATATAGCTGCAGTAATCGTTGTTCTTTTGATCGTTTGCCCCTTATCCGTATCCAGCCTTGGCACATCATGGAGCATACAAATGTTAGAAATCAATAAAGGGAAAAACAAGATGCCAGTACCTTTCACTGCGCACTTGTAGGTTTCCTCAATAATAAGCTTGCCAACATTGATTTTGTACCCCAAAAAATGGAGTGCCCCTTCACCGTACGGTGCCCCTTCGATGACACTGTCCATACTGTGCCAGGCTCACACAGATCTGTCAGCAACCTCTTTCTCTTGGCAGCGTTCATTGAATCAGCGTACTCGAAGTACTTATCCTCTGCACCATCTAACTCAAATATATTATTGATAAACCCTTCATCGAAACGAACACATTTACCTCTAATCATCAAGAATGGTGAATCCTTGGTCACAAGGTACGCATAGAATTCTTGGACGATTGTGACATAGACCTCCCCCCTTTGCTGGCAGAATGTGCAAGTTAATCATAGACATAACCTCTGAAGAGAAGTCGGTTGTTGCCTCCGTTTTGAATTCGAATTGCTTCTCGTAGCAAAGCTCCTCGAGGCAAAGTTGGATTCGAACTTTTTCTCGATCTCCTCGTTGAAGAATTGCTTGAAGGGAGTAGAGGAAGAAGTCATTGAAACTCGTTGAAGAAACTTGAAATGGTGATGAAGAAAAAGGAGGATTTGGATTTTTCACTTGCTTATCGAAAGGAAAGTAAAAAGTTAGAGAGTTGTTTGGGTTTCTTTTAACCGGCTATGTGAGAAAGTGAAAGGTTTTGGGTTGGTTGAGTGTTTTAGTAGGAGTAGTAATTAGGGATAATGATGGGGAATAGAAAAGAATTAATTTAAAAAGAGGTGGAGTGATAAGGTTGAAGTGATAAGGTGATAGGTGATAAGATAGGGTAAGGATTGGAGTGATAAGGTAATTGATTTAAAATTTAATTTTCAACCAAAATTTTGGGCGGCTAGGGTTTAAAGTCAAATAAAATAACTCTCTCTTATTTTACTGGGCCGATAAAACTAAGGTTTTCTTTTTTCTCTTTCTATCTTTTGCATCGCTGCATGCCAAGCTACTTTGGCACTGCGTCTGGCAGACGTTTCTATTGACGCGTTAACCCCTGCCAGTGACCCTGGCAGTGTTCCTGGCACAATGAATCTGCGCAACTCAAAGGAAACCTTTCAACACATTAAATGAATAAAAAAACGAAACTTAAAAAGAAAGAAAAAAAATTAAAACCTAAAAAAACAAAGAAAAACACTAACCTAATATTTACAAAAGTTCAAACCTGATGGATTTTTCATGTTACCTCTTCCAAGAGGATCACCTCTTTGGCATTGTTCTGATAACCTTCCATGTAGTGGTTCAAACGTTGGCCATTCACCTTAAAGATTTTGTCCGTCTTCAAATTTTTGATGTCCACAGCTCCATGAGCATAGGGCTTCACAACTTCATAAGAGCCCATCCATCTTGATCTAAGTTTCCCTGGAAACAACTTAAGCCGTGAGTTGAATAACAAAACACGTTGCCTACCTCAAACTGTCTTGGCGTTATCCTACTGTCATGCCAACGTTTTGCATTTTCCTTGTAGATCCTAGTGTTCTCATAAGCTTGTGTTCTGAATTCCTCCAACTCGTTTAGGACTAGTAACCTTTTTTATGTAGTAGCTCTCCATGCCATGCCAAGTGTTCTGATGGCCCAGTAGGCTTTATGCTCAAGCTCTACTGGCAGATGGCATGGTTTTCCGAAAACAAGTTAAATGGTGACGTACCTAAAGGAGTTTTAAATGCGGTCCTGTAAGCTCACAAGGAGTCGTCTAGTCTCAAGGACCAGTCTTTCTTTGATGGATTAACAGTCTTCTCTAAGATGTTTTTGATCTCCTTATTTGAAATCTCGGCTTGCCCATTCGTTTGTGGATGATATGCCGTGGCAATTCTCTACTGTATACCATACCTGCACAAGGCCTTAGAAATTAAATTACATTTAAAATGAGTGCCCTCATCATGAATAATCACTCTAGGGGCGCCAAATCTAGTAAAAACATGCTTATGTAAGAACTTGGCAATGGCCTTGGCATCGTTTGTTGGTAGAGCAACAGCTTCTAACCACTTAGATACGTAGTCAACAGCCACAAGAATGTATACATTACCGAATGAGGGTGGAAAACGACCCATAAAGTCTATCCCCCATACATCAAATAAATCCACATGCATAATGTTTTGAAGTGGTAGTTGGTGTCTGCCAGAGATGTTTCCTATCCGTTGGCATAGATCACATGCCTTGGCATACTCGTGGGTATCCTTATATAGTGTGGGCTAAAAGAATCCTGATTGCAGTACCTTGGCAGCAGTCTTTACCCCAGCAAAGTGACCTCCATATGGTGCGGCATGGCATAGATGCAATATGTTATGCTGTTCATCCTCAGGCACACACCGGCGGATCACTTGGTCAGCACACTGTTTGAACAATATTGTCTTGTCCCAATAGTATTACCTGACTTCCCGCAAGAACCTTTTCTTGGCATTGTATGCCAAGTATGGTGGCAGAATGTTACTTACCAAGTAGTTGACAATATCAGCATACCATGGCATTAACTGCAAGCAAATACTTGTCAGGAAATTCATCTCTTATAGAATTGGTCTTACCATCTTCAAGATGATGCTCCAAACGTAAGAGATGGTCAGCTACTAGGTTTTCACTACCCTTTTTGTCTCGAATTTCAAGGTCAAATTCTTGAAGTAGGAGTATCCATCGGATTAGTCTGGGCTTGGCATCCTTCTTTTCCAAGAGGTACTTCAATGTCGAATGATCTGTAAAAACCACAACATTGTTACCAATTAAATAAGATCTAAATTTGTCAAAAGCAAATACAACTGCAAGAAATTCTTTCTCGGTCGTAGAGTAGTTCAGTTGTGCTTTGTTCAAGGTTCGGCTGGCATAGTAGATGGCATAGAAAACCTTGCCATGCCTTTGTCCCAAAACTACTCCAACGACATAGTCGTTGGCATCACACATGAGCTTAAAGGGCTCATTCTAGTCTGGTGCCACGACTATATGGGCATTGATCAACTTTTCTTTAAGCTCTTGAAATGCTCTCAAACAAGAATCGTTAAATGAAAAAGTGGCATTATGTTTTAACAACAAGCATAAAGGTTTAGCAATTTTTGAAAAATCCTTAATAAAATGCCGATAAAAACCAGCATGTCCTAAAAAACTCCTTATACCTTTAATACTCGTTGGAGGCGATAATTGCTTAATTACCTCAACTTTTGCTTGATCCACTTCTAACCCTCTCTCAATTACCTTGTGCCCGAGAACAATGCCCTCCTTCACCATGAAGTGGCATTTTTCCCAGTTCAACACTAGGTTTGTCTCTATGCATCTCTTCAAGACTTGCTCCAAACTTCGAAGGCATTCCTCAAATGTTTTTCCAAACACTGAGAAATCATCCATGAACACTTCCATGTTGTGCTCGGTCATATTGGAAAAAATGGACATCATGCAACGTTGAAATGTTGTCGGTGCATTACATAGGTCGAATGGCATCCTTCTAAACGCAAATGTCCCACATGGGCATGTGAACATAGTCTTCTTTTGATCATCAAGGGTGATGGAAATCTGATTATAACCTGAATAACCATCCAAAAAACAATAGAAAGCTTTACCTGCCAACCCATCTAGCATCTGATCAATGAATGGCAATGGGAAGTGGTCTTTCCTCGTGGCATTGTTCAGCCTCTTATAGTCCATGCACACTCTCCATCCTGTGATAGTTCTAGAGGGGATTAACTCAGCCTCATTGTTTTGTACCATGGTCATGACATCCTTCTTTGGCACGCATTGCACTAGGCTAACCCAAGAGCTATCGAAAATGGGATATATAATCCTGGCATCAAGCCATTTTATGATCTCTTTTTTCACTACCTCTTTCATGCTTGGGTTTAGCTTTCTTTGGCCTTCAATGGTCTTGCCATGGTAATCCTCCAAGATAATCTTATGCATGCAAATGGTTGGGCTAATACCTCTGATGTCTGCCAAGGTCCACCCCAATGCCTGCTTATAGTCACGTAATATCACCAACAACCTCTCCTCCTGGTCATTGGCGAGACCAGTGGCAATGATCACTGGCAGAGTTGAGTGTTCACCTAAATAAGCATACTTCAAGTGATCTGGCAGTGGTTTCGGTTCGAACGCTGGTGGCTCCTCAATTGATGGTTTATGTGCCTTAATTTATCTACCAACCAACTATAATGGCTCAAAATAACTCGCCTCTTTAGCCTCCAAGATTGGTTCTTTTGGTTCCTCAAACAGATCAACTATGCCATCAAAATTGTTGACATCAAATTCTGTATCTTGGCATAACTGTGCCGTGTCCAAAGTATAAATGGACTCTATCATCTCCTCTGCTTGGCACTCATCAGGTTCATCTACACATTTCAAAGCTTGAAACACATTAAATGTAACCTACTGGTCATTCATACGCATTGTTAGTTCCCCTTTTATGAACATCAATCAAAGCCCTACCCGTGGCAAGAAAAGGTCTCCCCAAAATAATCGGGATATTAATATCAGCTTCATAATCCAAAATAATAAAATCAACTAGAAAAATAAATTTGTCTACCTTTACCAACACATCCTCAATCTTACCCTTGGGATGTGCATAGGATCGGTCTGCCAGCTGAAGTGTCACTGTGGTAAGTCTTGCTTCTATGCCAAGCTTCCGAAAAACTGACATTGGCATCAAGTTGATGCTGGCTCCTAGGTCATACAGTGCCTTGCCCATGAATTTGGTTCCAATGGTGCAGTGAATAGTGAAACTTCCTAGATCTTTCAGCTTTGGTGGCAATCGGTTTAAGATCATGGAATTGAATCCTTCGAGAGCAACAGTTTCAAAGTCTCCCAACTTCCTCTTTTTGGATAGAATGTCCTTCATAAGTTTAACATAGTTGGGCATTTGCTCAAGGGCTTCTACCAATGGAATGTTGATGTGTAATTGCTTAAGAACCTCCAAGAAACGCTTGAATTGCTGGTCTTGCTTATGCTTTTGGAGTTTTACTGGAAATGGTGGTGGCGGATAGATACGTACCTGCTCTGCTGGCTTTGCCAATGCAGTGCTGGCATTAGTCTGTTTGGCATTGGTGCTGGCATCAATGTGCTGTCTGGCAACGGTTCTGGCATCAGTGTGCTATCTGGCATCATCTGCTTTTGTTTCCTCTTTCTTTGCTTCCCTGGGATTATCTGCTAGCACAGGCTTCTCATCTTGGCAATCAATTGGCTTCTTAGCAACCTTCTCCATCTCGCACTGCTTACCACTCCGAAGAGTTATAGCTCTGCACTGCTCATTATCTTTGTGCCAAGCATCTTCTGTGTCACTTGGCAATGCTCCCTGGGGTCGGTTACTGAGTGCACTAACAATCTGCCCAAGCTGGACTTCCAGGTTTCTCATTGATGCTACCAAACTCTAGACTGTGACATCATTCCTCTCCATGTACTCTGTGAGAGTGCCTCCTTGGTTGAGTCTCTACCCTTGCTGAAAATTGTTTTGGGCTTTCTGTGGCATGGCATTGTTATTCCACCTCTGAGTATTCTGGCGCTGGGCGTTGTAATGGTTACCTCCTTGATTTCCCCAAGCTAAGTTAGGGTGTTGTCTCCTGCCTGCATTATAAGTATTGGAGTTAGGGTTATAGTAACGATTAATATTGCCAACAAAATTTATCGATTTAGGGTTGGCAGGGCATTCATCCACTTGGTGATTCTCTCTATAGATTGTACAGAATGGGTCTAATGCTTTAACTTCTTGGGACTCATTGTTCTTTTGCAACGTTCTTACCATGCTAGTAATGTTGGAAATCTCGGCATGAATGGATGTAAGTTCATCAACCTGAAATTTCCCATTAGTTTTAGTTCCGGTCCCAAGTATAGCAACAGGATATTCAAAATCATTGATTGCAATCCTCTCTAGAATGTCAACAGCCTCGGTATATGTCTTATCAAGCAATGAGCCAGCTACTGAAGCGTCAACAACAGTCCTTGTTTGTGCATTCAATCCATTGTAAAAAGTTTGAATTTGAGTCCAATTCGGGAATCAATGCATAGGACGCCTCCTCAACAAGTATTTGAATCTTTCCCAGGCATCATATAAGGTCTCATCCTCAGCCCGCCTGAATGTAATGATCTCACCCCACAGCTTGGCAGTGAGTGTTGGCGGCTAGAATCTTGTCAAGAACTTCTGGCATAAGTCTGCCCTTGAAGTAACTGAGCCAGGTGGCAAGGAATTAAGCCAAGCCTTTGTTCTGTCTCTCAAAGAAAAATTAAATAACTTCAGCTTCACGGTATCTTCAAGTACTCCATTTTGTTGGAATAGCTGGCAAATCTCCATGAACTGTTTAAGATGTTGCCTCAGATCTCCAGTGAGTGAGCCATCAAACTTACCTACATTTAAAAGAGTTTGAATCATTATCGGCTTTAGTTCGAAATTGACAGCGTTTACCTCTATGCCAACAAGTTCTGGCATCAAATTGTCAATGGTTGGTGCCGAATGTTCTCTAATAGGTCTCTCATTAACAACTGGGACAACATGTGGTGGTGGTATCTCATTGTTAAGTGGATTTCCTCCATTGTTCACCACACCATTCCCTCCATTACCTTGGTTCATCTCTCAAAATCTTCTTTTTAACCTCCGCAAGGTTTTCTCAATTTTCGGATTGTATGGCCACTTGTCCAGCACAAGATGGCTTCTGGTCATACACCGACAAAAGAAATAAAAAATAAAAACAAAAGGAAGACAAGTAAAAATTTTAAAACAATCAATTTCGTTGCAATCCCCGGCAACGGCGCCAAAAACTTGTAGACTTTCTAGGTGAATGCTAGCAAAAGTGGCAGAAAATCTGTATTAGAAAATATAAAAATATGCCAAAAGGAGTCTTTTGCGTGCAAGTATACACGGTTTGCAAGTAATACAGCTGGTCAGCTGAGTATCGATCCCACAGAGATTGACTTGGAATTCAATTGCCTTGATTGTTACTTGCCTTAAGGAAAAGTTGTTTGTTTGGAATGGTTTTGGAAAATAATTAAAAAGTAAAGAAATGAAAGTAAAGTAAAGACTTTGGCAAGAAAGGTGTTTCAATGAATGATGAGCGTTGGCAGGGAATGCCTGGTTTTCACACTATTCATGCCGTGCCAGTCTTTAACAACAACCTGTCTTGGCATTGTTTCCCGAGAAGATTCAAAATTAGCAAAGCCTCTCTCGATGGTCATTGCCCTAAATTGATCATGTACAAGCCCCTATATCTCTATAGTGCATACTTTTAAATAAATCAATTTGATTAAGATCCGATCTATACTCCTAAGGGGTAGATTTCACTCCCGAAGTAAGTTTATCTACTTGAACGACTTCTCTTGAAGCTTCTCTCCTCAGTATTCAACAACTTATTCTTTGCCATCCCAAGTCTGTTAAGATATTAAGGTGCAATAGGCCAACGTGCCAGCTCTCGCTTGGCAGAGTATTTAGGAAATATTAAAGTTTGCCAGATAGATAAAACTTTGCCAAGGCCGATTTATTATTAAAAACTAAAGCATGAAAATAACATAAAACCTAAACATTCCCCACCAACTATTAAATTAGTTCATGGTGAGGGATTTAACAAAAATCCACAAACATTTTCGAAATACATCATCCTTAAAAACAAGATAAAATAACTTAAAAGAGAGAATAGGCTAGAAGGGGTCTCTCGATGTAGCCCTTCAAGATCCAGCTTCCCTTCCAGGTTGGTCGGACCACCCTTCTATGGTACATCCAGTTGTCAGTCGTCGCACACCAACTCCTCATGACCCAATCTTCTTCTCTCCTCAAGTCTAGCTTGTTTGTTGTTTAAATAGGAGTGCAAGGAAGGGATAGGACTTGCTCTTCAAATTTTGAATTTCAACTGCCCAAGGGATAAGGGATTATTTATCCAAATTTGAATGAGAGCTGATTGGCTAGGGCTGACGTCATCCTGCCGACGCTGCCCTGGCATCCAAGCTTGGCATGAATCTGCCAACAAATCTTGGCACCATTTTATCCGCTATTTTTTTGGAGATTGTTCCAATTGCTATTTTTGGAGTCTGATCATTTCCTATTTTTTTCGGGGTCCAAGCACTTCTTGGAGTGGCATCAAGTTCACTTCTCTACCATCCGGTGCTTGGCATTTTCTGGTCCATCTGCGCCAACAACACTCGGCATTCTCTCTGGCATTCCTGGGCCAAATCCTATGCCAAACCTACAAAATTACCAACAAAACAACCCTTCACACTGGCATAGACAGAATTCTAAACTCCTTATGTAAATGCATGATTTTAACATCCCAATGCAACTAAATGTACCTAAAAACAAGCAAAAGCATTGTAAGATTGGAATTAAAATAGTACTTTTGGAGAGGTAACAACCACTAAAATGGAATCTTTTTTAGCCGGTGTCAGCGGCAACCCTGACACGAAATCCATGGTGATTCTCTCCTATTTCCACTCTGAAATTCTCAACGGTTGTAACAATTCAGACAGAAACTGATGTTCAGCTTTAACCCGCTGACACACCATACACTTGGACACAAATTCCACCACATCCTTCTTCAAACCAACCCAATAGTACCCTTCCTTCAAATTACGATACATTTTGGTACCTCCAAGATGTATAGCAAAAGGACTAGAATGTGTTTCTGCCAAAATAGTATGCCTGAGCTCCGGGACTTTCGACATCACTATTCGACCGTTGTAGCACAAAACTCCATCATCATCAAAATGAAAATCCGTCGGATTACCATCTGCTATGTCCTTAACACGAGGAACCAAAGAATCATCATATGGTTGCTTAGCCTTAATAAACTGCGACAACGTAGGCTTAATTTGCAATTCAGCCAACAACCCACCTTCTCGCATCACGCTAAACCTCGCAAACATTGCCCTAAGCTCGACCGCCACCCTACGACTCAATGCATCCGCAACAACATCGGCTTTTTCCAGGATGATACTCAATTGTCAAGTCGCAATCCTTAAGCAACTCCAACCACCTTTGTTAACTAAGGTTCAAATCCTTTTGAGACATCAAATACTTCAAACTCTTATGATCCGTAAAGACCACACACTTCTCTCCATACAGATAGTGTCGCCAAATCTTCAAGGCAAACACCACCGCCGCAAGCTCCAAATTATGAGTTGGATAATTGTGCTCATGAACCTTCAACTGCCTCAATGCATAGGCCACAACCTTTCCATCCTGCATCTGCACACAACCCAAACCAACATGCGATGCATCACTATAAACCACAAACTCCTTCCTAGATTCCGGTTGAATCAACACAAGAGCATGTGTCAAAACGTCTTTCAACTTCTCAAAACCCTACTATTGCTTCTCTATCCAAACGAAAGGAACACTTTTTCACAGCAACTTTGTCAACGGAGCCGCAATACTAGAAAACCCTTCCACGGGACAGTGATAATATCATGCCAACCAAAGAAAACTACGCACTTTCGACATGGTCTTAGGTTGTTTCTAATTGAGAATAGCCTCAATTTTCTGTGGATCAATATGAATTCCTTCTGCGGATACCACATTTCCAAGAAACATCACCTTTTTGAGCCAAAACTCGCACTTGCTCAACTTGGCATACAACTGATTATCCTTCAAGACTTGCAACACAACTCGCAAATGCTGATCATGCTCCTCCTCGGTATGAGAGTACACGAGTATATCATCGATAAAAACCACTACAAACCGATCAAGGTACTCATGAAACACTCTATTCATCATGTCCATGAAAGCAGCCGGAGCATTTGTCAAACCAGACGACATCACCAAGAACTCGTATTGCCCATATCTCATACGAAACGCTATCTTATGAACATCCATATCCTTAACTTTTAGCTGATAATACCCCGACCTTCAATCTATCTTCGAAAACACTACCGCCCCGCAAAACTGATCGAACATGTCATCAATCAGCGGTAATGGATACTTGGTCTTCACTGTCAACTTATTCAACTGACGATAATCTAAGCACATACACATCGATCCATCCTTCTTTTTCATAAAGAGAACCGGAGCACCCTAAGGAGAAACACTCGGTCGAAAGAACCCATGATCCAACAACTCCTGAAGCTGCGATTTTAACTCCTTCGGTGCCATCCGATAAGGAGCAAAGGACACCAGAGTTGTACCTTCATGAGTTTCAATGTGAAACTACACCTCCCTATCCAGAGGTAAACCAAACAACTCTTTAGGAAAACCTTCCGGATAATGACAAACAGCTCGAATGTCTTGCACTCGAACACCCTTGGCTTTCGGATTCATAACAATAGCCAAATAAGCTTGGCAACCATCAAACATCATATTCTCCGTTCGGGTAGCCGAAACAACATTGGACAATAATTTTACATTCTCACCCACCACCATGACTTCATAATCATCGGCCAACTTCAGATAAATCCTTTTGGACTCACAATCCACCACCGTCTTGTGCTCACTTAACAAATCCATACCTAAGATAACGTCAAAACCATGGAATGGCAACTCCATCAAATCTGCGGCAAACTCTTGACCTTGCACCGCCAAAGGACAACACCTATACATCCTTCTAGTTATAACCGTCTCCCCAAAAGAACTAGATACTAACACTTCATCGGCATCCGAGAAGTTACCCGCAAGTGTGGACTTATGTATGCATGATTCCTTATATGTCACCTTAAATGTCTATGTATATGGATGCAAAACCTCTAATTCCATGCTCAAAGACGTATGCATGTACTGATATATTTAAATATATACATATAAGTGTTTTTGCACTGTTCATGCTCGTATCCACACTTACTCATAACATTCTCGGTACCAATATTCCTTCCAATTCTTCAAAAACACTCTAGCAACCCTCAAAAGCTGGTCAACACTCTTTATCGGTACCACAGTACACGAGAACACCATAACACTGATTACTACCCGAACCAGGTATTTCAAAAATACCCAACATGACATCTTCTCGAATATCACTAGCACATCTGACGCTTCCACAAATGGCCATATCGGCTAACAGTTTAAAACTGAACTCGCTCTAACCATGTCAGAGCCTCAGGAAAAAACTCTCAGGCGAACAAATTTCACCTCACTCAGCAACTACTATGCCAACATCCCAGATCGCAAACGAAATATTCAGGAAAATGCAAGCTCACTCAAGATATACAAGTGGGTAGCCTTGAATTACTCAAAGAAAACAATGAAAAAGATTGTAGGGTAAAGGTACTTGCGATCACATTAGTGTCATTGCGCCCTTCACGAGCATAGTCCCGTACCGACTCACCATTTTCGGGTTGTACAACAACAGCCTAAGCCACAACCCCAGACCATCCTCACGCCTCAGATAATTACCTCTTCCACGACGTCTACCCCTAGCCGGTGCAGCCACATAAACTGGTGTGTCTCTCCCCGCACGTGGACAATCACGCTTCAAATGATTCGGTGATCCACACCTCCAGCAACACAAACTACATCCCCAGCATGCACCAGTGTGGCGTCTACCACAACACACACACTCAGCTACGATATGAACTCTAGATTACCATGGCCACCCCTGCCACCACGCTTATAACCTGACTTATACCTCTTGACACGAGACTTCCTACTTTGCTTCCCAGGGAAGCCAACATCAGCCACCCTTATACTCGCATCCACATTCACCTCCTGCACAGATGCACCCGAGAACAAACCTTGATTGACCACCCTAGCAGGTGCCGGTGCTTGCACTTGCACTCCAGCCCCAATAGGGTCAAATCACCAAACACTGACACTTGATGAACATAGGGTACACCACCAGCCCCAACATCAACAGGAGGAACCAACGGAGGAGGAGGTAAAACACTAGTGGAATTCTCTTCGTCAATGTTATTCTGCCCGATTCCGGCATTACCAGCCATAAAACATGTCTCACGTCTAGCCATGCTAACAAAAGCAATAAAATACATTGAAGTCAGGCTAACACAAGGCAAATGATCCAAGACCATCTCATAAAACATTTTAAAAACTCGGTAATAGGCAATGTGTTCCCAGTTCATACCCCAACATGATGTAAATCAATCACCGTACATGTACACAATCACCATGCATAACCAACAATGATATACAACCAAACAACAACATCCCAACCTTTTGAAACCTGACTCTGATACCAAAAAATGTAACCCCCTTAACCTGGCCTAGAAGCCTGACCGAACGGAGAGTGCTACATTAGGTTTGCCGAAGCAAACCGGAGAAAGGCTACGAAAAGTTGGTCTATTTTTTCTTTTATCTTGTCTAAATGCAAATTAATGTTCCTATATGTTCATACTCGTAGCGGGTAAGTTCACGAATGAAACGAGTCACAAAAGACGGTCAATTGCATCATATTCAAAATTGAGGACTAAAATGTAAATACTTTAAATTACAAAACCAAAATTTAATTTAAGATTGCCAATCCTCAATTAGTCCATTTACATGCCAACATGATAAATTCCAGGTCAATTTAATCATCCCAATTCATACAATTGCATTCCCAAGACTCAAGGACCAAAATGAAAGAACCAGAAACTTTCAAGATTCCAAATTAACCAACTTAATGGTACCCGTACCGGTACGCGTACTCGTGTTTTGATACGCCTATACGTTCTCAAAAACACAGATTCCAGTAGCTAAAATTCGTACCGAAATGCTTGTTCACGTATCGGTACGCCTGGTAAAAATGCCTATGACCGTATCGAAACACTTGCTCGAGTACTGAAACATCAAGCCTAAAATGGTAGGACCGTATCGAAACACCCTACCGCGTATCGAAACGCTATGACTAAAATGGCCTAGCCATACCGGTACGAGGATATCTGTTTCGATACGCCTGGACCTGTAATGACATTTTTAGCTGGTTTTTCACACAAACCTATATGCATTTAGGTCCTAGCAACTTGCATACATGCATATAAGCATCCAACATCACACTTAACAACACATATTGTAACCCCCTCGATCCGGCCTAGACGCCCAACCGAACCAAGAAGGCTATATTAGATTTGTCGTAGCAAACCGAAGAGATACAACAAAACCCGGTCCATTTTTTTATCTTATCCAGATGCCAATTATTAACCCTACATGTTCATGCAGATATCAAGTGCAACCCCAACTCAATTGGGCATCAATTTGGCATCCAATTGATCACATTTGCAATTTAGGGACCAAATTGCAAGCACAAAAAAATTCAGGATTAAAACTCACTTTTAAGTTACCAACATTTAATTAGTCAGGTTCCGAACACCCATCTCAGATTTCAGCGCAATCCGATCATTCAAGCGCATTTAATTGCATAAACAAAACTCATTGACTAAAATACAAAGGCCAAAGCCGAGCTATAGTGACACTAACAGCTTTGGCTACTGTCCGTACCAATACGGTTGCAACCGTAGACAAGATAAAAGAAAAAAATGGTCACGTTTTGGGGTTTCTTCTCTCGGTTTACCTCGGTAAACCTAATGTGACTCGCTCGAGTCGGTCTGGTGACTAGGCCGGGCCGAGGGGGTTACACATACACCAAGGTTTAACCACAACACAAGATTATGCCACCCAAAAGATCGGTCTAGAGGCATGCTCCCTATAACTCACCACCAAACATACCAAAATGTCCAACTAAGCAATTATCAACAAGAACACCATACCAACAATGCATCAAGACCATACTCAACAGGTTTAGCTCATCAAAACATGTCATCCAAGCAAAACCATCTAGATGCATACTTAGGTAACCATATAACATCAACCATAGGTAATGGTGCATGATAAACGAAACGTCAACAATCACACTCCAAGATCACAACATTATACATGCTCAAAACCAGGGAAAACTGAATTACAAATCCCAAATTCCATGGTGAACACATTGCCTTATTAACCGAAAACTAAAACCGAGTTCATACTCAAATAGTCTTGTCTTTGGATCACTATGACTTTCCCCTTGCCGCCCAAGCCTTAAGGCTCTGCATCATTAGTAAAAAGAGAGCGTAAGCACACTTGCTTAGTGAGAATGCTCTTAAAACAATGATGCATTAAAACCCTTGAAAACCAATACTTTGTTTTCACACCATGCTTATGACCTAAGCAAGTTCCAATAGTTTTAAATCAAAACATGCGTATCAACCATATACAAAACAATATATATATATATATATATATATATATATATATTCCACATGCTTAATCCCAAAGCATCAAATACAAAACCATGCTTAAATCCCAAAGCATAAATAAATAGGTTCAACAAAAGAACTTTCATATATTGGCAATTATAGTGACCGTGGATAGTCGACTACTATCCTTGATTAGCCGACTGCTAATCTTTAGTTGACCGACCGTTAACATTACATATCGGATACACAGATCTCCCTTAATGACCGACCATCATTAAGACTACCCCATGCCAACCGCATGATTTAACAACCTTGTCGACCGCAAGTTTTACATCAACAAGACTACACCATGCCGACCACATGATTTAACAACCTTGCCGACCGCATTATTTAACAACCTTGCCGACCACAAGTTTTACATCAACAAGGGAAACCGACCGTTCAACCCGAGTGATAACAACATAGTCTGAGTAGCCAACCGCTATACCTCAAGGACCTTTAACCACGATCGATTTTAATCATATTATAGTGCACTTTATCCTATGACATGGCAACTATATCCGAATGTTTCCTCACCTTGTCACATAGCCAATATATCATTTACAAAACCATTCACTCACTGTTTTTCAATGCATTACACAAAATCCCCACATATGCAAATCACATTGCCATAACAATATCACATTCCCGCCCGGAATAAAAACCAATGCTCACTAGCATTAAATATACCTTTAAGCCCCTGCATATGTACCTTAAAATCATGCATTAATAGTAAGTAAAGCAAACCATGTTTACGACTAAAACATGAATCACACATGCTCATATCCGAGCCGATATTGAAGAGCAAAAGAGGGAAACTTACTTTCGAGCTTAGGTAAGTGTTTCAAACTTAACCTAAACTCCCAAAACCACTTTCAAACCTTTGAAAGATTTTTAAGACCGTTTCCACTCACCAATTTCACTTCGCCTTGCTTGCTACCGCGAAACAAGCTCCCAGCAAATCTAGAACCACCCCAAGATGCTACGCCTTGATTATCCCTTGTTTTGGCCATACAAAACCAGAGGAAACATGCATTAGAATGCGTCCAATACTATGTTTTAACCCATAATCCCGTAGCTCTCAAGATGCCCACTCAAAACTCATCCGAAACTTACCGAAATCAACCTCAAAAACTACTAAATCTTAACCCAGCCATATAATAATGATTCGAAACATCAAACTTCATCAATTAATACCTAAAAACTCATTCCCAACATCCTTTTACTTCCAGCAATGATTAAACACCTTAAACACCCCAAAAACCCGTAACTAACAACCTAACAATTAGAGATTCAACCAATTTCGGGATTCCAATATTAAAAACAACTTATCCACATTATAATACATCCAAAATAAGATTGAAATCAATCTACAACACTGGAAAAATAGATCCAAATCGAAAATCACAAGATTCTTCAATAAAACCTCAATAAAGCTAAAATCCAGAATTAATTACTCAAAACCTATTTAAAATCATATGTAAAGAGCCAAGAACTTGGGAATTTCAATAAAGAACCTTTCATTATAGGAGTCGAACGAAACTTACCTCCAATGAATGAGTTTCCCCTTAATTGGATGTTTTTTTTTTCTTGAAAAACAAAGAAATTCAATAAGATTTGTGGAAAAACAATTTAAGAAATCATTTAGCAAATCAATGAGTAAAGAAATTAAGATCATTACCTTAAATCTCTGATGGAAAAAGAGTGTTTGGCTGAGAGTGGTTTGAGAGAAAATTTGAGAAAAGAAATGTTACGTCAAAATGTGTTTTAGAAAGATAACTACCTTTTTAACTAAATCCTTTTTAATTTTTTTAATTAAAACAATTTTAAAATAATCCTATTTAAGGGAATACTCAGATTAGACCAAATGGTAAAATAGATCATTAAATATTCTAAGTTTTGACTCTTTACAAAACAGTCACCTTTTTAAAATAGTTTTCAAAAATTGCATTTTCGTCACTAGCCAAAATGTCACCCTTCCAAGGCTTGTTTTCCAAAATTGCTTTCACCAATATTTTTAATATAATAAAATATGATTTTTAAAATTTTTTCCATAATTTTATCTTCTAGAAAAATATCTACTCCCGAATTCGACTCGAATCTCTAACCCGGTCCACTGGACTGTCTAACCAGCCCCAAAACCACTAGGCCTAAAACCGGGGTGTTACAACCATAGCCACAGATAGGTTCCTAACCGCACCCAGATCACTCAGCCCATGGGTACGTCATATGTACTTGTTCACTCAGCCCGAAGTACGCATCCCCTTATACAAGTATCGTAGTAGTAACACTAAGACATTTGGATTCCTCTGCACAAATTATAAAGAAATACATGCTCCCGAGCATCCATACACCTCACCAAGAGGTAAGTGGCACCAAGCTAAACTATCAAACAAATGCCTCAAGGCATGATACTAACCAACATGGTTATCTCCCGATTTGTCACTTACCAAGCCTATGATACGTTATAGAAAGTATTAATCATCATTACATTAATTTATTTGGATTCTCCAATTAATCAAGCAAGCACCTATCTCACGATGCTTGTAATTAGGGGTGAAATCTCGGTTTCTCAATTTTATAGCTCATTATATCCCATTAGAAGCCTATTGAGACACAAACTATCATTTTCCAGGCTTTCAGGCTTAAATTGACATTTTGGGTAGAATTCCTAGTACTAGCCTTCGCGTACCAGTACGGTACATCTGGTATCGATACTCACAGCGTATCGGTACGAAATGGGCTCACTAGAATTTTGTTTGCTCTTCGCATACTAGCACGGGTTGGCCCGTACCGATACTCCCTTGCATGGCGTACCGATACAGGTCGAACACCATAATGGTACTTGTCGACTGACTAACGCTTGTCAAACAAATGATGAATTAATGTAAATATACCAGTAAATAATGCCAAGTTTAGGTCTTTTTGCGTGCAAGTATACACAGTCAGCAAGTAATACAGTAGTAAGCTGAGTATCATAATGAATAAATTGGTGATTGAGATTGGATAATTAGGAAAATGACTAAGGAAAATGAAGTGAAAATTTAGGCGGATTGGCAACAAATGTATTCAAGATGGATGGTTGGCAAGGGATGCTTGGATTTTACGCTAGCGAAGACATCAATTAATAGCTTTCAGCCTTGCTTTTATTGCCAAGTAGATTTTAAGTTAGTATTGCCTCTGTCGATGGCAATACTCTAAGTTATTTACGAATAATCCCTATATGTCTATAGTGATGTTTTTCAATAATTAACTTGGCAAAGTTTTAATCTTTACTTCTAAGAGGTATATTCACTTTCAAAGTAAGCTCATCTACTTGAACATCTTCTGTCAAAGTTTTTCTCCTTAGTATCTGGCAATTAATCCTTATCTCCTAAGTATGTTAAGATATTAAGGGATAATGGGCATGCAATGCCAACTGTCGTATGACAAAGAATATAAAAAAATTAAGCACTAGCAAAATAGACAAAAATGTTAAGGCATACAATTATTAAAAACCCAAAAAGCTAAGCGTTCATTGTAAAAACAACGTTAGCCAAATTAAAAGAATTAGTTCATGGTTTGCGAATGTAATCTCCTCGACTGGCCTAGAAGCCTGACCGAAACGAGAGTGCTACATTAGGTTTTCCGAAGCAAACTAGAGAAAGGTTAGGAAAAGTCGGTCCATTTTTTTCTTTTATCTTGTCTAAATGCAAATTAATGTTCCTACATGTTCATACTCGCAACGGGTAAGTTAACGAATGAAATGAGTTACAAAAGACAATCAATTGCATCATATTCAAAATTGAGGACTAAAACATAAATACTTTAAATTACAAAGCCAAAATTTAATTTAAGGTTACCAATCCTCAATTAGTACATTTACATGCCAACATGATAAATTCCAGGCAATTTAATCATCCCAATTCATACAATTGCATTCCCAAAGCTCAGGGACCAAAATGAAAGAACCAGAAACTTCCAAGATTCCAAAATAACCAACTTAACGGTACCCATACCGGTACGCGTACTCGTGTTTCGATACGTCCTTACATTCTCAAAAACATAGAATCCAGTAGCTAAAACCCGTACCGAAATACTTGATCGCGTACCGGTACGCCTAGCAAAAATGCCTATGAACGTATCGAAACGCTTGCTCAAGTACCGAAACGTCAAGCCTGCAAAGGCAGGCCCGTATCGAAACACCCTTCCGCGTATCGAAACGCTAAGACCTAGCCGTTACCGGTATAGGGACACCTGTTTTGATACGCCTGGACCTTTAATGAAGTTTTTGGCTAGTTTTTCACACAAAACTAGATGCATTTAGGTCCCAACAACTTGCATACATACATATAAGCATCCAACATCATATTTAACAACACTTGTACCAAGGTTTAACTACAACACAAGATTATGCCACTGAAAGATTGATCTAGAGGCATGCTTCCTATAACTCACCACCAAACATACCAAGATGCCTAACTAAGCAAATATCAGCAAGAACACCATACCAACAACACATCAAAACCATACTCAACAGGATTAGCTCATCAAAACATGTCATCCAAGCAAAAACCATCTAGATGCATTCTAGGAAACTATATAACATCAACCATAGGTAACGGTGCATGATAAGCGAAACATCAACAATCAAACTCCAAAATCACAGCATTACACATGCTCAAAACCAGGGAGAATTGAATTACAAATACCGAAAATCCATGGCGAACATATTACCTTATTAACCGAAAACTAAAACCGAGTTCATAATCAAATAGTCATGTCTTTGGATTACTACAACTTTGCCCTTGCCGCCCAAGCCTTAATGCTCTGCATCATTAGGAAAAAGAGAGCGTAAGCACACTTGCTTAGTGAGGATGCTCTTAAAACAATGATGCATTAAAACCCTTGAAAACCAATACTTGTTTTCACACCATGCTTACGATCTAAGTGAGTTCTAATAGTTTCAAATCAAAACATGCATATCAACCATATGCAAAACAATATATATCTATATTCCACATGCTTAGTCCCAAAGCGTTAAATAAAAAACCATGCTTAAATCCCAAAGCATAAATAAATAGGCTCAACAAAAGAACTTTCATATATTGGCAATTATAGTGACCCTAGATAGTCGACCACTATCTTTGATTAGCCGACCGCTAATCTTTAGTTATCCAACCGTTAACTTTACACATCAGATACATGGATCTCCCTTAATGACCGACCATCATTAAGACTACCCCATGCCGACCGCATAATTTAACAACCTTGCCGACCGCAAGTTTTACATCAACAAGACTACACCATGCCGACCGCATAATTTAACAACCTTGCCGACCGCAAGTTTTACATCAACAAGTGAAACTGACCGTTCAACCCGAGTGATAACAACATAGTTCGATTAGCCGACCGCTATACCTCAAGGACCCTTAATAACGATTAATTTTTAATCATATTATAATGCACTTTATCCTATAGCATGCCAACTATATCCGAATGTTTCCTCACCTTGTCACATAGCCAATATATCATTTACAAAACCATTTACTCACTGTTTTACAATGCATTACACAAAATCCCCACATATGAAAATCACATTGCCATAGCAATATCACATTCCCGACCGGAATAAAAACCAATGCTCACTAGCATTAAATATACCTTTAAGCCACTACATAGGTACTTTAAAATCATACATTAACAATAATTAAAGCAAACCATGTTTACGACTAAAACATGAATCACACATGCTCATATTTGAACCGATATTGAAGAGCAAAAGAGGGAAACTTACTTCCGAGCTTAGGTAAGTGTTTCAAACTTATCCTAAACTCCCAAAACCACTTTCAAACCTTTGAAAGACTTTTAAGACCGCTTCCACTCACCGATTTCACTTCGCCTTGCTTGCTACCGCGAAACAAGCTCCTGGCATGTCTAGAACCACCTCAATATGCTACGCCTTGATTATCCCCTATTTCGGCCACACAAAACCAGAGGAAACATGCATTAAAATGCATTCAATAATCTGTTTCAACCCAAAATCCTGTAGCTCTCAAGATGCCCACTCAAAACTCAACCGAAACTTACCGAAACCAACCTCAAACACTATTAAATCTTAACCCAACCATATAATAACGATCTTAAACTTCAAGCTTCATCATTTGATATCTAAAAACTCATTCCCAACATCCTTTTACTTCCAACAATGATTAAACACCTTAAACAACCCAAAAACCTTAACTATCAACCTAAACAATTAGAGATGCAACCAATTTCGGAATTCCATTATTAAAAACAACTTATCCATATCATAATACATCCAAAATAAGATTGAAATCAATCCACAACACTGGAAAATAGATCCAAATAAAAAATCACAAGATCCTTCAATTAAACCTCAATTAAGTTAATATCCAAAATTAATTAATCAAAACCTATTAGAAAACATATGTAAAGAGCTAAAAACTTGGGAATTTAAGTAAAGAACCTTTCATTAGAGGAGAAAAATGAAGCTTACCTCCAATGAATGAGTTCCCCCTCAATTGGATGGTTTTTCCTCTTGAAAAACAAAGAAATTCAATAAGATTTATGGAAAACAAATTGAGAAATCATTTAGCAAATCAATGAGTTAAGAAATTAAGATCATCACCTTAAATATCTGATGGAAAAAGAGTGTTTGCCTGAGAGTGTTTTGAGAGAAAATGTGAGAGAAGAAAGGTTACGTCAAAATGTGTTTTAGAAAGATAACTACTTTTTTAACAAAATTCCATTTAATTATTTCAATTAAAACCTTTTTAAAATAATCGTAATTAAGGGAAAAATCAGATCTGACCAAATGGTAAAATAGCTCCTTAAAGATTCTAAGTTTTGACTCTTTACAAAACAACCACCTTTTAAAACAGTTTTCAAAAATTGCATTTTGGTCACTAGCCAAAACGTCACCCTTTCTAGGCTCGTTTTCCAAAATTGCTTTCACCAATATTTTTAATATAATAAACTATGATTTCTAAACATTTTTCCATAATTTTATTTTTTAGAAAAATATTTGCTCCCGAATTTGACTAGAATCTCTAACCCCGTCCACTAGACCGTCTAACCAGCCCCAAAACCGCTAGGCCCAAAACTAGGGCATTACAACTCTCCCCCTCCTAAGAAATTTTGCCCTGGAAATTTACTAGGAGAAAAAAAAGTGAAAATTAATCCAACATATCCGCCTTGCTTTCCCAAGTGGCTTCCTTGACACCTCGATATCGCCACAATACTTTAACCAGTTATATCGTCTTACCCCGTAGAACCTTGCTACTGGAATCAAGGATTTCCACCGGCTCCTCATCCAATGATAAATCAGATCTCAACTCGATATGCTCCACCGGCATAACATGCGAAGGATCCGACTGATACCTTCGTAACATGGATGAATGGAACACATCATGTATTTTCTCAAGCTCAGGAGGCAACCTCAACCGATAAGCCACAGGACCAACTCACTCCACAATCTCATATGGTCCAATAAACCTCGGACTAAGCTTACCCTTACGTCCGAACCACATCACCTTTTTCCACGGCGACACCTTCAAGAACACACCATCGCCCACCGCATATTCAATTTCCCTACGCTTTAAATCCGCGTAAGAATTTTGTTGATCCGCAACAGCTTGCAAGCGTTCACACACAAGCTTAACTTTCTCATCCGTGTCTTTCAACACATGAGGCAAGGAAACATGCTTTTCACCTTACCTCAGCCCAACACAAGGGCGTACGACACCTCCGGCCATACAATGCCTCAAATGGTGCCATCTGAATACTCGTTTGATAGCTGTTATTATAACCAAATTCCACCAAAGGCAAATGCTTCTCCCATGTTCCTTGGAACTCAATAACACAACACCTTAGCATATCCTCCAAAACTTGGATAACACGCTTAGACCGCCCATCCGTTTGAGGATGATACGGTACTAAAACTCAATCTCGAACCCAAAGCCTGATGTAAACATTTCCAAAACCTTAATGTGAACCTCAGATCTCTATCCAAAACGATTGACTTTGGTACTTCGTCCAAATGCACAATCTTAGAGATAAACAAATCCCCTAGCTTGTCCAAGGTGTACGTCGTATGCACTGGCAGAAAATGTGCACACTTTGTAAACCGATCGACAACCACCCAAATGGAATCCTTTTAGCCGGTGTCAATGGCAACCCTAACACGAAATCCATGGTGATTCTCTCCCATTTCCACTCCATAATTCTCAACGGTTGCAACAACACAGATGGAAACTGATGTTCAGCTTTAACCCACTGACACACCATACACTTGGACACAAACTCCGCCACATCCTTCTTCAAACCAACCCAATAGTACCTTTCCTTCAAATCACGGTACATTTTGGTACTACCAGGATGCATAGCAAAAGGACTAGAATGTTCTTCCGCCAAAATAGTATGCCTGAGCTCCGAGACTTTTGGCACCACTATTCGACCCTTGAAGCACAAAACTACATCATCATCAATATGAAAATTCGTCAGATTACCATCTGCTATGTCCTTAACATGAGGAACCAAAGAATCATCATATGGTTGCTTAGCCTTAATCAACTACGACAACGTAGGCTTAACTTGCAATTCAGCCAACAACCCACCTTGCCGCGTCACACCCAACCTCGCAAACATTGCCCTAAGCTCGACCGCCACCCTACGACTCAACGCATCCGCAACAACATTAGCTTTTCCAGGATGATACTCAATTGTCAAGTCGTAATCCTTAAGCAACTCCAACCACCTTCGTTGCCTAAGGTTCAAATCCTTTTGAGACATCAAATACTTCAAACTCTTATGATCTGTAAAGACCACACACTTTTCTCCATACAGATAGTGTCACCAAATCTTCAAGGCAAACACCACCGCCGCAAGCTCAAAATCATGAGTTGGATAATTGAGCTCATGAAACTTCAACTGCCTCGACGCATAGGCCACAACCTTTCCATCCTACATCTGTACACAACCCAAACCCACATACGATGCATCACTATAAACCACAAACTCCTTCCTAGATTCCGATTGAATCAACACATGAGCATGTGTCAAAACCTCCTTCAACTTCTCAAAACCCTACTGTTGCTTCTCTATCCAAATGAAAGGAACACTCTTTTGTAGCAACTTTGTCAACGGAGCCGCAATACTAGGAAACCCTTCCACAAGACGGTGATAACATCCTGCCAACCCAAGAAAACTACTTACTTTCGACACAGTCTTAGGTTGTTTCCAATTGAGAATAGCCTCAATTTTCTGTGGATCAACACGAATTCCCTCCGCAGATACCACATGTCCGAGAAACATCACCTTATTGAGCCAAAACTCGCACTTGTTCAACTTGGAATATAACTGATTATCCTTCAAGACATGCAACACAACTTACAAATACTGATCATGCTCCTCCTCGGTACGGGAGTACACGAGTATATCATCGATCAAAACCACTACAAACCAATCAGGTACTCATGAAACACTCTATTCATCATGTCCATGAAAGCCGCCGGAGCATTTGTCAAACCAAATGGCATCACCAAAAACTCGTAATGCCCGTATCTCGTACGAAATGTCGTCTTATGAACATCCACATCCTTAACTTTCAATTGATAATAATCAACGCACATACGCATCGATCCATCATTCTTTTTGACAAAGAGAACCGGAGCACCCCAAGGAGAAACACTTGGTCGAATGAACCCATGATCCAACAACTCATGAAGCTGTGATTTCAACTCTTTTAACTCATTCGGTGCCATCCGATAAGGAGCAAAGGACACTAGAGTTGTACCTTCATAAGTTTTAATGCGAAACTCCATCTCCCTATCCGGAGTTAAACCAGGCAACTCTTCAGGAAAAACTTCTGGATAACCACAAACAGCTCGAATGTCCTGCACCCGAACACCCTTGGCTTTCAGATTCATAACAATAGCCAAATAAGCTTGGCAACCATCAAACATCATCTTCTCCGCTCGGGTAGCCGAAATAATATTAGACAAGAATTTTACATTCTCACCCACCACCACGACTTCATAATCATCGGCCAACTTCAGAGAAATCCTTTTGAACTCACAATCCACCATCGCCTTGTGCTCACTTAACCAATCAAAACATAAGATATCGTCAAAACCATGAAATGGCAACTCCATCAAATCCGCGGCAAACTCATGACCTTGCACCGCCAAAGGACAACGCCTATACAACCTTCTAGTTGTAACCGTCTCCCCAAAAGAACTAGTTACTAACACTTCATTAGCCTCCGAGAAATCACCTGTAAGTGTGGACTTATGTATGCATGATTCTTTATATGTCACCTTAAATGTCTATGCATATGGATGCAAAACCTCTAATGTCATGCTCAAAGACGTATGTATGTATTGACATATTTAAATATATACATATAAGTGTTTTTGCACTGTGCATGCTCGTATACACACTTACTCATAACATTCCTAGTACTAATATTCCTTCCAACTCTTCAAAAACACTCTAACAACCCTCAAAAGCTGTTCAACACTCCTTCTCGGTACCACAACACACGAGAACACCACCACACTGATTAATACCCGAACCAGGTATTTCAAAAATGCCCAACATGACATCCTCTCGAATGTCACTAGCACATTCGACGCTTCTACAAATGGCCATATTGGCCTACGGTGTAATATCCCATTATTTGATTAGTGATCAAAATGTAAAAAATCAAAAGTTAGTGGTTTGAGTTTAGTGACTAAAACGTAAAGTTTTAAAGTTTGGTGACAAAAGTGAAAAGTTGAGAAAAGTTCAAGGGCCAACATAGTAATTTTCCCAATAATTATTTTTATTCCATAAATAGATAGATCATCTAAGGGTGTGGGTTGAACATAAAAACTATGGTTTGATCTGATGTTTCTATTATTGGGAAATTACGGTTAAAGTTTAAGTTTAATTTGGGTAATCGTATGAGCTCAGAATTTTATGAAAATTTGAAGGAAGTCTTAAAAAGACCCGAAGAGCATAGCATCAAAATTTTGAATCATTTTTAAACCAGTTTATATTTGATTCTATTCAGTATTTTGTATAGGTGATGGAATGGCATTTTTGAAAATAAATTATTTCATTAATGGCATTTTAGACATTTCACCTATACTTTTTAATGAAAATTTATTATGGAAGATGATAAAATATAGGTTTTGGCTTCTGATTGGTTATAACTAAGGGGTGAAATAGTCATTTGACTATTTTAGAGATTTTTATTATTATATAGCCAAATTAGAAGACATTTGGCATTAAAATTAAAGACAGAAAAGACTAGAAATTTGCTCATCTTTCTCCCAAGTAGCCGAGATCCCTAGCAAGGTAAGAGCAAAAATTTCAATTCTATTTTTCGCTTGATTTACTTGGTTTTTGGTTAGAGACATGAAATAAGAAATTGATCTCCTTTGAATTCTCTATCTTTTGACATAAGTTTTGCTTAGTTTCCATGTCTCTAAGTTGAGTTTGATGATTAGGGTGGTTGAAGAGCATGTTAAGATTTCATGTTTTAAGGCTTAATCAAGTTGGAAATGGTGTTGTAGTGTTGTTTAGATGCTTGAAATGATGAAAACTTCTTGATAAACCTATAGGGACCATTTCGGCAAAATGAATAATATTAGGGGAAATTTTGTAAAAAATATTTTGATGATGGATTTAATTAGAATGATGTTTTCTAAGTTGAATTATGTTGTTGGATTGAAGAAAACATCATTTTATGACCAATTTGTGAATTGTGTAAATTGGGTGAAATAAGTGAAAAATTGGAAAATATTCAAGAAGCATGGGTATGTTGTTTGCTATGATACAATGATCATTTTGGTATTAATATTTTTGAAAATGGAGATGAAATGTGGAAGTTTCCAAATTTTAGTTTATAAACCCTAAGAGAGAGAATTTAGGGTTTAAATGGAAATTATCAAATTATTGGTTGTAGTGTGTAATTTGAGATGAGATTAAAGTATTGGGAGCATGGTGGTTACAAAGAAGTACTTGGTTGAAAATATTAATTTTTCCATATTGGTATGTACATGTATTAGTAAGGTTTGGACATGTACTTAAGGTTGCTTGTGTCATGTATTTAATGTACATACAGATAACAAGCTAGTTCGAGATCAAACGAGTGAAGAAAGATGATAAAAGTGCAACCAAGCTTAGTGAGGCTAGTATAAAGTTTACTTTTGAAAGTGTCAAGGTGAGTGCAATGCATGATCTTTATGTCATTCACCATATAGTTGACATGTTAAAAATATGTCAAGAATTGAAAATACATGCATAGATCACTACTTGTTCATGGAATGTTATTTTGTGTAGGAATTGCTTAATATGTATATATGTTGCCATGTATGAGATTATGATTGACATAAAGCCCAAAGTATGATATAGGAAATTAAAAGTATAGTTTGATATCCAAAGAGTCATAAACAACTGTATAAACATTTTAGCACTCCCGGTAGAGTGCAATTTATTATAAGCACTTCAGGTAAAGTGCAAAATAATTAACAATTGTATACTCTAGTAAGTATACAAAAGCACTTCGATGCTAAGCACTTCCAGTGAAGTGTACATAATATACTATACTCAAGTAAGTATAGGGGGATGACTCGCGTACAAAAATTTCCTTAATTCAATACTTGGGCTAAATGAATTAAAAGTAGGATAAAAAAGGCTTGAAAGTTCGATGATGAATATGGCAACGGTATTGGTAAGAATCAAGGTTATTACCATGTAATATTTTATTATACATATATCATGTCATATATACTAATATGCATAAAATGGTAGGTGATCATATGCATTATTATTTTATTATATTGATATCTATGTTAAATTGCATTTGAATGAAATGTAGTTGCCTTACTAAGTATATACTTAATGTATGATGAATTTCATGCGTAGGTTTTAAAGGAGCTTCGAGAGAAGAGTAGCTGAGCATCACTTTCATATTTAGGGAGGTATATCTCCATACTCATAGTAATGTAATGACATCCATCATTTCTTTTAGAAATGTACTAGATGGCATGTATAATCAATGGGGTTGTAATAACTTATTACCAAATATGGTAGTTTAATAGTTGTGATAATATAGATAATGAACCAAGTAAGTTATATTATATTTGTAAATGATAATGGTCTAAGTTTTATTAAATTTAGGTCTTAAGGTAGAAATATTAAAAATATGTCCAAATGTGTATGCAAAAGCAGTGAGTTTGAAAAATCAGAATAAATTCTACAATTGGACTTAGATGGTGAATCTTATATGTATGAACTAAAAATTTAACGGTGACTGATTTCGAGTTGTATGTAAAAAGTTAAGAATTTTTATTCGACGGAAGGTCAAAAAACAGGGTAGCAGATTTTTTTAAATTCTGGGCTGTGACGTGAATCTAAGGATTTATTTGAATTTTTGTGTAATGAATTTAAGCTAATAATTTATATGTTTAGAAAGCTTAATGAATCTAGTTTAATTAGAAAATTTCGGAACGGATTTTCTATAAATTTTTTTATAAATTTTTAAGTAAAGGAAGTGCAAGCTGCCAATTTTCTATATTAAGAAAATATAAGGGTTTAATCTTTGTTAGTAACATCACTGACTCGTATTTGGTGATAAATACGGGAAAGGGATGTTACATACGGTCTAAAACCCAACTCGCTTTAACCATGTCGGAGCCTCAGAAAAGGACTCTCAGGCTAGCAAACTTCACCTTACTCAGCAACTGCTATGCCAGCATCCAAGATCGCAGCCATAATATTCAGAAAAATGCACGCTCACTCAAGATATACAAGTGGGTAGCCTCGAATTACTGAAAGAAAACAATGACAAAGATTGTAGGGTAAAGGTACCTGTGATCACATCAGTGTCATTGCGCCCCTCACGAGCATAATCCCGCACCCATTCACCATTTTCGGGTTGTACAACAATGGCCCGAGCCACAGCCCCCATACCATCCTCACGCCTCAGATTATTACCTATGCCATGACCTCTACCCCTGGCCGGTGCAGCCACATGAACTGGTGCGTCTCTCCCCGCACGTGGACAATCATGCTTCAAATGATTCGGTAACCCACACCTCCAGCAACACAAACTACATCCCCATCATGCACCCGTGTGGCGTCTACCACAACGCACACACTCAGCTATGATACGAACTCCCAGATTACCATGGCCACCCCGCCACCACGCTTATAACCTGACTTATGCCTCTTGACACGAGACCTCGTGCTCTGCTTCCCAGGGAAGCCAACATCAGCCACCCTTATACTTGCATCCACATTTACCTCCTGCACAGACGCACCCGAGAACAAACCTTGCATCCACATTTTTTTATAAATTTTTAAGTAAAGGCAGTGCAGGCTGCCAATATTTTATATTAAGAAAATATAATGGTTTAATCTTTGTTAGTAACATCACTGACTCGTATTTGGTGATAAATATGGGAAAGGGATGTTACATTACTTGTATCAGAGCCTCAGGTTTAGTCTATTCTGGATAGAAATTGAATTTAAAAATAAGTTGGAATTGTATACATGCCACTAGGATGTCATAATTACTAATGATTATGTGCATATACTCTGATGATCTATAATTAGTAATGCTATTCTATATTAAGAAACTTGTTGAAAATGTGTTCTGTTCAGATGTCGAACCATCAGGGTTCTAGACATGCGTTTGAACAGGAGGTTCCTGTGCATAATGGAAGTAATGAGGTAAATTAGAATGTACCTCAGGAGCAATATCAAGGTCAGGCACCTGCACAAGGACAGCAAAACGTGCTGGTTCAGGATTGTGGACTGTTCCTGTAGGCATTAGATGATATCTTAAATAGACTGAAACCAGTGTCTGTGCCAAGGGAGTTGAGGAAGTTGAAGGCATCAAGTTTCAAGGTGATTCTGATGTTGATCCGGTGTCGGCGGAGTTTTGTCTAAATGATATTAAAATTATGTTGGACTCTATCCGGGGGGATGATCAAGGAAGACTTGAAGGTGTAACATCACTTCTGATGGGACCTTCTCAAATTTGGTGGACCACCATTACTGTTCAGATTCCTCGGGAATGTGTTACTTGGGAATTCTTTTTAAAAGTGTTCCAGAACAAGTACATTATTGATGTTTTCATCGAGGATATGAGGATTCAGTTTATGAATCTAAAGCGAGTAGGCAGATCGATATATGAGTATGAGTGTGAGTTTAATAAGCTTAGCCGGTTTTCTACAGAGCTCCTTCCAACTGAGAAGCATATAGTTAATAAATTTGTGGGAGGCCTAGATCTGGAGTATAAGAAAGTTTTGGTTGCTCTCGATTTGTCTGAATTTCAAGTTGCGGTTAACCGAGCTAAAGGAATAGAGAGAGTGGAACAAGAAGAAGCTTCTGAGAAGAAAGCATAGTCAACTAAGCGACCTAGAGGTCTCAGTGTCTTACCCTAGTCTAAAAGGGGTAAAGGATTTCAACAGCAAGGATCAGTTGGGTCGATGTCGTCTGTAAAGAAGAATTCTTTTGTGGGTAAATCCAAACAAGTCCACAAGAAAACTAGTGGAAGTAAAGGCTAAGGATTTTGGAATAGACCTGAATGCAAGACTTGTGGAAGAAGACCTCCTGGTCGATGTTGGTATGCACTGGAGACAGTGTGTTATCAATGTGGGAAGCCGGGTCATTTCAAACGAGCCTGTCCAGTATTACAAGAAAACCAATCGGTGGCTGCTTCTCAGAGAAATAAAGGGATCCGAGGTTGGAATTCCCACCAAGGTGCATCGGAAGTTGCATCGAATCTGAAAGGCAAAGCTCCTGCTCGTGTATATAACATCAAGACCACAGAGAGTAAAGATGATCCTGATGTGATATCAGGTGTGCTTGAACTCTTTAATAGACCTATTTTTGCATTAATTGATCCTGGTTCCACTCATTCATATATTAGTTCTAGAATCATACTAGAAAGAAACATTCTAGTAGAACTAATTATGAGTGAGGTAGTAGCAACCAATCCAATAGGCTAGTGTGCTAAGGTTAAGAAGATTTGCTGTTAGTGTCCTATTAAAATTCGGAGTGTGGATTTCCCCGCTGACCTTATGGAATTACTGTTTTCTGAGTTCGAAATAATATTGGGGATGGATTGGTTATTTATATATGATGCTGCGGTGGAGTGCCTATTAAAAAGATTAATTTTAAAGGCACCAAATGGATCACGAATAATATTCGTGGGCGACAAGATGAATCATCGTAGGGATGTTATTTCGGCTGTGGTTGCAAATGAAATGTTGTGAAATAGATCTAACTCCCGAAATTGATACCTTGAAGCAGGGAGTGAGAATAGAAGATATACCTACAGTGCGGGAATTTCTAGATGTATTCCCAGAAGAATTACCGGGATTACCTCCAAATAGAGAGGTAGAATTTGGAATTGATGTTTTACCCGGTACAACAGCTATATCAATTGCACCGTATCGTATGGCACTTGTTGAACTCAGGGAACATAAATCACAGCTACAAGAATTGCAGAATCGAGGTTTTATACGGCCAAGTATATCACCATGGGGAGCACCTGTATTATTTGTAAAGAAGAAAGATGGATCAATGAGATTGTGTATTGATTATCGTCAACTTAATAAAGTGACGATAAGGAATAAATATCCATTACCAAGAATTGATGATCTTTTTGATCAATTAAAGGAGGCAGTAGTGTTCTCTAAGATTGATCTTCGATCGAGCTATCATCAATTAAAGATTAAAGAGCAGGATATTCCAAAGACGGCTTTCAGGACTCGATATGGACATTACGAGTTCGTGGTAATGGCGTTTGGATTAACTAATGTCCTAACAACATTTATGGATTTGATGAACCAAATTTTTCAGCCATACTTAGATCAGTTTATAGTGGTATTCATAGACAATATCCTGGTTTATTCTAAAACCAAGGAGGAACATGATGTTCATCTCAAAATAGTTCTTCAGATCTTGAGGGAGAAGAAGTTATATGCCAAACTATCTAAATGTGAGTTTTGGCTTTTTGAGGTGACATTTCTTGGACATATAGTATCAGCTGAAGGAATTCGGGTTGATCCTTAGCAAATTCAAGCTATCATGGAGTGGAAACCTCCTAAAAATATTGTAGAGGTTAGAAGTTTTCTCGGATTGGTAGGATATTATCACCGGTTCATGAAAGATTTCTTGATGATTGCTGCACCTATTACCAAACTGCTCAGAAAGAATATACCTTTTATATGGACTAAAGAATGTCAAGAAAGTTTTGAAAGATTGAAGAAAGTCTTGACAGAAGCTTCAGTGTTAGTTTAACCTGAATCGGGTAAGAATTTTGTGGTGTATAGTGATGCATCACACAATGGTTTGGGCTGTGTACTTATGCAAGAAGGGAAAGTGGTGGCTTATGCTTCTAGGCAACTTCAAACTCATGAGAGGAACTATCCTACTCACGATTTGGAATTAGCTGCGGTTGTCTTTGCTTTAAAATTTTGGGGCACTACTTATATGGTGAAAAATGTTATATATACACAGACCATAAAAGCCTGAAATATCTTTTAATGCAGAAGGAGTTGAATCTAAGACAAAGGCGATGGATCAAGCTAATTAATGATTATGATGCAATTATTGATTATCAACCGAGAAAGGCTAATGTAGTGGCAGATGCGCTTAGCCGAAGATGTTTTCAGCTCTACGGATATCAAACGCTCAATTATCAATATTGGATGATGGTGCTTTACTTGCTGAGCTGAATATCAGGTCTACTTTAATAGACAGAATCAAAGAATCACAAGAAAAAGATGAAAATTGTTTAGAAAAGAAAAAGGAAATTGAAAGGGGAGAATCTTCAAACTTCGAGGTGAAGACCAATGGATGTTTATATTATAAAGGACATGCTTATATTCTTGAAGATGAAGAATTAAAAAAGGAAATCCTTATAGAAGCACATTATAGTCCTTTAACGATGCACCCGGGAGGAAATAAAATGTATCAGGATTTGAAAAGCCATTTTTGGTGGCCAGGAATGAAAAGAACTATAACGGAATTCGTGTCTAAATGCTTAACCTGTTAGCAAGTTAAAGCAGAACATCAAGTTCCATCAGGGTTACTTCAACCAACCGCTATTCCAAAATGGAAATGGGAAAAATTGACTATGGACTTTGTAACTGGATTACCATTGACACCAAGTAGGAAAGACTCAATTTGGGAGATCGTGGATTGATTAGCCAAATTAGCACATTTCTTGCCAGTCAAAACCAATTTCTCTTTGAGTAAATATGCAAAGTTCTATATTCGGGAGATTGGTAGACTACATGGAGTTCCTATTTCCATTGTGTCTGACAGAGATCCCAGGTTTACTTCTAGATTCTGGAAAGCACTCCAGGAAGCGTTGGGTACCCGATTGCAATTTAGTACTGCCTTCCACCTCAAACTGATGGACAATCAGAGAGAGCAATTCAGATTTTGGAAGATATGCTTAGAGCGTGTGTCATTGAGTTTGCAGGTTCGTGGGAAAAGTGCTTACCATTGGCTGAATTTGCGTATAACAACAGTTATCAGTCAAGCATCAAAATGGCACCGTATGAAGCTTAGTCCAATGGAAGAAAATAATGAGACAATGTATTTTTGAAAGTTTCACCATGGAAGAAAATAATGAGATTCGGAAGAAAAGGGAAGCTTAGTCCCAGATTCATTGGTCAGTATGAAATCTTGAAAAGAGTTGGATCGGTGGTGCATCAATTGGCTTTACCACCAGAAATGAGCAAGACTCATAATGTTTTTCATGTATCGATGCTTCGCAAATATAGGTCAGATCCTTCTCATGTCATTTCACCAGCGGAAGTTGAGATGCAACCTGATTTGACATTTGAAGAAGAACCAGTAAAGATTTTAGCTCATGGGGTGAAGAAATTGAGGAACAATTCGATTCATTGGTTAAGGTGCTCTGGAAAAACCACAAAGTGGAAGAAGCCACATGGGAAACTGAAGAACGGATGAAAGAACAGTATCCGCATTTGTTTAATCCAGGTACGTTCTAAAAATTTGAGGACGAATTTTTTTAAGGGGAGAGAATTGTAATATCCCATTATTGGATTAGTGACCAAAACACAAAGAATCAAAAGTTAGTGGTTTTAGTTCAGTGACTAAAACGTAAAGTTTTAAAGTTTGGTGATAAAAGTGAAAAGTTGAGAAAAGTTCAAGGACCAACATAGTAATTTTCCCAATAATTATTTTTATTCCATAAATAGATAGATCATCTAAGGGTGTGGATCGAATATAAAAACTATGATTTGATATGATGTTTCTATTATTGGGAAATTACGGTTAAAGTTTAAGTGTGATTCGAGTAATCGTATGAGCTCGGAGTTTTATGATAATTTGAAGGAAGTCTTAAAAAGACCCGAAGATCATAGCATTGAAGTTTTGAATCGTTTTTAAATCAGTTTAGATTTAATTCTATTCAGTATTTTGTATAGGTGATGGAATGGAATTTTTTAAAATAAATTATTTCATTAATGGCATTTTAGACATTTCACCTATACTTTTTAATGAAAATTTATTATGGAAGTGGATAAAATATAGGTGTTGGCTTGTGATTGGTTATAACTAAGGGGTGAAATAGTCATCGACTATTTTAGAGATTTTTATTATTATATAGCCAAATTGGAAGACATTTGGCATTAAAATTAAAGGTAAAAAAGACTAGAAATTTGCTCATCTTTCTCCCAAGTAGCCGAGACCCCTAGCAAGGTAAGAGCAAAAATTTCAATTCAATATTTGGCTTGATTTACTTGGTTTTTGGTTAGAGACATGAAATAAGAAATTGATCTCATTTGAATTCTCTATATTTTGACATAAGTTTTGCTTAGTTTCCATGTCTCTAAGTTGAGTTTGATGATTAGGGTGGTTGAAGAGCATGTTAAGATTTCGTGTTTTAAGGCTTAATCAAGTTGGAAATGGCGTTGTAGTGTTGTTTAGATGCTTGAAATGATGAAAACTTCTTGGTAAACCTATATGGACCATTTCGGCAAAATGAATAATATTAGGGGAAATTTTGTAAAAATTATTTTGATGATGGATTTGATTAGAATGATGTTTTCTAAGTTGAATTATGTTGTTGGATTGAAGAAAACATCATTTTAGGACCAATTTGTGAATTGTGTAAATTGGGTGAAATAAGTGAAAAATTGGAAAATATTCAAGAAGCATGGGTATGTTGTTTGGTATGATACAATGATCATTTTGCTATTAATATTTTTGAAAATGGAGATGAAATGTGGAAGTTTCCAAATTTTAGTTTATAACCCTAAGAGAGAGAATTTAGGGTTTAACGGGAAATTATCAAATTATTGGTTGTAGTGTGTAATTTGAGATGAGATTAAAGTATTGAGAGCATGGTGGTTACAAAGAAGTACTTGGTTGAAATATTAAATTTTCCATATTGGTATGTACATGTATTAGTAAGGTTTGGACATGTACTTAATGTTGCTTGTGTCATGTATTTAATGTACATACAGATAACAAGCTAGTTCGAGATCAAACGAGTGAAGAAAGCGGATAAAAGTGCAACAAAGCTTAGTGAGGCTAGTATAAAGTTTACTTTTGAAAGTGTCAAGGTGAGTGCAATGCGTGATCTTTATGTCATTCATCATATAATTGACATGTTAAAAATATGTCAAGAATTTAAAATACATGCATAGATCACTACTTGTTCATGGAATGTTATTTTGTGTAGGAATTGCTTAATATGTATATATGTTGCCATGTATGAGATTATGATTGACATAAAGCCCAAAGTATGAGATAGGAAATTAAAAGTATAGTTGGATATCCATAGAGTCATAAACAGCTGTATAAACATTTTAGCACTCCCGGTAGAGTGCAATTTATTATAAGCACTTCGGGTAAAGTTTAAAATAATTAATAATTGTATACTCCGGTAAGTATACAAAAGCACTTCGGTGCTAAGCACTTCCAGTAAAGTGTACATAATATACTATACTCAAGTAAGTATAGGGGGATGACTCGCGTACAAAAATTTCCTTAATTCAATACTTGGGCTAAATGAACTGAAAAACAGGATAAAAAGGCTTGAAAACTCGATGATGAATATGGCAACGGTATTGGTAAGAATCAAAGTTATTACCATGTAATATTTTATTATACATATATCATGTCATATATACTAATATGCATAAAATGGTAGGTGATCATATGCATTATTATTTTATTATATTGATATCTATGTTAAATTGCATTTGAATGAAATGTAGTTGCCTCACTAAGTATATACTTAGCGTATGATGAATTTCATGCGTAGGTTTTAAAGGAGCTTCGAGAGAAGAGTAGCCGAGCATCACTTTCAAATTTAGGGAGGTATATCTCCATACTCATAATAATGTAATGACATCCATCCTTTCTTTTAGAAATGTACTAGATGGCATGTATAATCAATGGGGTTGTAAAAACTTATTACCAAATATAGTTGTTTAATAGTTGTGATAATATAGATAATGTACCTAGTAAGTTATATTATATCTATAAATGATAATGGACTAAGTTTTATTTAATTTGTGTCTTAAGGTAGAAAGATTAAAAATATGTCCAAATGTGTATGCAAAAGCAGTGAGTTTGAAAAATCAGCATAAATTCTAAAATTGGACTTAGATGGTGAATCTTATATTTATGAACTAAAAATTTTGTATAGTTTCTTACAAAATTAACGGTGACTAATTTCGAGTTGTATGTAAAAAGTTAGGAATTTTTATTCGACGGAAGGTCAGAAAATAGGGTAGCAGAATTTTTGAAATTTTGGACTGTGACGTGAATCTAAGGATTTATTTGAATTTTTGTATAATGAATTTAAGATAATAATTTATATGGTTAGAAAGCTTAATGAATCTAGTTTAATTATAAAATTTCGGAACGGATTTTCGATGTCTATAAATTTTTTTTATAAATTTTTAAGTAAAGGAAGTGCAGGCTGCCAATTTTCTATATTAAGAAAATATAAGGGTTTAATCTTTGTTAGTAACATCACTGACTCGTATTTGGTGATAAATACGGGAAAGGGATGTTACATACGGTCTAAAACTAAACTCACTTTAACCATGTCGGAGCCTCAGAAAAGGACTCTCAGGCAAGCAAACTTCACCTCACTCAGCAACTGCTATGCCAACATCCAAGATCGCAGCCATAATATTCAGAAAAATGCACGCTCACTCAAGATATACAAGTGGGTAGCCTCGAATTACTGAAAGAAAACAATGACAAAGATTGTAGGGTAAAGGTACCTGTGATCACATCAGTGTCATTGTGCCCCTCACGAGCATAATCCCGCACCCATTCACCATTTTCGGGTTGTACAACAATAGCCTGAGCCACAGCCCCCATACCATCCTCACGCCTCAGATTATTACCTATGCCATGACCTCTACCCCTGGCCGGTGCAGCCACATGAACTGGTGCGTCTCTCCCCGCACGTGGACAATCACGCTTCAAATGATTCGGTAACCCACACCTCCAGCAACACAAACTACATCCCCAGCATGCACCCGTGTGGCGTCTACCACAACACACACACTCAGCTATGATACGAACTCCCAGATTACCATGGCCACCCCGCCACCCCGCTTATAACCTGACTTATGCCTCTTGACACGAGACCTCCTGCTCTACTTCCCAGGGAAGCCAACATCAGCCACCCTTATACTTGCATCCACATTTACCTCCTGCACAAACGCACTCGAGAACAAACCTTGATTGACCACCACAGCAGGTACCGGTGCTTGCACTTGCACTCCAGCCACTGCTGCCCAAAAAGCTTCCATCACCGCTTAGACCAACGGGGTCAAACCACCAAACACTAGCACTTGATGATCATGGGGTACACCACCAGCCCCAACATCAACAGGAGAAACCAATGGGGGAGAAGGAGGTAAAACGTTAGTGGGATTCTCTTCCTCAACGTTATTCTGCCCGATTATGACATTACTAGCCATAGAACGTGTCTCACGCCGAGCCATACTAACAAAAGCAACAAAGCATATTAAATTCAGGCTAACACAAGGCAAAATATCCAAGACCGTCTCATAAAACATTTTAAAACCTCGGTAATTGGCAATGTGTTCCCAGTTTATACCCCAATATAATGTAAATCAATCACTGTACATGTACACAATCACCGTGCATAACCAACAATGATATACAACCAAACAACAACATCCCAACCTTTCGTAACCTGGCTCTAATACCAACAAATGTAACCTCCTAGAACCGGCCTAGACGCCCGACCGAACTGAGAGTGCTACATTAGGTTTGCCGAAGCAAACCAAAGAAAGGTTACAAAAAGTTTGTCCATTTTTTCTTTTATCTTGTCTAAATGCAAATTAATGTTCCTACATGTTCATACTCGCAGCGGGTAAGTTCACGAATGAAACGAGTCACAAAAGACAATCAATTGCATCATATTCAAAATTGAGGACTAAAACGTAAATACTTTAAATTACAAAGCCAAAATTGAATTTAAGGTTACCAATCCTCAATTAGTCTGTTTACATGCCAACATGATAAATTCCAGGTCAACTTAATCATCGCAATTCATATAATTGCATTCCCAAAGCTTAGGACCAAAATGAAAGAACCAGAAACTTCCAAGATTCCAAAATAACCAACTTAACGATACCCGTATCAGTACGCGTACTCGTGTTTCGATACGCCCTTACGTTCTCAAAAACTCAAAATCCAGTAGCTAAAATTCGTACCGAAACACTTGATCGCATACCGGTACGCATGGCAAAAATGCCTATGGCCGTATCAAAACACTTGCTCGAGTACTGAAACGTTAAGCCTGAAAAGGCAAGCCCATATCGAAACATCTTCCCGCGTATCGAAACGCTATGCCTGAAATGGCCTAGCCGTACCGGTACGGGGACACCTGTTTCGATACGCCTGGACCTGTAATAACATTTTTAGCTGATTTTTCACACAAAACTAGATGCATTTAGGTCCCAACAACTTGCATACATACATATAAGCATCCAACATCACATTTAACAACACTTGTACCAAAGTTTAACTACAACAAACGATTATGCCACCGAAAGATTGATCTAGAGGCATGCTTCCTATAACTCACCACCAAACATACCAAGATGCCTAACTAAGCAAATATCAACAAGAACACCATACCAACAACACATAAAAACCATACTCATCATGATTAGCTCATCAAAACATGTCATCCAAGCAAAAACCATCTAGATGCATACCTAGGAAACCATATAGCATAAACCATAGGTAACCGTGCATGATAAGCAAAACATCAACAATCAAACTCCAAAATCACAGCATCACACATGCTCAAAACTAGGGAGAACTGAATTACAAATCCCAAAAATCCATGGCGAATACATTGCCTTATTAACCGAAAACTAAAATCGAGTTCATACTCAAATAGTCTTGTCTTCAGATCACTACGACTTTGCCCTTGCCGCCCAAGCCTTAATGCTCTGTATCATTAGGAAAAAGAGAGCGCAAGCACACTTGCTTAGCGAGGATGCTCTTAAAACAATGATGCATTAAAACCCTTGAAAACCAACACTTGTTTTCACACCATGCTTACGACCTAAGCGAGTTCCAATAGTTTTAAATAAAAACATGCATATCAACCATATGCAAATCAATATATATATATATTTCACATGCTTAATCCCAAAGCGTCAAATACAAAACCATGCTTAAATCCCAAAGCATAAATAGGTTCAACAAAAGAACTTTCATATATTGGCAATTATAGTGACCCCGGATAGTCGACCACTATCTTTGATTATCCGACCACTAATTTTTAGTTAACCGACCGTTAACTTTACACATTGGATACACGGATCTCCCTTAATGACCGACCATCATTAAGACTACCCCATGCCGACCGCAAGTTTTACATCAACAAGACTACACCATGCCGACCGCATGATTTAACAACCTTGCCGACCGCAAGTTTTACATCAACAAGGGAAATCGACCGTTCAACCCGAGTGATAACAATATAGTCCGAGTTGCCGAATGCTATACCTCAAGAACCCTTAACCACGATCGATTTTTAATCATATTATAGTGCACTTTATCCTATGGCATGGCAACTATATACGAATGTTTCCTCACCTTGTCACATAGCCAATATATCATTTACAAAACCATTTACTCACTGTTTTACAATGCATTACACAAAATCCCCACATATGCAAATCATATTGCCATAGCAATATCACATTCCCGACCGAAATAAAAAAGAATGCTCACTAGCATTAAATATACCTTTAAGCCACTACATAGGTACTTTAAAATCATGCATTAACAGTAAGTAAAGCAAACCATGTTTAGGAATAAAACATGAATCACACATGCTCATATCTGAACCAATATTGAAGAGCAAAAGAGGGAAACTTACTTCCGAGCTTAGGTAAGTGTTTCAAACTTATCCTAAACTCCCAAAACCACTTTCAAACCTTTGAAAGACTTTTAAGACTGTTTCCACTCACCGATTTCATTTCACCTTGCTTGCTACAGCGAAACAAGCTCCAGCAAGTCTAGAACCACCTCAAGATGCTACGCTATGATTATCCCCTGTTTCGGCCACACAAAACCAGAGTAAACATGTATTAAAATGCATTCAATACTCGGTTTCAACCTAAAATCCCGTAGCTCTTAAGATGCCCACTCAAAACTCATCCAAAACTTACCGAAACCAACCTCAAACACTACTCAATCTTAACCCAGCCATATAATAACGATCTTAAACATCAAGCTTCATCAATTGATATCTAAAAACTCATTCCCAACATCCTTTCACTTCCAGCAATGATTAAACACCTTAAAAACCCAAAAACCCTTAACTATCAACCTAAACAATTAGAGATTCAACAAATTTTGGGATTCCATTATTAGAAAAAACTTATCCACATTATAATAAATCCAAAATAAGATTGAAATCAATCCACAAAACTAGGAAAATAGATCCAAATCGAAAATCACAAGATCCTTTAATTAAACCTCAATTAAGCTAAAATCCAAAATTAATTAATCAAAACCTATTAGAAAACATATGTAAAGAGCCAAAAACTTGGGAATTTCAGTAATGAGCCTTTCATTAGAGGAGAAGAACGAATCTTACCTCCAATGAATGAGTTTCCCCTCAATTGGATGGTTTTTCCTCTTGAAAAACAAAGAAATTCAATAAGATTTTTGGAAAACAAATTGAGAAATCATTTCGCAAACCAATGAGTTAAGAAATTAAGATCATTACCTTAAATATCTGATGGAAAAAGAGTGTTTGGCTAAGAGTGTTTTGAGAGAAAATGTGAGAGAAGAAAAGTTACGTCAAAATGTGTTTTAGAAAGATAACTACCTTTTTAACAAAATTCCATTTAATTCTTTCAATTAAAACCTTTTTAAAATAATCCTAATTAAGGGAATACTCAGATTAGACCAAATGGTAAAATAGCTCCTTAAAGAGTCTAAGTTTTGACTCTTTACAAAACATCCACCTTTTAAAATAGTTTTCAAAAATTACATTTTTGTCACTAGCCAAAATGTCACTCTTCCAATGCTTGTATTCCAAAATTGCTTTCACCAATATTTTTAATATAATAAAATATGGGTTTTAAACATTTTCCATAATTTTATTTTTTAGAAAAATATCTGCTCTCGAATTCGACTCGAATCTCTAACTCGGTCCACTAGACCGTCTAACCAGCCCTAAAACCGCTAGGCCCAAAATGGGGCGTTATAGGGAAACCATCAACACCATATGATTTTGAAACGTCACAAACAAATCAGAATTAAAAACTAAGAGAAATGGACAAAAAAGGAGATCTGTCGATGTAGCCCTTCAATAGGTTTAGAGCTTTCGATCTCAGCCTGGTCGAACCACGGCTTACCCTCTACCTTCACTTTTTTCTCACAGTGCAGCCTCTTGGCTCATCGATGGGCTTTCTTTAAATAGGCACTCATGGAAACCCTAGATAAGGTTTTGATTTGAAAGTTTGTTATGCACTAATGTAGGCGCGTTATCTTTTTATCCTCTTTTTGAATTTGGGCTGACCTAGCTCTGACTAATGATTATGAACGGGCATCGGTCGTCCTTCTTTTGCCAACCGAGTCTAGGAATCTTTGTCCTACTTTTTCCAACAGCACTCAACATTTCTCTTTTACTCATTCGCTCATGTCCTGCTCTACCAACCCTTCTCCGCCAATCGTGCTCCTGTCTTGCCTATCACAGTAAGGAAATAACCTTTACTCTGGCAATAAAAACATACATTCCTTAACTCCTAGATGCAAATGCATGAATCTACTAGCTAAATGCACAAATATGTACTCAAAGTCAAGCAAAAACATGTCAATATATACATGAAAAGTAGTACTTTTGCAGAGTTAACACTCTCCCACTCTATGTGCATCTTAATGAAACAGTGTTCTTTAAACTCAAAACACTAGGGTACCAGTATGAAAGCCTAGAAATGGCTTCCTAGGCTTGGAATCCAAGCCCCCAAATTGCAACCATAATATCATATTTCGATCATATATCTTATGGGAGTTGTTTAGGGTGGTTTACTACCATTTTTACATGTCATTAACCTAAAATCCGAGTTTTACCATTTAAAAGGGTAACAAGCACTCAAACCCCAAAAGTAACCCCAAACCATAAAATCAACCAAGACAATCATTTTATGATCCTCAAGAAGAATAGGGTCAGAGATGTTCTAACCTTTGGCCAAAAATCTCCGAATAAGCTCACCCACTTACTTTCCTCTAGTTTTCTTCTTGCTCCAAGCTTAAAGAAGCTTTCCTAACATCTCCACTTTTTTCTACACCAACATGGAAATGAAACAAGGCACGAAATAAACGTTAGTGAAAGGTTTAGCTACGAATTTGCACCCTTAATTCCAAAGGAAAAACCTTAAAGCTTAAATCCCCAAAAACCCATAAATGAAGAGCTCACCTTTTTTCCACAAAATATACTTTTCATGAAGCTTGAGAGATGGAGATTAAGAATTTAAAATCTTAAATCTTAAGGGGACCAAATGATGTATAAAGGTGAGATTTTTAGATTCTTGAAACTATGGTTGAGAATAAGGGTGTGGGAGAAGAAAGATGAAGAAAAAATAGTGATTTAGGGTGGTCTCCCAAACTCAATATGAGACAAGAAGCATTTATGGAAAAGTCAGCCTTTCCTTCAATGTAACCCCCTAGACCCGCCTATGCGTTAAGTGTAATTCCGGGAGGTCACATTCTATACCAAAAACTTCCCATAAATATATTTAAAGATAACGGGTCCAAATTAAAGAAGAATTTTAAACTATGCGTAGGTAAGTTAAGGTAATCGGTTATACCATATTAGAATTTAGTTATAATATAATGCCACATAGGGCAAAATAGTAAAGTATGTAATATCAAAATATAGGCTTATGTCACCGTAATAAAGACAGTCTAAAAGATAAAAACATGACAACAAAATATGTGTACTGAATGTGTCGATCCTCCAAGTGCCTAGTCCGGGAAGCCTATCCAAAAGTATCCAAAAGATAAATATTTGGGAGGGTATGAGCTAGGGAGCTCAATATGTTTCCATAAGTGCAGATAAAACATATAATAGTTCAAGTATGTATAAATTATTTCAGTAAAACATGTTTCAATGGCAACCAATGTTTTATTTATAATTAACTACCCTTCATTCGTACACCAATATGTAGTTCCCCAAAACTACATCCATAAGGACTTACCCTAAGCCCAATAGGCATAGGAGCCAACCTAAAGGACTGCCTTAGGTCCATAAGGAATTACCCGAGCTGAAGCATCAGAACCAACCCAAAGGGCGACCTTGGGTCCATAAGGAATTACCAACTAGATTAGGGCTAAACCTACAAAGACTTTATAATATATCCCGATACTATACCCTAGATAAAATATAGTGTTTGTACAATATACATTAATATCAGGAATCATGCGAAAGACATGTTTTATAACAAAAAAACAGTAACCAGAGATCATGCTTTCAAATCAGACATTTGGGCATAACTTCAAGTAGATAAAATAGTCATGCATTCAATCAGATAACAATATCATGTTTTCAAAATAGATAAGGTATTCAAATCATATATTATTCATGCTTTCAATCAGAGAAAAATATTGATGTGCACATGATCATTTCAGAAAATATATATTTAAAACTATAATTTATCATACTATGAATACACCTCAAAAAGCTGCTCGAAAAAGTCTACTGAGCACCCACCTCGCTACGCTCTGCAGTGGTGCTAGATCCTAGATCATAACGAAAAAATGTTACTACAAAAGGTTAAATTATAATCTAAGAACTTCACAGAGTTTTCAAAGATCATACGAGTAACCACGGGTGTGCACTGGTGAGCGAATTGGGAGGAGCTGGGCTGAGCAAAAGAATGGTCGGGTGAATCTTGAGTACCTTTAAACAAAAAATAATTCACATTAGTCCATTATTTAGCATAAGCTCTCTTAAATTAAATAACTTAATACATATGCATGCCTGAGTTCAAAGTCAAGTTTAAAGGCTTTCGGGTTAGAATTCCACAAAACAAACTTTAAAAATAGACTTAGGATGTCTGATAAGTGTTCAAAAGTACTATTTTCTTACCCTTTTTACTCATATTATTGTTAAATTTGGGCTCACATTAGTTACATAATTAGTCATTCATGCATTAATCCATGTTTCCTTCCATCGTTGAGCTTGATTGCATAATTTGGTTGTTTTTTGTGGGAAAAGATGCTGCTTTGGTGTGTTTTGCGTGTATGTGCAGAATCACTTGCCAAAGCAAGGCTAGAGCTAGTTGCCAGGGCAATGCATGAAGGAGATGCCGAGCTAGTTGCCAGGGCAATGCATGAAGGAGATGCTGAGCCAGTTGCCAGGGCAATTGTTGACAAAGAATAAGGTGATATGGTAGTCGAAATTGATGACTAGACAAGCCCAAGATGATGTGGAGCAAAGCTAAATCTCAAAGGTGTTTGATTTCCATGAAGAGGTTAAAGAAGAATTAAATTCCAAGAAGATAGGAGAAGTTCTAGAAGGAATATAATTATAATAAATAATTATATTCTTTAAATATAATTTAATTCCAACTTAATTTCCTCCTCAAAGGAGGACTTTGACCTAGCCCTATAAATAGATCACCAAGCCGTCAACTCCAAGGGGGGAGAGAGGAGAGAATTTTCGACAACATCAAGGGCAAGGAGGATTTCGACAAAGCTCCATCCATTCTTCATCTTTTTATTTCTTGTTCAATTAGGCTCATGCTAGGGATTCTTTATCTTGTGTTTGTTTGGAACCTAGCCATGAACTAAATCTATTTGGATAAGGTTATTGTGTCTTGTGGTTGTGAGAAACTATTGGATTTTGTTTAGGTAATAAGCGTTTGCACTTTTCTATTCAAGGTTTATTCATTCTTGGTTCTTATTCTTGTTTGCGGGTGAATTGGGAGAGGATCTCGTAACTTCATCTATTTATCTAATATCGGGAGATTTAGATTCAAGAAACAACTGAATATGATCTTTATTCAATCTATTGATGGTGAAGATTAATCCGGCTTAGGAATAAGTTAAGGATTTCAACGGCTAAGAAGAGCGCAAGATTGGTTGTTGTTCACCCTTGATTCACGCAGGGATGTATTATCAAGGCATGCACAAGTAGCTAGAGTTTCGACTTAGGGATAAGAAGAAACCATTGAAGAACGCTCTGCCGAACCTTGAAGGTTGCTGCCCAGACGCCCAAGTAGTTGCCCAACTAGTCACCCAGGCAACCATCGATTAGTTGCGAAGGCAACCCCGTTGTGCAAGTTGCCACGGCAACTGAGTTTCCCTTGCACTCTTTTACCAAGACGATCCAATCGGCTATCACACCTCAACTCACGATAACCTGGCCTATCCCTCTCATTTGATCTCTTCTATTCTTTTACTTATTTACTTTCTAGATTAGTTATTAGTTAAAACTCCTATAATCTTCTATTTGTGTTTTTACTTTTTATAGTGCAAGAGATTAGATTCTTGAAGTGGCACCAATCCCTGTGGAGACGATATCTTTTATACTATAACTTACGACGTGTACACTTGCACAATTGCGGAGCAATTGTTACGCGCAACAAGTTTATGGCGCCATTGCCGAGGATTGGCAATAGTGACTTTGTTTTTATTTTCTTGCACTTTTTATTTCTCTTGTTTAAAATTCAAAGGGCTAACAAACTTTGGTTTTGCATTGGTATATGACCAGGGCGAGACCGATTACACCAGAATATCCCTTTGATCCAGAAATCGAACGAACCATACAAAGACTTAGACGAAGGTTAAGAGTAGCAATGGCTAATCAAGACGACAATATGAATCAAGATGTTCCAGCAGGAGGATGAGTGATTCTTGCACGAAACAGAACTATTCGAGACTATCTTGAAGAAGTTCTTGATGGACTTAATCCAGGAGGTGTCGCACCCAGAATTGAAGCCGACCACTTTGAGTTGAAACCGGTGATGTTTAATATGATCAACACAATTGGTCAATTTGGCGGCTCAGCAACTGAAGATGCACGACAACATCTTAAATCTTTCCTCAAGATTTGCAACTCATTCAAAATATACGGAGTCATCCCTGATGTTTTACGATTAAGATTATTCCCCTATTCACTGAGGGATAGGGCGAAAGCATGGTTGAATAGCATTCCTGCCGGATCAATAGGATCTTGGACCGATCTTTGTCGTGATTTCCTTGCTCGATTTAATCCTACAAATTTGACTGATAAGCTTCGTAATGACATTACTTCTTTTCGGCAGGCAAATGATGAATCCATGTACGAGGCTTGGGAGCGATATAGAGAACTTCTACACAAATACCCCTACACGGATTCCCAGTGTGGACACAAGTAACAATATTTTACAACGCCGTGAATACACCAACAAGGATGATGCTAGATGCCTCGGCAAAACGACATACTCCTAGATAAGTCGTCGGAGGAAGCAATGCAAATTCTAAACAGGCTTGCCAAGAATGACTATCAATTCCCCTCTACTAGAAGAGGAGGAGTTAGATGCCAAGCCACAATACATGAACTAGGATCATCAGACTCAATTTCGGCACAATTGGCCACTTTAACAAAGATGGTCCAGAACATTCAGAAACCAAACAACACACATGAGGTCAAGGTAATGGATTCTTTTTGTGAGTTATGTGGTGGTAACCATGATTCTTCTGAATGTATGCAGAATCCGGAATCCAGCTTCTATGTGGGGAATTACAACCGGAACAACAATATGATGTCCAATACATACAATCCAGCTTGGAAGAAGCACCCGAATTTTTCATGGAGTAATCCCAACAATGCTCTAAACTAGAATAATCAGAATGCACAAGCATCGGGATTCCAGCAGAATATGCCACGACAACAGTTGTCGCAACAACAACCGACAACATCTAGTTCTTTGGAAAATTCTCTACATGCTTTTATGATGAAACTAAATCTTATATGGCTGAGAATAGTAACTTCATAAAAAGAACTGATGCTTTTATTAACAGGACCGAGATGATATTGCAAAACCAAGAGGCAGCAATCAAATCATTGGAAAATCAAGTCGGACAATTTGCTCAAAACCTGAATACTAGACCGCAAGGAGGTTTACCTAGCGATACTGAAGTCGCAAGATGAACTGGCCATGAGCAATGCAAGGCGATCACCACTAGAAGTGGCCAACAACTTAAAGAGGCTCATGCCCACTAATAAAAAAAAACTCCACAAAAAGATCAAGACGAACCTAGCGGCAAAGCCTCAGATGCTGAACCATGAATTGCTGCGGCAACCAACAATAAGCATGCCTCGGCAACCGACGATAAGGATGCCTCGGCAACTTGTGATAAGCATGCCTCGACAACCCCAGCTGATAATGCCTCGACAACTCCAGTTGTCCTGGCAATGCCGTCAATCAGGTTCCAAACCAATGAAAGGATCGAAGATATCCGACTTCCACCACCATTCCCACAAAGGTTGAAGCGACAAAAGCAAGAATATCAATTCAAGAAGTTTCTTGATATCCTAAAGCAAGTCCACATCAACTTTCCATTGGTGGAAGCGATTCAACAAATGCCGAACTATGCCAAGTTTCTTAAAGACATTGTGTCCAAGAGAACAAGGCTAGGAGAGTTTGAAACAGTTACCGCAACAGAGGGATGCATGGCCATGTTGCATAATCGTATGCCACCTAAGTTGAAGGATCCCGAAAGTTTCACAATACCCTATTCCATTGGAAACTACTATGTCGGGAAAGCATTATGTGACATTGGGGCTAGCATAAACTTGATGCCTAAATCGGTTTTCCAGAAACTAGGAATTGGGAAGGCAAGACCTACAAAAGTTATGCTACAGCTAGCCGACAGATCCTATGTGCATCTAGAGGGAAAAATCGAGGACATACTAGTAAAAGTTGATAAATTTATTTTTCCCGCTAACTTTATTGTTTTGGATTGCGAAGCAGATGTGCATGCACCTATCATTCTCGGGAGACCATTCCTAGTAACAGGGAGAACCTTGATCGATGTTGAAAAGGGAGAACTCACAATGAGGGTGAATGACCAGCAAGTTAAACTAAATGTGTTCCAAACACTAAGGCATGCCGATGATCCAAAAGAATGTCAACTTCTTCATGCCACGACAGAGTTTAACTTCGACGAGGAATTTAGTTGCCTCGGCAACTACATTGCCGATCAAGAGGAACCTGAGGAGTATGAAGAACCGGTCGATGAGGAACAACAAGAAGAGGCAAATTGGCTAGTCAATCGACCAGGTACATACTTTGAACCACTGGATTACTCAGGTAAGGAAGGCAAACTCAAAAAGGCCTCTATTGAACAACCACCGATTCTTGAGTTGAAACAGTTGCCAGAGCAACTAAAATATGCATACTTAGGAACCGATAATACATTGCCTGTAATTATTTCTTCTAAGTTATAGCCTGGGCAATAAAAGAAGCTGATCAAAATGTTGATGCTACACAAGAAGACAATAGGGTGGACAATTGCCGACTTGAAGGGAATTAGCCCGGCAGTGTGCATGCACAAGATTTTGTTGGAAGATGATCACAAACCTTCAACTGAGGCCCAGAGGAGATTGAATCATTCCATGAAAGGGGTTGTAATGAAAGAAATCATCAAGTGGCTTGACGCCGGCATTATATACCCTATCTCTGATAGTACATGGGTAAGTCCGGTACAATGTGTACCGAAAAAGCGAGGTATAACGGTGGTAAGTAATGAAAACAATGAACTCATTCCAACCAGGACTGTGACCGGTTGGAGGGTTTGTATGGATTATCGAAAGCTAAACAAAGCCACTAGGAAAGATCACTTCCCATTACCCTTTATTGATCAAATGCTTGACCGTCTCGCAGGGAAACCCTTTTATTGTTTTCTTGATGGTTATTCAGCTTACAATCAAATTGCCATAGCACCAGAAGATCAAGAAAAGACAACCTTCACATGCCCATACGGTACTTATGCTTTCCGAAGGATGCCGTTTAGATTGTGTAACGCCCCGACAACCTTCCAAAGATGCATGATGACACTCTTTTCAGACATGGTGGAAGCTTCCTTGAGATCTTCATGGATGATTTTTCTATTTTTGGTAATGACTTTGACAGCTGCCTTGGCAATTTAGAGAAGGTGTTGGCAAGATGTGAAGAAACTAATTTAGTCCTCAATTGGGAGAAGTGCCATTTTATGGTAAATGAAGGAATAGTGCTCGGCCACAAGATTTCATCCAAGGGAATTGAAGTAGACAAAGCCAAGGTGGACGTGATCGAGAGATTACCCCCACCAAGTTCGGTTAAAGGAATTCGAAGCTTTCTTGGACATGCGTGTTTTTACAGGAGGTTCATTCATAATTTTTCTAAAATCACTAAACCCTTGTGCAATTTTATTGAACATGATAAAGTCTTCGATTTTGATGATTCTTACACCCAAGCATTCGAAACCCTAAAGGAAAAGCTTGCCTCGGCACCCATTGTCGTTCCACCAGATTGGATGCTACCTTTTGAGCTCATGTATGATGCAAGTGATTTTGCGGTAGGAGCAGTCCTAGGCCAACGCACAGGTAAGACCTTCCATGTGATATAGTATGCTAGTAAAACTCTTAATAGTGCTCAAGTGAATTACACAACAACGGAGAAAGAGTTACTAGCTGTAGTTTTCGCATTTGACAAGTTCTGATCCTATTTGATTGGTACAAAGGTAATTGTTCATACTGACCATTAGGCAATCAAATATCTATTTGCTAAAACGATGCCAAACCTCGTTTGATTCGTTGGATAATACTTTTACAAGAATTTGATATTGAAATTAAGAACAGGAAAGGAACAGAAAATCAAGTGGCCGATCACTTATCACATTTAGAATGCAATAGGGAGGAGGACGCGAATTTAGAGATATGTGATGCATTCCCGGATGAGCAACTTTTAGTTGCCTCGGCAACACTTGACGCCTCGGCAACCATGGAAGCACATGCCTCGGCTACCCTCGACACCTCAGTAGCCCTTGACGTGCATGCCCCGGCAACCCTCGACGCCTCGGCAGCCCTTGACGCGCACGCCTCGGCAACCCTTGACGCACACGCCTCGGCAATTTTAGGAGCAGCCGACACGGCAGCACATGCCTCGACAATACCCTGGTACGCAAATTTAGTTAATTTCCTTGTTTGTGGTATTTTACCTTATGGTCTTACTCACCAATGGAAGAAGCGGTTCCGCCATGATGCTAAGCACTACTTTTGGGACGAGCCTCTTTTGTTTAAAAAATGTGCATATTAGGTTATACGCCGATGTGTCCCTGAAGAGGAGCAGCAGAATGTACTCCAGCAATGCCATTCTTGACCTTATGGAGGAACTCGTGCCGTGGACAAAGTTTTGGAATCCGGTTTGCATTGGCCAACATTGTACAAAGATGCCCAAGACTTTTACAAGCAATGTGATCGTTGCCAGAGGATGGGCAATATCTCTACACGACATGAGATGCTGCTCGAAAACATCATCGAGGTGGAATTGTTTGATGTGCGGGGGATCGATTTTATGGGATCTTTCCCATCTTCATTCGTAAACCTTTACATTCTACTTGCCATTGGCTACGTGTCTAAATGGGTTAAGGCAGCTACAGTTCCCAACAATGATTTCAAGATCGTGCAACGATTCTTGCAGAAAAACATATTTACACGGTTGGGATGTCGAGAGCAATTATCAGTGACGAAGGCAAGTATTTTGACAACAAACTTACTGCCAAGATGTTGCAACGCTTCGGCGTATCACACAATATTGCCACGGCATATCACCCACAAACCAACGGGCAAGCAGAAATTTCCAACCGAGAATTGAAAGGTATACTCGAGAAAGTTGTAAATCCCTCTAGGAAGGATTGGTCATTAAGACTAGATGACGCACTTTGGACATATCGCACTGCATTCAAAACACCCTTAGGTATGTCCCCCTTCCGACTTGTCTATGGCAAAACATGCCATCTACTGGTGGAAATCGAGCACAAGGCATATTGGGCAATCAAGACCGTGAATATGGATTGGGAAAGTGCCAGACAAAAGCGTTTGTTAGACCTCAACGAGATAGAAGAATTCCGTGCAATCGCCTATAACAATGCACGAATCTACAAGGAGAAAACAAAGCAATGGCATGACAAGAAACTATTGCCGCGACAATTCACGCCAGGGAAACTAGTTCTCTTATTCAATTCTCGGCTAAAACTTTTCCCGGGAAAGCTGAAATCAAGATGGTCAGGACCATTCGAAGTTGTCAAACCATTCTCCCATGGTGCCGTGATAATCAAGTCCATCACTGACAAACATGAATTCAAATTTAATGGACAAAGATTAAAGCACTACAATGGTGCCCATGTGGAACGTAACAAAGAAGTGGTCAACTTAGGAGATGCATGAGCATGCTCTCCTTTCGATATTTTATTTTTATTTTTATTATTTCTGATTATTTTTTTATTGTTTTTTATTTTCAAACTAATTATTTTTTTCCCGATTATTATTATATTTTTAGGATAGATTTATTTTCTTTTTTTTATCTTTTAAAGTTTAAGAATCCCTTTACACATCTTTATTTATTTTCTTTTATTAGTTTATCTTTAATTTTAATCCTTATTTGATTTGTCTTTGAATTGTAGGAAAATAGTTCAAGATAAAGAGGAATTTTGATCCAAGAAGGAAAACATCTTCAACAAGGAAATTAATGGGCCGAATCTAAGGCTTATATAAAGCCTCCAACTTACCCTAATTAAACCCCCTAGCCGTCACCCTTCCCCTAAACCAAAACCCCCTTTATTTTCTATCCAAAATTAATCCCACGCACCATATTTACTACCTATCTTTTCTATATAACCCATCACCCTTAACTTCCAAGAAACCTATTCCTACTTTTCATCTTGCAACTCTTTAGTTTCTTTCCTTTTCTTTTCTTTGTTTTTACAAAACTCACAACCAAGATCATCCATGGCATCCAAAATTAAATTTTTGGTTCATCCAAGTTCCTCCAAAGAACCAAATACAAGAAGTTTGCTACACCGGTGGTTCAAAAAAGATTTCACTAAGCCGGAAGATTTACGAAGAACAAGGCTTTGAATACTCCAACTCTCATCAAGATTTCGGCCTTGAACCATTCATCTTCGAGAGGATTGCACATCAAAAGTGGCAAATCTTTTGCCATCAATCGGAACCAGGTAACATCTCATGGGTAAGAGAATTCTATGCTAACTCACCTAACCTGGATAATCCTTATGTTTTTGTTCGTGACAAGGCCATACTCATAAGCCCCGAAAACATCAACACCTTTTACGAGCTTTACATTGAGAAGGACGAGCATCAAGCCTTTGTTGATCAAATCATGCCCAAGCAACTCGACAAGGTGCTTCAAGAATTTACTCGACAAGGTGCTTCAAGAACTTACTCTACCGGGAACTCATTGGAACGACGGTAAATACAAGGGCACGGTAAATCACCTTCGGCTTAAATCCGAGGCAAAAATATGGAATAAGTTTGTTAAAACTTCTTTAATGCCCACACACACAATACTACCGTTGTATACCACGTCTTTTGCTCATACATTCTATTTTTCATAATCACATCATTAACATTGGAAAAATTATTTGTGATGAGATTTTTGTATGTAGCTTAAAAGATAAGGGTTCTCTTTTCTTCCCTTGCTTAATTTCTAATATTTGCAAGGAGATGCATGTTCCAAGTGAGTCCACCGATGAAAAGGCCCTACCAAAGTCCAGCTGGAATCAAGCACAAATCTAAAATCTAATGGAAGAGGCACCGGAAAAATCCTCAAGGCCTCCAATTGCCGCGGCAACCCCTAATGCCCAAGCACCTAATGCCCAGGCAACTCGGCCATCAACCCCGGGATACTTTGAAGCACTCTTGCAACCATTGGTGAGCCACCTAAAGCAAATTGAAGACCGGAAACTAATGTTCATGCGGAACATGAAGGAGCACAACAATGCCATCACCCAAGTTATCCTAGAAAAGTACCCGGATAGCCACGTGCCGTTCCCAATCTTTCCTGCCGAGATCCTTGCCCTGGCAACCAATGAAGCAGTCGCCACGGCAACTGCAACAGATGATGCCACGGCAACCAACCCTGAAGATGCCACACAACCAAAGCTAAAGACATCCCGGCAACCACTACAAAAGCCAAAGGTAAAGCACCTATGCCCGAATCAACTCGTACGGAATCATTGTCTGATTTTTCAGATTTGGACGAGTCCTCCATTGCACCAACAAAGACCGCACCAATTGAATCCTCCAAGCGAAAAGCCAATGACATTGATGAAGATGACGATGAGGACAACCCCGTACGAGGATCAATTTCACCATCGGCAACAAGGAAACAACCATCGCGTTCAAGCAAGAGAATCAAGACACCAACCAAAAGGAAACTAATCATCCATGACGATGAACTCTCGTAGTAAGTCCTCGTTTGCATTTTATTTTTCGTTATTTTTATTTTTCTTTAATGCATGTATTGAGGACAATGCCTCACTCGAGTTTGGGGGGGATTGTTATTAGTAGTTACCATGTTTAGATGCATTCATCTTAAGTATTGCATTTAGGATACATAAATTGCTTGCCATGCCTTTAGTTGGAACAAGAATTGCCTAGATTTGATGAATATCCGATGATGACTTTGCCATTGCACTTAATTGATAGAATTTTTATTCTAGGATAACCATAGAAAAACTTAGAATTTTACTATGATGCTAATTTTGATGAAACACTTTTGTGGTTTGATTGATTTAAGGAATTCTAGTGAACTTAGGTTGATAATTAAACAAATTGGGGGATTAGAATAAAAATTGGATGAATGCTAGAGGTGCCCGAAATTGGCTCTAGCATGTGCTAAAAAAATGGATCGCTAGAGGTGCCCGAAACTGGCTCTAGTATGTGCTAAAAATTGATCGCTAGAGGTGCCCAAAACCGGCTCTAGTCGAATAAATAAATTAACTTAAGGAAACTAAAAACAAAACACTAGAGGTGCCCGAAACCGGCTCTAGTTAAAACATGTTAAAAAGAACCCAATGAAGTAATTTGAAAACCTCTTGTTTATACAGAATCTGAAAAATTAACTTGCACACAACTCCGCACACACTCACAAGCATTATAGTTTGATTCCGAGTAACTCCTAAGTTTTCTGAAAATGAAAAGCCAGCCATACTTTGTGCCCCGGTTCTGAGAATTGAAATCAAGTTCAAAGCTAAGTTTGTGAAAATTGAAGTCTTGGCAGGTAATTATTAGTTTGCATTGCTTGAGGACAAGCAATAGTTCGAGTTTGGGGGTGTGATAAATGTTCAAAAGTACTATTTTTCTTACCCTTTTTACTCATATTATTGTTAGACTTAGGCTCATATTAGTTACATAATTAGTTATTCATGCATTAATCCATGTTTCCTTCCATCGTTGAGCTTGATTGCATAATTTGGTTGTTTTTGTGGGAAAAGATGTTGCTTTGGTGTGTTTTGTGTGTATGTGCAGAATCACATGCCAAAGCAAGGCTAGAGCTAGTTGCCAGGGCAATGCATGAAGAAGATGCCGAGCTAGTTGCCAGGGCAATGCATGAAGGAGATGTCGAGCCAGTTGCCAGGGCAATTGTCGATAAAGAATAAGGTGATATGGTAGTCGAAATTGATGACTAGGCAAGCCCAAGATGACGTGGAGCAAAGCTAAATCCCAATGGAGTTTGATTTCCATGAAGAGGTTAAAGAAGAATTACGTTCCAAGAAGATAGGAGAAGTTCTAGAAGGAATATAATTATAATAAAGAATTATATTCTTTAAAGATAATTTAATTCCAACTTAACTTCCTCCTAAAAGGAGGACTTTGACCTAGCCCTATAAATAGATCACCAAGCCGTCAACTCCAAGGGGGTAAAGAGGAGAGAATTTTTGACAACATCAAGGGCAAGGAGGATTTCGACAAAGCTCTATCCATTCTTCATCTTTTTCTTTCTTGTTCAATTAGGCTCATGCTAGGGATTCTTTATCTTGTGTTTCTTTGGAACCTAGCCATGAACTAAATCTATTTGGCTAAGGTTATTGTGTCTTGTGGTTGTGAGAAACTATTGGATTTTGTTTAGGTAATAAGAGTTTGCACTTTTCTATTCAAGGTTTATTCATTCTTGGTTCTTATTCTTGTTTGCGAGTGAATTGGGAGAGGATCTCATAACTTCATCTATTTATCTAATATCGGGAGAGTTAGATTCAAGAAACGAATAAATATGATCTTTATTCAATCTATTGATGGTGAAGATTAATCCAGCTTAGGAATAAGCTAAGGATTTCAACGACTAAGAAGAGCGCAAGATTGGTTGTTGTTCACCCTTGATTCACGCAGGGATGTATTATCAAGGCATGCACAAGTAGCTAGAGTTTCGACTTAGGGATAAGAAGAAACCATTGAAGAACGCTTTGTCGAGCCTTGAAGGTTGCTGCCCAGATGCCCAACTAGTCACCCAGGCAACCATCGATTAGTTGCCAAGGCAACCCCATTGTGCAAGTTGCCACGGCAACTGAGTTGCCCTTGCACTCTTTTACCAAGACGATCCAATCGGCTATCACACCTCAACTCATGATAACCTGGCCTATCTCTCTCATTTGATATCTTCTATTCTTTTACTTATTTGCCTTCTAGATTAGTTATTAGTTAAAACTCCTATAATATTCTATTTGTGTTTTTACTTTTTATAGTGCAAGAGATTAGATTCTTGAAGTGGCACCAATCCCTGTGGAGATGATATCTTTTATACTATACACTTGCACAATTACGGAGCACTTATTACGCGCAACAATGTCGAAAAACATAAAATAAGGGTTCTCGAAAAAGTTAACTTTTTAGTCAAAGTCAACGGTCAACGGCCAAAGTCAACAGGTCAGGTTCAACGGTCAAAGTCAATAGAGTTGACTCAATAAGCTGACTCAAACAAGTTGACTCAGTGATTTGACTTGAATGGGTTAACTCGGTGAGCTAACTCGGTCGGGTTAACTTATTTTAGGTCAGGTCAGGGGAAACGGTTTAGGTTTTGGGTTTGAATATAACCCAACCCACTTACTCGAACTCATATTCTAAAAATGTCACCAACGACCCCAAATGACCTATTTTTGTCGAAAATGGGATTTAACTCAATAATTCAATGGTTCTCACAATTAATCGAAATATGTTCAGAAACTTACCTGATACAATCCTACTTGGGCACCTATTCATCATCATCCTTTCATATCTAATCATAAGGATGAGAGAAGATGGAGCTTTTAAATTCCTTACACATCTTTTACTTATTTATGTTATCTGTTTCATTCATGCCATACTTAGTTCTAATATGATGCATAGCATGCCTTATCATGTCATTAGCATACTTTATAACATTCATCTTATACTAAAGATTATGTTTGAGCACTTTAATCCTTATATTACATAAGTTACATTAATTAATTTATAATCCACATCTTTATGTTATGTTATTGCATATTTAGCATAGGCATGCATTATTTAATTTCCTAGTTATAGTTTAGCTCATTTAAGTGTTTTTATGTTTTCTTTATGTACAAGGCATGGAAATGGAAGCTTGAGCAGCTCAAGGGCAGCTCAAGACATAAGAAAGCTAGCTAAGTATGGGAGCTGACAGTAGTTGAATGGGAGCTAAGGACCAGGTAGTTGACCAGTGGAGTAAAACTAGCTAGATGGAGCTGGAGTGTGAGATGATGAGCTGGAAGGTCACTAAGCACCTAGCTAAGAACCTAAGGGAGCTAATTAGCATGACTGATCACCTAACTACTAGACCAATGATGGAAATGCTTCAAGTCCCTTCATTTTGGTGCCCAAACCAGCTGAACCAACACCATCTCTTCGTTCATGACCCTTGTAACCTCTTTTCATTTAAATCATGTATTTTCAAAGGGACTCAAGCACTAACCGAACCATTGTATACCCATTCGACCATGTCCCTTGGAAAACTATAAAGAGCTAATGCCTTGGCTTTTGTAAGACATCTCATATACATTTTAAAAAACTACCTTTTGTGAGAATTGTCTCTCTTCAAGTTCTTCATTGAACTTTATCGACTTATCAAGTACTTGTACTTGTGGCATCACCCTCATCTATTCCCTTGATACTTTTGGTTCCTAGATCGCTATCTAGTGGCATAGTTTCTTCCTTGAATTCTTTTAAATACTATCTTCATTTTTCAACCCCTTTCATCACCATACCCGAACATCCTTTACACCATCACCATATTACAAATTTACCCTTTTGTTTCTCCATTTTCAACCTACCCTTTTCACCTTTACATCACCTACCTTTAAACATTCTTTTTGAAGCCATCTTACTTGTAGGAATACTTGTTGCCTTCCTAGATCCTACAATCAAAGGGATCCATCTTCAACAACAACCAATAGGAGTTAGAACAGGCTACATCATATGGTAATAAGATCTTTTGGTGGAAGCAAGCAAGTGCCTACCTTGTAAGTCAATTTTTGTGCAAGTAGATAAAAAAATAAGAATTCTTCATTTAAAAAAAAATTGAAAGTATAAAAAAAGATTCAAAAAGCACAAGCAAGCAAGCAAGCGTGAGAAAGCACAACAACATCAAATTCAACATCAAGACTGAAGCCATATTCAAGAATTTGGTTGTTGACTAAGGAAGGTTGTAAGTTTTTATTTTCCGGTTAGTAACCTTTTCTTCTTTTCTTTCTATTATAAGCCTACCTATTGCATTATATTTGTTTTCTTTCCCTACACTAACCATTTCAGCCGGCACACATCACTTGCCAAAGTCTTGAGTAAGTTCTCTAAAGAACTATACATGAGAGAAAGGAGTGGAAAAAGGCAATTTGAGCGTGTGAGATCAAAAAAGGATTATAAAAGCTAATAACATCCCAAGTGAAAACACGAGTGCTGAGTGGAGTACAATTTGAATTTCTTTGGAGTGAACCGTGAGATTTTGTTGAGTGTGTTGGTAACATTTATTTTATTTTATTTCTTTTCTAACAATGTCTCAGAATTATGGAAATTCACATCCGGAGGGAGGAAAACTGAATCTCCAAATGCAAGCAATGATTCAGGAAATGCAAAGATTGTTGTGAGAAGAGCTTGAGCCCATACATGAAAGAATGGATTAGCTAGAAGGATCAAGGTCACTAATATAGGCCTTGGAAGGCAAAACCAACATAGACATCAAGATAAAGAGTATGTGGATGATAACAAAGATGAAGAGGTTGAAGAAGCATCCCAAAGAATGGCTCTTTGATATCAAGGAGGGCGTACCCAATTTGATGACAACCTCAACAACATCAGAGTCACCATACCACCATTTCAAGGGAAAACAGAGCTAGAGGCTTATCTTGATTGGGAAAGCAATGTGGACTATGTGTTTGAGTGCAACAACTACTCCGAACAGAAAAAGATAAGATTGGAAACCATGGAATTCATTGATTATGCATTGATTTTGTATGATCAATTAACCTTGTCCAGGAGAAGAAATGGAGAAAGACCAATCTTGATATGCATGATTTGAAGAGAATTATGAGGAGAAGGATCATCTCTACTATCGCGGCCATTGTTGAAACTAATGCGTAAAAATAGCATGACGATTGATTCTTTGAGAAATTAGGGTTTTGACCCTTTTTAATTTGATCTTGAAAATTTAGGTTTTTATATATTAAATTGGATTTTTCTTTATTTAATCTTGAAAAATATTTTGGAATCGCCACCGATCACTTTGAGGTAGATCGGACACCGTAAAAATAAACCAGAGATTCATTTCTTAAAAGTTGGGTTAGGGAGTCGGTTACGTGTGGGGAAGGATTAGCACCCCCACAAACTCCCGTTATCGGTACCTTAATTTTACGTGGCATTTCGAATAATTATTTGAATTTAATTTATTCCATAATTATTAATTGAATTTAAATTCCAAAGAGCGATATCCTTTTATAAGAAAATTCATTTTATTCAAATATGAGATTCGAAGCACCCCGTTAAGTGGCACCCCTATTCATACTTAAAAATGAATTCCCAACATAAAAGGTTTAAAATGCGTGATTTATTATTGTCTGATTTATTTTAAGTACTAACCTAAAATGACTCTAATTAATTAATTATTTAAACTATGAGTATTAATTAATTTAAAAGGCTTTCATGAGAAAATGCCAATTGCTTGAACATCATCCATGTATTAAAGTCCGTAAATTAATAATATTTCTAATTAATTAATCAATTCAATTAATTAAAGTACTAACCTAATTAAGGCTCTAATAATTAACTAAATTGATATTCAATTATAAGTGAAAACATATATTAAATATAATTCCTTAAGACCATTGTTGAGATAACACCCCATTGTAAGCAATGAAACATCATCCAAATTTGAATCTTAAAGTTCATATTTAATGCACATTTAATTACTACAATTTTCTATCCACTTTAATTATTGAATCCTAATTAGAGAACCTAAAGGCTCTAATAATTAATCTAAAGTAAGTGATTTAATCATCTAACAAACAATGTTACATGTTATTTTAAAATATGCATCAAATCATATAATTTAATTGCATTTAATTAAATAAACTAATAAATAGACGACTAAAATAAAAAAAATTGAAAATTAAAGCTGATTTTTATTAATATGGGGACTAAAATGAGAAAATACAAAATCTAATGCCCAATTACAAAACCCAGTGACCCAATTGAAACGACACAAACCTAAGGGGTTCAATTAAGGGAAAATAGAGACTAAATTGAGAACATCACAAAATTTCAGGGTCAATTTAAGAGGATATAGGGACTAAATTGAGGGGCAAAATTTGGGGACAAAACCCTAAGAATTTAGAAATAGGGCACGGATCTAAGGGCCCGACCCATCTCAGCTCGCGGATCCACTTTGACCTGGTGCCCAAAACGACACCATTTTGGTCCAAGCATAAAAGAGGTTGACCGAGTTAAACTCAGTCATTTCTACCATTTACACTCTCTCTCTTTTCTCTCTCACTCCCAAAATTCTCTGAATACAAGCTCCCAATTGCCTAGAAAACACACACATATCATATAAAAAACCATGGGTTTTGAGAGTGTTCATCTCCTGTTCATCACAAATTGGATGAACACGATGAACACCATCCTAAACCCACCGCAAACCCCACCCTTAAATCTTAAACCGCCTATCTCTAAATACCTTTGACTGTTTCCCGGCCACAGTCCCAAACTTCGACCACCGGCACTTTTTAGGCCGGCCACCGTGAAGCGATTTTCGGCCGCTGGTCGAAACCCTAAAATTCCCCAAAATCTTCATTTTCATCTTTCGAAACCTAAAATTTTCCAGATTTAATCCTACCCTAAAAACTAACACGTTTCATCATAAACACCCTTCTTCCCCCAAATCTATGCCTAAATCTACCCAAACCCGAGCCTCTTCAACTCCGCCATACCAATCTATTCCGGCCGCCACAAGATAAAACTTCAAACTTCACTCTTATTATTTTCATTATTATTACTTTCAGTTTAACATTCGTTTTTTTTTGTTTTGCAGTTAATCAAAAAAACAAAGAGGATAATACCTCTGTAAAGGTGTTCTAGTCATTACACGGGTGTCCTCTCCGGCATATTCTAACAATGCTGTGGCATCCTTTCAGTACCCGACGACCGATCAGATTCTGAAGCAGTTCGACTCCCAATGGGTAAGATTTTTCTCTCCATTAATTTTTTAATTATATTTATTTAATGCGATAATGATTAATGCTCTGACTTTCTCTCTCTAGGTATTTATAGCCTGGCAGACGTTGACTCCAGCAAGACCATAATCCGGGTGAAAGGGGAACGAACCAATGAGGAGCCGCCACGTGGCATGGTTTAGGCAAGAAAATGGACTTTGGATTTTTGTGCTTTTTGACCAAAAAATGAGAGAATTTGGACATTTTAAATGGGTTTTGGGCATTTATGAATGTAATTGGACATTTTATTTGTAAATGGACATTTTATTTGTATGGGCTAATTTTATTTATTTACTTATTATTTATTTATTATTGGCCTTATTTATATTCGAATACCCTGGACAAAATACAGGTATTACAGCTACCCATCTTTGCTCATTGTTATGGAACAGGAAGTGGGCAAAGACTGAAAAGACACAAATTTTGTCCGAATTCACTGGCCATCCTCTAGACTACCAAAGCTTGATGTTGTTCTTCTCATTTCAAAATTCTTCAACCTTCCGCCAAACTGTAGAATCTAAAGTTGTTCTTCTCATTATAAAATTCTTCATCTTCTAAGTCTTGGAACCACTTTTGAAATTCTTCATCCTCTGAGGTTTGAAGTTGTTCTTCTTATTATAAATTTCTTCATCCCTCTGTCAAACAATCTTCTCTTTGAAAAGATGTTGAACAAGTGAATTCTTCTTATTATGAACTCCTTGTTCCTTTTTCATGGCTAACCACTAAATCTAACCTAATTCTTCTCATTATGAACCCATTCATTCCTCTTGGCAATACTAATCCACCTCTCTACAAAGGGGTCAAACAAGTGAGCTCTTCTCATTAGGAACTCCTCCTTCTTCTTGAAGACACTAATCTGTCTCTCTGTAAAGACGTTGAATAAGCAAGTTCTTCTCATTAGGAGCTTCTCATTCTTTAAAAAGGCAAACTCTTCTCATTATGAGTTCTTCATTCTTTGCTGGACGAACTCTTCTCATTAGGAGCCCTGTGGCGAATTCTTCTCATTAGGAATTCTTCATTCTTTACTGGGAGAATTCTTCTCATTAGAACTCTCCTCATTCCACAGCAAATGAACTTTTCTCATTATGAGCTCTTTAATCTTTTTTTACGAGTTCTTCTTATTATGAACTCTGATTTCTTTGATGGTTGAGCTCTTCTCATTGAGAACTCTGGATTCTTTATGAGAAATGTTGATTCACCTCATATAGGGAATGGTTTATCCTGCAAAAAGAAACATCATCAACTAATTCAAATTTAATCATGAAATATTTCACTTTCTCGCTTGAAGCACTGAGTTCTTTAATGTCATTGCTTTTCTGTCTAAGGTGTCTTGATCTTTCTATCTAAAGCTCCTATGGGATCTCATATCTTGTTTCTCTTTCTCTATTGATCAATTTCTTTTGTACTTGGAATGTATGTGACCCCCATCGGCCCCTTTTTAATCTATTTGTCCTTTCGATCAAGTAGCATAAATTTCTCCTTTTTACTTTTCTTCTTTTTTGTTCTTTCCTCTCCTCATTCTTTCCTTTTCTTTTTTCTCTTTTTTCCTCTTTTTGTTTTTTCATTTTTCATTTTTCTTCTTTCTTTTTCTTTCTCTCTCTTTTTTTGTTTTTGTCTTTTCTTTGTTTTTTCTTCTTTTTGTGAACAATCGGCACAAGAACTAGATATCTTCCAATAATATGCTCCACCATCACATTTTGACAACCCTCAAAAAGTTCTCATAATTTCTCTTTTCCTGTGCTAACAATTAAATATTTTGTTGAAGTTCGCCTTTGTAAACAGAGCTTTTGCTGAAATATGCCTCTACGAATGGAACATCTTGCTGAATGTGGCTCTACAAACAAAATGTCTTGTTGAAATCCACCTTTGTAAGCGGAATATTTGATGAAATATACCTCTATAAACGAAATATCTTGAGAAATTTGCCTTTAAAAACAGAATGTCCTTGCTAATCTAGATCTGCAAACAGAAAATCATGAATTAATATATTTGCTTTCTCACAAACACGATTGAAATCTTTGCTAGATCTATCTCTCCAAGATCTATGCTCGCCCTTTGTTGGATTTTCTTCTCCAATATCTCTGCTCTTTCTTGATTGGATCAACTTTTCCAAAACTCGAAGCCACAAATTGATATTTTTGCCCTTCCTAGATTGAATTTGCAAATTTCTGCCAAAATATACAGAAAATGCTTCGAATGTATGAATTAACATGTTCATTCTTATGGATGCTTAACTATATGAGGTATGAATGTTGTCAATTGGCGACCACTTAGGCTCTAAATTTCTTCACTTCGTCTTTCATTAAAACTTCTTCTACTGACATCATAACTCATCTCACACTCAGGTTCAATCTTTAGGATCTATGCATCTTTTGCTCTAAAGCGCCTTTTCAGGTTTTTACTTTAGTTTTTTTCTTAATTTTCTTCTCAAGGTGCCTTTTCGGGTTTTCACCTCCATTTTTTCTCTTTTCTTTTTTTTTTTTTCTCTTTTTTGCAACATTATTTTCTTCTATCCGTTATGATGGAGCTTTCCTTACCTTTCATGGATTGAGCACATGAACCCTTCTTGCTGTATCTCACCATGTATTTCTCACTATTTGAATACTGGGGATCACTTTTCTTAGAAAGTCGCTCTCATTGTATCTTCATTCAGCTTCTTTGACAAAATTTTTCTCATAGATCTAAAAGAGATCACGATTCACTACTATTCTAGCTTGCAAACTTTGTTTACCGGTATGTGATGTTCTATAAGGTTCTTGTTGCAGCATTGTCCCACTCAGGCTTGAATTCGATTATCATCTTTGCTCACATTCACCTTGTTTCCTTGCTTTTGAATAGAAAAATCCCTCAACAGATTGATCTGCCTGCATCTTTGCTCCCAAAACATAGCTCATGCTCTCTCTTTTTGCCCCAGAATTGCTTGTATCACTTTCTTGTAGCTTTGTTTGAATGTTACTAACACTCGGTGTCTTTTCCTCATCATACTTTCCATCATTAAACAAGTACCGAGGCTACCTCATGTTCTGCCGTGTGCTTAAAGGATTAGTACATCATAGTAATACCCACAAAATCCTTTGCTTTTCTCGTATTAATCAATTTATCTGCAAGTTGCATGTTGAAAAGATAAGTAAATGGCTCAAAAAATTATTTTACTAGATTTGAGAAATTGGAATAATTTGATAAGTCACACAAACATAAGAAAACAAAGATCAAGATTAGCCCCCTAAATATCAAGTACAAAAGAGCCTTTGAACCAAACTGCAAAGATCAACTCCAATGTGACCCATTCTACATTATTGAACTTTTGGGAGAAACATTTCCCATATACTTAATTCTATCCCATTTAAGGTGGCACTATTTACCTCACTAACTCTCCATACCCATCTTTCCATCTTTTCTTAGCTCGATCAAGCATTAGAAGTCTGGAAGTCCTTGAAGAAAGGTTAACCCTGATAAACGGGGTGAATTCTGAAGACAAGCTCATCTTGATCCAATACCCATATATGGTGAAAATGGTCTTTTAAGGCTTGTAATGTAGGTTATGACTCACGGCTACAAAAGAAATGATATATAGGCTCAAACAAATATTTAAGGGTGATGAAACCAAGGATCATTTCCTAAAGTGAAATATCAATTTTTGCACTGATCTGAATATGTTCGGATGACATGCTCTTTCTTTTTTCCTTTCCTTTTCTTTTTTTTTTTTCGCTTTTCTTTTATTCTTCTTCTTTTTTGTGGATTGCTCTAGACTGCCCATTTCTAGGTTTTCACCCTAGAGTTCATTTCTCTTCCTTGAAATCGATCTTCCACTAATCCTTTAGATAGAGACTTGTTTGATTGAAAGATCTCACATATATGTATTGCTTTTCTTTTTCACTTTTCAACTTGAGTGCTTTCTTGATTGCTTCAACTTGATTCAGCCTTTTCTTTTTCTCTTCTTTTTTGATTCAGAATATTCTTCATTTATCCATCTTGCCTTTCTGGCTTTTGCACTTGATATATTCACTTTTGTTTCTTTTGCCCCTAAATTCACAAGGCATTACTATCATAGCATGATCAAAACCGAACACTTTTCACTTGCAAACAAACTTTCATCCTCTTTGCCCCCCAGTGTAGGAGTGATCCTTGGTTTGCGTTGAATTGAAAGAAAATCATCAGCCTCAAAGGGGAAAGAAAATGACACTTTTCTTATTTTCTTTCTTTGTGAAGGGAGATGAAGGAATACCAAATGTCCTCCCATACTTGGATATCTTCGAAGGAAAGCATTCTTCAAGTGGAAGATGTTTTAGGTTATCACTTCATTCAAAGACTTTAGCCAACAATGCTTGAGAGGCAATTCACCCAAAATTTGTATTTGGGATTTTCCCATGATTCCTGAACACTCATTAATGTCTTCTCGTTGCCCTAAATAAAGTCGAAAGAAATCATATTTCTAAGGTTGATCTCTGAATTTGATTCAATGTCACTCTTACGATTAATATCCAGGGTCCTGAAAGAAAAATTCTATTGAAGATATATATACATATATATATAGGGAGAACAAAACTAACCCATAACAAAGAATGAATGAAATACTAAAATAATCAAAGAATGCAAAATGTTTGCCATTTGAGTAAAATATATAGAAAACAAGCATCATAAATAAATAAATCAAAATATCCTCCCTTACAAAGGACCCCCAATGCTTGCGGGCAAAATCGATTGGGATGATTCAGGACATTACTCCGCAACAGTACTAAAATTGCATACAGATCTCCCATGGTTCACTATTGACCATTAATCAAGGAAGACCTGAGTTAATTTTGGTCACTCCACTTTTATCGTCAATTCTTTATTTTTCTTCACCATTACAAAGACATGCTCATTCTTGCTCATGCTCTGATGCTCTCATTCTTTTTGAAAAGATTTTTTAATTCTTCAGTGATCAAATTCCTCAATGTCACTCCATTGGTCTCTTGCCATATTAGGTTTTCCCCATCTTTATTGCTTAGGGCGACAAAATGCTCCAAGTCTTTGGACATTTTAAGTTCCTGAACTTTTATCAAGTTCATCTTTAATTTTACAGAATCACCAGAACTTCGTGGCAAAACTTGCTAAGTCCTTAAACTGGCTTATATATGTATTCCATCATCATCACCATGTCCTCTGATAGGATATTTTTCTCGAATAAAGAAATACCAACTGAAGATTGCCCATACTCAGTCATATCCTCCCCATGAGTGATCAAACATTTGCAACCATGTCCTTACATTTTGAAACCATATCTGAAGCAATACAAGAGAATCTTTGGGCTTGAAGTAACATAATTGATTTCATATTCTACTTCAGAGATAATTCATAAAAGTTGTACCCCCTTGATACATAGACATGAACGAGACAGACTTCTCAAAGCTCCAAACAATCTTGTAAGCATTCATTCTAGATTTCTCACTAACCAACTTCTTGATTTCCTCCATTAAGGGCCTACACTTCTTGGTAGAACATCCTGGTGCCCCATGTAAAACTTGCAAATATTATTGGGATCATAACTATGGCAGATGGGCTTGACATCTTCTTCACCGACCTGATGAGTCAGTTGACTTTTTCTCTTACGATCTCAGGGAGTCTGATCATTGTATTCATTCACTTATTTCTCTCTCTTTTCACTTAACATTTTTCATCACTTGTGTAACACCCGTTTAGAGTACTTGTGATCTAAACAAGCTCCCAAGATGACTTGTAATCCAAGCCTTACCAATTTGATTCAAGTTAATCTTACTCCCGAATTACAATTTTTTTTCTGTTTTTCAATAGCTTGGTCTACTTTATGCCTCACTTGATCAATCCCTTATTTATCAAAATATTACCCTGACTCCAATTGACCTTGAATTGAAGTGGGTTACCCATAAAAATATGTTGTAGATTCTGCCCTTTCTCTTTTATCTCAACTCTTTTAGCAGACGATAATCTTCAATTGAACCAGGGCTCTTCACTTTTTGAACATAAATACCCATTCCTGATGAGACCAAAAACTTCAGTGAGACCATTATCAGCAAGTGATTTTGAATAGGGTAGAGCCACAAATCTGAACATGACATTAGATAGGAATAATTGTCTCCCTTATCTGACTAAACTCTTCAGCTTCTTTTTCTCGTATATGTATTTTGCTCTTCTTGCAACCAATTCCTTTGTAAGAAAACTTCAATCTCCAACTGATCTTGGCATTCATCGCTTTAAAGAAAGACTCTTCTGCCCCTCATATCTTTTAGGATCATTATGTCCTATGACAGTCACTGAGCCATCGATCGTCAAGACTTTTGGCTAAACTCCATAATCCTTTCTATGCATGTCCATTGGGCTTCTTTCATTTTAGCATTTTCAAAATCCATCAATGCCTCTAAGTTAAGCATTTTGTTGTTCTTTTCATGACCCAAACTCAGATTTTCTAGATTCTTGACAGATAATCCCGGCTATGTTAATCCGAACTTACTTATCTTTCCCTTTTTGTTTTGGCTTTTTATTTCCATCTATTTTTCTTCTTTTTTGCTTTTTTTTTGCTTTTTTTTGCTTTTTTTTTGACTTTTTTTGCATGTAGAGTCCTTTCAGACTGAACCCTTATGTGAGATAAATTTCTATCTTGATCACCCATGTTGATATTTCATGCAGAACAATTCCTTTCTTGACATTTTCTGGTTCCAAACAAAGTGATGGCTCGTATTCCATCTCGTTCTCAGACTAATCAGCCTTTTCTTCATTCGATCCAAGTGGCCTTCAACAACTTTTGTGATTGCTCAACTTTAACAGATCTTTTGCCCATACTTTTCAGAACATAAATTTTAACCAATGAAATGTTACATTTTCTAAAAATGCAATATTTTAAACAAGACTGCAATTTTTATTTTATTAATGCTTAAATGTTGTAATGCATGAATGCATGAGGTATCGATTTCAAAACTAGTCATTAGAGCAACACCCATTTAACCAAAAGGTCGAATACAAAGAGAAGGTAATATGTTCACCAGCTCCTGCTCTTTTGGTTGATCACTTTCTTCAGCCTCTGAGTCAACATTTGTCCTAGCTCGGTGTCAATATCCGAATGTTGTTGCAGGTTCACGACTTTATCAAACAAAATCTACACATGCTAGACAACCCCCGCACTTGGCTTCTAAAGTTAATCATTTCACAACTCTATTTCTAAATAACCTGGATTATTGCCTCAATTTGACTTTTGGTGTTTTATCCTTTATTATAGTACCTCTTTGAAACTTATAAGCTGGTCTTTCAAATATTTTACTACATTTTCTGATTCTACCACTTTCCTCAACTCCCCGTTTTATTAGAAATCAGCATTTTCCATAATTATGGTATCATTTGGTAAATTTCATCATTTGAGAAACTTGGATATCGCCTCTGAATTCAAAGCTTTCTATTCTTTCTCAGGTTTAAAAATATTCCTTGAATGCCCCTTCAATTTATCTGTTATCTATCCTCTTTCTGGTTATCATTGTCTTTTCGGATACTGCATCTTGTTTATCTCTGTAACGCTACTGACCTTATCTTGCCCCCTAAACTGCTGTTGAGCCTTGTATAAACCTTGTACCTTTTAACTCCCTAGAGTAGTGTAAAAAAGCCTTGTATTTCTATATTGTTGGTGTCATATCTATCTTCATGAAAAATAAACAATTATATTGGGCTTCATAAACGGGCCATGGCCTTAAACAACTTTTGATCCATTTGATTGTCTAACAACAACCTTGTACCTTTTAACTCCCAAGAATCTTATTGGAATTGGCTCTTCATATTCCCATCTTATGGGTCACAAATTAGACTTGGCTCTACAAACCTTCATCATACTTAGAAATTTCTGGTACCACCTTGTATTAATGACACCTGGCCTCCACGGATATTGTCTTCGTTCTTGTATTGAGTCTTCCCGAATCAGGTCTACAGTGACTTATTGTCCTCTACTTGTCCATCAAACCCTTCAGCTCTTATGATCATTGCCTACTCAACTGATCCTCGAACCTATACCTCTAATGAATGCAATGTGATGCAACATTTAAGAGATACATAACAAAGCACAAAAAAACAAAAAAATGTCATTATGGTGAATTAATATTGTAAGCAAAAATAATTGTTACAAAAAACAATTTACATTGCATAAAAATAACCAGATAACAATTTATTTTGCACACAAAAATAACCAGAGAAATGAATTTAAATCAGCAACACCCTATCCTAGGTCCCTATCTGGCTCTAATGGGGTAGGCTTCTATTACAGCATGTGGATTTCAACCTAGACTCTGGGTACCCGAACTATCATTACTGGACTACAGCAAGACATCGATTTGGGAGTATATGACCCCTTATAGCGGAGGAGTAATCTCACGGTGTATAAGGTTGGTATACCGGAAGGAGGACAAAATTATAATTACGGAGCTGAATAACTCACGTAAGATCATGCCTCACTTCCACTTAAGGGTGAAAAGCCCGGGTAGAAGGCTTATGTATGAATGACAATTTATATCACACAAGAAAAAGCTATCTTCATTCTTTCTAAAAATTCATCTAATAATTATGGAAAAAATTAAATTCAAATTACTGTCCTAAAATGCCACGTAAAATTAAGTAGGATTGACTCTCAATAGAGAGATTGTGGATGTGGTAAAGTTGCAACATTACGTTGAAATAGACGAAACGGTGCATATGGCCATGAAGGTTGAACGATAGCAAAAGAGACATCCACTCTACGTAGCAGCCATCCTAATGCCTTTAAGTGGACTCAAAATAATTCCCGAAAGTCTACACCTCTACAAATCAAGGAACCAACAAAATTTTCTAAACTGAAGCAAGCAGTTGTAGAAGCCAAACAAGGGAAGCAAGTTACCGCAAATGAACGCACAAGGGACATCAAATGTTTTAAGTGCATTGGGCGAGGACATATGGAAAACTAATGCCCAAATTGAAACACCATGCTTCTATTAGGTAATTGTGAGGTTGCATTCAATTATGAGGATGAAAAAAAGAAGGTTCTGAAGAAGAAGAATAACCAGAAGTCGTAGCTGCTGCTGATGGAGAAATATTCGTTGTCAAGAGACTTCTTAATACCCAAGTAGCCACCGAGGTGGCGCAAAGGGAAAACATTTTCCATACGAGGTGCAATGTAACGCCCTGGTTTTGGGCCTAGGATTTTTCCTACTGGTTTAGACGGTCCGGTGGACCAGGATTAAAGATTCGAGTCGGATTCGGGATTAAAATCGGAATAAATAATTTTGGTCCAAGGAAAATATGGGAAAAATATCTAAAATCATTATTTAATATCTGGATAATTTTGGTAAAGTCAATTTTGAAAAATGGATTTTGGAAATTGGACATTTTGGCGAGTGACCAAAATGTAAAGATTGAAAACTATTTTTAGTGACTATTTTGAAAAAGGGTCAAAATTTAGAATCTTTAAGGAGCTATTTTACCAAACTTTAATATCCGATTTTCCTCTCAATTAGGATTATTTTAAAAGTGTTTTAAGTGGGCAATTGAAAGGAATTAACTAAAAGGTAGTTATTTTCTTAAAATCAAAAAGTTATGTAACTTTTCTCTTAAACTTTTCTCTCAAAATTCTTCAGCCAAACACTCACTTTTTCATCCAAAATCTGAGGTAACACTCTTGGTTTCTTAAGTTTTAGTTTCTTAATTGATTCTTTAATTTTGCTTTACAAAACCTCATTTAATTTATTTGTTTTCAAGATCTAAAACATCCAATTGAGAGGGAAATCACTCATTAGAGGTAAGGTTCATTCTTCTCCTCTAATGAATGGTTTTTTACTGAAATTCCCAAGTATTTGATCCTTGTTTAATGTTTTCTATTGAGTTTTGATGAGTTAATTGTGGAAATTGCTTAAATCAAAGTTTAATTGATGAGAACAAGAGATTTCCATTTTAGATCTGCTTTGTTGGGTTCTTAATGAGTTATAATCATAATTTTGATGTTTTATAAGTTTGCTAAGTTAGTTTTAATATTGGAATCCCGAAATTATATGAATCTCTAATTTTTTAGGTTGATAGTGATGTGTTTTTGAGGAGTTGTGGTGGTTAATGGAGATATATGGATGTTTGAAAAGTGTTTTAGGTGGTTAATTGATGTTAATTGAAGTGTTGAAACACTTGATTGAGGCTGGGTTAAGTTTGGAAGGGGTTTGTTGTTAGTTTTGGGAGTTGTGGAGTGATTTTGGGTAAAAGATGTTGAGGTTTTGTGTTGCTGTGATGTTGGTTGCATTTTAATGCAATGTACCTCTGTTTTGTGTGATTAAAAGCAGGGGAGTCTAATCCTCAAGCTTGGACGTGAGTTTCGAAGCTTTGGAGGTGTGTTTGTCGCATCGGCAACCAAGACGTTGTGAGTCGGTGAGTGGAAACGTGTTTCCAGCTTTACAAAGGTTTGAAAGTTGTGTTTAGGAGTTTAGATTGAGCTGAAATGCTGGTCTAAGCTCGAAAGTAAGTAAAGGATTAATTCTCTATCGAACTCAATTTTGGAAATAGTTTGATGCACTTGTTTTACATGATTTGATTACTTATTGTTTATGCATATATTGAACATGGTTTAATGCTAGAAATGGGTTTTGAAATGATGTTAATGCATTTGCAAGTAATGCAAGATTTGTTAATGTTTATGAATATTGTCTAATGCAAAGGTTGATGCATTGGTTTAATGGTTTTGGAAGATGCATATAAAACAGTGAGTTGTTGATGTTAAAATGATTTATATTGACAAGTGATGTTATAAAATGGTTTGGAAATGAAATTGGATATAGTTGGCCGACCATAGGATTGATAGTGCACTATAAAAAGTCACCTTGTATGTTGAGGGGTTCATATGGTGTACCGAATATTCCATCCAAGTACCATAACAGTTGAGGGGTTGTACGGTACCGTAGACTCCCGTTAGTGGATTAAATATCATACCGATGAATGGTGTTAAGGGGTTTATGAGTGTCGAATACTCCACCACGGGTTTTAAAACGGTAGAGGGGTTTATATGTACCGAATACTCCCGTGTGTGAACCTTGTGTTACCGGTAGATTGTTTGTTAAGTGTTGTGGGAACACTTATTGAATCTGTGTATCTGATGTTACGTTTTGGTAAATGGGAATTGGTAAATGATCACTTGGAAGCTAATATAATTGTTTATGTATCATGAGATGGATTATGTTGTTTAATGTGATTTAAACATGTTTTACTCTTTAAGCCTTGCATTGGTAGTATCCATGGGAAAGCTTAAATTGAGGGTAGCAAATGGGATTTTGCTGTGGGGTCCATGATACATGTTGCATATGGTTTAATATGCTATTTTGGAAATATTAAGTTCATGGTTTTGATAAGGCATGATAATGTGATGATATTGAAAGAGTTTTGAAACGTATCTTGTAAACGAATAGTGAAAATGGTTTAAAATGCATTGATGATGGTTGTTGTTCGAGCTTTCCTCCCTAAGCCTAGTGTGCTTACGCTCTCTTTTCCATCAATGCAAAAAACTAAGGCTTGAGGCAGCAAACAAGCAAGGAAGGAAACTCCAAGACTTGGGTATGGTTTGGATATTGAAAAATAGTAATAATTGCAATGTGTCGATTAAGGCTTTGGGAGGGTTTTGATGAGCTCTATGTTGTTGCAAGTTTACTTGTTGTTTTGGACTTGTAATATGTTTTTAAGAGATTGTGATATGGTTGGTTTGATGCCTTGGATGTGGACTAGAAAGCATGCCTCTAGATTTGATTGCTTAATTATGCTAGTTGTGCTAGATTGGCTTCTAATGCTTGTATATTGATGCTTAAATATGTAGATGATGTTATATGATGATTAGATAAGTGTTAAGCTTGATTGAAGTGAGCCAAAGTGTCATATGTTGGACCTAGAGGTTATTAAAGGCCTCTGCGTACCGATACGGGTACCTCAAGATCGGTACACCAGGTCTGTATGTGGCTTAAAATGTTTAATTTAAACTACGGGTACCGGTATGCCTAGCCACCGGATCGGTACACCTTAAGGAATTTGTATGTTTGTTCCGGTACACGTGTTTGAGGATCGATACACCCCCTTTGATTTTAGCTACCCGTACGGATACGCGGGGTAGTGTATCGGTACGCATTTTGGCTACTAGAATCCAGAGTTTTGAGAAAATAAGAAGGGGATCGGTATGGGTCAAAGCCGTACCGATACATGGGTGGTCAACACACCGTATCGGTAAGTGACTTAGTGTATTAGTACACTAAGCCGTTTTATTTGTTAACCTGTATCGGTACGCCCTTGCCAGTATCGGTATGCTATGTTGTTTTGTGTTATATGAGGATGCTAAAGTTTGGAAATCTTGCTATTTGGTCCCTGTTCGATATGAATGAAATTAATTGAGTTTGAGTGATTTTTTTGAAATAGGATTTGACCCACATGTATGTAATTAGACTAATTAAAAGTTGGTAACCTTAAATATGTAAAACTGTTGAGAATTTATAGAATTTGCATTTTGGTCCCTAAAGTGTTACGTTGTGCAATTGATTCCCGTTTTGAAATCTGTTTAATATGAAAAGCTATCATTGTGTCGTGCACATATAAGAATCTAATAATGTGCATCTAAACAAGATAAAAAGAAAAAATCAGTTCAGTTTAGGGTTTTTGCTCGAGTTTGCTTCTGCAAACCTAATGTGGCTCTTTTATTTCAGTTTCAGCTAGGTCGGGCTAAGGGGTTACATTTGGTGGTATCAGAGCCATGTTTGCAAAAAATATAGATGTTGTTGATGTTTGTAACATGTTGTTTGCTATGCACGGTGATTGTTTACATGTACGGTGTTTGAATTATGCCATGTTTGGGTACCTTGGGGACACATTGCCATATTACTATGTTTATTAAATGATCTTGGTTTAAAATGGAAGTCTTGGATCATTGCTTGAAGCTGGACTAATTGTTTTGTTTTTGTGTAATTATCATGCCTTAGATATGTTTTAAACTATGCCACCAAGGAGAGAATTGCGATCAAGCAGAAATGATGCTGCTGCAGGGTAGGGAGTCTAGGGTGAGCTGGTACACCCGGAGGATTTGTCGCCTCCTCTGCCTAATCCTCCTGAGGGAGTGGAACAAGTACCCCCTGCACCACCTGGTCCTGTGTTTGGGGACATGACGCCTCTGGTTCAGGCGATAACGGGAGCATTCCAAGCCGCAATGGCTGGAGCTCACGTACTTGCTCCAACACTTACTGATGCTAATCTCGATTTACTGTTAGAGCGTTTGCGTAACCTTAGAGGGGTTGAGTATAGAGGGTTGGCGTTTGAGGCATCCGAGGAGTGGATGACCAGTACAGAGCGTATCTTGGTTCGGCTGGGGTGTAATGATGACCGCAAGTTAGGATATGTTGTTTCCTTGTTGCAAGGGGATGCATATAGCTGGTGGACCACTGTAATCATGGGCATAGAACCCAGTGATGTGACATGGGAGTTTTTCCAGGCTACCTTCAAGAAGAAATATATGGGTATTAGATATTTTGATGACAAGAAACAAGAGTTTATGGCATTGGTTCAGGGTTGTATGATTGTGTTTGAGTATGAGGTGTAGTTCGTACGGCTGAGTCAGTACGCACCTGAGTTGGTGTCAGATGAAAGGCACCATTGTGATCGTTTTCGGTATGGTTTGGTACAGGATGTCAAGACGTACATGTTGGCCACTGAGTATACTGAGTTTGATGTTTTGGTATCTCGGGTAAAGGATATTGAGTAGATTCTAGAGTTCTCTCGTCGTTTAGGAGGTTCTAGCTCAGGAAAGAGAGCTACAGAGTATAGCTCTGGGGTGGCCAGGCTAAGAGGCACCGTGACTGGAGGTCCCAACCAGATGCGAGGCGCGTTGGAGATATTTTCAGGATAAAGATATCAGGGACAGGGTGCTCAGGTTTGAGCAGCGCATAATAGTTGTTGGGGTTGTGGTTCTAGAGAACATTTGAGGTGAGATTGCCCATGTTTGGTAGAGAAGGGTAGGCTCCTACAGTTGTGGTTGCGAACTCTTGTTAGAGTTGTGGGTCAACAGAACATATCAAATGAGATTGTCCTTTGCTTGCTAGAGGTAGGCAGGCACCTGCACCTATTGCTGCACCACCTAAGGGTCGTGGTACCTTCTAGATGAGGGATGAGGGACAGAAGACTGTGGCGCACACAGTGGCTGTTCAACTGGAGGATGGTAGACCAACGAGGATCTATGCTTATCGCGAGGGGGAAATAATACAGACGTGATAGTAGGTACCTTTACCTTGCAGTCTATGTCATTGTTATCTTTGATAGATTCTGGTTCCACACATTCATATGTATTGCATGAGCATGCGCATTTTCTTAGTGTACCAGTAGAAATGCTTGATGTTGGTATGCATGTGACGAGTTCTTTTGGAGAAACGGTCATTATAAGGAAGTTGTATCGGAGGTGTCCTCTGATGGTTCAAGGTCACATGTTTGCGACTGACCTAATGGAGTTGCCGTTCCATGGTTTTGACGTGCTTTTGGGTATAGACTATTTGTCCGAGTGTCGGACTGTGATTGATTTTGAGACCAAGTGGGTTTTTTGAGGCTTGCTGATGATTATGAGGTTGTAGTTGTGGTCGAAAATGTAAAGTTCTTTTCTAATATAGTTTTGACTATAGAAGCGTGTAAGTTGCTTGAATATGGAAGTCGGGCATATCTAGCTTATGTGATGAACCCGAATGTGGAAGAAGTGCAGACGAAGGATATCCGTACAGTTTGTGACTTTCTGAGTATGTTTCCGGAAGAGTTACCTGGGTTGCCACTAGATATGGAGGTGGAGTTTTGCATCAAGACATATGCTGATTCGGCTCTGGTGTCAATTGCACCATACCGCATGGCACCAAAGGAGTTGAAAGAGTTGAAGATGCAATTTTAGAAATTGATGGATCGGGGTTTTATTCGGCCTAGTGTGTCATCGTGGGGAGCACCGGTGTTGTTTGTGAAAAAAGAATGATAGCACGTTGAGGATATGTATAGATTATCGGCAACTGAATATGTTGACGATTAAGAACAAGTATCCCTTGCCTTGAATTGATGATTTGTTCGATCAATTTTGGGGAGCTATGACGTTCTCCAAGATCGATTTGAGATTTGGTTATTATCAGTTGAGGGTAAAGGATAAAGATGTGTTGAAAACTGCTTTTCGTATGAGGTATAGCCATTATGAGTTCTTGGTAATGCCGTTTGGGCTGACGAATGCACCTGCAACATTCATGGATATGATGAACCGTGTGTTTAATGAATTTTTGGATCAATTTGTAGTAGTGTTCATCGATGATATCCCTGTGTACTCTTGTACCGAGGAGGATCATGATCGACGCTTGAGGATTGTGTTACAGACCTTGTTGGATAATCAGCTCTACACCAAGTTGAGCAAATGCGAGTTTTGGATTAGGGAAGTGGTTTTTCTTGGGCATGTGGTTTTAGCTGAAGGTATCCGGGTAGATCCTAAAAAGGTTGAGACGATTGTGAATTGGAAGCAGCCAAAGTCAGTGACGGAAGTCTATAGTTTTTTGGGCTTGGAAGGTTATTACTGTTGTTTCGTGGATGAGTTTCTGAGAGTTGCTGCTCCACTAACCAAATTGTTGCAAAAGGATGTGCGGTTCGAATGGACGGAAGCTAAACAACAGGCATTTGAGAAGTTAAAAGAAGCTCTAACACAAGCTCCAATCTTGATTCAACCAGAGTTATGGAAGGAGTTTATGGTGTATAGTGATGCATTTTACGTCGGGTTAGGGTGTGTGTTGATGCAGGATGGGAAGGTCGTGGCTTATGCATCGAGGGAGTTGAAAGTGCATGAACATAACTACTCTACGCAAGATCTTGAGCTCGTGGCGGTAGTGTTTGCGTTGAAAATTTAGAGACATTACCTTTATGGTGAAAAGTGTGTTGTATACACTGACCATAAGAGTTTGAAGTATTTGATGACATAGAAGGAGTTGAATCTTCATCAGCGTAGGTGGTTGGAATTGTTGAAGGATTATGATTTGACCATTGAGTACCATCTGGGTAAAGCCAATGTCGTGGCTGATGCTTTGAGTAGAAAGGTCATTGTAGAGTTGAGAGCCATGTTTCCTAGGTTGAGTGTGACCCGTGATGGAGGGTTGTTAGCAGAATTGCAAGTGAAACCTTCCTTGGCACAGTTGATTAAGGAAAAGCAACCGTATGATGAGGCATTGGTACCTCATGTCAAGGACATCATGGATGGAAATCCTACGAAATTTCACTTTAATATTGATGGGGTTTTGTGCTTTAAAGATCAGATTGTGGTGCCTAGTGACGGGGATATGAGACAGATGATTTTGACCGAGGCACATGCTAGTCCTTTTGCTAAGCATCCTGGTAGTACTAAAATGTATCAGGGGTTGAGGAAGGAGTACTATTGGGTGGGTTTGAAGTAGGAAATGGCTGATTTTGTTGCTAGATGTATGATGTGTCAGTGGGTGAATGTTGAACATCAGTTTCCTTCCGAGTTGTTGCAACCGTTGAAAATTCCAGAGTGGAAGTGGGAAAAGATCACCATGGATTTTGTGTCAGGACTGCCTTTGACACCGTCTAAAAAGGATTCCATTTGGGTGATTGTTGATTTGTTTACGAAGTGTGCACATTTTTTGCCCGTGCATACGACGTACTCATTGGATAAGTTGGCAGAATTGTATGCTACTGAAATTGTGAGGTTGCATGGGGTGCCCAAGTCGATTATTTCAGATAGAGATCTGTGATTTACAACAAGGTTTTGGAAGTGTTTGCACCAAGCTTTGGGTACTCACTTGAATTTTAGTACATCGTATCATCCACAGACGGATGGCCAGTCTGAACGTGTGATTCAAATCTTGGAGGATATATAGAGATATTGTATCATCGAGTTCCAGGGAACTTGGGAAAGGCAGTTGCCTTTGGTAGAGTTTTCATACAATAATAGTTACCAAGCAAGTATAAAGATGGCACCGTATGAGCCTTGTATGGTAGGAGGTGTTGTACGCCGTTGTGTTGGGTTGAGGCTGGGGAAAAGTATGTTTCCATGCATGATGTGTTGAAAAACACGTATGAGAAAGTAAAGATGATTTGTGTTCATTTAAAAGGGGTTTCGGATAGGCATAATTCCTACGCGGAGTTGAAGCGTAAAGAGGTTGAGTACGCTGTTGGTGAAAAAGTGTTCTTGAAAGTTTTGCCTTAGAAGAAGGTGATGCATTTTGGGTGTAAAGGAAAGTTGAGCCCAAGGTTTATTGGACCGTATGAGATGCTGGAACACATTGGTCATGTGGCTTATCGGTTGAGGTTACCTCCTGAGTTGGAGAAGATTCATGATGTGTTTTATGTGTCCATGTTCCGGAGGTATCGCTCGGATCTATCACATGTTATGCCAGTTGATGATGTTGAGTTGCGACCAAATTTGTCTTATGATGAGGAACTGGTGGAGATCCTTGATTCCAGTAGTAAAGTTCTTCGGGGCAAGACAATTGAACTTGTTAAGGTGTTGTGGCGACATCGAGGTGTTGAGGAGGCCACATGGGAGAGTAAGTCGGACATGGTTGCTCAGTTTCTGCATCTATTTTTGTCAGGTAAATTTCGAGGATGAAATTTCTTAAGGGGGAGATTCTAACGCCCCGATTTTGGGCCTAGTGGTTTAGACAGTCCAGTGGGCCGGGATTAGAGATTCGAGTCAAATTGGAATAAATAATTTTGCTATGAGGAAAATATGGGAAAATATCAAAAATTCATTATTTAATATATGGATATTTTGTTAAAGTCAATTTTGGAAAATGGATTTCAGAAATTGAACATTTTGGCTAGTGACCAAAATGTAAAGATTGAAAACTGTTTTTAGTGACTATTTTGAAAAAGGGTCAAAACTTAGAATCTTTAAGGAGCTATTTTACCAAAATTTAATATCGAATTTTCCTCTCAATTAGGATTATTTTAAAAGTGTTTTAAGTGGGTAATTAAAAGGGAATTAACTAAAAGGTAGTTATTTTCTTAAAATCAAAAAGTTACGTAACTTTTCTCTCAAACTTTTCTCTCAAAATTCTTCAGCCAAGCACTCACTTTTTCATCCAAAATATGAGGTAACACTCATGATTTCTTAAGTTTTAGTTTCTTAATTAATTCTTTAATTTTGCTTTGCAAAACCTTATTTAATTTCTTTGTTTTCAAGATCTAAAACATCCAATTGGGAGGGAAATCACTCATTAGAGGTAAGGTTCGTTCTTCTCCTCTAATGAATGGTTCTTTACTGAAATTCCCAAGTATTTGATCTTTGTTTAATGTTTTCTAATGAGTTTTGATGAGTTAATTGTGGAAATTGCTTAAATCAATGTTTAATTGATGAGAACAAGATATTTCGTTTTGGATCTATTTTGTTGGGTTCTTGATGAGTTATAATCATAATTTTGATGTTTTATAATGTTGCTAAGTTGGTTTTAATATTGGAATCCCGAAATTATATGAATCTCTAATTTTTAGGTTTAGAATGATGTGTTTTTGAGGAGTTGTGGTGGTTAATTGAATGTTGGATATATATGGATGTTTGAGAAGTGTTTTAGGTGGTTAATTGATGTTAATTGAAGTGTTGAAACGTTTGATTGTGGCTAGGTTAAGTTTGGAAGGGGTTTGTTGTTAGTTTTGGGAGTTGTAGAGTGATTTTGGGTGAGAGATGTTGAGGTTTTGTGTTGTTGTGATGTTGATTGCATTTTAAAGTAATGCACCTCTGTTTTGTGTGATTAAAAGCAGGGGAGTCCGATCCTCAAGCTTGAAAGTGAGTTTCGAAAGCTTTGGAGGTGTGTTTGTCACATCGGCAAGCGAGTCGGTGAGTGGAAACGTGTTTTCAACTCTGTAAAGGTTTGAAAGTTGTGTTTGGGAGTTTTGATCGAGCTTGAAATGTTGATCTAAGCTCGGAAGTAAGTAAAGGATGAATTCTCTCTCGAACTCGATTTTTGCAATAGTTTGATGCAATTGTTTTACATGATTTGGTTACTCACTGTTTATGCATATATTGAGCATGGTTTAATGTTGGAAATGGGTTTTGAAATGATTTTAATGATTTAGAAAGTAATGCATGATTTGTTAATGTTTATGAACATTGTCTAATGCAAAGGTTGATGCATTGGTTTAATGTTTTTGGAAGATGCATATGAAAACAGTGAGTTGTTGATGTTAAAATGAATTATATTGCCAAGTGATGTTATAAAATGGTTTGAAAATGAAATCGGATATAATTGGCCAGCTATAGGATTGGTAGTACACTATAAAAGGCACCATGGACGTTGAGGGGTTCATATGGTGTACCGAGTACTCCATCCAAGTACCCTAATGGTTGAGGAGTTGTACGGTACAGTAGACTCTCGTTAGTGGATTAAGTATCGTACAGATGAGTGGTGTTGAGGGGTTTATGAGTGCCGAATACTCTACCATGAGTGTCAAAACATGGAGGGGTTTATATGTACCGAATACTCTCGTGTGTGAACCTTGTGTTACCTGTAGATTGTTTGTTAAGTGTTGTGGGAACACTTGTTGAATCCGTGTATCATATGTTATGCTTTGGTAAATGGGAATTGGTAAATGATCACTTGGAAGCAAATATAATTGTTTATGTATCATGAGATGGATTATGTTGTTTAATGTGACTTAAACATGTTTTACTCTTTAAGCCTTGCATTGGTATTATCCATGGGAAAGCTTAAATTGAGGTTATCAAATGGGATTTTGCTGTGGGGTCCATGATACATGTTGCATATGGTTTAATATGTTGTCTTGGAAATGTTAAGTGCATGGTTTTGACAAGGCATGATAATGTGATGATATTGAAAGAGTTTTGAAACATATCCTGTAAACGAATAGTGAAAATGGTTTAAAATGCATCGATGGTGGTTGTTGTTGTTTGAGCATTCCTCACTAAGCCTAGTGTGCTTACGCTGTCTTTTCCATCGATGCAGAAAAGTAAGGCTTGAGGCATCAAACAAGCAAGGAGGGAAACTCCAAGACTTGAACTCAAAGTATGGTTTGGATGTCGAAAATAGTAATAATGGCAATTTGTCGATTAAGGCTTTGGGAGGGTTTTGATGAACTCCCTGTTGTTGCAAGTTTACTTGCTGTTTTGGACTTGTAATATGTTTTTAAGAGATTGTGATGTGGTTGGTTTGATGCCTTGGATGCGGACTAGGAAGCATGCCTCTAGATTTGATTGCTTGATTATGCTAGTTGTGCTAGATTGGCTTCTAGTGCTGGTATACTGATGCTTAAATATGTAGATGATGTTATATGATGATTAGATAAGTGTTAAGCTCGATTGAAGTGAGCCAAAGTGTCATATGTTGGACCTAGAGGTCATTACAGGCCTCTGCATACTGATACGGGTACCTCAAGATTGGTATTGGGGTCTGTACGAGGCTCAAAGTGTTGAATTTAAACTACGGGTACCGGTAAGCCTAGCCACCGTATCGGTACACCTTAAGGGATTTGTATGTTTGTTCCAATACATGGGTTTTAGGATCGATATCCCCCTTCGATTTTAGCTACCCGTATGGATACACAGGGTACCGTATCGGTACACATTTTGGTTACTGGAATCTAAAGTTTGTTGAAAATAAAAAGGGGATCGGTACGGGTCAAAGTCGTACCGGTACATGGGTGGTCAACACACCGTATCGGTACGCGACTTAGTGTATAAGTACGCTGAGCCGTTTTATTTGTTAACCCGTATCGATACGGCATTGCCAGTATCGGTATGCTATGCTATTTTGTGCTATATGAGGATGCTAAAGTTTGGAAATCATGCTATTTGGTCCCTGTTCGATATGAATGAAATTAATTGAGTTCAAGTGATTGTTTTGAAATGGGATTCGACCCACATGTATGTAATTGGACCAATTAAAGGTTGGTAACCTTAAATATGTAAAATTGCTGAGAATTTATAGAATTTGTGTTTTGGTCCCTGAAGTGTTAGGATGTGCAATTGATTCCCGTTTTGAAATTTGTTTAATATTTCTAAAGTTACCAATGTGTCGTGCACATATAGGACTCTAATAATGCACATCTAGACAAGATAAAAAGAAAAAAATGTGTTCAGTTTAGGGTTTTAGATCGGGTTTGCTTCGGCAAACCTAATGTGGCTCTTTTAGTCTGATTTCGGCTAGGCCAGGCTAAGGGGGTTACATGCAACGTCAATGGGAAGGTATGTATTGTGATTATTAGTGGCGAAAATTGCACTAATGTAGCCAGCACTATCATGATCGAGAAGTTGGTCTTAAAAATGATGAAACATCCCGAACCATACAAACTTTAGTGGTTGAACTATGGTGGCGAGTTGAACGTGACGAAGCAAGCATTGGTTCCGTTCTCTATCAGAAACTATAAGGATGAGGTATTGTGTGATGTTGTTCACATACATGCCAATCATTTATTGCTTGGGAGGCCGTGACAATACGACAAGAGAATGATCCATGACTGCTACAATAATCAGTATTCTTTTAATCATGAATTAAAGAAGTTCGTATTGGTTCCATTAACACCAAAGGAAGTGCAAAGGGATCAAATGCACAAGAGGAAAAGCATAGAGGTCATGCGAAAGAAATGTGAAGGTGCCAAACAACGTGGAGAAGGGTCCAAAAAGTCACCACCCATCACCAAATGACATGTTGCTACGAACCAGTCCAAAGAAGGGACCCGAAAGACAAGTGCCTATTCAACAAGAGAGATGAATAGGAAGTGTCTTTTGACATGACCTATGATCGATTTGTCTCATGCTAACCCCATTTTCGAAAACTCTTTTTCTTTTGCTTTGCAGGAAAAACAGGGAAGGATAGATCAACCAAAGGAGGAAAAAATGAGGATTCAACCACCCCTATGACAAATATCCATTGAAGAACAACTTCGATTTGAGGACAAATCGCCTAAAAGAAAAGGAATGATACAATCCTGATTGGGCAGATATTAATCATCATCCTTTCATCTCTAATCATAAGGATGAGAGAAGAGGGAGCTTTTAAATTCCTTATACATCTTTTACTTATTTATGTTATCTATTTCATTCATGCCATACTCAGTTCTAATATGATTCATAACATGCCTTATCGTGTCATTAACATATTTTATAACATGCATCTTATGCTAAGGATTATGTTCGAGCACTTTAATCCTTATATTACATAAGTTAATTGAATGAATCTATAATCCACATATTTATGTTATGTTATTGCATATTTAGAATAGGCTGCATTATTTAATTTCCTAGTTACAATTTAGCTCATTTAAGTGATTTTATGTTTTCTTTACGTACAAGGCCTGGAAATGGAAGCTCGGACAGCTCAAGACATAAGAAGGCTAGCTAGGTACGAGACCTAAAAGTAGTTGAATAGGAGCTAAGGGCCAGGTAGCTAACCAATGGAGCGAAGCTAGCTAGATGGAGCTGAAGCGTGAGCTGATGAGCTAAAAGGTCACTAAGCATCTAACTAAGAACCTAAAGGAGCTAACTAGCATGATCGATCACCTAACTATTTAGCCAATGATGGAAATGTATCAAGTCTCTTCATTTTGGCACCCAAACCAGCTGAACCAACACCATCTCTTTGTTCATAACCCTTGTAACCCCTTTTCATTTAAATCATGTATTTTCAAAGGGAATCAAGCACTAGCCGAACCATTGCATAGCCATTCGGCCATGTCCCTTGGAAAACTATAAATAGCCAATGCCTTGGATTTTGTAAGGCATCTCATATACATTTTATAAAATTACCTTTTGTGAGATTTTTCTATCTTCAAGTTCTTCATTGAACTTTATCGACTTATCAAGTACTTGTACTTGTGGCGTCACCCCCATCTATTCCCCTTGATACTTTTGGTTCCTAGATCACTATCTAGTGGGTCAAAGTCCTTGTTACCACCCTCAATCGAGTTTTTAAAAGGTCTAGGTTATGCTCTTTATAGCATAATTTCTTCCTTGGATTCTTTTAAATACTATATTCATTTTTCAACCCCTTTCATCACCATATCTGAACATCCTTTACACCATCACCACCTTACAAATTCACCCTTTTGTTTCTCCATTTTCAACCCACCATTTTCACCTTTACATCACCTACCTTTAAGCATTCTTTTTGAAGGCTTCTTACTTGCAGGAATACTTGCTTCCTTCCTAGATCTTACAATCAAAGGGAGTCATCTTCAACAACAACCAAGAGGAGTTAGGACGGGTGACATCATTACCAAACTTACCAAAATAGAAGAGAAATGGATAGAAATAGTGTAGCTCTAACAAGGAACATTTGTCTCCATGCTATTTATCCCAATCCTCCAATAAAATCCATCTTTTATAGTTCATTCGCCTTAAAAATGCCACTCCAAATAAAGGAACATTTGTCTCCATGCTTTGCTTTGAACACATTTCCATTAGGAAAGTACTTTGTAGCAGAGGGATTCTCTGTTACAAGCGAGCCTCCACGCTTGTTTGGCTAACAGGGCCATATTAAACATTTTCAGTTCTCTAAAGCAGAGGCCTCCAAATTTTTTTGGTTTACACAGTTTGTTCCAAGCCACATGTGACAACCCTTTTTCTTTGGAGTTGCCGGACCACTAGAACTTTCTTGTGATTGAAATCATAGGGTCAATGATACAATCAGGGAGGAGGAAACATGATATGGCGTAGGCAGGGATGGCTTGTGCAACAGATTTGATGAGGACCTATCTTCCTCCATATGACAACAAGCTTTTTGTCCAGTTGGTAACTTTTTTCTCTACTTTGATCCCCAAATACCCGAGAGCTTCAGTCTTGTTCTTGCCAACTATCAATGGAAGCCCGAGGTAGTGGCCAAGATCTATTTCTTCTCTCATCCCAAGAGCATCCTTAATGGTTGTCTTACTTTGCTCACTCATTCCATTGCTAAAATAGATGAACGATTTGTCCACATTCACTTTTTACCCCGAAGAGCTCTCATAAGTGGACAACACCAACTTCAATCGCAATGCTTCTTCCTTAGAGTTTTTAATGAGCAAGAGACAATCATACGCATAGAGGAGATGGTTCATCCTTGGTCATTGTAGGCTTGCCCTAATACCTTTAATTCGCCCTTGACTTTCCTCCTTCAATAACAATGCCGAGTCCTTCTGTGCAAAAGAGGAAAAGATAGGGTGAAAGAGGGTCCCCTTGAAGGTCTGAAGGCATCTGAAATCACACCGATGATCTTGAAACAATAGGAAACAATGACTATACAAGACATCACAGTGTCGATCCATTCAGAGGCAAATCCCATTCTATTCATGATATCCGCAAGAAAATGCCACTCCACCCTATCGTAAGCCTTTTCCATATCTAGGTTAATCGATGCACCCTTATTAGGGCCATTTTTTGAGCCTTTAAGATAGTAAAGCAACTCATGCGCCACAATCACATTATCAGAGATTAATCTGCCCGTCACAAAAGCACTCTGGTTTTCAGCAATACAACAAGACATGATGGGATTCAATCGATTAACCAGCACTTTAGAACAAGTTTTGTACACCACATTACAAAGGCTGACGGGCTGAAAGTGCTTCAAAAGTGAAGGTTCATCAATTTTTAGAATAAGGACAATCACAGTTCTTTTAACTTCACTTATACATAGTCTTCCATTAAGCAAATCAAGGCAAAGATCAGTAAAATCATGATTGATAACATGCCAAAATTTTCTAAAGAAAGATGCTGGAAGACCATCAATACATAGGGCTTTGTTCGGGTGTATTTGAAATAAAGCTTTATTATTTCTGCCACCGTGAAACCCGCACAAAGTTTGTTGTTCATTTTCGGTGTGACACAGCTCTCAACGGCTTGAAGGATCATGTCCGAGGTCGATCCGTTATTTGATTGGAAAAGATCAAAAAAGAACTTGCTTGCCATACCAAACACGTTCTCCTCACCTTCAACCCAATTTCCCACATCATCTTCTATGCCTTTGATTGAGTTTCTTTTCCTTCTATTGCTAGCTCTTGCATGGAAGAAACTAGTGTTTCAGTCACACTTTTTAAGCCATCTGATATGGGAACTCTGTCTCCAATAAATTTCTTCCTTGTCTAGCACCTCTTTTAGCTCCCTCTTTGCTCTCTTCAATGCTTCCAGGTTTGCCTCACTAATGTCATCATCTAGTAGTTTCTCTACTTGAAGCTTCAACCGTTTCTTGTCTCTTGTATTTTCTTTTCTTCTTTTAACTTCCCAAGCCTTGAGATTGTCTCCCACTCTTTTAATTTTTTCCAGCACAGTCCCCTTTGAGCCCATCCATGCTTTTGCACTAGGTTTGAACAATCAGTTTCATTAGCCCAACTAATATCAAACTTGAAATAATCATCGAATTTATCCACCCTTGTTGGCTTGTTGTCCGTGTTAAGGAGTAGGAAGCAGTGGTCAGAATCTTTAGAGTACTCAATGATCACCTCGCATTTCCCAAATGCATGTAACCAAGGTATGGTCGCCACAAAATAGTCGAGTCATTACTTAATGTGGTTTTCTGTTGTATCCCCATAGTGCCACGTAAACCAGCCCCTACTTGGCTTGATATCCCATAAACCATTCCTCTCGAGGCCATCTCTGAAGCTATCTATCTTCACCATTGGTTTCCTTCTACCTCCTGCCTTGTCATTCAAGCAAAGAATGTCATTGAGGTCCCCCTAGTAGCCAAGGCAGTTGTGATTCATCTTTTAGTCTAACAAGCAACTCCCAGTCAACATGCTTCATAGGTCGGTTAGTTGTTCCACACGTGCCGGTAAATTGAAATCTTGTTGCCTCATAGGAAACTTCCACATCAATGTGCGAATTTGAGAAGGATAGTAGATCAACAATTATACTTTCTTTCCACAACAATAACAAGCCCGCACAATTGTCGATTCCAGCTACATCAATGGCCCCATACATGTTCAGTCTTCTACGAACATTATCAATCTTATTTTTTTTCAGCCTAGTTTCACTGATAAACACAAGGTCGGGATCATTCAAGGTGACATTGTAATGCCCCGATTTTAGGGCTTAGCAGCTTGGTGGTTTATTAGACGGTCCGGTGGGCCGGAGTAGGGATTCGAGTCAGTTTCGGGAACGTATATTTTTTGGTAAGATAAAAATGTGGGAAAATAGTTAACATCATCTTTTAATATATATTGATTTTTGGTGGAATAAATTTTGGAAAATGGAATTTGGAAATGTGACATTTTGGTTAGTGACCAAAATGCGATTTTTGAAAACTGTTTTAAAGTGGCTAAAATGAAAAAGGTCAAATTCTTAGAATCCTTAAGGAGCTAAATTACCAAGTTTTTGCTGGAGGTTTCTCCCTTCAATTAAATCATTTTAAACATGTGTCTTAAAGGTGGTTTAAGAGGGATTAAAATATCTAAGTTAGTTATTACCTTTTAAAGAAAATCTACGTAACTTTTTCCTAAACATTTTCTCTCAACTTCTTTTCTGCCAAACAATCAGAATTTCATCAAAATCTAGAGGTGAGAGATCCTTTTCACTCAGATTATTGATTCTAACTTGATTCTTTAACTTTGTTTTGCAAAATCTCATTGAAATCTTATGCTTTCTTAGCGTTTCATAAATCAATTGAGGGAGAAACTTCACAATAGGGGTAAGGTCTGAGATCTCCATTATTGTATGGTTCTTTATTGAAATTCCCAAGCGTTTGATCGTTGTTTTTGTGTTTCTAATCTGATTTTGATAATTTTCCAATTTTTAATTGAGTTATTTGGGGAAAATGAGTTAATTCACGGATTGGATCTAATTTCCAGTAATTAAGGATGCTTTGATTTATATTTTGGATGTTTAATAATGTTGGTAAGTGATTTTTATCAATGGAATCCCGAAACTTAAGAATCTCTAGTTGTTTAGGTTGTTAGTTTTGATGTTTTGTGGTGTTTCTTTGGTTGTAAGGTTGCCAGAAGTGATAGGTTGATTTGGATCTGTTTTTAGATGTGTTTTGATGTTGAAAGTGATGTTAGATTGATAGATGTTGGCTGGGTTGTGAATCAAAGTGTTTTGGTTATGTTTTCGGTTGTTATGGAGGGTTAATTGTGAAGGTGTTGTGGAAATCCGAGAAGGATTGTAGTTGTTGTGTTTAGAATGCATTATGATGCATTAATCCTCTGTTGTTTTGTGGTAAAAACAGGGGAGGTTGATCCAAATGTGATTGGAGAAGCATTGGAGGTTTCGGATACTTGATTTCGCATCGGTGAATCAAGGTTTCACATATCGGTGAGTGAAAATGTGGTTTAAAGTGTTTTGATGTTATGGGAACAGAGTTTTGGGAGGTAAGATAGAGCTTGAAACACTTACCTAGACTCAAAAGTAAGCATAAAGTGGATTTCTCTCTCGGTTGTGCTGGTTTGAAATGGTTTTAATGCACTTGTTTTGATTTACATATTACCTACTGTTTAAGCATGTTTTAAAGTATTCGATATACTATTTTTAAGCATGAAATGCTGAAGGATGCACATGGTAAGTGATCCTTGTAAGTATGGTTTATACTTGTGGTTTAAAGCATGGTTGTTGCTTTGGATAATGGTATGGTTTAATGCTTTTTTAAAACATTGAGGTAAATGTTAAATGGTTAATTATATTGGCAAGTGATGCGGTTTTAAAATTGTTATCGGATATAGTTGGCTGGCCATAGGATTGAGTGCATTGTAAATAAGTCACCTTGGATGTTGAAGGGTTTGTACGGAGTACCGAATACTCCATCCAAGTACCTTAACAGTAGAGGGGTTAAATAGTAACAAAAACTCCCGTTAGTGGGTTAAGCACCTAACCGATGAAAGGGGTGGGTGTCCCCATGGGTTGAAAGCGTACCCGATTGTTAATGTACCCGGTTGTAATTATACTGCGATTGTGATTGTATCGCTATTCCGGTTGAGATGGCTTGAAGTGTTGGGTTAACACTTGTTGAATCCGTGTATCCGATGAACTCTTTTGTTATTGGACTTGTTTAATAATCACTTGTAAGACAATATAATTGTTAATGTATCATTGAAATGTTTATGTTGTATAATGTGATTTATACATGTTTCTCCTTGAGCCTTGCATTTGGTAGTAATGCATGGGAAAGCTTAAGTAGAGGGTTAGCAATGTGATTTGCTGTTGATTAATGATACATGTAGCATATGGTTAATATGCTGGTTTTAATGATGTAAAATGCATGTTTTAATAGGGGCATGATGTTTTAAAGGATGATGTTAAGTAAATGATTTTAAATGCATTGATGGTGTTTTATTCTGAGCATTCCTCACTAAGCCTTGTGTTACGCTCTCATTGTCCATCAATGCAGATAATTGAGGTCTTAGAAGGCAGCAAGAAGCAAGGGGATCTTGGCAAAACTTGTTTCCAAAGTATGTTAGAGACTAGACTATAATGAATAAGGGTAACGGGGTCCTAGTCGTGTTTTGGTAGATGTCTTGTGGAACTCCCTGTTTGAGCATGTTTTTTTAGTTGCTCTTGCACTGTATATGGCCTTTAAAGATTGTTTTGATGTTGGTTTACCTTTTTGATATGTTGCTTGGATGGAAACTAGGATGCATGCCTATAGATTTTCTTTGATGCAAAGATGCCATGTTAGGATGCTAAGTTTGTGTAGCTTGTATGCTTGAGGTATGCCTTGTATGTTGGTATTATATTTTAAGCATGTTAGGGTGGTTTGAGTATGCTTTTGGGGTAAAAAACTAGCCAAATGTGACATTACAGGCCCAGGCATACCGATACGCGGCGGACCGTATCGGTATGGCTTGGCAATTTTAGGCTTGTGGGATCGGCACAGGTCTTGTGCGTTTTGATACGCCTAGGCAAATTTGGACTGGCATCCCGATACGGGGATGGGTGTTTCGATACGAGTTTTAGCCTCTGGAATTCACTTTTGCAACTTGAACCGCGTATCGAAACACTTGGGAAACCGTATCGGTACGGTTTAAAATATTTCAAAAGTTTAGTATTTCAGTTAGACGTATCGATACGGTTTGGTGGTGTATCGAAACGGGGTATTTTAAGCCGTAAGCCTGTATCGGTACAGATGACCGTTAATTCTGTTAATGTCACTTTGGGCAGTTTTGTTTTCTTTACAATTTAGTCCATGAATCTTGCCAATGCAATTGTGTGTGATAGAATGATCGAATTGAGCTGAAATTTGAAATGAAAGGTTGGAACTTGACTAATTAAAGGCTGTTAACTTAAAAGTGAGTTGTAATCCTAGAATTTTCTATATTTACATTTTGGTCCCTAAATATTAAATATGATCAATTGGATGTCAAATTAATGCTCAATTGAGTTGGGGTTACACCTGATGTCTACATGAACATGTAGGGTTATTAATTGGCATTTAGATAAGATAAAAAGGAAAAAATGGACCAGGTTTTGTTGAATCTCTTCGGTTTGCTACGGCAAGCCTAATGTAGCCTTCTTGGTTCGATTGGGCGTCTAGGCCGGATCAAGGGGGTTACATTTGGTGGTATCAGAGCCAGGTTTGGTTTGTTTGGGAGGTTGTTGTGTTGTTGCCATGTTTGATTTGCACGGTAATTGTTGTATGTACGCTGGCTGATATGCATAGTGATTGATATATGAATGTTGGTTGTTCTATGCTATGTTGGGGAAGTTTTGGGGTACCCATTGCCTTATTATTATAGTCTGGAAAGTTTTGATTTTTGAAATGAAAGTCTTGTATCCTTGCTTGAGGCTGGCCTGACTGTATTTGTTTGAAATGATTATCATGTCTTAGATATATTTTAGCATAATGGGACCGATGAGAGAGTTGCGATCGGGTACGATTGTTACTGCCACTGGGCAGGATGCTGAAGGAGATGTTGTGCCTCTTGGAGGGTTGCCACCACCCCCACCTATTCCACCTGAGGGAGTGGAACAAGTACCACCTGCGTCGGCTGGGCCAGGGATGTGTGATATGGCACCGCTGATACAGGCCATGATCGGTGCATTTCAGGCAACAGTTGCAGGTGTTCGTGTGCCAGCACCACCAGTTAAGGGGCAAGGTTTTCCGCTTGAGCGTCTTCGTAGTTTGGGTGGAGTTGAGTTTCAAGGGTTATCACCTGAGGCTTTTGAGGGCTGGTTGGCCAATACTGAGAGGATATTGGGCCAGATGGGGTGCACCGATGGTCGTAAGCTGGACTGTGTTGTTTCCCTGCTATAGGGTGATGCTTATGCATGGTGGACTACCACGATATCCGATATGGCGACAGATGATGTGACCTGGGAGTTCTTCTGTGAAGCTTTCCAGAAGATGTTTTTGGGAGTCTGATATCAAGACGAAAAGAAACGTGAGTTTATGGCTTTGGTGCAGGGCAATATGTCTGTTGCAGAGTATGAGGTATAGTTCGTGAGGTTGAGTCAATATACACATGAGTTGGTTCTTGACGAGCGTACGCGATGTGATCAATTTCGTTGTGGGCTTGTGCAGGATGTTAAGACATTAATGCTTGCTGCTGATTGCACCAATTTTGATGTGTTGGTCTCGCGAGCCAAGGATGTAGAGTAGAATTTGGGTTTGGCATATGGATTGCGAGGTTTTAGCTCGGGTAAGAGAGCTGTTGATTCAGGTTATAGCGGTGGTCAGGCCAAGAGAGACCGTGACAGGAGGTTTCGCACGGAGCCGAGGCATAGGAGAGGTGTTGTGGGACATGGATTCCAGGGGCATGGTGTCCAGGTTAGAGCCCCGTTTAGCACTTGTTGGGTTTGTGGATCCCGAAATCATTTGAGGCGAGATTGCCCGCATTTGGCTAGGGAGGGTCAGGCACCTGGGCCTGTGGTGGCTAATGCTTATTGGAGTTGTGGGTCAGGCGACCATCAGTGGCGTGATTGTCCATTGTTGGCTCGAGGTGGGCGGGTGTGTTGCACTGTTGTTGCTCTCCAGCGGGTCGTGGCCGCAGCCGTTTGGCCGAGATGGTGGGCGAGGATCGTGGCTCATCTTTGTTACTATCCAGCCTAAGGGAGGTGGACCGGCTAGGGTGTATGCGCACCGCGAGGGTCGCAATGACACCGATGTGATTGCAGGTACTTTTACCCTACAGTCTTTGTCGTTATATTCGTTGGTTGATTCTGGTTCTACTCATCCATACATTTTGAGTGAGTATGCTGAGTTGCTTGATATATCGGTTGAAATTCTTAATGTGGCTGTTAGAGTGACTAGTTCTCTTGGGGAGACAGTCGTGGTTAGGAGGTTGTATCGTAGGTGTCCGTTGATGGTTCAAGGACATGTGTTTGCTGTGGACTTGATGGAGTTACCATTCCATGGTTTTGATGTGATTTTGGGTATGGATTGGTTAATCGAACATCGGGCTGTGGTGGATTTTGAGACGCAACAGATATCCTTGAGGTTTTCAGATGATTATGAGGTGGTGGTTGTTGGCGAGAATGCCAAATTTTTGTCTAATGTTGTTTCGGCTTTGGAAGCAATTCGAATGTTGGATTTGGGATGTCAGGCTTATTTGGCCTATGTTATGAATCCTGGATCAAAGGAGTTGAGGGTGCAGGATGTTCGCACCGTATGTGAGTTTTTCGAGTTTTTTCAGAGGAACTATCAGGGTTACCACCTGAACGTGATGTAGAGTTTGGCATTGAGGTCTTTACGGGTACGGTACCGGTATCTATTGCTCCGTACCGCATGGCTCCGAAGGAATTGAAGGAGTTAAAAACACAGTTGTAGGAGTTGCTTGACGTGGGTTCATTAGGCCCAGTATTTCACCGTGGGGAGCGCCGGTGCTATTTGTTAAGAAGAAAGATGGTACGTTGCAGGTGTGTATAGATTATCGACAGCTGAATAAGTTGACAATAAAGAACAAGTATCCCTTACCGCGGATATATGACCTATTTGATCAGTTCAGGAGAGCTTTGGTGTTTTCTAAGATAGATTTGAGGTCGGGGTACTACCAGTTAGAGGTGAAGGAGGTGGATGTGCCCAAAACAGCCTTTCGTACGAGGTATGGACATTACGAGTTTCTTGTGATGCCATTTGGTTTGACCAATGCACCAGCTGCTTTCATGGATATGATGAATCGAGTATTTCATGAGCTTTTGGACCAGTTTTTGGTTTTGTTTATCAACGATATCGTTGTGTACTCCCGTACCGAGGAAGATCATGATAGACATTTGAGAATTGTGCTTCAAACGTTGTTGGCTAATCAACTTTATGCTAAGTTAAGCAAATATGAGTTCTGGCTTAGGGAAGTTGTGTTTCTTGGGCATGTTGTGTCGGCCGAGGGAATTCGTGTCGATCCACATAAGGTTGAGGCTGTAATGAGTTGGAATGAGCCCAAGTCTATGACGGAGGTTAGGAGTTTCCTTGGTTTGGCGGGTTATTACCGAAGGTTTGTGGAAGGGTTCTCTAGTTTGGCGGCTCCATTGACAAAGTTACTACAAAAGAATGTTCGGTTTGAGTGGACGGAGGATAGGCAACGAGCTTTTGAAAGGTTGAAGGAAGCCTTGACGCAAGCTCCAGTCTTGGTTCAACCAGAATCGGGGAAGGAGTTCGTTGTTTATAGTGATGAGTCGTATGTTGTGCTTGGTTGTGTGATGATGCAGGAGAGTAAGGTAGTGGCGTATGCATCAAGTCAGTTGAAGGTGCATGAACGTAACTACCCTACTCACGATCTTGAGCTTGCTGCGGTTGTGTTTGCCTTGAAGATTTGGAGGCATTATATTTATGGTGAGAAATGTTTGGTTTACATGGATCATAAAAGTTTGAAATATCTGATGTCACAAAAGGAGCTGAATCTTAGGCAGCGTAGATGGTTGGAGTTGCTTAAGGATTATGATCTGACCATTGAGTATCATTCAGGGATATCCAATATTGTGGTAGATGCTTTGAGCAGAAAAGAGGTTGTGGAGCTGAGAGCCATGTTTGCTCGGTTGAATGTGATGAGTGACGGGGGTTTGTTGGCCGAGTTGCGGGTGAAGCCGTCCTTGTCGCATGATTAAAGAGAAACAACCGTATGATGGAAGTTTGGTACCTCATGTGGAAGATACCAAAGATGGAAATCCTACGGATTTCTATTTCAACAATGATGGGTGTTGTGTTTCAAAGGTCGAATAGTGGTGTCTGAGGACGAAGAGTTGAGGCATACTATTTTGACTGAGACACATGCTAGTACTTTTGTTATGCATCCCGGTAGTACTAAAATGTATCGAGGGTTGAAGGAGGAGTACTATTGGGTTGGAATGAAAAGGGATGTGGCTGATTTTGTTGCTCGGTGTATGGTTTGTCAGCGGGTAATGGCTGAACATCAGTTTCCTTCTGGGTTGTTGCAACCATTGAGGATACCGGAATGGAAGTGGAAAAGAATCACCATGGATTTCATGTCTGGGCTGCCTTTGACGCCGACCAAAAAGGATTCCATTTGGGTAATTGTGGATCGGTTTACGAAGTGTGCGCATTTTGTGCCAGTGCATACTACGTATACCTTAGATAAGTTGGCTGAATTGTACATCTCTGAAATAGTACGTTTGCATGGGGTGCCCAAATCTATAGTTTCAGATAGGGATCCAAGGTTCACCGTAAGGTTTTGGGTGAGTTTGTATCATGCTTTGGGAACCCGGTTGAGTTTCAAGACCTGCACCATCCTCGCATGATGGTCACCGGAGCGCGTAATTGTGTTCTCGAGGATATGTTGAGGTATTGTGTTATTGAGTACCAGGGAACATGGGAGAAGCAGTTGCCGTTGGTGGAGTTTGTGTATAATAACAGTTATCATGCTAGCATACAGATGGCACCTTATGAGGCGTTGTACGGCAAAAAGTGTCGTATGCCCGTGTGTTGGGCAGAAGCGGGGGAAAAGTTTGTGTCGATGCCCATTATTTTGAAAGGCACAACCAAAAAGGTAAAGGTGATATGTGAGCGCTTAAAAGCATATGCAGATAGCCAGAAAATCCTATGCGAATTTGAAGCGTAGGGATATAGAGTACGTTGTGGGTGATAGAGTGTTTTTGAAAGTGTCGCCTTGGAAAAAGGTGTTGCGGTTTGGGCGGAAAGGGAAGCTTAGTGCAAGGTTTATTGGGCCTTACGAGGTTATTGAGCGTGTGGATCCTGTTGCATATCGGTTGAGGTTACCTCCGGAGTTGGGGAAGATTCATGATGTGTTTCACGTTTCAGTGTTGCAGAGGTATAGGTCGGATCCATCGCATGTCATGCCGATGGAGGAGATTGAATTGAGATCGAATCTATCATATGATGAGGAACCAGTAGAGGTTCTTGATACCAGCAGTAAGGTGTTACATGGCAAGACAATAGAGCTTGTTAAGGTGTTGTGGAAGCATCGCGGTGTTGAGGAGGCCATGTGGGAACGCAAGTCGAACATGTTGAAACAGTTTCTGCAGCTATTTCCTCCAGTAAATTTTGGGGATGAAATTTCTTAAGTGGGGGAGAGTTGTAACGCCCCGATTTTAGGGCTTAGCGGTTTGGTGGTTTATTAGACGGTCTGGTGGACCGGAGTAGAGATTCGAGTCGGTTTTGGGACTGTATATTTTTCGGTAAGGTAAAATTGTGGAAAAATAGTTAAAAATCATCTTTTAATATATATTGATTTTTGGTGGAATAAATTTTGGAAAATGGAATTTGGAAATGTGACAATTGGTTCAGTGACCAAAATGTAATTTTTGAAAACTATTTTAAAGTGACTAAAATGAAAAGGGTCAAATTCTTAGAATCCTTAAGGAGCTAAATTACCAAGTTTTTGCTGGAGCTTTCTCCTTTCAATTAAATCATTTTAAACATGTTTTTAAAGGTGGTTTAAGAGGGATTAAAATATCTAAGTTAGTTATTAGCTTTTAAAGAAAATCTACTTAACTTTTTCCTAAACATTTTCTCTCAACTTCTTTTCTGCCAAACAATCAGAATTTCATCAAAATCTAGAGGTGAGAGATCCTTTTCACCCAGATTATTGATTCTAACTTGATTCTTTAACTTTGTTTTGCAAAATCTCATTGAAATCTTATGTTTTCTTAGCTTTTCACAAATCAATTGAAGGAGAAACTTCACAATAGGGGTAAGGTCCGATATCTCCTCTATTGTATGGTTCTTTATTAAAATTCCCAAGCGTTTGATCCTTGTTTTTGTGTTTCTAATCTGATTTTGATGATTTTTCAATGTTTAATTGAGTTATTTGGGGAAAATGAGTTAATTCATGGATTGGATCTAATTTCCAGTAATTAAGGATGCTTTGATTTATATTTTGGATGTTTAATAATGTTGGTAAGTGATTTTTATCAATGGAATCCCGAAACTTAAGAATCTCTATTTGTTTAGGTTGTTAGTTTTGAGGTTTTGTGGTGTTTCTTTGGTTGTAAGGTTGCTGGAAGTGATAGGTTGATTTAGATCTATTTTTAGATGTGTTTTGATGTTGAAAGTGATGTTAGATTGATAGATGTTGGCTGGGTTATGAATCGAAGTGTTTTGGTTATGTTTTCGGCTGTTGTGGAGGGTTAATTGTGAAGGTGTTGTGGAAATCCGAGAAGGATTGTAGTTGTTGTGTTTAGAATGCATTATGATGCGTTAATCCTCTGTTGTTTTGTGGTAAAAATAGGGGAGGTTGATCCAAATGTGATTGGAGAAGCATTGGAGGTTTTCGGATACTTGATTTACGCATCGGTGAATCAAGGTTTCACATATCGGTGAGTGAAAATGTGGTTTAAAGTGTTTTGATGTTATGGGAACAGAGTTTTGGGAGGTAAGATAGAGCTTGAAACACTTACCTAGACTCAAAAGTAAGCATAAAGTGGATTTCTCTCTCGGTTGTGCTGGTTTGAAATGGTTTTAATGCACTTGTTTTGATTTACATATTACCTACTGTTTAAGCATGTTTTAAAGTATTTGATATACTATTTTTAAGCATGAAATGCTGAAGGATGCACATGGTAAGTGATCCTTGTAAGTATGGTTTATACTTGTGGTTTTAAAGCATGGTTGTTGCTTTGGATAATGGTATGGTTTAATGCTTTTTAAAACATTGAGGTAAATGTTAAATGGTTAATTATATTGGCAAGTGATGCGGTTTTAAAATTGTTATCGGATATAGTTGGCTGGCCATAGGATTGAGTGCATTGTAAATAAGTCACCTTGGATGTTGAAGGGTTTGTACGAGATCTGAATACTCCATCCAAGTACCTTAACGATAGAGGGGTTAAATAGTAACAAAAACTCCCGTTAGTGGGTTAAGCACCTAACCGATGAAAGGGGTGGGTGTCCCCATGGGTTGAAAGCGTACCCGATTGTTAATGTACCCGTTTGTAATTATACTGCGATTGTGATTGTATCGCTATTCCGGTTGAGATGGCTTGAAGTGTTGGGTTAACACTTGTTGAATCCGTGTATCCGATGAACTCTTTTGGTTATTGGACTTGTTTAATAATCACTTGTAAGACAATATAATTGTTAATGTATCATTGAAATGTTTATGTTGTATAATGTGATTTATACATGTTTCTCCTTGAGCCTTGCATTTGGTAGTAATGCATGGGAAAGCTTAAGTAGAGGGTTAGCAATGTGATTTGTTGTTGATTAATGATACATGTAGCATATGGTTAATATGCTGGTTTTAATGATGTAAAATGCATGTTTTAATAGGGCATGATGTTTTAAAGGATGATGTTAAGTAAATGATTTTAAATGCATTGATGGTGTTTTATTAGAGCATTCCTCACTAAGCCTTGTGTTACGCTCTCATTGTCCATCAATGCAGATAATTGAGGTCTTAGAAGGCAGCAAGAAGCAAGGGATCTTGGCAAAACTTGTTTCCAAAGTATGTTAGAGACTAGACTATAATGAATAAGGGTAACGGGGTCCTAGTCGTGTTTTGGTAGATGTCTTGTGGAACTCCTGTTTGAGCATGTTTTTTTAGTTGCTCTTGCACTGTATATGGCCTTTAAAGATTGTTTTGATGTTGGTTTACCTTTTGATATGTTGCTTGGATGGAAACTAGGATGCATGCCTATAGATTTTCTTTGATGCAAAGATGCCATGTTAGGATGCTAAGTTTGTGTAGCTTGTATGCTTGAGGTATGCCTTGTATGTTGGTATTATATTTTAAGCATGTTAGGTGGTTTTGAGTATGCTTTTGGGGTAAAAAACAGCCAAATGTGACATTACAGCCCAGCATACCGATCTGCGGACCGTGACGGGTATGGCTTGGCAATTTTAGGCTTGTGGGATCGGCACAGTCTTGTGCGTTTTGATACGCCTAGGCAAATTTGGACCGGCATCCCGATACGGGATGGGTGTTTCGATCGAGTTTTAGCCTCGAATTCACTTTTGCAACTTGAACCGCGTATCGAAACACTTGGGAAACCGTGTATCGATGCGGTTTAAAATATTTCAAAAGTTTAGTATTTCAGTTAGACGTATCGATACGGTTTGGTGGTGTATCGAAACGGGGTATTTTAAAACCGTAAAGCCTGTATCGGTCACGATGACCGTTAATTACATTAATGTCACTTTGGGCAGTTTTGTTTTCTTTACAATTTAGTCCATGAATCTTGCCAATGCAATTGTGTGTGATAGAATGATCGAATTGAGCTGAAATTTGAAATGAAAGGTTGGAACTTGACTAATTAAAGGCTGTTAACTTAAAAGTGAGTTGTAATCCTAGAATTTTCTATATTTACATTTTGGTCCCTAAATATTAAATATGATCAATTGGATGTCAAATTAATGCTCAATTGAGTTGGGGTTACACCTGATGTCTACATGAACATGTAGGGTTATTAATTGGCATTTAGATAAGATAAAAAGGAAAAAATGGACCAGGTTTTGTTGAATCTCTTGGTTTGCTACGGCAAACCTAATGTAGCCTTCTTGGTTCGATTGGGCGTCTAGGCCGGATCAAGGGGTTACATTTGGTGGTATCGAGCCAGTTTGGTTTGTTTGGGAGGTTGTTGTGTTGTTGCCATGTTTGATTTGCACGTAATTGTTGTATGTACGTTTGGTGATATGCATAGTGATTGATATATGAATGTTGGTTGTTCTATGCTATGTTGGGAAGTTTTGGGGTACCCATTGCCTTATTATTATAGTCTGGAAAGTTTTGATTTTTGAAATGAAAGTCTTGTATCCTTGCTTGAGGCTGGCCTTATTTGTATTTGTTTGAAATGATTATCATGTCTTAGATATATTTTAGCATAATGGGACCGATGAGAGAGTTGCGATCGGGTACGATTGTTACTGCCACTGGGCAGGATGCTGAAGGAGATGTTGTGCCTCTTGGAGGGTTGCCACCACCCCCACCTATTCCACCTGAGGGAGTGGAACAAGTACCACCTGCGTCGGCTGGGCCAGGGATGTGTGATATGGCACCGCTGATACAGGCCATGATCGGTGCATTTCAGGCAACAGTTGCAGGTGTTCGTGTGCCAGCACCACCAGTTAAGGGGCAAGGTTTTCCGCTTGAGCGTCTTCGTAGTTTGGGTGGAGTTGAGTTTCAAGGGTTATCACCTGAGGCTTTTGAGGGCTGGTTGGCCAATACTGAGAGGATATTGGGCCAGATGGGGTGCACCGATGGTCGTAAGCTGGACTGTGTTGTTTCCCTGCTATAGGGTGATGCTTATGCATGGTGGACTACCACGATATCCGATATGGCGACAGATGATGTGACCTGGGAGTTCTTCTGTGAAGCTTTCCAGAAGATGTTTTTGGGAGTCTGATATCAAGACGAAAAGAAACGTGAGTTTATGGCTTTGGTGCAGGGCAATATGTCTGTTGCAGAGTATGAGGTATAGTTCGTGAGGTTGAGTCAATATACACATGAGTTGGTTCTTGACGAGCGTACGCGATGTGATCAATTTCGTTGTGGGCTTGTGCAGGATGTTAAGACATTAATGCTTGCTGCTGATTGCACCAATTTTGATGTGTTGGTCTCGCGAGCCAAGGATGTAGAGTAGAATTTGGGTTTGGCATATGGATTGCGAGGTTTTAGCTCGGGTAAGAGAGCTGTTGATTCAGGTTATAGCGGTGGTCAGGCCAAGAGAGACCGTGACAGGAGGTTTCGCACGGAGCCGAGGCATAGGAGAGGTGTTGTGGGACATGGATTCCAGGGGCATGGTGTCCAGGTTAGAGCCCCGTTTAGCACTTGTTGGGTTTGTGGATCCCGAAATCATTTGAGGCGAGATTGCCCGCATTTGGCTAGGGAGGGTCAGGCACCTGGGCCTGTGGTGGCTAATGCTTATTGGAGTTGTGGGTCAGGCGACCATCAGTGGCGTGATTGTCCATTGTTGGCTCGAGGTGGGCAGGGTGTTGCACCTGTTGTTGCTCCGCAGCGGGGTCGTGGCCGCAGGCCGTTTCAGCGTCGAGATGGTGGGCAGAGGACTGTGGCTCATACTGTTACTATCCAGCCTAAGGGAGGTGGACCGGCTAGGGTGTATGCGCACCGCGAGGGTCGCAATGACACCGATGTGATTGCAGGTACTTTTACCCTACAGTCTTTGTCGTTATATTCGTTGGTTGATTCTGGTTCTACTCATCCATACATTTTGAGTGAGTATGCTGAGTTGCTTGATATATCGGTTGAAATTCTTAATGTGGCTGTTAGAGTGACTAGTTCTCTTGGGGAGACAGTCGTGGTTAGGAGGTTGTATCGTAGGTGTCCGTTGATGGTTCAAGGACATGTGTTTGCTGTGGACTTGATGGAGTTACCATTCCATGGTTTTGATGTGATTTTGGGTATGGATTGGTTAATCGAACATCGGGCTGTGGTGGATTTTGAGACGCAACAGATATCCTTGAGGTTTTCAGATGATTATGAGGTGGTGGTTGTTGGCGAGAATGCCAAATTTTTGTCTAATGTTGTTTCGGCTTTGGAAGCAATTCGAATGTTGGATTTGGGATGTCAGGCTTATTTGGCCTATGTTATGAATCCTGGATCAAAGGAGTTGAGGGTGCAGGATGTTCGCACCGTATGTGAGTTTTTCGAGTTTTTTCAGAGGAACTATCAGGGTTACCACCTGAACGTGATGTAGAGTTTGGCATTGAGGTCTTTACGGGTACGGTACCGGTATCTATTGCTCCGTACCGCATGGCTCCGAAGGAATTGAAGGAGTTAAAAACACAGATTGTAGGAGTTGCTTGACGTGGGTTCATTAGGCCCGATATTTCACCGTGGGGAGCGCCGGTGCTATTTGTTAAGAAGAAAGATGGTACGTTGCAGGTGTGTATAGATTATCGACAGCTGAATAAGTTGACAATAAAGAACAAGTATCCCTTACCGCGGATATATGACCTATTTGATCAGTTCAGGAGAGCTTTGGTGTTTTCTAAGATAGATTTGAGGTCGGGGTACTACCAGTTAGAGGTGAAGGAGGTGGATGTGCCCAAAACAGCCTTTCGTACGAGGTATGGACATTACGAGTTTCTTGTGATGCCATTTGGTTTGACCAATGCACCAGCTGCTTTCATGGATATGATGAATCGAGTATTTCATGAGCTTTTGGACCAGTTTTTGGTTTTGTTTATCAACGATATCGTTGTGTACTCCCGTACCGAGGAAGATCATGATAGACATTTGAGAATTGTGCTTCAAACGTTGTTGGCTAATCAACTTTATGCTAAGTTAAGCAAATATGAGTTACGCTTAGGAAGTTGTGTTTCTTGGGCATGTTGTGTCGGCCGAGGGAATTCGTGTCGATCCACATAAGGTTGAGGCTGTAATGAGTTGGAATGAGCCCAAGTCTATGACGGAGGTTAGGAGTTTCCTTGGTTTGGCGGGTTATTACCGAAGGTTTGTGGAAGGGTTCTCTAGTTTGGCGGCTCCATTGACAAAGTTACTACAAAAGAATGTTCGGTTTGAGTGGACGGAGGATAGGCAACGAGCTTTTGAAAGGTTGAAGGAAGCCTTGACGCAAGCTCCAGTCTTGGTTCAACCAGAATCGGGGAAGGAGTTCGTTGTTTATAGTGATGAGTCGTATGTTGTGCTTGGTTGTGTGATGATGCAGGAGAGTAAGGTAGTGGCGTATGCATCAAGTCAGTTGAAGGTGCATGAACGTAACTACCCTACTCACGATCTTGAGCTTGCTGCGGTTGTGTTTGCCTTGAAGATTTGGAGGCATTATATTTATGGTGAGAAATGTTTGGTTTACATGGATCATAAAAGTTTGAAATATCTGATGTCACAAAAGGAGCTGAATCTTAGGCAGCGTAGATGGTTGGAGTTGCTTAAGGATTATGATCTGACCATTGAGTATCATTCAGGGATATCCAATATTGTGGTAGATGCTTTGAGCAGAAAAGAGGTTGTGGAGCTGAGAGCCATGTTTGCTCGGTTGAATGTGATGAGTGACGGGGGTTTGTTGGCCGAGTTGCGGGTGAAGCCGTCCTTGTCGCAGATGATTAAAGAGAAACAACCGTATGATGGAAGTTTGGTACCTCATGTGGAAGATACCAAAGATGGAAATCCTACGGATTTCTATTTCAACAATGATGGGTGTTGTGTTTCAAAGGTCGAATAGTGGTGTCTGAGGACGAAGAGTTGAGGCATACTATTTTGACTGAGACACATGCTAGTACTTTTGTTATGCATCCCGGTAGTACTAAAATGTATCGAGGGTTGAAGGAGGAGTACTATTGGGTTGGAATGAAAAGGGATGTGGCTGATTTTGTTGCTCGGTGTATGGTTTGTCAGCGGGTAATGGCTGAACATCAGTTTCCTTCTGGGTTGTTGCAACCATTGAGGATACCGGAATGGAAGTGGAAAAGAATCACCATGGATTTCATGTCTGGGCTGCCTTTGACGCCGACCAAAAAGGATTCCATTTGGGTAATTGTGGATCGGTTTACGAAGTGTGCGCATTTTGTGCCAGTGCATACTACGTATACCTTAGATAAGTTGGCTGAATTGTACATCTCTGAAATAGTACGTTTGCATGGGGTGCCCAAATCTATAGTTTCAGATAGGGATCCAAGGTTCACCGTAAGGTTTTGGGTGAGTTTGTATCATGCTTTGGGAACCCGGTTGAGTTTCAGTACCTCGTACCATCCTCAGACAGATGGTCAGTCGGAGCGCGTAATTCAGGTTCTCGAGGATATGTTGAGGTATTGTGTTATTGAGTACCAGGGAACATGGGAGAAGCAGTTGCCGTTGGTGGAGTTTGTGTATAATAACAGTTATCATGCTAGCATACAGATGGCACCTTATGAGGCGTTGTACGGCAAAAAGTGTCGTATGCCCGTGTGTTGGGCAGAAGCGGGGGAAAAGTTTGTGTCGATGCCCATTATTTTGAAAGGCACAACCAAAAAGGTAAAGGTGATATGTGAGCGCTTAAAAGCATATGCAGATAGCCAGAAAATCCTATGCGAATTTGAAGCGTAGGGATATAGAGTACGTTGTGGGTGATAGAGTGTTTTTGAAAGTGTCGCCTTGGAAAAAGGTGTTGCGGTTTGGGCGGAAAGGGAAGCTTAGTGCAAGGTTTATTGGGCCTTACGAGGTTATTGAGCGTGTGGATCCTGTTGCATATCGGTTGAGGTTACCTCCGGAGTTGGGGAAGATTCATGATGTGTTTCACGTTTCAGTGTTGCAGAGGTATAGGTCGGATCCATCGCATGTCATGCCGATGGAGGAGATTGAATTGAGATCGAATCTATCATATGATGAGGAACCAGTAGAGGTTCTTGATACCAGCAGTAAGGTGTTACATGGCAAGACAGTAGAGCTTGTTAAGGTGTTGTGGAAGCATCGCGGTGTTGAGGAGGCCATGTGGGAACGCAAGTCGAACATGTTGAAACAGTTTCTGCAGCTATTTCCTCCAGGTAAATTTTGGGGATGAAATTTCTTAAGTGGGGGAGAGTTGTAACGCCCCGATTTTAGGGCTTAGCGGTTTGGTGGTTTATTAGACGGTCTGGTGGACCGAAGTAGAGATTCGAGTCGGTTTTGGGACTGTATATTTTTCGGTAAGGTAAAATTGTGGAAAAATAGTTAAAAATCATCTTTTAATATATATTGATTTTTGGTGGAATAAATTTTGGAAAATGGAATTTGGAAATGTGACAATTGGTTCAGTGACCAAAATGTAATTTTTGAAAACTATTTTAAAGTGACTAAAATGAAAAGGGTCAAATTCTTAGAATCCTTAAGGAGCTAAATTACCAAGTTTTTGCTGGAGCTTTCTCCTTTCAATTAAATCATTTTAAACATGTTTTTAAAGGTGGTTTAAGAGGGATTAAAATATCTAAGTTAGTTATTAGCTTTTAAAGAAAATCTACTTAACTTTTTCCTAAACATTTTCTCTCAACTTCTTTTCTGCCAAACAATCAGAATTTCATCAAAATCTAGAGGTGAGAGATCCTTTTCACCCAGATTATTGATTCTAACTTGATTCTTTAACTTTGTTTTGCAAAATCTCATTGAAATCTTATGTTTTCTTAGCTTTTCACAAATCAATTGAAGGAGAAACTTCACAATAGGGGTAAGGTCCGATATCTCCTCTATTGTATGGTTCTTTATTAAAATTCCCAAGCGCTTGATCCTTGTTTTATGTTTCTAATCTGACTTTGATGATTTTTCAATGTTTAATTGAGTTATTTGGGGAAAATGAGTTAATTCATGGATTGGATCTAATTTCCAGTAATTAAGGATGCTTGGATTTATATTTTGGATGTTTAATAATGCTGGTAAGTGATTTTTATCAATGGAATCACGAAACTTAAGAATCTCTATTTGTTTAGGTTGTTAGTTTTGAGGTTTTGTGGTGTTTCTTTGGTTGTAAGGTTGCTGGAAGTGATAGGTTGATTTGGATATGTTTTTAGATGTGTTTTGATGTTAAAAGTGATGTTAGATTGATAGATGTTGGCTGGGTTGTGAATCGAAGTGTTTTGGTTATGTTTTCAGTTGTTGTTGAGGGTTAATTGTGAAGGTGCTGTGGAAATCCGAGAAGGATTGTAGTTGCTATGTTTAGAAAGCATTATGATGCATTAATCCTCAGTTTTTGTGGTAAAAATAGGGGAGGTTGATCCGAAAGTGATTGGAGAAGCGTTGGTGGTTTCGGATACTTGATTTCGCGTCGGCGATGTAATATCCCGTTATTGGATTAGTGATCAAAACATAAAGAATCAAAAGTTGGTGGTTCTAGTTTAGCGACTAAAATGAAAATTTTCAAAGTTTGGTGGCTAAAGTGAAAAGTTCAAGGGCCAAAATGGTAGTTTTCCCAATAAATATTTTTATGTCATAATTAAATAGATCACTTAAGGATGTGGATCGAATATAAAAACCTTGGTTCGATCCGATATTTCTATTATTGGGAATTTACGGTTAAAGTTAAAATGGAAATCGGGTAACCAAATGAGCTCGGAATCTTATGAAATTTTGAAGGGAGTCTTAGAAAGACTCGAGGAATATGACATTGAAATTTTGAATCTTTTCGAATCGATTTAGATTCGATTCTATCTAGTATTTTGTATAGGTGATGGAATGGCATTTTGGTAGATATCTAGATTCAATAATGGTAATTTGGTCATTTCACCTATACTTTTAAGGTATAATTGATTATGGAAGAAGATAAATTATAGGTGTTGGATGGAAATTGGTTATAATCCAAGGGTAAAGTAGTCATTTGACTATTTTAAAGATATTTTTTTATTTAAGGATTTATAACCATTTGTCATCAAAATAAAAGAAAGAAAAAGTTGAAATATTTGGTTCATCTTCTCCAAGCTTGTCCTGAACTCCATAGCTAGGTAAGAAGAAATTTTGATTCAATTTTTTTGGCTTTATTTAGTTGGTTTTTGGATTGAGACATGAAATAAGAAATTGATCTCCCTTGAATTCTCTTTGTTTTGATATAAGTTTTGTTTAGTTTCCATGTCTCTAAGTTAAGGTTTGAGATTAGGGTGGATGAAGGACATATTTGTTTTTCATGTTTTAAGATTCAAGCATGTAAGAAATGATGTTGTAATATTGTTATCATGCTTGAAATGATGAAAAATCAATGAAGAAAGCAAGAGGGACTATTCGGCAATTAGAGGAAAATTAAGGGAAATTTTGTGAAAATTATTTTGATATTGGAAATGAGTAGAATGATGTTTTCTAAGTTAAATTATATCATTAGAATGAAGAAAACATCATGTTGGGACCAATTTGTAAATTTTACAAATTTGGTGAAATAGGTGAGAAATTGTGAATTGTTCAAAAGTTGTAGCTATGTGGTTTGCTATTGCTCAAGGATCATTTTGATATTACAATTTTTGGATTTGGAGTTCAAATGTGAAAGTTCCTAAATTTTAGATTATAAACCCTAAGAGAGAGAATTTAGGGTTTGAGATGAAATTATTAATTTAGTGATTTCAATGTGCAATTCAACACTAGAATCAAGTGTTGGAAGCATTGTTATTGTAAAATTGCCTTTAGTTGCAAAACTTGAATTTTCCAACTTGGGTTGTACATGTGTTAGTAAGGCTTAAACATGTACTAAAGATTGCTTATGTTATGTATTTAATGTACATACATATAACAAGCAATTACGAGATCAACCGGGTGAAGAAAGAATATCGAAAGTCTAAACCGAACTTAGTGAGGCTAGTAAAATTCTATTTCTATAAAGTGTCAAGGTGAGTACAATTGCATACATATCATGGTATTATTTATGTTATTGATTATTTGATTATTACATTGGTGAGGATTGAAATGTTATTTCGGGTATGAACTGCCCCATATTGATTAAAATGTTACATGTTGCCACTGATGATACATGTGATGATATTAAGCCCAATGTATGATATAGAGATTTAAAAGTATAGTTGGATATCCATAGAGTCAAAAACAAATATCTAAATATTTTAAGCACTTCGGGTGCTAAATACTACGGTGTATAAATTTAAATGAGAAAGCACTTCGGGTGCTAAACACTTCAGTGTAATATCATAAATTCTCATTGAGGGAGCATTTTGGGTGCTAAGCACTACGGTGCAAATAATACACATACTCAATAAAGGTTGGGTATGGGGGATGACTCGTGTACATAAAATTCTCTTAAATTGATACTTGGGCTAAATGAATTGAAAACATGATGAAAAGTTTGAAAGCTCGATGATAAATATGGCAATGGTATTGGTAAGAATTAAAGTTATTACCATGTAATATGTTGTTATTATACATATCATGTCATATATTCTAGCAAGCATAAAATGAAAGTGATTATATGTATTGTTATTTTATTATATTGATATCCATGTTAAGTCGTATTTGAATTAAATGTTGTTGCCTCACTAAGAATATGCTTAGCGTATGATGAATTTCATGCGTAGGTTTTAAAGGAGCTGCAAAGGAAGAGTAGCCGAGCATCACTTGCTTATTTTGGGAGGTATATCTCCATACTCATAGTAATGTATTGACATCCATCCTTCATTTTGGAAATGTACTAGATGGCATGTATAATTAGTGGTGGGGTTTGTAATAACTTATTACCAAATGTGGTTGGTTAATAGTTGTTATAATGTGGATAATGACCCTAGTGAGTCCTATTATGTCTATAAATGATAATGGACTAAGTTTTAGTGAATATGAGTTTTAAGATGGAAATATTAAAAATCTGTCCAGAAAAATGTATGTAAAAGCAGTGTGTTTGAAAAATCAGAATAAATTCCACAATTGGAATTAGACAGTGAATCTTACATGTATGAACTGGAAATTTTGTCTAGTTTCTTAAAAAATTAACGGAGACTAATTTCGAGTTATATGTAAAAAGTTATGAATTTTTATTCGATGGAAGGTTAGAAAATAGGGCAGCAGAATTTTAGTATTTTGGGGCTGCGACGTGAATTCAAAGATCTATTTGAATTTTTATGTAATGAGTTTAGGTTAATAATTTATATGGTTAGAAAGCTTAATTAATCTAATTTAATTAGAAATTTTCAGAATGAACTTTCGATGTCTATAAAAATTTTTATAAATTTTTAAGTAAAGTAGTGCAGGCTACATGTTTTCTTAAGGAAAAGAAATAATAGGGTTTAAAATTGGTTAATAACATCACTAACTCGTATTTGGTGATAAATACGGGAAAGGGATGTTACATTGATTGGTATCAGAGCTTTAGGTTTAGTCGATTCTGGATAGAAATTGAGTTTAAAAATGAGTGGGAATTGTATACATGCCACTAGGATGTCATAATTACTAATGATTATGTGTAGATATTCTGATGCTCTATAATTAGTAATGCTACTCTATATTAAGAAATTTGTTAAAAATGTGTTCTGTTTAGATGTCGGACCATCAGGGTTCTAGACATACATTTGAACCGGAGGCCCCTGTGCAGAGGGGGAGTTTCGAGGTAAATCAGAACGTACCTCAAGAGCAATATCAAGGTCAGGCACCTGCACAAGGACAGCAAGACATGCCGGTTCAGGATTGTGGACTGTTCCTGCAGGAGTTAGATGATATTTTAAATAGAAAAAAACTAGTATCTGTGCCTAGGGAGTTGAGGAAGCTGAAGGCATCAAAATTTCAAGGTGATTCTGATGTTGACCCGATGTCTGCGGACTTCTGGTTAAATGATATTAAGATTATGTTGGATACTATCTGGTATGATGATCAAGGAAAACTTGAAGGTGTAACATCACTTTTGATGGGACCTGCTCGAATTTGGTGGACCACTGTTACTGCTCAGATTCCTCGTGAACGAGTTACTTGGGAATTCTTTCTACAAGAGTTCCAGAACAAGTACGTTGAGGAAGTTTTCATCGAGGATATGAGGAATCAATTTCTGAATTTGAAGCAAGCAGGCATATCAGTATATGAGTATGAATGTGAATTTAATAAGCTTAGCCGGTTTGCTACAGAATTCCTTCCAACCGAGAAGCACCGAGTTACCAGATTTGTGGGAGGCTTGGATCCCAATCTCAAGAAATTTTTAGTTGCTCTTGATTTATCCATATTTCAAGAAGCAGTAAATAGAGCTAAAGGGATAGAAAGAGTGGATCAAGAAGAAGTCTCAGGGAGGAAAGCCCAGTCACCCAAGCGATCTGGAGGTCCTAGTGCTTTACCCTGGTCTAAACGTGGTAAAGGATTTCAACAGCAACATTCAGTCGGGTCAATGTCGTCAGTTAAGAAGAATTCTTCTACTGGTAAATCTAAAACGAGTGGTGCTAAAGGTGATGAAAGTCAGATTAAACCAAAATGCAAACTTTGTGGAAAAGACATTGGGGTCGATGTTTGTTGGCACCAGAGATAACTTGTTATCAATGTGGGAAACTGGGACACTTCAAGCGCGAATGCCCAGAACTATGAGAAAATCAATCGGTAGTTGTTTCTCAAAAAAATAAAGGAAACTGAGGTTGGAATTATCATCAAGGTGCATCAGAAGTTGCACCCAACCTGAAAGGAAAAGCTCCTACTCGTGTATATAATATCAAGACCACCGAGAGTAAAGATGATCCCGATATGATATCAGGTATGCTTGAACTCTTTGATAGACCTATTTTTGCACTAATTGATCTTGGTTCCGCTCATTCATATATTAGTTCTAGAATCATACTAGAAAGATACATTCCAGTAGAACTAGTTTCGAGTGAGGTGGTAGCAACCAATCCGATAAGCCAGAGTGCTAAGGTCAAAAGAATTTGTCGTTAGTGTCCTATTAGAATTCAGAATGTGGATCTCCCCACTGACCTTATAGAATTACCATTTTGTGAATTCGAAATAATATTGGGGATGGATTGGTTATTCGCATATGATGCTTTGGTGGAGTGCTGATTAAAAAGATTAACTTTAAAGGCACCAAATGGATCACGAATATTATTGTGGGTGAGAAGCCGAATCATTGTAGTGATGTTATTTCGACTGTTGTTGCGAATGAGATGTTGATGGATGGTTGTGAAACTTATTCAACTCCTGAAAGTGATACTTTGAAGCGGGAGGTAAAAATAGAAGGTATACCTACGGTGCGGGAATTCCCAGATGTATTCTAGAAGAATTACCAGGATTACCTCCAGATACAGAGGTAGAATTTGGAATTGATGTATTACCTGGTACAACACCCATATCGATGGCGCCGTATCGTATGGCACCTGCTGAACTCTGGGAGCTCAAGTCACAACTGTAAGAATTACAGGATCGAGGTTTTATACGGCCAAGTATATCCCCATGGGGAGCACCTGTATTATTTGTAAGGAAGAAAGATGGATCAATGAGATTGTGTATTGATTATCGCCAACTTAATAAAGTGACGATAAAGAATAAATATCCATTGCCAAGGATTGATGATCTTTTTGATCAATTAAAGGGGGCATCAGTGTTTTCTAAGATTGATCTTATCATCAATTGAGGATTAAAGAGCGGGATATTCCAAAGACAGCTTTCAGGACTCGATATGGACATTACGAGTTCGTGGTAATGCCGTTTGGATTAACTAACGCCCCAGCAGCATTTATGGATTTGATGAACTAAATTTTTCAGCCATACCTGGACCAGTTTGTAGTGGTATTCTTAGATGATATCCTGATCTATTCTAAAACCAAGGAGGATCACGATGTCCATCTCAGAATAGTTCTTCAAATCTTGAGGGAAAAGAAGTTATATGCTAAACTATCTAAATGTGAGTTTTGGCTTTCTGAAGTGACCTTTCTTGGACATATAGTGTCGGTTGAAGGAATTCGAGTTGATCCTCAGAAAATTCAAGATATCATGGAGTGGAAACCTCCTAAAAATGTTGCATAGGTTAGAAGCTTTCTCAGATTGGCAGGATATTACTGCCGGTTCGTGAAAGATTTCTCGATGATTGTTGCACATATTACCAAACTGCTCAGGAAGAATGTATATTTTATGTGGACTAAAGAATGTCATGAAAGCTTTGAAAGATTGAAGAAAATCTTGACAGAAGCTCTGGTGTTAGTTCAGCCTGAATCGGGTAAGAATTTTGTGGTGTATAGTGATGCATCACATAATGATTTGGGTTGTGTACTTATGCAAGACGGGAAAATGGTGGCTTATGCTTCTAGGCAGCTTAAAACTCATGAGAGGAATTATCCTACTCATGATCTGGAGTTAGTTGCGGTTGTTTTTGCTCTAAAAATTTGGCGCCACTACTTATATGGTGAAAAATGTTATATATACACAGACCATAAAAGCCTAAAGTTTCTTTTAACACAGAAGGAGCTGAATTTAAGACAAAGGCGATGGATCGAGCTAATTAAGGATTATGATGCAATTATTGATTATCACCTAGGAAAGGTTAATATGGTAGCATACGCACTTAGCCGAAAGATGTTCTCAGCTCTACGGATATCAAATGCTCAATTATCAATATTGGATGATGGTGCTTTACTTGTTGAGCTGAACATCAGGTCTACCTTGATAGACAAAATAAAAGAATCACAAGAAAAAGATGAAAATTGTTTGGAGAAAAAGAAGGAAGCTGAAAGGGGAGAATCTTCAGACTTCGAAGTGAAGTCCAATGGATGTTTATATTATAAAGGACATGCTTATATTCCTAAAGATGAGGAATTGAAAAAGGAAATCCTTACATAAGCACATTATAGTCCTTTAACGATGCACCCGGGAGGAAATAAAATGTATCATGATTTGAAGAGCCGTTTTTGATGGACGGGAATGAAAAGAGCTATAACGGAATTCGTATCCAAATGTTTAACTTGTCAGCAAGTTAAAGCAGAACATCAAGTGCCATTAGGGTTACTTCAACCAATTGCTATTCCAGAATGGAAATGGGAAAAGGTGACTATGGATTTTGTAACCGGATTACCAATGACGCCGAACAGGAAAGACTCAATCTGGGTGATTGTGGATTGATTAACCAAATCAGCACATTTCCTACCAGTTAGAACAAATTTCTCTTTGAGTAAATATACAGAGTTGTATATTCGGGAAATTTGCGTACAACAACAGTTATCAGTATAGTATTAAAATGGCACCCTATGAAGCTTTATATGGAAGAAAATGCCGGACACCATTAAATTGGTTTGAGTTGGAAGATCGCAAGATTGTTGGCCCTGATTTGATTCAAGAAGTAGAAGAAAAAGTGAAGATAATTCGAGATAATATTAGTGATCAAAACATAAAGAATCAAAAGTTGGTGGTTCTAGTTTTGACATTTGACTAAAATGAAAATTTTAGTTCAAAGTTTGGTGGCTAAAGTGAAAAGTTCAAAGTGGAAGCCAAAATGGTAGTTTTCCCAATAAATATTTTTATGTCATAATTAAATAGATCACTTTTTTTAGGGGATGTGGATCCGTTAATATAAAAACCTTAAAGAATCAAAAGTCCTAGATATTTCTAAAATTATTTGGGAATTTAAAAGTTGAAAAAAGTTAAAATGGAAATTTTCGGGTATTTTTATGTCAAATTAAATAGATCACTTAAGGTGTGGATCGAATCTTATGAAATTTTGAAGGAGTCTTAAAGAAAATGACTCGAATGGAATATGACAATTTTGAAGGAGCCTTAGAAAGACTGAAATTTTGAATCTTTTCTAATCGATTTAGATTCGATTCTATCTAGTATTTTGTATAGGTGATGGAATGGCATTTTGGTAGATATCTAGATTCAATAATGGTAATTTGGTCATTTCACCTATACTTTTAAGGTATAATTGATTATGGAAGAAGATAAATTATAGGTGTTGGATGGAAATTGGTTATAATCCAAGGGTAAAGTAGTCATTTGACTATTTTAAAGATATTTTTTTATTTAAGGATTTATAACCATTTGTCATCAAAATAAAAGAAAGAAAAAGTTGAAATATTTGGTTCATCTTCTCCAAGCTTGTCCTGAACTCCATAGCTAGGTAAGAAGAAATTTTGATTCAATTTTTTTGGCTTTATTTAGTTGGTTTTTGGATTGAGACATGAAATAAGAAATTGATCTCCCTTGAATTCTCTTTGTTTTGATATAAGTTTTGTTTAGTTTCCATGTCTCTAAGTTAAGGTTTGAGATTAGGGTGGATGAAGGACATATTTGTTTTTCATGTTTTAAGATTCAAGCATGTAAGAAATGATGTTGTAATATTGTTATCATGCTTGAAATGATGAAAAATCAATGAAGAAAGCAAGAGGGACTATTCGGCAATTAGAGGAAAATTAAGGGAAATTTTGTGAAAATTATTTTGATATTGGAAATGAGTAGAATGATGTTTTCTAAGTTAAATTATATCATTAGAATGAAGAAAACATCATGTTGGGACCAATTTGTAAATTTTACAAATTTGGTGAAATAGGTGAGAAATTGTGAATTGTTCAAAAGTTGTAGCTATGTGGTTTGCTATTGCTCAAGGATCATTTTGATATTACAATTTTTGGATTTGGAGTTCAAATGTGAAAGTTCCTAAATTTTAGATTATAAACCCTAAGAGAGAGAATTTAGGGTTTGAGATGAAATTATTAATTTAGTGATTTCAATGTGCAATTCAACACTAGAATCAAGTGTTGGAAGCATTGTTATTGTAAAATTGCCTTTAGTTGCAAAACTTGAATTTTCCAACTTGGGTTGTACATGTGTTAGTAAGGCTTAAACATGTACTAAAGATTGCTTATGTTATGTATTTAATGTACATACATATAACAAGCAATTACGAGATCAACCGGGTGAAGAAAGAATATCGAAAGTCTAAACCGAACTTAGTGAGGCTAGTAAAATTCTATTTCTATAAAGTGTCAAGGTGAGTACAATTGCATACATATCATGGTATTATTTATGTTATTGATTATTTGATTATTACATTGGTGAGGATTGAAATGTTATTTCGGTATGAACTGCCCCATATTGATTAAAATGTTACATGTTGCCACTGATGATACATGTGATGATATTAAGCCCAATGTATGATATAGAGATTTAAAAGTATAGTTGGATATCCATAGAGTCAAAAACAAATATCTAAATATTTTAAGCACTTCGGGTGCTAAATACTACGGTGTATAAATTTAAATGAGAAAGCACTTGGTGCTAAACACTTGATGTAATATCATAAATTCTCATTGAGGGAGCATTTTGGGTGCTAAGCACTACGGTGCAAATAATACACATACTCAATAAAGGTTGGGTATGGGGGATGACTCGTGTACATAAAATTCTCTTAAATTGATACTTGGGCTAAATGAATTGAAAACATGATGAAAAGTTTGAAAGCTCGATGATAAATATGGCAATGGTATTGGTAAGAATTAAAGTTATTACCATGTAATATGTTGTTATTATACATATCATGTCATATATTCTAGCAAGCATAAAATGAAAGTGATTATATGTATTGTTATTTTATTATATTGATATCCATGTTAAGTCGTATTTGAATTAAATGTTGTTGCCTCACTAAGAATATGCTTAGCGTATGATGAATTTCATGCGTAGGTTTTAAAGGAGCTGCAAAGGAAGAGTAGCCGAGCATCACTTGCTTATTTTGGGAGGTATATCTCCATACTCATAGTAATGTATTGACATCCATCCTTCATTTTGGAAATGTACTAGATGGCATGTATAATTAGTGGTGGGGTTTGTAATAACTTATTACCAAATGTGGTTGGTTAATAGTTGTTATAATGTGGATAATGACCCTAGTGAGTCCTATTATGTCTATAAATGATAATGGACTAAGTTTTAGTGAATATGAGTTTTAAGATGGAAATATTAAAAATCTGTCCAGAAAAATGTATGTAAAAGCAGTGTGTTTGAAAAATCAGAATAAATTCCACAATTGGAATTAGACAGTGAATCTTACATGTATGAACTGGAAATTTTGTCTAGTTTCTTAAAAAATTAACGGAGACTAATTTCGAGTTATATGTAAAAAGTTATGAATTTTTATTCGATGGAAGGTTAGAAAATAGGGCAGCAGAATTTTAGTATTTTGGGGCTGCGACGTGAATTCAAAGATCTATTTGAATTTTTATGTAATGAGTTTAGGTTAATAATTTATATGGTTAGAAAGCTTAATTAATCTAATTTAATTAGAAATTTTCAGAATGAACTTTCGATGTCTATAAAAATTTTTATAAATTTTTAAGTAAAGTAGTGCAGCTACATGTTTTCTTAAGGAAAAGAAATAATAGGGTTTAAAATTGGTTAATAACATCACTAACTCGTATTTGGTGATAAATACGGAAAAGGGATGTTACATTGATTGGTATCAGAGCTTTAGGTTTAGTCGATTCTGGATAGAAATTGAGTTTAAAAATGAGTGGGAATTGTATACATGCCACTAGGATGTCATAATTACTAATGATTATGTGTAGATATTCTGATGCTCTATAATTAGTAATGCTACTCTATATTAAGAAATTTGTTAAAAATGTGTTACTGTTTTTAGATGTCGGACCATCGTGGTTCTAGACATACATTTGAACCGGAGGCCCCTGTGCAGAGGGGGAGTTTCGAGGTAAATCAGAACGTACCTCAAGAGCAATATCAAGGTCAGGCACCTGCACAAGGACAGCAAGACATGCCGGTTCAGGATTGTGGACTGTTCCTGCAGGAGTTAGATGATATTTTAAATAGAAAAAAACTAGTATCTGTGCCTAGGGAGTTGAGGAAGCTGAAGGCATCAAAATTTCAAGGTGATTCTGATGTTGACCCGATGTCTGCGGACTTCTGGTTAAATGATATTAAGATTATGTTGGATACTATCTGGTATGATGATCAAGGAAAACTTGAAGGTGTAACATCACTTTTGATGGGACCTGCTCGAATTTGGTGGACCACTGTTACTGCTCAGATTCCTCGTGAACGAGTTACTTGGGAATTCTTTCTACAAGAGTTCCAGAACAAGTACGTTGAGGAAGTTTTCATCGAGGATATGAGGAATCAATTTCTGAATTTGAAGCAAGCAGGCATATCAGTATATGAGTATGAATGTGAATTTAATAAGCTTAGCCGGTTTGCTCTGCAATTCCTTCCAACCGAAAGCACCGAGTTACCAGTTTGTGGGAGGCTTGGATCCCAATCTCAAGAAATTTTTAGTTGCTCTTGATTTATCCATATTTCAAGAAGCGATAAATAGAGCTAAAGGGATAGAAAGAGTGGATCAAGAAGAAGTCTCGGGAGGAAAGCCCAAATACCCAAGCGATCCGAGGGTCCTAGTGCTTTACCCTGGTCTAAACGTGGTAAAGGATTTCAACAGCAACATTCAGTCGGGTCAATGTCGTCAGTTAAGAAGAATTCTTCTACTGGTAAATCTAAAACGAGTGGTGCTAAAGGTGATGAAAGTCAGATTAAACCAAAATGCAAACTTTGTGGAAAAGACATTGGGGTCGATGTTTGTTGGCACCAGAGATAACTTGTTATCAATGTGGGAAACTGGGACACTTCAAGCGCGAATGCCCAGAACTATGAGAAAATCAATCGGTAGTTGTTTCTCAAAAAAATAAAGGAAACTGAGGTTGGAATTATCATCAAGGTGCATCAGAAGTTGCACCCAACCTGAAAGGAAAAGCTCCTACTCGTGTATATAATATCAAGACCACCGAGAGTAAAGATGATCCCGATATGATATCAGGTATGCTTGAACTCTTTGATAGACCTATTTTTGCACTAATTGATCTTGGTTCCGCTCATTCATATATTAGTTCTAGAATCATACTAGAAAGATACATTCCAGTAGAACTAGTTTCGAGTGAGGTGGTAGCAACCAATCCGATAAGCCCGAGTGCTAAGGTCAAAAGAATTTGTCGTTAGTGTCCTATTAGAATTCAGAATGTGGATCTCCCCACTGACCTTATAGAATTACCATTTTGTGAATTGAAATAATATTGGGGATGGATTGGTTATTCGCATATGATGCTTTGGTGGAGTCTTGATTAAAAAGATTAACTTTAAAGGCACCAAATGGATCACGAATATTATTGTGGGTGAGAAGCCAATCATTGTAGTGATGTTATTTCATTTTGTTGTTGCGAATGAGATGTTGATGGATGGTTGTGAAACTTATTCAACTCCTGAAAGTGATACTTTGAGCGGGAGGTAAAAATAGAAGGTATACCTACGGTGCGGGAATTCCCGGATGTATTCTAGAAGAATTACGGGATTACCTCGAGATCTGAGGTAGAATTTGGAATTGATGTATTACCCGGTACAACACCCATATCGATGGCGCCGTGTCATCGTATGGCACCCGCTGAACTCGGGAGCTCAAGTCACAAATCTGTAAGAATTACAGGGATCGAGGTTTTATACGGCCAAGTATATCCCCATGGGGAGCACTGTATTATTTGTAAGGAAGAAAGATGGATCAATGAGATTGTGTATTGATTATCGCCAACTTAATAAAGTGACGATAAAGAATAAATATCCATTGCCAAGGATTGATGATCTTTTTGATCAATTAAAGGGGCATCGGTGTTTTCTAAGATTGATCTTATCATCAATTGAGGATTAAAGAGCGGGATATTCCAAAGACAGCTTTCGAGACTCGATATGGACATTACGAGTTCGTGGTAATGCCGTTGGGATTAACTAACGCCCCAAAGAAAGCATTTATGGATTTGATGAACTAAATTTTTCAGCCATACCGACCAGTTTGTAGTGGTATTCTTAGATGATATCCTGATCTATTCTAAAACCAAGGAGGATCACGATGTCCATCTCGAGAATAGTTCTTCAAATCTTGAGGGAAAAGAAGTTATATGCTAAACTATCTAAATGTGAGTTTTGGCTTTACAAGTGACCTTTCTTGGACATATAGTGTCGGTTGAAGGAATTGAGTTGATCCTCGAAAAATTCAAGATATCATGGAGTGGAAACCTCCTAAAAATGTTGCATAGGTTAGAAGCTTTCTCAGATTGGCAGGATATTACTGCCGGTTCGTGAAAGATTTCTCGATGATTGTTGCACATATTACCAAACTGCTCAGGAAGAATGTATATTTTATGTGGACTAAAGAATGTCATGAAAGCTTTGAAAGATTGAAGAAAATCTTGACAGAAGCTCGTGTGTTAGTTCAAAAAAAAAATCGGGTAAGAATTTTGTGGTGTATAGTGATGCATCACATAATGATTTGGGTTGTGTACTTATGCAAGACGGGAAAATGGTGGCTTATGCTTCTAGGCAGCTTAAAACTCATGAGAGGAATTATCCTACTCATGATCTGGAGTTAGTTGCGGTTGTTTTTGCTCTAAAAATTTGGCGCCACTACTTATATGGTGAAAAATGTTATATATACACAGACCATAAAAGCCTAAAGTTTCTTTTAACACAGAAGGAGCTGAATTTAAGACAAAGGCGATGGATCGAGCTAATTAAGGATTATGATGCAATTATTGATTATCACCTAGGAAAGGTTAATATGGTAGCATACGCACTTAGCCGAAAGATGTTCTCAGCTCTACGGATATCAAATGCTCAATTATCAATATTGGATGATGGTGCTTTACTTGTTGAGCTGAACATCAGGTCTACCTTGATAGACAAAATAAAAGAATCACAAGAAAAAGATGAAAATTGTTTGAGAGAAAAAGGAAGGAAGTCAAAAGGGGAGAATCTTGAGACTTCGAAGTGAAGTCCAATGGATGTTTATATTATAAAGGACATGCTTATATTCCTAAAGATGAGGAATTGAAAAAGGAAATCCTTACATAAGCACATTATAGTCCTTTAACGATGCACCCGGGAGGAAATAAAATGTATCATGATTTGAAGAGCCGTTTTTGATGGACGGGAATGAAAAGAGCTATAACGGAATTCGTATCCAAATGTTTAACTTGTCAGCAAGTTAAAGCAGAACATCAAGTGCCATTAGGGTTACTTCAACCAATTGCTATTCCAGAATGGAAATGGGAAAAGGTGACTATGGATTTTGTAACCGGATTACCAATGACGCCGAACAGGAAAGACTCAATCTGGGTGATTGTGGATTGATTAACCAAATCAGCACATTTCCTACCAGTTAGAACAAATTTCTCTTTGAGTAAATATACAGAGTTGTATATTCGGGAAATTTGCGTACAACAACAGTTATCAGTATAGTATTAAAATGGCACCCTATGAAGCTTTATATGGAAGAAAATGCCGGACACCATTAAATTGGTTTGAGTTGGAAGATCGCAAGATTGTTGGCCCTGATTTGATTCAAGAAGTAGAAGAAAAAGTGAAGATAATTCGAGATAATCTAAGCGCAGCTTCCGATAGACAAAAAGCTTATTCAGATTCAAAAAGAAAAGAAGTTGAATACCAAGTGGGAGACAAAGTATTCTTGAAAGTTTCACCATGAAAGAAAATAATGAGATTTGGAAGAAAATGGAAGCTTAGTCCCAGATTTATTGGTCCATATGAAATCTTGAAAAGAGTTGGACCAGTGGCTTATCAATTGGCTTTACCACCAGAAATGAGCAAGATTCATGATGTTTTTCATGTATCGATGCTCCGCAAGTATAGGTCGGATCCTTCACATGTCATTCACCTGCTGAAGTTGAGATGTAACCTGATTTGACATTTGAAGAAGAACCAGTAAAGATTTTAGTTCATGGGGTGAAGAAATTGAGAAACAAATCGATTCCATTGGTGAAAGTGCTCTGGAAGAATCACAAAGTGGAAGAAGCTACTTGGGAAACTGAAGAGCGAATGAAAGAACAGTACCTACATTTGTTTAATCCATGTACGTTCTAAAAATTTGAGGACGAATTTTTTTAGGGGGAGAGAATTGTAATATCCCGTTATTGGATTAGTGATCAAAACATAAAGAATCAAAAGTTGGTGGTTCTAGTTCAGTGACTAAAATGAAAATTTTCAAAGTTTGGTGGCTAAAGTGAAAAGTTGAAAAAAGTTCAAGGACCAACATGGTAATTTTCCCAGTAAATATTTTTATGTCATAATTAAATAGATCACTTAAGGGTGTGGATCGAATATAAAAACCCTGGTTCAATCCGATATTTCTATTATTGCGAATTTACGGTTAAAGTTAAAATGGAAATCGGGTAACCGAATGAGCTCGGAATCTTATGAAATTTTGAAGGGAGTCTTAGAAAGACTCGAGGAATATGAAATTGAAATTTTGAATCTTTTCTAATCGATTTAGATTCGATTCTATCCAGTATTCTGTATAGGTGATGGAATGGCATTTTGGTAGATATCTAGATTCATTAATGGTAATTTGGTCATTTCACCTATACTTTTAAGGTATAATTGATTATGGAAGAAGATAAATTATAGGTGTTGGATGGTAATTGGTTATAATCCAAGGGTAAAGTAGTCATTTGACTATCTTAAAGATATTTTTTATTTAAGGATTTATAACCATTTGTCATCAAAATAAAAGAAAGAAAAAGTTGAAATATTTGGTTCATCTTCTCCAAGTTTGTCGTGAACTCCATAGATAGGTAAGAAGAAATTTTGATTCAATTTTTTTGGCTTGATTTAGTTGGTTTTTGTATTGAGACAAGAAATAAGAAATTGATCTCCCTTGAATTCTCTTTCTTTTGATATAAGTTTTGCTTAGTTTCTATGTCTCTAAGTTGAGGTTTGAGATTAGGGTGGATGAAGGACATGTTTGTTTTTCATGTTTTAAGGTTAAAGCATGTAAGAAATGATGTTGTAATATTGTTATCATGCTTGAAATGATGAAAAATCAATGAAGAAAGCAAGAGGGACTATTCGGCAATTAGAGGAAAATTAAGGGAAATTTTGTGAAAATTGTTTTGATATTGGAAATGAGTAGAATGATGTTTTCTAAGTTAAATTATGTCATTAGAATGAAGAAAACATCATGTTGGGACCAATTTGTAAATTTTACAAATTTGGTGAAATAGGTGAGAAATTGTGAATTGTTCAAAAGTTGTAGCTATGTGGTTTGCTATTTCTCAAGGATCATTTTGATATTACAATTTTTGGATTTGGAGTTCAAATGTGAAAGTTCCTAAATTTTAGATTATAAACCCTAAGAGACAAAATTTAGGGTTTGAGATGGAATTATTAATTTAGCGACTTCAATGTGCAATTCAAGACCAGAATCAAGTGTTGGAAGCATTGTTATTGTAAAATAGCCTTTAGTTGCAAAACTTGAATTTTCCAACTTCGCTTGTACATGTGTTAGTAAGGCTTAAACATGTACTAAATATTGCTTGTGTTATGTATTTAATGTACATACAGATAACAAGCAATTACGAGATCAACTAGGTGAAGAAAGAAGATCGAAAGTGTAAACCGAACTTAGTGAGGCTAGTAAAATTCTATTTCTGTAAAGTGTCAAGGTGAGTACAATTGCATACATATCATGGTATTATTTATGTTATTGATTATTTGATTATTACATTGGTGAGGATTGAAAGGTTATTTCGGGTATGAACTGCCCCATATTGATTAAAATGTTACATGTTGCCGTTAATGATACATGTGATGATATTAAGCCCATTGTATGATATAGAGATTTAAAAGTATAGTTGGATATCCATAGAGTCATAAACAGATGTCTAAATATTTTAAGCACTTCGGGTGCTAAACACTACGGTGTATAAATTTCAATGATAAAGCACTTCGGGTGCTAAACACTTTGGTGTAATATCATAAATTCTCATTGAGGGAGCACTTTGGGTGCTAAGCACTACAGTGCAAATAATACACACAGTCAATAAAGGTTGGGTATGGGGGATGACTCGTGTACATAAAATTCTCTTAAATCGATACTTGGGCTAAAAGAATTGAAAACAAGATGAAAAGTTTGAAAGCTCGATGATAAATAAGGCAATGGTATTGGTAAGAATTAAAGTTATTACCATGTAATATGTTGTTATTATACATATCATGTCATGTATGCTAGCAAGCATAAAATGAAAGTGATTATATGCATTGTTATTTTGTTATATTGATATCCATGTTAAGTCGTATTTGAATTAAATGTTGTTGCCTCACTAAGAATATGCTTAGCGTATGATGAATTTCATGCGTAGGTTTTAAAGGAGCTGCAAAGGAAGAGTAGCCGAGCATCACTTGCTTATTTTGGGAGGTATATCTCCATACTCATAGTAATGTATTGACATCCATCCTTCCTTTTGGAAATGTACTAGATGGCATGTATAATTAGTGGGGTTTGTAATAACTTATTACAAAATGTGGTTGGTTAATAGTTGTTATAATGTGGATAATGAACCTAGTGAGTCCTCTTATGTCTATAAATGATAATGGACTAAGTTTTAGTGAATATGAGTTTTAAGATGGAAAGATTAAAAATCTGTCCAGAAAAATGTATGTAAAAGCAGTGTGTTTGAAAAATCAGAATAAATTCCACAATTGGAATTAGACAGTGAATCTTATATTTATGAACTGGAAATTTTGTCTAGTTTCTTACAAAATTAACGGAGACTAATTTCGAGTTATATGTAAAGAGTTATGAATTTTTATTCGATGGAAGGTCAGAAAACAGGGGAGCAGAATTTCAGTATTTTGGGGCTGTGACGTGAATTCAAAGATTTATTTGAATTTTTATGTAATGAGTTTAGGTTAATAATTTATATGGTTAGAAAGCTTAATTAATCTAATTTAATTAGAAAATTTCAGAATGAACTTTCGATGTCTATAAAAAAAATTTATTAATTTTTAAGTAAAGTAGTGCAGGCTGCCTGTTTTCTTAAGGAAAAGAAATAATAAGGTTTAAAATTGGTTAATAACATCACTGACTCGTATTTGGTGATAAATACGGGAAATGGATGTTACAGGAGAATCGAGGTTTCGCGTATCGGTGAGTGAAAACGTGGTTTAAAGCGTTTTGATGTTATGAGAACAGAGTTTTGGGAGTTAAGGTAGAGCTTGAAACGCTTACCTAGACTCGGAAGTAAGTATAAAGTGGTTTTCTCTCTCGGTCGTGCTAGTTTGAAATGGTTTTAAAGCACTTGTTTTGATTTACATATTACCTACTATTTAAGCAAGTTTTAAAGTATTTGATATACTGTTTTTAAGCATGAAATGCTGAAGGATGCACATGGTAAGTGATCCTTGTAAGTATGGTTTATACTTGTGGTTTAAAGCATGGTTGTTGCTTTGGATAATGGTATGGTTTAATGCTTGTTTAAAACAGTGAGGTAAATGTTAAATGGTTAATTATATTGGCAAGTAATGTGGTTTTAAAATTGTTATCGGATATAGTTCGCCGGCCATAGGATTGAGTGCACTGGAAATAAGTCGCCTTGGATGTTGAGGGGTTTATACGGCGTACCGAATACTGCATCCAAGTACCCTAACGGTAGAGGGGTTAAACAGTACCAAAAACTCCCATTAGTGGGTTAAGCATCTAACCGATGAAAGGGGTGGGTGTCCCCGTGGGTTGAAAGTGTACCAGGTTGTAATTGTACCGTGATTGTGATTGTATCGCTATTCCAGTTGAGATGGCTTGAAGTGTTGGGTTAACACTTGTTGAATCCATGTATCTGATGAACTCTTTTGTTATTGGACTTGTTTAATAATCACTTGTAAGCCAATATAATTGTTAATGTATCATTGAAATGTTTATGTTGTATAATGTGATTTATACATGTTTCTCCTTGAGCATTGCATTTGGTAGTAATGCATGGGAAGGCTTAAGTAGAGGGTTAGCAATGTGATTTGCTGTTGATTAATGATACATGTAGCATATGGTTAATATGCTGGTTTTAATGATGTAAAGTGCATGTTTTAATAGGGGCATGATGTTTTAAAGGATGATGTTAAGTAAATGATTTTAAATGCATTGATGGTCTTTTATTCTGAGCATTCCTCACTAAGCCTTGTGTGCTTACGCTCTCATTGTCCATCAATGCAGATAATTGAGGTCCTAGAAGGCAGCAAGAAGCAAGTGGATCTTGGCAAGACTTGTTTCCAAAGTATGTTAGAGACTAGACTATAATGAATAAGGGCAATGGGGTACTAGTCGTGTTTTGGGAGATGTTTTATGGAACTCTCTGTTTGAGCATGTTTCTTTAGTTGCTCTTGGACTGTTTATGACCTTTAAAGATTGTTTTGATGCTAGTTTACCTTTTTGATATGTAGCTTGGATGGAAACTAGGATGCATGCTTATAGATTTTCTTTGATGCAAAGATGCCATGTTAGGATGCTAAGTTTGTGTAGCTTGGATGCTTGAGGTATGCCTTGTATGTTGGTATTATATTTTAAGCATGTTAGGGTGGTTTGAGTATGCTTTTGGGGTGAAAAACCATCCAAATGTGACATTACAGGCCCGGACATACCGATACGCGGGGGATCATATCGGTACGGCTAGGCAATTTCAAGCTTGTAGGATCGGTACAGGTCTTGTGCATTTTGATACGCCTAGGCAAATTTGTCCTGGCGTATCGATACGAGGATGGGAGTTTCGATACGAGTTTTAGCCTCTGGAATTCACTTTTGCAACTTGAACCCGCGTATCGAAACACCTGGGAAACCGTATCGGTACGGTTTAAAATATTTCAAAAGTTTGGTATTTCAGTTAGGCATATCGATACGGTTTTGTGGTGTATCGGAATGGGGTGTTTCAAACCGTATCGATACGGGCTTACTTGTATCGGTACGGATGACCGTTAATTCTGTTAATGTCACTTTGGGCAGTTTTGTTTTCTTTACAATTTAGTCCCTGAATCTTGCCAATGCAATTGTGTGTGATAGAATGATCGGATTGAGCTGAAATTTAAAATGAAAGGTTGGAACTCGACTAATTAAAGGCTGGTAACTTAAAAGTGAGCTGTAATCCTAGAATATTTTGTATTTACATTTTGGTCCCTAAATATTAAATATGATCAATTGGATGTCAAATTGATGCCCGATTGAGTTGGGGTTACACCTGATGTTTGCATGAACATGTAGGGTTATTAATTGGCATTTAGATAAGATAAAAAAGGGAAAAATGGACCGGGTTTTGTTGAATCTCTTCGGTTTGCTACGGCAAACCTAATGTAGCCTTCTTGGTTCGGTTGGGCGTCTAGGCCGGATCAAGGGGGTTACAGAAATACCTTGATAATGCTTGAACTGTCTCGTGATTTCCCAGGCCTCGGCAGTTCCAACACAATGTTTTCATGGCTCCCGGCGGGGCCAGGAACCAGCCTCCACTGATGTAAATGTTTCGAGATTTGTCACCTCCTCTTGGACCATTTCCTCAGCTTGTGATGGGGATTGAGGAGTTGCCCTAACCTTCGTAGCCACCTTGGAATTACTCCCTTCCAGTTTACTTTTCAAAGCACGTTTTGCACTCTTTGATTTTGCATTTGGATTATGAGAAAATTTCTTTTGATCCGAGGCTATTAGGATGCCTTGAACATCTTCCCCTAGGCCCGTTTCTTCGGTCTCCATTTCGATCGCATTGGGTTATGGGGCTGCTTACCATCCTTGATTGCCAAGATAACCTTTCTTTTCTTGGTCTCACCCACACTTGCGTTCCCTGTCTCTTGTGTATAAATAATTCCCGGTCTTATCTTTCTACTCGCCCCGTTGCCTGTTTAGGGTGATTCCACTCTTAGCCATTCCCCAAAATGATCAGTGGAGTACACACTATTGGGTATATTCAGGCAGCCTTGGGTTTCATGACCAATAATGCCACACCTAAAGCAGAATTTAGGGAGGCGTTCATACATGGCCAAGCAAATACGGGGTTGACCGGTTGAGACATTCTTCCCCAGTGCAACACATCTTCTTAAGGGTTTGGAGCTGTCAATTTCCACCCTTAATCTTAAAAACTCTCCCGTACAGCCTTCCCCCTCTCTTAAGTCCATTGCAATGCTCTTCCCAAATTTGTTCCCGATTTTTCCCCATCTTTGCTCGTTATTAGGACCAACAAAACATCGTAAACTCTGATCCAGATGGGAAGGGGATAAAAGTCATATTCTTTGGGACTAAGCCTTCGGTTAAAAGGCTTAAGTGAAAGAAGTTCTCCATCAAAGGTCCAGGGGTACCTACCAAGCACGAAATCTTTGTCTTCCTCTTTCTTGAATTTAAACAAGAAAATGTTTGGGCCTAACACAGTTGCATCTTCCATTGGATGTTCCTTCCATACTGATAAGTAGACTTTGATTAGAGCAGCACCATCGACTGTTCTTATGGAAATGAGATTGCCTACCACCCATTTTTCCTCTCCCTTAACCGGCTCATTTGCTATCTCCTCAATTCCTTCCAGCTCTTTTAATTCTTCCTCCAAAAAATGTAGACCAGTCATTTGTTTTACGAGCTCTTGAGACATTGCTTCAATTCTTTTTTCCCCACCCTTTGCTTTTCTTGAAGCTTTGATAATGGGGAAGTTTTGAGTGTTAAGGCCTTTACAGTCTGCTCTATGATGGAAATTTTTATCAAAAATATGTTTTTTAATGTAGAAGTACATATCTTTGACCGTCCAAATCTTCCAAGGGGGCATTTGAATTTTTATATTTAATTTCGGCCAGCTTTTCCAATAGGGACAGATAGAGAGCCTTACCGTATTAGGTGAGACTAGCAAACCTGCTCTTTTCTGCCCAGCAGTTTCCATTTCTAGCAAAAAATCTATTGACCCTAGGTCTATGTTGGGTGCTTCATTTTCTCCCACGCAACTAAAACACCATTTTCTAGGGCTCCTGCACTGTTTTCCAGGGCTAAAAGATTTCATTTTGACATGCCATATCTTCCAAAAAGTCAAGGAGATTTTTTTATGCAAATTTGCCCAGCTTTTAGAATAAACAAAACAAAGCTTCATTTCTCGATTAGGTGAAACTGTCAGGCCCATGCTACTTTGGTTCGGCCAGCAGTTCCCTATCTTTACATAATTTCGGTTGCATCTAGGGGCTACATCTTGTCTAGCAAGATGGTTGTTGCAGGTCAACAGCATGGGGCTACATGTACTATGCACTTCCACTGTTTTACCAACCCAAGGGCGGGAAAATCTCCACATGATTTTTCCCTCCAACCAGGTTGTCTTCTTCCTTGGCTCGCCGGAGAGAAGCAACCTTCCACCGGACACATCTATCTCCGCCATGCACTCATTTAGCCATCGTAGCAATTCGAAGGGACAACATCTCGTCCACCTACCCATATCCCTCGCACCCCATGGGGCTAAGGATCGGCCCCTCCCGGTGGGGGTCGGGGGGTATCTCGGATCACTACCCCCTAAAGATCTAAAACAATATAGCCGAACTGCTCCCAGTAGACATTGGTTTGTCTAAAAATGGGACATCTCCAACCAGTGTGCGGACGCCAGCCTTCTAAGGTCCTGTTTGTTACCACCGCTGTGCGGAGCATCCGCACCATGGAGCCGACTTCCATCGCTAATTAACCCCTCGGGACCCCCTAAAGAGCTAACAAAATATTCCAGAAAAGCCTCCAGTAGACATTCCACTGTCTAAAAAGGGACATCTCCACCCAGCACGTGGTAGACAGCCACCCAGGGTCCTGTTTGCCGCCTACGCTATGCGAACACTCTGCACCATGAAGCCACCATCCGTCGCTTCTTAACCCCTCATCACCCCCTAAAGAGCTAAGAAAACATTTTGGAAAAAGCACCAGTAGACATTGTGATGTCCGAAAATGGGACCTTTTCTCCCAACCAAAAAGATTGAACCACATCCCATCCTCTTTTCCACTCTCATGCTGATCTTCCAAGGCCCTCCCTTGGATATGGACAAGCAATAGAACTAAGGGATGAGAACTTACCCACCGAAAAATTCCACCATGTGGTGGCCACCGTAACTTCACCAAGACGCTACCTTCGAACATCCGGCCGGGAAGGATGGATGAACAAGGTGTAACCATGAATGAAAGAAAACTCCTTCATGATTCTAGAGAGAAGTTAGAGGATTTTCTCTCACTAGAAAACTCTCCCCTCCAGTAGACATTGGCATGTCTGAAATGGGGGTTGGTTCTAGTAGATTGGAAATGGGATTTTTATTCCTAGCACTAGCAGGCAGCAAATGAATATGTATTTTCTTTGAGCAATGGTGTGCGTGTTTAGGCAAAGACTGGATAGGCTAATGGTGCTTTATTTATTTTATAGTAGATTTATGGTCAAGAGTTTGAGTTTAATTAAGAATAGAAACCTTCTGTATTTTTCGATGTTCTTTGGTGTCTCTATTTATGTTCTCATACTAAAAAATTAAGATTAAAATTTAGGACTAAAGTTTAAGAATAGGGTTTAGAAATTGGGAGTATGATGTATTTTTAAGTTTTTAATGTTTAGGATTTAGGATCTAAAAAGTGTTAAATATTAAAATTTAATTTTTTTAATGTTGGGGCATAAGAAATTATACCGAAAAAGGACAATGAATTTTTGTTCTTTAATTGAGGAGTTTCAATGTGAACTAGTGGGTGAATGTGTAATAGTAGAATGGATAAATTAATTTCGTTTATAATGTGGTAATATAATTAATATGAATTTATTAAAAAAATTATAATTTTAAAACAAATAATTAATTATAAAATCCTCCATTAATACTAACATGTCATCAAAACTGACATATCATCAAATACATAACAAGACAATTGACGATAACAAATGATGCGGAAGTAGATAGTAATGACATGCACAAAATATAACGATTTTTTTAGTCACAACAATCAAAGGACGAGACCAGTGCAATTCAGAAGTTCAAGGTCTAAATTGATTAAATTAAAAGTAAGGGGCAACATTGTTGATTTGGAAGACTTTGAAGGACAAATTGGTAGAATTAAAAATGAGCGACAAAATTGCTAATTTGAGATTACTACATCAACAAAATTATCCTTTAAACCTATCTATTACCATTTAAAAAATGACTTTTAATAATTTTTTTAAATAAATTATGATTGAATTGACCCATGATATTAAATTAGTTAATCACTTAATATATTTGAAATATTTTATGCTCTTTTTTCAGTTCAATCTAAAAATTATATATTATTATTTTTAATTAATAACGTTTTCTAATTTTATTGAATAAATAAAAAATATCCATAATTATAAAAAAAAATTAAAAAATAAGAATAGACTGATCAAAATATTTTCTCTAAAACATTATAGCGTACAAACTTTAATTATACTTTGCTGGCATTTTCGACATTTTTTTCATTCACTTTTTCTCTTTAACTTTAATTATACTTTGATATTTAAGGAGTGTTACAATCAAATTCTGGTCTAATTACCACACAAAGCCTTCAAGATTCCTCCATTTTACAAAACAATCACTATGCAAGCTAATATGGTCCAATTCTCATCCAATAAAGCCCTAAGCTTAACATGTTCAAATACTCAAACCAACACGAAGGTCTATAACCCGGGGCAATGCCTAACGTTGACTCAGAAATTCGGGTTGTTACAAGTCGGGGTTTTGAGTTCCTATACAAATATAATTGTAACTATTTACCATATTATAGTACGGTTTGATGGAAATTCAAAAGACTTTCTCTAATCATATAAGATATGCACGTATATTTCTTCATATTTTTATGTGGCATATATTTTTTCATATATATATATATATATATATATATTAGGAAAAACTGAGGGAATCAACTCGAACTTAAAAATCAATCCTCTAATTATTAAAAATTTTGAGTTATTCGAATTTTCATTTTATAACTTAAACTTTATTTGAATTTTTTTCGACTTAGTTTTTTCGCCACGAGACGAGTCGAAAATTTTGATTTTTTTTAGTCAAGTCGAGTTTTACTCACCCCTAATTGCCATTGTTAAAAAAAGGGTAAAACTTTGATACACAGGCTGTGTAAAATTAATTTTACACAAGCCTGTGTATTTACACTATAAAAAACCAAATCCTAAATTCTTAACCCTAACCCTAAAAAACTAAACCTTAAACCCTATACACTAAATCCTAAACACTAACCTTAAATTCTAAACCCTACAACCTAAACCCCTAAACCTTAAACCCTAAACTAAAACTCTAACCCTTAAAACTAAAAGCCACGTGTAAACTAAAGTTTACACGGCCTGTGTATCAAAGTTTTTTCCTAAAAAAATTTAAAATTAGTATTTTTTTTATATCGGCATAATTCAACTTGAAATTTGTTAGATTGAAAAATAATATATGGTAATAAAATATGAGAAAATATTCCATGGATGTGGTTAAAAACTTGTTTTTATTTAATTTAGGATTTAAAGGTTTAGTTTAGGAGTTTTAGTTTTAGGATTTGAATTTATGGTTCAAGAGTATGGTTTATGATTTAAAATTTTTGGATTTATGGTTAGAGATTTATATTTTATTTTGTAAGTTTTAAATAGGCGTGCTTGTGTAAAAAAAATTACACTTACAGCGCATTAAATATTACCCATAAAATATTAGTTGAATCGGTCAAAATGAAAATTGATTAATTCAATCAAATAAATTGAAGATTTATATGATAAATTGACTCTTGTCAAATTAGAAGATAATCAAGCATGTCTCTAAGTAAAATATTGTATCAACTTAACTCTTATTTAAAAATTCACAATCAAATAAGTCTTTAAAACTTGATTATATAATTTTTTAAATAATGGTTCTTTTGAGACATCTTTCTAACTTCAGAAGCTTATTCAATCATGAGCTTTCAAATAAGGACTAGGTTGAAACAATATTTCACTTAGGATATCGCCTAATACAACATGGGTTAATTTGTTATATAAGCCTAAATTGAATTGAAATAAAAATAAAGAGTCAATGAGAATTGATAAAAAAAAGGATAATATCATACTTGATATTTATACTTTAAATATTATTCAATGTAATTATACATGTAGTTTTAAAATGCCTTTTGAGGTACCTGTTATTTGACAAACAAATATGGTCAATATCCTTAGACAAAATGTCTACTATGGTACTTTGATAAAATATCCATTGTGATGCATGTGTTTTAAAAATGCATTGAATTTTAAATTTAAGTATTTTGATATAATAAATATTTGTAAAATTGTTTTTAAACTTGACTGAATACAAAAAAAGTTAAAGTCTACAAAATTTAAAAAACTAGTTTAAAAATATTTTTTAACTTAGGCGAACTTGATCGCTTTTGCACTAGAAAATAATGTTTTTCAAGCTTTAAGGAAAATTGATCAATCACTTTTTGGACAAAAAGCGCTTGATTTTTTTTGCTCCAGCCATCTAGTGTAAAAAGGATTAATCCCCTGATAAAAAAGATTAATCCCTTTAGAAAAGGATCAAATCCTTGAGAAAAAAGATCAATTCTTTCTCCGTCCAACGGTCATATTTTTGAAAAAAAAACAATCTCTCTAGTTATAAAAGCTAAATTCTTTGTAGGTAACGACAATTTTGCGTCTTATATCTTTAGTGTTCATTCTTTATGAATTTAATCTTGTAAAAAAGAGAAGTTCTAGTTTAGCCTTAGAAAACTATAGTGGTTCTATCGTAGCCATTGTAAAAGATATGAGAGCTTTCTATCTAAGCCTTAAAAAGATAGTGTTGTAAACGTTAAACATTGTCTTTGAAAGGTTCAACTCAAGTTAGTGAATTGAGGCATCCTTAGTGGTTCAAAGCTAAGGTAGTGGATGCAGATTTTGATTGAGAAAGTCGAACCACTATAAATCGATTGTTTCAAAAAGTTTTAAAATTTTTATCAATCTTAAACAAAATCTTTTAAAGCTAATTCACCCCTATTAACGATTTTTGATTGATCGATCAAGCTAACAAAATGTTCAACATGGTGCCTATATTTGTCAGTATGTCCAATATAATACATGAATCATCATTTTGTGTATTACTATGGTACATAGATTAACATTATCCGTAAGTACCTTACCTGAATGTACCTTACTAGTAAAAACTCTCTGTCCCAAAACTCTCCCCTTCCCTTAAAAACCCTAAATTTACTGTGGTCGTTTGGGTGGCGCCGCTCATGGTTTTAGCGGTAGCCACCCCCGTTCCCTTCCCCTTTCTCTTCTCTCATCTCACCTAGCCTTCTCTTTCACTTCTCTTTTCTGCTCCAACTCGTTGTGCTTTGGTCATCCCTTGGCCACATCGTTGTGGAGATCCATCCACGGGAGTTTAGGGCTTCAATCAGGCCCTATTTTTGTGTGGGGAAGAGGGTTGCAGATGAGATAGGTTTTGCAACATTCTATTTTTGGGCCTAGGTATTTTTCTAGGTTAATTAGACAGTTCGATGGACCTGGATTGGAGATTCGAGTTAGTTTTTAGATTAAATCAGAATAAATATTTTTGCGGGAGAAGAAATATGGAAAAATATCCTAAAATTATTATTTAATATGTAGATTTTTTGGTAAAATCAATTTTGGAAAATGGAATTTTGAAATTTGACATTTTGGCTAGTGACCAAAATGTAAAGAATGGAAGACTGTTTTTAGTGACTGTTTTGGAAAATGGTTAAAACTTAGAATCTTTAAGGATCTATTTGTCCACAGTCTAATATCATACTTTTCTCCTTAATTGGCCATTTTTAAAAGGTTTTAAAAGGGTATAAATAGGCTTGGAGAATTAACTTTACAATTAATTTCCAAAAACAAACTTTACGTAACTAACTTTTCTCTAAATGAATTTCTCTCAAATTCTCTTTATCCAAACACTCTTTTCTTCTTCATAATTATAAGGTAAATTCTTGATTCCTTCAATCATTTGTTTTCAAATGAGTTCTTGATTGTTTTTTTTTTATCAAAACCTTATTGTTTTAATCTTGTTTTCTCATGTAAATTCATTCAATTAAGGGGAAAGTCAGCATTAGAGGTGAGCTTCATTCTTATCCTCTAATGAATGGTTTTTTACTAAAATTCCCAAGTTATTGATCCTTTATAAATGTTTTCTAATGAGTTCTAATGATTTAAGTATGGAAAATTGGTTAAATCAAGTTTTAATTGATGAGACTGATTGATTTTCGTATTGGATCTGTTTTCCTATGTTCTTGATTGGATTAGAATATGATTTTGATGTTTTATAATGTTAATAAGTTGGTTTTAACATTGGAATCCCAAAACTAGGTGAATCTCTAATTTTCTAGGTTGTTAGTTATGAGTTTTTAAGGAGTTATGGATGTTTAATGAATGCTGGAGCTATAAAGATGTTGTAAATATGTTTTTGGATGTTAATTGATGATAATTGTTGGATTAAACCTATAGGTTTTGGCTGGGTTAAGTTTGAAAGGTGTTTGATGTTGTTTTCGGTTGTTATGGAGGGAAATTGGTTAGAAATTGAGGAAGTTTATTGTGAATTTGACTTAGACTGTAAGCAAAGGGGATTCTAAGGACTTGTGCTTTCGAAAGTATGATTTTGATCTATACTTGTAGTAATAAAGGCAATGTGGTTCATTGTTGTTTGGGAGGGTTGTTTTGCTAAACTCCCTGCTTGTGCAAGTTTTAATTATTGTTTGGAATTTCTATAAGGCCCTATATGCTTGTTATTGCTTGGGATTTATGTTTTGGATGTTGAGTAGGAATGAGCTGCTTTAAATGCTTGAATGATTGTGTTAAGTATGCCTTTGATGATCAATGATGTTTATGTAAGGTTTGGTAATGTCTAGAGTGAGCCAAAGTGTCATATGTTGGACCTAGAGGTCATTACAAGTCTCTGTGTACCGGTACGGGCTCCCTGGTTTTGGTACGCGAGGTCTGGTGAGGCTCAAAGTTGCGAAAATATACAAAGGGTATCGATGCGCCTAGCCACCGTATTGGCACGCTCTTTTGCCACTAGAAACTATTGGAGTACGCCCAAAGACCAATCATGAGATGATTGTAAAAGACATACTTATTTTATCAGGTTTATTAATATAAAGCCATTATTATTTTTTAGTCTTATTTTGTGTATTTATAAATAAAGTAAATTATAATAAAGTCCTTAAAATAATATAGTTATTCTTGAATGTCCTTAGTCGAGTATTATTGTAGGCATAGACAATAATAATATATTAAGACCAATATGTAGTTGATTGATGACAAAGTGTTGTCATTGACATGAAGATGTCAAAATCAATACATAAGTATGTGTTAGAGAACGACATATTGTGTAACACCTGGTTTAAAAAAATGAAGGATAAGAAGGAAAAAATATATGTATTTTGAGGGGGAGTGTGGGTTGTGGGATTCGAACCCACACCCTATGCATTAATAGCTGGTCACCCAGCTATCTGAGCTAAGAAGCTCTTAGTGAATGGGTTCCCTAAAATTTTATTTGAATGATGTTGGGCTGGTTAACCAAAATATAATTAAAACCAACCTGACCCCTTACCTTTCTGCATTCGAACCAAACTCTGGAAAAATCTCCCAAAAATCCTCTCACCTGCCCTTCTTCAGCCGTCGTCCTTACGCCTTCACTGCTGCACCGTGCAACTCACTGCCGGTATCAGAAGCTTCCTCGGCCTCGTCCGATCAAAACCCTTCAACCCCTGCGCCGTTCAGCCTCGTTGTTCGCCAGCAATTTTGGTTTGAAGGTTCGACTAACCTAGGGTTTAAATCCCTTTGATTCGTCGTCGATCTCGGTCGTTTTCGCCGCCCGTTGGAGAATCCAGTGGAACCACGGTCATCCTCACGTCGAGACGGTCCCAACCTTACCGTTCGATCATCCAACCAACACTGTTTAAGCCTCCATCGGTGTTTGGCTGAATAGGTAAGTTTGGTAAGTTTTGGGCTGTTTTTGAAGGGTTTTTGCTTGTTTTTGAAGAGTATTGTTGCTGTCGAAAAGGAGATCCGGCCAAAACAAACATTTTGGGTCATTTTTCGGTCGATTTTGGCAGCACGTGGAATACACACGTCGTTCAGGCGATTTTGAACCTGATCTGGCCTGAACTTGACGTGGAATACACGTGGCCTGGCCTGAACCTGAACCTGACGTGTAATACACGTGGTGCTACCACTGTTCAGGTCAATCTATAGTTGTTAATAAAGCTTTCCGACGATGCCCTCTTAAAGTTCAAGGGGAAATCTTCCTAGCTGATCTGATGGTGCTACCGTTAGAAGAATTTGATTTGATTTTGGGTATGGATTAGTTCAGGTTTGCTTCAGTAAACCTAATGTAGTCTTTTTAGCTCGATTTTGGCTAGACCGAGTTAAGAGGGTTACATTTGTATGATGCCCACCGAGGAGAAAATTGAGATCGAGCACGAGTGCTGCTGTTGTGGGGCAAGGGGATGAGAAGAATGTCATACCGCTTGGAGGATTGCCATTTTCCCCGCCTAATCCACCTGATGGAGTGGAGCAATTACCACCAACACCACCTGGTTAGGTGTATGTGTAACACCCGAAAATTGGGCCTATAAGTTGATAGGATCTATTAGATGGTTCGGGAGAACAGGGTTAGGCAATTCGAGTTAGTTTCGAGAATTAAATATTATAAAATTATTTTTGGTTAAAATAAAATTTGGAAAAATGTTATAAAATAATTAATTGATATTTTAAGTATTCTGGTAAATTCAATTTGAAGTAATTAATTCTGATTTTGGGACATTTTGGTCTAGTGACTAAAATGTAAAATTTATAAAATTGTTTTTGGTGACTAAATCGTAAAAGGGTCAAAACTTAGAATCTTTAAAGAGCTATTTAACCAATCTTTTTCATCTGTTTTCCCTTAATTTAGGCTATTTTAAAGTGTTTTTAATTGGTTTATTATTAAAATAAAATAGGATTTGATAAAATGATTTGTAGTTTTACAAAATTACTTTGTTATGTAACTACTTTTCTTCCAATTTTTTCTCTCAACTATCCCAGCAGCAAAACTAATATTTTCACTCCAAAATTCTTAGGAATCAATTACTATTGATTTCCTTTTTGTTTCCTAATTGATTTCTTCAATTCCTATCGCAAAATCTACTTGGATTTCAACCAAACTTTGCCAATTAAGGGAGAAATCGACAATTAGAGGTGGTTTTCATTTCTCTACTCTAATTAAAGGTTCTTTACTGAAATTTCCAATTTCTTGATCCTTTGTTACTGATTTAAACATGGATTTGGTAATCAAATTGAGTTTTGTGTGGAAATTGAATAAAAACTGATTTGGATCTATTTTGCAATGAATCTAATTGATTTAGATCTCTTATAAGATGTGTTTTAATGTTTAAAGGAAAGGTTAATTAAAGGAATCCTGAAACCATGTGAATTGCTAATTTTCTAGGTTGTTTATCATTGGTTTTTGATGTGATCTTGGTGTTGTGGTGTTTCTGGAGGTATAAGGACGAGTTTAGGATTTTTTGGATGTTAATTAATGTTGTTAAGATGTTGAAATCAATAGGTTTTGTCTGGGCTTTGTTTAGATGAAGTTTGGTGTTGATTTCGGTTGTTTTAGTTAGGCGTTTGATGGATCTAAGGGAGGCAAAGTTGTGTTTGTTGTTTGTTGGGGATTTGAGATGCATGGAAGTACATTAATCCTCGGTTTTTGTTTGGGTAAAGTAGGGGAATTGAATTCTTTGGCATTTGGAGACGCTGCGGAAGCTTTGGAAGCTTGATCGCGTATCGGCAAATGGGTGTTTGGTTGTCGGTGAGTGGAAATGTGTTTTACTACTCTAAAAAGGATTTCAAAGAAGTTATAGGAGTTTAGAATAAGTTTTAAATGCTCATCTAAGCTCAAAAGTAAGTATTGCTTGACTCTCTCTCGTTTTCGGCATTGCGAAATATAATCTCATGGACATATTTATGGTTTTGATTACTCACTGTATTATAACTGTTTTAGAAATGAAAGAGATTGTAAATGATCACATATGATGACTATTTAGTATTGCAAATGGGCTATGAAATGAATTTTGAGGATGATAGAATACCTGATTTAATGTATTGGAAATTGATTTGATTTGATGCATTTGCAAAGCAATGAGGTAATGTGGATTTATTGAGTATATTGGCAAGTGGCTGAGATTAAAATGTTATCAGATATAGTTGGCATGTCATAGGGTTTAAAGTGCACTATAAAAAGTCGCCTCATGTGTGTCGAGGGGTTGTAAGTGTGTCGTAGACTTCACCATGAGAACCACAGCGGTTGAGGTGGGTAAAGGTTCCATTTTCTCCAGCTGGTGGATTTATACATCCAAACCATTAAGGTGGGTAAATGTTTCATTACTCTGATTTGAACCGTAGAGATGGGCAAGTGTGTCGTTGCTCTGGTTGAGGAATGTATGTGAAGTGGTTGTGGGAACCACTTGAGAAATCTATGTATCTGATGTGTTTTTGTAAAGAGATTGGAACTTGTTTTGAGTCACTTGAAAGTCAATAACTAGATAATGTATCATGAAAAATGGATTATGTTTGTGTAATGTAGTTTATACATGTGATGCTCTTTAAGCTTGCTATATAAAAATTTGGCATTTGAAGCTTAAATTGAGGTAGAGATGAAATCCATGATACATGTTTTGTAAATGATTTTACATGTGCATTTGAAAGAGATTATGGAAACATGAGATGATTTTTTCCATGAGACATTTGCACATGGTTTGAATTAAAATGATTTGAATTGCATTGATGAGTGTTTTAGATATTTCCTCACTAAGCTTATAGCTTACGCTCTCCTTTCTCATCAATGCAGAGAAATGGCTTTTGCAGACAATAAGCAGGCAAGGGAAGATCCAAGTGTTGAGACATTTCAAAGTATGGTTTATAAATACTAAGTAGTAATAAAAGGCAATGTGACCAAGTTGTAATTTGGAGGTTCATTTTGGAGTACTCCCTATTTGTATAAGTTTGATATGATGTTTTAGATTTGTATGATGATTAATGCTTGGTTTTGAGGGGTTGGGAAACCTTATGCATGCTTGGGTAGATATCATGCCTACAAGGATGTGTCTTGAATATGCTATGTTGAGTATGATCTTCTACCATGCTGCTTTGATTGAGAATTTGATGTTTATATGTTGTTTGGGGTATGTTTGATTAAGCCAAAGTGTCATATGTTGGACCAAGAGGTTATTACAGGTCTATCTGTACTGGTACGGGTCCTTAGGGATCGGTACGCGGGGACCAGTCTCGGCTCAATCTGGGCAAAATTGCCTAGGTGTATTGATATGCCTGGTAACTCTATCGATATACGTAGCTGGTAAATAAGCCTAGTTTTCGATACATGGGTAATCGTATCGGTACGACCTTTTGCTATTAGAATTTCACATTTTCGAGAACACATACCCATACTGATACGCTTGAGGACCGTATCACTACGCCTTTGTATTTCGAGCCATTTCAATATGGATGGGCCCTATACCAGTATGCCAGCCGTTAAGCTGGTTAAGATGCTTTCTGAAGTTTGTTTTCTTTGTAATTTAGTCCATGTTTCTTGTTTATGCAATTAAATGAGTTTGGATGGTTATTTTAAGTCGAGATTTAACTTAATAGCATGAAATATGACTAATTAACGATTGGTAACTTTAATTTCATGTAAGTCTTCTTAATTATTAGAAATTACATTTTAGTCCTTAAAATGCGAATTCGAACAATTAGATGTCAATTCAACACCTGATTGAGTTGTAATCTTCACCATAACCAGTACGATCACCTTAGGACTTAATGACGCATTTAGATAAGATAAAAGAAAAAATAGACCGTTTCAATGTAAATCTTCTGGATTTGTCTCGGCAAACCCTAATATAGCTTGCTCGATTCGGTCTTATGACTAGATCTAGTCAAGAAGATTACAATTGTTGGTATCAGAGCCAGTTATGATTGTTGGGAGATGGGTTATGGTTGTTTGATGTATTGATGATGTATGTTTTCGCTGATTGTTATGCATGATGATTGAATTTTTGAGATTATGTTTGATTTGTGAAATGTTTGATGTGTTTAGTTATGGAACACATTGCCTTACTACTACTAGAGTTAAATGATTTTGTTTTTAAACATGAGTGACTTGGATTGTTGCTGTAAGCTGGCCTAATTGTTTTGTTTTATTGCATTATATTTTTGTGAATAGGACTGAGACGAGAGCATATGTAGGAAATATAGTGAATAGACAAGAAGAGGTTGCCTCCTCCTCCATCGATTCCTCCTGCTGGTGTTGGAGTTGAGGGTGGTGTACCTCAGGCACCACAATGACCTATTTTTGGTGACATGCACCGTTAATCCAAGCGATAATGGAAGCTTTCTAGGCGGCCATGGTTAGAGTGCAAGTACCTGCACCAGCGCTGTAGTTGTGAATACCGGGCTACCTTTAGAGCGTCTGCGTAGCTTAGGTGGTAATGAGTTTAGAGGTTTGGCTCCTGAAGTATCCAAGAAGTAGTTTGCTAGCACGGAGAGGATTCTTGGCCAAATAGAGTGTACAAATGATCGCAAGTTGGGTTGTGTGGTGTCGTTCCTACAAGGTGACGCTTACAATTGGTGGACAAATATTGTTGCGGGTGTGGCACCTGTTAATGTAACATGGGAGTTCTTTTGTGTTGCTTTCCGCAAGAAGTATTTGGGAACCCATTATCTTGATGAGAAGAAGAGGGAGTTTATGGCTTTAGAGTAGAGAAAATGTCTGTTTCTGAGTATGAGATCTAGTTTGTCCGGTTGAGCAAGTATACTCATGAGCTGGTTCCTAATGAGCGACATCGTTGTGCTCAATTTCATTATGGGTTGATCAAGGAGGTGAAGATGTATATGTTGGCTACAGACTATACAAAGTTTGATGTCCTGGTTTCCCGAGCTAAGGACATAGAACAGAATTTGAGGTTGTCTGCTCGTTCTGAGAGTTCTTTTGTGAGGAAGATGCAGGCTGAGTCAGATATTGGCTGAGATCATTACAAGAGGCATAGAGATATGAGGCACTGACCCGATCAGAGGCATGGTGGAAGTAATGTTGGGCGAGGTCTGCAGGGTCATAATACCTATTTTGGAGTACCTGAGTGTAGGCAATGTGGTAGGAAGGATTTAGGGGAGTGCTGGGGTACCTGGGTACGTATTGGAGTTGTGGATTGTGGGATCATCTTAGGCGTGATTGTCTGTTGTTAGCTGGAGAGAGACAAGTTATGACACGAGCTATGGTACTACAGAGAGGCCGTGGGTATTGTCATGGACATTTCCAGCATAGGGATGATGGACAGAGAGTGGTTGCTCATACCATAGCAGTTCAGCCTGAGGGTGGTAGACCGACGAGAGTTTTTACGCACCATGTGGGAAGAAATGATACTGATGTGATTGCATGTACATTTACTTTGCGGTCCATATCATTGCTTTCTTTGATAGATTCTGGTTCTACACATTCATATATCCTGGATGAACATGCATGCTTGCTTGATATACCTCTAGAGGTGTTAAATGTTGGTATGAGGGTAACTAGTTCCTTTGGGGAGATAGTTGTTGCTAGGAGTTGTATAGGAGATGTCCTTTGATGGTTCAAGGGCATATGTTTGCGGCTGACCTAATGGAGTTGTCATTTCACGGTTTTGATGTAATCTTAGGGATAGATTGGTTGTCTGAACATCGGGCTGTGGTTGATTTTGAGACCAAGTGAGTTTCGTTGAGACTTGCTGAGGATTACGAAGTGTTGGTTGTGGGCAAGAATGTCAAATTCTTGTCTAATGTTATTTCGGCTTTAGAAGCGCGAAAGATGATGGAAGTTAGGGGTCAAGCATACCTAGCTTATGTTATAAACCCGAATATGAAGGAAGTTTGTGCCTAAGATATATGCACTATTTGCGATTTTCCAGGGATGTTTCTAGAAGAGTTGTCAGGCTTGCCGCCTAATAAGGAGGTGGAGTTTTGCATCGAGACATACACAGATACGGCTTCGGTGTCGAATGTACCCTATTACATGGCACCGAAGGAGTTAAAAGAGTTGAAGACACAGTTATAGGAGTTGTTGGAACAAGGTTTCATTCAACCTAGTGTTTCACCGTAGGGAGAACCGATGTTGTTTATGAAAAAGAAAGATGGCACGATGAGGATGTACATTAATTATCGGCAACTGAACAAGTTCGGCAATTGAACAAGTTGACGATTAAGAACAAGTATACTTTACCGAGGATTAATGATTTGTTTGATCAGTTTCGGGGTGCTACGGTGTTTTCCAAGACTGATTTGAGGTCAAAGTATTATCAGTTGAAGGTGAAGATAAGGGTGTGCCAAAGACAGATTTTCGTACGCGATATGGACATTATGAGTTCTTGGTGATACCGTTTGGGTTGACAAATGCACCGACATCATTTATGGATATGATGAATCGGGTGTTCTATGAATTCTTGGATCAATTTGTGGTCGTGTTCATTGATGACATCCTTGTGTACTCTCGTACCGAGAAATATCACGATCGACACTCATACCGAGAAAGATCACGATCGATACCTACAGATTGTGTTGCAAATTCTGTTGGACAATAAGCTTTATGCCAAGCTGAGTAAGTGCGAGTTTTGGATCAAGCAAGTGGTCTTTCTTGGTCATGTTGTTTCAGTCGAGGGTATTCGCGTGGATCTGCAGAAGATTGAAGTTGTTGTGAATTGGAAGCAACCAAAGTCGGTATCGAAAGTTTGTAGCTTTCTGGGGTTGGCAGGGTATTACCGACGCTTTCTAGATAGTTTCTCGAGGATTGTTGCTCCTGTAACAAAGTTGTTGCAGAAAGATGTGAGTTTTGAGTGGACAGAAGGTAGACAACAAGCTTTTGACTAGCTGAAGGAAGCTTTGACACAAGCTCCCATCTTGATTCAAACTGAGTTAGGGAAGGAGTTTGTTGTGTATAGCGACGCATCTTACGTGGGTTTAGGGTGTATTTTGATGCAAGAAGAAAGGGTTATCGCTTATGCATCTAGACAGTTGAAGGTGTATGAGCGTAATTACCCTACGCACGACATTTAGCTTGATGCGGCGGTGTTTGCATTAAAGATTTGGCGACACTATCTTTATGGTGAGAAGTGTATTGTGTACACGGATCACAAGAGCTTGAAATATCTAATATCGCAAAAAGAGTTGAATCTTAGGCAATGAAGATGGTTAGAGTTGCTTAAGGATTACGATCTGTCAATTGAGTGTCATTCGGGTAAGGCTAATGTGGTAGTCAATGCTTTGAGTAGAAAGGTTACAATTAAGTTGAGGGTGATGTTTGCTCGATTGAGTGTAACGCGAGATGGTTGGTTATTGGCAGAGTTGCAAGTGAAGCCATTGTTGTTGCAGTTGATTAAGAAGAAGCAACCGTATGATGATTCTTTGGTACCGCATGTCAAAGACATCATGGACAACAATGAGACGGATTTCAGATTCAGCAATGAAGGTGTTTTGTGTTTCAAGAATCGAATAGTGGTGTCAAAAGATGAGGAGTTGAGGCACACTATCTTGACTGAGGCACATTCGAGTCCTTTTGCGATGCATTCGAGGAGTACAAAGATGTATCAAGATTTGAAAATAGAGTATTTCTGGGTTGGTTTGAAGAATGATGTATCGGATTTTGTAGCTCGTTGCATGGTTTGTAAACGTGTTAAGGCTGAGCACCAGTTTCCTTCGGGTTTGTTGCAACCATTGAAGATTCCAGAATAGAAGCGGGAGAGAATTTCCATGGAGTGTGTTTGATTGAGCCAAAGTGTTACATGTTGGACCAAGAGGTCATTACAGGTTTGTTTGTACCAGTACGGGTCCTCAAGGATTGGTACGCAAGGACCTATCTCGGCTCAATCTGGCAAAATTGCCTAGGCATATCGATACGCCTGGTAACTGTATCGGTACGCATAGCTGGTAAATAAGTCTGGTTTCAGTACACGAGTAACCGTATCAATACGGCCTTTTGCTACTGGAATTCTATATTTTTTAGAACACATACTCGTACTGATATGTCTGAGGACCGTATTGGTATGCCTTTGTATTTCAAGCCGTTTTGATACGGATGGGCCCTGTACCGGTACGCCAGCCGTTAAGTTGGTTAAGATGCTTTCTGAAGTTTGTTTTCTTTGCAATTTAGTCCCTGATTCTTATTTATGCAATTAAATGAGTTTAGATGGTTATTTTAAGTCGAGATTTAACCTGATAGCATGAAATATGACTAATTAAGGATTGGTAACTTTAATTTTATGTAAGTCCTCTTAATTATTAGAAATTGCATTTTAGTCCCCTAAAATGCAAATTCAAACAATTAGAAGTCAATTTGACGTCCGATTGAGTTGTAATCTTCACCATAACCAGTATGATCACCTTAGGACTTAATGATGCATTTAGATAAGATAAAGGAAAAAATGGACCATTTCAATGTAAATCTTTCGTGTTTGTCTCGGTAAACCCTAATATAGCTCGCTCGGTTTGGTCTTGCAATTAGACTGGGTCAAGAGGGCTACAATACAATGATATGACTCCTTTGATATAGATAATGACTAGAGAATTTCAAGTTACGATGGCTGAAGTTCATGTACCCGCATCAGCACCGGTTGTCGTTGCTAATTCGGGTTTGTCGTTAGAGCATTTGCATAGTCTGGGAGGCGTTGAGTTCAAAAGGTTGGCACCCGAAGCATTCGAGGAGTGGTTTGCCAGTACTGATTGAATTTTGGATTAGATGGGATGCAATAATGTTCGTAAGTTGGGATGTGCGGTGTCCCTATTGTAGGGTGATGCTTATAGTTGGTGGACTACTACGATCACGGACATAGAACCCGGTGATGTAATATGGGAGTTCTTTCAAGCTGCCTTCAGAAGAAAGTATCTGAGAGTTACATACTTGGATGAAAAGAAACGTGAGTTCATAGCCTTGTTTCAGGAAAGTATGTCAGTATCTGAGTACGAGGTACAATTTGTGAGGCTGAGTCAGTATGCGCCTAAGTTGGCGTCGGATGAGAGGCATCATTGTGACCGATTCTGTTACGAATTGGTATAGGATGTTAAGACATATATGTTAGCCACTGACTATACAGATTTTGATGTGTTGGTTAGACGATGAACATTGAGCAAAACTTGGGTTTATCTTTTTGTTCGGGAGGTTCTGGCTTTGGGAAGAGCGTTACGGATTTTGGTTCCGGTGGTGGTCAATTTAAGAGACACTATGATAGAAGGTATCACCCTGAGCAGAGACGAGGTGGAAGTAATACTGGGCAAGGGTCGCAAGGCCAGAGTACCCAGGTTAGAGCTTTACATAATACCTGTTGGGTATGTAGATCGCGAGATCACATGAGGCGATATTGTTCATATTTGGTCAGAGAGGGATAAGCTCATTCGACGGTTGTTGCTAATTTTTGTTGGAGTTATGGATTTATGGATCATATGAGATGTGATTGTCCTTTGCTAGTTAGGGATAGACAGGAACATGCACTTGTTGTTGCACCACAAAGGGGTTGTAGGCACAGTCGAGGTAATTCCCAGCAAAGGAAGGAAGGTCAGAGGACTGTTGCTCATACAATAGCAATTTAACCTGAGGGTGGTAGACCTACGAGGATCTATGTGCATCACAAAGAGAGAAATGACACTAATGTGATTGTAGGTACTTTTACCTTGCAGTCTATTTCATTAATTTTTCTGATAGATTCTGGTTCTACACATTCATATATTTTGCATGAGCATGCACATTTACTTAATATACCAGTAGAAGTGTTAAATGTGGGTATGCAAGTAACTAGCTCTTTTAGAGAGACGGTTGTTACTAAGAGGTTGTATATGAGAGGTCATTTGGTTGTTCAAGGTCACGTGTTTGTGGTTGATTTAATAGAGTTATCGTTTAATGGTTTTGATGTGATCTTGGGTATGGATTGGTTATCTGAGCATAGGGTTGTGGTTGAATTCGTAACCAAGCAAGTTTTGTTGAAACTTGCTGATGATTATGAAGTGGTGGTTGTGGGTGAGAATGTTAAGTTTTATCCAATATGGTTTCAGCTTTAGAAGCGTAAAAGTTGTTGGAGTTTGGGTGTCAAGCATACCTGGCTTATATTATAAACCCAGATAAAGGAGGTGCATATTTAGGATATCTGTACCGTTTGTGATTTCCTGGGGGTGTTTCCAGAGTAGTTGCATGGGTTGCCACCAGATAGAGAGGTAGAGTTTTGTATTGAGATATATGTAGATACGGCTCCAATGTTGATTACACCATATCGCATGGCACCAAAAGAGTTGAAAGAGTTAAAAACGTAACTTCGGGAGTTGTTGGATCATGGTTTCATCTGACCTAGCGTGTCACTGTAGGGTGCACCGGTGTTGTTTGTGAAAAAAAGGTGACACCTTGAGGATGTGCATTGATTATCGGAAACTAAACAAGTTGACGATTAAGAATAAGTATCATTTTCCGCAAATTGAGTACTTGTTCGATCAATTCCAGGGTGCTACGATGTTTTCTAAGATCTATTTGAGATCTAGATACTATCAGTTAAAGAAAATGACATGCCGAAGACTAATTTCCGCACACGATACAGGCATTATGATTTTTTTGTGATACCGTTTGGGTTGACGAATGCGTCTGCAGTTTTCATGGATATGATGACTAGGGTATTCCATGAATTCTTAGACCAATTCATAGTGGTGTTTATTAATGGTATTCTTGTGTACTCTCGTACTAAGGAGGATCATGATCGACACTTATGAATTGTGTTGCAAGATTTGTTAGATAACCAATTGTATGCCAAGTTGAGCAAGTTTGAGTTTTTGATTAAAGAAGTGGTCTTTCTGGGTCATGTTGTTTCGGTGGAAGGTATCTTGGTGGTTCTGCAAAATATTGAGGCGATTGTGAATTGAAAGCAATCTAATTCAGTGACGGAGGTTCATAGTTTCTTGGGGTTGGCAGGTTATTATCGTCTCTTTATGGATGGATTCTCAAGGGTTGCTGCTCCGTTAACTAATTTGTTACAAAAGGATGTGTGTTTCGAATAGACGGAGGCTAAACAATAAGATTTTGAGAAGTTGAAGGAAGCTTTGACGCGATCTCCGATCTTGATTCAACCTGGGTCAGGAAAAGAGTTTATGGTTTAAAGTGACGTATCCTACGTTGGTTTAGGGTGTGTATTGATGCAAGATGGGAAAATTGTGGCTTATACATCAAGGCAATTGAAGGTGCACGAGTGCAATTATCCTACGCATGATTTAGAGCTTGTTGTGGTTGTGTTTGTGTTAAATATTTGGAGGCATTATCTATATGATGAGAAGTGTATTGTGTACACGGATCATAAGAGTTTGAAGTATCTGATGACGCAAAAGGAGTTAAATCTTAGGCAATATAGCTGGTTAGAGTTGCTCAAGGATTATGATTTGACAATCGAGTATCACCCAGGTAAGGTGAATGTTGTGGCTAATGCTTTGAGTACAAAAGTAATGGTTGAGTTGAGGGCTATGTTTGCAAGGTTGAGTGTGACGAGGGATGGTAGGTTGGTAGCCGAGTTGCAGGTGAAACCATCTCTATCGTAGTTGATTAAAGAGAAGCAACCTTATGATGAGGCGTTGGTACCACGTGTTAAAGATATCATGGATGGAAATCTGACGGATTTTCACTTTAACAATGATGGGGCGCTATGTTTCAAAGACCGAATAGTGGTGTCTAGTGATAATGAGTTGAGGCATACTATTTTGACCGAGGCTCATGCTAGTCTTTTTGCTATGTATCCCGACAGTACCAAGATGTATCCAGGTCTAAAGGAATGGTACTATTGAGTGGGTTTGAAAAAGGATGTGGCTGATTTTGTTGCTAGGTGTAAGGTGTGTCAGCGTGTTAAGGCTGAGCATCAGTTTCCTTCTGGGTTGTTGCAACCGTTGAGGTTTCTGGAGTGGAAACGAGAGGGGATCACCATGGATTTTGTGTCGGGGTTACCTTTGGCACTGACTAAAAATGATTTTATTTGGGTGATTGTTTATCGATTTACGAAGTGTACACATTTTTTTGCCAGTGCATACGATGTATACCTTGGATAGGTTGGCGGATCTTTATATTGCTAAAATTGTAAGGTTTCACAGGGTGCCCAAGTCGATTGTTTTGGATAGGGATCTACGGTTTACATCAAGGTTTTGGGAGTGTTTGCATTAAGTTTTGGGTACTTGTTTGAATTTCAGTACTTCGTATCATCCTCAGACGGATGACCAGTCTGAACGTGTGATTCAAACATTGAAGAATATGTTGAGGTATTGTATCATTGAGTTCCAAGGAACTTGGGAAAGGCAGTTGCCTTTAATGGATTTTGCATACAATAATAGTTATCAGGCAAGTATAAAGATGGCACCATATAAGGCCTTGTATGGTAGAAAGTGTCATATTTGTTTGTGTTGAGCTGAGGCTGGGGAAAAGTATCTTTCCATACCTGATTATTTGAAAGATACGGATGAGAGGGTGAAACTTATTTGTGATCGCTTGCAAGCAGCCTCGGATAGATAGAAGTCCTACGCAGATTTGAAGCGTATGGAAGTTGAGTACGGGGTTGATGAAAAGGTTTTCTTGAAAGTCTCACCTTGGAAGAAAATGTTGCGCTTTGGGCGCAAAGGAAAGTTAAGTCTGAGGTTTATTAGACCGTATGAGGTGTTGGAACGCATAGGCCCTGTGGCTTACTGGTTGAGTTTGCCTCTCAAGTTGGAGAAGAATCATGATGTGTTTCATGTATCCATGTTACGAAGGTATCATTCGAATTCGTCGCATATGATGCCAATAGAAGATGCTGAGTTGTGATCGGATTTGTCGTATAAGGAGGAACTGGTGGAGATTCTTGACTTCAGTAGTAAAGCTCTTTGTGGTAAGACGACTGAGCTTGTTAAAGTGTTGTGGATACATCACGGTGTTAAGAAGGCCACGTGAGAGAGTAAGTCGGACATGAAAGAACAATTTTCGCATCTATTTCCATCAGGTAAATTTTGAGGATGAAATTTCTTAAGTGGGGAAGAGTTGTAACATCCCAATTTTGGGCCTAGGTGTTTTTCTAGGTCAATTAGACAGTCCGATGGACCAAGATTCGAGATTTGAGTCGTTTCAGGATTAAATCAGAATAAATATTTTTGAGTGAGAAAAAATATGGAAAATATCCTAAAACCATTATATAATGTGTAGATGTTTTTGGTAAAATCAATTTTGAAAATGGAATTTCGAAATTAGACACTTTTCTAGTGACCAAAATGTAAAGAATGAAAAACTATTTTTAGTGATTGTTTTGGAAAAGAGTCAAAACTTAGAATCTTTAAGGAGCTACTTGGCCAAAGTCTAATATCAGACTTTTCTCCTTAGTTGGCCATTTTTAAAAGGTTTTAAAAGGGTATAAATAGGCTTGGAGAATTAACTTTATAATTAATTTGCAAAAACAAACGTTAGGTAATTAACTTTTCTCTAAAAGATTTTCTCTCAAATTCTCTTCATCCAAACACTCTTTTTTTCTTCAAAATTCTCAGGTAACTTCTTGATTTTTTCAATCTTTTGTTTTCAAATGAGTTCCTGATTGTTTTCTATCGAAACCTTATTGTTTTAATCTTGTTTTCTCATGTAAATTCATTCAATTAAGTGGAAAAGTCAGCATTAGAGGTGAGCTTCATTATTCTCCTCTAATGAATGGTTCTTTATGAAATTCTCAAGTTATTGATCATTTATAAATGTTTTCTAATGAGTTTTAATGATTTAATTATGGAAAATTGGTTAAATCAAGGTTTAATTGATGAGATTGATTGATTTTCGTATTGCATCTGTTTTGATATGTTCTTGATTGGATTAGAACATGATTTTGATGTTTTATAATGTTAATAAGTTGGTTTTAACATTGGAATCTCGAAACTAGGTGAATCTCTAATTTTCTAGGTTGTTAGTTATGAGTTTTTGAGGAGTTGTGGATGTTTAATGAATGTTGGAGGTATAAGGATGTTGTAAATGTGTTTTTGGATGTTAATTGATGATAATTGTTGGATTTAACCTTTAGGTTTTGGCTGGGTTAAGTTGGAAGGGGTTTGATGTTGTTTTCAGTTGTTGTGGAGGTAAATTGGTTAGAAATTGAGGAAGCTTATTGTGAATTTATGTTGCTGGGCTGTTGAATGCATTTTGATGCATTGAATCCTCTTCTTTTGTGTGGTTAAAATAGGGGAGGTTGATCTTCAAGCTTGAGGTGAGGTTTCAGAAGCCTTAGGGGCTTGGATTCCCATCGACGATCAAAGTTTTGCGTAGTCAGTGAGTGAGAACGTGGAATTCAGATTTGAATTTGTTTAAAGGTTGTTATGGGAGTTTAAATTAAGCTTGAAATGCTGGTTTAAACTCAGAAGTAAGTATGAAAAAAATTATCTCTCGTTTTCGGTCGTCGAAATTGGTTTTATGCACTTGTTTTAGAATTACATGGCACATACTATTTATACATGGTTTAAAGTATGTTTTATGATATTTTTGATCATATACTGATGATGATGCATTTGGAAGATAGTTCTTGAAGTATTGTGATATACTTGTTAATGTATGGTTGATACATTGTAGATGATTTTGTTGATGCATATAAAAATAGTGAGGTACATGGTTAAAATGAATTATATTGACAAGTGATGTGTTTTAAAATTTTATCGGATATAGTTGGTCGGCCATAGGATTGATAATGCGCTATAAAAAGTAGCCTTGGATGTTAAGGGGTTTATGTGTACCAAAAACTCCATCCAAGTACCCTAACAGTTGAGGAGTTATATAGTACTAAAAAATCCTGTTAGTGGATTATGCATCTAACCAATTATTGGGTTATGATTGTACCGGGTTGTGATTGTACCTTGAATTTCGGTTGAGATTGCAGAAAGCGTTAAGAGGACACTTGTTGAATCTGTGTATCTGATGTAATATTTTGTAAAGTGAAACTTGGTTTATGATCACTTGAAAGCCAATATAATCAATGATGTATCATGTTGTATAATGTAGGTTTATACATGTTTTACTCTTTAAGCCTTGCATATGGGTTGTTATGCATGGAAAAGCTTAAATTGAGTGTAGCAAGTGGGATTTTGCTGTTAATCCATGATACATGTTGCATATGGCTTAATACGTATATTTTGGAAATGTTCAGTGCATAGTTTTGCAAGGCATGATGATGTTTTGAAAGATGTTTAAAAGTGGTTTCCAAAGTGGTTTGAGTAATCGATTTTAAATGCATTGACGGTGGTTTATTTTAGAGCACTCCTCACTAAGCCTAGTGTGCTTACGCTCTCTTTTTCCATCAATGTAGAGAATTAAAGGTTGGAGGCAGGGAGCAAGCAAAGGGGATTCCAAGGACTTGTGCTTTCGAAAGTATGGTTTTGATCTAGACTTGTAGTAATAAAGGCAATGTGGTTCATTGTTGTTTGGGAGGGTTGTTTTGCTAAATTCCCTGGTTGTGCAAGTTTTAATTGTTGTTTGGGATTTTTATAAGGCCCTATATGCTTGTTATTGCTTGGGATTTATGTTTTGGATGTTGAGTAGGAAACATGACTATAGATGTTGTGGATATTCGAGTTATGCTTGATTGAGCTGCTTTAAATGCTTGAATGATTGTGTTAAGCATGCCTTTGATGATCTATGATGTTTATGTAAGGTTTGGTAATGTCTAGAGTAGGCCAAAGTGTCATATGTTAGACTTAGAGGTCATTATAGGCCTTCGCGTACCGGTACGGGCACCCTAGTTTCGGTACTCGGGATTTGGTGAGGCTCAGAGTTACAAAATATACAAAGGGTATTAGTACACCTAGCCACCATATCGGTACGCTCTTTTGCCACTGGGAAATGTATTTCAAAAATATTTTTTAAGTGATCGGTACGGGGTGGCACCGTATCGATACGAGTTTATCTGGTGTATTTTATTGGTACGGGGTTGCTCGTATCGGTTCGCTGAGCCATTTTATTAGTTATACCGTATCGATACAATCATATCTGTATCGATACGCAATGACGTTTCTTTAGATTCTTGCCTGCTGAAGTTTGAGATTTGCGTTCTAGTCCCTAAATGTTTGCATGCAATTATATGAGTTTGGATGCTTGTTTTAAGTTGGAAATTGACATGCAAGCATAAAATCTGATTAATGAATGACTGGTAATTTGGAACTTGGTTAAGTCCTTGTAATTTGTGAAAATTATGTTTTGGTCCCCGAAGTGCATGTTTGAGCATTTGAACCCTGTTTTGAAATCTGATCGCAATGTTATCGTATCCGTTGATGCATGTTCACCTTAGGATCTAAATCGATGCATTTAGATAAGATAAAAAGAAAAAAATGGACCCAGTTTAGGTTATTAGTTCAAGTTTACTTCGGCAAACCTAATGTAGTCATTTTAGCTCGGTTTCGGCTAGACTAGGTTAAGAGGGTTACAGGTTCGGTGCCTTGCCTCTGATTCTACTAGGCCTCTTTGAAGGTGACCTTGTATTTTGCTCTCATTTTCGGTGACTGACTGGTCCCCGCTCTTTGGCCCTCTTCCTGTTCATCGATGAGCATCTTATCCAAACGCGGTGATTTGGTAAGATTTCTTGCTGCATTTCTCTCATCGTCTCCATCCTTCTGCGCCAACAGAAGCGGCTATGCAAATACAATATAGTATATGGCTTGGTGTGATGTTTCCCTCCCTTGTCGAGTCTTGCTTCCCCCGTTGTGTCGGGGCGTTTGCTCTTTCCCTATTTTGTTGTGTTTTTCTTGTTTTATGGTGCATGTTCTGTTGGTCGTTCTGGGTTCTTGTTTTCCTTTGTTTCTTGTTTGTTTATGGTGTTGTTTGTTTTCATTCTTGTGTTTCTTCTTCTCCCTCTCCCCTATTTCTAGATTTCTTCTTTGTTTGTATGTTTGTGAATGAATGTCGGCCTTTAAGTTAAAAAAAACTATTATTTCAAATATTATTATATTACTTTACTTGAACTATTGTTGATTTATGAAACTAACAAGTATTTAGTATTTAAAGATTTTAATTTTAAATGATTAAAATTATGTAATTAATTAACTGATAATTTTCGTAAAATTTTATTAATAGATCCCATCAAATAAAATGATAGTTTAGCATAAGTAACCATAATAAATGTAAGTACATATAGATTAAATTTAAAAATACTTTTTCATTAAGTAGAAATGTAATTACATTATTAAGGTAGTCTGAATTTGAACTCATACAAGATGGGTCAACATGAGCATCCTTGATCACTCGGTCAATTAGTGAATCTCAGAAATAAAAATTTTTGCGATTATTTTTATATATATTTTGATTTTCTTAAAAATAAAAATCTATAGACCAAAAATTATTAATAGAACGTAGTTTTGATGCATTCATAATCCTAGAAAAGCTATATTGTTGGATAAAGTGCCAGTCCTTCAATCCAGAGATTATGGGTTTAAACTCCATCTAATGTATATTTTGTTTCCATATTATTTGTAAATTGTAGCAACCCAAGCAATATAGTTTAAAATTGTTTTACAGCATATCATAGACATGGTAGGTCACCGCCTCAGGGAATGCACACATTTGGTAAATATTTTATTTTAATATGGCGGCATATATAGTTATTTTATTGGATGATTAAATTATTTAGGATTGAAATAAGGCTCAAATTGATAGGAGCTTTACATTATTGAGAATAAAATTTATTGAATTGTTTTTTTATGTACGATCAATTTGATAGAATTTATAAGTTTTAAAGACTAAAATTGTTATTATATCATGTCACATCACCATCTATGTTATTTTTAATGAAGATTTAACGAGTAAAAAAGAACCGTAAAATTAGTGATCATTCTTGCAGAAAAATTAGTTCGGTGAGTAAAATGGAAAAAATCAATAATTTAATGACCAATTATATAGTATACCCTAGTTTAAGGTTTTAATACAATACAAGTGAACAAACTATACCTCTTTTTTCATTGGGTAAATTACAGTAGAGCTCACTTAGTTATATGTTTAGTAACAACATGTCACTTTTCTTATAAAAGTAACAATTCAGCCATTCGATTATAGATTTAGGAACAAATATACCACTTTTCTTCTAAAAGTAACAATTCAGTTACTCAATTATAGCCTTATAAAAGAACAAGTCACTTAATTAAAGTTTTGTGACAAACAAGTCACTTTGTCATTAAAATTGAAAAAAGGGCTTGGTATAGTCCGCGAAACTTGTGTATTTTATTAATTTGGTCCTAATCGAAATAATTCAATAAACTTAACCCTTCATATTTAAAAATTTCATTAGTGAAGCGACTCTGTCTTCTACCAGGCAGCGTTAAGGTCATGATGAGTCTATCCTAATAGTCTATCAAATGTCTAGTATTGAAGTAATTGTGTATGTCGAGCTATCTCAACTTTTGATTATCGGACTAATGGAAAATAATATAGATTTTGGTAAGTGGTCGGTCAAAGGGTATGTCGGGATGATGTATTGTAGAAATTTTTAAATATGAAGATTTAAGTTTATTGAATTATTATGAATTGTGATCAAATTAATAGAATGTATAAGTTTTGGGGACTAAAAATGTTATTATATCAAGCCCTTGTTTCAATTTTAATAATAGAGTGACTTGTTTGATCCTAAACCTATAATTGAGTGATTGAATTGTTACTTTTAAAATAAGAGCGACATGTTTGTTCGTAAACTTATAATTAATTGACTAAATTGTTACTTTTAGAAGAAGAGTGGCATATTTGTTACTAAACCTATAACTAAGTGACCTCTACTGTATTTTACCCTTTTTGTTTTACGTGCCTAAATTTTTTGGCCAAAATCGGTGTCAAATGTTTTATTTTTTTATATTTCCGACGCCTAATATTTCATTCAGTTAATATTTTAAGATTTTCTGTTAAGAAAAGTTCATCATCCACTCATTGCTTGACACACAATTTGATTTTAATTTTCTTTTCTTTTTTAAAACTTAAAACCTAATACTTGAAAAAAATCTAAGAACTCTCTTTTTTTCAAAATAACTCAACCCCAAATCCTCTACCGTTGTCGAACACAACATCGTCATCAGCGAAACAATGAAGTCTCTTCCTCTCGCCGCAAGAGCAGCAAAGCCCACTTGTCGTTCGTCCATTCATTGTTTATGAACTCATTTCATGTTCGTCGTTCAATGTTCAATTGACACCTCGTTCGTCGATTTGTAGCGACAAAATGGTGGGGCAATCGGTAGTGGGAGTTTAACGACAGAGAGGTTGATAGTGGTGATTGATTCGATGACGATAAATGGTGGATCTAAAGATTTGAGGATTTGATTTAGGCATTTGAGTTTTTATGAAAAATGAAATTTTTGGGTAATTTTGAGAAAATTAAATTTTTTATAATTTTCTTAATAAAAATAAATAAATTGCATGTCATGTATTTGTTGGAAGAATTTTTTTACTATAAATAACGGATAAATCTTAAAGCATAATAAAATAAAAAATAGACAATTTTTGAACGTCATAAACAAAAAATTATATAGTTTAGACACTTATTTTATAATAAAACTTGGGTTTAATTCGAAGTTGGGTGGTTTTTTATACGTCAGCCCTAATCGATTGGACTTTAACTTGTCACATGCATTAAAATTGTTTGCTCATTATGAGTTTAAACAGCTGAAAATTTTACTTTGGTTAAGGAAAGTGCAGAAATCAGGTGAAACTTGTTTGAACAGAAATAAGTTTTGGCTTTCAAATTCTCGGCTGAAAAAGAAGACAGATATTTTCTCTACTAACTACAGTTTCAATAAATGACAAAAGGAGAATAGATATGGATTAATGAAATGAAGATGTTGAACAATATTACGTATGGTTGCATATACATTAAATTTAATACCCCAATGCAACCTTAATTTTCCTCCAAACCAAACACTTCCTTCTCCTGAAGCGTCTCATTTGTCTGCTTTTGTTCCACCTCTTTCCTTGTAGTTGTGTCCCCATTTTCTCTTTAACTTTCCCAAAGAATTTTATGGTCTTCTCTGCTACAGTTTCTCTTCGAAAAAATCTATAGCTCCTCAGATACATCTGCCTACACGACACACCGGAGTCGACGACTCTATCATATCCGCCATGCACGGTGGCGCGTGATCTCCTTGATCTCACGAACTCAACATCCGACTCGGGCCACTTATGGAGACTCACATATGTTGCCTTAAATGGCACCCGAAGGTCTCTAGCGGCCATCAAACAACTAGGACTACAAACGGAGCTCATTTCTTCAAAGGGTTTTACTTTTGGGGGGGAGTTTTGTAAGTTAGAGCGAAGCTAATATTGCAGGGAAAGATTATAGAGAGAGAGAGAAAATAGGGAGATGGGGTTGGTTCTAGTTGGTTGGAAATGGGATTTTTATTCCTAGCACTAGCAGGCAGCAAATGAATATGTATTTTCTTTGAGCAATGGTGTGCGTGTTTAGGCAAAGACTGGATAGGCTAATGGCGTTTCAATGTGAACTAGTGGGTGAATGTGTAATGATAGAATGAATAAATTAATGTCGTTTATAATGCGGTAATATAATTAATATGGATTAATTAAAAAAATTATAATTTTAAAATAAATAATTAATTATAAAATCCTCTATTAATACTAATATGTCATCAAAACTGACATATCATCAAATACATAACAAGACAACTCACGGTAACAACTGATGCAGAAGTAGATAGCAATGACATGCACAAAATATAACAGTTTTGTTAGTCAATAATAATCAAAGGACAAGACCAACGCAATTCAGAAGTTCAAAGACTAAATTGATTAAATTAAAAGTGAGGGACAACATTATTTTGAAAGTTAAATTGATGAAATTAAAAATGAGCGACAAAATTGCTAATTTAAAATTACTACAACAACAACATTACCCCTTAAACCTATTTATTACCATTTAAGAAATGACTTTCAATAATTTTTTAACTAAATTATGATTGAATTGACCCATGATATTAAATTAGTTAATCACTTAATATATTTTGAAATATTTTTATGTTCTTTTTTCAGGTCAATCTAAAAATTATATATTATTATTATTTTTAATTAATAATATTTTCTAGTTTTATTGAATAAATAAAAAATATCCAGAATTATAAAAATAGTCTATAAAATAAGAATAGACTGGTCAAAATATTTTCTCTTAAACATTATAGCGTACAAACTTAACCGCTTAAAAATAGGACCAAATAAAGAAAATGTTAAAAACTCAACTAAACAATTCAAACAAATAATAGATACAAACAAACAAACACCCTTGTTGGTAACAAAGGATATCATTATCACAAACATAAATTATATATAATAATAATAGATATAAACAAACACCATAATTGATTGTTTTAAGTTTAACATCAAATGTTAAGTTCAATTTCTATGTAATCCATACCCTCTTCGACATTGTGATGTAACGTAAAAAATCAAATAATCAGACAAAAACACCCCTTTGATCAGCATCTGCAGTGCAGAGCAAGCAAGCAGTCTACTGAAAAACCTAAAAAATACAACCTTAATTTTCCTCCAAACCAAACACTTCCTTCTCTTGATGCGTCACATTTGTCTGCTCTTCTTCCACCTCTTCCCTTGTAGTTGTGCCCCCATTTTCTCCTTAACTGTCCCAAAGCATTTTAAAGTGATATATTTTGACTCAAATTCTAATTGGTAATCAAGTTGAGTTTTATTGTAATTCTAGTAGTTGTTGATTATTTGGTAATTAAGATTTACTTTAATGAGTAAATATTAATTTTAGGTAGGATATCTTATTGAATAAGGTTTCTTTGTGATCAAGTATTTGAGCCAATAAATATAGACTAGGTTTAACCTTTTGAATTATGAATGATATAAGTAACCACTTTTAAGTTCTCTACAACTATTGTGACTACGTGATGTCGGGAAGAGCGTTTTGATTTCACCGGGTCATAGGATTTGTACACCAAGTTTTGGGATTACATGGGTTATCATGTATTTGTACTCTTCGTGTTCTCTACGTTAATAGTGGATTGTTCGTTTCTCTCGTCCGTGGAGATAAACTATGTTGAACCACGTTAAATCTTGTCTGCATGTCTTGGTCTTTATTGTTATCGCTTTGGTTATTTTTCCGCATACTAAATTCTTAACCCAAAGTCTTTTCAGCCACAATTTCTCTCCTGAAAAATCTATAGCTCCTCAGATACATTTGCCCACCCGACACGCCGTCGACGACTCTAGCATATCCGTCGTGCACGGTGGCGCGTTAGCTCCTTGACCTCACGAACTCAGCATCCGACTCGGGCCACTTGTAGAGATTCATATATGTTGCCCTAAATGGCACCCGAGGGTGTGTAGCATCAGTCAAACAACTAGAGATGCAAACGGAGCTCATTTTCTTCAAAGGGTTTTTGTAAGTTTGAACGAAGCTTTGATTGCAAAGAAAGCTTAGGCTCTATAATCTATATATAATGAAGGTGCGTGTTTAGGCAAAGAGTGGATAGGCTAATGATGTTTTTATTTGTATTTGACCATAATGGGCCGCATGAAGTAGATTTGTGGCTAGATCTTGGAGTTATAGTAAGTAAGTTTCTTGGTGAATCAAACCATTCAAAAATATTAAAACATGTAACATTAAGGAATAAAAATTCCCTACTTTTTGGTGCTCCTATTTATGTCTCACACTAAAAATTTAAGTTTAGGGTTTAGGAGTAATGTTTAATGGTAGAATTTAGGATTAGAGTTTAAAAAATTTGAGGTAGAGTGTCTTTTTTAAGATTTAGAATTTAATATTTATAGATAAGACTTAAAATTTAATTTTTAATATTAAAACATAAAAAATATAAAAAAACAGAGGATTTTTGTCCAACATTAAGATCGTTAACCCGTAGTTGCGTTTGAGAATTGGGGATTGTTTCATACTTGCTAAAGACCTTACGAATTCAGCTACGGAAGGATGATCATTCGGTTCCTTAATGATCAAGCCCAAACCTAAGTCCATAATTTGAAACTCAAATGTACGTACATAAAATAGATTACATGGAACATAGTCAATGGGTTCATCCTTAGGACAGTAAACGAATCAAACGTTAAGCTAACCGTTCGTGAACCATTCAGCGAAAAGTTTATCTATATTCGTTTATTTATTAAATAAACGAACATAAACAAAAAAAAAATTTCGTTTAATTAAATGAACGAACACGAACAAAGGGCTTGTTCGTTCATTTACGTTCGTGAACATTCGGTAATCTATTCGTTTATGTTCGTTTAAATTTATTCACATATGCCCATTTATATTTATTATTTTTCATAACAAAAGTATTATATTTAAAAAATTTAAAAACATATATGAAAAATATGAAATAAAAAAGAAAAAAATTAAACAATACTCACTGTACGAGACTCTTCTTAAGAAAAAATTAAACAATATTTAATGTTCATTTGCGTTCGTTCATGTTCATTTTTTATTTTAACAAACAAACACGAACAAGAAATTATGTTTGTTTAGTTGTTCGTGTTCGTTCATTTGTTCGGTTAAAATTAAACGAACGAACATGAACATACCCTCATTCATGTTCGCTCGGTTCGTTTATAGGCCTATCCATCCTTGATGATTAGAGTTTAAAATGATTCTTCCCCTGATATAATTTTTTGTATTATTTTATATACTCTTGTTATTTTGTTTATAATAGTTTACTTTCGTGTTATGATTTGTGTGATTAATTTTAGGGTTAAATGATTATTTTTATTTTTAAAGGTATCTCTTACTATTACTTTGGTATGGAAAAATATTTGGCTTTAGCTCCCGAACTTTTCAATTGTAATGCATATTATCAGTCTATTTTTCATTACAAAAAATCATGTGGCATTCTAGGAACGTGTCATGTAAAGTATAATGTATATTGAATTCGAAAAACTTAAAGAAAACACAAAAATACTTTAAAATAAAAAATCCTCAATTTTTTAAAATATTAGAAAGTGTTTAGATATTCTCTTGAAGTTTTTATATTTAATTTATATTATGTGTCGTGTAGTATATTCCTAGAGTGTCTCATGGATTTTTCCATAACGAAAAAATGAAATGAAATAACATGCATTATAATTAGAAAGTTTAAGATGCAAACTAAATGAAAGAAATTCCCCGATCCTAAAGCCTAAAACCAATGAATTTCGGATGGAAATTGTCTGTCGAGTAAATAAGTAAATATGTTTCTTTTTATGCCCCACACTAAAAATTAAGGTTAGTGTATAGGGAATTAGGGGTAGGGTGTATTTTTTGGGTTGAGTTTAGGGTTTAAGATTTGGAATTTAGGGTTAGGGTTCATAATTTAATTTATTTATGCCTCGTTTGGTACAACAGATGTAAAAGATGTGTGTTGTATTAAATAACAATTGTGTATTAAAAAATGGATGAAAGATGATTGTTACTATATAAGGTTTTTGGTTGTGAAATTTGTGATAAAGTTAAAAGATAAGTGTTATGTATGAATGTACCCTTTTACCCTTAAAACTCTAGCTTTATATTTTCCTTGTTTTGGGACTATTTTGGGGAATAATGCAAACCCAAATAATATTTTGGGTTTTGGGGCACCTTTCGGTATATTTTGAAATCTACGACAAATTCTACAGTGCATGGTGAAGTCGTCACCTGCAGATGGCGACTTGGGTGAAGAAATCATATGCAGGTGGCAACTTTCCCTTGATTTGTAATAGTTTAATATTTTTCCTTATCGATTCAAGACAAAATCAGGGTGAAGTCGTCACATGCAGATGGCGTCTTCACCTAAGTCGCCATCTGCAGGTGGCGACTTCACCCTGCACTATAGAATTTGCCGTAGATTTCAAAATATACCTAAAGGTGCCCTATTTTCCCAAATATTCAATCCATTTGGATTATATATCCAACGAAGCCCTTGTTTTGACATTGATTATTACATTATTTTTAGGGTTTAGGTGTAACACCTCATTTACCGTATTCGATTACAGAATATGAGTCAGAGATGTCAAAGAAAAATAACATATTTTTATTCAAAAATTCTATAAATTTAAAACCTTTAAAAATATTTAAAATTAACTTGTACACAAAATCAGAGCTCCTTTACTTTACGAAAAATAAATTAACTATTTGATAAATAACAGACTTTAAAAAAATACACAAATTTATCTTATTTATACATGCCACTAAAATTAATTAAAAACCTCAAGTAGGATGTCATTACTAAAGTAGCTTGATGAAAAATTTATGAACTTGATGCATTGCCTTACACCTAATGTCTCGAACAACCTACGTGTGCACAGGAAAAACACACGCTAAGTACGAACTTAGTGAGACATTATAAGGTAATCATAAAATTAAATAATAATCAGTCTTTAAGTATAACATAGTATAAACAATTCCCTTATAAAACTATTTCAAATCAATATTGCTTTAAAGCAAAGATGAAATATTTATGAATATATTTGTAAAAGTTCTTTTATAACAATAGCCCAAGAAATACGTATAGAGAGAAACTAAGTATACGAGATCGTGTACTCCCAGAGTATTAGCCATTTCCCCTAAGGAGAAAGCAAACATTACATTAATACAAGCTCATTGTGCTCATAGAGCGCTAGTCATGTAACCCCCTCGACCCGACCTAGTCCCAAGACCAAACCGAGCGAGCTACATTAGGTTTACCGAAGTAAACCAAGAAGATAAAACCCGAAATACGTCCATTTTTTTTCCTTTTATCTTATCTAGATGTAAAATTATTAACCTACATGTACATACAGATCTCTGGTGAAAACCCAACTCAATCGGGTGTCGAATTGACATCCAATTGATCACATTTGCGATTTAGGGACCATATTGCAATTTCAGAAAACTACAGGGTCTTAGCTCACTTTTATATTACCAACCTTTAATTAAGCCGTTTTCATGCTCACATGTTAAAAATCAAGTCAAAAAGATCATCCAATCACATTTAATTGCATCCACAATATTTAGGGACCAAAACGTAAGAAAACAGAACTTCAAAAGATTCCAAATAACCAAACTAACTACCACCGCACCGGTACGGACAAGGGTGTTTCGATACGTCTTCATTGTTTTAAAACCCTAAAATTCCAGTAGCCAAACTCATTCCGATACGCCCTTGCTAATCAAAACACCCTTCATGAAAACACTGTACAATATCGAAACACCTCCCCGAGTACCGAAACACTGGCCAAAATTTGCCTAGACCCATACCGAAATAGTTGCCTATGTACCGGTACGCTAAGCCTTAAATGGCTTACTCGTACCGAAATAGGAACACCCATACCGGTACGCCTGGACCTGAAATGTCAATTTTTGCTGGTTTAACATGCTTTTGAACATTCCAAAACATCCTAACATGCCCCTAACACACATCCAACATATTCAAGGATCGGACCACATGAAGACAACCTAATTTCAACATCCATTCAAGGCATTATGCTTCAAATGTAAATCTAGAGGCATGCTTCCTAGAAAACCAATCAAGCAAAGCATGAAACTTTAAACCATCAACACAAACAATCAATAATGGCCATTTACAAACCAAGAGCAACAAAACAAACTTGCTCACACAGGGTGTTTAACAAAACACCTCCCAAAACAACAACGGAACCCCCATTGCCCTTATTACTTATAGTCTATACCAAAAACATACTTTGGTTATCAAGTCTTGTTGTAATCCCTTGCTTCCCGCTGCCTTCCAAGCTTTTAATTCTCTGCATTGATGGACAAGGAGAGCGTAAGCACACTAAGCTTAGTGAGGAGTGCTAAAAAACAACACAACATCAATGCATTAAAACCACTTCTCAACATTACATTGACATCTCATTTCAATCATCTTTTAAAACACTATCATGGCTTGAAAACCATGCACTTAACATCTTTGAAAACCAGCATATTAACCCATATGCAACATGTATCATTAACCAATAGCAAATCCCATTGCTAAACCTCAATTTAAGCCTTCCCATGCATAATGACCATATGCAAAGCTTAAAGAGTAAACATGTATAAATTCCATTGTACAACATAAACCATTTCAATAATACATCAACAATTATATTGGCTACCAAGTGATCATTAACCAAGCTCCTTTACCAAAATAGTTCATCGAATACACGGATTCAACAAGTTTTCTCCCAACACTTCAAGCCATCTCAACCGGAATAGCAATACAATCACAATCGTGGTACATTACAACCGGGTACACTTTCAACCCACGGGGACACCAACCCCACTCATCGGTTAGATGCTTAACCCACTAACGGGAGTTTACAGTAATGTATAACCCCTTTACCGTTAGGGTACTTGGATGGAGTTTTCGGTACACGGATCTAAACCCCTCAACATCCAAGGTGACTTATTATAGTGCACTATCAATCCTATGGCCGGCCAAATATATCCGATAACAATTTTAAAACTAAATCACTTGCCAATATAATTAACCATTTACCTCACTATTTTTAACAAGCATTAACCAAACCAATTTTCCAAACCAACAACCATGCTTTAAAACACAAGTATAAACCATATACTTACAAGGATCACTTACCATGTGCGTCATTCAGCATTTCATGCTTAAAAATAGTATCTCAAATACTCTAAATCATGCTTAAACAGTAGGTACAATGTAAATCAAAACAAGTACATAAAAATCATTTTACACTAGCACGACTGAGAGAGAAAACCACATTTTACTTACTTTCGAGTTTAAACCAGCATTTCAAGCTCAGTTTAAACTCCCATAAACCTCCTTTAAAACATTCCAAAGCTAGAATCCACGTTTTCACTCACCAATATGCTAACCCTCGATTTGCCGACGCGAAATCAAGCGTCTGAAGCCTCCAAAGCTTCACCGATCACTTCCGGATCAACCTCTCATGTTTTAATCACATTACAACAGAGGATTAATACATCTCAATGCATTCAAAACTCTGCAACAAAAAATCCTCACGGACTTCCACAATCCTCCCAAAATTACCCAACCACAACAACCGAAACCATCATCTAATCCTTTCCAAACACAATCCAACCACAATCTAACAATCTAACACTTCCATAATCATCAATTAACACTTAAAAATAGGATTAATTTATCCAAATACTTCCAGCAATTACACAGCCACCACAACTCTACAAAAACACAAATCTAACAACCTTAACAACTAGGGATTCAAGAGTTTCAGGATTCCTTTGTTAAAAACAACTTATCAACACCATAATACGTCCAAAATATGATTAAAACCAACCTCAACACTGGAAAAATAGATCCAATTCGGATCTTTCACTATTTCATCAAATTTACCCAATTAAATCAATTACTCATTACAAAATCATAAAATCAGATTATAAACCATAAATCATGGATCAAATACTTGAAATATCAATAAAGAACCATTCAATAGAGGAGAAAATGAACCTTACCTCTATTGTGTGATTTCTCCCTCAATTGGTTGATTAAAGCTAGGAAAACACAAGATTTCAATAAGATTTTGTAAATCAAAGATAAAGAATCATTTACAAATCAAGAAATTAAGAAAACAAGACTCTCACCTCTGCGATTTGATGAAATAAAAGTGTTTGGCAGAAAAGAAGTGGAGAGAAAAAGTTAAGAGAAAAGTTACGTGAAATTTCTTTTAATCCAATAACTAACTTTTTAATGACAAAACTCTTTTAATTATCTTTAAAACACATGTTAAAATATCTTAATAGGAGGGAGAAACCATCAGCCAAAACATGGTAATATTAGTTCCTTAAGGATTCTAAAAATTTAATCCTTTTCATTTTAGTCACCTTTAAAAATAGTTTTCAAAAATTACATTTTGGTCACTTACCAAAAATGTCACCCTTCCAAAACCCATTTTCGAAAATTGTTTTCACCAATGTTAATCATATATTAAAATATGATTTTTAACCATTTTCCATATTTTTATCTTACCGGAAAATATTTACTCCTGAATCCGACTCGAATCCCTAACCCGGTCCACTGGACCGTCTAACAAGCCACAGAACCGCTAGGCCCAAAATCGGGGCATTACAAATCTCCCCCACTTAAGAAATTTCATCCTCGAAATTTTACTTGGAGAAAACAGGTTCGGAAACTGTTCCAACATATCCAACTTGCTTTCCCACGTGGCCTCCTCAACACCGCGGTGCCTCCACAACACCTTAACAAGCTTTATCGTCTTGCCACGCAAAACCTTACTACTGGTATCAAGAACCTCTACTGGTTCCTCATTATAAGATAGATCTGGCCTCAACTCAATATCCTCCACCGGCATAACATGCGAGGGATCCGACCGATACCTTCGCAACATCGAAACATGAAATACATCATGAATCCTCTCCAACTCAAGAGGTAACCTCAAACGGTAAGCAACAGGACCCACATGCTCAACAACCTCGTATGGTCTAATAAACCTCGGGCTAGGCTTCTCTTTTCGCCCAAAACGCATCATCTTCTTCCAAGGCGATACCTTCAAAAACACTCAGTCACCAACAACATACTCCACATCCCTACGCTTCAAATCTGCGTAGGATTTCTGACGATCCGAAGCTGCTCTCAAATGCTCACACATCAACTTCACTTTCTCGTTTGCGCCTTTCAATACATTAGGGGAAAGATGCTTGTCCCCAACTTTAGCCCAACACACGGGCGTACAACACTTTCTACTATACAACGCCTCGTACGGTGTCATCTGTATACTAGCCTGATAACTGTTATTATAAGCAAAATCTACCAAAGGTAACTATTTTTTCCACGTTCCATAGAACTCAATGATACAACATCTCAACATATCCTCTAAAACCTGAATCACACACTACGACTGACCATCCGTCTGAGGATGAAACGAAGTGCTGAAATTCAGCCGAGTTCCCAACGTACGATGCAAGCACACCCAAAACCTTGCTTTGAAACGCGGATCTCTATCCGAAACTATGGACTTGGGCACCCCGCGCAAATGCACAATCTCAGAGATGTACATATCAACCAACGTATCCAAGGTATACGTCGTATGCACTGGCACAAAATGCGCACACTTCGTAAACCGATCAACAATCACCCAAATGGAATATGTTTTGGTCAGCGTCAAAGGCAACCCAGACACAAAATCCATGGTGATTCTTTCCCACTTTCATTCTTGTATGCTCAACGGTTGCAACAACCCGGAAGGAAACTGATGCTCAGCCGTTACCCGCTAACAAACCATGCATCGAGCAACAAAATCAACCAATCTTTCTTTAGTCCAACCCAATAGTACTCTTCCTTCAAACCACGATACATCTTAGTACTACCGGGATGCATAGCAAAAGGACTAGCATGCACTCCGGTCAGAATGGTATGCCTCAACTCTTCATCTTCAGGCACAACAATTTGACCTTTAAAACACAACATTTCGTCATAATTAAAATGAAAATTCGTAGGTTTCCTATCCATGATGTCCTTCACATACGGCACCAAACTCTCATCATGCGGTTGTCTCTCCTTAATCAACTGTGACAATGACAGTTTTACTCGCAACTGAGCTATCAACCCACTATCACACGTCACACTCAGCAGATCGAACATAGCTCTCAACTCCACAACAACCTTTCTACTCAAAGCATCAGCCACAACGTTAGCTTTGCTCGGATGATACTCAATAGAAAAATCATAATCCTTAAGCAACTCCAACCACCTCCGTTGCCTAAGATTCAAATCCTTCTGGGACATCAGATACTTTAAACTTTTATGATCTGTATAAACCACACATTTCTCACGATAAAGGTAATGCCTCCAGATTTTTAAGGAAAACACAACTGCGACAAGCTCAAGATCATGAGTAGGGTAATTACGTTCATGCACCTTCAGCTGTCTAGATGCATACGCAACTACCTTACCCTCCTGTATCAACACGCAACTGAACCCAACATAGGACGCATCACTATAAACAACGAACTCTTTTCCTGATTCGGAATGAACCAAGACTGGACCTCACGTCAAAGCTTCCTTTAATCTTTCAAAAGCCCACTACCTATCATCCGTCCACTTAAAACTAACATTCTTCTGCAACAACTTGATTAAAGGAGTAGCTAAACTGGAGAACCCCTCAACAAACCTATGATAATAACCCACCAAACCAAGGAAACTCCGAACTTCTGACACAGATTTAGGCACCTTCCAACTCACCACCGCCTCAATCTTGTGCGGATCAACACGAATTCCCTCGGCCGACACAACATGTCCAAGGAAAACAACCTTAATAAGATAAAACTCACATTTTCTTAACTTGGCATACAACTGATTAGCCAACAACATCTGAAGCACAATCCACAAATGTCCATCATGATCCTCCTTGGTGCGAGAGTACACAAGATATTGTCGATAAACACAACCACAAACTGGTCTAAAAACTCATGGAACACACGATTCATCATGTCCATGAAAGTAGCCAGTGCATTGGTCAAACCAAATGGCATCACCAAAAACTTATAATGCCCATACCTCATACGAAAAGTTATCTTAGGCATATCTACATCCTTAAATTTCAACTGATAGTGCCCAGACCTCAAATCTATCTTAGAAAACACCGAGGCACCTCTGAACTGATCAAAAAAATCATCTATCTGTGGAAAAGGATACTTGTTCTTTATCGTCCACTTATTCAATTGACGATAGTCTATACACATTCGTAACGTGCCATCATTCTTCTTTACAAACAACACCGGTGCACCCCACGGTGAAATACTAGGTCTAATAAAACCTCGATCAAGCAACTCCTGCAGTTGCGTCTTCAACTCCTTTAACTCCTTCAGGGCCATGCGATATAGAGAAATAGACACTAGTGCCGTATCCACAAAAACCTTGATGCCAAACTCAACCTCACGGTCTGGTGGTAACCCCGGCAACTCTTTCGAAAAAACACCCAGAAACTCACATACAGTGTGAATATCTTGCACCCTTAACTATTTCAAGCTAGGATTCATAATATAGGCCAAGAAAGCCTAACATCTAGAATCCATCATTCGACTCGCTTCCAAAGCTGAAACAAGTTTAGACAAGAACTTAGCATTCTCACCAACAACTACCACCTCAAAATCATCTGATAACCTCAAGGATATCCGTTTGGTCTCAAAATCCACCACAGCCCTGTGTTCGATTAACCAATCCATACCCAAAATCACATCGAAACCATGAAATGGCAACTTCATCAAGTCCACGGCAAACTCATGTCCCTAAACTATCAATGGACACCTACGATACAACCTCCTAACCACGACTGTCTCCCTAAGAGAACTAGTCACTCTAACACCCACATTAAGAATTTCAACAGGTATATCAAGCAACTATGCATGCTTACTCAAGATGTATGAATGGGTAAAACCGGAATCAACCAACGAATACAACGACAAAGACTGTAAAGAGAATGTACCTGCAATCACATCGGTGTCATTGCGACCTTCTCGGTGCGCATACACCCTCGCCAGTCCACCTCTCTTAGGCTGGATAGCAACGGTATGAGCCACAGTCCTCTGCCCATTATCTCTGCGCTAAAACGGTCTACGACAATGACCATAGCCTCTATACGGAGCAACAACACGTGCAACATCCTGCCTACCTCCAGTCAACGAAAGACAATCACGTCTCAGATGGTCGCTAGACCCACAACTCCAACAAGCATTGGCCACAACAGGCGTAGGTGTCTGACCCTCCCTGGCCAAACACGGACAATCTCGCCTTAAATGATATTGGGATCCACAAGCCCAACAAGTGTTCAATGGAGCTCTAACCCAGGCACCCTGCCCCTGGACTCCACGTCTAACAACACCTCTGCCACGCCTCGGCCCTAGGCAAAACCTCTGATCACGGTGTCTCTTGGCCTGACCACCACCAAAACTAGAATCAACCGCTCTCTTACCAAAGCTAAAGCCCCGAGACCAGAAGCCATACCCAAATTCTGCTCAACATCCTTAGCTCGCGAAACCAACACATCAAAATCTATGTAATCAGCAGCGAGCATGTATGTCTTGACCTCCTACACAAGCCCGTAGCGAAAATGATCACATCGCGTACGCTCGTCAGGAACTAACTTAGGTGCATACTGGCTCAACCTCACAAACTGCACCTCGTACTCAACAATGGACATACTGCCCTGCACCAAAGCCATAAACTCACGCTTCCTATCGTCTTGATATTAGACTCCAGTTACTTCTTTCGGAATGCACCACAAAATAACTCCCAGGTTACATCCTCAGTCATCATACTGGATATCATGGTAGTCCACTCGTATACGAATCACCCTGTAACAAGAACACATCATAGCCCTACTTACGGGCATCATAACAGCCCATGTGGCCTAGTATCCTCTAAGTATTGGCCAACCATCCTCAGAAGCCTCAGGTGACAAACCTCAAAACTCAACTCCGCCCAAACTACGAAGATGTTCTAGCAGCAAACCCTGCCCAACTACTGGTGGTGCCTGCACATGAACACCTGCAACTGCTGCCTGAAAAACACTGGTCATGGCCTGTATCAACGACGCCATATCACCCATCCCTGGCCCAGCTGGCGCAGGTGGTGCTTGCTCCACTACCTCCGGTGGAATAGGTAGGGGCGGTGGCAACCCTCCAAGAGGTATAACACTCTCCTCGATTTCCTGCCCAGTGGCAGCAGTAATCATACTAGATTGCAACTCTCTCCTCGGTCCCATCGTGCTAATAATATATCTGAGACATGATAATCATTCAAATACAAAACAATTAGGCCAGCTTCAAGCAAGGATCAAAGACTTCCATTTCAAAATCATAACATTTCAGACTATAATAATAAGGCAATGGGTTTCCCAAATTTCCCCCAACATGTCATACAACAACCACCGTGCATATTATAATCACCGTGCATAACAAACATCAGATAACAACTCACAATAACATCACAAAAATCAAGCCAACTCCTAACTATCGCAAACCTGTCTCCGATACCACCAAATGTAACCCCCTCGACCCGGCCTAGTCGCAAGACCGAACCCAGCGAGCTATATTAGGTTTATCGAAGTAAACCAAGAAGATAAAACCTGAAACACGTCTATTTTTTTCATTTTATCTTATCAAGATGCAAAATTATTAACCTACATGTACATACAGATCTCTGGTGAAAACCTAACTTAATCGGGTGTCGAATTGACATCTAATTGATCACATTTGCGATTTAGAGACTATATTGCAATTTCATAAAACTACAGGGTCTTAGCTCACTTTTATATTACCAACCTTTAATTAAGCAGGTTTTATGGTCACATGTTAAAAATCAACTCAAAAAGATCATCCAATCTCATTCAATTGTATCCACAACTTTCAGGGACCAAAACGTAAGAAAACAAAACTTCAGAAGATTCCAAATAACCAAATTAACTACCACCGTATCATTACGGACAAGGGTGTTTCGGTACGCCTTTATTGTTTTAAAACCTCAGAATTCCAATAGCCAAAACTCATTTCGATACGCACCGTTATGGACAAAGGTGTTTCGGTACACCTTCATTGTTTTAAAACCCTAGAATTCCAATAGCCAAAACTCGTTCCGATACACCCCCGCGTATCGAAACGCCCTTTATAAAAACACTATACCGTATCAAAATGCCTCCCTGAGTACCGAAACACACGCCTCCTCGAGTACCGAAACACTGGAATAAATTTGCCTAGACTCGTACCAAAATAGTTGCCCGCGTACTGGTACGCTAAGCCTGAAATGGCTTACTCGTACAGAAATAGGAACACCCATATCGGTACGCTTGAAGCTGAAATGTCCATTTATTGTGGTTTAACATACTTTTGAACATTCCAAAACATCATAACATGCCCCTAAAACACATTCAAGATATTCAAGGATCAAACCACACCAAGACAACCTAATTTCAACATCCATTCAAGGCATTATACTTCAAATGCAAATCTAAAGGCATGCTTCCTAGAAAACAAATCAAGCAAAGCATGAAACTTCAAACCATCACCACAAACAATCAATAATAGTCATTTACAAACCAAGAGAAACAAAACAAACTTGCTCACATAGGGAGTTTAACAATAACAACAATGAAACCCCCATTGCCCTTATTACTTATAGTCTATACCAAAATCATACTTTGGTTATCAAGTCTTGTTGTGATCCCTTCCTTCCCACTCCCTTCCAAGCTTTTAATTATTTGCATTGATGGACAAGGAGAGCGTAAGCATACTAGGCTTAGTGAGGAGTGCTCAAAAACAACACACCATCAATGCATTAAACCACTTCTCAACATTACATTGAAATCTCATTTCAATCATCTTTTAAAACACTATCATGCCTTGAAAACCATGCACTTAACATATTTAAAAACCAGCATATTAACCCATATGCAACATGTATCATTAACCAACAGCAAATCCCATTACTAAACCTCAATTTAAGCATTCCCATGCATAACGACCATATGCAAAACATAAAGAGTAAACATGTAAAAACTCCATTATACAACATAAACTATTTCAATAATACATCAACAATTATATTGGCTCACAAGTGATCATTAACCAACTTCCTTTACCAAAATAGTTCATCGGATACACGGATTCAACAAGTGTTCTCCCAACACTTTAAGCCATCTCAACCTGAATAGCGATACAATCACAATCGTGGTACATTACAATCGGGTACACTTTCAACCCATGGGGACACCAACTCCACTCATCGGTTAGATGCTTAACCCACTAACAGGAGTTTACGGTACTGTATAACCCCTCTACCGTTAGGGTACTTGGATGGAGTTTTCGGTACACGGATCTAAACCCCTTAACATCCAAGGCGACTTATTATAGTGCACTATCAATCCTATGGCTGGCCAACTATATCCGATAATAATTTTAAAACCACATCACTTGCCAATATAATTAACCATTTACCTCACTGTTTTTAACGAGCATTAACCAAACCAATTTTCCAAACCAACAACCATGCTTTAAAACACAAGTATAAACGATATACTTACAAGGATCACTTACCATGTCATCCTTCAGCATTTCATGCTTAAAAAGAGTATTTCAAATACTCTAAACCATGCTTAAACAGTAGGTACAATGTAAATCAAAACAAGTGCATAAAAATCATTTTACACTAGCACGACCAAGAGATAAAACCACATTTTACTTACTTTTGAGTTTAAACCAGCGTTTCAAGCTCAGTTTATACTCTCATAAACCACCTTTAAAACATTCCAAAGCTGGAATCAATGTTCTCACTCACCGATACGCGAAACCTCGATTCGCCGACGCGAAATCAAGCGTTTGAAGCCTTTAAAGCTTCACCGATCGCTTCTGGGTCAACCTCCCCTCTTTTAATCACATTACAACAGAGGATTAATGCATCTCAATGCTTTCAAAACACTGCAACAACAAATCCTCACGAATTTCTATAATCCTCCCTAAATTACCCAACCACAACAACTGAAACCATCATTTAATCCTTTCCAAACATAACCCAGCCACAATCTAACAATCTAACACTTTCTTAATCATCAATTAGCACTTAAAATAGGATTAATTCATCCAAATACTTCCAGCAATTACACAACCACCGCAACTCCACAAAAACACAAATCTAACAACCTTAACAACTAGGGATTCAAGAGATTCGAGATTCCTTTGTTAAAAACAACTTATCAACACCATAATACATCCAAAATATGATTAAAACCAACCTCAGCACTGGAAAAACAGATCCAATTCAGATCTTTCACTATTTCATCAAATTTACCCAATTAAATCAATTACTTATTACAAAATCATAAAATCAGACTATAAACTATAAATCAAGGATCAAATACTTGGGAATATCAATAATGAACCATTCAATAGAGGAGAAAACAAACCTTACCTCTATTGTGTGATTTCTCCCTCAATTGGTGTATTAAAGCTAGGAAAACACAAGATTTCAAGAAGGTTTTGTAAATCAAAGATCAAGATTCATTTACAAATCAAAAATTAAGAAAACAAGACTTTCACCTCTGTGATTTGATGAAAATAAGAGTGTTTGGCAGAAAAGAAGTGGAGAGAAAAGTTACGCGAAATTTCTTTTAATCCAATAACTAACTTTTTAATGACAAAACTCTTTTAATTATCTTTAAAACACGTGTTAAACTATCTTAATTGGAGGGAGAAACCATCAACCAAAACATGGTAATATAGCTCCTTAAGGATTCTAACAATTTGATACTTTTCATTTTAGTCACCTTTAAAAATAGTTTTCAAAAATTACATTTTGGTCACTTACCAAAAATGTCACCCTTCCAAAACCCATTCTCCAAAATGGTATTCACCAATATTAATCATATATTAAAATATGATTTTCCCATTTTCCATATTTTTATCTTACCGAAAAATATTTACTCCTGAATCCGACTCAAATCCCTAACCCGGTCCATTGGACCGTCTAACAAGCCGCAGAACCGCTAGGCCCAAAATCGGGGCGTTACATGTCACCGAAGTGACTGTAGTCCCATACTACTAGATCCGAAGATTAATGCATTCCCAGAATGCTAGCCACCATGTGGCAAGTGTAGCTACAATGCAGTCCCAGACTACTAGTCTCTTATGGCATGCCACTATACTGTAACTCTCATGGTAATCTTGGGCAATAAAACAATACCATTACCTTTGCAATATATCATTTTATATATGGTAAAAAAAATCTCATCATCGATTAATCAAAATAATAGAGAAGTTCTTACTCCATTATACCATAATTCAATTTGTAGCAATCATCAATATATGATAATAAAATTATCGTAAACAAAACATAATAAGGCAGTTCATACCCTATCATGTACAAAACCATCTCTTTTTGCTTGTGAAAATATTATATTTTACACATAAAAATCAATATTAATTATATCTGAAATCACTCCGATAACATAATTATCTATATATGATAATAATAATTATCATAAGCAAAACACAATAGGGCAGTTCATACCCCATCATGTACCAAAAATTTACTTTATGCCTGTGAAAATATCATATTTCATATGAAAACCAATATTATTAATTTGATAAAAGCATATAGGTCGACATGTCGCAAGCCTTCCTAAATACATTTTAAAATAGATAAATGCACTCACCTTGACACTTCTTATCCCAAACTAAAATGCATGTATTAAGAGAACTTCAAGCTTGGTCATTGCTTTATCTACTGAATTTCCGATTTCTCGTGTTTACTTGAATGCTGCACATTCATCCCTTACATGCACAAATTAATAACACCAATAAGGTACTTATTTTATAATCTGTCAGTCGGTGCTACCTTCAAAGAAATATTTATATAAAATAATCTACAACTCAAAATTCGATTCTTTTTTTGTGACAAAAACTAGATTTGATAAGTTTTTCAACCATATAAACTAATAGCCCAAATTCAACTCGTACGATTTATTACGAATTTTCAAAGTTGAATTCTAGTGCTGAATTTTAGAGCAGACTGCTACTCTGTTTTCTGACCTTTCGTCACCTAAAAATTCATATCATTTGATATCCCAATCAAAATCAGTCACCGTTTGTTTTAAACAAAACTAGACTGAACCAAGAATACAGTCGCATTTGGCTTACTTCCTAATTATTTTTATGGAATTTTTGGTGAATTTTCAAACTAACTTCCAAAGACTAAAATTCTGGGCAGATTTCATAATTCACATCTTTAGCATCCTTTAACCATTCCAACACCTCAAATTAACCTTTAATTATATTGTTTCAACATTTTCCTTTCATGAAACTCTAAATTCAACTTGAATCCTTAAACCCCAAATTAGACCCTAATTAATCAAATGATATTCCATCAAGAACACATCAATTTAAACTTCAATCAAGCATGGGAATGATAGAACATCACATAACAATCCTAACTCATTGGAATCCTTAAACCCTAAATTATCTCTCCTCAAAATTTAAGAGTTATCTTCAACTATTCCATGAATATCTTATACCAAATGAAAGAGAATTCAATGAAGAACAAATTTGATTTCATGAACTACTCTTGAATCTAACTCTAAATGCTTGAAATTTGAACTTGAAATTTTGTTCTCCCTTATCTAAACCTCACGTCCATGGAAGAAAGATGAAACAAAATTTCACACTTTTCTTTTCTTTATTTTCAGGCCAAATGGCATTATTTAATCATATTTAATAAAATATCTACTTAATAGTCAAATGACTATTTTACCCTTGATATCCAATGCTCCAAAGCTTACCACTTGTCAAGATATTCATCCAATGGTAAAAAATAAACCAATAAGTTGGTATTTACCAATTTTGCCCTTATAATTTTCCAAAATTACAATCTTGCCATTATTCATCTAACGACTCATATTTAACATGGAAAATCAACTTAAATCCAATGGTCCATGTTAATTCCTTCCAAATTAAGGCATGGAAAAGATATTAATAATCTTCCCTTATCATCTAACAAAATATCTCAAATATTCGATTCGATCCGATTATCCGAATTTTTCTCGAACTTAACCCTTTTATAGCTTTTAACACAAATTTTGTACGAAAAATTTGAGTAACACGAAAAAGTCATTCTTGGGGGTAAACTATTCATTTATGAGACTAAAATACATAACTTTTGAAAATGAAAATTTAGTCTCTGATCTTTTTCCTAAGTTTATACTTTAGCCACCAAACTTTCATTTTATTCATTTTGGTTTCTAGCCAAAATTTTGAGGTATTACAATTCTCCCCTTTAAGAAAATCCGTCCTCGAATTTTAGCACATACATGTTAATTCTCTAATGAATCTCCCATATGGCTTCTACCACTTTGTGATTCTTTCACGAATCTTTTACTATAGAAATTTCTTTTATTTCTCAATTCTTTGACTCTATAAGCCATGTTCTTTGTTGGTTCCTGTTCATAAGTGAAATTTAATTGAATTTCAACCCTTTTTTGGTATTATGATATGTGAAGAATCAAATCGACACTTCAAAAGCATCGACATATAGCAGACATCATGGATTTTAATTCTTCTTCGAAACCTAATATAGGTCAATGAATCGTAGTCTAAGCTTTACTTTTGGTCTGAACCATAACACCTTCTTCCAAGGTGAAACTTTTAAAGAATACTTTATCCTTAACTTCATATTAAATATATTTTCTTTCAAGATCAACATATAATTTCCATCATTCTAAAGCAATTATAAAATTGCTTCGAACCATTCTTACTTTATTCTCCGCATCCCAAACTGAATCAGATCCAATCACCTTTTAGTTCTCTTTTTAACTCATTATCATCGGGAAAATAAATTACCCTTGATAATATGAACATCCTTTAGACTTAACATCAAAGTCTTTAATTTTCCCTATTTACCTTATTGAATTTTTTCCAAGCATATCTTTTCTTTCATCTGTAAAACTTTGATCCGATTTGTCAAAGTAGGCTTAATATGAAGATGTGTAATCAATACACTATTCTCTTCCAAAGATAATTGGACATTTAATGCTTATAAGGCAAAGAAAGTCTTTTAGCTAAATACATCAACCACTATTTTAGTCTTATTACATTAATACACATCCCAAAATAGTATGTGACATATCATTAAATAACATGGAATCCTTATTAACTTTAGATTGTATTAATACTAGTGCTACCATATTAACTTTCTTAGGATCTACTCATATCCTTTTTGTTGAGACAATGTGACATGGAGATGCAACTTGAATTAATCAAATTCACATTTGGGTAACTTTGCATATAACTACCTTTTCCACAAGGCCTGTAGCACTATTCGTAATTGTTTATCAACTTCTTCTTTCATATTACACTTCTAAAAAAGTCATCTTTATACTCGATTAATAACTATTATTATAAGAAATTTCATCTAATGGCACATACTTTTTCCAAGAGCCTTCAAACTCAATCAAATAAAAAATATACATATCATTCAAAATCTAAACTAACCTTTCAGATTGTTTGTCATTCTATGGATGCAAAATAGTGTTAAAATTTATGTCGAGTCCCTCATGCCTTATGCAAGGAACTCTAAAATCTAGAGATAACTTTGGATCTTAATCACACACAATGAAAATTGGTACATCACGTAACTTCACAATATTTCAAATTTAGAGCTCAACATATTTATTCATTACAGATTTATTCAATCTGACCACAATCACTCAAATCAAATCATTTTTACTTGGTATCATTGATAACCTAGTTACAAAATCCATCATAATTCTTTTCCACTTCCACTAGGGGAATGTAAATATGTTACCACATTTCTGATGGTACTTGATGTTTTGCTTCCAGTTGCTAGCATGTTAAGCATGTAGCCATAAATTAAGTTACTGTATTTTTTATATATGGCCATCAATGTTTGCTCTTCAGATCTAGATACATCCTATTCCCTTTTGTGCATTGACAATGGACTGTAGTGTTCTTTACTAAGACGTTCTAGTTTTCCCTCATTATCATGAAGACATAATATTTTCCTCAAACATCCGACATACTTAACTTTGAAGTCTTTATTTTCACCATTTTCAATTTGTTTTAACCCTGACAACTTTTTTTCATCTTTTAACTGAAAATCTTTAATCCGAACCAAATTAATAGGTCTAAGCTGAAGTTCTGTAATTAACATGTCATTCTTTTCAATTACAGTTGCACATTCATTACTCTTAAAGTAGAGAATATCTTTCAACTAAGTGCATTGGCTACTATATTGGCCTTACCAAGATAGTAGTCAATTGCAACATCATAATCCTTGAGGAGTTCTATCTACTGTAGGTTCTGATCCTTTTTGGTTCATCAAGCATTTTTTAAAGTTTATAATCCCGACATAACATCATTCACCATATAAATGATGACACCATTTTTAAAGCATATACAATTGTATCTAACTCTAGGTCATGAGTCGAATAATTTATCTCATGAATCTTGAGTTGCCATGATGCACATGCCACTAATTTGCCCCTTTTTATCCGTACGTCTCTCAATCTATTATGGGAAACATCACTATAGAGTGTAAAGCCTCTCTATACTAACACTAGAGCTTCTGTCAGAATCCATTTTTTTTAATCCAATCAAATTCCATCGGTCTCTACAATATAGGCTAAAAATGCAACTTCGGATATCCGAAATTCATATTTAGACAACCTCAAATATCTAGAATCTATACTTGAACAACTTGGCATACAATTTTTTTCTTGTAAAATCCGTAATACCACCCGAAACTATAAATCATAATCTTCCCTAGTCTTTAGGTACTTAAAATATATCATTATTGACTATCACGACAAACTGATCCGAATACGATTAGAACACTCTATTTATCAAATCCATGAATGCTGCTGGAGCATTAGGATGGCCAATAAGGCACCATTACGAACTCATAGTGCCCAGATCATTTCTTGAAAACAATTTTTAAGAATATTCTCCTCCTTGACCTTCAATTGATGTACTTCGAATGAAGATTAATTTTGGAAAACACTTCTGCTTCATTCAATTGATTGAAGGGATCATCAATCTACAACATAAATGATCTATTCTTTAATACCACTTTATTTATTTAAAGATAATCAATACATAATCTTATCGAACCATTTTTCTTTTTCACAAACATTACTAAAATTCCCCAAGGTAATATATTAAGTCGTATAGAACTTCAATCCCATATTTAATGTAACCGAACCTTTAACTCTCGTATCTCTGTAAGAGCCATTTTGTACAGTACCTTTGATATAAGTTCAGTGCTAGAGAAAACCTAAATATTGAATTTCATTTCACGATCAGATGGTAACCCTCGCAATTCTTCAGGGAACACATCCTGTTATTCATTGATAGTTAAGATACTTTCCAAGTTCACCTTTGAATACTTATATATTCACAACATAAGCTAGAAAGTTCTTACATCCTTGTGATAGCAGTTTCCAAAAAATACTACTAAACCACATTGATCAGAAAAAAATTGATTTTTCCCTCATCATTACAATCTTCAAACGTTTTAGTTCCTTCCAGAACTATTCATTTCAATCAAAAATTTATAAGAAGCAACTCCATTAAGCTTACTAAAATTCGATTTCTTTGAATTAATATCGAGTAATACTTACAGATTTAAATTACTCTTTTTCTATGTCCCAAGAGATAAGTTACTATTACATCGAGCTTTCGCTGATCATCACAACGAAGCCCCTTTAAGACTTCCTAGCTCTCTAGCAAGTTTAAGGAACTTGGGGTTGAATTTCATTTAAAATCATATCCAAGGTTCGAAATAATAAACCTTGTTTTAGCTAGGCATTTCCAACTACACCAGCACATTAACATCGTATTAAGAGGAAAGCGGTTAATAATTAACCTTGTTACTACTTTTATGGGCCTTATTTCTTTTTACCCAACTATTCGATCGCTCTACGCAATCTTTCAACTTCGGACATCTATAACTTTACACAATCAATTCAATAAGCAGTTGCATCAAGTCACTCAAGCATCAATACAGTAATCATGACATCCTAGTGGCATGTATACACTTACTGACTGATAACAAGCTCGATTTGGATCCAGAACCGGCTAAACTTGTAGCTCTGATACCAATAAATGTAACACCTCATTTACCGTATTTGATTACCGAATATAAATCAGAGATGTCACAGAACAATAACATGATTTTTTATTAAAAAATTCTATAAATTTAAAACCTTTAAATATATTTAAAATTAACTTGTACACAAAATCAAAGCTCTTTTACTTTACGAAAAATAAATTAACTGTTTGATAAATAACAGACTTTGAACCAAAATAGAAAAATTTATCTTATTTATACATGCCACTAAAATTAATTAAAAACCTCAAGTAGGATGTCATTACTGAAGTTGCTTGATAAAATTTTTCTAAACTTGATGCAACGCCTTACACCTAATGTCTCAAACCACCTACGTGTGCACAGGCAAAACATACGCTAAGTACGAACTTAGTGAGACATTATAAGGTAATCATAAAATTAAATAATAATCAGTCTTTAAGTACAACATAGTATAAACAATTCCCTTATAAAACTATTTCAAATCAATATTGCTTTAAAGCAAAGATGAAATATTTATGAATATATTTGTAAAAGTTCTTTTATAACAATAGCCCAAGAAATACGTATAGAGAGAAACTAAGTATACGAGATCATGTACTCTAATAGTACTAGCCATTTCCCCTAAAGAGAAAGGCAGACATTACATTAATACGAGCTTGTTGTGCTCCCAGAGCACTAGTCACCGAAGTGACTGTAGTCCAAGACTACTAGATCCGAAGATCAATGCATTCCCAGAATGCTAGCCACCATGTGGCAAGCGTAGCTACAATGCAGTCCTAGACTGCTAGTCTCTTATGGCATGCCACTATACTGTAACTCTCATGGTAATCTTGGGCAATAAAACAATACCATTACCTTTGCAATATATCATTTTATAGATGGTAAAAAAAAATCTCATCATCGATAAATCAAAATAATAGAGAAGTTCTTGCTCCATTATACCATAATTCATGTTGTAACAATCATCAATATATGATAATAAAATTATCGTAAACAAAATAAGGCAGTTCATGCCCTATCATGTACAAAACCATCTCTTTTTGCTTGTGAAAATATTATATTTCACACATAAAAATCAATATTAATTATATCATAAATCCCTATGGTAACATAATTATCGATATATGATAATAAAAATTATCATAAGCGAAACACAATAGGACATATCATACCCCATCATGTACCAAACATTTACTTTATGCCTGTGAAAAAATCATATTTCATATGAAAACCAATATTATTAATTCGATAAAATCATATAGGTCGATTTGTCACAAGTCTTCCTAAATACGTTTTAAAATAGATAAATGCACTCATCTTGACATTTCTTATCCCAAACTAAAATGCGTGTATTAAGAGAACTTCAAGCTTGTTCATTGCTTTTTCTACTGAATATTCGATTTCTCGTGTTTACTTGAATGCTTCACATTCATCCCTTACATGCACAAATTAATAACACCAATAAGGTACTCATTTTATAATCTGTCAGTTTGTGCTACCTTTAAAGAAATATTTATATAAAATAATCTACAACTCGAAATTCAATTTTGTTTTTCTGACAGAAACTATAGTTGATAAGTTGTTCCACCATATAAACTAATAGCCAAAATTTAACTCGTACGTTTTATGACAAATTTTCAAAGTTGAATTCCAGTGCTGAATTTCAGAGCAGAAACAACTCTATTTTTTGACCTTTCGTCACTTAATTCATATCTTTTGATATCCTGATCAAAATCAGTTACCGTTTGTTTTAAACGAAACTAGACTGAAGCAGGAATACAATGGTATTTGGCTTACTTCCTAATTATTTTTATGGAATTTTTGGTGAATTTTCAAACTAACTTCCAAAGACTAAAATTCTGGGCAGATTTCATAATTCACATCTTTAGCATTCTTTAACCATTCCAACACCTCAAATTAACCTTTAATTATATTGTTCCAATATTTTCCTTTCATGAAAACTCCAAATTCAACTTGAATTCTTAAACCTCAAATTAAACCCTAATTAATCAAATGATATTCCATCAAGAACACATCAATTTCAACTTGAATCAAGCATGAAAATGATAGAACACCATATAACAATACTAGTTTATTGGAATTCCTAAACCCTAAATGATCTCTCCTCAAAATTCAAGAGTTATCTTCAACTATTCCATGATTTTCTTATACCAAATGAAAGAGAATTCAATGAACAATAAATTTGTATTTCATGAACTAACCTTGAATCCAACTCTAAATGCTTAAAATTTGAACTTGATTTTTTTCTCCTTTCTCTAAACCTCACGTCCATGGAAGAAAGATGAAACAAAATTTCACACTTTTCTTTATTATCATGCCAAATGACATTATTTAATCATATTTAATAAAAAACCTCCTTAATAGTCAAATGACTCTTTTACCCTTGATATCCAATGGTCCAAAGCTTACCACTTAAGATATTCATCCAATGGTAAAAAATAAACCAATAAGTTGGTATTTACCAATTTTTTCCCTTATAATTTTCCAAAATTACAATCTTGCCATTATTCATCTAACGACTCATATTTAACATGGAAAATCAACTTAAATCCAATGGTCCATGTTGAATACTTCCAAATTAAGGCAACGAAAAGATATTAATAATCTTGCCTTATCATCTAACAAAATATCCCAAATATTCAATTCGGTTCGATTATCTGAATTTTTCTCGAACTTAACCCTTTTATAGCTTTTAACACAAATTTTGTACGAAAAATTTGAGTAACATGAAAACTTCATTCTTGGGGGTAAACTATTCATTTACAGGATTAAAATACATAACTTTTGAAAATGACAATTTAGTCCCTATACTTTTCCTAAGTTTATACTTTAGCCACCAAACTTTCATTTTATTCATTTTGGTCACTAGCCAAAATTTTGAGGTATTATATTAGGATTTATGGTTATTGTTCAAGCTTTAAGGTTTGGGTTTTTTGTTTTATGGTTTGTTGTTTTAGGTTTATGATTTAGGGTTTAGGGTTTGAAGTATATGGTTTAGGGTTTTAAGTTTGGGGTTTATGGTTTGAGGCTTATGGTTTAGGGTTAAGGGTTTGGAGTTTAGGGTTAGAGGTTGAGTTAGGGTTTGGGGTTTATTATTTAGGGTTTAAGGTTTAGTTTGGGGATCATTGTTTAGGGCTAGGGTTAGCATATTTACAATGGTGTAAATATGTGAAAAATAGTATGGGGGTATAATTGACAAAACTTGCATAAAACTAGCGTGTTAAATAAACATCACCTTCATCCTCGTGATAAATATCACCCAACTTGCGTATAAAATAATACGCCATATTAAATTTTACATCTACCAAACGCACATATAAAAGTAAGTTTCGTAATAGAGATGTATTAAATAATACAACACGCCAATTACAACTCAACCAAACAGGACGTTAGCATTTTTTGTGTAAGACATAGAAATGGGCATAAGATTTTTTTTTCATGAATTTCATATGCAAAGACAATTTGTATGAAATATTTTTAAACAAATTAACTCAACTAATTCCATCTCATCAGTTAAAAAACTAGCAAAAATAATTCCTCTAATATACAATGCAACTAAGAACTAGATGACAAAATATCAAATTAAACCCACGTAAATTTTTTGTCAAATCTCTCAGATGTACACATAATTTTTATTTAACATGTAATATAATTTATAAAGTTAATTATAAATTTAGTTCCATGTTCACAAACCATACTCACCATTACCGTTGTAACATTGTTTTAATTTTCTTTTCACATATACAAATAATTATATATACTGAGTAAGTACACCGTTGAATTGTAAATAGAGTTAATAACTGAGTTAGCTTGGGTTAGGAGAGTTGGTTATGCAGTTGCTTAGTTAGAACTGTCTAACTACATATGTTATATGTACCCTATATAAGGATGTTGAAGCCTTAACTAATAATACACTTGATATTCATCTTTCCAGTATATTCTATGTTTGTTGGTATCAGAAGCTTGAGGTTCTGAAAATTCCGTTTCTCATCACAATGATGAGTCCGTAGATACCGCGGCTAGTGAGTTTTCAAGAAAGGCCAAGATGTTTACCAATAAGAAAGTAAACGTTATTCTGGATGAAGTCAACTTCTTGTTGTGGAAGCATCAAATCTTGCTCACGGTGCGAAGACATAAACTTGAGAGATTGCTGAATGGAGTTTTGAAGGCACCACCAGAGTTTCTAGTTGATGATGATGGGGCAAAGACGGTGAATGAAGTTTATGAGGCGTTTGTCGCTCAGAATAGCTCCCTTGCATCTTGATTGTTGTCAACGATAAGTGCGCATCTTTTGCCTCAAATTGTTGGAGCCGAGATAGCCTCGTCAGTTTGGGATACAGTAACTCAATTCTTTGCAAACAAATCGACTACTTCTGTTATGAGTTTGCATTACAAACTCAGGTCTACCAAGAAAGGGGATGTCAGTATGAGAGTCTATTTGACTCGTGTAAAAAGTGTGTGTGACGCTTTAGCATCTTGTGGCAACCTAGTTTCACAAATGAAGCAAATAGCAAGCATATTGAATGGACTACCAAGGGACTATCAACCCTTCATGGCAGCGATAACATCCAGTAAAGATCTTTTTGTGTTGAATCGTGTTTTTACTCTTTTAATAGATGCTGACATGTTACCTATGAGTGTGAATATTGCTCATAGTTGCAATACTACAAATCACTCTGAAAGTGACAGACCCTATCGACAACAATCCTTCACTAATGGAAGATCTGGTGGATGTGGTCGAGGCCGTATGCGATTACAGTATCAGTTGTGTGGAAAAAATGGTTACTTGGTTGATTGTTGTTGGCGCAGATTTGACCAAGATTTTCCTGGTGTAACAACAACCAATAATCAAGCACATGGTAAGGTTGAATCAAGCAGTCTCATTATACAACCTACTATGGGAACAAGTATGGGTGTACATATTGCTCTCAAAACCCTGAAGTGAATATGGCTTCCACTAGCAATGATCATTGGGAGGTGGACTCTGGTGCGACCCATCACATTACTCCTAATGACACCAATGTGACAAATGGTTCTGACTATAAGGGACCAGGTAAGATAGCGGTAGGTAATGGTGTTTCTTTAGGAGTTAATAAGATTGGAAATTCTACTTTATGTTCTTCCTCTCGTTCGTTGTTGTTAAATGATCTTTTGCTTGTTCCCAAAATAACAAGAAATCTTCTCTCGATGTCTAAGCTTGCTAGGGATAACTGTGTGTTCTACGAATTCCATGCCAACAAGTGCTTAGTTTGAGATGAAGCTTCTGGCAGCATGATTCTGTTGAATTTCATAATTTGAACCTTTATGATTAGATGCGACTCTTTATGAACCTTTTAGTGATTAGGTGCAACTCTTTTAGAAACCTAGATTATTGAATGGATGTAACTATTCATCATGAATAGATGTGCCTTTGCATGATGAATAGATGTAAATGAAGAGATGTGATTGTTCCAATAGTCACCTACAATCACTATATAAAGGATTGTAAGTGATGAAGCAAAGCAATCGTATTCCAAGAAATTTCCAAGTGTTATGTGAAGTTCATTAATATTTTTCTTCCTCTCCAAAAGATTGTGTTATTTTACTTCCATATTCCAACAAAGTGGTATCACAAGCCTGGTTCGGTAGTAAAAGAATATGGCCAACAATGGTATGTTTTCATTTCAATTTCCTCACCTTTCAAAAGACAATTATGAAAATTGGTGTCTCCATATGAAGGCTTTACTTGGGGCACAAGATACTTGGGAGATCACTCACAAGGGTTATGAGTCTCCTCAAGACGAGACATCATTGTCACGACAAGAAAATGAGGCTTTGACAAAAACAAGGATGAAGGATCAACAAGCTCTCACCCTCATCCACCAATGTCTGGATGATTCGATGTTTGTAAAAGTGGCAAATGCCAACACCGCAAAAGAAGCATGGGAGATTTTGCAAAATTCTCTCCAAGGAGTTGACAAAGTGAAGAAGGTTCGACTCCAAGTATTGCGAGGTGAATTTGAAACCTTACGGATGAAAGAATCTGAGTCCACTTCGGATTATTACTCGAGGGTGGTGGCTATTGTTAATCAAATGAAGAGATATGGAGAAACTTTAGAAGATGTACGTGTGATTGAAAAGATCCTTCGTTATTTGACTCCAAAGTTTGATTATGTGGTTTGTTTCATTGAGTCAAAAGATTTAGACTCTATGACTCTTGAAAAAGTTATAGATGATTTGCAAGCACAAGAAGACAAATTCAATAGGGGACAAGATGAGTCCAATGAACTAACCCTCAAAGCCAAGGTGTCTTTGAAAAACAATCGAGAAGAAAAGAATCAACATGGACGAGGACATGGACGAGGTCAATGTTATGGCCAACGTGAATATGGAAGAGATGATCGTGAAGATTGTACCAACGATGATGTAAGCACATCATCAAGGAATCGTAGAAGAGGAAGAATGAATTATCAAAGAGTAAATGAAAGGAGGTATGACAAGTCCAATGTTGAATGCTATAATTGTTATAAATTTGGTCATTTTTCTTGGGAATGCCAAAGTGATCCTAATAGAAATGAAGAGACAGTGAATCTTATTAAAGATCAACAAGATATTGAAGAGCAAACATTATTGCTAACACTCAAGACTGAAGAGAACAAAGATGCAAGTACATCGTATATTGACAATGAAGCAAGAAATCACATGTGTGAAGAACAAAAGGCCTTGGGAGATGCAAGGAAAAAAGTGGAAGAAATTGAACATGAAATGAAAGAATTGAGGAAAAAACTTGAGACTGAGAAGGTGGCCCGACAAGAAGCATGTGCTAAAGTTGATGGACTTGAGTTTGAAATAAACGCAGCAATGCGAGATCTTGAGTACGAAAGAATGAAGCTAAAAGATGTCAGGGAAGGAATTATGCTTCGAGAAACACAACTACAAACATTTCATTCTACAACTAAAAGAATCTATGTTATGTTTGCAAAGAAATGGGAAAAACTAAAGGAGAAAGAGGATGAGATTCAAATAATGAGGAAACTAAACTGGATTCTTCAAGAAAGGGTTAAAACCTTTGGTTTGAGAACCAATTATGGTGGGACTTGGCGCAGATGAATGAAGCCACGGCAAATTCTCTACAGACCAATTTTTGGTGAATGTCGACGAGGAACACAGCCCGAATGATGGGGGCGTGATGGATATGGTTGATAACATAGAGTTTGACTGCAAAAGCAGTAGTGAAGGTTGGCGTAAGACAGTAAATTCACCACAAGAGCATGCAAATAATGAGAAACATGGGGATGGAAGATACAAAGACAAGTATCAAGAAAACGTGACATGTGAAGACAAATGGCAAGGTGGGAAATTGAAAGATGATAGATTAGCAAGTGAACAAACTAATTGTAAGTCTAGTGAGGACTATTTAATGGACGGAAAAGAATATGTAAAAGTTTGGCGGAAGAAGTCCAAGAATCAAGATTGTGATAAAGACCGTGAGCGTAAACGTTACAAGGAGCGCAAGCGAGAGCATGAACATTATCATGACCATGATTGTGATTATGACTCTCAAAGCAATCGACACAAGGAATGTGATGTTGTTACAGTGATCGAGACAATGATAGAGATTATAACTATGATGAGTTACATGACAAATGGAGGAGAGCTAGATACAGATATAGTAAAGGAAGGAAATGATCTACTACAATCAAGATGGTGATACTGATGAAAAATTTAGAAGTACCAAAGTACACTATTCTAATGTGGAAATCTGAGCGTGACGAAGAAATGTTCAAATTAAGGGGGAGTGTTGAATTTCATAATTTGAACCTTTATGATTAGATGTGACTCTTCATGAACCTTTTAGTGATTAGGTGCAACTCTTTTAGAAACCTAGATTAATGAATGGATGTAACTATTCATCATGAATAGATGTGCCTTTGCATGATGAATAGATGTAAATAAAGAGATGTGATTGTTCCAATAGTCACCTACAATCACTATATAAAGGATTGTAAGTGATGAAGCAAAGCAATCGTATTCCAAGAAAATCCCAAGTGTTATGTGAAGTTCATTAATGTTTTTCTTCCTCTCCAAAAGATTGTGTTATTTTACTTCCATATTCCAACAGATTCTTCAAGGCAATAAAGATGGGGTCTTTACAAATTTGCAGCAAATGTAGTCAAGAATAAAGATTTAGGGTCATCTAGCCCAGGTTAATGCAGCTTGTTTTGATTCATACGGTCTTTGGCATAGGCATGTTGGGCATCATGCCCATGACACGTTAGTAAAAGCAAGTAAAATTGTTGATGTAAATCTGGAAAAAGGAGTGATTAAAACTTGTGTTGCTTGTCACATGGGTAAAAGCCACAAAGTTCCTTTTACTGATTGAAATACTATTTATGACTCGCCATTTCAATTGGTGTTTACTGATTTGTGGGGACCTTGTCATGTTCCTTCGAATGGGTTTCGGTATTATATTGCTTTTGTGGATGCTTATTCGAAGCATACTTGGCTATATCTGCTGAAAGATAAGTCACAAGCTGTGAAAGCTTTTCTTTTGTTTCAACAGATGGTAAAAAACATAATTTTATGTTCCTATTAAAGTTGTTCAAAGTGATTGGGGAGGGGAATATCGAAGTTTGTTTCCAATTCTGCTTAAGGTTGGTATTGTTCACAGGCTCACGTGCCCTCACACATCTGAGCAAAACGGTACAATTGAAAGAAGACATCTACATGTGATTGAGTTAGCATTAGTCCTGTTGGCACAAGCAGCTCTTCCTCTTAAATTCTAGTCATATGCAGTTGTGATTGATGTATGTTTGATTAATCGATTGCCAACAAGAGTGTTACTGGGTGTGTCTCCTTTTGAGAAGTTGTTCAACAAGAAGCCTGACAGTTCAATTAAAGTATTTGGTTGAAGGTGTTTTCCCCACTTGAGGCCCTTTCGAAGTCACAAGATGGAATTTAGATCAAGTCCATGTGTTTACCTTGAATTCAGTCATCAACATAAGGGCCATCAATGTTTAGCCAGTGATGGTCGTGTCTACATCTCTCGGGATGTGATATTTGATGAATTAAAGTCTCCTTTTGCATATTTGTTTCAAAGATCTCCAGCTGGAGGTGGATGTTCAAAATGATCACACAAGTCGCGAGCCTTTCCAGTGATGTCCAATACAGTTAGTTCTCTGACATCAGTGCAATAAATGCCTAGGAGAAAAGCTGTGACAGAGGCAACTGTTGGTGAAGAAGCCATGCATGCAGCTGATCACACCATGCCTGACTTAAGTTGGTAATCAAGCTCATAGGTCGCCTGGTCATGTGGACCTTGATTCAGACTTGTATACTGGGCAAGTAATGTCTCATTAAGATGATAATGCAACTAGCACTATGAATGAAGTTCAAACAGCAAGTCATGGTGATGCAACCAGAATAATGACTGAGCCAATAGTTGAAGAGTAGGCAGTTGTAAATCGCCATTCTATGTTAACACGCAGCAAGTGTGGTGTGTTTAAGCCCAGAATTTTTCTAAGTACAGGAAAGGATATGGAACCAAATGATGTTTATGATGCGTTACAATTCCCTCATTGGAAAGCTGCTGTTCATGTAAAATTAGATGCACTACAAAAGAATGGTACGTGGTCGTTGGTCAAGTTACTTGAGGAAAGAACTATAGTGGGATGCAAATGGTTGTTTAAACTAAAGAAGAATCCAGATGGGATTGTACACATGTATAAGGTTAGGCTTGTTGCGAAGGGATACTCTCAAGTACCTGGGCAAGATTTTCGTGACACCTTTGGCCCAGTAGTCAAGCCTGCTACACTTACTGTTGTCTTGTCTCTGGCTGTCTCGAATGGATGAACCTTAGACAAGTTGATGTAAACAATTTTTTCCTAAATGGTGATCTTAATGAGGAGGTGTTTATGTAACAACCACCAGGACTTGAAAAAGTAGCTGATGATGGTTTAATGTTGGTGTACAGGCTGGAAAAAGTAGTGTATAGCACAACGCAATTGGCATGAAAAATTGAGGAGTCATTTGCAGCACATTGGATTAAAAAGTTCGAGGGCAGATACATCCCTTTTTATCAAGAAGGAACAAGGAATATATACATACATGCTTGTCTATGTCGGTGATATTATCATCACAGGAGCATCGAATGTTGACATCGAAAAGGTTGTGAAGATGTTAGATGAAAAATTCTCACTGAAGGATCTGGGAGAGCTCAGCTATTTCATAGGTATTGAAGTTACAAGAAATGGCGATTCAATTATACTTAGCCAAAGGAAGTATATACTTGAACTTCTTACACGAGAAAAAATGGAACATGCCAAATCGACTCATACCCCTATGGTCACAACTACTAAGTTGACACAAGATGCATGCAGCATGTTACATGAGTATCACAATATTGTAGGAGCCTTGTTGTATGCTTTTCACACTAGACCCGACATTGCGTTTAGAGTGAACAAGTGGCACAGTTCATGCATGCACCTTGTGAGCAGCATTTTGCTACTGTAAAAAGGATCCTACGCTATCTAGTTGGCACCTTGAATTATGGATTGGTGTTTGCCCCAGCTACTAAAAGGTTGAGTATTGATCTTTTTCTAATTCAGATTGGGGAGGAAATCTCGATGATCGAAGATCAATTTCTGGCTATTGTGTTTACCTTGGTAACTGCTTGGTGTCATGGAACTCTAAAAAGTAGAAGGTTTTGTCTCGTTCCACTACTAAGGCAGAATATCGGAGCGTTGCAGATACAACATCAGAAGTAATGTGGATTGTTGTGTTGTTAACAAATATGAGAATTAATCAACAAGATACAGCAGTAATTTGGTGTGACAACACAAGCGCTATTGCAATGAGCGCTTACCCTGTGTACCATGCAAAATCAAAGCACGTTGATTTAGATATCCATTTTATACGAGAAAATGTAGCAGTAAGACAGTTGAATGTGAACTATGTTCCTGCTGTCAAGTTGAAGATGGCTTCACAAAACCACTTTCCGGGTTCCTACTTTGAGATGTTTCGATAGAAGCTGCAGGTTATGACAGTTGAAGAAGTAGGAAGAAGGAGAAGTAGGGAGAATGCTGAATGTATCAGAGTTAATAACTGAGTTAGCCTGGGTTAGGAGAGTTGGTTATGCAGTTGCTTAGTTAGAGCTGTCTACCTAACCTATAACCATCTGCTATATGTACCCTATATAAGGATGTTGAAGCCTTTGCTAATAATACATTTGATATTTATCTTTCCAATATATTCTATGTTTGTTGGTTAATTCGATATACAATTAGCCAGTTGGTCAAGCTGCTCATTTTTGTTTCCTCATTTCCTTTAGCTCATGGGTTCTAGACCCATTAGGAACACCCATTTCCTTCCCCTAGGAAAAATTATTAGATGGGTCTGGCTCACCACGTCATCCATGGTCTCATCCAATAATAATTTTCCATCTCATTTTTTTCCAAGATGAATCTTCACCTCTTTCCTACATGTCATTAAATGAATGAATCTCATTGGATAGGACCATGGATGACGTGGTGAGCCGAGACCATGTAATAATTTCTCTTCCCCTAGAGTCCCCTTTCCCCTCCCCTCTAGGTAGGATTAAGATTAGAATTATGATTTGTCAAAAAATATATATTTACTAACATGTAAGGACGGTTGAACAATTTAGGTGTTTCTGTATATTTATTAAAATGAGATCCTCATATTTAAAAAAAAATAAATGTTTGTTGACTTGTGCGCGTGATAGATAATAAATGAGTATAACAAGATTTAAAATCTATGAAGTACAATAACTTTCGGTTGAACAATTTAGGTGTTTCTGTATAATTTATTAAAATGGGATCCTCACTTTTAAAAAAAATGTTTGTTGACTTGTGCGCGTGATAGATAATAAATGAGTATAACAAGATTTAAAATCTATAAAGTACAATAACATTTTGTTTTCTCCATGTGTTTTATCATTAGTCCGTACTAATCTTTTATTTTTTCTTGTAAGCATTTAACTTAAATTATTTTGGGACCCTTCGTTTTCTGAAGCCATGTGTGGTCGGTCCTATTGCTCATGCCCAAAACCACATGTGCTAACATGAGGCAATTAATTTGGTTTTACGATTGTACAGATGGTGATACGATTGTACGGTCCATATGAGAGATTATACGGATTCGATTGGGTGGTAGAAACGTTGCCAGGGCTGATTTTATAAAACATCGTCGGAGGAGCAATATAAACCAAATACTTCTTAAGAGCTTGAAAGCTGGAGCCGGTCGTTTGGATCTATCGAAAATCCCCCAGTCGAGGACATGAAGACAACTATCGAGGGCGCAATCGTTGAATCCAAGCGTGAGGGTGACGATATCTGCAAGAGTCAAGCCATTGAAGACAGAACTAATCTCATCCACTCTACCACCAGAAAGAAAGAAAAAAAACCTTTGAGTGAGCAACTGAAAAGAAGACAAAGCCTAAACACATTAAGAGCACAGATCCTATGCATGCATATTTCGTGTCACATTAATATACATTGAATTTGCAAAGTAGTTGCCTACCCCATGACTGCATTCTATCTCCTGTAGTAGGTAACCTCTTTAGTGTCGTCTGCCATGTAATTCCATATTCTTTCCTTTTTGATGTCTCAGCTCCTTCTAGACTTAAATCTATCTGTTGTAGTAGGTAGCCTCTTACTTTGGTCATTTTCTAATATTTTAATTAATTTGGCCCATCAACCTTCAATTTATTTTCACTTTAACCTCTAGAAATGATGACGTAATCCAATCATGTTCTTGGAGAATGTTGAAAGACTAAAATAAAACAAATTGAAAATTAAGGGACTAAATTAATTGAGTAGTAAAATGACTATGCATAAATAATAAATTTCATTAAATTTTAGGGCCTATTTTCCAAAGGAATGTCCAATTATAATTTGCTTAGCAATATGTTGTAGTAAAGTTGGTTGGATGATTACTAGGTATTTCCATAATAATAATAATGTTGGAGGAATAACATTGAAGGGGTTGCAACTCAAATGGTAGAGTGCTTGCTTTGCATGCGGGAGGCATGGTGTTCAATCCCCTGCATCTCGAAATATACTTGTTACTTTTTATTCCTTATTTATTTTTTCCAGACCAAATTTTGTTCTTGCATGCACTTTAGAGTTTAGAGTATAGTTTCAATTATACCAAATTTTGTTCTTGGTTTAGTAACAATTATGGTATTACTGGTACTGGTGAAGAACCAGCTTTGTTGTTTAATACGCGCCACTTTTATTCTGTTTCGGATCTTGATTCTCCGCCGCAAGAGACAGCTTATCAGGTACAACATGGGAGGCAATCTGCATATGATGCTTCTTGTGGCGTCTACTGGGGAGATGATCTCATCTCTTGTAGTGGTAGGTACACAGTGGAAGTTGATGGGTGCAATGATTGAAGACCGTTACCGACGCTATACCTGTTATTGTGAAGATGAAGATTCCTACAGCTACAATGGAGATGAAAGGAATTCGACATATGGATTCCGTATGGACGATGCTGGACGCTTTTGAAAGCACTACAATGGATATGAAAGGAAATCGACATATGGATTCCGTATGGACGATGCTGGATGCTTTTGAAAGTATGTTCGATCATTTCCCTTGTCAACAATATGCAGGGATAAATTGATGAACACCTTTACCATCAAATTCAAGCATGATCATGAAATTAACAAAATACCATCTAAGCGCTATTTCAGGATTCGATCCAGATTTTCTAACAAAAATTGGTGCATCTGAAATTAATCATATCAAAGAAAGAAAGGTGAATCTTACATATAGTTAACAGTTTCTAACAGCAAAAAAAAAATGAAGATACTGGGACTCTTCAATCTGAAGAGAACACCTTTGTCTCCAACTGGAATGCTTTAGTGAAGAAATCTGGCCAACAGAGGTAAGTTGACATGATGCTGCTAACTGTAGATGCACCCATTAGCATGTTCATCACAACAATCTGCCGTTGAATTGCTTCCAATGGCGAAGCGCCTCCCATTATGAGGCTGGTCATCACCCCTGGAAGCGAGATAAGACCCACTATTTTGGCATTGTCCAGCACCGGAGAGATTGCAATCACCAAAGCCCTTTTCACTTGTTCTAGTGTTGCTTGACAAGTATTTGGTACAATGGAAGTTGGAACTCACAAGGTTCAGTTGTATCTTGATATCATCTCAAAGTATTTTCATGGTGACTCCGGTTACCGTCATAACATTTCCGACTATCATTTCAGCGACGGGGATAATGTATCTCGGAGTGAAAGGGAAAACATTTAATACAACAAGAACAAACATTGTCACCGCTGTTCCAGCCAGGATGGATACTCCAGCAACATACTTCCCACAAGAGGCACATGTTTAGCACGTTGTCCAGCTGTGTATCCCATGTTTCCAAGCACCCATGACTGAATGTTAAATTTAAGGAAATGTCCCAAATTGTAGATAAATTAGGATAGATTTTTATCTTTTCTGTTTATATAGAATAGGCTGCATAATTATTCTGTGTTTTGGTCTTATTAGATAAACTCAACTGTATGCAGGAACCTCTGAACCAAATTTGAAACAACAAATAGACATTCTGATATGATTCAAACAGTCCACAAGCATACAATTCAATATTCAAATCCCAAAACAAAGGCAGTCAGAAAAAGAAACCAAGAATTCAAACTCAAATGGTCAATGAAGTAAAGAAAGGCAGTAAATTCAACATTCAAACCTCAGACTTCACAGTACCTAAAAGTAATCCAAAAGCAAGTTTCCACACAATAATTAAAATTGAATTGACATGTTTCAAGTCAAAAAAGGAGGACCTAATCTAAAAGTTAGGAGACAAACCATGAAAAGATAAGCAAGAATGATCTGCCCAGTGTTGTCCTGGTTAAAAATGAACTGAAGAACGAAGCCAATAATGCAAAGCTAAGCTGAAGAAAAGCTCTAAAAATGGAAAAAATCATCTCTTTTTCCAAACCCAGATTTTGCATGAAAGATAAGATGAGAGCTATGAGAACGACAACAATGGCAGCCACTGGCTTCACCATGCATTTTAGGAACTCAAACCACCAATTCCAGTCCATTGAAACTTGAAAGATGAAACTGAGAGTGAAAATCCACCATGTACATGTTCATGATAAGAGCTTGCTCTACGGTTTTTTGTGGTTGAAAAATAAGGGGAAGAAGAAGAAGCTACCATCCCCTAATGAGAAAGTTGGCTTTTGAGACCTCTCGTGGAGATGCTATTCGAGAGATTCGTAATTAGAAAGCTTGAGCAAAAAGAATATCTAAAATAAAACTGTCACTTTTCTATTTTAAATTTGCCCAAGTTAAATTATTACTTTAAAAAATTCAATTTATTTTTTAATACAAATTTACTTTCTATTTTTAATTTTCTAGCAAAAATAAAAATTAATTTTTCAAGGCCAAACTTATTATTTAAATTATTTTATACAATATATATTTTTTAAATTTCATAAAAAAACCAACGTGTGACACAATTAGTGGGACAAAAGGAGTGATTGTTTTGTAAATTTTTTATTTGTTTTATGCTTAGGCGTAAAAAGAGAACAACGTTCGTACCAACCTTATTTGGGGTTAAATTTATATTTAACTTATTCACTTTTTCATTTTAATCTCGGAAATTAGGGGCGGGCATTTTACCTGGTCGGATTAGATTTTTTAATAAAAAATTTAGTTTGAGTCGAGTCGTGTTTTTATTAAGGGTAAAGTCGTGTCGAGTTGAGGTCATTTTTAGGGTGAAAAATATTCGACCCAACCCGAGACTAATAATATAATTTCCCCCTAATTTTTTAGGAATATTTATAATAATATCATCTCTTTATATATTTTTTATAATTAGGTCTTTAAAATTAAATTTTTATTTGTAATTTAGTTCTTAAAATTATTGTTTTTTACAATTAAGTCCCCTAAAATTATTTTTTACAATTAGGTCGCTAAAATTGTATTTTTCTATAGGTCAGGTCGGGTTTAGAGCATTTATTTTGGGGTCGGTCGGGTTTTCTCAAAAATAAAGTCGGGTCGGGCTCGGTGAGCCAAAAACCCGAGCCGTGTCCATCCCTACCCGAAGCAGAGGCGGAAGACAATGGAGACATGCGGGGCCATGGCTCCCAAAATTTGAAAAATTATAGTTTAGACTCTTAAAATTTTAAAAAAATAATTTGGCACACAAATTTTTTAAAAATTCATATTAAATTTTAAATTTTTTTAATGTTCTTAATTAAATCCCTCCTATAATTTCTAAAAGTTCTCATGAAACTTCTCAAAATTTTAAAAAAATTTAGTTAGACTCTAATTTTTTTGAAAAACATAATTTACATGTCTACTTTTTAAAAGTTTTAGGTTGCCCCCAAAATTTTATCACCAAATTCCATCACTGCCGTGAAGAACTTTTTTTTATTAGATTGATCCTGAAGTTGTAAAACTTATCACCATGTTCCTCCCATCCTTAAAATGTCGTGATATAACCAGAAATTGATTTTATTAAAACTAAAAAAAATTAATATATATATATAAGTTTCTCATTTTCTAAAATTTGATTTTTTAAATTATAGTTTATATGTACTGAAATTTTTTACAATTGATAGGTTTTTGAGATATGAAATTTTATGCTTAATTTTTAAGATTTTTTTTTCTATTTTTTAATCTTTTAAACAGAATTTCATATGACACTTTTTTATAATGTCATATGGTGCTTTAAGGTCACGTCATCTTAATGTAGAGGGGTAACAATGAACAAACGATGATAACTTTTTGTAATTTCAAGGAGTAAACTAATAAAAAAATCTTGAATAAAAACAGATAATCGTAGGGTTCAATTTATTTAGATGTTTGATGATCACAAGAAAACATTAAATCAATCCAAAAGGAAAAACACTCTCAAAGCTGATTTTTTAATTGAGACCTTAATTAAGAGGTATCGAATATCTTATTATTCAAGGATGAAATTATTTGGGTGTAATTATTTTTTAGGCCCACATATTAAACCTTGTCTTCCACAACTTTTGGAATTCAATTGCTTTTTAGGTCGTTATTAGTTGATAGGATGATCAATCTATGTGGATGTTGGCCAAGATGGGGTGAATTGACAATTTTAAAAGTTTGGAAGCTAATGGAAAAAGATAAGCAATGGGACACAATGATTTATAGTGGTTCAAGCTTCTAACAAGCTCTACGTCCACTACCTTAGCTTCCTACTAAGGATTTTCAACCAATTTCACTATGAAATTCTTCCCCTTTTCTAGGCTAAGGAGGTAACCATTACAAGTTCAAGCTTTCTACCCAAAGCTTTGAACCAAACACTCTTGAATACAAAGAAAGAAATGGCAAATGTACAAAAGCCCTCACAAGGTAAATATTTGCCCAATTTCAAGAACACTCAACCCCAAACTTGAAATAAAGATTACAAAGGATTACACAAGTTGGGTACAAGGATTTGACTTTTTGAGCACAAGGGTTGGATTTTGCTTGAGTACTTGAATGTTGTTCAATGGAGTTTCATTAGTTGTTGTTGCTGCATTGGAGACTTGTATTTATACCCTCTTATTGAATTCTAGCCGTTTGGGTGGTTGAAGTCATCAATAGAGCCGTTGGGGACCATCTTTCCCGCAATAAATGCAGTCTGGTGAACAACCGTATCGGTACACAAAGGCCCGTATCGATACTTGTTACAACAAAAATATAGTCGTTGTGTATAGGCGTATCGATACGTGGGAGGTCGTATCGAAACGGTTATAGTGTAAAATAGGGGCGAATCGAAATGGCAAAGGCCGTATCGGTACGAGTTTTGCTCCCTGGAATCTTGGATGAAAAGGTGTATCGGTACAGGTTAACCGAAATTTAAAGTTTGAGGATTCCAATAACTGACAAGCAACGGTCGAAAAATTTAATGCAAAGATCTTTGAAGATCTTGACAAACCGTATCGGTACGGGGTTAATCATATCGGTACGCTTTGAAATTTCTTAAATCCAGATTTCAAACTGTATCGAAACATAATGTACCGTATCGGTACGAGTATAAATTTCTTAAACCCAGATTTTAAACCTTATCGAAACGGGTGTGAGCTGTATCGAAACGCTAAGCTTAATGCTTGCCCAAATGAATGTCGTATCGAAACGGGCTAAGTCGTATCGGTATGCTTTGCAAAAACAAATTCCAGTAGCCAATTTTCGTACCAAAACACCAAGAGGTGTATCGATACGCCTAGCCGTGTTTGTGTAGTTTGGCTTGAAAACATTTAGAAAATTTTGGGTTTAAGTTTTGGACTTCAAAGAAATTTTTCTTGTCATTTTGTGAGACTTTTGAGTACTTAAAATTTTATTTTCTTTTTCAATTTAGTCCATAGATAATTTGTTATATCAAAATCAAACATAGGTTTTACAATCTCCCCCTTTTTGATATAACAAAACCAAATGAAAAAGTTTAAGTATCTTAAAAAAAACTTTGAAAATTTACTCCCCCTTAATTTAAGGCTATAAAAAAATTTGACTGTTTAAATCTTCTCCCCCTTTTTGTTAGATCAAAATCAATTCCATACGTTAAACAATAAGAGCTCCAAGCAATTTAAATAAGAAGCATAAGCATTAAACTTCAAATCATAGTTCAAGCAACATAATTCAATCCAACTCAAATCCTAAAAACATAAACCAAATAAAAGGCAAAGCACAGGAGTTCATAAAAACATAAAATAAATGTGCATAACTTAAATCCTAATATGATATGTTATGAGATGCAAAATGCCTAAGAGTCCATTCCATCGTCTTCATCTTCTTCATCCTCATCCTCAACATTATTTGTGGCTTGAGGTCTATGGGATTGACGCCATTCACCATGAAAGGCGTTAAGAGTGAGGTCCATAGATTTTTGGCGATTTTCAATAGCCACTACTTTTTCCTCCAAGGATGTGAAGCGTGTGTCAAATGAGGCAAACCTGAAATCCATGGTTGTTTGCAAAGAAGTAATGCTGGTGTTCAAGTTGGTGAATTGCCCATTGAGGTATGTCATGAGAGCATCAAGATTTGGTTGGGCCACCGGAGCTTGTGGAATAGGAGCTTCTTGAGGAGCCACCACCAGATTGGGTTGAACACCTCCCGGAAGATCGGCGTTCTGATACCATTCACCATTGTAGTAGGTAAACTTTGCACGATAGAGAGAACGCTAATCAATTGAATCCGTGAGAGGTTTCAAAAGATCGTATGAACAATCAATACCCATCTTATGAAAGATGTAACTCAAAGCCGTGCCATATGTGAAGGATGTAACCATGATGGTGTGGCGATGTTGGACAAGAAAGGTGATCTCGGAGAACATAATCTGAGCAAGGTTGGGTCGCTTCTCCTCATGAAAGCATCGAAGCCAAAAATCATCAACTTGGCGGATGGTAGAGTATTTCCCACCGAATGGACGAAACCACCAAGTGATCATGAGGTGTAATATGCAATCATGGGCATCAAGAACAGTCACCGAACCACTAAGGACATGTCCTAACTCACTCTCATCATCTATTCCCGTATCCTCAAGACCCAAATTTTTTTTTAAAACACTTGAATCAATTCAAAATTTCCTACCCATTAAGTAAGATTCAATTGCAATGACCGAAGATCGTTTTTCGTTGTAAATACACCAAGCGTTGGAATAGAAGATCAAAACAAGATTTCTGTATAAAATCCTGGATATACTTAAAAAACTAATAAATTTCCAATTGTGCATTAAATGAAGATATTTGAATTTAAATCTTTCGGAGGATAAAAATGGGATTGAAGTAACATGCTCAGGGCAAATTTTGTAACTTTGGTATTCTTTAAAATTTTTCATGGCGTCTAGAAATTGAGGTTCATTAAAACAGTTTTGATAAATGTGGGTAAGATTGGGTCTATTACCAATATGATCGGGAAGAGGACGTGGAGGATTTGAACTAGAGGCAATGTACTTTCGTGCTCGTTTCTTAGGGGCCATAATCTGAAGAAAAAAAATCAAACCAAAAAATGATGCAGGCATAAATCAACACATTCGATCCAAAAATAATCCAATAATCAAGGTATTGTTAAAAAAACTATACAATATAGTTTAAAAACATATACAAGTATAAAAATAATTTTTGGTAAAAGAAAACTTCAAAAACAGTGTTAAAAAATATACGATATAATTTTATATTTGAATCAAAAAGTTTCAAATTTGAAAAAGTTTTTACAAAAATATTGAAAACTATACTATATAGGTTCTAAATCTAGGATTATAGTACAAAATCAGTGTATATATATGTATGAAAATTGAAAAGAAAAAAGTTAGGGTTTATACCTTGAAGTTGAGATTTAGGATGAATGAAGAGATTTGGATGCACAAACTTGATGATTTTGCCTGGGTTTGATGTAAAAACTAAAAGCCCTCAAGAATTTTGAAGATTTGTGTGAGAAAAAGTGAGGGATTGGGAGGATTTTATAGAGGATTTTTGAGTTAGGGTTTTGAAATAAAGTTGGTATTTTAGTTAAAGTGAAAAACCCTTATTTAATGCCCTTAAAATTGCCCAGCGTCAATGCGTATCGATACGCCAATGTGGCGTATTGAACCCAGTACCGAAACGCCTATACAGCCGTTTCGATACACCCAAGAATTGACATGTATCAGAGGTACTTTTTCTATCTATCTTACAACCCCATAATCCGCATCCGAGAAGGCATGTGGGTTAAAGGAAGATTCTCTAGGATACCAAAGACCTAAACAAGGTGTATCTCTAAGGTACCTAAAGATTCTCTTAACGGCTATAAGGTGTGATTCTATAGGACTAGCTTGAAATCTAGCACACAAGCAAACACTAAACATAATGTCGGGTCTACTTGCGGTAAAATAAAGCAAAGATCCAATCATAGAGTGATAAAGCTTTAAATCTACACACTTACCTCCTTCATCTTTGTCAAACTTTGTGGAAGAACTCATTGGAGTGGCTTGAGGTTTCACATTCTCCAAGCCAAACTTCTTGAGCATGTCCTTGATGTACTTAGCTTGATTGATGAAGACGCCGTCCTTCCTTTGCTTAATTTGGAGCCCCAAGGAGAATGAGAGCTCCCCCATCATGCTCATCTCAAACTCACATTGCATCAACTTAGCAAAATCTTGGCAAAACAATTAATTAGTAGAACCAAAAATTATATCATCAACGTATATTTAAACTACTAAAATGTCTTTGCCAATTCTTTTAATAAAGAGTGTAGTGTCCACCTTTCCTTTATTAAAACCTTTTTCAATTAAAAAACTTGATAATCTTTCATACCAAGCTCTAGGAGCTTGTTTCAAACCATATAAAGCTTTAGAAAGTTTAAAAACATGGTTTGGGTAATTTGGATCTTTAAAACCAGGTGGTTGTTCTACATACACTTGTTCATTAATAAAACCATTTAAAAAAGCACTTTTTACATCCATTTGAAAGAGCTTAAATTCATGATAACATGCAAATGCTAAAAACATCCTAATGGCTTCCATTCTAGCTACGGGAGCATAGGTTTCATCAAAATCGATTCCCTCTTCTTGAGTGTAACCTTGAGCAACAAGTCTAGCCTTGTTTCTCACTATGTTACCACTCTCATCTAGTTTGTTTCTATAAACCCATTTAGTTCCTATAATAGACTTGTCACTAGGCCTATCAAATAATGTCCAAACTTGACTTGTAATGCCCCGGTTTTAGGGCCTAGCGGTTTGGTGGTTGATTAGACGGTCCGATGGACCAGAGTAGAGATTCGAGTAGTTTTGGGATCGAATATTTTTGGTGTTGGAAAAATTATGGAAAAATGCTCAAAAATCATTATTAATTATGTATTTAATAATGGTGGAATCAATTTTGAAAATGAGTTTTGGAAGATGGACATTTTGGATAGTGACCAAAATGAAAGTTTTTGAAAACTGTGATTTTCTAGTGACTAAAATGAAAAGGGTCAAATACTTAGAATCTTTAAGGAGCTATTTTAACAATTGGTTTCTAATGATTTCTCCATTGATTTGACTTATTTTAACATGTGGTTTAATTAGTAATTAAAGATGATTTTTTTAAAAAAGTTAGTTATCTTTTCCAAAACAAAAATCACGTCATTTTCTCTCAACTTTTTTTCTCTCCATTCTCTCCTCAGCCAAACAACCATGTTTTCATCAAATTTCCAGAGGAGAGGTGATTTCTAACTTGATTTTATTGTTTCAAATTGTTTTATAAAGATTGTTTATGCAAAATCTCATTGAAATCTTGTGTTTTCTTAGTTTTTCACAAATCAATTGAGGGAGAAACTTCATAATAGGGGTAAGGTCTGAGATCTCCTCTATTGTATGGTTATTTATTGAAATTCCCAAGCATTTGATCCTTGTTTTTGTGTTTCTAATATGATTTTGATGATTTCCTAATGTTTAATTGAGTTATTTGGGGAAAATGAGTTGATTCGCGAATTGGATCTAATTTCCAACAATTAAGGTTTCTTTGATTCATATTTTGGATGTTTAATAATGTTGATAAGTGATTTTTATCAATTGAATCCCGAAACTTAAGAATCTCTATTTGTTTAGGTTGTTAGTTTTGAGGTTTTGTGGTGTTTCTATGGTTATAAGGTTGCTGGAGGTGGTAGGTTGTTGTGAATCTGTTTTTAGATGCGTTTTGGTGTTGAAAGCGATGTTAGATTGATAGATGTTGGGTGGGTTGTGAATCAAAGTGTTTTGGTTATGTTTTCGATTGTTGAGGAGGGTTAAATTATGAAGGTTTTGTGGGAATCTGAGAAGGATTGTAGTTGCTATGTTTAGAATGCATTATTATGCATTAATCCTCTATTTTTTGTGGTAAAAACAGGGGAGGTTGATCCGGAAGTGATTGGAGAAGCGTTGGAGGTTTCAGATACTTGATTTCGCGTCGGCGAATCGAGGTTTCGTGTATCGGTGAGTGAAAAAGTGGTTTAAAGCCTTTGATGTTTTGGAACAGAGTTTTGGGAGTTAAGGTGGAGCTTGAAATGCTTACCTAGAATCGAAAGTAAGTACAAAGTGATTTTGCTCTCTCGGTTGTGCTTTTACGAAACGGTTGATGCACTTGTTTTAGTTACATGTTACCTACTGTTAAGCATGTTTTAAAGTAACCGATATACTGTTGTTAAGCATGTTTTGCTGAAGGATGCACATGGTAAGTGATCCTTGTAAGTATGGTTTATACTTGTATTTTAAAGCATGGTAGTTGCTTTGGAAAAAGGCATGGTTTAATGCTTGTTAAAAATAGTGAGGTAAATGTTATTGGTTAATTATATTGGCAAGTGATGTGGTTTTAAAATTGTTATCGGATATAGTTGGCCAGCCATAGGATTGAGTGCACTGTAAATAAAGTTACCTTGGATGTTGAGGGGTTTATACGGCGTACCGAAGACTCCATCCAAGTACCCTAATGGTAGAGGTGTTAAACAGTATTGAATACTCCCGTTAGTGGATTAAGTGTCTAACCGATGATTGGGGTAGGTGTCCCCGTGGGTTGTTATGGTACCCGTTGTTATTGTACCCGGATGCTAATGTACCGCGATTGTGATTGTATCACTATTCCAGTTGAGATGGCTTGAAGTGTTGGGTTAACACTTGTTGAATCCGTGTATCCGATGAACTCTTTTGTTAATAAACTTGTTATTGATTACTTGAAAGCCAATATAATTGTTAATGTATCATTTGAATGTATATGTTGTATAATGTGGCTTATACATGTTTCTCCTTATGCTTTGCATTTGGTAGTAATGCATGGGAAGACTTAAGTGGAGGATTTGCAATGTGACTTGCTGTTGAATAATGATACATGTAGCATATGGTTCAATATGCTGGTTTTAATGGTGTAAAGTGCATGTTTTAAAAGGGCATGAGGTTTCAAAGGATGGTGTTAAGTAAATGGTTTTAAATGCATTGATGGTGTTTGTTTTTTAGCACTCCTCACTAAGCCTTGTGTGCTTACGCTCTCGTTGTCCATCAATACAGATAGTTGAGGTCTTGGAAGGCAGCAAGAAGCAAGGGGATCTTGTCAAGACTTGTTTCCAAAGTATGTTTTGGTTTAGACTATAATGAATAATGGCAATGGGGTACTTGTTGTATTCTGGGAGATGTTTTGTGGAACTCCCTGTTTGAGCATGTTTCTTTAGTTGCTCATGGGTTGTAAATGGCCTTTAAGGATTGTTTTTGGTGCTGGTTTATATTTTGATATGTTGGTTGGATGCATATTAGGAAGCATGCCTATAGATATCCTCTTTGATGCATGAATCCTTGTTGAGTTGTTAGAATTGTGATGCTAGTTGGTATGAGATATGTTTGACATGTTAGTATTGTGTTTAAAGCATGTTGGAGGGGTTTGAGTATGCTTTTGGGATGAAAAATCAGCCAATTATGACATTACAGGCCCAGGCGTACTGATACACAGGGACCATATCGGTACAGCTAGGCAATTCCAGGCTTGTGGTACAGGTCTTGTGTGTTTCGATATGCCTAGGCAAATTTGGCTTGGCGTACCGATACGGGGATGGGCGTTTCGATACAAGTTTTAGCCTCTTGAATTCACTTTTGCAACTTGAACCCTCGTATTGAAACACCTGAAAAACCGTATCGGTACGGTTTAAAATATTTCAAAAGTTTGGTATTTCAGTTAGGCATATCAATAGGCTTGGTGGTGTATCAAAACAGGGTGTTTCAAACCGTATCAGTACGGGCTTACCCGTTTTGATACGGATGACCGCTTATCCAGTGAATGTCACTTTTGGGCAGTTGTGCTTTATTTGCATTTTAGTCCCTAATTCTTGTCGATGCAATTACATGTGGTAGAATGATCGGTTTGAGCTGAAATTTGAAATGAAAGATTGGAACCTGACTAATTAAAGGTTGGTAACCTAAAAGTGAGCTTTAATCCTAAAATCCTTTGTATTTGCAATTTGGTCGCTAAATTGCAAACATGATCAATTGGATGTCAAGTTGCTGCCTGATTGAGTTGGGGTTGCGCCTGATGTCTGCATGAATATGTAGGGTTAATAATTGGCATCTAGATAAGATAAAAAGAAAAAATGGACCGGGTTTGGTTGTATCTCTTCGGTTTGCTACGGCAAGCCTAATGTAACCTTTTTGGCTCGGTTGGGCGTCTAGGCTGGGTCAAGGGGGTTACATTTGGTGGTATCAGAGCCAGGTTTGGTTCGTTGGGAGGTTGTTGTGTTGTTGCCATGTTTGATTTGCATGGTGATTGTTGTATGTACGCTGGTTGATATGCACAGTGATTGACATATGTATGTTGGCTGTTGTATGCTATGTTGGGGAAGTTTTGGGGTACCCATTGCCTTATTATTATAGTCTAAAAAGTTTTGATTTTTGAAATGAAAGTCTTGGATCCTTGCTTGGGGCTGGCCTGACTATTTTTGTTTTGAAATGATTATCATGTCTTAGATATATTTTAGCACGATGGGACCGGGGAGAGAGTTGCGATCTAGTGCGATTACTGCTGCCGCTGGGCAGGATGATGAAGGTGAAGTTTACCTCCTAGAGGGTTACCATCACTCCCACCTAATCCACCTGATGGAGTGAAGCAGGTACCACATGCGCCAGCTGGGCCAGGGGTGGGTGATATGCCACCATTGATATAGGCCATGACCGGTGCATTTTAGGCAGCAGTTGCGGGTGTTCGTGTGCCAGCACCACCAGTTGAGGGGCAAGGTTTACCACTAGAGCGTCTTCATAGTTTGGGCAGAGTTGAGTTTCGAGGTTTATCGCTTGAGGCTTCTGAGGATTGGTTGGTCAGTACTGAGAGGATACTAGGCCAGATGGGGTGCACCGATGCTCGTAAGCTGGGCTGTGTTGTTTCTCTGTTGCAGGGTAATGCTTATGCAAGGTGGACTACCACGATATCCGGTATGGCGACGGATGATGTGACCTAGGAGTTCTTATGTGAAGCTTTCAAGAAGAAGTTTTTGGGAGTCCGATATCATTACAAAAGAAGCGTGAGTTTATGGCTTTGGTGTAGGGTAGTATGTCTGTTGCGGAGTATGAGGTGTAGTTCGTGAGGTTGAGTCAGTATGCATCTGAGTTGGTTCCTGACGAGCGTACTCGATGTGATCGTTTCCGTTATGGGCTTATGTAGGATGTTAAGACATACATGCTTGCTGCTGATTACACCGACTTTGATGTGTTGGTTTCGCGAGCCAAGGATGTGGAGCAAAATTTGGGTTTGGCTTCTGGATCGCGAGGATCTAGCTCTAGTAAGAGAGTTGTTGATTTGGGGTTATAGCGATGGTCAGGCCAAGAGACACCGTGACATGAGGTTTCGTCCGGAGCTAAGGCATGGCGGAGGTGTTGTGGGACGTGGAGTCCAGGGGCAGGGTGCCCAGGTTAGAGCACCGTTTAGCACTTGTTGGGTTTGTGGATCCCGAGATCATTTGAGGCGAGATTGCCCATGTTTAGCCAAGAAGGGTCAGGCACCTGCGCCTATGGTGGCTAATGCTTGTTGGAGTTGTGGGTCAGGCGACCATCAGAGGCGTGTTTGTCCGTTGTTGGCTCGAGGTGAGTAGGGTGCTGCACCTGTTGTTGCTCCGCAGCGGGGTTGTGGTCGTGGCCGTGAACCGTTTCAGCATCGAGATGGTGGACATAGGACTGTGGCTCATACTGTTGCTATCCAGCCTGAGGGAGGTAGACTGGCTAGGGTGTATGCGCACCGCGAGGGTCGCAATGACACGATGTGATTGCAAGTACTTTTACCCTACAGTCATTGTCGTTGTATTCATTAGTTGATTCTAGTTCTACTCATTCATACATTTTGAGTGAGCATGTTGAGCTGCTTGATATATTTGTTGAAATTCTTAATGTGGGTGTTAGAGTGACGTGTTCTCTTGGGGAGACAGTTGTGGTTAGGAGGTTGTATCATAGGTGTCCGCTGATGGTCCAGGGACATGTGTTTGCTGTGGACTTGATAGAGTTACCATTCCATGGTTTTGATGTGATTCTGGGTTGTCGGATATCCTTGAGGTTGTCGGATGATTATGAGGTGGTGGTTGGTGGCGAGAATGCCAAGTTTTTGTCTAATGTTGTTTCAGCTTTGGAAGCAAGATGAGTGTTGGATTCAGGATGTTAGGCTTATTTGGCCTATGTTATGAATCATGGATCAAATGAGTTGAGGGTGCAGGATGTTCGCACCGTATGTGAGTTTCTGGGTGTCTTTGTGAAGGAATTACCAGGGTTGCCACCTGACTGTGAGGTAGAGTTTGGATTCGAGGTCTTTACGGGTACGGTACATATATCCATTGCTCCGTACCGCATGGCTCTAAAGGAATTGAAGGACCTGAAAATGCAGTTGTAGGAGTTGCTTGACCGTGGGTTCATTAGACCCAGTATTTCACCGTGGGGAGCGTCGGTGTTGTTTGTTAAGAAGAAAGATGGTACGTTGCGGATGTGTATAGATTATTGGCAGCTGAATAAGTTGACAATAAAGGACAAGTATCCCTTACTGCGGATAGATGATTTGTTTGATCAGTTCAGGGGAGCTTCGGTGTTTTCCAAGATAGATTTGAGGTCAGGGTACTATCAGTTAAAGGTGAAGGAGGTGGATGTGCCCAAAATAGCCTTCCGTATAAGGTACGGGCATTACGAGTTTCTTGTGATGCCATTTGGTTTAACCAATGCTCTAGCTGCTTTTAAGGACATGATGAACAGTGTGTTTCATGAGTTTTTTGACCAGTTTGTGGTTGTGGTTATCGATGATATCCTTGTGTACTCTCGCACCGAGGAGGATCATGATAGATATTTGAGAATTGTGCTTCAGACGCTGTTGGGGAATCAGCTTTATGCCAAGTTAAGCAAATGTGAGTTATGGCTTAAACAAGTTGTGTTTTTTGGGCATGTTGTGTCCGCCAAAAGAATTCGTGTCGATCCGCATAAGGTTGAGGCGGTAATGAGTTGGAAGGAGCCCAAGTTCGTGACTACTGAAGGTTACTACTGAAGGTTTGTAGAAGGGTTCTCCAGTTTGGCGGCTCTGTTAACAAAGTTGCTACAGAAGAATGTTCGGTTTAGGTGGACGGAGGATAGACAACGAGCTTTTGAAATGTTGAAGGAAGCCTTGACGCGAGCTCTGGTCTTGGTTCAACTAGAATCGAGAAAGGAGTTTGTTTTATACAGTGATGCGTCGTATGTTGGGCTAGGTTGTGTGTTGATGCAAGAGGGTAAGGTAGTGGCATATGCATCTAGGCAATTGAAGGTGCATGAACGTAACTACCCAACTCATGATCTTGGGCTTGCAGCGGTTGTGTTTGCCTTGAAGATCTGGAGGCATTATCTTTATGGTAAGAAATGTATGGTTTATACGGATCATAAGAGTTTGAAATATCTGATGTCATAGAATGAGCTGAATCTTAGGCAACGTAGATGGTTGGAGTTGCTTAAGAATTATGATCTGACCATTGAGTATCATCCGGGGAAAGCCAATGTTGTGGCAGATGCTTTGAATAGGAAAGCGGCTGTGGAGTTGAGAGCCATGTTTGCTCGGTTGAGTATGACGAATGACGGGGGTTTGTTGGCCAAGTTGCAAGTGAAGCCGTCCTTGTCACAGTTGATTAAGGAGAAGTAACCATATGATGGGAGTTTGCTACCTCATGTGGAAGATATCAGGGATAGAAATCCTACGAAATTTCATTTCAGCGATGATGGGGTGTTGTGTTTCAAAGGTCGAATAGTGGTGCCCGAGGACGAAGAGTTGAGGCGTACTATTTTGACTGAGGCAAATGCTAGTCCTTTTGCTATGCATCCTGGTAGTACTAAGATGTATCGAGGGTTTGAATGAGGAGTACTATTGGGTTGGATTGAAGAGGGATGTGGCTGATTTCGTTGCTCGGTGTATGGTTTGCCAGCGGGTGAAGGCTGAGCAACAGTTCCCTTCCGGGTTGTTGCAACCGTTGAGGATACTGGAATGGAAGTGGGAAAGAATCACTATGGATTTTGTGTCTGGGCTGCCTTTGACGCCAACCAAAAAGGATTCCATTTGGGTGATTGTGGATCGGTTTACGAAGTGTGCACATTTTGTGCCTGTGCATACTACGTATACCTTGAACAGGTTGGCTAAGTTGTACATCTCTTAAATAGTGCGTTTGCACGGAGTGCCCAAATCTATAGTTTCGGATAGGGATCTGTGGTTCACCGCAAGGTTTTGGGTGAGTTTGCATCATGCTTTAGGAACCCGGTTGAGTTTTAGTACCTCGTACCACCCTCAGACGGATGGCCAGTCGGAGCGCATGATTCAGGTTCTCAAGGATATGCTGAGGTGTTGTGTTATTGAGTATTAGGGAACGTGGGAGAAGCAGTTCCCGTTGGTGGAGTTCGCTTACAATAACAGTTATCATGCTAGCGTACAGATGGCACCTTATGAGGCGTTGTACGGCAGAAAGTGTCATACGCTCGTGTGTTGGGCAGAAGCGGGGGAAAAGTTCGTGTCGATGCCCAATGTTTTGAAAGGCACGACCGAAAAGGTAAAGTAGATATGTGAGCGCTTAAAAGCAGCTGTAGACCGCCAGAAATCCTATGCGAATTTGAAGCGTAGGGATATAGAGTACGTTGTGGGGGATAAAGTGTTTTTTAAAGTATCGCCCTGAAAAAAGGTGTTGCGTTTTAGGCGAAAGAGGAAGCTTAGCCCAAGGTTCATTGGACCATACGAGGTTGTCGAGCGTATGGGTCCTGTTGCGTACCATTTGAGGTTACCTCCGGAGTTGGGAAAGATTCATGATATGTTCAATGTTTCGGTGTTACGGAGGTATAGGTCGGATCCATCGCATGTCATGCCGGTGGAGGAGATCGAGTTGAGACCAGACCTATCTTACGATGAAGAACCAGTAGAGATTCTTGATACCAGCAATAAAGTGCTCCGTGGCAAACAAGTCGAGCTGATTAAGGTGTTGTGGAAGCACCGCGGAGTTGAGGATGCCACGTGGGAACACAAGTCTGACATGTTGAAATAGTTTCCGCACCTGTTTCCTCTAGGTAAATTTTGGGGACGGAATTTCTTAAGTAGGGGAGAGTTGTAACGCCCCGGTTTTAGGGCCTAGCGGTTTGATGGTTTATTAGACGGTCCGGTGGACATGAGTAGAGATTCGAGTCAGTTTCGGGATCAAATATTTTTGGTGTTGGAAAAATTATAGAAAAATGCTCAAAAATCATTATTAATTATGTATTTAATAATGGTGGAATCAATTTTGAAAAAATGAGTTTTGGAAGATGGACATTTAGGTTAGTGACCAAAATGAAAGTTTTGAAAAGGGGCAAATACTTAGAATCTTTAAGGAGCTATTTTACCAATTGGTTTCTGATGATTTCTCCCTTGATTTGACTTGTTTTAACATGTGGTTTAATTAGTAAGTGAAGAGGATTTTGTTAAAAAGTTAGTTATCTTTTCCAAAAAAATCACGTCATTTTCTCTCAACTTTTTTCTCTCCATTTTCTCCTCAGCCAAAGAAGCACATTTACATAAAATTTCTAGAGGTGAGGTGATTTCTAACTTGATTTTATTATTTCAAATTATTTTATAAAGATTGTTTATGCAATATCTTATTGAAATCATGTGTTTTCTTAGCTTTTCACAAATCAATTGAGGGAGAAACTTCACAACAGGGGTAAGGTCCGAGATCTCCTCGATTGTATGGTTCTTTATTGAAATTCCAAAGCATTTGATCCTTGTTTTTGTGTTTCTAATATGATTTTTATTGAAAATGAGTTGATTCGCGAATTGGATCTGATTTCCGGTAATTAAGGTTGCTTTGATTCATATTTTGGATGTTTAATAATGTTGATAAGTTATTTTTATTAATGGAATCCCGAAAGTTAAGAATCTCTATTTGTTTAGGTTGTTAGTTTTGAGGTTTTGTGGTGTTTCAATGGTTGTAAAGTTGCTGGAGGTGGTAGGTTGTTTTGAATATATTTTTAGATGTGTTTTGGTGTTGAAAGTGATGTTAGATTGATAGATTTTGGTTGGGTTATGAATCGAAATGTTTTGGTTATGTTCTCGGTTGTTGAGGAGGGTTAATTATGAAGGTTTTGTGGGAATCTAAGAAGGATTGTAGTTGTTGTGTTTAGAATGCATTATGATGCATTAATCCTCTATTGTTTTGTGGTAAAAATAGGGGAGGTTGATCCGGAAGTGATTGGAGAAGCGTTGGAGGTTTCATATACTTGATTTTGCGTCAGCGAATCGAGGTTTTGTGTATCGGTGAGTGAAAACGTGGTTTAAAGCGTTTGATGTTTTGGAACAGAGTTTTGGGAGTTAAGGTAGAGATTGAAACGCTTACCTAGACTCGAAAGTAAGTACAAAGTGGTTTTGCTCTCTCGGTTGTGCTTTTACGAAACGGTTGATGCACTTGTTTTAGTTACATGTTACCTACTGTTAAGCATGTTTTAAAGTAACTGATATACTATTTTAAGCATGTTTTGCTGAAGGATGCACATGGTAAGTGATCATTGTAAGTATAGTTTATACTTGTATTTTAAAGCATGGTAGTTGCTTTGGAAAAGGCATGGCTTATGCTTGTTAAAAATAGTGAGATAAATGTTATTGGTTAATTATATTGGCAAGTGATGTGGTTTTAAAATTGTTATCGGATATAGTTGGTCGGCCATAGGATTGAGTGCACTGTAAATAAGTTGCCTTGGATGTTGAGGGGTTTATACGGTGTACCGAAGACTCCATCCAAGTACCCTAACGGTAGAGGGGTTAAACAGTACCGAATACTCTCGTTAGTGGATTAAGCGTCTAACGATGATTGGGGTGGGTTTCCCCATGGGTTGTTATGGTACCCAGTTGTTATTGTACCCAGTTGCTAATGTACCGTGATTGTGATTGTATCACTATTCCGGTTGAAATGGCTTGAAGTGTTGGGTTAACACTTGTTGAATCTGTGTATTTGATGAACTATTTTGTTAATGAACTTGTTAATGATCACTTGAAAGCCAATATAATTGTTAATGTATCATTTGAATGTATATATTGTATAATGTGGTTTATACATGTTTCTCCTTAAGCTTTGCATTTGGTAGTAATGCATGGGAAGGCTTAAGTGGAGGGTTAGCAATGTGACTTACTGTTGAATAATGATGCATGTAGCATATGGTTTAATATGTTGGTTTTAATGGTGTAAAGTGCATGTTTTAAAAGGGCATGAGGTTTCAAAGGATGATGTTAAGTAAATGGTTTTAAATGCATTGGTGGTGTTTGTTTTTGAGCACTCCTCACTAAGCCTTGTGTTCTTACGCTCTCGTTGTCCATCAATACAGATAGTTGAGGTCTTGGAAGGCAGCAAGAAGCAAGAGGATCTTGTCAAGACTTGTTTCCAAAGTATGTTTTCGTTTAGACTATAATGAATAATGACAATGGGGTACTTGTATTTTGGGAGATGTTTTGTGGAACTCCCTGTTTGAGCATGTTTCTTTAGTTGCTCTTAGGTTGTAAATGGCCTTTAAGGATTGTTTTTGGTGTTGGTTTATATTTTGATATGTTGGTTGGATGCATATTAGGAAGCATGCCTATAGATATCCTCTTTGATGCATGAATCCTTGTTGAGTTGTTAGAATTGTGATGCTAGTTGGTATGAGATATGTTTGACATGTTAGTATTGTTTTTAAAGCATGTTGGAGGGGTTTGAGTATGCTTTTGGGATGAAAAATCAGCCAAATGTGACATTACAGGCCTAGGCGTACCGATACACGAGGGACCGTATCAGTACAGCTAGGCAATTCCAGGCTTGTGGGATCGGTATAGGTATTGTGCGTTTCGATACGCCTAGGCAAATTTGTCCTGGTGTACCGATACGGAGATGAGCATTTTGATACAAGTTTTAGCCTTTGGAATTCACTTTTGCAACTTGAACTTGCATATCGAAACACCTAAGACACCGTATCGGTACAGTTTAAAATATTTCAAAAGTTCAGAATTTCAGTTAGGTGTATCGATACGGCTTGGTGGTGTATCGAAACAAGGTGTTTCAAACTGTATCGGTACGGTCTTACCCGTTTCGATATGGATGACCGTTTATCCAGTGAATGTCACTTTTGGGCAGTTATGCTTTCTTTGTATTTTAGTCCCTAATTCTTGCCGATGGAATTACATGTGGTAGAATGATCGGTTTGAGCTGAATTTTGAAATGAAAGATTGGAACCTGACTAATTGAAGGTTGGTAACCTAAAAGTGAGCTTTAATCCTGAAATCCTTTGTATTTGCAAGTTGGTCCCTAAATTACAAACGTGATCAATTGGATGTCAAGTTGATGCCCGATTGAGTTGGGGTTGCACCTGATGTCTGCATGAACATGTAGGGTTAATAATTGGCATCTAGATAAGATAAAAAGAAAAAAATGGACCGGGTTTGTTTGTATCTCTTTGGTTTAATTGGGCGTCTAGGTCGGGGCAAGGGGTTACATGACTCCTCTCAATTTGGTTTAATTCCTCTTGCATGGCCATTATCCAATAATCATCATTTAATGCTTCTTTAACATTCTTAGGCTCTATTCATGAGATAAATGCTACATTACATGCATTTTTAAGAGAAAGTCTGTGGTTACCCCTTTGGATGGATCACTCAAAATCTCACCACCTTCGACATTGTTGTACTCTCTTGGGTAGCTCACTTCCCTTTCCTCTAGACTCATATCTTTCAAGGCTTCTAGAGATGGATCTTGTGCATCTTCCTCTTTGGTTGGACTTCATTCACCTTTGATGATTGTCCACCATCATTGGGTTCAAAAATCCCTACACATCATCATAACAAGAATCCTTCCTCGGAAGTAGGTTATCATCGAAAATCACATGTATTGACTCTTCAACAACTAAGGTTCTCTTATTAAATACTCGATAGGCTTTAGAGTTTAAAGAATACCCTAAGAAAATAGCTTTATCACTTTTAGAGTCAAATTTGCCTAAATTATCCTTTCCATTGTTTAAAACAAAGCATTTACAACTAAATGGATGAAAATAGCTAATGTTAGGCTTTTTGGATTTTAAAATCTCATAAGGAGTTTACTTCAAAATAGGCCTAATCATTACTCTATTTATGATATAACAAGCTCTATTAATGGCTTCCACCCAAAAGTATTTTGGCAAATTATTTTCACAAAGCATGGTTCTAGCCATGGACTAAAGTTCTATTTTTCCTTTCAATAACCCTATTTTGTTGATGTGTTATAGGAGCTGAAAAATTGTGGCTAATTCCATTTGAGTTACAAAAATCCTCAAAACCTAAATTTTGAAATTCGGTGCCATGGTCACTTCGAATGTGAGAAATATTTTGACCAAGGTCATTTTGAGTGATTTTTGAAAATGTGATGAATTTTTCTAAAGCCTCATATTTGGTACTTAAGAATAAAACCCATGTGTATCTAGAGTAATCATCAACTAAAACATATGCATATGATTTTCCACCCAAGCTAGTAGTTCTAATAAGACCAAAGAGATCTATATGGATCCATTGTAAAACTCTACTAGTTGAAACATCATTAATAGGTTTGAAAGAAACTTTTTTATGTTTGCCTTTTGCACAAGCATCACAAATTTTATCATTTAAAAACTTTATTTTAGGCAAACCTCTAACTAGATCTTTTGAAACCAATTTTTATAAACATTCATGCTTGCATGCCCTAATTTTCTATGCCATAACCATGAATCATGCTCATCATTTGCAACAAAACATGCATGAGAAATGTGCATGTCATCTAGATGCACCATGTATATGTTTCCCATGCGATGACCAAAAAGCACAATTTTATTTGTTTCAATGTTTAAAAGCTTGCAACCATTAGAATCAAAAAGAACATTGAAACCTTTGTCACATAATTGACTAATACTTAAAAGATTGTGTTTTAGACCGTTGACATACAAGACATTATCAATGAGAGTGGATGAGTGATTACCAATGTAACCAATTCCTTCAATGTGGCCCTTGGAGTTGTCACCAAAAGTTACTACTCCTCCACTCTTTGGCTTTAGTTCCAAGAATCGACTATTGTCTCCGGTCATGTGTCTTGAGCATGCACTATTAAGGTACCTTGAGTTTGCACTTGTAGCCTTGGCCTTGAAGCATTGCTCCCCCTACAAACATGGAATCAATTTTTGATTTTTGGTACCCAAATCTTTTTGGGTCTATAAACATTAGTTCTCAAAATCTTGGTTCCCTTAGGAATCCAAGAAGCAATCTCATTAACATTGTTAAAAGCAATAGCGTTCTTAGGAATCCACACACTTTCTAACTTTCTTACCATAATAGGGCCTTGAGCACCCTCCATGTTTGTACCCACCAAAGTTTCTTTTTACATGGATGGGTTTTAAAGATTTCCCTTTTCAAAACTTGGTTTCCCAACCTTGTTCAAGGAAGCTTTGAGATCATTTACCTTTCTGAGGTAATGATTTTTTAACTCGAAAAGAAGGTTATTTAGATCAACATTTTCTTTTTCAAAATATTTTTGATTATCTAGTAAATCATTAAACTTCTCTTCAAGTTCCAAATTAGTCTTGATCAAATAATCATTTTGATTTTTCAAATCAAAAATTATTTTCTTGTTTTTCAAAAGTGATACTTTATATTTCAAAACTAATTCATCGTAAGCCTCTTGCAACTCATTATAATCTTTAAATAGTTCATCATAATTAAGATAATTAGATGAGTTATAGGTTACCTTAGGATCCTCTTCATAGGCCATGAGACAAAGGTTGGCAACTTCTTGCTCCTCATCACTTGAAGACTCTTCATCGCTCTAAGTGGCTACATGGGCCTTGTGCTTCTTTTTCTTCTTGAAGCCCTTCTTCTTGAGTTGAGGTCAATCGATTTTGATGTGTCCCGACTTCTTGCATTTGTAGCACACAATCGGATCATTCTCTTCTTCTTTGTTCTTGTTCTTGAGATCCCTTCTACGGTTGAATTTCCTTTTTAGGTTGAATCTCATGAGCTGAGTGAATCGTTTGGCTATCACAGCCAATTCTTCGTCTTCCTCCTCACTCGAATCACTCTCTTGTGAAGCTTTGAGAGCGATTCCCATCTTCTTCTTCTCCATTTCCTCCTTCTCGACCTTTATTTCCTTCTTCTTCTTTTCTTCCTCTATTTCTTTCTTCATTATCTCATGGGTGAGAAAAAACCCCATGAGAGCGTCGAGCTTTAGCATCTTGAGATCCTTCGCTTCTATGATGGTCGTTCTTTTACCATCCCGAGACTCGGGAAGCGAGTAGAGTAGTTTTCAAACTAGTTTCTCCTCTAGAATGACTTCTCCTAGACATTTGAGGCAATTTACAATAACGGAGAACCGTTCAAACATTTTGGAGATGTCTTTGTCTAGGTCCATCTTGAAATTCTTGTAGCTCAAATTAAGAAGTCCAATCTTGGTCTCCTTAACTTCATTAGTGCCTTTGTAAGTGATCTCTAGCTTATCCCAAATTTTTTTGGCACTTGAGCATGATGACATCTTGGAGTACTCATCCGGTCCAAGAGAACAAAATAGCATGTGCATTGCTTTGTCATTGATTTGGAGCTTCTTCCGATCTTCATCGGCCATCTCGTGCTTGGACTTCGGAACTAACCGATCACCTTCTCTCTTCATTGGGATTGTTGATCCATCTTCCACTATATCCCATAAGAGGTAGTCATGTGATTTGATGAAGAACTTCATACGGTTTTTCCAATAAGGATAGTTATCCCCATTGAAGTATGGAGGCTTGGTGATGGATTGAGACTCGTATAAGTTGTTGCCGAAGGTGGATGCCATGGCTTTGACTTAGATTGATTGGATCACCTTCTAGGATCGCCTCAACGGTTGTTAGACCTTCGGTTGAGTGTGGCTCTGATACCAATTGTTAGGATGATCAATAAATGTGGATGTTGGCCAAGAGGGGGTGAATTGGCAATTTTAAAAGTTTGGAAGCTAATGGAAAAAGATAAGCAATGAGACACAATGATTTATAGTGGTTCAAGCTTCTAACAAGCTCTACATCCACTATCTTAGCTTCCTACTAAGGATTTTCAACCAATTTCACTATGAAATTCTTCCCCTTTTCTAGGCTAAGGAGGCAACTATTGCAAGTTCAAGCTTTATACCCAAAGCTTTGAACCAAACACTCTTGAATACAAAGAAAGAAATGGCAAATGTACAAAAGCCCTCACAAGGCAAATATTTGCCCAATTTACAAGAACACTCAACCCCAAACTTAAAATAAAGATTATAAAGGATTACACAAGTTGGGTACAAGGATTTGACTTTTTGAGCACAAGGGTTGGATTTTGCTTGAGTACTTGAATGTTGTTCAATGGAGTTTCATTAGTTGTTGCTGCTGCATTGAAGACTTGTATTTATACCATCTTATTGAATTCTAGCCGTTGGGTGGTTGAAGTCATCAATAGAGCCGTTGGGGACCATCTTTCCATCAATAAATGTAGTCTGGTGAACAACCGTATCGGTACACGAAGGCCCGTATCGATACCTGTTACAACAAAAATATAGCTGTTGTGTATAGGCGTATCGATACGCGGGAGGCCGTATCGGAACGGTTATAGTGTAAAATAGGGGCGTATCGAAACGGCAAGGGCTGTATCGGTACGAGTTTTGCTCACATCTTGGATGAAAAGGTCTATCGGTACTCCTAGGGGCGTATCGGTATGAGTTAACCGAAATTTAAAGTTTGAGGATTCCAATAACTGACAAACAACGGTATAAAAATTTAATGCAAAGATCTTTGAAGATCTTGACAAACTGTATCGGTACGGGGTTAACCGTACCGGTACGTTTTGAAATTTCTTAAATCCAGATTTCAAACCGTATCGAAACATAATGTACCATATATGTACGAGTATAAATTTCTTAAACCTAGATTTCAAACCGTATCGAAACGGGTGTGAGCCATATCGAAAGGCTAAGCTTATAATGCTTGCCCAGATGAATGTCGTATCGAAACGGGCTAGGTCGTATCGGTACGCTTTGCAAAAACAAATTCCAGTAGACAATTTCCGTATCGAAACACCAAGAGGTGTATCGATACGCCTGGGCGTGTTTGTGTAGTTTGGCTTGAAAACATTTAGAAAATTTTGGGTTTAAGTTTTGGACTTCAAAAAAAAATTTCTTGTCATTTTGTGAGACTTTTGAGTACTTAAAAAATTATTTTCTTTTTCAATTTAGTCCTTAGATAATTTGTTATATCAAAATCAAACATAGGTTTTACATTAGTTTTCAAACTAGGTAAATTGAATCCTATCTTTTAAATGGGTTCAATTACTTTTTAGGTCCTCTTAATTTTGAAATTAAACAAATTAAGTCTCGGCCTCTCATTTTTTCGGTCTAAATACTTCTTAGGTCTCTGATTTTTTTGCAAAATCAAGCATATTACGCAATAACTTTCTTAATTTTTAAAATTTTAAATTAATGGATAAAAAATTAGATTTTAATCCTTATTTTATTATTATTTATGTTTGATCTCTAAAATTTAATCTGGTTCTATATAAATGTTTAAGCCCTTATAAATTTATTCCAAACAATGCCATATTTCTTTCCCTATATTTTTTCTAAAAAAAAACTTTTTACAAAATTAACAAAAAAATTTGCAACTTTTTAAAAAAGAAAGGAAAAAACTTTGATACTCAGGCCGTGTAAACTTTAGTTTACACGTGCCTTTTAGTTTTAGTGGTTAGAGTTTTAGTTTAGGGTTTAAAGTTTAGGGGTTTAGGTTGTAGGGTTTAGAATTTAATGTTAGCGTTTAGAATTTAGTGTATAGGGTTTAAGGTTTAAGGTTAGTTTTTTAGAGTTATTGTTAGGAATTTAGGATTTAGTTTTCATAGTGTAAATACACAGGCTTGCCTAAAATTAATTTTACACAGCGTATGTGTTTTACCCAAAAAGAAATTGCCTTGCTGTAACGTATTGGAATATATCATATCATGGACAGACTTTTATACTATTTTTTATTTAAATAAAATTTCATATTTTGATTTACATCGATAGTTTTTAATGAATTAAGTCAGGTTTTATTTAAATATAAGCTAAGGATTAACAATTTATTTTGGTATCAATTATTTATTACATATAAATAAAAGCGTTAATTTTGTACTCAAAAAAGTGTTACCCTTGGTAATGATTTTTCACCCACTAACATTTTAAACGAAATAAGATTTCGAAAAAAGATTAAGGAAAATTATACTAGTGCTCACCCAACTATTACCATTTTTTATTTTAGTTCTTCAACTAATTCTTTCATCAAAATCGTCTCTCCCGCTAGATACATTTTCTGTTTTGGTGCCCCTCCATTAAATACCTAACGGTTTTGCTGATTTGGCTTATTTTATATTTTCTCAAATTTTCAGGTCATTTTTTTATTATCCAATTAAGCGCACACGTGTAAATAGAAAGGTGAAACGACATCAAGCAAAGTAAACAAAATTAGATTCAGATTATTTAGTAAACAAAATCATATGAAATCGTATTTCTAGGGTTCTTCTTCTCTGATGAAAACTCACCCAAAAATTTGTCCGCAACCAGGGTTTAATTGAAAGAATTAGGGTATATTCTGAAGACGCGAAATGGTTTGAAAGCTGACAATCAAAGGGAAGCCAAGCTTTCTGTACGGTACGTTTATAGTTTCTACCTTTTTTTGGAATATTTCTTTAAATTCTTTTTAATATTTTTGAAACAGTAACAATGTCTAAACTTAAAAAGTATTGTAGAATGGTTGTTGCTGTGAATTTTGTATTGGGTTTGAAAATCATTTAAAGAGTTGAAAGTTGACTGATGTTTCCTTTATTGATGTTTATTTTACTAGTGTTTGCTTTACTTTTTATCGAAAGAAGCCATACTTTTGTCTTTACTTGGTGGACCACACTACAACTTTCTAAGATTCTTTATGTATTTGGGGAGTGGACCAATACAATTATTAGTTTATTCATATAACCTATTTTATTTGTATTGAATACAAATTACAGTGATTGGTGGATTCTGCTTTCTAGAAGTCTTTGTGTAGATGGGTGTATGTGCATTACAATATTTTATTATGCATTTATCAACGATTTAATGCTTTCATCAAATGTTAATATATGAACTTGAATGTTATTTGCAGCCCCCAAGTCTCAATTATTTACTGCAGTTATACATCATTGTGAAACTTTTGTCAATTCACGCAAACTGAAATATAATAGTAACTTCGTAGCTTATTTTGATTTTTGTGATGTTGATCAAGTGTCTATGTTTGAGGTAGTTCACATGATTGAGACTTTAGGGATTACTAAAACAGTGAAAGCCTTTAGAGCAGTGTCAGGAGTGTCATTTAAGGTTCTACCTTTGAGAACTGATGTTGATTATTTGAACATGGTAGTTGAATTACCTAGGAACCACCGTGTGCATATTTACTTGGTTGAATTCGATGAAAGTTTGAGACCTGAATCAAAAGCTGAAATTGAATATGAATATGAGTTTGAGGAACTTAACCCTTATAGTGAAATTGATCTTGAATTTGAACCCAAGCTGAACCATTTGTACCCCAAGCTGAATCTCTATCTGTACCCCAAACTGAACCTGATGTTGTACTCCAAACTGAACCATGTATACCACAAGTTGAACCTTCATTTGTATCTCAAACTGAACCTGATATTGCACCTCAAACTAAAACTGAAGTTGCACCCCAAACTAATGCATATATGCCCCAAATTGAATTATTTATGCAGTTTGAACTTGAGTCTGATTTTGACTCATCAGATTCTGAGTACCTTGATTCTACTAGTGAATTTAGATCTGGTTTTGAGGATAGTGATTATTCTGTTGAAGATATTAAAGAGGTTGTGCAACCTCTATTTACTGACACTACTTTTAGAAATTAGTTTAAAATTCATTTTGAGGAAGAAAGGGTTGCAAGTGAAAGAAGGGTAGAAAGTGAAAATGAAATTGAATATTCTGACTCACTACATAGTATAGATGAGTCAGATTCAAATTTAGATGGTGGTGTTGTTAGGAAGAAAAGATTTCCAAAATTTAATTTTGAGATTGACATGAAAAATCCTAAGCTAAAAATTGATATGCTTTTTGCCAATAGAGAGGTGTTAAAGGAGGCTGTCATGAATTATAGTTTGTAGAATAGACTTGGTCTGAAGTTGAAAAAAAAAAATGACAACAAAAGGGTGAAGGTGATTTGTAAGCCTGGATGTCCACGTGTATTATGGGGATCAAGACAAACCCAAGACAAAACTAGGAGATTAAGACAATTAAAAATGAACATTATTACAGTAAGGAGTTCAAGAATAATAGGGTGTCATCCAAGTTTCAGAAATTTTTCTATAATTTCCCTACATAAAGTTGTTAAGAAAGTTTATGTGCACCCTGTGACTCAATCTAAGTTATATAGAGCAAGTGATTTTGCCATTGAACTTATTGAGGGCAAACACAAATAACAATATGGTTTGCTATATGATTATCTTGGAAAACTTAGGTTGACCAATTCTGGGACCACCACTATCTGTAAGTTAGATAAGAGAGTATTTGGAAGAGTGTATATTTGCATGAAAGCATGCAATAATGGGTTTAAAGCTGGTTGTAGGCCTATTATCTGCCTTGATGGTTGTCACCTAAAGAGATATCATAAAGGCCATTTGTTAGCTGCTATTGGGATTGATGCAAATGACTGCCTCTATTCCATAACTTTTGCAGCTGTTGAAAGTGAGTGCCATGAATTATGGTACATATTTCTTGAACTTCTGGCCCTAGATTTGGAGTTGAACAACTCACACAATATCTTATTCATGTCTGATAGACAAAAGGTAAATATCATTACTTAAATTGTGCTTTATTACATGTCTTATATAATTTATTTGAAATTAATCTTTTTATTTGTTTTTTTTTCTTAAATGTAGGGATTGGTTGATGCTTTGGGAGAAGTCTTTCCCCATTTTGGCCATAAAACATGTGTGAGGCATTTATATACCAATTTCAAGAAAAAGCACACCGGAAAAGCAATTAAGGATGACTTGTAGAAAACTGCCAAAGTAACTTATGATAGAGAGTATAAAGATGTAATGTTCGAACTGAAATCTATATCATCAGATGCTTATGACTGGTTGATAGGGAAGGACCCTAAAAACTAGAGCAAGGCATTTTCTTCAACAAGAACCAAATATGACATGTTGCTGAATAATTTATGCGAGTCTTTTAATAAGGTACTAAGTATTTTAATATTGTGAATCTTTGTCAAAGTTTAGTTATATTTAACTTTATTTTTTGCAGTTTATTCTTGAAACAAGAACAAAAGTCCATCATAACCATGTTGGAGCCAGTTAAAACCAAAATCATGCAAAGAATTGCAAAAAAATGATGTTGAAACTGACAAATGGATTGGACTTCTATGTTTAAAGATTCAGAAGAAATTAAAAACAAAAATTCAAATGTCACATAGGTAATTAGTTCAACTTTTAGCACATACATAGTTAAATGCACTAGCTGTTAAATAATGTTTAAATGCAAAACTATTAAATGCAGTAACTGTTACATAATATTCTTTAATATGTCTATGTAAGTGTTGGACCACCGATGTTGGTGGTAACATGTACCAGGTTTCATGTAGACCACATACTCAGCATGCTGTGAACTTGACTGAGCATACTTGTTCATGAAAAAAGTGGGACTTGACAGGTAATTAATATATTTAATATGTTTTCATTTATTTATGTTTATACTATATTTATTTGTGTTTAATATGTTTGGGAAAGAATTCCATGTCACCATTCAATCTCAGCCATACTAATGAAAGATAAGAGACTTGAATCGTACGTGAATGATTGTTAAAAAAACCACTCAACAAGCAATATACTCTCATATGGTAAAACCAATTAGAGATCCTGATCAATGGTCTAAACAAGCATACTGTGAACTCATCTTACCTCTAACCCTAAGAAGACCACCAGGCAGACCTCACATGAATAAGAAAAAAGATTTTGATGAACCCATTATTCATGGTGTTAAGCTTACTAAGAAAGGTCTAACCATGACCTGTACTAAATGTAAGAAAACTGGACACAATGTCCGGATATGCAAAGGCATTGTTAGTGAAAAAAAATCTATTCGTTCTTCTTCTCAAGCATAAGTTCAAGAATCCACTAGCATGCTCGCACCACAAGTGCTCTTACCTAGGAGGCTCGAACAGTCACCACTATAAGTGCTCTTCATCACCAGCAAGCTTCAACACAGCCACCAGCAAGTACAAAAATTCACCAGCAAGCTTTAAAACAACCACCATCAAGTACAAGAATCCTCCAACAAGCTTCAACACAACCACCACCTACAAGAAGACTTAAACTTCTAGTGAGTATTTTCATGCATTTTTCTTTATGAACTATACTTTAATGTGATCTTGAAGACTAACTACTATATTTTCCTATACAGATAAAAATATAATTTTATGGCACTTATAAATAACCTACACCAGCCAGAAATTCCCCTATCTAGCAGGCTCAAACAACCACAAGTGCTCTTACCCAACAAACTTCAACACAACCATCAATAATTCAAGTTGTTAGATGGATGATCAACAACAGCCAAAAAAGTTCAACAACTCAACCTCCAAGACATCTTTGAATTTATTGAAGAAGTTGTTGACATGCATCTTGTTTCTACTTTATACTATTTTGGTAGACATTGATGATGTACCCCATCTGAAAATGGCAATAACTTTTACTTTAAACTATTTTGTTTCTGTCATTTTTTTGTGTCATTGTGCATGACATTAACAGCTGCTACTTTAAAATTTGATCATCAGTTATTATGTTATTGGTTATGAACCTATTTTGAGTAGTAGTTTAATCTCAAATTTCAGTAAATTTCAATGTTATTATTCTTTGTGTCCTTGTGAATGACATTAATAACTGCCATTTCTTTGTGTCCTTGTGAATGGCATTAATAGCTGTTAAATAATAGTTTTTAATATACCTATGTTTGTGTTCTTCTGTGTAACATCCCGGTTTTGGTCCTAGCAGTTTTAAGGCTTGTTAGACGGTCTGGTAGACCAGGTTAGAGATTCGAGTCGGATTCAGGAGTAAATATTTTTGTGGAAGATAAAAATATGAAAAAATGGTTAAAAATCATATTTTAATATATGAAAAATATTGGTGAAATCAATTTTGGAGAAAGAGATTTGGAAGGGTGACATTTTGGTTAGTGACTAAAATGTAATTTTTGAAAACTATTTTTAAATGTGACTAAATTGTAAAGGATCAAATTCTTAGAATCCTTAAGGAGCAATTTTACCAAGTTTTTGCTGGTGGTTTCTCCCTTCAATTAATACTTTTTAACATGTGTTTTTAAAGGTAATTAAAAGGGATTTTGTTAATAAAGTTAGTTATTGGTTTTAAAGAAATTTGACGTAAACTTTTCTCTCCACTTCTTTTCTGCCAAACACTCTTGTTTTCATCAAATCTTAGAGGTGAAAGATCTTTTTACTTGGATTCTTGATTTATAAATGCTTCTTTACCTTCGATTTACAAAACCTTATTGAAATCTTGTGTTTTTCTAGCTTTAATCAATCAATTGAGGGAGAAATCACAAAATAGAGGTAAGGTTCGTTCTTCTCCTCTATTAATGGTTCTTAACTGATACTCCCAAGTATTTGATCCTTGATTTATGGTTTATAATCTAATTTTATGTATTTACAATGATTAATTGATTTAATTAGGTTTAATTGATGAAATTATGGAAAATTCGTATTGGATCTATTTTCCATTATTGAGGATTGATTTTAAACATATATTGGATGATTTATAATGTTGATAAGTCATTTTTAATATTGGAATCCCTAAACTCCTCGAATCCTTGATTATTAGGTTGTTAGATTTGTGTTTTTGTGGAGTTGTGGTGGCTGTGTAGTTGCTAGAAGTAAAAGGATGTTGGGAAAGGTTTTTTAGATGTTAATTGATGATGTTTCTTGGGTTGAATCATTATATTATGGCTGGGTTGAGTTTTGGAAGTGTTTGATGATGATTTCGATATGTTTTGAATGGTTTTTGAGTGGGCAACTTAAGAGTTACGGGTAATTGCTTGTTGGCAATGGTTTGAATGCATAATGATGTATTTTTTCTCTGGTTTTATATGGATAAAACAGGGGATAATCAAGGCGACAAAGCTTGGCGTTGTTTGTTGCTTCCCGGGAGCTCGATTCGCATTGGCGAGCTAGGTGAGGTGTATCAGTGAGTGAAATATTGTTTAAATGCCTTTCAAAGGTTTAATAAAGGTTGTTGGGAGTTTAGGGTAAGCGTGAAATACTTACCTAATATCAGAAGTAAGTTTCCCTTATTTTTCTCTTGAACCTCGGTTTAGATATGAGCATGTTGATTTCATGTTTTGGTGTTAAAAATGGTTTGATTTACTTACTGGAAATGCATGATTTTATGTACATATGCAGGGGTTTAAAAGTATAAGAAATGTAGTGAGTATTGTTTTCATTCCGGTCGGGAATGGTATTATTGCTTTGGCAATGTGATTTTCATATGTGGTGATTTTTGTATAATGCATTGTAAAACAGTAAGTAAATGGTTTTATAAATGATATATTGGCTAGGTGACAAGATGAGAAAACAATCGGATATAGTTGGCATGCCATAGGATTAAAGTGCACTATAAAATATGAACAAAATCAATTGTGGCCATGGGTCCTTGAGGTATGGTGGTTTAACAAGGCCACTCGGACTGTTGGGACATCATTTGGGACATACGATTTAACAAGGCAACTCAAGTTGATGGAGATCTTGTGGTTTAACTAGGCAAGGTCGGTACACTTGCAGTTTAACTAGGCAAGGGTGGTAAAACTCGTTGTTTAACTAGGCGAGGTTGTCAAATCTTGCGGTTTAACTAGGCAAGGTTTGGGATATCATGCGGTTTAACTAGGCATGGTATGAGAGATCCGTGTATCCGATATGTATGGATAGAGGGTACTCTATCCGGGGTCACTATAAATGCCAATATATGTGAAAGTTCATGTGTTGAACCTATTTTAATGCTTTGGGATTTAAGCATGGTTTATGATTTAATGCTTTGGGATTTAAGCATGGTTTATGATTTAATGCTTTGGGATTTAAGAATGGTTTATGGTTTAATGCTTTAGGATCTAAGCATGGAATTTGTATATGATGTTGCATAAGGATTGTATGCATGTCTCGGTTGGAGACAAGGAAAAATACTTTGGGTTGTTAAGCATGTTTTTGGGAACAAGTGGTTTGGTTTTCAAATGGTTTTAATTGCATCATTGTTTCATGAGCATCCTCACTAAGCAGGTGTGCTTACGCTTTCTTTTTCCTAATGATGCAGAGCATTGAAGTTTGGGGGCTGTAAAGGCAAGGTTTAAAGCGATCCAAGACAATGAATACTTTGAGTATGAACTCGGTTTGTGTTTCCGGTTAATAAGGCAATGTGTTCACCATATTTTGGGGATTTGTAATTCTGTTTTCCTATGAGTTTTAAGCATGTGAAGTGTTGGATTTTATGATTGGTTTGATGTTGTTGAACTTGTGTAGATCCTTGCTTATAATGATGCTAGATGAGTGCTTAGGAATGCATCTAGTTAATTTGGAATGGTTGCCATGTTTTGATGATTCAAGCAAGTTTGTTCTGATGCTTTAGATGTGTAAGCATGATGAGTATGCCTTAAAAGTGCCTAATGTGAGTTTTGGTTGTTTGGTAGAATAAAATTAGAAGCATGCCTATAGAATATCTTAGGGTGTATGAATGCCATGTAATATTGTTGGTTCTGTGTTGTTTTAGTTAGGAATGTATCCTAGTAATGGTGTATACGTGTTTGAAGCATGTTAGAGCGTTTTGGTTATCGTTATAGTGTGTGTAGACAACAATTTGGGACTACAGGTTCAGGCTTACAGGTACGAGTGACCCTATTTCGGTATGAGTAAGCTATTTCAGGCTTAGCGTACCGATACGTGGGCAAGCGTTTCGGTACGAGCCTAAGCAAATTTGGCTAATGTTTCAGTACTCGAGAGGGTATTTCGATACGGCATAGGGATTTTATGAAGGGCATTTCGATACACGTGGGCGTATCAGAACGAGTTTTAGCTACTAGAATCTGGGTTTTGGAAACTATTAAGGCGTATCGAAACACCTTCAAGCGTACCGGTACGGCTGCAGTTAATTCTGTTAATTTGGAATTTTTAGAAGTTTCTGTTTTTTTTATTTTGGTCCATGAGTTTTGTGAATGCAATTATATGAGTTTGGATGATCGTTTTGACCTAAAATTTGGCATGTAAGCATGTAATTGGACTCATTGAGGATTGATAACCTTAATTTTAGTTTTAGTCCTTAAATTTATCAAATTTGCATTTTAGCCCCTAAAATGTATGTTATACAATCGGATGCCTTACCACGTCTGTTTCCTTTGAAAATTTACCCGCCTGCAGCATGTTCACTTAGGATTATTAATGTGCATTTAGACAAGATAAAAGAAAAAATGGACCAATTTTCGAACTCTTTTACCGGTTTGCTTCAGCAAACCTAATATAGTTCTCTCGGTTCGGTCGGGCACCTAGGACTGGTCGAGGGGGTTACATTTGTTTGTATCAGAGCCAGGTTTCAAAAGGTTGGGATGTTGTCTTTTGGTTAAAGGATGTTGTTTGAATTGCACGGTGATTGTGTATATGTAGAGTAATTGTTTAATATTATGTTGGGGGTATGAATTGGGAACACATTGCCTATTACCGAGGTTTTAAAATGTTTTATAAGGTTGTCTTGGATCATTTTCCTAATGCTAGCCTAAATTTAATGTGTTTTGGATCATTCGATGGCTATTAATGCCGGAGTTGAGCAGAATAACGTTGAGGATGGGAATTCTCCTAATGTTTTACCTCTTCCTTCTCTGTTGGCTCCTCCTGTTGATATTGGGGTGGGTGGTGTACCCCAGGCTCCTCTTGTGCCAGTTTTTGGTGATTTGACTCCGTTAATCCAAGCGATGACGAGAGCGTTTCAGGTAGCGATGGCTGGTGTGCAAATGCAAGCACCGACACCTCTTGTGGTGGCTAATCAAGGTTTATCCTTGGAGCTTCTTAAAAGTTTGAGAGGTGAGGAATTTCTGGGTTTGAGTCATGAGGCAGCCGAAGGATGGCTGGAAAAGACAATCCGTATTCTGAACCAGATGGGTTGTAATGAGGAACGCAAGTTGGGTTGCACTGTGTCACTATTGTAGGGTGATGCATATCATTGGTGGGTGACCACATTTGCGGGTGTTCCCGAGGCGGATGTGACTTGGGATTTCTTTTGAAGAGCTTTCAAGAGAAAGTATCTTGGTGCACAGTATTTGGATGCGAAGAAGCGCGAGTTTATGTCGCTATCGCAGGGTGGCATGTCTGTTGCCGAGTATGAGGTGAAGTTCGTTTGCCTAAGTCAATATGCCCTGGAGTTGGTTCCTAATGATCAACAGAGATGTGATAGGTTTTGCTATAGTCTTGTGAAGAACATTAAGACGTATCTCCTGGCTACAGATTACACAGATTTTGATGTGTTGGTCAACTGTGCCAAGGATATTGAGCAATCCTTGGGTACATCAGTTCAGGCTGTGAGTGCAAGCTTGGGTAAGAGAGTGGCTGACTCTAGCTATTTTGGGAGGCAGAATATGAGGTTTTGGGACAAGAGGCATAAGCCGTATCATAAGCGTGGTGGCGGTGTTGGCCAGGGTGTCCAGAGAGCTCGTGTTATAGTGGAGTATGAGTGATGTGGTAGGCGCCATACGAGTACGTGCTGAGGTAATACTGGAGTTTGTTAGATTTGTGGGTCATCTGATCACTTGAAGTGTGATTGTCCTCATAATATGAGGGATGCACCGATACAAGTTGCTGCACCTGCTAAGGGCCGAGGCTGTGGTAGGGGTAATTTTCAGAGGCGTGAGGATGGTCAGAGAGTTGTAACTCATGATGCTGCAGTGTGACCATAGAATGGTGGACCAGCTCAGATCTATGCTCATCGCGAGGGTCGCAATGACATGGATGTGATTGCAGGTACCTTCACTTTGCAATCCTTGTCATTGTTATCTTTGATTGATTCGGGGTCTACTTATTCTTATATCTTGAGTGAACATTCATCTTTGTTGAATGTTCCTGTTGAGATCCTTGATGTTGGCATGTTAGTAACTAGTTTATTTGGTGAGATAGTTACAAAAGGCAATTGTGGATTATGAATTCAAAAGTATTTCTTTGAGGTTAGCCGATGATTATGAATTTGTAGTGGTTGGTGAGAATGTGAAATTCTTGTCCAATGTTGTATCGGCTACTCAAGCGGAAAGAATGATGCAAGGAGGTTGCCAAGCTTACTTGGCTATCGTGATGAATCCTGAAGTTAAGGGTGTTCGGGTGCAGGACATTCTATCTGTTAGTGATTTTCCAGAGGTTTTTCCTGAAGAGTTACCAAGTTTACCGCCAGATAGGGAGGTAGAATTGAGTATTGACACGTACGCAGGTACGACGCATGTGTCCATTGCTCCTTAGAGGATGGCACTGAAGGAATTGAAGGAGTTGAAGTCACAACTTCAGGAGTTGTTGGATCATGGGTTCATTCGACCGAGTGTATCGCCTTGGGGTGCTCTGGTTCTCTTTGTGAAAAAAGGATGGTACGATGCATATGTGCATTGATTACCGACATTTGAATAAGCTAATAGTGAAGAACAAGTATCCTTTGCCGAGGATTGATGATCTATTTGATCAGTTTCGCGGGGCAACGATGTTCTCTAAGATTGATTTAAGATCAGGGTATTATAAGTTGAAGGTTAAGGATGATGATGTACATAAAATCGCGTTTCATACGTGTAACACCCCTTTCTCGTATCCATCATTGAATACGAGACAGAGATGTCACAAAACATTTGTAAAACCATCTATATTTATAATTCGGTAAAAATTTGTTTCTTTAAAAAAATATTACAATTTAATCTTTATTTACAAATCTAATTAACCGCGTAAAGTTTAAAATTTATATTTTCGTCTTCAAATCAGGTTTAATTTCAGGTAGCAACTTATCAATTTAATTCGAATTTATATAATTAGTGAAAGTGCCTAATTTAAAATTTATCCAGATTCCAAATAAATTACAAATTCTATCAGAGCAGGCATAACATTTTAATATACATGCCAACTAGTAAATATCAAATAGTGTCAAAAGATATCTTACCGATACTGATGTACCTGTTATTGATTGATGATGTCCATTTATGCTCCTTACTCTAACCATTTCTTCTTTCCTATGTGTGAAACAGTCACACGCTAAATAATTACTTAGTGAGGCAATAATTTATAGTAAAATGCAATTCGACATAAATATCAATGTAAATAAATAATAATGCATATGATCATTGTACCATGTCATGCTCGTTAACATAAATAAATATGTAACAACATATATGAATATCAAAGTGATAAGATTAGATCTTACCAATTACCGTTGCCATTTCCATCCGTAAGCTTTCAATGCTTACCAATACCTTTTTCATTTCTATCTGCAATCTTTCAAGCTTATCATTCTGTTTCTTTAATTCATTTCAATTTACTTAGCCCAAGGTATCGAATTAAGAGATTCTATGTACATGAGTCATCCCCCTATACTTACTTGAGTATAGTGTATTATTGCACTCTACCGGGAGTGTTTAGCACCGAAGTGCTTTGGTTTACTTACCAGAGTATAGCATTAATGAAATTTGCACTTTACTTGAAGTGCTTAGAATATTTATACAGCTGTTTATGACTATATGAATATCCAACTATACCTTTGAATCTCTATATCATACATTGGGCTTTATATCATCAATCTATTTCATCAGTGGCAACATATATCAATATATATATCAACATTGGCAGTTCATACCCGAAATAACATTTCAATTTCATCAATGTAAGTAATCAAATGATCAATTCATTTTATTTCTCAAATCTTGACATATTCATATTATATCAATCATATATTCAATGACATAAATATCAATGTATTATGATACGCATGCAATTGCACTCACATGGGACATTTTTTTGTATGCCTCACTAAGTCCTCTTTAATCTTTTTCTTCATTACACCTCGAACCTCTCTTGATTCGAACTTGAACTTCATAAATCAAATAAATGAAATATTTGTTAGATCCCAATCTAACAATATCTTAGACATATTGTCCAATATAATCATTCGAATGTAAAAAATTTCCAATTTTTTCCCTTTCTTCCTTGTATTGTTCAAAAACTCATTATGGTCCTTAGTGACCAATTTGAACTTCCATTAACCCCTTTCAAGCTTACTAATCAACCTTAGATACAAAGTGTATCAATTCTCATTTTCTGGCAGTTTGCAGTACCTTCAAAGAAATATTTTTATAAAATAATCTACAACTTGGAATTCGACTCCATTTGTTCTAAAAGAAACTATATTTGATAAGATTTTCACCCATATAAATTAATATTCCAAATTCATCTTGTACGATTTATGGTGAATTTTCAAATTCAGTTATAGTGCTGAAATTTGGGACAGACTGGTGTTCTGTTTTCTGACCTTTTGTCACTTAAAAATTCATATCTTTTGACTTGGAACTCAAAATCAGTTTCTGTTTGTTGGAAATGAAATTAGACGAGCAAATCTTTACATCGATATAAAATTCACCATCTAACCATTTTTGTAGAATTTATGGTGAATTTTCAAAGTTACTGCCATAAACCAGTTTTTCTACATAGCTTCCATAAACAACTTCAAATTTTATACTAACTTCTCCTTACTTCTCTACTTTTCAATTTAGTCCAATTACTTGCTTTAAACCACCATCTTATGACCTTCTTCATCAAATAATTATTCACAATAATTCTCCTTAATTTTCCTTCTTTACTGAAATAGTCACTAAAATGCAAAGATAAGGATTCAAGCTTCTTAACTTTGCAAATTAGTCCTCAATTCAACATTACTACCTTAATTCCATCATTACAACTAAAAATAAGATTTAGCCCCCATACAAAACTTAAATTTCGATTTGGTCACTTAACTTTGATAATTTATCAAAATGGTCACTAATTCAATTCAACATCAATTTAGCATTCTGACTTCATTTTCTTGTCTCTAACATCATTAATAACATAAATACACTCCAAATTCTAAAAATTCAGATTTTGTCCTTTAACTTTTCAATTTGCCGAAATGGTCCCTACACAATTTAAATTAGGGTTTTGCTTCCAAACAACAATTCCAGGTTACTAGATCATTAATTCATCATCACAACCCTAAATTAAACTTGTATCCATAAACCCTAATCTTCTCCATATAAACTAAAATATGTATGGTTTAAATTCCAACTCAATTACATGATTTTAACATCACACAAGCTTGATTCCAACTTGAATTAAATCATGAAATCATAAAATTCCAAAACCCCCAATTTGGTTCATAAACCCCTAATTTCTTCCTCATGAAAATTATCATCAATTAAGCATGTATTCCATGAAATATTTACATCAAAAGATAGAGTTTCAAGAGTAGAACAACTTTGTAGTTGAAAAGATTACTTGAAAATCGAGTTTCGGGGCTTGAATCGAACTTGAAAATATTTTCTCTTCTTTCTTTCTTCACGCACGGTTTTGGAGAGTATTTTGCTGATAATTCCATCATATTTCATGTATTTATGACACTTGTGTCATTAAAAATGAATTAAAAATTCATTCAAATAGGGAAATTACCAAATTGCCCTTTTATCCAACGGTTGAGATTGATTTTATCATCAAACAAGGGCCAAGATTAAATATTCAATTTCCTTCTTCCAAAATTGCCCTTTATAACTTTCAAATATTTCAAAATTGCCATCCTTGCCAAATGACCAATTTGCCCTCCAACTAGTCTTTATTTACTAGTTTGTTTCCAAATTGCCATTCCATTAAAATCTAACTAAATCTAGTTAGAATTAAACAAAACATAATAAAATATTCATAAAATAACATCTTATGACTTTTCCATAGCTTTTTGATCAGTCTCTCAATTTTTCCATTCGATCTGATATACCGATAATTAACCTCTTTACTTAGGATTAAACTGTAGGATTCATCTTGAATTGAACTAAAAAATATTCCCAGCACTTATAATGGTCTTTTATAACCTTCCTCTATCTTATGATGAAATCTCATAATTATTTGATTTAATTCGGATATCCAAATTCCATTTAGACTATAATTTCCCAATAATAGAAACATCGGATCCAACCAAAATCTTCACATTCGATCCACACCCTTAGGTGATATATTTATTTATGAAATAAAAACCCTTAACTTTTAGGGAATTACAACTTTAGTCCCCAAACTTTTCCAAAGTTTATACTTTAGCCATACAAATTTTAAATTTTACATTTTGGTCACTAACTTTTTAAACTTCAATTCCCATTCCAATTTTCCTTGGAATTCAACCAAACTTTAAGAATACCTTATTCAATTCACTATCTATCACATGAGACCTTTAAAGATTAGAAATTTCCTTTTCAAAACCCATAATTAGAGAAATCCTAACTTTTGCATTTTTGTCATTTTAGTCACTAAGTTAGCTTTTAAGCTATTATCTTAGTACTAAATGACCCTTAATCAACTTAGTAAATTTTGGGGTATCACAGTATGAGGTACGAGCATTATGAGTTTTTGGTCATGCCCCGGCTGCATTTATGGATATAATGAATAGGGTGGTGTTTATAGACGATATTCTTGTGTACCCTCGTACAAAGGAAGAACATGATCGACATTTGCGGATTGTGTTATAGTTTATAAAGGATAATCAGTTGTATGCCAAGCTGAGCAAGTGTGAGTTTTGGCTTAAGAAAGTGATGTTCCTTGGTCATGTGGTTTTCGTGGAGGGTATTCATGTTGATCCATAGAAAATTGAGGCTATTCTTAATTGGAAGCAACCTAAATCTGTTTTGGAGGTTCGTAGTTTTTTTGGGCTGGCTGGTTACTACTGTCGCTTTGTAGATGGGTTTTCTAGTATTGCAGCACTGTTGACGAAGTTGTTGCAAAAGATTGTTCCTTATGTGTGGACAAAGAAGTAACAACTCAATTTTGAGAAGTTGATGGAAGTTTTGACACATGCTCTTGTGTTGATTCAGCCTGAATCTGGGAAGGAGTTTGTGGTTTATATTGATGCATCTTACATTGGTTTGGGTTGTGTGTTGATGCACAATGGTAAGGTTGTGGCCTATGCATCGAGATAGCTGAAGGTTCATGAGCGCAATTATTCGACTCATGATTTGGAGCTTGTGGCTGTGGTGTTTGCCCTAAAAATTTGGAGACATTACCTTTATGGTGAGAAGTGTGTTGTTTTTACAGACTATAAGAGTTTGAAGTATTTGATGTCTCAAAAGGATTTGAATCTTAGGCAATGTAGATGGTTGGAGTTGCTTAAAGATTACGACTTGACGATCGAGTATCATCCTGGAAAAGTTAATGTGGTTGTGGACGCGTTGAGTCATAAGGTTGCGGTTGAGCTTAGGGCTATGTTTGCTAGGTTGAGTGTGACACGGGAATGTGGATTGTTGGTTGAGTTGCAAGTTAAGCCTACGTTGTCACAGATGATTAAAGCTAAGCAACCGTTTGATGATTCCTTGGTTGAGCATGTTAAGGATATATCTTAGGGTAATCCGATGGATTTTCATCTAAAATTGAAATTAAGGTTACCAATCCTCAATTAGTCCAATTACATGCTTACATGCCAAATTTTAGGTCAAAATGATCATCCAAACTCATACAATTACATTCACAAAACTCAAGGACCAAAATGAAAGAAACAAAACTTCCAAATATTCCAAAATAATAGAATTAACGGCAGCCGTACTAGTACTCTTGAAGGTGTTTCTGTATGTCTTAATAGTTTCCAAAACCCATATTCGAGTAGGTAAAAGTCGTTCTAATACGCCCACGTGTATCGAAACGCCCTTCATAAAATCCATATGCCGTATCGAAACACCCTCTCGAGTACCAAAACGTTGGCCAAATTTGCCTAGGCTCGTACTAAAATGCTTGTCCGCATACCAGTACGCTAAGCCTGAAATGGCTTACTCGTACCGAAACAGGGTCACCCGTACTGTACCCGTATGCCTAAACCTGTAATGTCCCAAATTGTTTTCTACACACACTATAACGATAACCAAAACGCTTTAACATGCTTCAAACACTTATACAATATTACTAGGATACATTCCTAACTAAAACAACACAAAACCAACAACATTACATGTCATTCATACACCCCAAGATATTCTATAGGCATGCTTCCTAATCTCATTCTACCAAACAACCAAAACTCACATTAGGCACTTTTAAGGCATACTTATCATGCTTACACATCTAAAGAATCAGAACAAATTTGTTTCAATCATCAAAACATGGAAACCATTCCAAATTAACTAGATGCATTCCTAAGCACTCATCTAGCATTATAATAAGCAAGGATCCACACAAGTTCAACAACATCAAACCAATCATAAAATCCAACATTTCACATGCTTAAAAACCATAGGAAAACAGAATTAAAAATCCCCAAAATATGGCGAACACATTGCCTTATTAACCGAAAACATAAACCGATTTCATACTCAAAGTAGTCCTTATCTTGGACCGCTTTAAACCTTGCCTTTGCAGCCCCCAAACTTCAATGCTCTGCATCATTAGGAAAAAGAAAGCGTAAGCACACATGGTTAGTGAGGATGCTCATGAAACAATGATGTAATTAAAACCATTTGAAAACCAAACTACTTGTTCCCAAAACATGCTTAACAACCCAAAGCATTTTCCTTGTCTCCAACCGAGACATGCATAACAATCCTTATGCAACATCATATACAAATTCCATGCTTAGATCCCAAAGCATTAAACCATAAACCATGCTTAAATCCTAAAGCATTAAATCATAAACCATGCTTAAATCCCAAAGCATTAAATTAGGTTTAACACATGAACTTCACATATATTGGCATTTATAGTGACCCCAGATAGACTACCCTCTACCCATACATATCGGATACACGGATCTCTCATACCATGCCTAGTTAAACCGCATGATATCCCAAACCTTGCCTAGTTAAACTACAAGATTTTACAACCTCGCCTAGTTAAACCGCGAGTTTTACCACCCTTGCCTAGTTAAACCGCAAGATTACCGCCCTTGCCTAGTTAAACCGCAAGATCTCCATCAATTTGGGTTGCCTTGTTAAACCGCATGTCCCAAATGATGTCCCAATAGTTCGAGTGGCCTTTTTAAAACGACATACCTCAAGGACCCATGGCCACGATCGATTTTGTTCATTTTTATAGTGCACTTTAATCCTATGGCATGCCAACTATATCCGATTGTTTTTGCATCTTGTCACATAGCCAATATATCATTTGTAAAACTATTTACTTATTGTTTTACAATGCATTATACAAAAATCACCACATATGCAAATCACATTGTCAAATAATAATACCATTCCCGAACCGAAATGAAAACCAATGCTCACTAGCATTTCTTATACTTTTAAACCCCTACATATGTACATAAAATCATGCATTTTCAGTAAGTAAATCAAACCATGTTTAACACCAAAACATGAAATCAACATGCTCATATCCAAACCGATATTCTAGAGCAAAATAAGGGAAACTTGCTTCCGAGCTTAGGTAAGTGTTTCACGCTTACCCTAAACTCCCAACAACCTTTATTAAACCTTTGAAAGGCATTTAAACTAGTTTTCACTCACCGATACATCTTGCCTTGCTCGCCAACGCGAATCAAACTCCCAGCAAGCAACAAACAACGTCAATCTTTGTCACCTTGATTATCCCCTATTTTATCTACATAAAACCGAGGGAAAATGCATCATTATGCATTCAAACCATTGCCAGCAAGCAATTACTAGCAACTCTTAAGTTGCCCACTCAAAAACCATTTGAAACATATCACAATCATCCTCAAACACTTCCAAAACTCAACCCAGTCATAATATAACGATTCAACTCAAGAAACATCATCAATTAACATATAAAATCCCTTTCCCAACATCCTTTTACTTCTAGCAACTACACAGCCACCACAACTCCACAAAAAACACAAGTCTAACAACCTAATAATCAAAGATTCAAGGAGTTTCAGGATTCCAATGTTAAAAATGACTTTTCAACATTATAAATCATCCAATATATGTTTAAAATCAATCCTCAATACTGGAAAATAGACCCAATACAAATTTTCCCAATTAAATCAATTTCATCAAATGCATAAAATTAGATTATAAATCGTAAATCAAGGATCAAATACTTGGGAATATCAGTAAAGAACCAAAAATAGAGGAGAAGAACGAAATTGCTCTCCTCAATTGATTGATTAAAGCTACAAAAATACAAGATTTGCTTTTGTAAATCAAAGGTAAAGAAGAATTTATAAATCAAGAATCCAAGTAAAACGATCTCTCACCTCTCGTTTAGCAAAAAAGAAGTGGAGAGAGAAGTTTACGCCAAATTTCTTTAAAACACCATTAACAAAACCCTTTTAATTACCTTTAAAAACACATGTTAAAAAGTCTTAATTGAAGGGAGAAACAACCAGCAAAAACTTGGTAAAATAGCCCTTAAGAAAGAATTTGATCCTTTACAATTTAGTCACCTTTAAAAACTATTTTCAAAAATTATTTTAGTCACTAACCAAAATGTCACCTCAAAACCCTTTTTCAAAATTGATTTCAGGATAAAAAATATGATTTTAACTCAATTTTTATCTTACAAAAAATATTTACTCCCAAATCTCGAATCTCTAACCCTGGTCTACTACCGTCCAACAAGCCTCAAAACCGCTAGGCCCAAAACCGAGGGATTACAACTCTCCCCCACTTAAGAAATTTCATCCTCAAAATTTACCTGATAACAAATGGAAATTGCACAACATGTATTTTGCTCCAACTTGGGAGGCAGCCTCAAGACCTTAACAAGCTCAATCGCCTTGCCACGAAGAACTTTACTGCTGAAATCAAGGATGCCCAACAACCTTCCCCATCATTGGATAAATTTGGCCCAACTAAGACTCGCTCCAAGGCTTACCATGCGACGGATCCGATCGAACCTTTGCAACATAGATACATGGAACACATCACCTTTTTCCATGGTGACAACCTCAAGAATACACATGATCAACACGCCAACAACCTCATATTCAAATTTCCTCGGCTTCAAATCCACGTGAAATATTTTTTTCGATCCTTTTAAGAATACACGATCGCCTTTATTCAATTGATCACACAATCCACTTTAAATTCTCATCCAAGTCTTTCAATCACATCCTTTACCTTCTCATCCATGTCTTTCAACACATTCGGTAAGGAAATATGCTTTTCCCCTATCTCAGCCCAACACAAAGGTGTACGACACCTCTGGCCATACAATACCTCATACGGTACCATCTGTATACTCACTTGGCAAATGTTGTTATACACAAACTCTACCAAAGGTAAATGCTTCTCCCAGGTTCCTTGGAACTTAATAATGCAACATCTCAGCATATCTTCCAAAACTAGGATAACCTTCTCAGATTGTCCATCCGACTGAGGATGATACGTGGTGCTAAAATTCAACCTCGTAACTAAAGCACGATGCAAACTCACCCAAAACCTCGCTGTAAACCTCATATCTTTATCTGAAACCATGGACTTTGGTACCCGTGTAAACACACGATCTCAGAAATGTACAAATCTGCCAACTTGTCTAGTGTATGCGTCGTATGAACTGGAAGAAAATGTGCACACTTTGTGAACCGATCCACAATCACCCAAATGGAATCCTTTTTAGCCGTTTCAAAGGAAACCCTAACACAAAATCTATGGTGATTCTCTCCTACTTCCATTCCGGTATTCTCAACGGTTGCAATAACTCGAATGACAACTGATGTTCAGCCTTGACCCGCTGACACACCAAACACCTAGAAACAAACTCAGCCACATCCTTCTTCAAACCAACCCAGTAGTACACTTCGTTCAATCCATGATACATTTTCACACTACCGAGATGAATAGCAAAAGGACTAGAATGTGCCTCCGTCAAAATAGTGTGCCTCAACTCTGGATCATCCGAAACCACTATTTGACCCTTGAAACACAAAACGCATGTTCACTTAGGATTATTAATGTGCATTTAGACAAGATAAAAGAAAAAATAAACCAATTTTTGAACTCTTTCACCGGTTTGCTTCGCAAACCTAATGTAGTTCTTTCGGTTCGGTCGGACACCTAGACTGGGTCGAGGGGTTACATTCTAACTAACATTGATAAGTGCTTTAACCCCAAATTTTATTTTTTTATGCATTTCAAACATTTACAAAAAGAATGTTGCATTTCAAAACAAATAAGTTCACTTCAAAGCAAATTGGTTCATTTAATTCATTTTTACTTCAAAAACTGACATAAACATACATGAACCATAATCTTAACATCAACCTTAAATAAACCATAACAATGCATCACAAATATAAAACCCTAAACACAAACAGTAACCTTAACAAAGCATACATATATTACAAATCACAAGGACATAAAACCCTCATCCATTGCACCATTAATAATCAACCCTTAGCCCAGGAATTCAATCTGAATTCTTAAATCACAAATTACCCAAAAAATGTCATATAGGAAAGAACAACAAGATAAACTAGCTAAAATAACCGCTCTCTATTCCTCATATTCTCTATGGCTCTATTTTTTTAACAGACAAACTACTACAATTCTTGGACGTTCAGGAATTTTAGCATCAACCTACCCAAAGAAATGTCATTTTCTACTCTTTTTGTTAAAATTTGGGAAGTCAAGAAACCTTCTGCCAAAATTATCTGATGTCCAACTTGTTCTTAAATTGCATGGATAGTCATATTAGTAAAACCGAAACTGTATCAGCTTTAATTTTCTACCCTTCTTTCAATGTCGTAAAAGTAAAGAAAGGAAAGTAAGGAAAATTAGGGTTTTAATCCTTTAAGTAATTACCACATCCCTTTATAAAGCCAACTCACAACATAAATAAGTAAGAAAAATGACCTGAAAATTTGAGAAAATATAAAATAAGCCAAGTCAACAAAACCGTTAGGTATTTAACAGAAGGGGACCAAAACAGGAAAGGTATGTAATAGAAGGTACGATTTTAACGAAATAATTAGTTGGGGGACCAAAAAAAAATGGGTGATAGTTGGGTGACCACTAGTGTAGTTTTCCCAAAAGATTATTACCCTTAGTATCTTTTTCACGAACCAAACTCCCTCAAGATTAATGTGTCTTTTAGGGTAAACTACATGAAATGGCACTAAACTTTAACCTTTATATCGAAAATACCAATGAACTATAAAATGATACCATCATACCACCGAACTTTGTTTTTTGCACTACTATTATGCCACTCGACTGTTAAACTGTAACAGACCGTTAATGTAAAACAACATTCTTTTGGTATAGTTGCTTTGATGCCTAAGATAGGCTAAAAACGATGTCGTTTTGTTAAAAAAAAATTAAGAAAACACTGCATTGGGGGAGGCTTGAACCAAGAACTTCAAGGAGGAAAGGTTTACACCAAAACACCAGGCCAACTTAAAAACTTGGTATAATCCTAATGAAAATAGTATATAAATAATACTGTAGTTGAACGTAATTTCATTTATCTCATGATATAATTTTATAATATTTATAATATAATTTTATAAATAAATATTATTTATAATTTATATTACAAAACTAAAATATTATTTATAATATATACAACTAAACCCTAAACCATACATGTAACTAACTAAACTACAAACACTAAACCCTAAATATATATAATTAAATCTAAAATTCCAAACCCCAAATCCTAAATATATAACTAAATCCTAAATCCCAAACCTAAAACCTCAAACCATACATGTAACTAACTAAACTACAAACCCTAAACCCTAAATATATATAATTAAATCTAAAATTTCAAACCCAAATCCTAAATATATATATAACTAAATCCTAAATAAATATATATAATTAAATCTAAAATCTCAAACCTCAAACCCCTAAATATATAACTAAATCCTAAATCCCAAACCCAAACCTTAAAAAAGTAAACTATTATTTATAATATATCTTAGTATTTGTAATATAAATTGTAAATAATATTTGGGGTTTTGGGTTTAGAATTTAGTTATATATATTTAGGGTTTGGGATTTTAGATTTAATTATACATATTTAGGGTTTGTAGTTTAGTTAGTTACATGTATAGTTTAGGGTTAAATATATATAATTAAATCCTAAACCCCAAAACCCCAAATATTATTTATAATTTATATACAAATCCTAAAATATATTATAAATAATATTTTAATGTAGGCTTTTGGGTTTGGAGTTTAGGATTTAGTTATATATTTTAGGTTTTGGAGTTTGGGATTTTAGATTTAATTATATATTTAGGGTTTAGGGCTTGTGGTTTAGTTAGTTACATGTATGGTTTTGGGTTTTGGGTTTGGGATTAAGGATTTAGTTATTAGGGTTGGGGTTTCAAATTTAATTATATATATTTAGGGTTTATAGTTTATAGTTTGGTTAGTTATATGTATAGTTTAGGGTTTAGTTGTATATATTATAAATAATATTTTAGTTTTGTAATATAAATTATAAATAATATTTATTTATAAATTTAATATATTTATAAAATTATATTATAAATATTATAAAATTATATCATGAGATAAATGAAATTAAGTTCAACTGTAGTATTATTTTTATATACTATTTTCGTTAGAATTATGTCAAGTCTTTAAGTTGGTCTGATGGTTTAGTGTAACCCTTTCATCCTTGAAGTTCTTGGTTCGAGCCTCCCAAATGTAGTGTTTTCTTAAATTTTTTCTAACAAAATGGCGTCGTTTTGACATATCTTAGGCATCAAAATAACTATACCTAAACGAATTGTTTTGCATTTAACGGTTCGTTACAGGTTAACGGTCGAGTAGCATTTCGTGTAGTTTACCAAAGTTCAGTGGCCTAATAGTATCATTTTATAGTTCAATGGTATGTTCAATACAAAGGTTAAAGTTTAGTGGCATTTCATGTAGTTTACCTTTTTATAATTTAATCAAGGATAAATTTATATTAAAAAAGTTAGGGATGAATTATAAATCGAAGGTAATGTAAGGGGCCAAAGTTGTATACCAAAGCAAATTTAGAGGCCAAATCGAATTCAAAAAATTAGGGGTCAAATTGTAACTTAATACCAAAGTTGAGTCAAATTACATAAAAATTATAAATAAAATTACAAAATTTTTTGAACAATTTATACTTAGGGAGGGGGAAGGGGAGTTTTGTTTATGCTGGTCTTGAACCCACAACCTAGAGGAAGATGAAGGTGTCAACTGAGAGGTTTTAACCCACATGTTTTAGAGATTGTTGACAATTAAAAAAAGTAGGAGGCCAAAAAGTATATTAAACCTTAATCCTACCACGTCTTAGTTTTGTTTGTGACGGTTTAACAAGCTTAGCTTTAGAGCACTACTCATACGTGATACCTAGGGATGACCATTTGACCCAGACTCGACGGGTTTTGACTCGTTCTTATAGGGTCGAGTTTTTTAAAGAAGATTTTGAAGTTTGGGGGGGTCCTGGTTGAAGTTTTTAGGATAGTGTTGGGTCGGGTTCGAGTTTAAGGTGAGAAATATTCGACCCAACCCGAAATAATAGTTTAATTTTATTCTAAATATTTAGTTATAATTGCTATAATGCATCTCTCTTTATATGTATATACATATTTTTCAATTATCTCCTTATTTTTTCTAATAAAAATGGACTAATTATTACTTTTTTCTAATAAAAATGAAAAAAAATATTTATGTCACGCTGAGTCGGGTTCAGATTTTTACTTTAAAATTCAGGTTAAATTCGGGTCGGTGTGAGATCATAAAATGTTGGGTCAGGTTCATGGTGGAGGTGCTATATTTCTGGTTGGATGCATATCGATCAAAAATCTGACCCAACCCGACTCATGGCGATCCCTAGTTATACCCAAATTATAATGGCAAACTTCCATTGCCAGACCTTGATTTATTTGCATTTTAAGACTTGGACCCAGAAGGACATTTTTATTGTGCCAAATTGGACTCCTTCAGCTGCAATAACGTTTTCCCAATTGGGCCGAATTGGACAATTTGAAAGAGAAAAAAAATGTAGTTCCAGTTTACTATAAAAATAAGTTTACTATAAAAATAAGTCTCAATCTTTTTCCAAATTCAACCATATTTATAAAATGATTAATCTAAAACTATTTATAATTTACATACTTTTTAACTTTATTATAAAAAAGGCATAAAGTAAAAAATAGCCCCAACATTTGACCTTTTGGTCACTTTAGTTCCTATTCTTTTTTATGCAAACAACCCCTAACGTTTCATTTTCATTTAAAATTTACCATCGTTGGATGAAAATTGTCAGTCAACTAACGGCCAACTCCCTTCGCTGACATGATATGTCTACATGGCATGACTTGCTGACATGGAACTATAGCTTCTAGCACTTACAATATGGGGTGTAAAACCATTAGACTTGGTAAGTTCAACATTATGGCTTCATGATTCATAAAATCAAAATATATATAGCAATTTTTTTGATTGACTTACCTAATGCAATTAATAAATTCTTTAAAACAATTGATTAGTTTAGGAAAGAACGGAGTTTGAGGGGAAGAATGACTTTGGTGGAGAATCGACCATGAAGGAGAAAGTAATAAGGATAGATAGTAATGATTGTGATAAATATAATATTTGGTAAAAAATAATTAAATAATTGGTTTAGCTTGGTGGTTGGGCATCATGCCTTTCATCCACTAAGCTTGGATTTGATTCTCAGCTCCTTTAATTCTTAACTTTTATTTCTCTCTTAAGCCGTTAAACCAATCAGATGGTATCTTGTGTCATCATCTGATTTGTTAAAATAATATAAAATAAATACTAAAAATAAATATTAAAAAAATGGTGATGACACATCAGCAAAGTGTCACGTCAGCGAAGGGCGTTGTCCGTTAGTTGACTGGCAGTTTCCATCCAACGAGTGTGATTTTTGAATGAAAATGAAATGTTAGGGGTTGTTTGCACCAGAAAAAGAATATGAGCTAAAGTGACCAAAATGTCAAACATTGGGGGGGGCTATTTTTTAGTTTATGCCTATAAAAAAATAGCTTAAAGGTATCATAATCCCTTGAACTTTTGAAAAGAAATTAATTAAGCACTTGAACTTTTTTTGCATAGGTACTTATACTTAAAAATTTCATCAATCCCCCTTTTGACCAACGTTGACTATTAATTAATAGTTTATTATCAGTTGGCATAGTGTGTAGTGTTACGATATTATCCCTTGGTATTTCAAGTTTTTTTTATTTAAAAAATTCTTTAAAATCTCTAAAAAAATTATAAAAATTAAAAAAAATAATTTTCTAAAATATCTATAAATATAAGATAACAGAACTGTAGAGTGTCGCATGATAATAATATCTCAAGAAAAAAATGTTAAAAAATGATGATCAAAATTGATTAAAGAGCTTAATTGATTAAATATTGGTTCGAGGGCTTAATTGGGTGTAAAATTTTTTAGAGATTAATCAATTTTTAAATATTGGTTCATATTCTTCCAACACAAAGAAAATATCTTAGACATGTAAAATGACGTATTTAACCTTGCCTTATCATCCCTCAAAATATCTTGAATATTCGATTCGATCCGATTATCCAAATATTTTTCCGAACTTCCTCGCTTTATAGCCATTAATACAAACTCCGTATAGAAAATCCAGATAACAAGAAAATGTCATTTTTGGGGGTAAACTATTCATTTACTGGTTAAAATACATAACTTTTGAAAATTACACTTTGGTCCCTAAACTTTTCCAAAGTTTATACTTTAGTCACCAAACTTTCATTTTATTCATTTTGGTCACTAACCAAAATTTTGAGGTATTACAATTCTCCCCCTTAAGAAAATTCATCCTCGAATTTTCTTTATGTACTTGTTTTAAAAAATAATATAGATATTGCTCTTTCATTACTTCCTCCGTTTCCCAAGTAGCTTCTTCCACTTTGTGGTTTCTCCACATAATTTTAACTAGAGGAATCTTTTTGTTCCTTAATTGCTTTTCTCCTCGAGCTAAGATTCTTATAGGTTCTTCATCGTATGTCAAATTCGGTTGAATTTCAATATCTTCTAGTGTAATGATATGTGAAGGATCTGATCGATATTTTCGAAGCATGGACACATGAAACACTTTATGGACCTTACTCATTTCTGGTGGTAATGCTAGTTGATATGCCACTAGACCAACCCTTTTCAAAATTTCATAAGGACCAATGAATCTTGGACTAAGTTTGCCTTTTCGTCCAAATCGTAATAATTTTTCCAAGGTGAAACCTTTAAAAATACTTTGTCTCCAACTTTAAACTCAATATCTTTTCTTTTAAGATCCGAGTATGACTTTTGTTTGTCAGAAGCGGCCTTGAGATTATCTTGAATTATCTTTACCTTGTCCTCCACTTCTTGAACAAGATTTGGTCCAATGATTTTTTGATCCTCTAGTTCGAACCAATTCAATGGTGTTCCGCATTTTCTTCCATATAATGCCTCATAAGGTGTCATCTTTATACTTGATTGGTAACTGTTGTTATAAGCAAACTCAGCTATTGGAAAATATTTTTCCCATGAGCCTGCAAAATTCATTATACACGCTCTGAGCATATCTTCAAGTATTTGAATAGTCTTTTCTTATTGTCCATCCGTTTGAGGATGGAAAGCAGTATGGAAGTGTAGTCGAGTTCCTAATGTTTCATGTAATGAACTCCAAAACCTTGAACTGAACTTTGGATTTCTATCGGATATAATGGACGTAGGAACACCATGTAATCTAACAATTTCCTTAATATATAACTCCACTAACTTATTCAAGGAGTAGTCTGTTTGAAATGATATAAAATGTGATATTTTAGTCAATCGATCCACAATCACCCAAATCGAATCCTTCTTACTTGGCGTCAGTGGTAAGCCTATTACAAAATCCATAGTAACCTTTTCCCACTTCCATTGTGGAATTGAAATTGGTTGAAGTAATCCTGATGGAACTTGATGTTCTGCCTTTACTTGTTGGCAAGTTAAACATTTAGCAACGAACTCGGTGATAGCTCGTTTCATGCCAGGCCACCAAAATCGACTCTTTATATCTTGATACATTTTGTTGCCTCATGGATGTATAGTTAAAGGACTGTAATGTGCCTCCAAAAGTATTTCATTCTTTAGTTCCTCATCTTTAGGAATGTATACACATCCCTTGTAGTATAAACATCCATTTGATTTTATTTCAAAGTCTTTAGATTCACACGGTCAACTTGCTTATTCTTTTCCAAGCATTTCTAATCCTTTGCTTGTAACTCTTTAATTCTTCCTATCAAGGTAGACTTAATTTGAAGTTCAACCACTATTGTACCATTTTCCTATAATTTCAACTGAGCATTCAATGCTCTCAAAGTAGAAAATGTTTTCTGGCTAAGTGCGTCTGCTACTACATTAGCCTTCCCCGGATGATAATCAATAATTACATCATAGTCCTTGATCAATTTTATCCACCTTCTTTGCCTCAAATTAAGCTCCTTTTGGGATAACAAATGTCTCAAATTTTATGATATGTGAAGATGTAGCACTTTTCACCACATAAATAGTGATGCCAAATCTTTAAAGCAAACACTACTGCAACCAACTCTAAATCATGGGTAGGATAATTTCTTTCATGAGTTTTGAGTTGTTGAGAAGCATATGCTACAACCTTCCCTTATTGTATCAATACACACCCCAACCATTATGGGATGCATCACTATATATTATAAAATCCTTCTCAGATTCTGGTTATTCCAAAACATGAGCTTCTGTTAATATCCTCTTTAATTTGTCAAAGCTTTCATGACATTTATCTGTCCAAACAAATGGCACATATTTTCTTAATAGCTTAGTTATTGGAGCGACAATCATTGAAAATTCTTTCACGAACCACCGATAATAACCAGTTAATCCTAAGAAACTTCTCACCCCAGAGACATTCTTTTCTATTCTTGGATTGCTTGAACCTTTTTAGTATCGACTCGAATCCCTTCAGCTGAAACTATATGTCCAAGGAAAGCTACTCCAGACAACCAAAATTCACACTTTGACAGCTTTGCATATAATTTCTTTTCTCAGGGGATCTAAAGCACTACTCGGAGGTGGGTATCATGATCCTCTTTGGTTTTAGAATAAACCAATATATCATCTATGAATACCACCACAAATTGGTCTAAATATGGCTGAAATACCCAATTCATTATATCCATAAAAGCTGTTGGTGCATTTGTAAGTCTAAAAGGCATTACTGCAAACTCATAATGCACGTATCTAGTTTTGAAAGCTGTCGTTGGTATATCTACTTTTTTTATCTTTAATTGATGATACCCGACCGAAGATCAATTTTAGAAAATATTGTTGCTCCTTTAAGTTGATCAAAGAGATCATCAATCCTTGGCAGATGATATTTATTATTTACTGTCACTTTATTAAGTTGACGATAATCCACACATAACCTCATTGATCCATCTTTCTTTTTCACAAACAGGATTGAAGCTCCCCAAGGTGATATACTAGGTCGTATAAAACCTCGATTCCATATTTGATGTAACTGAACCTTTAACTCTCTTATCTCTGTAAGAGATATTTTGTACAGTACCTTTGATATAAGTTCATTGCCAGAGAAAACCTAAATCCTAAATTTCACTTCATGATCAGATGGTAACCCTAACAATTCTTGAGAAAACACATCCTATTATTCATTAATAGTTGAGATACTTTCCAAGTTCACCCTTGAATACTTATATGTTCACAAAATAAGCTAGAAAGTTCTTACATCCTTGTGATAGCAGTTTCCAAAAAATACTATTGAACCACATTAATAAAAAAATCTGATTTTCCCTCATCATTACAATCTCCAAACTTTGTAGTTCCTTTTAGAACTATTTGTTTCATGAAAAAAATTTCATAGAACCAATTCCATTAAGCTTACTAAAATTCAATTTCTTTGAATTACTATGAATTACAGATTTAACTTAATCTTGTGTTATGTCCCAAGAGATAAGTTACTATCACAACGAGCTTTCCTTTATCATCACAACAAAGCTCTTTTTGTCCCTCTTTTTTTTATCTCAATAGTCTAGCAACATTGGTTTTCTATCAATACCCCACCTGAAGTCTCACACTTCAAGACTTCCCAGCTCTCTAGCAATAAAAGTTTAAAGAACTTTGGGTTGAATTTCATTTAAAATCATATCCAAGGTTCGAAATAATAAACCTTGGTTTAGCTAGGCATTTCCAACTACACTAGCACATTAACATCATATTAAGCAGAAAGCGGTTAATAATTAACCTTGTTACTACTTTTATGGGCCTTATTTCATTTTACCCAATTGTTTAATCGCTCGACGCGATCTCTCAACTTCGGACATCTATAACTTTATACAATCAATTCAATAAATAGTTGCATCAAGTCACTCAAGCATTCATACAGTAATATTGACATCCTAGTGGCATGTATACACTTACTGACTGATAACAAGCTCGGTTTGGATCCAGAACCCGCTAAACATGACGCTCTGATACCAATAAATGTAACACCTCCTTCTCGTATTCGATTGCCGAATATGAGTTCGAGATATCACAGAACAATAACATAATTTTTATTCAAAAATTCCATCAATTTAAAACCTTTGGAAACATTTATATTGACTAATACACAAAATCAGAGCTCTTTTACTTTTAAAAAATTTGACTGTTCAAAAAATATCAGACATTAAACTAAAATAGACATCTCATTTATACATGCCAATAAAATAAATTAAAAACCTCAAGTAGGATGTCATTATTGCGGCAGCTTGATGAAAATTTTTGAACTTGATGCAACTCTTTGCTTCGTCCAATGATTTGAAACACCTACGTGTGCACAATCAACACACGCTAAGTACGAACTCAGTGAGGCAATAAATGAATTTAATAAAAATAATTTAAAACTTATTCGACTTCATGGAGACGTTTATATAACATGATATATGACAATGCATCAACTTTCACATTGCATTAGTAATGATTTACTATATGCCAATGTCATAAGACTTTCATGCTTGTCCATTTTTCATAATATGCCATATGTGCATAAATGCATCATGATCACTAGATATGTATTACATTCATGTTAATCATATATTAACATAATATAAATCGGATATAAATTTCTTACCAATATATATGCCATTTATTCCACAAGCTCATAAGCTTATTCACCTGTTTATCTTTTATTAACCAATAAACCATAGCCCAAATATAAGCCTATGAGGACCCTGGGTACACGAGTCAAATATGCATCGAAGTGCTAATACACAAGGTCGTGCCCACCATATGCACTACGCTATAGTGCTAAACCGAGTATGCAGCGTGCTGCTGGACTTTATGGCATGCCAACTATACCATGTCCCTCAATGACATACTTGGGCATATATTCCATATTTATTTCATCCATGGCAATGTATATCAACATATTTGACATTGGGCAGTTCATACCCGAAATAACATTCATAATATAACATCGTATATAACTAGTGATCCATGCATTTATATTTAACTTTTGACATATTTAAAATATGTCAATCATATGCTCCATGACATAAATATAATGACAATAAAATTTGGGTAGGCTCATCGCAAGCCATCCCAATGATATATAAAACATCAATGTGTCATGATATGTATGCAATTGCACTCACCTTGACACTTCTTATCCCAAACTAAATTGAATAACTTAAGAGAACTTCACGCTTAGTGATTGCTTTATCTATTAAATTTTCGATTTCTCGGGTTTACTTGAATGCTTCATATTCATCCCTTACATGCACAAATTAATAACACCAATAAAGTACTCATTTTATAATCTATCAGTCTGCACTACCTTCAAAGAAATATTTATATAAAATAATCTACAACTCAGAATTTGACTCCGTTTGTTTTGACAAAAACTAGATTCAATAAGCTGTTCAAGCATATAAACTAAAAGGTCAAATTCAACTCGTCAATTTATGACGAATTTTAAAAGCGAATTCCAGTGCTGAATTTCAAAGCAGACTGGTATTTTGTTTTCTAACCTTTCATCACTTAAAAATTCATATCTTTTGATATACAAATCAAAACCAGTCACGGTTTGTTTTAAACGAAACTAAACTGAATCAGGAATACAATGGTATAAGGATCAATTTCTAATTATTTTTTTAGAATTTATAGTGAATTTCCGAACTCGCTGCAAATGACAAAAATTCTGGGCAGATTTTATAATTCACATCATTAGCATCCTTTAACCATTCCAACTCCTTAAATTAACCTTCAATTATGTTATTCCAACATTTTCCTTTCATGAAAACTCCAAATTCAACTTGAATCCTTAAACCCCAAATTAAACCCTAATTAATCAAATGGTATCCATCAAGAATACATCAATTTCAACTTCAATCAAACATGGAAATAATAGAACATCACATAATCTTCCATAATTCAATCCTAATTCATTTGGATCCATAAACCCTAAATTATCTCTCTTCAAAATTCAAGAGTATCCTTCAACAATTCCATGAATTTTTTATACCAATTGAAAGAGAATTTCATGAAGAACAACTTCATATTTCATAAGCTAACCCTAAATTCTAGCATTTAGGGATTAAAAATGAAAAACCCTAAACTTACCTTGCTTTCCCTCTTGTTCTCTTCTTCTTGACGTGAAGCATGAAGAAAGATGAAGATATTTTTTCATTTTTTTATTTATGCCATTTGGCATCTTTTATTTCCATAAATTATAAAAATATATTCCTAAAAGGGATATAACCATTTTACCCTTGAATCCAAAGCTCCAAACTATGCCACTTGTCAAAATATTTATCCAATGGTAAAAAATAAACCAATAAGTTAGTAGTTACCAACTTTACCCTTATAATTTTCCAAAATTACGATCTTACCATTTTTCATCCAACGGCTCATATTTAACATGGAAAATCTACTTAAATCTAAGGGTTCATATTCTTCCAACACAAAGAAAATATCTTAGACATGTAAAATGACATATTTAACCTTGCCTTATCATCCTTCAAAATATCTTGAATATTTGATTCGATCCAATTATCCGAATATTTTTCCGAACTTTATCGCTTTATAGCCATTAATACAAAATCCGTATAGAAAAATCCAGATAACAAGAAAACATCATTTTTGGGGGTAAACTATTCATTTACGGGGTTAAAATACATAACTTTTGAAAATTACACTTTGGTCCCTTAACTTTCCTAAAGTTTATACTTTAGTTACCAAACTTCCACTTTATTCATTTTGGTCACTAACCAAAATTTTGAGGTATTACAATTACTAACCAAAATTTTGAGGTGTTACAATTGTTACAATAAGACAGTTGAGGCATGCTATCGGTAAAGATATTAACCTTTTGGGCCATCAGTTTTACGAAAAAGAATGAAGTTCAGGTTACTAGGTTGGAAAGCAAGATAGATTAACTTCGAGCTCAAACGAGAAAGATTCACAGTTTAATTGGACAAAAGTTTCAGCGTCTCTCGTTGAAGTACTTAAAGTTTCTTAATGATTTACCCAAATTGTACATTTACCTTACAATTAATATTGAAAGATTAATGATACATTTGACTTTTGCATGTCACATATGTTTCAAGCATAGAAGGACATTGATCAATAGAGGAAGAGCAACAAGAGATCCTATGCGAGTTTCAAACTGAAAGATTGAGACACCTTAGGTAGAATGAGCAGTGACTCTAAATATTTTAGTGCTTCAAGTGGGAAATTGAAGATATTTCATAATACTTTAGGTTCAACTTTTATTAACTGCTGATATTTCTTTTTGTAGGCTCAGTTTTTCCCTAGAGGAGGAGGTGAATCAACATTCCTAGCAAAGAATGAAGAGCTCCTAATGAGAAGAGTTCACATAGCAAAGAATACAAAGTTTATAATGAGAAGAGTTCACAAAACAAAGAATACAGAGCTCCTAATGAGAAGAGTTTTCCTAGCAAAGAATACAGAGCTCCTATTTAGAAGAGTTCGCCCAACAAAGAATACAGAGCTCTTAACAAGAAGAGTTCCCCAACAAAGAATGAAGACCTCATAATGAGAAGAGTTCACCCGTTGAAAAATGATGAGTTCCTAATGAGAACAAATCGCTTGTTTAACAACTTTTATAGAGAGGTGGATCAACCTTTCCCAAGTTCCTTGGAACTCAATGATATAATATCTCAACATATCCTCGAAGATCTGAATCACACGTTCAAACTGGCCATCAGTCTGAGGATGATACGATGTACTGAAACTCAAGCGAGTACCCAAAGCTTGGTGCAAACACCTCTAAAACCTCACTGTAAACCGCAGATCCCTATTCAAAATAATCGATTTAGGTATTTCGTGTAACCTCACAATTTCAGCAACATACAAATCCGCCAACCTATCCAACGAATACGTCGTATGCACGGGTAGAAAATATGCACACTTCGTAAACTGATCAACTATCACCCAAATGGAATCCTTTTTTGTCGGTGTCAAAGGCAGTCCCGACACAAAATCCATGGTGATCCTCTCCCATTTCCACTCTAGAATTTTCAACGGTTGCAACAACCTGGAAGGAAACTGATGTTCAGCTTTCACCCACTGACACATCATACATCTAGCAACAAAATCAGCCACATTCTTTTTCAAACCCACCCAATAGTACTCCTTCCTCAACCCCTAATACATTTTAGTACTACTAGGGTGCATAGCAAAAGGACTAGTATGTGCCTCAGTCAAAATCATCTGTCTCAACTCCCTGTCACTAGGCACCACAATCCAATCTTTAAAGCACAACACCTCATCACTATTAAAGTGAAAGTCCATAGGGTTTCCATCCATGATGTCCTTGACGTGAGATACCAACGCCTCTTCATACGGTTGCTTTTCCTTAATCAACTGTGCCAAAGAAGGTTTCACTTGCAATTCTGCCAACAGACCTTCTTCATAAGTCACACTCAACTTGGAAAACATAGCTCTCAACTATACGACAACTTTTCTACTCAAAGTGTCAGACACAACATTGGCTTTACCCGGATGGTATTCAATGGTCAAATCATAATCCTTTAACAACTCTAACCATCTTCGATGCCTGAGATTCAACTCTTTCTGCGACATTAAATACTTCAAACTCTTATGATCAGTGTATACAACACACTTTTACCATAAAGATAATGTCTCCAGATTTTCAACGCAAACACTACCGCCGCGAGCTCAAGATCATGCGTAGGATAGATGCGTTCGTGTACTTAAAACTGCCTCGATGCATAAGCCACAACTTTTCCATCCTACGTCAACACACCCTAACCCAATGTAGAATGCGTCACTATACACCGCAAACTTCTTCCCTAATTCATGTTGAATTAAGATTGGATCTTGCGTCAGAGCTTTTTTCAACTTCTCAAAAGCTTGTTGTCTAGCTTTCATCCATTCAAATTGCACATTCTTCTACAACAACTTGATCAACGGAGCAGCAATTCTCAAAAACCCATCCACGAATCGACAGTAATAACCTGCCAATCCCAGAAAACTGTGGACTTCTATCATTGACTTTGGTTGTTTCCAAATCACAACCGCCTCAACCTTTTTAGGATCCACCCGGATACCTTCAGCTGAAACCACATGACTGAGAAAAAACCACTTCCCTAATCCAAATCTCACATTTGCTCAACTTGGCATAGAGCTAATTATCCAACAGTCTGCAACACAATCCGCAAGTGTCGATCATGATCCTCCTCGGTACGAGAGTACACAAGGATATCATCGATGAACACTTCTACGAATTGATCCAGAAATTCATGAAACACTTGGTTCATCATATCTATGAATGTTGCAGGCACATTCGTCAGCCCAAACAGCATCACCAAGAACTTATAATGGTCATACCTCGTACGAAAAACAATCTTCAACACATATTTATCATTAACCTTCAACTGATAATATCCAAATCTCAAATCAATCTTCGAAAACATCGTAGCACCCCAGAATTAATCGAATAGATCATCAATCCGCGAAAAGGGATACTTATTCTTAATCGTTAACTTATTCAGTTGCTGATAATCTATACACATCCTCAATGTGTCATCCTTCTTTTTCACAAACAACACCGATGCTCCCCACAAAGAAATACTAGGCTGGATGAATCCCCGATCCAGTAATTCCTGAAGTTGCATCTTCAACTCATTTGGTTCTATGAGATATGGTGCAATCGACACCAGAGCTGAATTAGCGTATGTCCCGATACAGAACTCAACCTCCCTGTCCGGTGGCAAACCAAGTAACTCTTCCGAAAACACACCAAGAAAGTCACAAACAATATGGATATCCTTCGTTCATACTTCCTTCACATTCAGATTCATTACATAAGCTAGATACGGCTAACATCCGCACTCAAGCAACTTACACACTTCCATGGCCGAAACCACATTAGACAAGAACTTTACATTTTTGCCCACCACTACAACCTCATAATTATCAGCAAGCTTCAACGAAACCCGCTTGGTCTCAAAATCAACCACAGCCCGATGCTCGGACAACCAGTCCAAATCCCAAGATCACGTTAAAACCATAGAACGACACCTCTATCAGATCAGTCGCAAACACGTGACCCTGAACCATCAGAGGACACCTCCGATACAACTTTCTTATAATGACCATTTCTCTAAAAGAACTCATCACTTGCATACCAACATCAAGTATTTCTACCAGTATACCAAGCAAATGTGCATGCTCATGCAATGCATATGAATATGTAGAACCAAAATCTATCAAAGATAACAATGACATAGTCTGCAAGGTAAACATACATGCTATCACGTTTATGTCATTTCTCTCCTCGCGGTGAGCATAAATCCTCGTAGGTCCACTATCCTCTAGTCGAACCGCCACGGTATATGCTATAGTCCTCTGTCCTCCCTCCCTCCAATAGAAGGTACCTTGGTCATGCCCACGGCCCCTAGGTGGTGCAGTAATAGGTGCAGGTGCCTGCCTACCTCTAGCAAGCATAGAACAATCACGTCTTATGTGATCTATCTACCCACAACTCCAACAAGAGTTTGCAGCCATAACTGTAGGAGCATGTGCTTCTCTGGCCAAACGCGGGCAATCTCGCTTCAAATGTTCTCTCGAACCACAGACCCAACAAACATTATGCACTGACTGGGCCGAGTATCCTGTCCCTAATATCCTCATCCTGAACCACTTCCACCGCATTTCGTATCTGATCAAAACCTTCAGTCACAGTGCCTCTTTGACTAGCCACCCCCAGAATCGAGTTAAGTTAAAATAATCGAGTTAACTGGGTTAGAGAGTCATATTTTATAACTTAAACTTTATTTGAAATATTTTTAAGCCCTCGGAACTATATTCTGTAGCTCTCTTCCCCGAGCTAGAACCTCTAAAACGATGAGACAAACCCAAACTCTGCTCAATATCCTTTGCCCGAGATACCAAAACATCAACTCAGTATATTCAGTCGCCAACATGTAAGTTTTGACATCCTACACCAAACCATACCGGAAATAATCACATCGGTGCCTCTCATCTGGCACCAACTCAGGTGCATACTAGCTCAACCTCATGAATTGCACCTTATACTCGGATACTATCATATTGACCTGAACCAAGGCCATAAAATCTCATTTCTTGTCATCCGAATATCTAAAACCTGGATATTTCTTCCTCAAGGTAGCCTGTAAGAATTCCCACATTACATCACCGGGTTCCATGCCCGTGATTACAGTGGTTCACCAACTATACGCATCCCTCTACAACAAGGAAATAGCACATCCCAGCTTGCGGTCATCACTACAACCCATCTGAACCAAGATACGCTCTATACTGGCCATCCACTCCTCGGATGCCTCGGGTTCCAACCATCTATAATCAACCCCTCCTAGGTTACGTAAACGTTCTAACGGCAAACTCAGATTAGCAACAATAGGTGCCAGAGTAGGTACATGGACTCCAGCAATCGCGGCCTGGAATGCTCCTATCATTGCCTGAACTGAAGGCGTCATATCCCTAAACATAGGACCGGGTGGTGCAGGGGGTACTTGTTCCACTCCCTCAAGAGGATTAGGCGGAGGAGGCGGCAAATTCTCAGGGTGTACAATCTCGCCCTCAACTCTCTGCCCTCCGGCAGTAGCGTTTCTGCTAGATCGCAATTCTCTCCTTGGTGGCATAGTCTAAAACATATCTAAGGCATGATAATTACACACAAAAAAAAACAATCAAGCCATCTTCAAGCAAGGATTCCAAGAGTTCCATTTTAAACCAAAATCATTTCATAAACATAGTATTATGGCAATGTGTCTCCAGGTTACCCAAACATGGCATAATTCGAACACAGTACATGTAAACAATCACTGTGCATGGAAAACATCATGTTTCAAACACCAACAACATCCCAATTTTCACAGACCTAGCTCTGATACCACCAAATGTAACCTTCTTAGCCCGACCTAGCCAAAACTAGACTAAAAGAGCCATATTATGTTTGTAGAAGCAAACCTAAGCTAAAACCCTAAACTGAGCCCTATTTTTTCTTTTATCTTGTCTAGATTCATGTTATTAGAGTCTTATGTGTACATGTCTCAGCGGTAGTGTTACATTTTAAACAGATTACAAATCAGGGGTCAAAAACCCAATAGATCACTATAAGGACCAAAATAGAAACTTCATGAACTTCAGGGCATTTTACATGTTAATGATTAGCAATATTTAATTATTCCAATTTCATGCTCATAGTCCATTTCCATTCCAAAACAATCACTCAAACACAATTAATTAAACCCATAACAAACAAGGACTAAATTGCAAGATTGTCAAACTTCAGCATCACCAACAACATAAAAACAACGTAGTGTACCGATACAGGCAAGCCTGTATCGCTACGGGTTAACAGACTTAACGGTTTCCTATACCGATACATATTTTCTTGTATCGATACGGTATGTTGACAACACCGTACCGATACGACATTAACTCGTACCGATACCCCTTTGATTATTTTGAAAACTCAAAATTCCAGTAGCTAAAGCCCGTATCGATGCGTTACCCTGCGTATCGATACGTCTTGTTAAAGTCGAAGGGGCATTCCGGTACGTTGGCCCGTGTACTGACACCTATGCCTATTTTTCTTCAAGGCATACCGATACGTTGGCTAGGTATATCGACACGCTAGGCTTAATTTCAGCGATTTGAGCTACTATAGGACCCTGCGTACTGAACCTTGAGGTACACGTTCCAGTACGCAGAGGCCTGTAATGACCTTTAGGTAAAACATATGACACTTTGGCTCATTCCAAACAACATAACACTTAACTAATCAACATATATCATCATCAACATGCTTAATCAACAACATAACAGTATCAAAAGCCAACCTAGCTTATTTAGCATACTCAAATAACAATTTTAGAGGCATGTTTCCTAGTCCACAACCAAATCATCAAACCAATCATATCTCAACCACTTAAACATATTACAAGTCCAAAACAACAATTAAAACTTGCAACAATAGAAAGTTCTTCAAAAACCCTCCCAAAAACCTCAAACGACACATTGCCATTATTACTAATTTTTAATGTTCAAACCGTACTTTAAAAACAAGTCTTTGGTACTCATTTCCTTGCTTCCTCCCTGCCTCTTTTTCAATTCTCTATATTGATGGAAAATAGAGCGTAAGCACACTAGGTTTCGTGAGGAATGCTCAAACACAACCATCATCAATGCATGTTAAACCGTTTCACATTTCTTTTGAAATACACATTTCAAATCTCTTTAAAACATCCATACAACATCATGCATTATCAAAACATGCACTTAACATCTCCAAAACAACATATTAAACCATAAGCAACATGTATCATGGATTCTACGACAAAGTCCTATTTTCTACCCTCAATTTAAGCTTCCCATGCATACTACCAATGCAAGACTTAAAGATTAAAACATGTTTAAACCACATTAAACAACACAATCCATCTCATGATACATCAAAAATTATATTGGATTTCAAGTGATCATTTACCAAGTTTCCACTTACAAAACATAACATCGGATACACGGATTCAGCAAGTGTTCCCTCAACATTTAACAAACAATCTACCGGTAACTCAAGGTTCACACACGGGAGTATTTGGTACACATAAACCCTTCCTGTGGTGGAGTATTCGGTACACATAATCCCCTTAACACCACTCATCGTTACGATGTTTAATCCTCTAACGGGAGTCATTGGTACACGTAAACCCCACAACCGTTAGGGTACTTGGATGGAGTATTCGGTACACCATATAAACCCCTCAAGATCCAAAGTGCCTTTTTATAGTGCACTATCAATCCTATGGTCGGCGAACTATATCCGATTTCATTTTCAAACCTTTTCATACCATTACTTGCCAATATAATTCATTTTAACATCATCAACTCACTATTTTCATATGCATCATCAAAACCATTTAACTAGTGCAATAAACCTTGCATTAAACAATGTTCATAAACATTAAAAAACGTGTACTACTTTCGAATGCATCAACATCATTTCGAAACCAATTTTCTGCATTAAATCATGCTCAAAATATGCATGTACAGTGAATAATCAAACCATGTAAAACAAGTGCATCAAACTATTAGCCAAAATCGAGTTCGAGAGAAAATTTATCCTTTACTCACTTCCAAGCTTAGATCAGAGTTTCAAGATCTATCTACACTTTCAAACCTTTGCAAAGTTGAAAACACTTTTCCACTCCGACTTGCAAAGCCTCGCTTGCCGATGCAACAACCACACCGCCAAAGCTTCCGAAACTCACGTTCAAGATTGAAGACCAACTTCCCTTGCTTTTAACCACACAAAAACAGAGGTATATTGTATCAAAATGCAATCAACAACACAGCACCACATAACCTCAACACCCTTTACTCAAATCTACTCCACAACTCCCAAAATTAACAACAAACCTCTTCTAAACTTAATACAGCCACAATCTAACTTTCAACACTTCAATTAACTTCTAAAAACACATCTCAAACATCCTTATATCTTCAGTATTCAATTAACCACCACAACTCTTCAAAAACACATAACTAGTAACCTAGAAAATTCGAGATTCACATAGTTTCGGGATTCCAATGTTAAAACCCGTTTATTAACATTATTCAACATCAAGATTATGATTAAAATCAATCAAGAACCCAGCAAAACATAATCCATATGAAAATCCTTCAATTAAATCCATTAAACCTCAATTTAATCAATTTTCCACAATTAAATCATCAAATGAAGTTAGAAAACATGTGTAAAGGATCAATAACTTGGGAATTTCAATAAAGAATCTTGTATTAGAGGAGAAGAACAAACCTCACCTCTAATAGCTGCTTTTCCCCTCAATTAGTTGATTTTCCAAATCTAAAACAATGAGAAATCAAGTTTATTTTGTTAGAAAACTATTGTAAACTCAATTGAAATCAAATGTTGATTAAAAGTAAATTTTACCTAGAGATTTTGAAGAGAGAAAAGGTGTTTGGCTGGAGAGAATTGAAGAGAAAATATTTTTGCCAAAAGTTTGTTACTTAAAATTTGTTTTAGATATTTTAATTACCCAATTCTTTTCCCAAGCCTTTAATTATATTTTAAATTCATTTAAAATAATTAATTAAGGGAAAAAAGTCGGATATTATACCCTTGGGTAAATAGCTCCTTAAAGATTCTATGTTTTGACCCTTTTACAAAACAGTCACTAAAAATAGTTTTGAAACTTTGCATTTTGGTCACTACCCAAAATGTCCATCTTCGAGACCCCTTTTTGTAAAATTGATTCCACCAAAACCATTTCCATATTAAACAATGATTTTAGATAATTTTTCCATATTTTTAATCCTTTCAAAATTATTTAATCCAATTTAAATCCTGAAACTGACTTGAATCCTCTAATCCAATCCCACAGACCGTCTAAACCACTAGGAAAACTCCTAGGCCCAAAATCGGGATGTCGCACAAAACACATTCAACACATATCTAAATATCATACAACATCAAGAGCAAGCTTAACATCAACGTATCGGCATTTTAAGCAAACCTAACAAGTCTAGCACCAACATCTATATCATCTATTGGCATGCTTCCTACTCAACATGTAAAAACCTCAAACCATTCTTCAAACCAGCATAAATGGCCAATTACACATCCAAAACATCAACATAAACTTGCACAACCAAGGAGTTTAGCAAACAACCCTCCCAACAACAAATGATCACATTGCCTTTATTACTACAAGTCTAAATCAAAGTCATACTTTCATAAATCACAAGTCCTTGGATTCCCTTTGCTTGCTTGCTGCCTCCAACCTTTAATTCTGTATTGATGGAAAAAGAGAGCGTAAGCACACTAGGCTTAGTGAGGAATGCTCTAAAAAAACACCATCAATGCATTTTATTCCATTTAAACAATCCGTTTGAAAACCAATTTTCAAAAAACTTTTCAATTAACATTTCAACATCATGCCTTATCAAACCATGTACTTAACATTTCCAAAACATGCATCTTAAACCAAATGCATCATGTACCATGGATCAACAACATAATCCCATTTTCTACCCTCAATTTAAGATTCCCCATGCATACTACCAATGCAAGGCTTAAAAAGTAAAACATGTTTAAACCAACATTAAACAACATAATCCATATCATGATACATCATCAATTATATTGCCTTACAAGTGATCATTAACCAAATTCCACTTTACAGAGCATAACATCAAATACACGGATTCAACAAGTGTTCCCAACACTTTATGCCATCACAATCGGAATTAAAGGTACATTTACAACAGGGTACAATCACAACCCCACACATTGGTTGGATGCATAACCCACTAACGAGAGTCTTCGGTACAAAGATCAAAACCCCTCGATCTTTAGGGTACTTGGATAGAGTATTCGGTAGACCGGATTAAAACCCCTCAACATCCAAGGTGACTTTTTATAGTACACTATCAATCTTATGGTCGGCCAACTATATCCGGTAACATTTTCAAACCTTTATATACCACCACTTGCCAAAATAATTCATTTTATTAATATTAACTCGCTGTTTTCATATGCATCATCAAAATCATTTAACCAATGCAATCAACCTTGCATTAATCAATGTTCGAAAACATTAATAAGTCATGCATTACCTCACAATGCATCAACATCATCATATAACCAATTTCCAGCATTAAACCATGCTCAAAACATGCATATCCAGTGAGTAATCAATTCATTAAAACAAGTGCACAAAAACCAATTGCCAACCCGAGTTCGAGAGAGAATTCATCCTTTACATACTTTTGAGCTTAGAACAGCATTTCAAGCTTGATCTAAACTCCCAAACACAACTTTCAAACCTTTGAAAGGTTGTAAAACTCGTTCTTAGTCACCGACACGCAAAGCATTGCTTGCCGATACAGTAAACACTCCTCCAAAGCTTTCGAAATGTTTGTTCAATACTGAGGACCAACTTCCCCTATTTTATCAACACAAAAAAGAGGATTCAATGCATCAAAATGCATTCAACAGCCCAACAACATCAATTCACATAAATCCTTAACATCCATTACCCAATTTCACTCTACAACAACCGAAACCAACATCTAACATCTTCCAAACTTAAACCAGCCAAAACTTAATGTTTTAACCCATCAATTAACATCTAAAAACACAATAACATCATCCTTATACCTCCAGCATTCATTAAACCTCCACAACACCACAAAAACTCACAACTAGCAACCTAGAAAATTAGAGATTCTCTTAGTTTCAGGATTCCAATGTTAAAGCCCACTTACTAACATTATTAAACATCAAAATCATGATTAGAATCAATCAAGAACTCGGTAAAACAGGGCCTATACAAAAATTCATCAATCCAATCAATTAAACCTTGATTTAACCAATTTTCCATTATTAAGTCATCAAATCAAGTTAGAAAACTTATGTAAATGATCAATAACTAGGGAATTTCAATAAAGAACCTTGTATTAGAGGAGAAGAACGAACCTCACCTCTAATGGCTGCCTTTCCCCTTAATTTGATGAATTTACATAATAAAACAATTAGATTTTGTTAGAAAACCATTATAATTCCATTTAAAATCAAAGGATTAATTAAAACAAGATCTTACCTGAGAATTTTGAAGAGAAAAGAAGTGTTTGGCTGAAGAGAATTGGAGAGAAAACCCTTTAGAGAAAATGTTAGTTACGTCAAATTGTTTAAAGCTTTTTAATTATCCAATTAATTCTCCAAGCCTATTCATATTATTTTAAAACCATTTAAAATACTACCTCCGTCCCCCAAAATATGTCCATTATTGACTTTTTTAAGTCATTTTTTTAAACTTTGACTATTTATTTCTTTAAATGTATTATTGGTAAAAATATGAAAAAATATGTTTTAAAAACCTTATATCAAGTAGTTTAAAAATATATATTATAAAATTTAATTAATTCAAATATTTAAAATAATTGCGGTCAAAGTTAAAAAAATTTGACTTTTTAAAAGTCAAAACTGGACAAAATTTGTGGGACAAAGGGAGTAACCAATTAAGGGGAAAAGGTATGATATTAGACTTTGGGTAAATAGCTCTTTAAAGATTCTAAGTTTTGACCCTTACAGAACAATCGCTAAAAACAAATTTAAAACTTTACATTTTGGTCACTAACAAAAATTTCACTTTTCGAGACTTCTTTTCGTAAAATTGATTTTACCAAAATCATTTACATATTAAATAATGATTTTAGAACATTTTTCCATGTTTTTATCTTCCCCAAAAATATTTATTTTGAATTAAATCCTGAAACTAAGTCGAATCATCTAACCCGATCCATCGAACCATATAAACGACCTAGAAAACTCCTAGGCCCAAAATCGGGGCATTACAACTCTCCCCCTTAAGAAATTTCGTCCTTGAAATTTACTTGATGGGAACAGATGCAGAAACTGATCAATCATGTCCGACTTACTCTCCCATGTGGCCTCCTCAACACCGCGATGTCGCCACAATACCTTAACAAGCTCCATCGTCTTGCCACGAAAAACTTTACAAATGGAATCAAGGATCTCCATTGGTTCGTCATCATAAGATAAATCCAGTCGCAACTCAACATCTTCTACTGGCATCACATGCGACGGATCTGAACGATACCTCCGCAACATAGATACATGAAACACATCGTGAATCTTCTCCAACTCAGGAGGCAAACTCAATCGATAAGCCACAGGACCTATACGTTCCAATACCTCGTACAGTCCAATAAACCTCGGACTCAACTTTCCTTTACGCCCAAAGAGCATCTTTTTCTTCCAATGTGAGACTTTCAAGAATACTTTTTCACCAACTGCGTACTCAACCTCCCTATGCTTCAAATCCGCCTAGGATTTCTGCCTATCTGAGGCCGCTTTCAAACGATCACAAATAAGCTTTGCTTTCTCATATGTGTCTTTCAACACCAGGCATGGAAATATACTTTTCTCCAGCCTCGGCCTAACAAAAAGGTGTACGACACTTCCTACCATATAAGGCTTCATACGGTGCCATCTTTATACTTGCCTGATAGCTATTATTGTATGCAAACTCTACCAAAGGCAACTGCCTTTCCAAGTTCCTTGGAACTCAATGATGCAACATCTCAACATATCTTCTAAAATCTGAATCACACGCTCAGACTAACCACCCGTCTAAGGATGATAGGAAGTACTGAAATTCAAGCGAGTACCCAAAACTCGATGCAAACATTACCAAAACTCGTTGTAAACCGTGGATCCCTATCCGAAACAATCGACTTGGACACCCCGTGCAACCTCACAATTTCAACAACATAAAGATACGCCAACCTATCCAAAATATACGTTGTATGCACTCGCAAAAAATGTGCATACTTCGTAAATCGATCAACAATCACCCAAATATAATTCTTTTTAGTCGGTGTCAAAGGCAACCCCGACACAAAATCTGTGGTGATCCTATCTCATTTCCACTTTAGAATTCTCAACGGTTGCAATAACCAAAAGGAAATTGGTGTTCAGCCTTCATACGCTGACATACCATACATCTAGCAACAAAATCAGCCACATCCTTTTTCAAACCCACCCAATAGTATTCTTCCTTTAAATCTCAATACATCTTAGAACTACCGGGATGCATAGCAAAAGGACTAGCATGTGCCTCGGTCAAAATCATCAGACTCAACTCCACATCACTAGGCACCACTATCCAATCTTTAAAACACAACACCCCATCACCATTAAAGTGAAAATCTGTAGGATTTCCATCCATGATGTCCTTGACATGCGGTACCAGTGCCTTATCATAGGGTTGCTTTTCCTTAATCAACTGCGACAAAGATGGCTTCACTTGCAATTCTGCCAACAAACCTCCATCAAAGGTCACACTCAACCTCGCAAACATGGCCCTCAACTCCACAACAAATTTTCTACTCGAAGCATCAGCCACAACATTCGCCTTGCCCGGATGATATTCAATTGTCAAATCATAATCCTTAAACAACTCCAACCACCTACATTGCCTAAGATTCAACTCCTTTTGTGGCATCAAATACTTCAAACTCTTATGATCTGTGCATACAATACACTTCTCACCATAAAGCTAATGTCTCCTTATCTTCAACATGAACACCACCGTAGCAAGCTCGAGATCATGCGTAGGGTAATTGCACTCGTGCACCTTCAGTTGCCTCAATGCATAAGCTACAACTTTACCACTTTGCATCAACACATACCCCAAACCAACATAGGATGCGTAACTGTAAACCATAAACTCTTTCCCTAACTCAGGTTGAATTAAAATTAGAGCTTGTGTCAAAGCTTCCTTCAACTTTTCAAATGCTTGTTGTCTAGCTTTTGTCTACTCAAACTGTACATCCTTTTGCAACAACTTGGTTAACAGAGCAGCGACCCTTGAGAACCCATCCATAAAATATCAATAATAACTGGCCAACCCCAAGAAACTACTGACCTCCGTTACTAACTTAGGTTGTTTCCAACCCACCACTGCCTCAACTTTTTTTGGATCCGTATACCTTCTGCTGAGACAACATAACCAAGAAACCACTTCTTTAATCCAGAACTCACACTTGTCTAAATGCAAATTAATGTTCCTACATGTTCATGCTCGCAGCGGGTAAGCTCTCGAATGAAACGAGTCACAAAAGACAATCAATTGCATCATATTCAAAATAGGGGACTAAAACGTAAATACATTAAAATACAAGACCAAAATTGAATTTAAGGTTACCAATCCTCAATTAGTCTGTTTACATGCCAACATGATAAATTCCAGATCAATTTAATCATCCCAATTCATACAATTGCATTCCCAAAACTCAGAGACCAAAATGAAAGAACCAGAAACTTTCAAGATTCCAAAATATATGCATTTAGACAAGAATGCCTATGACCTTATCAAAACACTTGCTCGATTACCGAAACGTTAAGCCTAAAAAGGTAGATCGTATTGAAACACCCTCCCGCATATCGAAACGCTATACCTGAAATGGCCTAGTTGTACCTGTATGAGGACACCTGTTTCGATACGCTTAGACCTGTAATGACATTCTTAGCTGGTTTTTCACACAAAACTAGATGCATTTAGGTCCTAGCAACTTATATACATACATATAAGCATCCAACGTCAAAAATTGTACCCAGGTTTAACTACAACACCTGATTATGCCACCCAAAAAGTTGATCTAGAGGCATGCTCCCTATAACTCACCACCAAACATACCAAAATACCTAACTAAGCAATTATCAGCAAGTACACCATACCAACAACACATCAATACCATACTCAACAAGATTATCTCATCAAAACATGTCATCCAAGCAAAACCATCTAGATGCATACCTAGGTAACCATATAACATCAACCATAGGTAATGGTGCATGATAAGCAAAACATCAACAATCAAACTCCAAAATCACAGCATTACACATGCTAAAAACCAGATAAAACTGAATTACAAATCCCAAAAATCCATGGTGAACACATTGCCTTATTAACCAGAAAATAAAACCTAGTTCATACTCAAATAGTCTTGTCTTTGGATCGATTAATCCTTGTCGTTGCTGCCTCCAAGCTTTAATGCTCTGCATCATTAGAGAAAAGAGAGCGTAAGCACACATGCTTAGTGAGGATGCTCTTCAATGATGATGCATTTAAAACCCTTGAAAGTCAACACTTGTTTTCAAACCATGCTTACGACCTAAGCAAGTTCCAATAGTTTTAAATCAAAACATGCATATCAACCATATGCAAAACAAAATATATATACCACATGCTTAATCCCAAAGCATTAAATACAAAACCATGCTTAAATCCCAAAGCATTATATACAAAACCATGCTTAAATCCCAAAGCATTATATACAAAACCATGCTTAAATCCCAAAGCATTAGAAATAGATTCAACATTAGAATTCTCATATATTGGCAACTATAGTGACCCCGAATAGTCGACCACTATCCTTGATTAGCCAATCGCTAATCTTTAGTTAACCGACCGTTAACTTTACACATCGAATACACGGATCTCCCTTAATGACCGACCATCATCAAGAATACCCAATGCCGACCGCATAAATTTACAACCTTGCCGACCACAAGCTCTAAATCAACAAGGGGAACCGACCGCTCAACCCAAGTGATAACAACATAGTCTGGGTAGCCGACCGCTATACCTCAAGGACTCTTAACCCACGATCGATTTTTAACCATATTATAGTGCACTTTATCCTATGGCATGCCAACTATATCTGAATGTTTTCTCACCTTGTTACATAGTCAATATATTATTTACAAAACCATTTACTCGCTGTTTTACAATGCATTACACAAAATCCCCACATATGCAAATCACATTGCCATAACAATATCACATTCCCGACCGGAATAAAAACCAATGCTCACTAGTATTAAATATACCTTTAAGAGATTGCATATGTACTTTAAAATCATGCATTAGTAGTAAGTAAAGCAAACCATGTTTACGACTAAAACATGAATCACACATGCTCATATCCGAATTGATATTGAAGAGCAAAAGAGGGAAACTTACTTCTGAGCTTAGGTAAGTGTTTCAAACTTATCCTAAACTCCCAAAACCACTTTCAAACCTTTGAAAGACTTTTAAGACCGTTTCCACTCACCGATTTCACTTCACCTTGCTTGCTACCGCGAAACAAGCTCCCGGCAAGTCTAGAACCTCCTCAAGATGCTACGCTTTGATTATCCCCTGTTTCGGCCACACAAAACAAGAGGAAACATGCATTAAAATGCATCCAACACTCTGTTTCAACCCAAAATCCCGTAGCTCTCGAGATGCCCACTCAAAACTCATCCGAAACTTACCAAAATCAACCTCAAACACTACTCAATCTTAACCTAGCCATATTATAACGATTCAAAACATCAAGTTTCATCAATTGATATCTAAAAACTCATTCACAACATCCTTTTACTTCCAACAATGATTAACCACCTTAAACAACCTAAAAACCCTTAACTAACAACCTCAACAATTAGAGATCCAACCAATTTCTGGATTCCATTATTAAAAACAACTTATCCTCATAATAATACATCCAAAATAAGATTGAAATAAATCCACAACACTGGAAAAATAGATCCAAATCAAAAATCATAAGATCCTTCAATTAAACCTCAATTAAGCTAAAATCCATAATTAATTAATCAAAACCTATTAGAAAACATATGTAAAGAGCCAAGAACTTGGGAATTTCAGTAAATAACCTTTCATTAGAGGAGAAGAATGAAACTTACCTCCAATGAATGAGTTTCCCCTTAATTGGATGGTTTTTCCTCTTGAAAAATAAAAAAATTCAATGAGATTTTTGGAAAACAACTTAAGAAATCATTTAGCAAACCAATGAGTTAAGAAATTAAGATCATTACATTAAATCTCTAATGGAAAAAAGTGTTTGCCTGAGAGTGTTTTTAGAGAAAATGTGAGAGAAGAAAAGTTACGTCAAAATGTGTTTTGAAAGAAATAACCATCTTTTAACTAAATCCTTTTTAATTCTTTTAATAAAAACCTTTTTAAAATAATCCTAATTAAGAGAAAATTCAGATTAGACCAAATGGTAAAATAGCTCCTTAAAGATTCTAAGTTTTGACTCTTTGCAAAACGTCACCTTTTAAAACAATTTTCAAAAATTGCATTTTGGTCACTAGCCAAAATGTCACCCTTCCAAAGCTTATTTTCCAAAATTGCTTTCACCTATATTTTTAATATAATAAAATATGTTTTTAAACATTTTCCCATATTTTTATCTTTCGGAAAAATATTTGCTCCCAAATCCGACTCGAATCTCTACTCCGGTCTACTAGACCGTCTAACCAGCCCTAAAACTGCTAGGCCCAAAACCGGGGCATTACACAAATCAATCTTGGAAAATACCATAGTACCATGGAACTGATCGAAAAAATCATCAATCTGTGGCAAAGGATACTTATTCTTAATCGTCAACTTGTTTAGTTGTCGATAGTCAATGCACATCCTCAAAGTTCCATCCTTTTTTTTCATAAACAAAACTTGTGCTCCCATGGTGATACACAAGGTCGAATGAAACCATGGTCCAACAACTTCTGGAATTGCATCTTCAACTTTTTTTAACTCTTTTGGTGCCATGCGATATGGTGCAATTGACATTAGAGCTATATCAGCATACGTCTCAATACAAAACTCCACCTCTCTATCCGGTGGCAATCCAGACAACTCCTTCGAAAACACACCCAGAAAATCGCAAATAGTACGAATATCTCTAGTTTGTACTTCTTCCACATTCAGGTTTATAACATAAGTCAGATATGTTTGACACCCAGACTCTAGTAACTTATGCGCTTCCAAGGCCGAAATCACATTGTTCAAGAACTTAACATTCTCACCCACAACGACTACTTCATAATCATCAAAAAGTTTCAACGAAACTCGCTTGGTCTTAAAATCGACCACATTTCGATGCTCAAACAACCAATCCATACCCAAAATCACATCGAAACCATGAAACGATAGCTTCATCAAATTAGTCGCAAACACATGGCCTTGAACCATCAAAGGACATCTCTGATTCAACCTTCTTGTAACAACCATCTCTCCAAAAGAACTCGTTATTTGCATACCTACATCTAACTTTTCTACTGGTATATCAAGCAAATGTGCATGATCATGCAAAATATATAAATGCGTAGAACCAGAATCTATCAGAGAAAGAAATGACACAGAATGCAAGGTAAAAGTACATGCTATCACATCCGTGTTATTCCTCCCTTCACGGTGCACATAAATCCTCGCAGGTCCACCACTCTTAGGTCGAACTACCACTGTATGCGCTATAGTTCTCTGTTCATCCTCTCTTCATTGGAAATTACCACGACAGTGCCCACAACATCTTGGTGGTGCCACAATATGTGTAGATGCCTGCTACCTCTAGCAAGCAACATATAATCACGTTTCATATGATCCACAGATCCATAAATCCAACAAGAATTCACTGCCACAATCGCAGGAGCTTGTCCCTCTCTGGCCAAACGTAGGCAGTCTTGCCTCAAATAATCTCTCGATCCACAAACCCAACAAACATTATGCGCTGCTCGGCCCTGGTTACTCTACCCATACGATCCTTGCCCAATACCATCTCCGTCGTGTCTCGCATCTGGACAAAACCTCCTATCACAGTGCCTCTTGGTCTAACCACCACCAAAACCAAAATCCGCAGCTCTCTTCCCCGAGCCAGAACCTTCAGAACGAAGAGATAACCCCAAACTCTACTCAATATCCTTCGTCTGTGTAACCAACACATCAAAATTAGTATAGTCAGTGGCCAACATATATGTCTTAACATCTTGTACTAATCCGTAACGGAATCGATCACAACGATATCTCTCATTTGGCACCAACTCAGGTGCATACTTACTCAGACTCACAAACTATACCTCATACTTAGATACTAACATACTTTCCTGAACCAAGGCCATGAACTCACATTTCTTCTCATCGAAGTATCTAACTCCTAAATACTTCTTTCTAAAAGTAGCTTGGAAGAATTCTCATATCACATCACCAGATTCTATGCCCGTGATCATAGTGGTCCACCAACTGTATGCATCACCCTGCAATAGGGACACAGTACATCCCAGCTTACAAGCATTATTATACCCCATCTGATCTAGAATCTGATCTGTACTAGCAAACTACTCCTCGGATGCCTCAGGTGCTAACTCTTTAAACTCAACTCCCCTAAGACTACACAAATGCTCTAACGGTAACCCCTGATTAACAGTAGCAGCGGGTATTGGTGCGGGTACATGAACTCCAGCCATCGCGACTTGGAACACTCCAATCATCGCCTAAACCAAAGGCGTCATGTCACCATACACTGGACCAGATGGTGTAGCTGGTACTTGCTCCACTCCCTTAAGAGGATTTGGCGGAGGAGGTGGCAATCCCTCAGGATGCACTATCTCACCCTCGACCTACTACCCTCCGACTGTAACATTTTTGCTTGATCGCAATTCTCTCCTTGTTGGCATCATATAAAAATGTATCTAAGGCATGATAATTACACCAAAACAAAATCAATCACGCCAGCTTCAAGCAAGGATCCAAGAATTTCATTTCAAACCAAAATTATTTTATAACTGTAGTAATAAGGCAATGTGTCCCAATAATACCCCAACACGGTATATACCAAACACCGTACATATAAACAATCATCTTGCATAGCATACAACATTGAACAATCATAAAAAATATCCCAATTTTTTGTAAACCTATCTCTGATACCAACAAATGTAACCCCCTTAACTCAGTTTAGCCAAAACTGAGCTAAAAGGACCACATTAGGTTTGCCGAAGCAAACTTAGCTATTAACCTAAATTGGTCTCCTTTTTCATCTTGTTTAAATGCATCCAATTAGTTCTGATGGTGAACATGCTTCAGCAGAAATGTTTCATTGAAATCAGATTACAAATCATGGTATAATTGCTCAAATGAGCACAACGGGGACCAAAATGTAATTTCTACAAATTTTAGGGTATTTATCAAAATTAAGTTTACCAATCCTTCATTAGTCCAATTCCATGCTCTCATGTTAAATTCTAGCTCAAAACAATCCACCAAGCTTAATTAATTGCATACATAACATTTAGGGACCAAATTACACAATTTCCAAACTTTAGCAGACATCAGTATGAAATTTAACACAGCGTACCGATACGAGCTAACCTTTTATCAATACGATTAAACCAACTTAATGGCACTATGTACCGATACACTAAGCTCCATATCGATATGGTATGCTGAGTAAGACCGTACCGATATAGTTTTCCCTGTACCAATCTCATATGGTTTATTTTCAAAAGTTAGATTCCAATAGCAAGAAGGCGTACTGGTACAGGAGCCCGTGTACCAACACCAGTGCAATAATTCTTCAAGGTGTACCGATATGGCGGCTAGGCGTACCGATACCCTTTGTTAATCTTCGATGAATTGAGCCTTTCCAGACCCCACGTACTGACACCAGAGAGCCCGTATCGGTACGCTGAGGCCTGTAATGACCTCTATGTCCAACATATGACACTTTGGCTCAATCAAAACACAAATACATATCTAAACATCATACAACATCAAGAGTAAGCTTAACATCAACATACCAGCATTTTAAGCAAACCTAACAAGTCTAACACCAACATCTATATCATCTATCGGCATGCTTCCTACTCAACATGTAAAAACCTCAAACCAGCATAAATAAGAAATTACACATCTAAAACATCAACATAAACTCACACAACCAGGGAGTTTATCAAACAACCCTCCCAAAACAACAAATGACCACATTGTCTTTATTACTACAAGTCTAAATCAAAGTCATACATTCGTAAATCACAAGATCTTGGATTCCCTTTGCTTGCTTGCTGCCTCCAACCTTTAATTCTCTGTATTGATGGAAAAAGAAGGCGTAAGCACACTAGGCTTAGTGAGGAATACTCTAAAAACAAACACCATCAATGTATTTTATGTCATTTAAACAATCCGTTTGAAAACCACTTTCCAAAGCATTTTTCAATTAACATTTCAACATCATGCCTTATCAAACAATGCACTTAACATTTCCAAAACATGCATCTTAAACCAAATGCATCATGTACCATGGATCAACAGAAAAATCCCATTTGCTACCTTCAATTTAAGCTTTCCCATGCATACTACAAATGCAAGGCTTAAAGAGTAAAACATATTTAAACCAACATTAAACAACATAATCCATCTCATGATTCATCATCAATTATATTTCCTTACAAGTGACCATTAACCAAATTCCATTTTACAAAACATAACATTGGATACACAGATTCAACAAGTGTTCCCAACACTTCATGCCATCACAACCAAAATTAAAGGTACATTTACAACCGGGTACAATCACAACCTCATACATCGGTTGGATGCATAACCCACTAATGGGAGTCCTTGGTACAAAGATCAAAACCCCTCGATCGTTAGAGTACTTGGATAGAGTATTCAGCATATGGGATTAAAACCCCTCAACATCCAATGTGACTTTTTATAGTACACTATCAATCTTATGGCCGGCCAACTATATCCGATAACATTTTCATACCATCACTTGCTAATATAATTCATTTTATTAACATTAACTCACTATTTTCATGTGCATCATCAAAATCATTTAACTAATGCAATCAACCTTGCATTAACCAATGTTCAAAAACATTAATAAGACATGCATTATCTCACAATGCATCAACATCATCATATAACCAATTTCTAGCATTAAACCATGCTCAAAACATGCATATATAGTGAGTTATCAATTCATTAAAACAAGTGCATAAAAACAATTGCCAACCCGAGTTCGAGAGATAATTCATCCTTTACGTACTTTTGAGCTTCGAACAACGTTTCAAGCTTGATCTAAACTCCCAAACACAACTTTCAAACCTTTGAAAGGCTGTAAAACTCGTTCTCAGTCACCGACACGCAAAGCATTGCTTGTCGATATAGTAAACACTCCTTCAAAGCTTTCGAAACGTCTGTTCAATACTGAGGACCAACTTCCCCTATTTTATCCACACAAAAAAGAGGATTCAATGCGTCAAAATGCATTCAACAGCCCAGCAACATCAATTCACATAAATCCTTAACATCCACTACCCAATTTTACTCCACAACAACCGAAACCAACATCTAACATCTTCCAAACTTAACACAGCCAAAACCTAACGTTTTAACCCTTCAATTAACATCTAAAAACACAATAAAATCGTCCTTATACCTCCGGCATTCATTAAACCTCCACAACACCTCAAAAACTCACAACTAACAACGTAGAAAATTAGAGATTCACTTAGTTTCAGGATTCCAATGTTAAAGCCCACTAATTAACATTATTAAACCTCAAATTCATGATTAGAATCAATCGAGAACTCAGAAAATAGAGCCTATAAGAAAATTCATCAATCCAATCAATTAAACCTTGATTTAACCAATTTTCCATTATTAAATCATCAAATCAAGTTAGAAAACATATGTAAAGGATCAATAACTTGGGAATTTCAATAAAGAACCTTGTGTTAGAGGAGAAGAACGAACTTCACCTCTAATGGATGCCTTTCCCCTTAATTGGATGAGAAAACAATTAGATTTTGTTAGAAAACCATTATAATTTCATTTAAAATCAAAGGATTAATTAAAACAATATTTTACATTGGAATTTTGAAGAGAAAAAGAAGTGTTTGGCTGGAGAGAATTTTGAAGAGAAAAGAAGTGCATAAAAACTGAAGCCCATTACAAGGCCCAAATACCTATTTTCTACAGCTGTTAACAACCCAACAAAACCAAAATTCCTCCAAATTTTGCTTTTCCCGCCCAAACTCTAGATATATACATCCAATGAAATACAAATTGGTCAAAATTTAGATTTTCCCGCCCTAATTAATACGTGTGGCAGCCCCGGATTGGTTCAAATTGAGACACACGGATTTTGGTCTTTCTCTTGCTTAGCTGTCAACAGCCGGTTGATGATGACGTTAGTATGTCGTCACTCTCCACTCACCTATATAAAGGATGAGGGAGGGTGTCAGTTCATTAATGACTAATAATTATAGATTAATAATAATAATAATAATAAATATATTAATAAAAGAGAAGAGAGAGTGTGTGTGCTTATCTTGAGAAAATTGAACCGCCATTTGAGGAGTCACCGAGGGTCGAACAATTCCGGAATAGCCTAACTGTCATCGGGAGTGTAGATTGAAGCCGCAAATTTTTCTGCTATGAAGGTAAATTTCATTCAGCGTTCGATTTCCTGCAAAAATAAAAGAACAAAATAACATTAATTTTAAAGGAAAAACAAAAATAAAAAGTGAATAAGAGTAGATCGAAGAGTTATCTGGCGGCCATAGTTGTTTTTTCAAGAGTTGTTGGAGTAAAAAAAAAGGTAATTACAGGTAGATTTAGGCTTAGGTGGTCAGAGAAAGGAGGCCCTGATGGACCGAGATTTGATATAAGGCTAGAATCGGTAAAAAGAGGAATTTTTTAGGGTTTTACGGTGGCCAAAAATTACCTCACGGCCGCCGGAGTTCGGACAAGGGTGGCCGGAGCAAGGTTAGGGAAGATCGGTGTTTAGGGTGACAGTCAATAAACGACAAAAGTTGATCAAAGTTAGGTCAAGACGATTCGAGATGGTGGTTGAGAAGGCGGACCATGACCAGGTTCTTCGTGTACATCGAGTTTACGATGAACACATGAAGAACACATATGAAATATGTGTATTTTAATATGATTTTGGGCTTTTTTCTGTGAAATTGGTGTTTATTATAGAGGATTTGGGAGAGAGAGTGGGAGGAGAGAGAGGAAGAGTGGAAGAAATGACCGAGTTTAACTCGGTCTGGCTTTTTATAACTCGGGCAAAACGGTGTCATTTTAACACTGAGTTTGGGGAGGTTCGCGTGTGCAGACTGGCTCGAGTACAAGGGATTCGCACGTTTTTAAGGGTTTTGGGCTATTTGGGTTTTTGAACCTCAAAGTTTTGTAATGTTTCTCAATTTAGTCCCTAAATGCAATAAAATCAATTATAATCTTTAATTCCTTTCAATTTAGTCCTTTTTGCAGCAGTTAATTTTTTATTTTAATTGCCTTAATTATTTGTATGTTGCATGATTTAAATCAAGCATATAGTATAATTTGTAGGTAATAAATACACTTAGATTTAATTAATTGTTTAAAGCCTTAGCCATAGGTTCTGTATTAGGATTTAATAATTAATTAGGAAAGACAATTGTAGTAAATTAATAGACATTGGGTGGGAAACTTTCAAGTCCTAATTTGAATGGTGTCCCAATATAATAGGTGTTATTCAAGATGGGTTTTTAAGTAGAAAACCCAATATTCATTAGACCCTTATAAAATTGACAAATAATCTAAATTAATTATATAAAGCCTTAATTAGGTTTAGAACTTAAATAATTAGTTTAATTAAATAAGTTCAGGAATATTATCTGTAATTTGGGTGTTTAAACATGGCTAATGCTCAAGCAATTGGGTGTTATCCCATATAAGCCTTTAAATTGAATAATATTCTTAGATTAAATATTCATGAATTTAATTAGTGCCTTATAGGTTAGTACTTAAACAATATCATAATAAATTATGCATTAAAAACCTTTTATGTTGAAAATATATTTTTTTGAATATGAATAGAGGTGCCCTGAGCATGTAGCGGTGTTTTCAATCTCATATTCGAATCAAAAATATATTTCGTTATAAGAGGAATATTTCCATTTGGAATATAAATCTAATTAATAATTATTGATTAAATTAAATTTAAATTGTTATTCAAAAATACCAAAATGGCACGCGAAATCAAAGGTTTCGATATCGGGCGTTTGTGGGGTGCTAATCCTTCCCCACACGTAACCGACTCCCGAACCCTAATTTTAAAAGAACGAATCTCTTGTTGTTTTTATGGTGTCTGTTCTATCAAAGTGACCAGTGACGACTCTAAATTATTTTCAAAATCGAATTAAAAAAAAGAAAACCCTAATTTCAAAAATTAATCGTCAAGCTATTTTTACTCGATTAAAAAATAGTTTCGACAGTAATCTAAAAATATATTTAAAAGTATATATAATAAAAATATAAACAAAATTTCAAAATATCAAAATCCATATAATATAAATCATTAGTCTATTAAAAATTAGATTATTATAAAATATTTGGATTATTGTTTTCTTTTAGGTGTCAAATACTTTGTTATGGTACAAGCAAAATGCAAGATTATCAAGTTTGAGCACTTAAGTGTTGACGAAGCAAAATGCAAGATTATCAAGTTTGAGCACTTAAGTGTTGACGAGTAAGGTTCCGTTCGACGTGAATTTTCAAACTGCGGTTCAGGTGAGAATGTTCGTTTGAGCTGAAGCTAAATTTTTTTTCTTTCAAAACACTCGTTTAGGACCAAATCATTCACAAAAACGTCTGTTTGAAGCATTTTTCGTGATTATTCAATATTACTTCTCTATTTGACAGTCAAACGCTCGTTGGAAAAACTGTGTCGAACGGGCCTTCAAGCAACTCATGGATGCCTATAACTTTGTGAGTGTCAAATGATCTAATTTTTGGGACCGGAATCAGTTCATCGGTTGAGAATTCGACCGGAGATGTTATGGTTTGTAATGCTCCGATCACTTGTGTATTATTGTATCTTTTGCGGGTTTACCGACAGAGCTACGGACGCTTCTACTAATTGAAACACCATACAGTTCTTTGATTTCAAACAGCGAATGCTTTGTCTGGGAAACGCAAGCGCGCTAGGAGTGAGTGCCGATCGAGAGAGTCGAGTCAAAAAAATTTATAATTATTTGAATTGAAGCGTCATATTTTATAATTTAAGCTTTATTTGAATTTTTTCGATTCTAGTCGAGTTTATGAGATTTGAGTCAAGTAGAGTTTTAGAGTTCCTATTCAGATTTAATTATAATTATTTATCATGTTATAGTATAATTTGATTTTAATTTAATCGACTTTCTCTAATTATATAAGATATGCATATATATTTCTTTATATGTGGCATATATTTCTTTATATTTTTTATATTTATATATAAATATCAAGAAAATTTGAGGGACTCAACTTAAACTTAAAAATCAATCCACTGATTAATAAAATTTTGAGTTATTCGAATTTTCATTTTACAACTCAAATTTTATATAAAAATTTTTCGAGTTGAGTCGAATTTATAAAATTTTAAACCGAGTCAAGACGAGTCGAATTTTTTTACTTCGAATCAAATTAAAAATTTTATTTTTTTAATTGAGTTAAGTTTTGGTCATCCTAATAAGCGCAGTGTTTTAGGCCCAATGCTCTCAGACTTGCATACAATCTTCCTACCTTTTCGTAATTTTTCGAACGGAGGAAATTAGAGATGGGTGCTTATTTTCGCGATCCTAGGAAGATATAATCAAATCTTACATCGATTCAGATCATTCAGTAATAAAATTGGAATATATAAAGGGAAAATTACGGATTTAGTCACTGAACTTTTTACTTTATTTCTTTTATAGTCATCTAACTTTCAAATTTTCAATTTTACCAGCCAACTTTTGAAATTCGTATTTTGTCTAATTTCGTTTAAATTCTCTGGATTAATTTATGCAAAGATCCTCTGAAACTTTCCTTTCAAATCTAGATTTTAGGATTCCCTTTGATTAACTAGTGTCAGAATATTTTTCTTCCAAATCTAAATGGTGCAGAGGTCGAGAAGGAGATGAAAAGCAACACTTCTCGATTCCACGATGATCAAATGATGAGGATTGCTTATCAGACAAAGATAAGATGAAAGCTTTTATTTGAGTTTTGTCGATTTCGAGAAAAACCAAAATAAGAAAGAAGAGGAGAGAAATGAGAACGTTTTGGTACCGATTACATCACAAACAATGACCGTCAGTGGTTGAACATGTCTGGAGAAGGATGTAGGCCATAAAGAAAAACAAAGATAAAATATAAGACTAAATTCATAAATAAAACAACCCAAAACGCAACATTCTAGTATGGTTGTTAAACAACTAACGACTAGGTGACAAAAAATGAATTTCAAAAGTTGGGTGAACAAAACAAGAACAAAGCCAAAGTAGAGTAACTAAATGCGTAGTTTACCCATATATAAATATTGACACTATTTTCAAGATGCAAAGGTAGTGTTTCTGCTTAGGGTATTTGATCAATCAAAATTTATGGCCGGGTCATTTGAACAACAATATCAGTTGCAGCACATGACGGGGTCAGGTTTTGGGATGAGGATAAAATATAAATTTTAAAAGTGGGATAAATTTATAATTAATTTAATTTTTTTAAAAATATAAAAAGAAATAAAAAATAAAGGTAAAAAAATTTATTCTGCCTTGGGACAAGAGTCCTTCCCATTTCCCATTTAGCACCGTCCCTGTTGCAGCATATACTCTGTCTATGGGATGATAATTGAGTTCCCAAAATATTAATATTTTATAATTATTATTTTTTGTTAAATGTTAATATGAAACTAATATTTAAAATATACAAATCAAATTATGAACGTGCGTTAATTTGTCACATGAACAACGTTGACAATATTAATAAAATTTAACACTATTATTTCTTTTCATTAACACATTAAATTTTTATGGTCTCTGTTGTAAGTACGCGTGGTTACAATTTAATTCAAATATATCAAATATACTTTACATTATATCTGAGTTGACGTTTGATATCTATAATGGCTAAGCTGACAAAAGTACCTAACTGATAAGGTATTAATACTTTTACAAGGTCACGTAGAACGTTTTGATGTTTGGAGACAAATTAATATCTAAACAATAGTTTGAAAATGTCTTGACGTAACTAACCCGTAATGTAATTCAGCCAGATCTTATTACATTCTCTACATTGTTCAAATAGTGGTCTGCTACTACAATAGCGGCAGCTATATAGCAGTAACGGTACTGTTCGAAATTATTATTGCAGAATATAGCGGTTTACAATGACCGAATAGCACCGAGATCATAATCATGATAAAAATTGCGACTAAAAACACAACTACAATTGCACTTTAAATCCCAACTACTTGTTGGATCAAATGATTCCCTATTAAAAACACCATCACTTGTAAGCTTTTTTCCATTTCTTTCCTGTTGCAAATTTAACTTTTTGGAACTGATCTGAGACATTACTTTAAACAAATTACAGCCCCCTTTAAACGTCACAACCTTGCGGGCATATTTATTCCTTTGCCTTTTGCTTTCTTCTCTTGTGCTAGTGGAAAAAAACACAACTTGCACTTGAAGCATTCAATCATGTACAACTTTGTTGACAATGCTACTATTTTATTGTATCATCTTTCCTTTGGTCGGTTCTGGGTCCCCCAATGTCACCGTTGCAGCCAATCTAAAGACTATTTTAAGAGTTTGATCTTATGAGAGTCATTTAGCTAGTAAAGTGGTAACCTCCAAGCTTTTCTGGTAGTAATATTTCTTTGACATTTCCCCCCGAGGCATTGAAGACTGAGAAAATGGACTCATTTCCTATGCAAGAAGATGATAGAAAAGATCCGAAATTTGTATGTTTACAAGATAAACCATGTTAGGATGCAAATTGCAACCAAGGCTGTGTAAATTAGACCAGACAATCGATTTAATCAATTGAATCGAAGATCGATTGATCCGACTGTTTGATTATATAGTTTGAACTAAAAAATTTTAGAGAATCGACTAAAATTAGTTAAAAAGATGGAAAAAGAAAAGTCGAATTTGAATTTTTTTTCAACCACAATTACAACAAATCTATTGATTCATATACAATCTTATGAATTTAATAAATCTAAATTTCGAGTATCCACAATTTCCATTCTTCTTGAGCTACACCACGGGGGATGGAACGGGACCCGGACCCAACCTATAGGATCGGTTTTTAAAAAATATCGAGATCAGGTCAGGATAGTTGAAAATTATTAAATGTCAGGTCGGATTCGAGTTTATGGTGAAAAATACTCAACCCAAGATATTTGTATAATTTTTCATATATTTAGTGGTAATTTTATCGAATAAAAAGGGGAAGAGAATAAGGATAATTACTATAAATACCCCTCTTTATATTTTTTCCTATTATCCCTTTATTTTTAATAAAAATAAAAAACATAGATTTTTATTTGTTTCCAGTCTAAAATAGATTTTAATCCTAAAATTTGGGTCCAGTTCGAATCGGGTGGAAATTCATCACATGTCGAGTCATGTCACATTCAAGTGAAACTTTTATATTTTTTGAATCGAATTCGGATTGTCCAAAAACCTAACCCGACCCATACCCTAATCACCACCACTTTTATACCTAAAAAGAAATAGTGTAGCTAGCAATAGACAATAGGATGGGTGAAGATTTACATTTTCCCTCTTGTGCTTGTTTTGTTGCTCATCGAGCTTGGAAGAGATAATGAAAAGAAGTGGGGATGTCGATGATGTCATAAGACGATATAAACTTTAGGACAAAAAACCCTACATTCTTAGCTACCCAAAACATCATCTGTTGGTACCAAACACACATGTTTGCCCAAACCTCCCATTCCAATTAATGTGCAATCAAATCTACATGTGTACATCCATTTTTGTCCCTCTTTTTTGTATTTGGTATATTAATTATTGAGCCTCTCTCTTCATCATGTTCGATTTCACCCTAAACGGTGTAAGGTAAAATTCCTATCATTACTCTAAACAATCATTCTTCAATCCAATTTCTATAATTAACAAGAATTTAAATAAATAACTATAATTTAAATTAATTTTTATTATAATAATATAAATTATACTCCCCCTGTCTCACTAAAATTATCACTTTTAATTTTTAAAATTATCATACTCAAATTGTCCTATTGAAAAATTTAACAGCTTTTAAAATATATATTTCTCTTTTTACCCTTTTTAAGTTTCAATAAAATAAAATTTAATTTTTTAAAAATAAAATTATTATTTTAATTATTTTACAACATATATCTTATACAAATTTTACCTTCTTATAACTACATAAACAATTAATAAGAGGTAGTTTAAAAGGGACGGGGGAGTAACAGAATTTTGAGGACCAGCGTTAATATAAAGCTGATATATATTTTTGGATAATTAATATTAATATAAAGCTGATATTGACTAATGGAAAGAGAGCATTTATTATATTACTGTACTACCTATATGGACTGATTGAGAGATGGCATAAAATTTCAATTACATGTATACAATTAATCCATGACTGATTTGATAATAGGATGCATTCTGGTTTTGTAGTGTGGATTCGGTGTAAATTTGTTGTAACAATAATTTATTATATAGCGCGCTCTTTTATTTCTTTTATTGTCTTGAGATGCACTTTACTATGACTTGGTTATAAGGAATTTTTAATAAGATATATTTTATTTTTTAAAAAATATATTAAAATATGATAAAATTAATTTTAATTTAAATTTCTTAATTTAGATTTAGATTTAGAATTTTTAGATTAAGTCATTATAGATTTAAATCATTTTATATTTAGATTATTTAAATTTTTGTCTTTAATTTTCTATGATCAAATTAAATTAGATCGAATTTAGATTTAAATTAAATGGTCAAATTATTAAATTTAAGTAAAAAGTGACAGATTAATCATGATGTTGAATTTTAATCTAATTTAATTAAATAGAACAAATATTCTAAAATTTGAATATATAGTATATTTAAATACTCTAACATATTCTCTATTTTATGAAAAATTTATTATTATTATTATTATTATTATTATAATAGAAAAATCTTTATTGTTAATTACAAAAAGGGGACATAATGGACCTAGTTTTGCACATAAAAAAGCCGCAGTAATCAAAACTCCCACCATTTCTAAAGAGAGAGTTTCCAAAGCAAACGATCCCAACTATGATGATGGAAGAAGAGACGACAATTATGGCGGCAATCTCTACTCTCCGCCCTTCTCAGCTTTCAGATCTCAGCTACTCCATCTTCTCCCTCGCTTTCCACCACCGCCGCCGCCTTTGCCACCTCCTCTCCTCCCCTTGTCTCTTCTTTCTCACCCTCCACCGCCTCCACACTCTATCACTCCCCCAAAAGACCCTCCTGATTGCCCGCCACCTCCTCTTTTCCATCCACCACCTCACCCGTCACTTCCAGCCTCCACGGATGCCAAATCCTTCCACTGCCATAAACCACCGCGACCTTGACGCCGTCCTCCTCTTTCTTTGTGAAGCATACCATGATAACCCGGAAGCACTTGAGAGGCCTCACGCTGAATGGCGCCAAGTCTTAACTAGTTTATGCTCGAACACCACTTTAAAGATCACCGGTATCACTGGCATCTTCGACGGCGCTGCTCTGATCCCGTATATCGAAATGGTGACGAGGTGTAAAAGGCTGGTTGGAATAATGGGTTGTGGTGGGAAAGAAGGGAAGGAGCTGGCGGCATCGCCGGTAGCGGTAGTGGCGTTGCCGTCGGTGGAGGTGAGAGGCGGTGGCGTCGAGTGCGTGATATGCAGAGAGGAGATGAGAAAAGGACGAGAGGTGTGTAAGTTCCCGTGCGGGCATTTGTTCCATTGGGTGTGCATATTGCCATGGCTGAAGAAGAGGAACACTTGCCCCTGCTGCAGGTTTCAGCTTCCATGTGATGATATATTCGGCGAGATCCAACGGCTGTGGAGTGTCCTGGTCAAGGGCGGAGGCAAAAGTCTTGATGATGAAAAGTTGTGATTGAATGCGATGACGACACGTGGGAGAATCAGATGGTGGACATGTAATTCAGACCATAGGTTCTTACAGAATTTGATTTTAATATCTTATAGTGGGATTAATCAATAATTTTAGTTAGTAATTTACAAATTATTTGGTGGCTGTGTAACTCTATGTTTATTGTTTTTGAAAACATTGGCTTTTGCTGAACATTTGAGAAGGGTCCAAATAATGATTCTACTTTGATTTCAATAATTTCTCTCAATGATTCAGCAATTTTTTTCTTTTCGTAACGAAACCCATGCAATTTGCATGTTTCTTTTTAGATAACTGTGTGTTTCATTGTCCAAAGAAGTCAAATTTTGTTACAAAATAACTCCCAACTCGTATAAACCCTAATCCATACATGTATACACCAAACTGTAATAAGGATGGAAATCGTTTACCTCTTCTCGGTGTTTCTAACTATGCCCCACACTAAAAAGTTAGGTTTAAGGTTAGGGTTTAAGTTAAGGTTTTAGAAAATTTGGGCATGGTGTATTTTTAGGGTTTAGATTTTAAGGTTTAGGATTTAAGATTTAGGGTTAGGGATTAGAATTTTATTTTTTAGTGTTGGGCATAAAAAGGGCACCAAAAAGGATAGTTGATTTTTATCCCTGTACAAAATTGTAGGTTTTATAAAATTAACTATATCAATGCCCCTGTCACTAGAACAGAAATTATCTGCCCCTTAAGTATGCCTAGGGATGGTCATGGGTCAGGTTTTTGTCCGATCCGTACTTGACCCGAAAAGTTAACACTTCCATCTAAACCTGACCTGACATTTTATGATGTTCCACCCGACCCGAATTCAAACACGAATTCTAGAGTAAAAACTCGAACTCAACCCGACCCTACTCGACATACATAAAAAATTACCATTTATTATTATTATTCAATAAAATAGAGAGCTAATTGGAAAATACAAATAAAGAGGGAGCATTATATAGTTTTTCCATTTTTATTAGACAAACTAGGGAGATAATTGAAATATATATAAAGAGAGGGACATTGCAGTAATTATACCTAAATATTTAGCAATTATACCTAAATATTTAGAATAAAATTAAACTATTATTTTGGGTCGGGTCTGCTAGGATATTTTTCACCTTAAACTCAAGCCCAACACGACCTCATCCTCAAAAAATAAGATTCGAACCCGAAATTTTCTTTAAAAAACCCGACCCTATCCTATAGGGTTGGGTCAGAACCCATCGGATATAGGTCAAATGACCATCCCTAAGTATGCCCCCTTCCATGCCCGCACACTAAAAAAACACTAAAAATTAAATTTTGAGCCATAATCCTAAACCCTACACCCTAAAAAAATACAACCTACCCCTAATTCTATATACCCTAACCACTAACCCTAACCCTAACCTAAAACCCTAGACTTAATTTTTAGTGTAGAGCATAAAAGGACATAGTTAGGGGCAGACGATTTCTATCCCTGCCATTAACCATAATCTTTACAATCTTCTTTACGTCATCTAAGACACGATTCACAGTTCTAATATGCCCTCTAAACAACCTACAATTATGTTCCAACCAAATGAAGTAAATGCATTGACAATGAAAACTAGCAAAGACTTGTCTTTCAACACAAAAGAAACCCATAACACCTCATGCTCCCATGCCATAATCTCCCCACTAAAACCAAATATGTTAAGCACAATCCTCCAAAACCCATGTGTGTAGCGACCTCTTTGAAATCGAAATCGCTAAAAGAATGGAACGTAGTCTGTATTTTTTTCCTTTCACTTTTTTGGGGAAGTATTTGAAAAAGTGGGGAAATCCTTTTGAAATTCGTGTTTTGGGAAAATAAAGACTTGGAGTCGCCACCGACCACTAAGATGGGCCGGACACCCTAAAAGCCAGAGATTCGTTTGAAAACCAGTTCGGGAGTCGGTTACAGATGAGAAAGTATTGGCACCCAACACTGCCCAAAATTAGTACCATAAAAAGAAAATAAATAATTACCGCTTTGTTAATATTAAGCTTTCCGAATTAAAGTGTCCATTAAATTGAAATTTTGTTATACGAGCGAGTAAATCTTAAGGGCGCCGTTATTGGAGAGTAAATCGAAAAACCACCACCACTACGTTTGGTACTGGCTACGTTTACTCCCGAATAAAAGGGCGCCACATCAACAAATTTATCCCGAATACAATATAATAACATGCGACCAACGAATAGATGTATGAAAAAAGGCTTCCCAATATCCATTAGCATGTATTAAAAGAAAAACAACATTATCGAACCTAGTATTTGCATGCTACCAAATAATACGTACAACATATATACATAATGTAAATAAAAACATATAGTATAAAGGAACATAAACCAACAATTATGAAAACACGAATCGAACAAAATAAATGGCATAAAGACTGGAATTAAATATAAATAATAAATCTGAAATGTACATACGCATATGCAAAAGGGGCTAGATCGAAACAAAAATAAAATGCTAGGGGGGCAACAAGGTGTTTTTAAACACTGGACAGGGCTGAATTGAAAAGATTTTTAAAAAACCAGGAGCCCAAAAGGGTATTTGACCACTAGAAAACATATTTAATTGAATGGGAGGATGAAACTGAAAACCTTGTTAAATCTCGAGGGACCACGGACATAACTTCGGGATGCGGAAGGGCTGAAGAATTATCTCAAAAACACGGAGGGATTTAAGGATAATAAACCCTTTTTAAGATGATGAGTCTGACAGAAATCCAGGATGAAATTACAAGATTTTAAAAATTTGCAAGGACCAGGGGAGGGATTTTAAAACACGGAGGCCCTTGCAGTGCTAAATCTGAAATATGGAAGGGCTTATTACTGTGAAAAACCCATTTTGAAAATTTGAAGCAATATAAAAAGGCCCTATCGGCCGAAAATTTTCTTCTTTTGGCTATTTTAAAACAAACTTTCTTTAATATCTCCCATTTCCCCACTTTTTTACTCCAATAGGGTTTAGAAAACAAGAAAATGCCAAACTCAGCCGCGTCAGCTGCTGATAATCGGTGCTGGAGACCTAAAAAAACCATATTCAAACCCTATCCTCTTCCTAAACATGACCATGCCTTTAGATTTTAGAAAAAAAAGGTTTAAAACACTAACGTTTTTTAGAAAACATGAACGAAAACCCATTTTTTTAGAGCCGAAACCCACCTCAAGCCCTCCGATTCACCATTGTTAACCTCGAAGGCTAAGGGTTTGTCATCGGAGAGAGGCACGCCCATCATCGAGAAACTCTAGGACAGTCAGAAACTGAAACGACATAAGGTAAAAGAAAAAAACTATTTCTTTTTGTATTGTTTTTTCTTTGAAATTCCCCCAGTTGGGGTTACATGTGTTGTTTGGTGCGGTTTATATAACCAATATGATATTACATGAAAATAATAAACAAAAAATACTCTGAAATTTGGTTTGCATCTGTATTTTTGAAGACTTTTTTTTGATTAACTGTCTCTTTTTCTCTCGTATGGGTTGTCGATTGTTGGAGGAGGCGACCGAATTTGGCCGGATGCCTGTGTGGCGGAGGAGGACAACAGTGATAGGCAAAGAGTCAGGTGTGTGGGCGCGTAAGGATCTGGAAAGGTCGGGGCGTGCAATACATGTGGCGTGTTGTGGAAGAGAGGGAGTCGCGCGTGGGCGGTGAGGTCTCCGAAAGGTTCTCAGCGTTGATATTGGGCCGTTAGCTGCGCAAATAAAATGGGCAGTTAAGGTTATCAGATTTAGGGTTTAACACTTGGGCCCCTAATGGGCTTTATATGTATAATGTTTTTGGGTTTTTTTTTATAAATGTACTTTATAAATAAGCATTGAGCTTTATTTATTTTATATGCTATTTAATTTTTTGTTTTTCAATTTTTGTTTAATAATAATAATATAATAATAACCATATAATAATAATATAATAAACTAAAATAATAATATGATAATAATAAACAGATATTAATAATACAATAATACAAAAACTGAAATAATAGTAACAAACTAATCGTAATAAACATAATAATTTTAATAACACAAACCAATAATACTAATAATAATTTGGGGTTTTTTAAACATAGTGACATATACCATATAATATATTATGATAGTAGTAATACTAATAACAAAAGTAATATATTAACAGTAAATAATAATTATAGATATAGTATATTAATACTGATAATATTTTTGGGTTTTGCATTAATAAATTATAACATTAATTAATAATATATAAAAGGTAATAGTAACCAAAGGCCTGAAGAAAAGAAGCCATTGAAATGGTGCCCTGGTCTTTGATCGCCTTGACATGGGGTGGTACCTCGCCTTGAGGCTATCGCAAATTTTCATTGTATTTTTGAAGGCTAAAAATTTTAGCATGATGTATCGATTTCTAGTTGTTTGAACACCGAATGATATCTCGCTTAAAGACTATCAGAATGCCCCGATCTCTCATCACCTTGGCATGGAGTGGTACCTCACCTTGAGGCTGCCAGAAGATTTTCACCAGCCTCTTGAAGGCTAAAAACCTCATTATGATGTCCCGATTTCTGGTCATTTGAACACTGAATAATATCTCGCCTAGAGACTACCGGAATTCCCTAATTTTTGTTTGTTTTGGCATGAAATGTTTGTCGCTCCCAAATAGCTGGAGATTGGAAAACTTCTAAAGGATTTTTGAATCTTTGTTGAGATCCACTTCTTTTTTCCTGAAACATAGGACCCAATTTTTGTCGTTCTTCAATTACCTGAAAAATTGACATGATGATTTAATGATGCTAGTTAGCATGCCTTTATCTTAAGGATGCCTAACTATTCATGATGCATGAAAAATAAAATTTAGTCAATGGTTAGACGCATTCTTTCTTGGCTTCTTGCTTCGGCTTCTCTTTGCCATCTTCTTCGTCTTTTCTCCCTTGTTATCTCTCCTTGCGTCAGGACTCAGTCCCGTTCAACCCTTCTTGTTAGAATCTCCCAAAACTTTTGCTCTAAAGCGCCCTTTAGGATTTTCACTTTAGATTTGTTTTTCTCAAAGCGCCATTTTCAGGTTTTCGCTTTGTTTTCTCTTCTTTCTTTCTTTTCTTTCTTTTCTCTTTTTTCTTTTTTCTTTTTTCTTTTTTTTTTCTTTTTTCTTCTTTCTTTTTTCTCTTTCTACTTTTTTCTTTTTCTTTTATACTTTTCCCCTTTTTCTTTTCCTAGGCGCCCTTGTGGGTTTTCGTCTCTGGCTCTTTTGCTTTAAACTTCGACATGGAAAACATTCGTCATCTTTTCTCGGTATATTTCGTTAACTTTGCGTCTGATGTCCTCTACCTTGACCTTGGCAGACTCCTTTTGGTGGAATCAATTTCTGGCTCGGAATAACATGCACTTAATAGGTTAAATCATAGTAACGCCAAGAGATACTTTGTTTCTCAATAGTCTATGTCAATCTATTTGCAGGATGCTCATGAAACAGATTAACTGCATAAATGATGCAAGAAACCATCGACCGCGGTAGATCTCTAGCTCGTTGTCCTTGACTGAAACTTTCGATAACCCATAGACTAAAGTAGAGCCCCTCGACTGAAACAAAACCCATCACTCAGATGCCAACTGTCAAGTTTATCTAAACTGTCCTTTTCAGATTTTTGATTCAGATCCTCCTTTGGTTTTAAGACGTCCGTTTATGGGTTTTCATCTTAAACCCTTCTCATTTTTTTCTCTTTTTCTTTTTTTCTTTTTTCTTCTTTTTTTCATACCGGATGCGCCCCTTAGGGTTTTCACCACAGGTATTTTCATTTTGGGAAGCGCTCTTGCGAGTTTTCACCCCGCTTTTTTTCTTTTCTCTATTTTTTTCTTCTTTCTTTTTTCTTCAAGCGTAATACTTCTTGACATAGCCAGAATTCTTTCCCATCCCCCCGAAAAAGGCACTTTTAACAACGTAAGGCCCTTCCCAGTTAGGCATCCACTTCCCTCGGAAGTCTTTCTGAATGGCAAGATCTTCTTAAGCACTAGATCCCCTTTTGTAACTCTCTTGGGTAAACCTTTTTGTTATAAGCTCGTATTATCCTCTTCTGATATATTTGGACATGACAGATGACCCTCAATATTTTTTCCTTGATAAGGTTCAATTGATCAATCATGGCTTGCACCCATTCGGCCTCGTCCAACTTTATCTCATTCAACATTCGAAGTGATGGAATTTTTACCTCGATAGGTAATACCGCTTTCCTACCATAGACCAAGAATATAGCGTTGCTCATGTGGATGTTCTCACAAATGTCCAGTAGGCGAATAATGCAAAGGGTAGCTTCTCATGCCAATCCTTGAAAGTGTCTGTAGTATTTGCTATGATTTTTTTGATATTCTTGTTTGCCCCTTCCACTGTCCCGTTCATCTAGGGACGATAAGTGGTGGAATTATGGTGTAGAATCTTAAATTATTCACACACTTTGGTCATCATCTTGTTATTTAGATTATAAGCATTGTCGGTGATGATTCTTTTTGGCAAACCATAACGATAGATAATCTCCTTCTTTAAGAACTTGCACATTGTTGCCCATGTGATGTTGGCATAAGAAGTGGCTTCTACCTATTTGGTGAAGTAATCGATAGCTACTAGGATGAAACGGTGCTCGTTTGAAGCTTTCAGATGTATCTGACCAATGACGTCTATCCCTCATGCTGCAAAAGGCCATGGTGTAAAGTGAAACCGATAGAGAATGTATCTTATCTGCATAAATTTGACATTTATGACATTTTTTTCATAATTGATGTAATCTCCTTCCATGGTTAACCAGAAGTAACCATATATCATAATTTTTCTAGCTATTGAGAATCCACTAGCGTGGGTCCCATACAAACCGTCATGGACTTCTGCTAAAATAGTTTTAGCCTCTCGAGCATTGGCACACCTCAACAAGATCTGGTCTTTGCCTTTTTTATACAGAATCTCTCTATCAATAACATACACTAACGCCAACCTTCTAATGGTTCTTTTATCGTTATCGTTGGCCTCTTTTGGGTAAACTTGGAATTTGATGTACTAGAGGATATCATAGTACCATGGATTGCCATTTTCCTCTCTTCTGGATTATAGCAATGTGCCGGTACTTCAAAAATCTATATCTCTATTGGCTTTATTTTGGCCTTCAGGCTTGCTTTAAACATGGCGGCCAATGTTGCTAAGGCGTTGGCCATCTGGTTATCTTCCCTCAGCAAGTAAGCAAAAATGATTTCCTCAAAATCTTTAACCAACTCTTGAACCAAATCGTAGTACTTGATCAACTTTGGATCTCTCGTCTCTCATTCTTTTCGGAGCTGATAGATCACCAAAGATGAATCCCTGAAGACTTGAAGCACCTTGACCTTTCTTTCAATGGTTGCACATAGCCCCATGACACAAGCCTCATATTCATCTATATTGTTAGTTCAAAAGAATTCCAACCTACTTGTAAAGAGGCAGTAGGCCTCTTTGGGAGAAATTAACACTGTCCCAATCCCATGGCCTAGGGCATTGAATGCTCCATCAAAATAAAGTTTCCAAGGCTCATTCTTCAAAATGGGCCACCCCTTAAACAAAGCATAAGATCTTAATCCGGGAAACTAAACTCCAACGGCTCGTAGTCGTCTGAAGCGCGACTTGCCAAGAAATCTGCCACCACACTTCCTTTTACTACTTTTTGGTTCACATAAACTATATCAAATTTTGACAACAACATTTGCTAGCGGGCCATTTTCCTGGTTAGTGTGGGTGCTTCTATAAAAAATTTTAGTGGGTCCAATCGAGAAATCAAACAAGTGGTGTGGTACAACATATATTGTCTGAGTCGCTTGGTAGCCTATACTAGGGCAAAACATAGCTTCTGGATTAATGGGTACCATGCTTGCTCAAGTAATAAATAGCCCTTTTCCTTCTTGCTGGACTCATCATGTTGTTCTAACACGCAACCCATTGAATTCTAAAAAACTGTTAAGTACAAAATTAATGGCCTATCAGGCACCGGCACCACTAAAATTATGGCATTGGTTAAATATTTCTTGATCTTCTCTAAGGCCTCTTGGAAATCTTTATCCCATATCCCCGGGTTATTCTTTTAGAGCAGCCTGAAGACGGGATCACATTTATCGGTCAACTGAGAGATGAACCAAGAGATGTAGTTCAATCTTCCCAAAAATCCTCGGACTTCCTTTTGTGTTTGGGGTGGCGGGAGATCTTGAATTGCATTCACCTTATCGGGGTCAATCTCAATCCTTTTTTAGCTAACCACAAAACCTAAGAGATTTCCAGATGTAACACAAAGGTACACTTGGTCGGGTTGAGCTTTAATTGATACTTTCTCAACCTTTGGAACAGCTTCCGTAAATTTTGGATGCGTTCTTCCTCGGTCTGAGACTTGGCTATCATATCGTCCACGTATACCTCAATCTCCTTATGCATCATGTCATGGAACAATGTCACCATGGCTTTTTGATAAGTTGCCCCGATGTTCTTTAACCCGAAAGGCATTACTTTATAGCAAAACGTGCCCCACACGGTCACAAAAATGGTTTTTTCCATGTCTTCGAGGTGCATTTTAATTTGATTATACCCCGAAAAGCTATCCATAAAGGAGAACCAAGAATTCCCTACAGTATTGTCGACTAGGGTATCAATGTGAGGCAGAGGGAAATTGTCTTTGGGACTTGCCTTATTGAGGTCCCTATAATCCACGCACATACGTACTTTCTCGTCCTTTTTTGGCAATGGGACTATGTTGGCTACCCATTCCAGGTATTTGGCAACTTTTAGAAAACTGGCCTCGAACTGCTTCTTTACTTCTTCCCTAACCTTTAGCAATATATCGGGTCTCATTCTTCGAAGCTTTTGCTGGACGGGCTTGCATTCTAGCCTTATAGGAAGCTGGTGTACCACAATATTTGTGTTTAAACCCGGCATATCATGGTATGTCCATGCAAATACGTCTTTGAATTCTAGAAGCAGTTCTACCAAATCTTGTCTCACTTTCGATGATAAGGGGTGCCTGTCTTCACCTCTTTTCTTTCTTCCTCGGTTCCCAAATTCAGGATTTCCAACTCTTCTTGGTGTGGCAGGATCTATTTCTCCTCACTTTTCATTAGTTTTAACAGTTCGTCTGGGACCTCATACTCTACTTTATCATCTCCATCATCGATTTCGGCTGAGCATATGGGTTGTTCAAAATCTACCTCGGGATTAGATCCAGAATCATTCATACAATCAATATTAAAGGGCCTGCACGAGTTTGAAAATATGTATTGGGAATAGAAATGAATAGTTTATAAAATGTATAAATAAACGAATAAACAATGAATGGAATGAATGTTATATTTTTCATTGGAGAGAAACATATAGAAAGCATCCTTTTTTATTGAAAGCAAATATATGTTGACATAGCCGCCCTTTTACAAAGGATCTATGTTGCCCTTGGGAAAAAGCAACAAGGTTGTTTTGAGCATTACTTTGACTTAGACTTATAAACTACAGACATATCCATGTTGGTCCAGTTGTTGAGCTTCTCTCTCGGGAAGCACGAGCGGATCTCGGCCAAAGGTTGGACAAACTTGTCGTCCTCGAGGATCATGTTTACATCCACCCCTTCCAAAGCTTCATAGATCAACTCTTCATTGAGGCATTTCTCACTTTCTTGGCTTGCTTCTTGAACTTTCAGGTCGGGGTTCACTATTCCGCCGAATACGAAAACATTCTTGAGATCTGCATAATTAATAGGCTCCCACAGATTGTCCTCCCTCTAAGTCGGGCTTTTCGTTGTTCTTCTCTTTTCTTCTACTCCTATTTCGTTTTCAAAAAATTAGGCTTATAACCGAGCCTAAAATGATTATTCTTGTGGATAACGCTCATAGGTCGCAGGCGCCCTTGCAGATTCCTTCCCAAGCCTTTTTCCTTCTTCGCTCATCTTCCTAGAGTTTCTAACACCACCATCTTGGTACAGTTTGATAGCACAGGGCATGGAATCTTGTTTCTTTATGCGACGAAAGTGCCGTTGACAAACTCTAATGCCTAAAGGCACATTCCACTGCCTCTTCACCGGTCGAAATATATGGAGCGTCAGAAGTTACGAAGCAATGACATCTTGGTCGGCATTGACCGTTATTAGCTTCCCCTCGATAATGAACTTTAATTTATGGTGTAGAGAAGATGAGACGACACCGGCTGAATGTATCCAAGGCCTTCCCAACAAAAAATTATAAGAGGGCCGAATGTCTATCACCATAAAGTCAACAATATACTCACTCAGACCAATGGGCAAAGGTACTTCAATTTTCCCGACCACATCTCGTTGGGTCTCATCAAATGCCCGCATAGTATTCTGACAAGGTTTCATGTGAGAGCTGTCGATTGGTAGACATTGTAGAGTTGCCAAAGGCATGACATTCAACGCGGAGCCATTATTAATTAAAACTCCTGGCAGCATGTGTCCTTTATAGTGGGTGGTAATGTTCAGGGTCTTAGCTGACCCCATACCTCTCTCCGATATTTCATCGTCACTGAAGGTGATATAATTGTCGGAGGTGACATGGTCGATGATCCAGTCTAACTTTCTGACCAAAATATCACTTTCGAGAAAAGTTTGATTCAAGACCTTTAACAGTGCTTCACGATGTTTTTTTTGAATTCAATAGGAGATCGAGTACCGAAATTCGGGTTGGCTATTTTTTAAGTTGTTCCACGACACTATACTCACCGTGCTTTAAGAACCTCAGGAATTCTTAAGCTTGATCCTCAGTTATCGGCTCATTAACTTTTGGAGGTGGCTCCTCTCCAAATATCTTCACAGGTTCAGACTTGATCACTTTGCTTTTTTCTTTTTATTCTTCTACCACCTTAAGAGTTGCTAGAGCGTAACACCGACCACTCCTTGTGAAATGCCCCACATCATTTATCTCTTCGAGACTTGGCTCTATTGGCCCTTCTTAAGAGTGTTTTGTTCCTACTTTCTTACCTTTTTGTGAACTGGAGTAACCTGACATTGATACACTCATGGTGTTATTCCACGGGACCGTCCGTGTATCATTGAAAAGAAAGGATACTGGGGTAGAAATTATAATCTTGGGGGCCACCCTAGGATTTTTTTCCTGGGGAGCACTTTCTTCACTTGGTTTGAAACCAAGGACAAACGGTTTTCTTGCACTAAACCTGACATCTCTACTATCCGACGCATAGGCTTCTGATTCATTCTTTCCTTTTTCTTTTTCAAAAAACTCAATCTCTTTGTTGTCCATCATATTCTGAATTAATTGATAAAATTCTTTGCAACCTTGAATCTCGTGATACTTTAACTGGTGATACTCGCAATATGGGCATGCCACCTTTCAACAATTATCATTCCTCGGTCGATGAGGCGTGCCATGCATAATTGCTGAAAGACCCACCTTAGAGGGGACTTGACTTTGGACACACCCACCTTAACCTTTCTGGCATACTTTTCCTCAACAACATTTACACCTTGTCCTCCATGATTTGGTAGCGGTTTGTTGGCCGTACTCGGCTCCCCCAACTGTAATACTCCAGTCTTGATCAAATTTTGGACAAACTTTTTGAACGCCACGGAATTCTCAATCGAATGCCCCGGAACATCTGCATGGTACTCACAGTGTGCCTTGGGGTCATAACACGTTGGATAAGGCGGGTTAAAAGGGGTAACGTGATAAGGCCGAACTAAATCTTCCTTGTACAACTACGGGTAGAGTTCTTTGTAGGAAATCGGTAGGAGAGTGAAAGACCTACTATCTCTTTCTTTCTTGGGTCCCCTATCTTCTTTTCTTCTGGATTTCCTAATTGTAGCTTAGGGCTAGGATATAGTGAGGTTCTTGACGGCCTCATAGGAGCTTACATTATTAACCTCGTGATCCTTCTTCTTGAACTGATTGCTTGACGGTTCTCCTCTGTCGACCCTCCCACTCTTGTTGGCCGCTTCGATGCGTTCGTCGGTCATTGCCATGTTCGTGAAGTTTCTAATAGGATTACTAATCAGACGATCATAAAGTGTCCCTTTTAGCATGTATATGAACATGGGAGAGATCTCATTCTTACGAAGCGGGGGTTGAACTTGCGCCGCTACATCACGCCACCTCTAGGCATACTCACAGAGGCTTTCATTTCGCTTTTGCTCTATCTCTTGCAATAAAAGCCAGTTAAGGACCATATACGTTATGTGCTTGTATTGGTTGGTGAAAGATTGGGCTAAATCCTTCCATGACTTGATTTGATCGCTTGTTAACTGATTGTACCACCTCGAGTCAGACCCTATCAAACAGTCTTAGAACAGTGGATCAACAACTTCTCATTGTTAGTAAACCCATCATCTTGCGACAAAACATGGTTATGTGAGTAGTAGGGCAAGTCGTCCTATCGAACTTCTCAAATTTCGGGGTCTTAAGCTTGTATGGGATTTCCACATCTGGGACCAATCTGAGATCTCTAGCATTTGGCCCATAGGAACCTTCCTCATCTTCCTTTACTCAAAATTTCTCTTCGAGATCTTTTCTAGTTTCTTCCAACTGCTTCGAGAATTCCACCTTCACTTGATTTAGTTTTTCTAACTCATCAAAATTCGGGATGCTATCCCTAACATTTTTTACGTTTTTGAAGGTCACACCCCATTGAGCTTGGCAGAGGCACCTGCCTGATGAGATGATGATACCCCTTACGGAGGGTTTGGTGCATGGTTGATGAAGAGAGGGTTTTTAAAGATCGAGGAGTATGAAGGGTCTCTCAAATTCTGAGAAGGATTCTCGATAGCACCCTTTCCTCTTGGATCTTCTCCGATATTGAGTTGCAGCATCTGAGATATTTCCTTCATCATATCTTGTTGAGATTTGATGATGGTGTCTCTCAATTCGTGTTGTGTTCGTTCCAACTGACCTCTAAGATCAGCTTCCAGTTTTGCAAAGCTTTCCTCCACGATCCTTGTTTGTAAATGGGTATGATATATGTGTGGAATGATTGCAATTTATCTTTCAAATTCTGTCACAACATTATCATTATTAATTACGTTGCATAATCAATTAATGCATGTTATATATGTTATGCGATGCATGGATGAAATGTGGGAATGCATGCAAATAAAGGCATTGATTTCGTTGGTGATCACCCTTGAACAACTTTCATTGAAGATTAAAAATGTTCTCATTACAAAGCAAGAAAGATAAACTCCTACAGATATGCCCTGACCCTAACTCCTAACTCTTCGATAGCTTCAAGCAGATGAATGAACCTAGGTGCCTCCTCTATGCCCGAAGCTACAAAAAGACGGAGAGCTTCGACTTCTGCGGCTGGGTTCCTCACATGCTTAGCAACTTCTTGCACTTGTACCATCATAGTAGTGTTATACTGATCTTGGTCCTGAATCATACGAGTATCATTGCGAAGGTGCCTTAATCAATAATTGTCCCCTCCCTCAGCGGCTTCTTCAAGAACCACAATCCTTGTAAGGTAATCCTGAACAGTGGCCTCTAATGTCTCAATCTGAGCTCAGAGTGCTTCATTCTCTTGCCGAGTAGCTTGAAAAGACTATCTAACTCCCCAAACCTTTCTTCTAGTTGAGCATTCTGAGCTTGGGTTTAACTCAAACTCTCAAGGGTAGATTTATACAGACCTTGCATCTCAAACAATCAGTTTTTGCTTTCTTGGGATTTTCTCTTCCATGCGGCAACATTCTCTTTTTCTCAATTCATCACTTGCTTACCTTTCTCACTTTCTTGCTTAGCCTTTGCCCTCTCCCGCTGGATCGCGCTTCTAGCAACCTTTCGTTCATTCTCAACAGCTTGCTTGCACATCTCTATCTCCTTCTCAATTGCTTGTTTATCTTTCTCTCTCTCTTCCTCGATTAAGTGTATCCCGTTCATCCTTTCTTTTTCCACAGCTAGGAACTGTTTTTGATCAGCATTCCCTACTAGAGCCTGGAGCTTAAGAGTATCGCTTTGGTAGAGTGCATTATTTTCCTTCAAATCCATATTGAGCTTCATTAACTGCTTGATAGTCCCATCTCGTTCGTCCACATCTAAGCTGACCCGATAAAGCTCGCTTGTGTTCTTGATTTGCAAAGCATCCATCCTCTTTTTAACTTATTCTAACTCTCTTCTTAGGATATCAGCCTCGGAAGGAACCATCTTCAAATATTCCTCAAGTGACATAGTCGGTCCTTGATCAGGTTCTCGAATATTGTCATTAATTCTCTTGCGCATCCAAAAAGCATAGTCTGGGGTAAACATGGACTTTTTATCTTATTCCACCTTTATGCGGTAGCAGTGATCCCAAAATCTAGAAACATCTTAAACCTTTTCCCTAAATTCATTCTTGAACGAAAACTCAGTGGTGCTTAAGTCGACGGTGATAGGCACAAACTGTCGTGACCCAAATTACCTCGACACCAATAGAGGATCACAAGCGATTCCACCGTAAAACCCTATCTTCATCAGCCAATCGTAATCCCCACATCTATATAAGGAATAAAGGACACTACTGAGCCATGATACCCCCCATACAATGTCTTCATCTTGAATATTATTGAAGATCGCCATCCATTTCTGTTTGTCCGGCTCTTCCTACCACTCTTTTGCTAAATACACTTGCAAAGGGGAAAAATCTCCCGAAAATATCCCTAGCCGGTGTCTTCCAAAGGTGACTTTGAATCCATACCTGAAGCAACTGCGCACATCCTCTAAAACGCCCTTCTTCATGCTTCTGACTCGCGTTCAAGGAAATGAAAGTTTCAGTTAAGATTGCCGATACCGGATTGGCCTTTCTTTTCATGCGCTCGAAAAAATCTAAGATGGCCACATCAATGTTACCCAAAACCCTCGGAAAAATAATCAAGCCATAGATTCCCAAAGTGAACAAATATATCTTCATAACCTCATCCGGGTGCGTCGGTATAATATCTCGAATGCACTCCCATGAAAAAGTGGTGCTGTCTCCTCGATTCTGAATCAAACCTTTGACCCAATCTTCACTCATGCCGGCTAAGGTTCTAAGCTTCAAAGGATAATTCTGAGACTTTGACGGCTTTGTGTAAATCCAATCTTCATGAATGTTCTTCTGATTGAGCAAAGCTGTATATTCTTCGATTGTAGGCATCAAAACTTTCTCATTAAAAGTGAAGCAACAGAAAGGGGATTCCAAAACTGAAAGATAGCTCGGAGCAAAGGTTGATCAACTTGTACATACATCAAGTGCGCTATGTCACTATAATTTTCACGGAACAAATTTTGCAACGTCGATCCCATCCTTCCCAAATCTGTTTCAATTCCCACAAGTCATTTTGCTGTAGACTGACATAAGTATACCCCGCTACTATGCGCTCGCTCGGTAAACTATCACCTTGGACCTTTTGGTTGACTTCTGACCAATGTAGGACAACTGAATTGGTATCCTCCTTCTTGAGATACATTCTATCCATGATGAAAGATTTCAACTCGGCAAACCACTCGAATCAACACCTTCATGTTATACAATGTATATACAGAAATATATACAAAATAAAATAGAACACAAAAAGAAACAAGTCAATATCGGATAAAATCAATAAATGTATAAATAAAGCGAGAAATTAAATTAGACAAAACAACCCTATTTACATCCTTTCTAAAGAACCTAGGTTAACCGCATGGCTCTATAAGGGGTGGGCTTTCTATGTTCTCTACATGCAATTTTGGTACTAAAAGGTACCCAAACTGTCCTCGCTGTCCCCTACTAAGGGTAGCAAGCCCCCCCGGTATTCACCTATTATAGGCTCCTCTCTGCCGAGTTCGATTCAGGGGGACCCATTCACTATGTCCATACGGGGAAACAATATTCCCACGAAAACATAGGGTACTCGAGCCCTGAAGGTACTTACTAGGCCCATACGGAGGAACAATATCCACACGAAAGAACTAGTGTTTTCCCCCTAATTAAAGAGACGAGTTTAAATGCCAAATTTTAAATGCATTAAAATAAACTCGCACTTATAAACAAATATTAATCTAATCGTCACTTTAATTTAGAACTTTCGACATTAATAAAGCGGTAATTATACTTTTCTTTTAAAAAAATGGCCTGACTCTCTTTATTTTTAAAAATCAAAACCAGTCGCCAGTTGTAGCGACCTCTTTGAAATCGAAATCGCTAAAATAATGGAACGTAGTCTGTATTCTTCCTTTCACTTTTTTGGAAAGTATTTGGAAAAGTGGGGAAATACTTTTGAAATTCGTGTTTTAGGAAAATAAAGACTTGGAGTCTCTATCGACCACTAAGGTAGGTCGAACACCCTAAAAACCAGAGATTAGTTTGAAAACCAGTTCGAGAGTCAGTACGGATGGTAAAGTATTGGCACCCCACACCGCCCAAAATTGGTACCATAAAAAAAATAATTATCATTTTTTAATATTAAACTTTTTGAATTAAAGCGAATATTAAATTAAAATTTGGTTATACGCACGAGTAAATCTTAAGGGCCCCATTATTCGAGAGTAAACTGAAAAATCAACACCACTACATTTGGTACTGGCCATGTTTACTCCCGAATAAAAGGGTGCCGCATCAACAAATTTATCCCGAATACAATATATTAACATGGCATGGCCTATATGAGAAAGACAAAAGCAAGCATTAACCATAACATGCCACTAACGAATAGATGTATGACAAAAGGCTTCCCAATGTCCATTACCATGAAAAACAACATGATCGAACCTATAATTCATACCTACACGAAATAATATATGCATGCTACCAAATAATACGTACAACATATATACATAATGTAAATAAAAACATAATAGTATAAAGGAATATAAACCAACAATTATGAAAACACAAATCGAACAAAATAAATGGCATAAAAATTTAAATTAAATGTAAATAATAAATCTAAATGTATATATGCATGTGCAAAAGGGGCTAGATCGAAACAAAAATAAAATGCTAGGGGGCAACAAGGTGTTTTTAAACACTGGATAGTGTTGAATTGAATTTTTTAAAAAAACCAGGAGCTCAAAAGGGTATTGGACCACTAGAAAATGGATTTAATTAAATGGGAGGACGAAACTGAAAACCTTGTTAAATCTCAAGGGACTGCAGACGTAACTTCGGGATGCGGAAGGGCTAAAGAATTATCTTAAAAACATAGAGGAACTTAGGGATAATAAACCCTTTTTAAGATGATGAGCTGGCCAAAATCCGGGATAAAATTACAAGATTTTAAAATTTTGCAAGGACAGGAGGAGGTGTTTTAAAACACTGAGGCCATTGCAGTGCTAAATTTGAAACGTGGAAGGGCTTATTACGGTGAAAAACCCATTTTGAAAATTTGAAGCAATATAAAAAGGCCCTATCGACCGAAAATTTTCTTATTTTGGCTATTTTAAAACAAACTTTTATTAATATCTCCCTTTTTCCCATATTTTTTTTGCTCTGATAGGGTTTAGAAAACCAGAAAATGCCAAACTTAGCCACGTCAGCCGCCGAAAATCAGTGCCGGAGACCTAAAAAAACATATTCAAACCCTATCCTCTTCTTAAACACGATCATGCCTTTAGATTTTTGAAAAAAGGGTTAAAACACTCCCCTTTTTTAGAAAACAAGAATGAAAACCCACTTGTTTTGAGAGCCAAAACCCACCTCAAGCCCTTTGATTCACCACTGTTAACCTCGAAGGCTAAGGGTTTGTCACCGGAGAGAGGCACGCTTATCATCGGGAAACCCTAGGACGGTCAAAAACCAAAACAACATAAGGTAAAAGAAAAAAACTATTTCTCTCATTTTATTCTTATGCATGCATTGGAAACTGAAAAAATACCTCGAATATCTCTATTTCTTTTTGTATTGTTTTTTCTTTAAAATTCCCCCTGTTGGGGTTACATGTGTTGTTTGGTGCGGTTTATATAACCGGTATGATATTACATGAAAATAATAAACAAAAAATCGCTCTAGAATTTGGTTTTCACCTGTATTTTTGAAGACTGTTTTCTGATAACTGTCTCTTTTTCTCTTACATGCGTTGTCGGTTGTTGGAGGAGGCGACCAAATTTGGCCAGATGCATGCGCGGTAGAGGAGGACAACAGTGACAGGCAAAGAGTTAGGCGCGTGGGCTCGCGGGGATCTGGAAAGGTTGGGGTGTGTAATATACGTGGCGCGTGGTGGAAGAAGGGGAGTCGTGCATGGGCGCGTGAGGTCTCTGGAAGGTTCCTAACATTGATCCTGGGCCATTAGATCTATCCCAGATCTAACGGCTAGGGGCCGACTACGCAGAGAAAAGGGGCAGTTAGGGTTTAACACTTGGGCCCCTAATGGGCTTTGTATGTGTAATTTTTTTTGAGTTTTTTGTAAATGGACTTTATAAATAAACATTCGGCTTTATTTATTTTATATGCTATTCATTTTTTTGTTTTTGTTTAATAATAATAATATAATAATAACCATATAATAATAAGATAATAAACTAAAATAATAATATGATAATAAAAAAAGATATTAATAATATAATAATACAAAAACTGAAATAATAGTAACAAACCAATCGTAATAAACATAATAATTATAATAACACTAACTAATAATGCTAATAATATTTTGGGTTTTTAAATATAGTGACATATACCATATAATATATTATGATAGTAGTAATACTAATAATAAAAGTAAATCTATTAGCAATAAATAATAATTATAGATATAGTATATTAATTCAGATAATATTTTTGGGGTTTGCATTAAGAAAATATAACATTAATTAATAATATATAAAAAGGTAATAGTAACCAAATCCCATTATTATAAAATTGATAGAAATATAAAACGGGTTAATACCCAGATAAAATTAGTGATTACAATGTGAAAAGGAACATTCAAAACTGGTGAGACTCATTTGCAACATCACACAAGGTGCAAAAGCTATATACATGAAGCCTCATCTGCAACATTAGCTAATCTCCCATGAAGAGCTATCCATACAATTATAGCATGCTTAAGCACATGAAAAGGAAACCAGACCAAATGACCAATCCATGTCAAAATCCTTTGGATGCTACACTCGTAGGGGTGTGCATTCGGGTAATTCGGTTAATCGACCGAACCAAATTACCCAAAATCCATTAACCAAATTTTTTCCTTTTAACCAATCCAAAAGTTTTTTTGAAAAATTTTAACCAAAACGAAAAAAATTCGATTAATTCGGTCAATTTTCGAATTAACCAAAATTTGTTATAAATTTTGGGTAAATTATACAATTGGTCACTAAATTATGCTAAAATGATCTTTTTAGTCATTGAACTTTCATTTTATGCTAATTTGATAAAAGTTTAATGACCATTTTATAATATATCAAAAAATTTAATGATTATTTTATAATTTGTAAAAGTTCAATGACCAAAAATAAATATATATACTATATATAATATTTAATATATAATAATTTCAGTTAATTTGGTTAATTCAGTTAATTAACCGATTTTGAACCGAATTAACTAATAACCGAATTTTCCCAAAAAATTAACCGTTAACCAAACCTGCCGAAAATTAACTGACTGAATTAACCGAAAAAATTCAGTTCGGTCGGTTAATTTGGTTAAAACCGAATAATGCACACCCCTAGCATTATATGCTTACGCTCTCCCTTCTCATCGATGCAGGAAAGTAAGCTTTCAGGGCAGCAAGCAAGTAAGGAGGAATCTAGGAATCGAAATACTTTAAGTATAGTTTTAATAAATAAACTTGTAGTAATGAAATGGCAACGATACAAAGTTGTAATTAGGAGGGTTGTTTGTTTACTCCCTATTTGGACATGTTTCAGTTGGTATTTTGGATTTCTATGAGGATTTATGGGATGATTTGAGGGGTTGGGAAGAGAATTGCATGCTTGGGTAGAGACGATGCCTATAGGATTCTTGGTTGATTTGCTATGGATTGTATGTTTCTATAGCATGCTTGATTAGTTGTAGAAATGATGTTAGACATGTTATATGATGCTTGTATGATGTTTGAAGCAAGTTAGATTGGGCCTAAGTGTCATGTGTTTGGCTAAGAGGTCATTATAGGCCCAATCATACCGATACGGGTTCTCTGGGGATTAGTACGCAGTGTCTGATACGGCTTAATTTGGGGAAAATATCAAAGGGGTATCGATACGAGTAGCCACCGCATCGGTACGCCCTTGAGGAAAGTTATACTGGGATCGGTACACGGGGTACCGTACTAGTACGAGTTTTAGCTATTGGAATCCCCTAATTTCAAAATATGCAACAAGGATCAGTACTCCAACAACCATACCAATACGAGTATGCCATGTTGACTCGTACCAATACAGTGCAAGCCTGTATTGGTATGGGGTTAGTTAATTATGGTATTTTCATGCTGTATTATGGATTCTTTGTAATTTTATCACTATTTTGTGATGATCAATTAATGATGATATTGCTATCCAAATTTGATGTAAATTTACACAGAGGCATGTAATGAACCTAATTCATGGTTGGTAAAATAAATTTGTAATTTAGTCCTTTAATTAATAAAATTTACATTTTGGTCCCTAATGTGTTAAGTCTTGCAAATCGAATGCTTGTTTCATCTTTCGCTGTTGTGCAACATACCTTAGGGTTAATTAAGCATCTAAGCAAGATAAAATGAAAAAATAGACCGATTTAGGTTATTAGTTTGGGTTTGCTTTGGCAAAGCTAATGTGACACCCTTAATTCGGTCTTAGCGGCTAGGCCGGGTCGAGGGGGTTACATTTGGTGGTATCAGAGTTAGGTTTGTGAAAGTTGGAAGGTATGTCGTGTTTTTTATGATGTTGTGGACGGTTGATGATTGTTGTATGATATTACGGTGTTTGATTATCTGATTTCATGACTGGAGTATGATATGTTAGGGTAAAATCTTGGGGACACATTGCCTTATTACTACAAGTGTAAAAGGATTTTGTTTTCAGAACGTGAACATCTTGGATCCTTGCTTGAAGCTAGCCTAATTATGTTTTTGGTTATGTTTTCGTGTTATAGATACATATTTTTTGAGCATTCCACCGAGATGAAAGCGTAGGTCGAATATGAATACATTTTTGTGAAGAATGTTGTCTTATAGACCAAAGTAAAATTGAGGTGGTCCTGGCTAATGAGAGTGAAAAGATTTGAAATTTATGTTACGGAGTTATCTTGGTATGTTGGTAAATCAGGGTTAATGATGCTTGGATTCTAGAAGTTTGTCTTGGTAGGGATCCTTTCTTGGAATGTTTTAGATGATGTTATCGGAGTTTTATTTTGGTGGAAAAGTTAAGTTTGGTGTTGAGACGTACTTTGGTACGGCTCCTGAATTCTGTTTGTGCCATGTTAGCGAGCTTAAAGAAAGTCTACGAGTTGAGAATTGGTTTGCAAAATAGTTGGTTTGTGGGTATGTTCGTTCAAGAGTACTTTTTCCTGAAGCATTAACACGATAGTTAAGATAATGGTGTTTAGGACCGTGGTTGCTATGGGTTTGCAGTAGGGCGACTATTCTGTGAATACTTGGTTGCATGAATAGCAAAAGGGGTTGCATTTTCGTGTTCAATAGTGCCGTGATGAATCTTGACTGGTAGTCAAGATGTGCTAGTAGGTTTTGTAATGAAGCGTTTGTTCATAAATAAGGTAGGTGCAAGTTTTGGAAAGGCTGAATGAGGTGTTCTGAGAATGTGATTGGGTTGTGTAAGTTAGGTCTAAGAATGTTGTTAGTAAGTGTGAATTGCTAATCATGCACAATATAAAACACTTATATGTATACATTTAAATATGTCATTACATGCATACATTTGTGCATGGCATTAGAGGTTTTGCATGCATGTGCATAAGCATCTATGAGGTCATATAAATAATCATGCATACATATGTTCACACTTACGGATGATTTTTCAGAGACCGATGTGGTTAGATGGAAGTTAGCCTTAGCAAGGGGATTCCTTAGGATCTTATAGAGTAGGGAAAGTGTTTAAGGTGGATTTTTAGAGGTTGAAGTTGTGCTAGATTTGAAGTGACCAAGGTTGGTGTTAGGAGTACGTGGTTTTTCTAGGATCAGTTGATTGCTATTGAAAATTGTCGAGGAATTTTCTTATGTTGTTGTACCGTTAGTGAAGTTGTGACATTATAGGTGTCCTATTATCCGGGTATCTAGATCTCTCGGGGAGACGACTGTTGTTAGGAGGTTGTTAGAAGATGTCCTTTAATGGTTCAAGGTCATGTGTTTGTGGTTGATATGATGAAGTTGTCATTTTATGGTTTTGATGTAATCCTGGGTATAGATTGGTTGACCGAGCATAGGCTATGGTCGATTTCGAAACCAAGTGAATTTTATTGAAACTTGCTGGTGATTATGAAGTGGTGGTTATGGGCGAGAATGTTAAATTCTTCTCCAATGTGGTTTCGAATTTAGAAGCACAGAGGTTGTTGGAGTTTGGGTGTCAAGCATATCTATCGTGTTTTATCCGGCCAAGTGTGTTGCCTAGTGTTCTTCATGAAAAAGAAGGATGGCACGATAAGGATGTGTATTGATTATCGACAACTGAACAAGTTGACGATTAAGAATAAGTATCATTTGCCATTAATTTGATGATTTTTTCGATCAATTCTGGGGTGCTTTAGGGTTTTCCAAGATTGATCTGAGGTATGGTTAATATCAGTTGAAGGTTAAGGATAAGGATGTGCTGAAAACTGCTTTTCGCACACGTTATAGACATTATGAGTTTATGGTGATGCCTTTTGGGTTGACGAATGTACCTGTTGCTTTCATGGATATGATGAATCAGGTGTTCCATGAATATTTGGATCAGTTCGTGGTTGTATCCTTTTGTACTCTCATATCGAGGAAGAACATGATCGGTATTTGCGGATTGTGTTGCAAGCTTTGCTGGATAATCAGTTGTATGCCAAGTTGAGCAAGTGTGAATTTTGGTAAGGAAAGTAATTTTCCCTGGACATGTTATGTCGACAGAAGGTATTCATGTGGATCCGTACAAGATTGAGGCAGTGGTGAGTTGGAAGTCACCTAAGTTTGTGTTGGAGGTTCGTAGTTTTCTTGGGTTGGCAGGATATTATCGTCGTTTTATGGATGGTTTCTCGAGGATTGCTGCTCCGTTGACTAAGTTGTTACAAAAGGATGTACTTTTTGAGTGGGTGTAGGGTAGACAACATGATGTGATATCGATTGTGGAATAACCAAAATTACGTTTGCATGATCTTAAACGCAGTAAGTCTTTTTCAAAGATACGGAAATGGTTTCAAAAAGGGGTATTTTGTACAAGGAAAAATGATGGTGGGATTGATATGGTGGCAGAAGCTAATTAAGTGATATGGTGATAATGTAAAAGATGAAAAGAAAATGATGTTGATGGAAAAAATGATAAGATGATGGTGACAATGATGGTAGAAGTGGCGGTGATGGAAAAATGAAGATAGTTTAGTTTCGAAACAAACGAAAAACTAACACTATATTAAAGTGAAGACCCAATCCTTATAATGCTCAAAATCCAAGGATGGATCGAGACCTACTAGTTGTATAACAACTAGGAACCAATGATATAAAAGAATGTAAATAGAATTGACGCCACAAGGAAAAATTCCTTGATAAGTCTGATAAGTTCAATGAAGAACAAAGAGATTAAACTCTCACAAAAGTGTATTCAAATGTTCAAAGTTGTGTTTCAAAGGAAATGGATGGCTATTTATAGGGACATAGAATCCTAATTGAATAGGCAAAGACAAGGAATAAATTCACATAATTATAGTCTTAAAGAGTCATAAAGCTTCGGTTATCTCTTCTCCAAGTAACAATTGAAAAGCTTTTAGGATGAGGATAAATGTGGACATACATGTCGTCCATATGAAAGAATCCCTTGAGCTGCCGAGCTTGGTTGAGTGTCATTCATTCTCCTTTAAAGGATGATAATGAAGCATTGAATTCAGCAATTGAATGGCCTCTTGAATTTTTGAAAAAAGCATCTTGTGATTATTCCCGTATTGAATTTCCAGCCTGCACTGTCTTCAATAATCTGGTCATATCTTAAGCTCCCGATATCGGATTGAGGTGATTCAAAGTGCGTTGAAAAGATAAGAAATATAGGAATAAGTTTGAAGAAGACTTCAAGACTCAGAACTTCCTGGATCGTATCCAAAAATGACAAACAAGTTGATTGAGACTCCTTGAATTCCCTCCTTAAGTGTTGTTTTAATTCATGCTTTTACTCTCCCTTAAATGGTGATAATGAAGGCTTTGATTGCATGTCTTCCTCGATCAAAAACTGATCAGCTTAATGAGGTGATAAAGTGGCTCTTATGTAGTGTTTAAGTAGGTCTTTAAGTGGCTGGTTTTAAGTGGCTTGAATGCCTTGCTTCCTTCATCAAACCGACACCCTTTAAGTGGTGTAAAACTCCATTGAATGTCTTGAAACCGATCAGCCATCATGATGTGTCTTCAAGTGACTTCAATTGGTGATAAACTCCCTCTTGAATTCCTTGAATTAGATGAAACCGATAGCCCTCTTTCAAGTGTCTTTATTGTGTCTTCAAGTGGTGGTAAATGCTTTGTTATCCTTGAAGAAAATGACCAGCCATTTGATCCAAATGAATTCCCTAACTGAAAACACATTAAACTTCCATTAGATAACAACTTGTTTATTAAAAATAAAAGTAAATGCCAAACAAATTTAAATGAACTAGTTTAATGAAATGAACCATTTTAATTAAATGACTAGTTTAATTAAATAAACTAACACACATAATGAAATAACATGCTTAAATGAACTAAGCGGGCTTTAATGAACTGACATTCTTATTTATTCATGTACAATAAATGAACTATCATGCGTAATTAAACATGCACTTTTATTAATGCTCATGCAATGCATGGAATACGCTCCTAAGCTACATTCAAATGCATGCATTAAAAATGCATAAGTAACATGCTGCATTTGTTCAAAAGATGGCCAAGGCTCAACGCTTAGATTCAAGGCTTGAAAAAGCATATTTAAACTGGAATTGTTGAGATCCTCGGCTTGGGAACAAGTGTTTCAATCATGCGACTTCTCCTATGGTGTGAGCAAGGCCCCAAGAACTTCGGCGTTAGCCTAGATCACATCATAACAAGCTTTTGAGAAGTTGAAGGAGGCTTTGATGCAAGCTCTGATCTTGATTCAACCTAAATCGGGTAGAGAGTTTGTTGTTTATAGTGATGCATCCTATGTTGTTTTGGAGTGTGTGTTAATGCAAGACATGAAAGTTGTGGCTTATGCGTCTAGACAATTGAAGGTGCACAAGTGCAATTATCCTACGAATGATTTAGATCTTGCTGAGAGGTGGTGTTTGCGTTGAAGATTTGGAGACATTATCTGTGCGGTGAGAAGTGTATTGTGTACCACAGATCACAAGAGTTTGAAGTATTTGGTGTCACAAAAGGAGTTGAATCTTAGACAATGTCGATGGTTGGAGTTGCTTAAGGAGTATGGTTTGACGATTGAGTATCTTCCAGGTAAGGCTAATGTTGTAGCTGATGCCTTGAGTAAGAAGGTTACTGTAGAGCTGAGGGCCATGTTTGCACGGTTAAGTGTGACGCTAGACGGAGGTTTGTTGGCTGAGTTGCAAGTGAGACCATCGTTGTTACAGTAGATCAAGGAGAAACAACCGTATGATGATTCGTTGGTGCCATAGGTTAAGGATATTATGGATGGTAATACAATGGATTTTTGTTTTAATGATGAAGGTGTTTTGTGCTTTATGAGTCGAATGGTTGTGTCGAAGGATGTTGAGCTAAGACACACTATTTTGACCGAGGCTCATTCTAGTCATTTTGCTATGCATCCGGGAAATACAAAGATGTACCAGGATTTGAAGAAAGAATATTATTGGGTTAGTTTGAAAAAGGATGTAGCAGATTTTATTGCTCAATGTTTGGTATGCCAGCATGTTTAGGCTGAGCATCACGTTCATGTTGGATTGTTGCAACCGTTGAGGGTTCCATAATGGAAATAGGAGAGAATTACCATGGATTTTGTGTCGGTGTTGCCTTTGACGCCATTAAAAGAGAATTCTATTTGGGTAACCATAAATAGTTTTACGAAGTGTGCGCATTTCCTGGTAGTGCATATGACGTATACGTTGGATAAATTTGCATATATGTATATTTCTAAGATTGTAAGGTTTTATGGGGTGCCTAAGTCTATAGTATCGGATTGGGATCTGCACTTTTCAGCGAGGTTCTTAGGAGTGTTTGCATAGTGCTTTAGGTACAAGGTTGAATTTCAGTGCTTCGTATCATCCTTAGTCGGATGGTCTGTCTGAACGTGTTATCCAAGTGTTAGAGGATATGTTGCGGTGTTGCATCATTGATTTTTAAGGAATATGGGAGAAGCAACTACTGTTGGTGGAGTTTGCTTATAATAATAGTTATTAGACGAGCATTCAAATGGCTCCGTATGAAGCTTTATATGATAGGAGGTGCCATACGCCTCTTTATTGGGCCGAGGTAGGTTAGAAGTATGTTTCTTTGCCTGATGTGTTGAAAGGCACCAATGAGAAGGTGGAGCTTATCATTGATCGGTTGGAAGCGACTTCGGATAGGCAAAAATCCTATGCTAATTTGAAGCGTAGGGAGTTTGAGTTACGGTTGGTGATAAAGTGTTTCTAAAATATTCGCCTTGGAAGAAGATGATAAGGTTTGGACGAAAGGGTAAGTTGAGTCTGAGGTTCATTGGGCTTTACAAGGTGTTAGAGCATGTTGGTCCTGTCGTATATAGGTTAAGGTTACTGCGGGAGTTGGAGAAGATACATGATGTTTTCCATGTATCGATGCTTTGGAGGTATAGATCGAACCCATCGTATGTGATGTCTGTTGAGGAGTTTGAGTTGAATTCGAATTTGACATATGATGAGGAATCGGCAAAAATCTTGGATTCTCAGAACACCTCATTTAGCCTTGCCAAAACTTGGTTGCATGAAAATCAAAAGGGGTTGCATTTTCGTGTTCAGTGGTGCCGAGATGAATCTTGACTGGTAGTCAAGATGTGCTAGTAGGCTTTGTAATGAAGCGCTTGTTCATAATTAAGGTAGGTGTAAGTTTTGGCAAGGCTGAATGAGGTGTTCGAGAATGCGATTGGGTTGTGTAAGTTAGGTCTAGAATGTTGTTAGTAAGTGTGAATTGTTAATCATGCATAGTATAAAACACTTATATGTATACATTTAAATATGTCATTACATGCATACATTTGTGCATGACATTAGAGGTTTTGTATACACATGCATAAGCATCTATGAGGGCATATAAATAATCATGCCTACATTTTTTCACACTTACGGATGACTTTTTCGTGAGACCGATGAGGTTATGATGGAAGTTAGCATTAGTAAGGGGATTCTTTAGGATCTTATAGAGTAAGGAAAGTGTTTAAGGTGGATTTTTAGAGGTTGAAGTTGTGCTAGATTTGAAGTGACCAAGGTTGGTGTTAGGAGTACGTGGTTTTTCTAGGATCAGTTGATTGCTATTGTAAATTGTTGAGGAATTTTCTTATGTTGTTGCACCGTTAGTGAAGTTGTAACATTATAGATGTTCTATTTTCTTGGCATCTAGATCTCTCAGGGAGACGATTGTTGTTAGGAGGTTGTTAGAAGATGTCCTTTGATGGTTCAAGGTCATTTGTTTTGTGGTTGGTATGACGAAGTCGTCGTTTCATGGTTTTGATGTAATCCTAGGTATAGATTGGTTGCCCGAGCATAGGGCTATAGTCAATTTTGAAACCACCGAGTTTCGTTGAAACTTGCTACGATTATGAAGTGGTGGTTGTGGGAGAGAATGTTAAATTCTTCACCAATGTGGTTTCAAATTTAGAAGCATGAGGTTGCTGGAGTTTGGTGTCAAGTATATCTAGCTTATGTTATGAACCCAAATATGAAGGAGGTATGTGTTCTATCCACACCCTTTGTGATTTTTCGGGGTGTTTTTGAAGGAGTTGCGGGTTACCACCGGATAGGAAAGTAGAATTTTGTATCAAGAGGTATGGGATACAGCTTTGTCGATTGCTCAAGCGCATGGCACCTAAAGAGTTGAAGGAGTTGAAGACGTTTTAGGAGTTGTTGGATCGTGTTCCATCCGGCCAAGTGTGTTGCCATAGGGTTCTTCATCGTGAAAAAGAAGGATGGCACTATGAGGATGTGTATTGATTATCGACAACTGAACAAGTTGATGATTAAGAATAAGTATTATTTGCCATGAATTGATGATTTGTTCGATCAGTTATGGGGTGTTTTAGTGTTTTCGAAGATTGATCTGAGGTCTGGTTAATATCGGTTGAAGGTTAAGGATAAGGATGTGCTAAAAATCGCCGCATATTTATGGACATTATGAGTTTTTGGTGATGCCTTTTGGGTTGACGAATGTACTGTTGCTTTTATGGATATGATGAACTAGGTGTTCCATGAATATTTGGATCAATTCGTGGTTGTATTCTTTTGTACTCTCGTATCGAGGAAGAACATGATCGGCATTTGCGGATTGTGTTGCAAGCTTTGCTTGGATAATCAGTTGTATGCCAAGTTGAGCAAGTGTGAATTTTGGTAAGGAAAGTAATTTTCCCTGGACATGTTATGTCGACAGAAGGTATTCATGTGGATCCGTACAAGATTGAGGCAGTGGTGAGTTGGAAGTCACCTAAGTTTGTGTTGGAGGTTCGTAGTTTTCTTGGGTTGGCGGATATTATCGCTGCTTTTATGGATGGTTTCTCGAGGGTTGCTGCTCCGTTGACTAAGTTGTTTGAAAGGATGTACTTTTTGAGTGGACGTAGGGTAGACAACATGATGTGATATTGGTTTTGGAATAATCCAAAATTACGTTTGCATGATCTTAACGTAGTAAGTCTTTTTCAAAGATACGGAAATGGTTTCAAAAAGGGTATTTTGTATAAGGAAAAATGATGGTGGGATTGATATGGTGGCGGAAGCTAATTAAGTGATATGGTGATAATGTAAAAGATGAAAAGAAAATGATGTTGATGGAAAAAATGATAAGATGATGGTGACAATGATGGTAGAAGTGGCGGTGATGGAAAAATGAAGATAGTTTAGTTTTGAAACAAACAAAAAACCAACACTATATTAAAGTGAAGACCCAATCCTTATAATGCTCAAAATCCAAGGATGGATGGAGACCTACTAGTTGTATAACAACTAGGAACCAAAGATATAAAAGAATGGAAATAGAATTGACGCCACAAGGAAAAATTCCTTGATAAGTCCGATAAGTTCAATGAAGAACAAAGAGATTAAACTCTCACAAAAGTGTATTCAAATGTTCAAAGTTGTGTTTCAAAGGAAATGGATGGCTATTTATAGGGACATAGAATCCGAATTGAATAGGCAAAGACAAGGAATAAATTCACATAATTATAGTCTTAAAGAGTCATAAAGCTTGGTTATCTCTTCTCCAAGTAACAATTGAAAAGCTTTTAGGATGAGGATAAATGTGGAATACATGTCGTCCATATGAAAGAATCCCTTGAGCTACTAAGCTTGGTTGAGTGTCATTCATTCTCCTTTAAAGGATGATAATGAAGCATTGAATTCAGCAATTGAATGGCCTCTTGAATTTTTGAAAAAAGCATCTTGTGATTATTCCCGTATTGAATTTCCAGCCTGCACTGTCTTCAATAATCTGGTCATATCTTAAGCTCCCGATATCGGATTGAGGTGATTCAAAGTGCGTTGAAAAGATAAGAAATATAGGAATAAGTTTGAAGAAGACTTCAAGACTCAGAACTTCCTGGATCGTATCCAAAAATGACAAACAAGTTGATTGAGACTCCTTGAATTCCCTCCTTAAGTGTTGTTTTAATTCATGCTTTTACTCTCCCTTAAATGGTGATAATGAAGGCTTTGATTGCATGTCTTCCTCGATCAAAAACTGATCAGCTTAATGAGGTGATAAAGTGGCTCTTATGTAGTGTTTAAGTAGGTCTTTAAGTGGCTGGTTTTAAGTGGCTTGAATGCCTTGCTTCCTTACTGAAACCGACACCCTTTAAGTGGTGTAAAACTCCATTGAATGTCTTGAAACCGATCAGCCATCATGATGTGTCTTCAAGTGACTTCAATTGGTGATAAACTCCCTCTTGAATTCCTTGAATTAGATGAAACCGATAGCCCTCTTTCAAGTGTCTTTATTGTGTCTTCAAGTGGTGGTAAATGCTTTGTTATCCTTGAAGAAAATGACCAGCCATTTGATCCAAATGAATTCCCTAACTGAAAACACATTAAACTTCCATTAGATAACAACTTGTTTATTAAAAATAAAAGTAAATGCCAAACAAATTTAAATGAACTAGTTTAATGAAATGAACCATTTTAATTAAATGACTAGTTTAATTAAATAAACTAACACACATAATGAAATAACATGCTTAAATGAACTAAGCAGGCTTTAATGAACTGACATTCTTATTTATTCATGTACAATAAATGAACTATCATGCGTAATTAAACATGCACTTTTATTAATGCTCATGCAACTGCATGGAATACGCTCCTAAGCTACATTCAAATGCATGCATTAAAAATGCATAAGTAACATGCTGCATTTGTTCAAAAGATGGCCAAGGCTCAACGCTTAGATTCAAGGCTTGAAAAAGCATATTTAAACTGGAATTGTTGAGATCCTCGGCTTGGGAACAAGTGTTTCAATCATGCGACTTCTCCTATGGTGTGAGCAAGGCCCCAAGAACTTCGGCGTTAGCCTAGATCACATCATAACAAGCTTTTGAGAAGTTGAAGGAGGCTTTGATGCAAGCTCTGATCTTGATTCAACCTAAATCGGGTAGAGAGTTTGTTGTTTATAGTGATGCATCCTATGTTGTTTTGGAGTGTGTGTTAATGCAAGACATGAAAGTTGTGGCTTATGCGTCTAGACAATTGAAGGTGCACAAGTGCAATTATCCTACGAATGATTTAGATCTTGCTGAGGTGGTGTTTGCGTTGAAGATTTGGAGACATTATCTGTACGGTGAGAAGTGTATTGTGTACACAGATCACAAGAGTTTGAAGTATTTGGTGTCACAAAAGGAGTTGAATCTTAGACAATGTCGATGGTTGGAGTTGCTTAAGGAGTATGGTTTGACGATTGAGTATCTTCCAGGTAAGGCTAATGTTGTAGCTGATGCCTTGAGTAAGAAGGTTACTGTAGAGCTGAGGGCCATGTTTGCACGGTTAAGTGTGACGCTAGACGGAGGTTTGTTGGCTGAGTTGCAAGTGAGACCATCGTTGTTACAGTAGATCAAGGAGAAACAACCGTATGATGATTCGTTGGTGCCATAGGTTAAGGATATTATGGATGGTAATACAATGGATTTTTGTTTTAATGATGAAGGTGTTTTGTGCTTTATGAGTCGAATGGTTGTGTCGAAGGATGTTGAGCTAAGACACACTATTTTGACTGAGGCTCATTCTAGTCATTTTGCTATGCATCCGGGAAATACAAAGATGTACCAGGATTTGAAGAAAGAATATTATTGGGTTAGTTTGAAAAAGGATGTAGCAGATTTTATTGCTCAATGTTTGGTATGCCAGCATGTTTAGGCTGAGCATCACGTTCATGTTGGATTGTTGCAACCGTTGAGGGTTCCATAATGGAAATAGGAGAGAATTACCATGGATTTTGTGTCGGTGTTGCCTTTGACGCCATTAAAAGAGAATTCTATTTGGGTAACCATAAATAGTTTTACGAAGTGTGCGCATTTCCTGGTAGTGCATATGACGTATACGTTGGATAAATTTGCATATATGTATATTTCTAAGATTGTAAGGTTTTATGGGGTGCCTAAGTCTATAGTATCGGATTGGGATCTGCACTTTTCAGCGAGGTTCTTAGGAGTGTTTGCATAGTGCTTTAGGTACAAGGTTGAATTTCAGTGCTTCGTATCATCCTTAGTCGGATGGTCTGTCTGAACGTGTTATCCAAGTGTTAGAGGATATGTTGCGGTGTTGCATCATTGATTTTTAAGGAATATGGGAGAAGCAACTACTGTTGGTGGAGTTTGCTTATAATAATAGTTATTAGACGAGCATTCAAATGGCTCCGTATGAAGCTTTATATGATAGGAGGTGCCATACGCCTCTTTATTGGGCCGAGGTAGGTTAGAAGTATGTTTCTTTGCCTGATGTGTTGAAAGGCACCAATGAGAAGGTGGAGCTTATCATTGATCGGTTGGAAGCGACTTCGGATAGGCAAAAATCCTATGCTAATTTGAAGCGTAGGGAGTTTGAGTTACGGTTGGTGATAAAGTGTTTCTAAAATATTCGCCTTGGAAGAAGATGATAAGGTTTGGACGAAAGGGTAAGTTGAGTCTGAGGTTCATTGGGCTTTACAAGGTGTTAGAGCATGTTGGTCCTGTCGTATATAGGTTAAGGTTACCTGCGGAGTTGGAGAAGATACATGATGTTTTCCATGTATCGATGCTTTGGAGGTATAGATCGAACCCATCGTATGTGATGTCTGTTGAGGAGTTTGAGTTGAATTCGAATTTGACATATGATGAGGAATCGGCAAAAATCTTGGATTCTCAGAACACCTCATTTAGCCTTGCCAAAACTTGGTTGCATGAAAATCAAAAGGGGTTGCATTTTCGTGTTCAGTGGTGCCGAGATGAATCTTGACTGGTAGTCAAGATGTGCTAGTAGGCTTTGTAATGAAGCGCTTGTTCATAATTAAGGTAGGTGTAAGTTTTGGCAAGGCTGAATGAGGTGTTCTGAGAATGCGATTGGGTTGTGTAAGTTAGGTCTGAGAATGTTGTTAGTAAGTGTGAATTGTTAATCATGCATAGTATAAAACACTTATATGTATACATTTAAATATGTCATTACATGCATACATTTGTGCATGACATTAGAGGTTTTGTATACACATGCATAAGCATCTATGAGGGCATATAAATAATCATGCCTACATTTTTTCACACTTACGGATGACTTTTCAGAGACCGATGAGGTTATGATGGAAGTTAGCATTAGTAAGGGGATTCTTTAGGATCTTATAGAGTAAGGAAAGTGTTTAAGGTGGATTTTTAGAGGTTGAAGTTGTGCTAGATTTGAAACGACCAAGGTTGGTGTTAGGAGTACGTGGTTTTTCTAGGATCAGTTGATTGCTATTGTAAATTGTTGAGGAATTTTCTTATGTTGTTGCACCGTTAGTGAAGTTGTAACATTATAGATGTTCTATTTTCTTGGCATCTAGATCTCTCAGGGAGACGATTGTTGTTAGGAGGTTGTTAGAAGATGTCCTTTGATGGTTCAAGGTCATTTGTTTTGTGGTTGGTATGACGAAGTCGTCGTTTCATGGTTTTGATGTAATCCTAGGTATAGATTGGTTGCCCGAGCATAGGGCTATAGTCAATTTTGAAACCACCGAGTTTCGTTGAAACTTGCTACGATTATGAAGTGGTGGTTGTGGGCGAGAATGTTAAATTCTTCACCAATGTGGTTTCAAATTTAGAAGCATAGAGGTTGCTGGAGTTTGGGTGTCAAGTATATCTAGCTTATGTTATGAACCCAAATATGAAGGAGGTATGTGTTCAGGATATCCACACCCTTTGTGATTTTTCGGGGGTGTTTTTGAAGGAGTTGCCAGGGTTACCACCGGATAGGAAAGTAGAATTTTGTATCAAGAGGTATGCGGATACAGCTCTGGTGTCGATTGCTCTGTATCGCATGGCACCTAAAGAGTTGAAGGAGTTGAAGACGTAACTTTAGGAGTTGTTGGATCGTGTTCCATCCGGCCAAGTGTGTTGCCATAGGGAGCACCAGTGTTCTTCGTGAAAAAGAAGGATGGCACTATGAGGATGTGTATTGATTATCGACAACTGAACAAGTTGATGATTAAGAATAAGTATTATTTGCCATGAATTGATGATTTGTTCGATCAGTTATGGGGTGTTTTAGTGTTTTCGAAGATTGATCTGAGGTCTGGTTAATATCAGTTGAAGGTTAAGGATAAGGATGTGCTAAAAATCGCTTTTCGCACATGTTATGGACATTATGAGTTTTTGGTGATGCCTTTTTGGTTGACGAATGTACCTGCTGCTTTTATGGATATGATGAACTAGGTGTTCCATGAATATTTGGATCAATTCGTGGTTGTATTCTTTTGTACTCTCGTATCGAGGAAGAACATGATCGGCATTTGCGGATTGTGTTGCAAGCTTTGCTGGATAATCAGCTGTATGCCAAGTTGAGCAAGTGTGAATTTTGCTAAGGGAAGTATTTTTCCCTGGACATGTTGTGTCGGCGGAAGGTATTCGTGTGGACCCGTATAAGATTGAGGCGGTGGTGAGTTGGAAGTCACCTAAGTCTGTGTCGGAGGTTCGTAGTTTTCTTGGGTTGGCAGGATATTATCGTCGTTTTATAGATTGTTTCTCGAAGGTTGCTGCTCCGTTGACTAAGTTGTTTGAAAGGATGCACTTCTTGAGTGGACGTAGGGTAGACAACATGAAGTGATATTGGTTTTGGAATAATCGAAATTACGTTTGCCTGATCTTAACGTAGTAAGTCTTTCTCAAAGATGCGGAAATGGTTTCAAAAAGGGGTATTTTGTATAAGGAAAAATGATGGTGGAATTGATATGGTGGCGGAAGCTAATTAAGTGATATGGTGATAATGTAAAAGATGAAAAGAAAATGATGTTGATGGAAAAAATGATAAGATGATGGTGACATTGATGGTGGAAGTGGCGGTGATGGAAAAATGAAGATAGTTTAGTTTTGAAACAAACAAAAAACCAACACTATATTAAAGTGAAGACCCAATCCTTATAATGCTCAAAATCCAAGGATGGATGGAGACCCACTAGTTGTATAACAACTAGGAACCAAAGATATAAAAGAATGGAATTAGAATTGACGTCACAAGGAAAAATCCTTAATAAGTCAGATAAGTTCAATGAAGAACAAAGAGATTAAACTCTCACAAAAGTGTATTCAAATGTTCAAAGTTGTGTTTCAAAGGAAATGAATGGCTATTTATAGGGACATATCATCCGAATTGAATAGGCAAAGACAAGGAATAAATTCACATAATTATAGGCTTAAAGAGTCATAAAGCTTCGGTTATCTCTTCTCCAAGTAATAATCGAAAAGCTTGTAGGATGAGGATGAATGTGGACATTCTTAGGAAGAATGTAGACATTCATTTCGTCCATATGAAAGAATCCCTTGAGCTACTAAGCTTGGTAGAGTGTCATTCATTCTCCTTTAAAGGATGATAATGTAGCATTGGATTCAGCAATTGAATGGCCTCTTGAGTTTTCGGAAAAAGCATATTGTGATTATTCCCATATTGAATTTCTAGCCTGCACTGTCTTCAATATCTGGTCATATCTTAAGCTCCTGATATCGGATTGAGGTGATTCAAAGTGCATTGGAAAGCTAAGAAATATAGGAATAGGTTTGAAGAAGACTTCAAGACTCAGATCTACCTAGATCCTATCCAAAAATGGCAAACAAGTTGATTGAGACTCATTGAATTCCCTCCTTAAGTGTTGTTTTAATTCATGCTTTTACTGTACCTTAAATAGTGATAATGAAGGCTTTGATTGCATGTAATATCCCAAATTTTGGATAGTGACTAAAATGAAAGTTTTAAAAGTTTGGTGGTCAAAGTATAAACTTTGGAAAAGTTTAGGGACTAAATTGTAATTTTCAAAATTTATGTATTTTAGTCCCGTAAATGGATAGTTTACCCCCAAGAGTGACGTTTTTGTGTTACTCAGATATTTCATACGGAGTTTGTATTTTTCGCTATTAAGTGATAAAGTTTAGAAAAATATTTGGATAATCAGGTCGAATAAAAAATTTAAGATATTTTAAAGGATGATAAGGCAAGGTTAAAAATGTCATTTTCATGTCTTAAAATGGTAGGATTTAACATGGACCATTGGATTAAAGTAGGTTTTTCCATGTTAAATATGATCCATTGGATGAAAAATGGCAAATGGTAAATTTGGGAAACTCTAAGGGCAAAGTTGGTAATCACTAACTACTTGGATTATTTTGTACCCTTGGATGAGTAGGTCTATGTGGCAAGATATGAAGCATTGGATTAAAAGGGAAATTTGGTCATTTTATCATAAAAGAGATTTTTTATTTAGATTTTTAAATTATATGACAAATGGCCAAATTGGAAACAAATGAAATTTCAAGACAATTCCATCATCTTTCTCTCTTGTTCGAATACCCCTCCAAGGTAAGAAGAAAAATTTTCATTTGGATTTTCAAGCTTATTTAGTTGGATTTTGGATGAAAGCATGAAATTGATCTCCATGAAATTCTATATCTTTTGGTACCATTTATTCATGCTTTCCTGGCTTGAAACCCTAGTTTTGTGATTTTGATGGATGAAGGGGATGTTTAAATATGATGAATTACGGTTAGTTTTTGATGACGTTGTTGTTGTTGTATAATCATATTAAAGCTTGTATGATGATTGAAACTACTTGAAAGTAGTTAAATCCTTATTTGCTTAAGTTAGGGTTTTGATAGGAAGTTGAATTTGGATTGATTTTGATATGGGAATAATTATAGAAGATTGGAAATAAGGTTTAGAAGTTGAATTCATGCTTAAATCGAGTTGGAAATTTTGGTTAGTATGACCTTTTATATTTGGCCTATGGGAGGATATTAGGGAAAAATTATGGAAAATTTCCCTGAGGCTAGAAATCATGTGGGAATGATTCTACAAGGCTTAGAATGTTGTTTGGATCATTTTGTAAGTCTTTAAAGTGTTGAGGACCAAATGACATATTAAGGGAAAATTGGGAATGATATGGAAAGTGATTAGAAATTAATGTGTTAAGCTTGAAGGTATTATTGGAATGCTTAAATATGTTGTTAAGTGTTTGAATTTGAAGTTTAATGACAAGGGATCATTTTGAATAATTTGAAAAGTTGAGCTGAATTATAAAAGAATTCATTTTATGGTTATTTTGTGAGATTTGAGATTGTTTTGTGAAATTGTGATGGATATGGATAGAAAAGGATTTTTAAGAATTTTATTCCTAATATGTGCTTATGTTAGAATGATACTAACATACGCTTTGAAATGTATGTATTCGGTAAACGATGATTTTATAGATCGTGATATAGATCATAGCACGACCAAATTTAAAGATAAGGAAAAGTTTCAAGAGTAAAGCTACAAGCTATAGTAAGGTTTACTAGTGAGGCATCAGGTGAGTGCAATGCATACATAACATGATACATGGATGTTTTATACATCATTGGGAAGACTTGCGATAAGTCTACCTAGTTTATATATTGACATGATATTTATGTCATTGATCATATATTTGACATATTTTAAATATGTCAAAGGTTGAACATAAATGCATGGATCACTAGTTATATATGATGGTATACTATGAATGTTATTTCGGGTATGAACTGCCCAATGTTCAATTATATTGATATACATTGCCATGGATGGAATAATTATGGAAATTATGCCCAAATAAGTCAATTGAGGGAAAGGGTATAGTTGGCATGTCATATAGTCCAGCAGCACGCTGCATATTCGGTTATCCGGGTTAGCACTATAGTGTATATAAAGGACACTTAGCGTATGGTTAGCACTTCTTTATAAATGTGCGGATGGTGGGCACGTCCTTATGTGTATTAGCACTTCGGTGCATCTTTGACTCGAGTACCCAGGGTCCTCATAGGTTTATATTTGGGCTATGAAATCGGTGAATAATTGATAAACGGGTTAAAGAGTTTATACACTCTTAAAATTATGGCAAGTATATTGGTAAGAAAATTTATATCCGGTTCATATCATATTGATATATAATTAACATGATGGTAAACATATCTAGTGATTCAAAATGCATGAATACGATTACATATTATTAATTTGGTTATGTTATAATGCACTGGATATTATTATTGCCTCACTAAGTATATACTTAGCGTGTGATGGTTTTCACGCGTAGGTAAAAAAGCAGAAATCGGAGTAAGGAGCGGGCATATTACTTATCCGGAGTATAATAACGGTATTAGTAATAAATCCTTTGATGTGTTTTGATGTTTCTAGATGGCATGTATATGTTAAAATTAACCAGTTACATACTAGTTTTTATATGGTTTGTATTAAATTATAAACTAGTTTATGTTTATAGCAAATTATGAGTAGTTATATTAAAGTTAAAATCGGGTAACGACTAGAAAAGAGTTAAATAGAGAAATCAGGTAGATTTTTGTTTTAGGCAGTTATATTCCTTATATGTTATAGAAAAGAATTATTAAGTTGCTTCCTGAAATCAGATTTAAATTGATAGGATAAAAATTCAAAATGTGATTCTACGTGATAAAAAAATTTGTGATACTCTAATTAGGATTTAATATAGAATACTGGTTAGGGTGTTACATTTATTGGTATTAGAGCTACATGTTTAGCCGGTTATAGACATAAATCGGGTATATAGATAGTTGGAATTATACATGCCGCTAGGATGTCAAGATTACTGTTGCGCGTAATAAGTGCTACGCAATTGTGCAAGTATACACGTCGCAAGTTATAGTATAAAAGATATCGTCTCCACAGGGATTGGTGCCACTTCAAGAATCTAGTCTCTTGCACTGTAAAAAGTAAAAACACAAGTAAAGGATTATCGAAGTTTAACTAATTACTAATCTAGAAAGCAATAAAATAAAATAAAAGATGAATTCAATTGAGAGAGATAGGCTAGGTTATCGTGAGTTGAGGTGTGATAGCCGATTGGATTGTCTTGGTAAAAGAGTGCATGGGCAACTCAGTTGCCGTGGCGACTTGCACAACGGGGTTGCCTTGGCAACTAATTGATGGTTGCTTGGGCGACTAGTTGGGCAACTACTTGGGCGATCGGGCAGCAACTTCAAGGTTCGGCGGAGCGTTCTTCAATGGTTTCTTCTTATCCCTAAGTCGAAACTCTAGTTACTTGTGCATGCCTTGATAATACATCCTGCGTGAATCAAGGGTGAACAACAACCAATCTTGCGCTCCTCTTAGCCGTTGAAATCCTTAACTTATTCCTAAGCCGGATTAATCTTCACCATCATTGGATTGCATAAAGATCATATTCATTCGTTTCTTGAATCTAACTCTCCCGATATTAGATAAATGGATGAAATCACGAGATCCTCTCCCAATTCACTCGCAAGCAATAATAGGAACCAAGAATGAATAAACCTTGAAATAGAAAAGTGCAAACTCTTATTACCTAAACAAAAACCAATAGTTTCTCACAACCACAAAACACAATAACCATAGCCAAGTAAATTTAGTTCATGGCTAGGTTCCAAAGAAACACAAGATAATTAATCCCTAGCATGAACCCAATCGAACAAAGATGAAGGAAGAGGCTTGTCGAAATCCTCCTTGCCCTTGATGCTTGTCGAAAATTCTCTCCTCTTGCCCTACTTGGACTTGCCAAATTTCCCTCTTGCTCCCCTCTTTGAATTGTCGAAATCTCTTGCTATTTATAGGGCTAGGCCAAAGTCCTTCTTTGAGGAGGAGTTTGAGTTGGAATTAAATTATCTTTAAAGAATATAATTCTTTATTATAATTTTATTCCTTCTCCTATCCACTTGGAATTTAATTCTTCTTTAATCTCTGCATGGCAATCAAATTCCTTTGGGCTTGGACCTTGCTCCATGTCATCTTGGGCTTGTAAAATCATGAATTTCGACATCCATATTGCTTTTGGTCTTTGTCGACAAATGCCATGGCAACTGGCTCAGCGTCTCTTCATGCACTGCCTGCAACCAGCTCGACATATCCTTCATGCATTGCCCGGCAACTAGCTCGGCATTGCTTTGGCAAGTGATCCTGCACATACACACAAAAACACACCAAAGCAGCATCTATTTCCACAAAAATCACCAAGTTATGTAATCAAGCTCAACGATTGAAGGAAACATGGATTAATGCATGAATGGCTAACTATGCAACTAATATGAGCCTAAGTCTAACAATAATATGAGTAAAAAGGGTAAGAAAAATAGTACTTTTGAACACTTATCACACCCCCAAACTCGAACTATTGCTTGTCCTCAAGCAATGCAAACTCATAATTACCTCGCCAAGACTTCAAATTTTCACAAACTTAGCTTTGAACTTGATTTCAATTCTCAAACAAGGGCACAAAGTATGATTGGCTTTTTATTTTTCAGAAAACTGATGAATTACTCGGAATCAAACTATAATGCTTGTGAGTGTGTGCGGAGTTGTGTGCAAGTTGATTTTTCGATTCTATGCAAACAATAGGTTTTCAAATTACTTCATTGGGTTCTTTTTAACATGTTTTAACTAGAGCCAATTTGGGCACCTCTAGTGTTTTATTTTTTAGTTTTCTTAAGTTAATTTAATCGACTAGAGCCGGTTTCGGCACCTCTAGTTAACCGAAAAAAATTTTAACGCCTCCTAGAGCCAGTTTGGGCACCTCTAGTGATCAATTTTTTAGCATATGCTAGAGCCAATTTCGGGCACCTCTAGCATTCATCCAATTTTTATTCTAATCCCCAATTAGTTAATTATCAACCTAAGTTTACTAGAACTCCTTAAATCAATCAAACCACAACAGTGTTTCATCAAATTTAGCATCATAGTACAATTCTAAGTTTTTCATGGTTATCCTAGAATAAAAATTCTATCAATTAAGTGCATTGGCAAAGTCATCATCGAATATTCATCAAATCTAAGCAATTCTTGTTCCAATTAAAGGCATGGCAAGCAATTTATGTATCCTAAATGTAATGCTTAAGATTAATGTAACTAAACATGGTAATTACTAATAACAATCCCCCCCAAACTCGAGTGAGGCATTGTCCTCAATGCATGCATAAAAATAACGAAAAATAAATATAAAAATAAAATGCATACGAGGACTTACTCCGAGAGTTCGTCATCGTAGATGATTAGTTTCCTTCTAGTTGGCGTCTTGACTTTCTTGCTTGAACGCGATGGTTGTTTTCTTGTTGCCGGTGGTGGAATCGATCCTCGTGACGGGTTGTCCTCATCATCCTCTTCATCAATGTCAATGGCTTTTCGTTTGGAGGATTCAATTGGTGCGGTCTTTATTGGTTCAATGGAGGACTCGTCCGAATCTGAAAAATCAGAAAATGATTCCGTAGGAGTTGATTCAGGTATAGGTGCTTTACCTTTGGCTTTTTCGGTGGTTGCCGGGCATTGTCGACGGTTGTCGTGGCGTCAGCTTCCTTGGTTGCCGTGGCAAGGATATCGGCGGAAATATTGGGAACGGAACACGGTTGTCCGGGTACTTTTCTAGGATGACTTGGGTGATGGCATTGTTGTGCTCCTTCATGTACCGCATGAACATTAGTTGCCGATCTTCAATTTGCCTTAGGCGGCTTTCCAATGGGTGCAAAAGTGCTTCAATGTGTCCCGGGATTAATGGCCGAGTTGCCACGGCGTTAGGTGCTTGGGCATTAGGGATTGCCGCGGCGGCGGGAGTTGCCGTGACAATTGGGGGCCTTGAAGAATCTCCCGTGCCTCTCCCATTAGCTTCGGATTAGTGCTTGATTCCAACCAGACTTGGGTAGGGCTTTTTCATCGGTGGACTCACTCGGGACATGCATCTCCTTGCAAAGATTTGAAATTAAGCAAGGGAAGAAAAGATAACCCTTATCTTTTGAGCTTGTCGAGTTGCTTTGGATTGATTTGGTCAACGAAGGCTTGATGCTCGTCCTTCTCAATGTAAAGTCCGTAAAAGGTGTTGATGCTTTCGGGACTTATAAGTATGGCCTTGTCACGAACAAAAACATAAGGATTATCCGGGTTAGGTGAGTGAGCATAGAATTCTCTTACCCATGAGATGTTACCCGGTTCCGGTTGATGGCAAAAGATTTGCCACTTTTGATGTGCAATCCTTTTGAAGATGAATGGTTCAAGGCCGAAATCTTGAGATCTGGAGTATTCAAAGCCTTGTTCTTCATGAATCTTCCGGCTTTCAAACTTGGATTGAAATCTTTCTTGAACCGCCGGTGTAGCAAACTTCTTGTATCTTGGTTCTTTGGAGGAACTTGGATGAACTAACAGTTTAATCTTGGATGCCATGTATGATCTTGGTTGTGAGTAAAAACAAAGAAAAGAAAAGAAACTAAAAAGTTGCAAGATAGAAAGTAGGAATAGGTTAAGGGTGATGGGTTGTATAGAATCGATAGGTGGGTGGGGTTAGGGTTTAGGGTAAAAAAAAGGGTTTAGGGTTTTGTAGGAGTTGTCGACAAGGGTTTTGGTTAGGATGAATTGGAGGCTTTATATAAGCCTTAGATTCAACCCATTAGTTTCCTTGTTGAAGATGTTTTCCTACTTGGTTTAGAATTCCTTCTTTATCTTGAACTTCCTTTCCTACAATTCAAAAACAAATCAAATAAGGATTAAAATTAAAGATAAACTAATAAAGAAAATAAATAAAGATGTGTAATAGGATTCTTAGACTTGAATAAAAAAATCTATCCTAAAACTACTAATAATCGGCAAGATAATAAAAAAAAAATCGAAAAAAAAAGAAAAATAAATAATTAAATAATCGACAAAAACAAAAATAAAAATAAATAAAAATAAAAATATCAAAAGGAGAGCATGCTCATGCATCTCCTAGATTGACCACTTCCTTGTTACGCCCACATGGGCACCATTGTAGTGCTTCAATCTTTGTCCATTAACTTTGAATTCATGGTTGTCGAGATGGACTTGATTATCACAAAGACCGTGGGAGAATGGTTTGACGACTTCGAATGGTCCCGACATCTTGATTTCAGCTTTCCCGGGAAAAGTTTTAGCCGAGAATTGAATAGGAGAACTAGTTGCCCCTGGCGTGAATTGCCGTGGCAATAGTTTCTTGTCGTGCCATCGCTTTGTTTTCTCCTTGTAGATTTGTGCATTGTTATAGGCGAGTGCACGAAATTCTTCTATCTCATTGAGATCCATCAAGCGCTTTTGTCCGCACTTTCCCAATCCATATTCACGGTCTTGATTGCCCAAGACGCCTTGTGCTCGATTTCCACCGGTAGATGACATGTTTTACCATAGACAAGCCGGAAGGGGGGACATACCTAATGGTGTTTTGAATGCAAATGCGATATGCCCAAAGTCGTCATCTAGTCTTAATGACCAATCCTTCTTTGAGGGATTTACAACTTTCTCGAGTATTCCCTTCAACTCCCGGTTGGAAATTTCTGCTTGCCCGTTGGTTTGTGGGTGATATGCCGTGGCGATCTTGTGTGATATTCCGAAGCGTTGCAACATCTTGGCAATTAGTCCATTGTCAAAATGCTTGCCCCCGTCGCTGATAATTGCTCTCGGCATCCCAAACCGTGTAAATATGTTTTTCTCAGGAATCGTTGCACGGTCTTGGAATCATCGTTTGGAACTGCAGCTGCCTCTACCCATTTAGACACATAGTCGACGGCGAGTAAGATGTAGAGGTTGCCGAATGAAGATGGGAAAGGTCCCATAAAATCGATCCCCATACATCGAATGGGTTCCACCTCGATGATGTTCGGAGTGGCATCTCATGTCGCCTAGAGATATTGCCCGTCCTCCTCCAGCAACGATCACATTGCTTGTAAAAGTCTTGGGCATCTTTGTACAATGTTGGCCAATACAAACCGGATTGCAAGACTTTGGCATGATACGAGTTCCTCCAAAATGTCCTCCATAGGTTGAAGAATGGCATTGCCGGAGTACATTCTGTTGCTCTTCTTCTTGGGACACATCGACGTATAACCCGATCTGCACATTTGTTTAAACAAAAGAGGCTCGTCCCAAAAGTAATGCTTAGCATTATGGCGAACCGCTTCTTCCCTTGGTGAGTAATGCCATACGGAAAATACCACAAACAAGGAAGTTAACTAAATCTGCGTACGGTATTGCCGGGCATGTCTTTGCCGTAGTGTCCGCTCCCAAAATTGCTGAGGCGTGCTCGCCAAAGACTGCTGCGGGCGTCGAGAGTTGCCGGGCGTGTGCTTCCATGGTTGCCGAGGCGTCATGGGCTGTCGAGGCGTCAAGGGTTGCCGAGGCGATTAGAATTTGTTCATCCGGGAATGCATCGCATATCTCTAGATCCGCGTCCTCTTCCCTATTGCGTTCCAAACGTGATAAGTGATCGGCCACTTGATTTTCTGTTCCTTTCCTGTCCTTAATTTCAATATCAAATTCTTGTAAAAGTAATATCCAACGAATCAAACGAGGTTTAGCATCCTTTTTAGCAAATAAGTATTTGATTGCCGAATGGTCCGTATGAACAATTACCTTTGTACCAATTAAATAGGATCGGAACTTGTCAAATGCGAAAACTACAGCTAGTAACTCTTTCTCCGTTGTTGTGTAATTCACTTGAGCATCGTTAAGAGTTTTACTAGCGTAGTATGTCACATGGAAGGTCTTACCTGTGCGTTGGCCTAGAACTGCTCCTACCGCGAAATCACTTGCATCACACATGAGCTCAAAAGGTAGCGTCAATCTGTGGAACAACAATGGGTGCCGAGGCAAGCTTTTTCTTTAGGGTTTCAAATGCTTGAGTGCAAGAATCATCAAAATCGAAGACTTTATCCTGTTCAAGCAGATTACACAAAGGTTTAGTGATTTTAGAAAAGTTATGAATGAACCTCCTGTAAAAACTCGCATGTCCGAGAAAACTTCAATTCCTTTAACCGAATTTGGTGGGGTAATCTCTCGATCACGTCCACCTTGGCTTTGTCTACTTCAATTCCCTTGGATGAAATCTTATGGCGAGCACTATTCCTTCATCTACCATAAAGTGGCATTTCTCCCAATTGAGGACTAAATCCATTTCTTCGCATCTTGCCAACACCCTCTCTAAATTGCCGAGACAGCCGTCGGTCATTACCAAAACCGAAAAATCATCCATGAAGATCTCAAGGAAGTCTTCGACCATGTCTGAAAAGAGCGCCATCATACATCTTTGGAAGGTTGCCGGGCGTTACATAATCCGAACGGCATCCTTCGAAGGCATAAGTACCGTAGGGGCATGTGAAGGTTGTCTTTTCTTGATCTTCAGTGCTATGGCAATCTGATTGTAACCTGAATAACCATCAAGAAAACAAGAAAAGGGTTTACCCGCAAGACGGTCAAGCATTTGATCAATAAAGGGTAATGGGAAGTGATCTTTCCTAGTGGCTTTGTTTAGCTTTCGATAGTCCATACAAACCCTCCAACCGGTCACATCTGGTTGGGATAAGTTCATTATTTTCATTGCTTACCACTGTTATACCTCCCTTTTTTACACACATTGTACCGGACTTACCCACGTACTATCGGAGATAGGGTATATAATGCCGGCGTCAAGCCACTTGATGATTTCTTTCATTACAACCCCTTTCATGGCATGATTCAGTCTCCTCTGGGCCTCAATTGAAGGTTTGTGATCATCTTCCAACAAGATCTTGTGCATGCACACCGCCGGGCTAATTCCCTTCAAGTCGGCAATTGTCCACCCTATTGCCTTTTTATGTAGCTTCAACATGTTGATCAGCTTCTTTTCCTCGCTCAGGCTGTAACTTAGAAGAAATAATTACAGGTAATGTATTATCGGTCCCTAAGTATACATATTTCATTGCTCGCAATTGTTTCAACTCAAGAATTGGTGGATTTTCGATAGAGGGTTTTTCGATCTTACCTTCCTTACCTGAGTAGTCCAGTGGTTCAAAGTATGTACCTGGTCGATTGACTAGCCAATTTGCCTCTTCTGGTTGTTCCTCATCGACCGGCTCTTCATACTCCTCATGTTCCTCGTGTTCGGCAAATGTAGTTGCCGAGGCAACTAAATTCTTCATCGGTTAAACTCGCCGTGGCATGAAGTAGTTGGCATTCTTCGGGATCATCTGCATGCCTTAGTGTTTGGAACACATTTAGTTTTACCTGCTGGTCATTCACCCTCATTGTGAGTTCTCCTTTTCAACATCAATCAAAGTTCTCCTGCCGCTAGGAATGGTCTTCCGAGAATGATAGGCGCATGCTCATCTGCTTTCACAATCTAAAACAATAAAGTCAGCGGAAAAAATAAATTTATCAACTTTTACCAAGTATGTCCTCGATTTTTCCCTCTGGATGCACATAGGATCTGTCGGCTAGCTGTAGCATAATCAAGTGTAGGTCTTGCCTTCCCGATTCCTAGTTTCGGAAAACCGATTTAGGCATCAAGTTTATGCTAGCCCCTAGGTCGCATAGTGCTTTCCCGACATAGTGATTTCCAATAGAACAGGGTATTGTGAAACTTCCGGATCCTTCAACTTGGGCGGCATACGATTGTGCAACATTGCCATGCATCCTCTGTTGCGGCAATTGTTTCAAACTCTCCTAGCCTTGTTCTCTTGGACACAATGTCTTTAAGAAACTTGGCATAGTTTGGCATTTGTTCAATTGCTTCCACCAATGGCAAGTTGATGTGGACTTGCTTTAGGATATCAAGAAACTTCTTGAATTGGTATTCTTGCTTTTGTCGCTTCAACCTTTGTGGGAATGGTGGTGGAAGTCGGATATCTTCGATCTTTTCATTGGTTTGAAACCTGATTGACGGCATTACAGGGACATCCGAGTTGCCGATGTGTTACCAACCGGGGTTGCCGCGCGTGCTTATCGCAGGTTGTCGAGGCGTCATCGGTTGCGAGGCATGCTTATTGCCGGTTGCCGCAGCAATTCTTGGTTCAGCATCCGAGACTTTGCCGCTAGGTTCGTCTTGCTCTTTTTGTGGAGTTTTGTTTGACGAGCGGGTTTGAACCTCTCTAAGTTGTTGGCCACTTCGGTGGTGATTGCCTTACATTGCTCATGGCGCCTCCTCTTGCGACTTGAGTATCGCTAGGTAAACCTCCTTGTGGTCTAGTGTTCAGATTTTGAGCAAATTGTCCGACTTGATTTTCCAATGATTTGATTGCCGCCTCTTGGTTTTGCAATCTCATCTCGGTCTGTTAATAAAAGCATCAGTTCTTTTTTATGAAATTACTATTCTCACCATATAAGATTCAGTTTTCATCATAAAAGCATTTAGAGAATTTTCCAAAGAACTAGATGTTGTCGGTTGTTGCTTTGCAAAGATCTGTTGTCGTGGCATATTTTGCTGGAATCCCGATGCTTGTGCATTCTGATTGTTCTGGTTTAGAGCATTGTTGGGATTACTCCATGAAAAATTTGGGTGCTTCTTCCAAGCTGGATTGTATGTATTTGACATCATGTTGTTGCCCCGATTGTAATTCCCCACATAGAAGCTAGATTCCGGATTCTGCATACATTCAGAAGAATTATGGTTATCGCCACATAACTCACAAAAAGAATCCATTACCTTGACTTCATGTGTGTTGTTTGGTTTTTGCATGTTCTGGACCATCTTGGTTAAAGCGGCCAATTGTGCGAAATGAATCGATGATCCTAGTTCATGTATTGTGGCTTACGCCTAACTCCTCCTCTTCTAGTAGATGGGAATTGATAATCATTCTTGGCCAGCCTGTTTAAAATTTGCATTGCTTCTTCCGGTGACTTATCTAGGAGTATGCCGTTTGCCGAGGCGTCTAGCATCATCCTTGTTGGTGTATTCACGGCATTGTAAAACATTGTCACTTGAGTCCACACCGGGAATCCGTGTAGAGGGCATTTATGTAGAAGTTCTCTATATCGCTCCCAAGCCTCGTACATGGATTCATCATCTGCCTGGCGAAAAGAAGTAATGTCGTTACGAAGCTTATCAGTTAAATTTGTAGGATTAAATCTAGCAAGGAAATCACGACAAAGATCAGTCCAAGATGCTATGGATCCGGCAGGAATGCTATTTAGCCATGCTTTCGCCCTATCCTCGGTGAATAGGGGAATAATCTTAATCGTAGGACATCGGGGTAACTCCGTGTATCTTGAACGAGTTGCAAATCTCGAGGAAAGATTTCAGATGTTGTCGTGCATCTTGATTCTTTGAGCCGCCAAATTGACCTATTGTGTTGATCATATTAAACATTACCGGTTTCAACTCAAAGTGGTCGGCTTCAATTTCGGTGCGACAACTCCTCGGTTAAGTCCATCAAGATCTTCTTCAAGATAGTCTCGAATAGTTCTGTTTCGCAAGAATCACTCCTCCTCCTGCTCGAACATCTTGATTAATATTGCCGTCTTGATTTGCCATTGCTTCTCTTATCCTTCGCCTAAGTCCTTGTAAAGTTCGTTCGATTTACGGATCAAAGGGATATTCTGGTGAAGTCGGTCTTGCCCTGGTCATATACCAATGCAAAACCAAAGTTTGTTAGCCCTTTGAATTTTAAACAAGAAAAATAAAAAGAATGTGCAAGAAAGTAAAAACAAAGTCGCTATTGCCAATCCCCGGCAACGGCGCCAAAAAACTTGTTGCGCTGTAATAAGTGCTACGCAATTGTGCAAGTATACACGTCATAAAGTTATAGTATAAAAGATATCGTCTCCACAGGATTGGTGCCACTTCAAGAATCTAGTCTCTTGCAATCGTAAAAAGTAAAAACACAAGTAAAGGATTATCGAAGTTTAACTAATTACTAATCTAGAAAGCAATAAAATAAAATAAAAGATGAATTCAATTGAGAGAGATAGGCTAGGTTATCGTGAGTTGAGGTGTGATAGCCGATTGGATTGTCTTGGTAAAAGAGTGCATGGGCAACTCAGTTGCCGTGGCGACTTGCACAACGGGGTTGCCTTGGCAACTAATTGATGGTTGCTTGGGCGACTAGTTGGGCAACTACTTGGGCGATCGGGCAGCAACTTCAAGGTTCGGCGGAGCGTTCTTCAATGGTTTCTTCTTATCCCTAAGTCGAAACTCTAGTTACTTGTGCATGCCTTGATAATACATCCCTGCGTGAATCAAGGGTGAACAACAACCAATCTTGCGCTCCTCTTAGCCGTTGAAATCCTTAACTTATTCCTAAGCCGGATTAATCTTCACCATCATTGGATTGCATAAAGATCATATTCATTCGTTTCTTGAATCTAACTCTCCCGATATTAGATAAATGGATGAAATCACGAGATCCTCTCCCAATTCACTCGCAAGCAATAATAGGAACCAAGAATGAATAAACCTTGAAATAGAAAAGTGCAAACTCTTATTACCTAAACAAAAACCAATAGTTTCTCACAACCACAAAACACAATAACCATAGCCAAGTAAATTTAGTTCATGGCTAGGTTCCAAAGAAACACAAGATAATTAATCCCTAGCATGAACCCAATCGAACAAAGATGAAGGAAGAGGCTTGTCGAAATCCTCCTTGCCCTTGATGCTTGTCGAAAATTCTCTCCTCTTGCCCTACTTGGACTTGCCGAAATTTCCCTCTTGCTCCCCCTCTTTGAATTGTCGAAATCTCTTGCTATTTATAGGGCTAGGCCAAAGTCCTTCTTTGAGGAGGAGTTTGAGTTGGAATTAAATTATCTTTAAAGAATATAATTCTTTATTATAATTTTATTCCTTCTCCTATCCACTTGGAATTTAATTCTTCTTTAATCTCTGCATGGCAATCAAATTCCTTTGGGCTTGGACCTTGCTCCATGTCATCTTGGGCTTGTAAAATCATGAATTTCGACATCCATATTGCTTTTGGTCTTTGTCGACAAATGCCATGGCAACTGGCTCGGCGTCTCCTTCATGCACTGCCCTGGCAACCAGCTCGGCATATCCTTCATGCATTGCCCTGGCAACTAGCTCGGCATTGCTTTGGCAAGTGATCCTGCACATACACACAAAAACACACCAAAGCAGCATCTATTTCCACAAAAATCACCAAGTTATGTAATCAAGCTCAACGATTGAAGGAAACATGGATTAATGCATGAATGGCTAACTATGCAACTAATATGAGCCTAAGTCTAACAATAATATGAGTAAAAAGGGTAAGAAAAATAGTACTTTTGAACACTTATCAATTACTGATATTTGTATGAATATAATTAGATGCCTAGTAATTAGTATTATTACTCCTTACTTATAAGGGATGATTGTGACATTAACAGATGACAGATCATCGGGAATCTCGTCAGGCATTTGAGCAAGATATGCCTGCTCAGAGTAGAAGTGATGAGGTGAATCAGAATCCACCTCAGGGGCAGCAGAATGTAGAGCCATTGGCTCAGGAACAAAGAAATATGCCTGTGCAAGATCAAGGCTTATTTCTTCAGGCATTGGATGCTATTATAAATCGGCTAGCATCCGTATCAGTTTCAAAGGAATTAAGGAAAATGAAAGCACCAGAATTTAAAGGTGACATTGATGCTGATCCTATGGCTGCTGATTACTGGTTGAATGATATTAAGATCATGTTGAGTAGGATTCCTTGCGATGATCAAGGAAAGTTGGAAGGAGTAGTATATCTTATGATGGAACAAGCGAGCGCGTGGTGGAATGTAGTCACTGCACGAGTTCCTTCAGAACATATTACATGGGAATTCTTTCTAAAAGAATTCAAAGAAAAGTATATTGGGGAATTTTTTATTGAAGAAATGAGGCAACAGTTCTTGGATTTGAAGCAATCAGGCAGGACAGTCTATGAATACGAATGTGAAATCAATAGACTGAGCCGATTTGCAGAAGAGTTTCTTCCGACCAAAAAATCTAGGATTGATAAATTCATAGATGGGTTGGATTCTCAGTATAAAAGGGTATTGGTTTCCTGCAATTTCACCACTTTTCTAGAGGCGGTGAATCGACCAAAAGCTATGGAGAAAGTGGACCTTGAGGAAAAAGCGGGAAAACAGGTTCAGTCAGGAAAAAGACCTGGAAATTCTTTTGTTGCGTTGTCATTTAAACGCAGTAAATGATTTCCACAACAACATCCAGCGGCATCAGTTTCATCTGCTAAAAAGGGATATTTCAGAGGAAAGTCAAAACAGGCTCAGATTGTTACTGCGGGTACTCGAGGCTCCATAATTTGCCCTCTTCTGGAATGTGAACATTGTGGAAAGAGGCATTCTGGTCAATGATGGTTCGCTGGTGGAGAATGTTATTATTGTGGATAAGCCGGTCATTTCAAAAGGGAGTGTCCAGAGCTTCACTCTTATCGGTCAGTTGCAGCGCCTCAGAAAAGCAGAAGAAATAAAGGTGGCAAACTAGGAGTATCTATGTCTATACCTGGTCGTGAAGATAAGGGTACTGCTCGAGTATATAATATCAAGATTGCTCACAAATGAGATGATTCAGAGATCATAGCAGGTATGATCGAACTTTTGGCAGACCTATTTTTGCATTAATTGATCTAGGCTCTACCCATTCGTATATTAGTTCTAAATAGTACTTGAAAAAAATACACCAGTAGAACCAATTTCGAGTGAGGTAGTTGCTATTAATCCCCTAGGACAAAGTGCCAAAGTAGTTCGAATATGTAAAAAGTACCCTATAAAGATCCAAGGAAAAGAATTTCTAGCCAATCTTATGGAATTGCCTTTCCAAGAGTTTGAAGTTATTCTTGGAATGGATTGGCTGTCGGCATATGATGCTAAGGTTGAATGCCGATTAAAAAGGGTAGTTTTAAAAGAACCAGATGATTTGGAAATAATATTCAAAGGAGAAAGGCAGAATTATTTGAGTAAGGAGATTGCACCTGTAATTGCTGGAAAGTTATTATCACTTGAGTATGAAGCTTATTTAGCTCATGTGATAAATACTCCGGAGACAAAGATAGATATGGAAAATATACCCACGGTGCGGGAATTTCTAGATGTTTTTCCGGATGAATTACCAGGATTACCTCCTGAATGAGAGGTGGAATTTGATATTTATGTGCTTACTGGAACAACACCAATATCAATAAGACCTTATAGAATGTCTCCTACAGAACTCAAAGAGCTGAAGGCTCAATTGCAAGAATTATTAGATCGAGGTTTTATTCGACCACGTATATCACCTTGGGGAGCTCCAGTTTTATTTGTGAAAAAGAAAGATGGATCGATGAGGTTATGTGTAGATTACCGTCAACTTAATAAAGTGACGGTGAAGAATAAATATCCTTTACCAAGGATTGATGACCTCTTTGATCAACTTAAAGGAGCAACTATGTTTTCTAAAATTGATCTTCAATTGGGGTATCACCAATTGAAGATCAAAGAAGCATATATATCAAAGACAACTTTCAGAACTAGATATGGGCATTATGAGTTTGTAGTAATGCCTTTTGGACTTACAAATGCACCGGCAGCTTTTATGGATTTGATGAATCAGATATTTCAACCATATTTGGATCAGTTTGTTGTGGTATTCATAGATGATATATTGGTTTATTCAAAAACCAAAGAGGATCACGATACTCATCTGCGAGTAGTTTTCTTGATCCCTCGAGAAAAGAAGTTATATGCAAAGCTATCAAAGTGTGAATTCTGGTTGTCCAAAGTAGCTTTCCTTGAACACATAGTCTCTGCAGAAGGAATTTGAGTTGATCCTAAGAAGGTTCAAGCAATACTCAAATGGAAAGTTTTGCAAAGTGACTTTGAAGTGAGAAGTTTCTTGGGATTAGCTGGTTATTATCGGCTGTTCGTGAAAGATTTTTCAATGATTGCCGCTCCAATAACTAATCTATTAAGGAAAGATATGCCATTTATTTGGACAGATAAATGTCAGGAAAGCTTCAACAAATTGAAGAAGATATTAACAGAAGCTCTTGTTTTGCAGCAACCAGAATCTGAGAAGGATTTCACAATATATAGTGATGCATCCCAAAATGGTTTGGGGTGTGTATTGATGCAAGAAGGAAATGTTGTAGCGTATGCTTCTCGACAACTCAAAACTCATGAGAGGAATTATCCTACTCATGATTTAGAATTGGCTGCAGTATTGTCCACTTTGAAGATATGGCGTCACTACTTATATGGTGAAAAGTGCTACATTTTCACAGATTATAAAAGTTTGAAATATTTGTTGTCTTAAAAGGAGCTTAATTTGAGACAAATGAGGTGGATAAAATTGATTAAGGACTACGATGTAATCATATATTATCATCCGGGGAAGGCTAATGTGGTAGCAGATGCACTTAGTTGGAAGACATTTTATGCCTTGAGATCATTGAATGCTCAGTTAAAATTACAGGAAAATGGTGCAATAATGGTTGAGTTACAAATCAAGCCTATTTTGATAGGAAGGATTAAAGAGTTACAAGCAAAGGATAAAGAATTCTTGGAAAAGAAGAAGTAAGTTGAATATGGTGAATCTAAAGACTTTGAAATAAAATCAAATGAATGCCTATACTACAGGGGACACGTATACATTTCTGAAGATGAGGATTTAAAGAGAGAAATACTTTCGGAGGCACATTTCAGTCCTTTAACTATACACCTAGGAGGCAACAAAATGTATCAAGATGTAATGAGTCATTTTTGGTGGCCTGACATAAAACGAGCTATTTCTGAATTCATTGCTAGATTCTTAACATGTCAACAAGTAAAGGCAGAACATCAAGTTCCATTAGGGTTTCTCCAATCGATCTCAATTCCACAGTGGAAATGGGAAAAAGTTACAATGGATTTTGTAATAGGTTTACCATTGACGCCAAGTAAGAAAGATTCGATATGGGTGATTGTGGACTGTTTGACTAAAAGGCACATTTCATACCAATTCGAACAGACTACTCTTTGAACAAGTTGGTGGAGTTACATATTAAGGAAATTGTTAGACTGCATGGTGTTCCTATGTCTATTATATCTGATAGAGATCCAAGGTTCACTTCAAGGTCTTGGAGTGCATTGCATGAAGCATTGGGAACTTGGCTACACTTCAGTACTACTTTCCATCCTCAAACAAATGGAGAATCAAAAAGAACTATTCAGATACTTGAAGATATGCTCAGAGCATGTATAATTAATTTTGCAGGTTCATGGGAAAAATATCTTCCATTAGCTGAGTTTGCTTATAACAACAATTATCAATCAAGTATAAAGATGGCACCTTATGAGGCATTATATGGAAGAAAATGCCGAACACCGTTGAATTGGTTCGAGTTGGAGGATCAAAAAATCATCGGACCAGATCTTGTTCAAGAAACAGAGAATAAGGTAAAAATAATTCAAGATAATCTCAAGGCTGCTGCTGATAGGCAAAAGTCATATTCAGATCTTAAAAGAAAGGATATTGAGTTCGAGGTTGGAGATAAAGTATTCTTGAAGGTTTCACCCTGGAAAAAGATATTACGCTTTGGATGAAAAGGAAAGCTTAGTCCAAGATTCATTGGTCCTTATGAAATCTTAAAAAGGGTTGGTCCAGTGGCGTATCAACTAGCCTTACCATCGGAGTTGAGTAAGGTTCATGATGTATTTCATGTGTCCATGCTTCGAAGATATCGATCGAATCCTTCAGATGTTATTACACTAGAAGAGATCAAAATTCAATCGGATTTTACATATGATAAAGAACCTGTAAGAATTTTAGCTTGAGGAGAAAAGCAATTAAGGAATAAAAAGATTCCTCTAATTAAAGTTCTGTGGAGAAATCACACAGTGGAAGAAGCTACTTCGGAAAAGAGGAAGTAATGAAAAAGCAGAATTCATACCTTTTTGAACCAAGTAGGTAAGGAAAATTCGAGGATGAATTTTCTTAAGGGGGAGAATTGTAATATCCCAATTTTGGATAGTGACTAAAATGAAAGTTTTGAAAGTTTGGTGGTCAAAGTATAAACTTTGGAAAAGTTTAGGGACTGAATTGTAATTTTCAAAAGTTATGTATTTTAGTCCCGTAAATGGGTAGTTTACCCCCAAGAATGACGTTTTCGTGTTACTTGGATTTTTCGTACGGATTTTGTATTTTTTTGGCTATTAAGCGATAAAGTTTAGAAAAATATTCGGATAATCAGATCGAATCGAAATTTAAGATATTTTAAAGGATGATAAGGCAAGGTTAAAAATGTCATTTCCATGTCTTAAAATGGTAGGATTTAACATGGACCATTGGATTAAAGTAGGTTTCTCCATGTTAAATATGAGCCACTGGATGAAAAATGGCAAGATTGTAAATTTAGGAAACTCCAAGGGAAAAGTTGGTAATCACTAACTACTTGGATTATTTTTGACCCTTGGATGAGTAGGTAGACATGTGGCAAGATATGAAGCATTGGATTGAAAGGGCAATTTGGTCATTTTATCATAAAAGAGATTTTTTATTTAGATTTTTAAATTATATGACAAATGGCCAAATTGGAAACAAATGAAATTTCAAGACAATTCCATCATATTTCTCTTGTTCGAATACCCCTCCAAGTTAAGAAGAAAATTTTTCATTTGGATGTTCAAGCTTATTTAGTTAGATTTTGGATGAAAGCATGAAACATGAAATTGATCTCCATGAAATTCTCTATCTTTTGGTACCATTTATTCATGATTTCTTTGCTTGAAACCCTAGTTTTGTGATTTTGATGGATGAATGGGATGTTTAAATATGATGAATTAAGGTTAGTTTTTGATGAAGTTGTTGTTGTAGAATCATATTAAAGCTTGTATGATGATTGAAACTACTTGCAAGTAGTTAAATCCTAATTTGGCTTAAGTTAGGGTTTTGATAGGAAGTTGAATTTGGATTGATTTTGATATGGGAATAATTATAGAAGCTTGGAAATAAGGTTTAGAAGTTGAATTCATGCTTGAATCGAGTTGGAGATTTTGATTAGTGTGACCTTTCATATTCGGCCTAAGGGAGGATATTAGGGAAAAATTATGGAAAATTTCCCTGAGGCTAGAAATCATGTGAGAATGATTCTACAAGGCTTAGAATGTTGTTTGGATCAATTTGTAAGTTTTTAAAGTGTTGAGGACCAAATGCCATATTAAGGGAAATTGGGAATGATATAGAAAGTGATTAGAAATTAATGTGTTAAGCTTGAAGGTATTCTTGGAATGCTTAAATATGTTGTTAAGTGTTTGAATTTGAAGTTTAATGACAAGGGATCATTTTGAATAATTTGAAAAGTTGAGGTGAATTCTAAAACAATTCATTTTATGGTTATTTTGTGAGATTTGAGATTGTTTTTGTGATATTGTAATGGATATGGATAGTAAAGGATTTTTAAGAATTTTATTCCTAATATGTGCTTATGTTAGAATGATACTAACATACGCTTTGAAATGTATGTATTCGGTAAACGATGATTTTATAGGTCGTGATATAGATCATAGTACGACCAAATTTAAAGATAAGGAAAAGTTTCAAGAGTAAAGCTACAAGCTATAGTAAGGTTTACTGGTGAGGCATCAGGTGAGTGCAATGCATACATAACATGGATGTTTTATACATCATTGGGAAGACTTGCGATAAGTCTACCTGGTTTATATATTGACATGATATTTATGTCATTGATCATATATTTGACATATTTTAAATATGTTAAAGGTTGAACATAAATGCATGGATCACTAGTTATATATGATGGTATACTATGAATGTTATTTTGGGTATGAACTGCCCAATGTTCAATTATATTGATATACATTGCGATGGATGGAATAAATATGGAAATTATGCCCAAATAAGTCAATTGAGGGACAGTGTATAGTTGGCATGCCATAGAGTCCAGCAGCACGCTACATATTTGGTTATCCAGGTTTGCACTATAGTGTATATAAAGGACACTTAGTGTATGGTTAGCACTGCCTTATAAATGAGCGGATGGTGGGCATGACCTTATTGTATTAGCACTTCGGTGCATCTTTGACTCAAGTACCCAGGGTCCTCATAGGTTTATATTTGGGCTATGAAATCGGTAAATAATTGATAAACGGGTTAAAGAGTTTATACACTCTTAAAATTATGGCACTTATATTGGTAAGAAAATTTATATCCGGTTCATATCATATTGATATATAATTAACATGATGGTAAACATATCTAGTGATTCAAAATGCATGAATAGAGTTACATATTATTAATTTTGGTTATCTTATATTGCACTGGATATTATTATTACCTCACTAAGAATATACTTAGCGTGTGATGGTTTTCACGTGTAGGTAAAAAAGCAAAAATCGGAGTAAGGAGCGGGCATCCTACTTATCTGGAGTATAATAACGGGATCAGTAATAACATCCTTTGATGTGTTTTGATGTTTCTAGATGGCATGCATATGTTAAAATTAATCAGTTATATACTAGTTTTTATATGGTTTGTATTAACTTATAAACTAGTTTATGTTTATAGCAAATGATGAGTAGTTATATTAAAGTTAAAATTAGGTAACGACTAGAAAAGAGTTAAATAGAGAAATTGGGTAGATTTTTGTTTTAGGCAGTTATATTCCTTATATGTTATAGAAAAGAATTTTTAAGTTGCTGCATGAAATCAAATTTAAATTGGTAGGATAAAAATTCAAAATGTGATTCTACGCGATAAAAAAATTTGTGATACTCTAATTAGTATTTAATATAGAATACTGGTTAGGGTGTCACATTGCATGTCTTCCTCAATCAAAAATTAATCAGCTTAATGAGGTGATAAAGTGGCTCTTAAGTAGTGTTTAAGTAGCTCTTTAAGGGGATGGTTTTAAGTGGCTTGAATGCCTTGCTTCCTTACTGAAACCGACACCCTTTAAGTGGTGTAAAACTCCCTTGAATGTCTTGAAACCGATCAGCCATCATGATGTGTCTTCAAGTGACTTCAATTGGTGATAAACTATCTCTTGAATGTCTTGAATTAGATGAAACCGATAGCCCTCTTTCAAGTGTCTTCATTGTGTCTTCAAGTGGTGGTAAATGCTTTGTCATCCTTAAAGAAAATGACCAGCCATTTGATCCAAATGAATTCCCTAACTGAAAACACATTAAACTTCCATTAGATAACAACTTGTTTATTAAAAATGAAAGTAAATGCCAAGCATATTTAAATGAACTAGTTTAATCAAATGAACCATTTTAATTGAGCAAACTAGTTTAATTAAATAAACTAGCACACTTAATGAAATACCATGCTTAAATTAACTAAACAATCTTAAATGAAATAACATGCTTAAATGAACTAACATGCTTATTTATTCATGTGCAATAAATGAACTATCATGCGTAATTAAACACGCACTTTTATTAATGCTCATGCAACTACATGGAATACACTCCTAAGCTAGCACTCAAATTCATGTATAAAAATGCATAAATAACATGCTGCATTTGTTCAAAAGATGGCCAAGGCTCCACGCTTAGATTCAAGTCTTGAAAAAGCATATTTGAACTGGAATTGTTGAGATCCTCGGCTTGGGAACAAGTGTTTAAATCATGCGACTTCTCCTCTGATGTGAGCAAGGCCCCAAGAACTTCTCCTATGTTGGTTTGAGGTGTGTGTTAATGCAAGACATGAAAGTTGTTGCTTATGCGTCTAGAGAGTTGAAGGTGCACAAGTGCAATTATCCTACAAATAATTTAGAGCTTGCTGCAGTGGTGTTTGTGTTGAAGATTTGGAGACATTATCTGTACGGTGAGAAGTGTATTGTGTACACAGATCACAAGAGTTTGAAGCATTTGGTGTCACAAAAGGAATTGAATCTTAAACAATATCGATGGTTGGAGTTGATTAAGGAGTATGGTTCGATGATTGAGTATCATCTGGGTAAGGCTAATGTTGTACCCATGCCTTGAGTAGGAAGGTTGCTGTAGAGCTGAGGGCCATGTTTGCACGGTTAAGTGTGACGTGAGACGAAGGTTTGTTGGCTGAGTTGCAAGTGATACCATCGTTGTTACAGTAGATCAAGGAGAAACAACCGTATGATGATTCATTGGTGCCGTAGGTTAAGGATATTATGGATGGTAATACAATGGATTTTTGTTTTAATGATGAAGGTGTTTTGTGCTTCATGAGTCGAATGGTTGTGCCGAAGGATGTTGAGCTAAGATGCACTATTTTGACTGAGGCTCATTCTAGTCCTTTTGCTATGCATCCGGGAAATACAAAGATGTACCAGGATTTGAAGAAAGAATATTATTAGGTTAGTTTGAAAAAGGATGTAGCAGATTTTATTGCTTGATGTTTGGTATGTCAGCGTGTTTAGGCTGAGCATAATGTTTTTGTTAGATTGTTGCAACCGTTGAGGGTTCCAGAATGGAAATGGGAGAGAATTACCATGGATTTTGTGTCGGGGTTGCCTTTGATGCCATCGAAGGAGAATTCTATTTGGGTAACCGTAAATAGTTTTACGAAGTGTGCACATTTCCTGGTTGTGCATACGACGTATACGTTGGATAAATTAGCATATATGTATATTGCTGAGATTGTAAGGTTTTATGGGGTGCCTAAGTCTATAGTATAGGATAGGGATCTGCGCCTTTCAAGGAAGTTTTTGGGAGTGTTTGCATAGTGCTTTGGGTACACGGTTGAATTTCAGTACTTCGTATCATCCTTAGTTGGATGGTATGTCTAAACGTGTTATTCAAGTGTTAGAGGATATGTTGCGGTGTTGCATCATTGATTTTCAAGGAATGTGGGAGAAGCAACTACTGTTGTTGGAGTTTGCTTATAATAATAGTTATCAGATGAGCATTCAAATGGCTCCGTATGAAGCTTTATATGATAGGAGGTGCCATACGCCTCTTTATTGGGTTGAGGCGGGTTAGAAGTATGTTTCTTTGCCCGACGTGTTGAAAGGCACCAATGGGAAGGTGAAGCTTATTAGTGATTGGTTGGAAGCGGCTTCAGATAGGCAAAAATCCTATGCTAATTTGAAGCATAGGGAGTTTGAGTTGCGGTTGGTGATAAAGTGTTTCTAAAAGTTTTGCATTGGAAGAAGATGATGAGGTTTGGACGAAAGGGTAAGTTGAGTCTAAGGTTCATTGGGCCTTACGAGGTGTTAGAGTGTGTTGGTCCTTTCGTATATAGGTTAAGGTTACCTGCAAAGTGGGAGAAGATACATGATGTTTTCCATGTATCGATGCTTCGGAGGTACAGGTCGGACCCAACGTATGTGATGCATGTTGAGGAGTTTGAGTTGAAGCCGGATTTGACATATGATGAGTAACCGATGAAATCTTGGATTCTAGTAGTAAGGTTCTTCGTGGGAAGTCCGTTGAGTTGGTAAAAGTGTTATGGCAACATCAAGGTGTCGAGGAAGCCACGTGGGAAAGTAAGAAGGACATGTAGAAGCAATTCCCTTACCTTTTTTTTGTTAGGTAAATTTTGAGGAAGAAATTTGTTAAGGGGGAGAGTTGTAACACCCCAAATTTGGGCCTAGAAGTTTGCTAGGTAGCTTAGATGGTTCGGGTGAACCAGATTAGTTGGTTTGATCTAGTTTCAGGAATTAAATCATAATAAATATTTTTAATGAGAAATAAAATATGGAAAAAGGTGAAAAGTACTTAATTATTATTTTTGGGGTTTTGGTAAACTCAATTTAATGAAATAATTTCGAATTAAATGACACTTTGGTTTAGTGACTAAAATGTAAAGTTCTCAAATTATTTTGGTGACTAAATTGTAAAAGGGTCAAAGCTTAGAATCTTTAAGGAGCTAATTTACCAATGTTTTTAATCATACTTTTCCCTTAATTTAGGCTATTTTAAATGGTTTTAAAGTGGTTATTAAATAAAAATAAAATAGATTTGATTAAAAGGATTTCTAATAGCTAATTCATTTTTCTCACGTAACTACTTTTGCTTTCAACTTTCTTAGCAGCCAAACTACCTATTTTACTCTAAAGTAACCAGGAATCATCTCTTTTTGATTTCATTTTGATTTCTCAATTGATTCCTTCGATTTCTACATCAAATCCCACTTGTTTCTTGGAGATTTTCACTCAAGTCTTGACAATTAAGGGAGAAGTCATCCATTAGAGGTAAATTTCGTTTCTCTCCTCTAATCAAAGGTTCTTTACTGAAATTCCCAAGTTCTTGATCATTTACAATTGAAGTTTGCTATGTGTTAATGAATAAATCAAGATTAAAAGGTTTTAATAAGAAATTTGGTGGTTCTTGGTTGCAGATCTGATTTGTGTTGGTCTTGATTGATTTGGATCACATCTAAGATATGTTTTAATCTTATGAGAAGAAATTTATAAAAGAAATCCCGAAACTAATTAAATTGCTAATTTCCTAGGTTGTGAATAGTTAAATGTTAAGGTGTTTTTGTTGTTTAAAGGTTGCTGGAGATGTAAGGTGGTTATATAAGAGTTTTTGGATGTTGATTAATGTTGTTAGGATGTTAAAATCGTTAGGTTATGGCTGGGCTTCATTTCGATTGAGTTCGGTAATGTTTTTGGTTGTTTTTGGAATGTGATTGATGGTTTTTACTGAGGCGAAGTTGAGAATTGATGTTGCTGGGATTAGAGATGCATAGTAATGTATTAATCCTCTATTTTTGTGTGGGTAAAACAAGCGAGATGGGTACTACAACAAGTGAAGAGGTTTCAATAGCTTCAGACGCTTGATTTCACATCCGCAAGTGGAGCTTTATGTTGTCGGTGAGTGGAAACGAGGTTTACTACTTAATAAAGGTTTGAAATTTAGAATAAGTTTGAAAGACTTGTCTAAGCTCGAAAGTAAGTATTCGACATTCTCGCACTCATTTTCGGTTTAGCAAAATGTAGTCTCATGCACATGTTTATGATTTGGATTACCTACTGTTATATGCATGTATTGAAATGAAATATGATATAAATGAAAATATGTTTATGTTATATGAGTTGGGAAAAATATTTATGAAAAGGATTTTGAGAATGAGAAATGCATGGTTTATTGCATTGAAGATGGTTTGGTTTGATGCATATGTAAAACAACGAGGCAGTATGTTTTAATAGAATATATTGGCAAGTGACAATGGTTAAATGTGATTAGATATAGTTGGCATGCCATAGGATTTAAAGTGCAATATAATAACTCGCCTCATGTATGCCGAGGGGTCAAGAGTGTGCCATATCTCCACCATGAGAACAACATCGGTCGAAATTGATATGAGGTGTCATATTAGGGTCACAAGGGCGACCTACAGTAAAATTTCAAATAAACAAATTGTCAAACATTTAAAATCATAAAACAAATTCTGAATTAAAACATAAGTTCTGAAAATCATTCAAACAATAAACAAAAAATTGTGGTTCAAGTTACAATACAAGTTTCAGACTCTGATATAAAAGAACAAGTCGTGACATACATGCCCCCTAATTACACGAGTACTGTACTCCATAAATAGTACTGAATGAACTCTCATACTGATGACAATAATTGACCATGCTCAAACCTTTAGAACCTGCGATGGTAAAAACAATGTGAACTTGGAAAATCTCAGTAATATAGAACTACCAAAAGATGCTAAAGGAACAAGTAGGTATATGGCAAAGTGTAAAGCTGTCATGGTGTTCTGGGTAAAAATTGAGTCTAATTTTGATTTGATATTCCAATAAAGCAGTTTATCTGAAGGTAACAGAGTTGTTCTATCTTTGACCACTCGAGTATCAGACGAGAAGCCTATAGTCCAAAAAATACAAAGAGATGTAGTTTATGGAAGTTGATCTCAAAAGTTTAATGTGTTCCACCGAGTGCAAATAGGATCCATACAGAGAGTTTCAAATGGTGGTAAATTAATTTAGTAGGGTAGATTTGAAAGAGGTAAGAAGATTTTATTTATAACCTAACTACCCTTCAACAAAACTCCAATATGCAGTTCCCTAAAACTATTTCAATAAGGGCATTAACCTTGGCCCATTGGGCGTAGGTGCCATCCTAAGGGGATACCTTAAGTCCAGTAGAATCACCCTAGCTGAAGCATAAGAACCTGAAACAGTAGAAATCACCCTAGTCAAAGCATAGGAACCTGGTGCAATAGGAATTACTAGTCGTATCAGGGCTGAACCTGCATTGACTTCATAGTCTATCCCAAGTACCCCAGTAAACAGTCTAGGCAGTAATTACAGTAATCTGTAATGAACAATAAATAATAGTAACAGTAAATATAAAGAAGACAACTATTTTTAGTATGTTGGAAGATAGATAGCATGTTCTCATATCAGACACAGAAGTATATTTTTAGACAGATAGAACTCATGATTTAGATTAAAAAGACAGTCTTGGTTTCAAAACAGTGAGAATATTCATGTGCACTTGGAACACACTAGATGAAACAATTAATTACTCAGAGTTCCTTGATAATTACCGAAAAGATACACTAATTGTAGTCCATTCTAAACTAATTTCAAAATTAAGAACCTTATTTGAAGGAAATCGATTGATATCGACTTCGTCCAGGTATTCAGGAATTATACCTTAAGATCATTCAGAATTTCTGGTATATCATAATTATGCAAGAATTCAGATATATCAGGATAGATTCTGGGAATTTAGGCAGATCAAGATCAATCAAGATTCTGGACATATCATGAAGGTTCTAGACAATTAGCTCGTAAAGGCATTTTGATCTTTTTAACTTTTGAGGGTAATTCCATTATTTAGCCGAATAAGGGTAGCACAGTTACTTGCAATATCCAAGGCTTCTAATGGCTTTTCCATCCTCCAAGTCCACTAGAACTGGACAGTTTCCATAATTGTAGTACTTACCAAGTATTCGAACACTTCGTACGAACTCAATCCTTAGCATCGAATGTACCATTTAGATGAACAAGTTGCTCTTACAATTAACAACATACTTTCTCCAAATAAATCGAACATGTCTTCATAGTAATCTTCTAATATTACATTAGTATTAGATGCGACCAACAAATACTGGTCGGGTATTACCACTTTTTAGATCCATTACCTTCGTTTGACTTTATTGATATTTCTTATTCCAAGTCTTAGAGGTGATTCCAATCATTTTAATATTCGATGGTATTTCAGACACTTTGATGCCCGAAGGTGTTTCAATTTTTCTGATCCTTTCGGTCCTTCCAAATATTCATTCTTTATAGATATCGAGGGTATATCCATCTTTTTGGTTAATTTAGAAATTTGGTGCCCAAGGATATTTTAATCATTTCAATAAATTCATTATTTTCTGTCATTACAATCATTTTGATGGATTCAACCTTATCAGTATTTCTAGTCCATAGTCATTTCAATCAAGTCAGTATTTTACGCCACTTTGATTAATTTAGACACACGAATAGTTTTCCTTAAATTATCTTCAGAGATTTATTCAGAATTCAGGAAAATCCAAGTACCTACAATCTCGAAGGTTTAAGCCTTGTTACCATAATTTTCCAAGTAATTTGAGGTTTTCTGATAAATTTGTTGTTTTTCCTGATCTATTGTAGATTTTTAGATCGCATTCATTGTTAGTGGTATTTTAGTCATTCTTATACCTCAAGGGCATTTTTTTCATATCTTATCCAAGCATTCAAGACATTAGATCTTTTATCAAGAAATAATATGAATTGAAAGATCCGAGGTTACTGCTTTATCGAGTATTCACTAAACTTGAATTTCTTATTGGTCATCAAATTTCCTATTCGAGTCTTTCAGTCTTAACCAATTTAATATCCTTATACCGTAAACAGAAAAAATTTTAAAATATTCAACAGTAATCATATGACCAATCATGTTTATTAATACATTAATCGGTTAGCAACGTGTTGCGTAAAGCATGCAAAAGGTAATAATATATTACCTTAATTTCGAGCTACATCAATCGACATTTGAAAGTCTTATTGATCAATCTCAAGCACAGATTTGATGTTCCATCAATATCTCAGATACAAAGATATGTGAATATCTTCAAGTAACATAATCTATAATCAGTCCTTAACTCAAATATGTTGCTCTTAAATTGAATAATACAACAAATAAGCATGCTCAAGTTCAAGGTCAGATTTGGAGGCTTTGGGTTAGAATTTTGCAAAACAGACTTCAAAATCAGACTCATGAAGTCGAAAAACATAAAATAGGGGGTTTTAGAAATTTTAACTTTTCAGGTCAAACTCAACGCTGACGTCAACAATCAAAGTTAACACTGACATCATGCTGATGTCATCAGTCAACGTTCAACAGTCAAAGTCAACGGTCAGAGTCAATTAAGTTGACTCAAATGAGTTAACTCGAACGAGTTGACTCAGACGGGTTGACTTGGATGAGTTGACTTAGTTCAGGTTAACTCAGTTCGAGTTAACACGAACTGGTCAGGTTAGAATCGATTTGGGTTGACTCGAACTGGTCGAGTCAGACTCAATTCAGTTTTGGGTCAGACTGGTCGGGTCAAGTCAGATACGGTGTAACCCTCGTTGCCCGAATTAGCCGAAACCGAACTAAAAGAGCCACATTAGGTTTATGAAGCAAACCCGAGCTAAAACCCTAAATCGAGCCCTATTTTTTCCTTTTTATCTTGTCTAGATGCATTTCATTAATGTCCTATGTGAACATGCTTCAGCGGTAGCGTTACATTCAGATCATATTACAAATCAAGGTCCAATTTATCAACGATTCACATAAGGAGCCAAAATATAAATATCGCAAATTACAAGGATTTTAACACAATTAAGTTTACCAAACCTTGATTATTTCAATTTCATACTCTCAGGTTAATTCCTATTCCAAAACAACCACCCAATCTCAATTAATTGCATTCATAACAATCAGGGACCAAATTACAAGATTTCCAAACTTCAGCAACACCAGATTCCATAAAATCAACATAGTATACCGATACGGGCAAGCCCGTACCGATACAGATTAACAAACATAATGGATAAGCATACCGATACATTCATTCTCGTACCAATACGGTGTGTTGACCACCCCGTACTGGTACAGCTTTGACCCGTACCGATCCCCTTCATATTTTCTCAAAACTCAGGATTTCAGTAACCAAATTACGTACCGATACGGTACCCCGCGTATCGATACGACATGCTAAAATCGAAGGGATCATACCGATCCTCAAACCCGTGTACCGGATCAAGCATTTATTTTTCCCTAAGGCGTACCGATATGGTGGGTAGGCGCTAATATGGTGGCTAAGCTTACCGGTACCCGTAGCTTAATTTTGTTAATTTGAGCCTTATACAAACCCTGCGTATCGATCCTGAGGTACCCGTACCGGTACGCAGAGGCCTGTAATAACCTCTAGGTCTAACATATGACACTTTGGCTCACTTCAATCAACCTTAACACTTGACTAATCAACATACAACATCATCAACATGCTTGGACATCATCATACCTACATTATAAGCCAACCTAGCATATCTAGCATATTCAAACACCAAATCTAGAGGCATGCTTCCTAGTTCACATCCAAAACATAAAACCAACCACAACTCAACCACTTTAAGTCACTTACAAAACCAAATCAACCAATACAACTTGCCCAAAGAGGGAGTTCATCAAAAACCCTCCCAAAACATCATTTGACACATTGCCATTATTACTACTTTTCAACGTTCCAAACTGTACTTTGAAAACAAGACTTTGGAATTCCTTTCCTTGCCACCTCAATCTTTAATTCTCTGCATTGATGAAAAAGAGAGCGTAAGCACACTAGGCTTAATGAGGAATGCTCAAACAACAACCATCATCAATGCAAGTTAAACCGTTTCACATTTATTTTTGAAAAACACTTTTCAGAACTCTTTAAACCATCATCGCAACATCATGCCTTATCAAAACCATGCACTTAAGATTTTCAAAACAACACATTAAACCATGTGCAACATGTATCATGGATTCTACAGCAAAGTCTCATTTGCTACCCTCAATTTAAGCTTTCCCATGCATACTACCAATGCAAGGCATAAAGAGTAAAACATGTTTAAACCATATTAAACTACATAATCCATCTCATGATACACAAACAATTATATTGGCTTCCAAGTGATCATTTACCAAGTTTCCACTTTACAAAACATAACATCGGATACACGGATTCAACAAGTGTTCCCTCAACACTTAACATACAATCTACCGGTAACCCAAGGTTCACACACGAGAGTATTCGGTGCATATAAACCCCTCCACTGCTGTGACACCCATGGTGGAGTCTTCGGTACACATAAGCCCCTCAACACCACTTTTTGGTTAGACGTATAACCCACTAACGAGAGTCTTCGGTACATATAAACCCCTTGATCGTTAGGGTACTTGGATGGAGTATACGGTACACCTTATAAACCCTTCGACATCCAAGGCAACTTTTTATAGTGCACTATCAATCCTATGGCCGACCAACTATATTCGATTTCATTTTCAAACCTTTTCATACCATCACTTGCCAATATAATTCAATTTAATCACAACTCACTGTTTTTCATATGCATCATCAAAATCATTTAACCAATGCAGCAAACCTTGCATTAACCAATGTTCATAAACATTAACAAAACGTTCATTACTTCCAAATGTATCAACATCATTTTGTACTTAATTTCCAGCATTAAACCATGCTCAAAACATGCATATACAATGCGTAATTAAACCATATAAAACAAGTGCATCAAACTATTTGCCAAACTGAGTTCGAGAAAGAATTCATCCTTTACTTACTTCCAAGCTTAGACCAGCGTTTCAAGCTCAATCTAAACACCCAAACATAGCTTCCAAACATTTGCAAAGCTGTAAAACACATTTCTACTCACCAACTCGCAAGCCTTACTTGCCGATGCGACAACCACACCTCCAAAGCTTTCAAAACCAACGTTCAAGCTTGAGGACCAATTTCCCTTGTTTTATCCACACAAAAATAGAGGTACATTGCATCAAAATGCAATCAATATCACAGCAACACAAATCCTTTACACCCTTTAACCGATTTCACTCCACAACACCTAAAATTAACAACAAACCTCTTCCAAACTTAACCCAGCCACAACCTAACATTTCAACACATCAATTAACATCTAAAAGCACATCTTTAACATCCTTATAACTCCAACATTCAATAAACCTCCACAACTCCTCAAAAACACTAACTAGCAACCTAGAAAATTAGAGATTCACATAGTTTCAGGATTCCAATGTTAAAACCCACTCTTTAACATTACTTAAGATCAAAATCATGATTAAAATCAATCAAGAACTCAGCAAAACAGAGTCTATACGAAAATCCTTCAATTAAACCAATTAAACCACCATTTAATCAATTTTCCACAATTAAATCATCAAATCAAGTTAGAAAACATATGTAAAGGATCAATAACTTGGGAATTTCAATAAAGAACCTTGTATTAGAGGAGAAGAACGAACCTAGCCTCTAATAGCTGATTTCCCCTTAATTAGATGGATTCCAAAGCCAAAACAATGAGAAATCAAGTTTATTTTGTTAGAAAATCATTATAATCTCAATTGAAATCAAAAGATTTATTAAAATAAGATTTTACCTGAAGATTTTGAAGAAAATGTGTTTGGCTGGAGATACTCGGAGAGAAAATCATTTTGTGAAAAGTTAGTTACATAGATTTTTATTTCAAAGCTTTTAATTAATCAATTATTTCTCTAACCATTTATATTATTATAAAACAATTAAAAATAGCTAATTAAGGGGAAAAGTCTGATATTAGACGTTAGGGTAAACAACTCCTTAAAGATTCAAAGTTTTGACCCCTTTACAAAATAGTCACTAAAAATAGTTTTGAAACTTTACATTTTGGTCACTACCCAAAATGTCCACTTTCGAGATCCTTTTTTGTAAAATTGATTCCACCAAAATCATTTCCAGCACATCATGAATCTTCTCCTACTCAGGAGATAAACTCAACTGATAAGCTACAGGACCTATGCGTTCCAGAACCTCGTACGGTCCAATAAACCTTGGGCTCAACTTTCTTATACGCCCAAAATGCACCACCTTTATCTAAGGTAAAACTTTCAAGAAAACTCTTTCACCAACAGCGCACTCAATCTCTTTACGCTTCAAATCATCGTAGGATTTCTGCCTATCTAAGGCCTCTTTTAAACGATTACCAATCATCTTTACTTTCTCATCCGTGTCTTTCAACATATCAGGCATCGAAACATACTTTTCCCAGCCTGAGCCCAACACAAGGGTGTACGAGACTTCCTACCATACAAGGCTTCATAAGGTGCTATCTTTATACTTGCTTGATAGCTATTATTGTACACAAACTCTACCAAAAAGGCAACTACGTTTCCCATGTTCCTTGGAACTCAATGATGCAACATCTCAACATTATCCTCCAAGATTTGAATCACACGTTCATACTGGCCATCCGTTTGAGGATGATACGATGTACTAAAATTCAAGTGAGTACCCAAAGATTGATGCAAACATCCCCAAAACCTCGTGTAAACTTTGGATCTCTATCCTAAACAATCAATTTAGGTACTCCGTGCAACCTCACAATTTTAGCAACATACAAATCTGTCAACCTATCCTAAGAATACGTTGTATGCACTGCCAGAAAATGTGCACACTTATAAACCGGTCAATAATCACCCAAATGGAATCCTTTTTAGTCGGTGTCAAAGGCAATCCTGACACAAATCCATGGTGATCCTCTCTTATTTCCACTCTAAGATTTTCAACAGTTACAACAACTCTGAAGGAAACTGATGTTCATCTTTCATGCGCTGACATGCCATACACCTAGCAACAAAATCAGCTACATCCTTTTTCAAACCCACCCAATAGTACTCTTTCCTTAACACATGATACATTTTAGTACTACTGGATGTATAGCAAAAGTACTAGCATGTGCCTCAATCAACATCATATGTCTCAACTTCCCGTCACTAGGCACCACTATTCGATCTTTAAAGCACAAAACCCATCACTATTAAAGTGAAAATCCGTAAGATGTTCATCCATGATGTCCTTGACATGTGGTACCAATGCCTCATCATATGGTTGTTTTTCCTTAATCAACTACGACAAAGACGATTTCACTTGCAACTCCACCAACAAACCTTCGATACGAGGTCAAACTCAACCTCGCAAACAAGGCCCTCAACTCCACGGCAGTTTTTCTACTCAAAGCATCAACCACAACATTAGCTTTGCCTGGCTGGTACTCAATGGTCAATTCATAATCCTTCAACAGCTCCAACCATCTACGTTGCCTGAGATTCAATTCCTTTTGCAACATCAACTATTTTAGACTCTTATGATCAGTGTATACAATACACTTTTCACCATAGAGATAATGTCTCCAAATTTTCAATGCAAGCACTATCGCAGCTAGCTCAGGATCATGCGTAGGGTAGTTGCGTTCGTGCACTTTTAACTGCCTCGATGCATAACCATAAATTTTCCCTCATGTATCAACACATACCCCAATCCAACGTAGGATGCATCGCTATACACCACAAACTCCTTCCTTACTCAGGTTGAATCAAAATTGGAGCTTGGGTCAAAGCTTCCTTTAACTTTTCAAAAGCCTGTTGTCTAGCTTCTGTCTATTTGAACCGCATATCCTTTTGCAACAGCTTGGTCAACAGAGTAGCAACTCACAAAAAGTCATCCACAAAATGACGTTAATAACCCGCCAAACCTAGAAAACTATAGACTTCCGTCACTGGCTTTGGTTGCTTCCAATTCACAACCGCATCAACCTTCTTAGGATCAACCCAGATACCTTCAGCTGACACCACATGACCAAGAAAAACCACTTCCCTAATCTAAAAATCACACTTACTCAACTTGGCATAGAGCTGATTATCCAACAAGGCCTGCAACACAATCCGCAAGTGTCGATCATGATCCTCCTCGGTACGAGAGTACACAAGAATATTATCATTGAACACTACAACGAATTGATCTAAGAATTCATGGAACACCCGATTCATCATATCCATGAATGTTGCAGGCCCATTTGTCAGCCCAAACGACATTACCAAGAACTCATAATGTCCATACCTCGTATGGAAAGCAATCTTCAAAACATCTTTATCCTTAACCTTCAACAGATAGTATCTGGATCTCAAATAGATCCTGGAAAACACCGTAGCACCCCAAAATTAATTAAACAAATCATCAATTTGCGGCATGGGATATTTATTCTTAATCGTTAACTTGTTCAGTTGCCGATAGTCTATACACATCCTTAACGTGCCTTTCTTTTTTTACAAACAACACCGGTGCTCCTACGGTGAAACACTAGGCCAGATAAATCCATGATCCAACAACTCCTAGAGTTGCGTCTTCAACTCCTTCAGCTCCTTGGGTGCCATACGATATGGTGTAATCGACACCAAGCCGAATCAGTATATGTTTCGATGCAAAACTCTATCTTCCTGTCTGGTGGCAAACTAGGTAACTTTTCTGGAAACACACCTAGAAAGTCATAAACAGTACGGATATCCTTATTCCACACTTCTTCTACATTCAAATTCATAACATAAGATAAATACCCCTGGCATTCAAAATCATGCAACTTATGCGCTTCCACGGCCGAAACCATATTGGATAAAAACTTTACACTTTCACCCACAGCTACTACCTTATAATCATCAACAAGCTTCAACGAAACCCGCTTGGTCTCAAAATCACCACAGCTTGATGCTCAGACAACCAGTCCATACCCAAGATCACGTTAAATCCATGGAACAGTAGCTTCATCAGATTAGCCGCAAACACGTGACCCTGAACCATCAGATGACATCTTTGATACAGCTTTCTCATAATAATCGTTTCTCTAAAAGAACTCGTCACTTGCATACCAACATCAAGCATTTATATCGGTATACCAAGAAAATGTGCATGCTCGTGCAATACATGTGAATGCGTAGAACCAGAATCTGTCAAAGATAACAATGACATAGACTATAAGGTAAAGGTACCTGCTATCACATCCGTGTTATTCCTTCTTTCGCGGAGAGCATAGATCCTCACTGGTCCATCATCCTTCAATCAAACTGCCACGTGTGTGCTACAATCCTTTGTCCCTCCTCACTCCGTTGAAAGGTACCTCAGCCGCGCCCACGGCCCTTTGGTGGTGCAACAATAGGTGCAGGTGCCTGTCTACCTCTAACAAGCAAAGGACAATCTCATCTCATGTGATCTACCGACCCAAAAATCCAGCAAGAGTTTGAATCCACAACTATAGGAGCTTGTCCCTCTCTGGCCAACCATAAGCAATCTCGCCTCAAATGATCTCTCGGACCACAGACCCAACAAACATTATGCACTGACCGAACCTGAGTACCCTATCCATGGGATCCTCGTCCTGCACCATCTCCACCACGTCTTACATCTGGCCAAAACCTCATGTCATGGTGCCTCTTTGACTGGACACTTTCAGAACTAAAATCTACAACTCTCTTCTCTGAGCTAGAACCTCTAGAGCGACAAGATAAACCCAAACTCTACTCAATATCCTCCTCCCGTGTAACCAACACGTCGAAATCAATGTAATTAGTGGCCAGTATATAAGTCTTGACATCCTGCACCAACCCATATCGGAAGTGATCACAGTGGTGCCTCTCATATAGCACCAACTCAGGTGCATACTAACTCAGCCTCACGAACTGTACCTCATACTCGGATACTGTCATACTACCCTGAACCAAGGCCATAAACTCATGTTTCTTATCATCCAAGTATCTTACTCCCATATACTTTTTCTTGAAGACAGCTTGGAAGAATTTCTATGTCACATCACCGGGTTTCATGCCTGTGATTATAGTTATCCACCAACTATACGCATCCCCCTGCAATAGGGACATAGCATATCCCATGTTACGGTCATCGCTACAACCCATCTGAACCAAGATACACTATGTACTAGCCATCAACTCCTCAGATGCCTCGAGTGCTAACCCTCTAAACTCAACTCCTCCAAGACTGCGTAAATGCTCCAATGGCAACCCCAAATTAGTAGCAATAGGTGGTGGAGCAAGCACATGGACTCCAGCCGTCATAGCCTGGAATGCTCCCGTCATCGCCTGAACCAAAGGCGTCATATTTCCAAGCACAGGACCAGGTGGTTCAGGTGGTACTTGTTCCACTCCCTCAAGAGGATTAGGTAGAGGAGGTGGCAAATCCTCAGGGTGTACAATCTCGCCCTCTAGTCCCTACCCTCCGACAGTAGCATTTCTGCTAGATCGTAATTCTCTCCTCGCTTGCCGATGCGACAACCACGCCTCCAAAGCTTCCGAAACCAATGTTCAAGCTTGAGGACCAATTTCCCCTGCTTTATCCACATAAAAATAGAGGTACATTGCCTCAAAATGCAATCAATATGATAGCAACACAAGTCCTTTACATCCTTTAACTGATTCTACTCCACTACACCCAAAATTAACAACAAACCTATACCAAACTTAACCCAGCCACAACCTAACGTTTCAACACATCAATTAACATCTAAAAACACATCTCTAACATCCTTATATCTCCAACATTCAATAAACCTCCACAACTCCTCAAAAACAATAACTAGCAACCTAAAAAATTAGAGATTCGCATAGTTTCAGGATTCCAATGTTAAAACCCACTCATTAACATTACTTAACATCAAAATCATGATTAAAATCAATGAAGAACTCATCAAAATAGAGTCTATACAAAAATCCTTTAATTAAACCAATTAAACCACCATTTAATCAATTTTCCACAATTAAATCATCAAATCAAGTTAGAAAAAATATGTAAAGGATCAATAACTTGGGAATTTCAATAAAGAACCTTGTATTAGAGGAGAAGAACGAACCTCACCTCTAATGGCTGCTTTTCCCCTTAATTAGATGTACTTTAAAGCTAAAACAATGAGAAATCAAGTTTATTTTGTTAGAAAACAATAATAATCTCAATTGAAATCAAAAGATTGATTAAAAAAAGATTTTACCTGAATATTGTGAAGAAAGAAAAAGTGTTTGGCTAGAGAGAAAATCATTTTTTGAAAAGTTAGTTACATAGATTTTTATTTCTAAGTTTTTAATTAATCAATTATTTCTCCAACCATTTATATTATTCTAAAACAATTAAAAAATAGCTAATTAAGGGGAAAAGTCTGATATTAGATGTCGCGACAATTTTTGAAATCGGTGTATAAAAATAGCCTGACAATTGATCTTTTGGAAAATTAGGGTTTTTTGGCAATTTTTAATTTAATCTTGAAAACTTAGGGTTTTTCGTATTAAATCAAATTTTCCTTTATTTATCCTTAAAAAAATATTTTGGAGTCGCCACTGATCACTTCGAGGTAGACCCGACACTGAAAAAACAAACCAGAGATTCTATCTTCAAAATTGGGTTCGGGAGTCGGTTACGTGTAGGGAAGGGTTAGCACCCCTACGAACGCCCGTTATCGGTACCTTTAATTTTACGTGGCATTTTGGCATTTTGAATAATTATTTGAATTTTACGTGTAGGAAATTCATTTTGTTCGAATATGAGATTAAAAGCGCCCCGTTAGGTGGCACCCTATTCATATTTAAAAATGAATTTCCAGCATAAAAGGTTTTTTATGAATGTCCATTTATTGTCTTGTTGATTTTAAGTACTAATCCTAAAAAGGCTCTAATCAATTAGTTGTTTAAAGCTATGAATATTAATTAATTTAATGGCTTTTATGAGAAAATGCCAATTTCTTGAACACCTTCCATATATTTAAAGCCCTTAAATTAATCATATTCCTAATTAATTAATCCTTTTAATTAATTAAAGTTCTAGTCCTAATCTGGGCTCTAACAATTTATTAAATCAATATTTTAGGTGAAAATGTATATTAAATGTTCACCTTTAGAACCAATGTTGAGATAACACTCCATTGTAAACAATGGAACACCATCCAAATTTGAGACCCAAAGGTTCAATTTAATATACATTTAATTATCTACAATGTATTCTAATTAATTGTTTAATTTTAATTAATTGACATATATATCATGCTATAAACCATTTGTGATCATAAAATTCGTCACAATATTTAAATCAGTAAAATAAAGTATCATGCCAAAATCATATTTTGTTGTTTATAGAAATTCTTTACCTTTTTGGGCGACTTATCACAAGTCTCCCTTTAGTATGTTAATAAACATACATTTAAAAACATGTATGCACTCACCTTATCCTTGCAATGTGGTTGCCTTCACTATTCGATTTTCACTCTCAAAATTTTTCTTTTCTGCTGGACCAACCTTGGCTTTTATCGCAATCTTGAATCTAACTTTAAACCTTCCAAATCAAGCTTGAAAAATAATGTTATCTTCTTCCTTTTTGTTCTTCTCTACTCACGGCATGTTGGAAGTTTAATGAACAATTTTTTTTTCATTTTTCTTCTTATTTTGTCACTTGTAAAATTTAAATGAATATTAAATTCATTTAAATGGTGAAATTACTAATTTAACCTTTATATCCAATGGCTAATTTAATCGTATAAAAAATAAAGGGTCAAGATTTAATCCATGTAGATTTCATCTTCCAAAAATGCCCTCAATATTTCATAAATATTTCAAAATTACCATCCTTGCCAATTGACCAATTTGCCTTCCAACTAGTCTTTATTTACTAGTTTATTTCAAAATTGTCATTCTGTAAAATTCTAACTAAATCTAGTTAGAATCAAACCAAATGCAATAAAATATTCATAAAATAATATTTTATGAATTTTTCCATGTCTTTTGGATCAGTCTCCAAAATTTTCATTCGATCCAATATATCGATAAATAATCCTTTACACATAAATAAACTGTAGGATTCATCTTGAATCAAACTAAAAATATTTCCAACAATTGGAAATGACTTTTATAACCTTTCTCTATCATATGGAAAAATTTCATAATTTTCCAGTTCGACCCGCGTATCCGAATTCCACTTAAACTTTAACTACGATTTTCTCAATAATCAGAATATCCGATCGAACCAATACTTCCACATTCGATTCACATCCTTAGATTCTCTATTTATTTATGAGATAAAAACTCCTAACTTTTAAGTAATTACAACTTTGGTCCTTCAACTTTTTATATTTCAAATTGTACCATACAAGTTTTGAAAACTTATCATTTTGGTCACTAAACTTTAACCATGAATTCCATTCCAATTTTCCTTGGATTTTAACCAAATTTTGCGAGTATCCTATTTTACTCGCTCTCTATCACATGACACCTTAAAACCTCAAAAATTTATTTTCTACAATCCATAATTGAGAAGATCCTAACTTTTGCATTTTTGTCATTTTAATCACTAAGTAAGCTTTTAAGCAATTATCTTATCACTAAATGACCCTTAAACAGTACTGTAAATCTTGGGGTATTACAATTCTCCCCCTTAAGAAAATTCGTCCTCAAATTTTCAAGATGTACTTGTTTCGAATAAATGTGGGTACTGCTTTTTCCATTATATCCTTAGCTTCCTATGATCCATCAAACTCAATCATGCAAGCCCTTAACATATCTTCTAGTATTCGAATTGCTCTTTCAGTAATCGAACTATTTCCTTTATATATAGTTCAACATACTTGCTTATCTGATAATCCACTATAACTGGTATAAAGTGAGCAGATTTTGTTAACCTATCCACTATTACCCAGATATATTCTTTCTTGTTGGGTCAATGATAATCTTGTCACAAAGTCCATAGTAACTCTGTCCCACTTTCATTACAGAACATAAATAGGTTGTAACTTTTCGAACGACACTTAGTGTTCAGCTTTTACATGTTGGCAAGTCAAACACTTGGTAACAAACTCCGATACCATTCTCTTCATACCAGGCCACCTGTATCGATTTTTCAAATCTTAATACACTTTATTTCTCCTGGAATGCAAAGTCAAGGGATTGTAGTGTACTTCAGAAAGCAAATCTCGCTTTAACTCATCATTTTCAAAAATATACGCTCTATTTTTGTAGTAGAGATATTCATCGGTTTTAATCTCAAAATCTTTAATTTCACCCGACTCCACTTATTTAATCTTTGCTATACACTTCTTATTTTGTGGTTGACTCTTTTTTTAATTTGACTTAGCAATTATGATCTTAATTGCAGTTCCACTAATAACGAATCGTCTGATCTCCTTTTTAACTGTGCATTTTAAAGTTCGTAATATAGAAACTGTCTTCTGACTTAAGGCATGGGCTACAACATTTGCTCAGCCTAGATGATAATCGATGGCCAGATCATAATCCTTTATTAGTTCCAACCACCTTCGTTGTCGTAAATTTAACCCTTTTTATGTCATCAAATAATTTAAACTCTTATGACCAGTATAAACGTGATAACATTCACCATAAAGATAATGTCGCCACACTTTTAAAAAAAACTATAACTGTCAGCTTTAAATCACGAGCCAGGTAATTTCTTTCATGCAGTTTTAATTGTCGGGAAGCATAAGCAAATCACCTTTCTGTCTTGCATTAATACGCATCCCAATCCATTTTGAGATGCATCACTGTACAAAGTAAACTCCTTTCCCGATTCGGGCTGTACTAAAGTTAGAGCTTCTGTCAAAATTTTCTTTAACTGATCAAAACTTTCTTGACACTTTTCAGTCCAAACAAATGGAACACCTTGTTCAACTATCGATAATCAATAAACAGTCGTAGCAAACCATCTTTCTTTTTGACAAATAACACCAGAGCCCCCATGGTGATGTACTAGGACGTATAAATCCTTTATCTAATAACTCTTGCAACTATGATTTTAATTCCCTCAATTCTGCAGGTGCCATTATATATGGATTCATGGATACTAGTTTAGTACCAGGAACAACCTCAATCCCAAATTGTACTTCTCTCTCTGGAGGTAATCCTTGTAATTCTTTCGAAAATACCTCAGGAAAATCTCGAACTGTCAGAATCACATTGAGGTCATTATTAATCTTCTTAGTATCCACTACATGGGCTAGAAAAGCCTTATAAACTCGCTCTAATAGTTTCTTGGCTTTAAAAGATGAGATCACATTCTTTACACATTGAGACCCTTCGTCCAATACTATAATTTTAGAGCCATCTGTAGTTTTTAGAATTAATTGATGTTGGCGACATCTTACTATAGCATCATAGGCATGAAGCCAATCCATGCCCAAAATAATCTCAAGATCACTAAATGGCATCTCCAACAAGTCAGCTGAGAATTCAATTCCCTGAACTTTAAGCGGACATTTGCTACTTACTTTAGTTACTCAAGCACTTTGGCCTAGGGGGTTATGGCTATCACATCACTCTGAGTTAGTTCTAAAGAAATTCCTCTTTCCCTAACTAACTTCGAACTAACATATGAATGTGTAGACCCAATATCTATCAAAACAATTACAGGTTGACCACAGAGTTGAAAAGTGCCTGTAACAATGTCGGGTTCTTCTCTGTCATCTTTGTCGTCCTACGTACGGATGTGATATATCCTTGCTGAAGCTCTATCTTCTCGACCCACCAAAGCTTTAGTATCCTTTTGAGAAACCACTCTGGATGATCCTGCGGACCCACAAACTTTGCCTCTTTGCATCCCAACAGATCTTTCAGTCTAAATCGATCTGTCACCTCGATTTGGACAATCACGCATAAAATGTCTAGTTTCACCACAACAAAAATAGGCTTTTGTGATCATCCAACACTCTCCACGATGAATTCGATTACAATATTTACATCGAGGAGGCCCTTATTTATTTCCAGAGCATTTCACTGATATCGAAGTGTTTTTGTATTTTCCAGCTTGACTTGATTGTCCTCGAGGTGATGAAAATCTGGATCTCCCTTGCTGCGAATATCCTTTGTCCCACTTAGATGATCGCGAAGCAAATGATGTTTTAGCACTCCTTTTAAGACTCTGTGATTCTTTTTTAGCCTTCTCTCGGACAATCTCCATTGTTTTAGCTCTATTAACTGCTTCTTCTAAGTCTATGAGAATAATTGCCACCATCACCTCTTGATATCTGGCATCTAATCCACTTATAAAGCTGTCAATGATGGCTCTCTCATCCGGTAGCAATTCAAAGGCAAACCTACACAATCTATTAAACTCACACTCATATTCATATACTGAGCGATCTCACTGTTTAAGATCCAGGAACCGTCGTCTCATCTCCCGTATAAAAGCATTACCAATATATTTCCTCCTAAACTCACGGAGAAAAAATTGCCAATTCACTTCTTCTCGTACACGAGCAGTGACATTATTCCACCATACCAGTGCTTGCTCTCTCAATAGGGAAACAACTCCTTCCAGCTTTCCCCGACCATCACAATCGATCCGAGTCAACATTGTCTGTATGTCATTCAGCCAAAAATTAGCTGACATTGGATCTCCATCAATGTCACCTCAAAAATTGGGAGCATGCAACTTCTTTAGCTCTTTAGGAATGGAAACTCAAGGAGGTCTATTAATTATTGCATCCAGAGCTTGCAGAAATGTACCCCGGTCTTGCATCGGCATTTCCTGTGCAGGTGCACCAGCCTCTTGCTATACAGGTTGTTGTACTTCCTCCCCAACTTCTGGAGCATTCTCAGGCTCCACTTGTTGAGCATCATGTCGGGATCCGATTCCCTCCGACATCTGTACTCATAACATACCCTTAAACTAATAAGCAATTGTATCGATCAAACAAATATCATTTTCAAGTAAATACGACATCCTAGTGGCATGTACACACTTTAACACTTTTATCAAGTTCAAATTAACTCCAGAACTGGCTAAACCTATAGCTCTGATACCAATAAATATAACACCCCTTCCTATGACCGCACACTGATCACGAAGTCGGAAATATCACAACTTTTTAAAAATAGTCTTTTAATCCAAAAATCGGGGTAATTTAAAATTTTTAAGACAAATTCCCCAGTGGTCACCCATCTTAAAATTTTCAAAATTCAAGCACGCTTAACTTTATCTAATTTGAAAATAAAATAATAATTTAATACCCGATAGTAAAACTTTTTACGTAAATAATATAATCAGTAACTAATAATAATAAGCAGTAACTAAGTTTAACATCTATGAACTATTACATACCCGATTGAAGTATTTTAACAAAAAGGCAGGTTTAGCTAGTACATGTCACTGTTAAACACAAAAACATGGGTGTCATAAGTACTAAAATAATCTGTCGATTTGTATCTCCCAAAAGAGAAGGTGATGCAAAAGCTCTGCTCCTACTTTCATTTACCTACGTGTATGACAATAATACACGCTGAGTATAACTCAGTGAGGCATAAAATGAGTAACATGTAAAATACTTTATAATGCATGATACTTTTCAAAAGCATGATAGTCTTTAAATCATATAATTTGTAATGCAGGAATATCTATGCTAGAAAACATACTGTGATCATTATGTACTATATAAAAGTATATAATCATTCTGTGAAATCATATAGCCCAAGGTAAATATTAAGTGACTAATATACGAGTCGTGTACATTTTAGTACTATCATTTCTATCGACACAATGAAGTATCAGGAACATATCAACACAATAAGGTGTTGCGATCATATCAACACAATGAAGTGTTGCAAACTATTGACGTCGCATACTGTCGACACAATGAAGTGTCAGATACAGTGTGGCTCTTATGGTATACCACTATATTGTCCAACTCAATACTATACTACCAAGGACAACTTTAAAAATCAATTCCTGCAAAATGGAAAGCAACCCATATACAATTCATATCATGTAAAACATATCATATTAGAGCAGTCATACTTCAATATGTTCTATGTAATACATGGTATAAATGCCATTTAAAAACTATATAAAATAGCTTGTCATATATATCATGCTATAAACCATTTGTGATCATAAAATATACCACAATCTTTAAATCAGTAAAATAAAGTATCATGCCAAAAACATATTTTGCTGTTTACAAAAAATATTTACCTTTTTGAGTGACTTATCGCAAGTCTCCCATTAGTATGTTAATAAACATACATTTAAAAACATGTATGCACTCACCTTAGCCTTGCAATGTGGTTGCCTTCACTATTCGATTATCACTCTCAAACTTTTTTTTTCTGCTGGACCAACCTTGGTTTATATCGGAATCTTGAATCTAACTTTAAACCTTCCAAATCAAGCTTGAAAAATAACATTTTCTTCTTCCTTTTTGATCTTCTGTACTCACGACATGTTGGAAGTTTAATGAACAAATTTTTGTTCATTTTTCTTCTTATTTTGCCACTTGTAAAATTTAAATGAATATTAAATTCATTTAAATGGTGAAATTACCAATTTAACCTTTATATCCAATGGCTAATTTAATCCTATCAAAAATCAAGGGTCAAGATTAAATCCATGTAGAATTCATCTTCCAAAAATGCCCTCAATATTTCATAAATATTTCAAAATTGCCATCCTTGCCAATTGACCAATTTTCCCTCCAACTAGTTTTTATTTATCAGTTTATTTCAAAATTGCCATTTTGTAAAATTCTAAATAAATCTAGTTAGAATCCAAACAAATACAATAAAATATTCATAAAATAATATTTTATGAATTTTTCCATGTCTTTTGGATCACTCTCCAAAATTTCCATTCGATCTAGTATACCGTTAAATAATCCTTTACTCATAAATAAACTGTAGGATTCATCTTGAATCAAACTAAAAATATTTCCAACACTTGGAAATGAATTTTATAACCTTTCTCTATCATATGGAAAATTTTCATAATTTTCCAGTTCGATCCGGGTATCCGAATTCCACTTAAACTTTAACTGCGATTTTCCCAATAATCGAAATATCAGATCGAACCAATACTTCCACATTCGATTCACATCCTTAGATTCTCTATTTATTTATGAGATAAAAACTCCTAACTTTTTGTAATTACAACTTTGGTCCTTCAACTTTTCATATTTCAACTTGTACCATACAAGTTTTGAAAACTTATCATTTTGGTCACTAAACTTTAACCTTGAATTCCCATTCCAATTTTCCTTGGATTTTAACCAAATTTAGCGAGTATCCTATTTTACTCTCTCTCTATCACATGACACCTTAAAACCTCAAAAATTTCTTTTCTATAATCCATAATTGAGAAAATCCTAACTTTTGCATTTTTGTCATTTTAATCACTAAGTAAGCTTTTAAGCAATTATCTTAGCACTAAATGACCCTTAAACAATACTGTAAATATTGGGGTATTACAAGACCTACTTACATGTTGTAAAACTCATTTAGTTTTACACTAATCCATGACCATTGGATGAGTAGAATGAATGAATGAGATTAAAAGTTGAAAATAAGGATGTTTTTAAGGAGAAAAAACATGAGTGCTTAATCTCATCCTCCAATTCCACTCATTTAGTGTTTAATCCCATATATATAGGAAGAGTCTACCATGCTCGACGAACACCGCTGAACATTACTAACACTGAACATAGTTGAACACTATTAAATTGATTAATAAAGATTAAAAATCTCAATGACTCAACATATAATTATAAATTATTTAAAATAAAATTTTAATTAAATTATTTTTCATATATATTATATTTTTAATTTTTTTAAAATAATTGGATCAAATACCAACCTTAGTCAATTTAAAAAATAAAACATTAAAGCCAAAACCACAAACCACAAACCATAAACACAAAACCCTAAACACAAAACCCTAAACTATAAACCATAAGCCTTAAACTCTAAACCTTAAACTCGAAACTCGAAACTATAAACCATAAATTATAAACCTTAAACCTAAACCCTAAGCATGTTTGCCTTAGTTGTTTGCGTGTTCTGCATCAACTTGCTGCCAGTACAGTATGTGCTGAAGCCATGGCAGCCACTAGTTTTGGAACAACGCAGTTGTTCCCCTTCTAATGAAAGTTATTGGATGGCAAGATGGAAGCATTCTAGCTCTAGAGGAATTAAATCATGTGGTGGGTGCTGAAAATCGAGCTAGGGATGCACTTGTTGCTTAAGGACTTAAGGTTGGTCTTCTCAAAGTACTTCTGAGACTCCTCGACTGGAGAGTCAGGAGAAAGAATGGACTTTGCTCTCAGATAAAATGGAAAGAATCAGAAGCCTCCATCGGCAGGTTTAGGGTTTTGTATTTAGGGTTTAGGATTTTGGGTTTAGTGTTTTTATTTTTTAAATTCATTAAAATTGGTATTTGATCCAATTATTTTAAAATATAAAAATAAAATATATATGGAAAATAATTTAATTAAAATTTTATTTTAAATAATTTATAATTATATGTTGAGTCATTGAGATTTTTAATCTTTATTAATCAATTTAATGGTGTTCAGCGATGTTCAATATTAGTGGTGTTCAGCAGTGTTCGTCGAGCGTGCTAGAATTTTCCATATATATATATTTATATATATGGAATGAGATCCACTTACATGGTATAAAACTCATTTAGTTTTACACTAATCCATGGTCATTGGATGAGTGAAATGGATGGATGAGATTAGAAGTAGGATATGTGAAGATTATCACTTGGAAAAAAAAGTAACGAGTTAATCTCATCAATCCATTTCACCCATCCAATGACCATGAATTAGTGTAAAACTAATTAAGTTTTACATAGTGTAACTGGATCCCATTAGTTTTAAACTAATTCATGTCCATTGGATGAGTGAAATGGATGGATGAGATTAGAAGTAGGATATGTGAAGATTATCACTTGGAAAAAGTAAGAAGTTAATCTCATCCATCCATTTCACCCATCCAACGGTCATGAATTACCATGAATTAGTGTAAAACTAATTAAGTTTTACATAGTGTAACTGGATCCCATTAGTTTTAAACTAATTCATGTCCATTGGATGAGTGAAATGGATGGATGAGATTAGAAGTAGGATATGTGAAGATTATCACTTGGAAAAAGTAAGAAGTTAATCTCATCCATCCATTTCACCCATCCAACGGTCATGAATTAGTGTAGAACTAATTAAATTTTACATAGTGTAAGTAGATCCTAATCCTATATATATATATATATATATATATATATATATATAAAGTTAATATGAGATTAGTATTAAAATCACGAATAAATTGTGGTTAAATGTATGATTTTTTTACGCGAATTTTGATTTTGTATATTTGTTTACATTAAGTTTGATTTCATTCAATTTTTACAAATGTTTAGAATTGTCATTGTAATAACATCATTTCGCGTATAAATGTTGTGCACACCAATGATTATATTTATCTAATATTAAAATAAATGAATGTATTTATTTTTTTAGGATGTGTCTAATTGATTCAAAAGTAATGTTTCATTATACAGTTGGACAAAAATCTAAATTTATGTGTATAATCACACCAAATCAAAGATTCATGTGCATGATTACATCAAATCAAAGTTTGTATGTTACATTACATATAATTGAAACAATGTCAAGAGTTCGAATCATGATGTTGTGAAATAGAGCAATTAGGTTAGAATGATAATTCTCATAATAAACTTCTGCAGTACTCAATCTAAATTAATCAATCAATAAACTAAATATTAATAATTATAAAAAATAACATTAATATTCATCCCTTCTAAATAATTTACTCGTGATTCAATCAACTGAAATGTATTTGAAGTTATTTTTAATCAAATTTGTTCAGTTTAACACAATATTATATAACTCAAAAGATAAGCAAAGCCATGGTATCATAAAATCATATGGCATAATAATAATTATAGTCTGGAAAATTGGCTTGCACATCGCTCAAACAAACCCAATTTTAGCTTTCCTCCTACTTATTTGACACTGATTTCTTTATTTCTTTTCTTTTATTTATTTACCTTTACCTAATCTATTTTGGGTCGTCATGCACATATAAATAGCCAAATGCAGCAGCTTTAAGCACACTCATTGTCATGTAGTGGACCTCTTTTCTTCTCTTGAAAAAAGAAAATGAATTATTCCTTGTAGATTTGCTGAGTCGGAGCAGTTATATGATGCATGAACTACTTTCTATCGCACCGAAAAGATTGGTGAAGACACGGGTAGTTTTAGACATGTATAATAGGTGCGATCGCACATGGCTTCAAAAAAAGAGAGACTCAAAATTAATTATGTTAAATGCTTATAAGAGAAAAATAAAAGATTATTTATGGATTAATGGCAAAACATGAGGAAAAAAAAGAATTATACTTCATAGATTTTGAGTTATATTATACTCATTTTTATTTAAAAGTCGATTTACTATGCACATAATAAGTCAATAAATATTTTTTAAAAAATTGAGAGTCTTATTTTAATATATTGCAGATGACCCCTTAAATCTTTGAACTGTCTCTGCCGAAGGATTGCTTTGGAGGCGGGGCAGAGCAAAACGCTCAGCAGCTTGTGCCATAGCATGGTACCAAAGATGAAGAACCAAGGTCATTTTGGTTTAGTAAACAAAACTTTGGACTTAAGATTGGTGACCAATTATTGGCCAAGAGCCACTCATCCTGTAACGACCCAATCTCGGGTTTGTGATATGGGTTTTGGATATGTATTTGAGTATTTTAATATTTAAGTTTTTGATTGGGAGAATCAAATTTGGAAACTCAATTAAATAAATTCTTGGATTGATTCAAATAAAGATTTTAAGTTCGAGTCTAAAGTGAGAGCAAGGAGAAAGACATGTAGTTAATTATGTTTGGGCCCATTATATTGGGAGAGAAGGTGTTTGAATTTTAAATAGAGGAGAGGATACGAGAAAAAGTAAAAAAATTGATGGAGAGAGAAAGAAAAGGAAAAGAGAGAAAAAGTTTGAATGAGTTTTGAAACTCCAATCTATCGAGATTCAGTTGTCTGTTGTCGACATCCCCATCGCTATTGTGTTCATCTTGTTGAGATGAGTCCATTGGTACCAGCGGCGTCACCACCGAAGCTGCCGTTTAAGGGGGCGAGAGAGAAGAAGTTTTGGGTTATTGTGTTTAGATAGTTCGAGTGCTCGAAACGAGAAGCCGAGGTCACCATCGTTCCATCAACATCGAGAAAGTAAAAAAGGAGCTTTACAGTAGCCGTACGCACCGCTGCACACGCGTGGCGACGCCCGACTTAGAAAAGGCAGTTGTATCTAGCTATTGGGCCATTGGGTTAGCCGTTGGGCCAACTGTTGGTGCTGGCCTGCTAAGCCGAGAGGCAGGCCCAGTGAGTCGGCCTACCAACCGTATAACACCCTTAAAATCGGCTTAGTAGAAAACTGAATTCTGGTGACCGGAAAATTTCGATTCCGATAAGATATTATGAATTCCAAGACATGATCTTGTAGTTGAATTATCAAGATTTGAGTTCGAATCATGTTCAAGTATTGATTAAGGATTAAATTAAATAGGTTAAATGACTAAATTGCAAGAATTGTAAGGTGAGGTGCTTAAGTTAGAAGATTAGAGCGTAGGGTGATTAACCATATAATTAACCCACATAGGGGTTAGTCACCCCACACATGGCATGAAGGAAGGAAATTTCTTCATCTTTGGGTATGTTAGAATCATTGTAATTAATTAATATGAAAGAAAGAATAGAAGTTAGGAAACTTACCCGGTGAAGCAAAACCACAAGCAAGCACCTCCCCATCTTCCTCCTTCTATGAACAAGCAAGCACCTCTATTGTTGGGAGTTAATAGCTTGATTTTGTTCCCTTTGGATAGCTAACCATTTCGATCCTATATATATATATATATATTAAGGTAAGCCCATGTTTTAAATTCCATTTTCCATGGTTAATTACATGGAAATTGATTCAGGAAAGACATGTTTAGACCCTAACAATAATCTAAGCTCCTAAGGTATATTTGAACAAGGTTTAAGAATAGGGAATAAAAATTCCATGATCTTTAGGTAGAATTACTAGCTTCATATTATGATTGGAATTCTATCAATTTTGATGAATTCATATTTTATTATGCTAGAACAATTCAGTGGTGGTGAAAAATCACCAAACTCCTACAAGCAAGCACAAGCCCCTAATAAGGAAGTTGTCATCCGGGAGCCGAAATAGCTTTGGATTGTCTAGTGAGTGTAGTTCATGTCTCGGGTAAGGCTAGGTGCCATCCCGATTGCATTTATATGATTTCCATGAATTTACATTGTTTCTTTGTCAAGGCTCCTATAGAGTGAGGCTAAGGAAAATGCTTATGGTAAGCTTGGTAAGCTTATATGCATTACATGAATTGAGCATGAACATGACATGAATGAAAATGCATGATTTGGTGATATATGTGACATGAACATGAACTATGATTATCCATGAAATATGAATTATGATATGAAAGCTATTAAGTATGTTACAAGGGAGCTAAGGCTCTATTATGATACAAGAACTGCCTTAGGTTTCATGAAAAGATGAAAATTATGATATTATGGACTCATTGGACACAAGTGTACTTTGGATACAATTGGCATACTATAGAATTCATTGAGCTCATGTATAGTGGACTACGGTCCTTGGGTTACGAACCTTATGTGGCGAGGCGGAGGGATGTATGTGTTTTGGTCTTTGGCGAGGCAGAGGGATTGAGCATTCATGGACTTGGCGAGGTCGGTTGGGAATTTGCGTATCCAATGGTTACTATGATCCAAGGCAAATTGAATAATTGAACCATTTACTCATGAATTATGCAAGCAAGAATTTATATGATTATGTTATGAAATATGAATCAAGCAAGCATGTACTCACGTAGCCATATATTGAATCATGAACAAGCTTGTACTCTTAAGGTATACTATGATTTAGGAATGCATTTGAAGCATTGAATATATGTTATGTTGTTAACTACCCCTAACATGTTCATTCCATGCATTTTCAGGTTCTATAGTGCTCTAAAGGTCGATCATGCAAGGAAGGTTGCATGTAATATCCCAATTCTTGCTTAGTGACTAAAATATAATTTTTGAAAGTTTAGGGGTTAAAGTGTTAACTTGGAAAAAGTTCAGGGACCAAAGTGTAATTTTCAAAAGTTATGTAAGTTAACCCCGTAAATGAATAGTTTATCCCCAAGAGTGGTATTTATGCGTTATTGGATTTTTCATACGAGGCTTATGTTATTCGAATCTGGATTGAATAAAATTGTTAAGCGTGCTTAGACCAGAGTAGCCCAAGGATGGGTGACCTAATAGGAAGGTCCCATATTCAATATTTTGACTGATAAAAAGGATTCAGTTTGAGTTAATAGTATTCGTAATGGATTGTTAAGATAAGATTTCTAAGAGGAGATGTATCGGATAAAAATTCCCGATAATTACCGGTAGATCGAATTAAAATTTTAAAGACAGTTCCCAAAGATTATGGAAAATTCATAAAATATTATTTTATGAATATTTTATTAATGTTGGTGACATTCTAACTAGATTATGGAAAATTCATAAAATATTATTTTATGAATATTTTATTTTAAGAATATTTTATGAATATTTAGTTAGAATATGATGGAATGGTTATAAAGCTCAAAGAAAGAAAATTTGGAAATCGTATTGAATGAAGTTAGAATATTTGGATCGAATAAATATCATAAATTAAAATTTATGATATTTTGAGAAGGAGGCTGGTTAGAATGGAACTAATTTAGTTCAATTTTTATGGAATGGCAATTTTCAAGACTTGTTGTAAATGAAGTCTAGTTGGAGGGCAAATTGGTCATTTTCCATGGATGACATTTTTGAAATATTTTGGAACTTTGAGGGCAATTATGAAAGGTGAAAAACACATGGATTTAATCATGGCCATTGATTTTTGATGAGATGAATCATGACCATTTTAATAAAAGGGCAAGATGGTAATTTCACTAGTTAAATGAATTTAAAATTCATTTAACCTTTACACTTGGATTAAATAGGTAAAAGATGATAAAAAATCATCTCCATCTTCAGCTTGTTGTTTGAATGGCCAAGAGAAAAGAGGAGAAAATACAAAAAAATTTCCCAGTCCATTTTCAAGGCTTTTGATCAAGAATTAAAGCAAGGTTGTTTAAAGTAAAGTGATAAACTCTTCATTCTCTATATTTTGATAGTTAAATTTCATGGAATTATGAATTTTAAGTTAGGGTTTGAAGAGAGAAATTAGGGTTTCGTGAATTTTTATTAGAATTGATGTAGTAGATGACGAATTAAGCTTAGTTTTGATGGAAACAAGCTTGAAATCAAGTTAATTTAATGTTGGAAGATATAAACCCTAATCTTGAAATTTAGGGTTTTAATTAGGGTTATGGAATTGGTGATGAAATTGAAGTAATTGTGATTCAAGAAGCTTAATTTTGATGTTAGATTGAATAATTTTCCAAGATGAGATTATAGGGACCATTTCGAAAAGATTGAGAAAGTTAGGGGAAATTGTTGAAAATTTTATTTTTATATTGTAATGGATGAGTTATAATGAAAATGGTTTGAATTTGTGATTAGGGACCAAAATGAAAAAAATTGGAAGTTAGAGGACCAATTTGGTAATTTAAGAAAATTTAGGGATTGGTCTTGAATTTATGGAAAATTTATAGAATTGAAGATTCAAGCCTGTTATGGAAGTTAAAGAATTGATATGTCAAGAAAAGGAAATTTTGGGACCTTTTTGAAAATAAAAATTTAGTGAAGGACCAAATTGAATAAAGTTTAAAAGTTGAAGGAAAATTTCTATGGATGTTGGAAATAAATAAATGGTTTATTTGTACATGAATTTAATGTACAAAAGCAATTTAGTGACTAAATTTTCACTTTTATACAGTTGAAGGACTAAAAAAAGAAATAGTCCAAAATAAATAATTAATTATGGAATTGTTCAAAAATGGGTTTGAACAATTGTTTAATGTTCAAAATGGTCACAAAAGACCTAGGGACCATTTTGTCAATAATGTAAAATATTGGGGAATTTTTTAGAAAAATTTTATATTCAAATAGTTATGTTTAAGAATCAAGTTAGTAGTGTTAGATTTAAATCGAATGCGAGAATGGTAATGTATATGCTCAATTGGTCTTAACAGTTCGAAAGGAGATCGAAAGAGAACCAAGGATAAAAAGAAAAATAATAACCTCGAGTAAGCTTAGTGAGGCATGCTATTCCTAGCCCAGGTGAGTGCATTTACATGTTTTTAAAATGCAATTAGGAGAATTGCGAGTAGTCGACCATAAATTTAAAATAATATTGTATTTCTATATAATGGTATTATGTTGAAATATGGCATTTGTATTTCTCTATAATACATGCTATAATACTTTGCTCGACATTGCCAAATTGGTGAAACACAAGGTACGAATAATTGTCTGCATAAGTGATGATGCATTATGCATACATTAGATATGGAAATCGACAAGATTAAAAAGAAATTAAAGTTACATTGGTAATCACGGTACGTACATCTTAAATTATGATTGATGTCTGGTGGGCATGTACATGTATGTATGCGGGTTTTAAAGATGCAAACTGCTTTGTAAACTTAAGTTATAATGTGTTTACGAATATACGTTAATATGGACTTAGAATTTGGTTTTAATACAAACGATTATGATTTACGACATAGTTAAGTATAGTTTAACCCTAATCGTGTAAAAATTTTAAAAATCAAGAAAGGGTCTAGGCAGGGTACATAGTTTTCTCCCTGAATTATATTTTTTTATTTCATTAACACATTTATAAATTTTCTAAAACAATTCAGGGTCGAAACTAGCTGCTATAGACAGAAGTAGTTTTCAATTTAAAATCGATGAAGGGTTAAACAACAAGACAAGGTTTGGTATAAAAAAAAATTATTCAAGTCATGTTTTCTTAATAATTCAGTAACATCTTTAGTGTATATTCAGTCTACGAATATACGTTAAGGGTGTTACATTTGTTGGTATAAGAGCCACATGTTTAGCCGATTCTGGAGGCTAAATCAAGTTAAGTACATGCCCCTAGGATGTCATGTTACTGATGTACTGCTGTGTAACTTGACTATGCTCCTCAATAATATGAATAAGTTTCAGTAAAAATAAATGAAGTTAAGTATTGATGGACTGCAATGAATGCTTAATTATAGGAAATGGAGGAAGAAGAATGTTTAAAGACGAGCATGTTGGTAATTAGTTAAAAGAGAAATGTGCAACGGTCATAAGTTTGAAACAATGTACTCGTACTGTTTATGAGTACGAGTTAGATTTTAATAGGCTGAGTTGGTACTCAATTAAATTGATACCGATTGAAAGGACTCAATGAGAATGGTTTATAAAGAAGCTACGTCCAAGGCCCAAAGAAAGACTTCTTTGGAAAAAAAATTAGTAAAGTGATTGTCAATAATTCTTTTGGACAATGTATAAGTAACTAGAATATGCAAGAAAAGTTCATTAGGAATTCAAGGAATTAAGTTCCAGCAGATTTAATGGAACTTCCATTCCATGAATTTGAAGTCATTCTTGGAATGGATTGACTATCTGCATATGATGCAGAGATGAAGTGTAAGAAGAAAAGGTCGCTATTTCAAGGATCCGATGGTTTGAAATAATCTTTGAGGGAAAGAACTAACTGTTTAGAGTCAGTAATTTCCGTAATAACATCTTAAAGGTTCTTATTCAATAGGTGTGAAACATGTTTAGGTTGTATGGAAGATACGTAAAAGTTACATAAAAAGTTTGAAGACATCCTGACTGTAAAGGAATTTCTTGATGTATTTCCGGATGAGTTATCAGGATTACCTCCGGATGGGGAAATACAATTTGGGATTGATGCCTATCTTGAAAATGAGCCGATATCACTAGTACTATTAGGATGACACCAATTGAGTTAAGGGATAATATCGATAAATATTCGATTAAATGTTCTTAAAGGCAATAATTGATATTAATTGATTAAATATGTTAGTAAACAAACCCTAATGACTTTCATAAGCTTTAAGGATCGAATAAAGCATTGTAAATTCGTAATTCAAGGAAATGGTACGAACTCATGAGTAAGGTATCATAACAAGCTCCAGCCGTACTGGTACGCGATTGGGGTTGTACCAGTACAGTTTGACCCATACTGATACTTGTAGAAATCTAGGATTTTCAGTAAGCAATATCAGTATTGATACGCATGTGAGTATCAGTACCCAAGGGTACCGTATCAATACTCGTGTTCGAGTACCAATACCAACTATACCAACTAAGCTAAAAGGCTCATAATGCAGTTAAAGATGGGAATTGACGTGTAAGATTATTATTTGATTAATGCCTTAATAAATGAGATATCTTGGATTAATAGAGATAATAAATGAGATCATTGGGATTAATGCCTTAATTATGTACTCTACATAATGTATTAACAACTTGGTAATATAAAATAAAATAAATGATATGTTGGCAATAAGCAATATTAGGGAGATCATTGGGATCACGTTGCTTGTATGCTCAGTAGGCATTTGTTTGGTTGAGTCAATAATTGATGGGATCCGAATACCCATAGAGCGTGTTGCAACACCATGGCTAGTGATGTCGAATGTACGTTCATAAGGTTGTGTGACATTGGGCCTCATTCAATGATTCTTAAGGAGAGATGCTGAGTTTGGGTGTATGTTTCCAAGGCTGTGTAACACCGGGCCTCACCTAGAGAGAGTGTATGTTCCCGTGGCTGTGTGACACCAAGCCACACTCAAAGTTTACATTCTCGAGGCTATGTGATATCGAGCCTCACTCAAGGTTTGTAGTGATGACATTGTGTGCTTGTGCTCGGATGATCTGGTGAGATACCGAGTATTGTTGGGCCTTGAGTGCCACGTTTGATGTTTGTATGTTGAGAGCATGTTTTTAGGCAACTAGTGGTAGTGCCATATGTTTATTTTATATCTCCTTATTGCTCATACTAGCTTGCATGCTTATGTTTATGATTAACAGGAAGTATAGTACAGTAGATGTGTACCACTAAAATTGTAAGCTCAGCGTTCGAAATTGTTATTTCCTTGTGTAGGTTAATAGATTGATCGAAAACTCGAAGAGCATAATCATTTAGGATTCCATCATGCGGTGATTGCATGAGTACGATACTTGAATTTAGTGGGTTGTGTATTCATAGGACCTTACGTGGTCGAGTATGTAACTCTTATTTTGGAATTGTATTGATCAAGTCAAATGTTCAAATATTTTAAGTTAAATTAAAGATCCTTTGTAATATTTTAATTATTTATCTATATTTTTAACTGTTGACTTTTAATATTTTTGGACATTATTTTATTTGGGCTAAACTAAGTTGGGAAATTTTGTGGTAACATATTGGGCTTAAGACCCAAATGTGACATATGGGTTAAGGGAGTTAGATTTAGCAGTATCAGAGCTTAGGTTTAGCCAATTCTAGGAAACCCTGGGGTGGTATAGGTGTTGTAGTAAGTTGTCTAGTGAATACAAGCCCTTAAATTAAGTTTGTACTCCTTAAGACTAGAATCCAGATGGTGCGTCCAATGTTGCAATGCTAAGATGGTTACAATCATGGTTGAGAGGGTCGATTTAAGTGCCCGCTCATGTGAGCGATTCTAGGGGTGAGGTCGCTTGAATTATTGAGATGCGAGTTAGTTGAATGATGCCGGAGACGAGGATATGTCCTCTTCCCGCCACTTGAAAGGTGCCTTTATTTTGTGTTGTAGTCATCCCGAAGCCTTTGAATACATTACAGAGATTTTGTAGTAGAGAATCCTTGTCATTGTACATAAATAATGTTTATGATGCAGGTATGGATAATTCGTTCTCAAAATCAATCAGTGGATGCACGTTGGTCGGAGGATTTTTTTCGCTTAAAAGGAGTCTCGTTGATACTTGAGAAATATCACTGCCCTTCTTAAGGGCATTTCTCAGAGATAATGGATTCAAGATCCGCTAGTTCGTTAGAGTGTGACCATAGTTAGACCTACATGTTTGATATAGTTACCTTTTTGAGAATTGTTGCACCTTGGAAATTGATTTGGTTAATCAAGCGTGACGCTGGCCTGTTCGAGAGTTGTGATCAAGGCTTTGAGACCTCGAGGGAACCAATTCTTTGGTAATAAGAATTAGGGATGGCAACGGGGCGGGGCAGGGCAGGGCGGATATTTGACTGCCCTGGCCTCGACCCGAGCAAAGAGGATTAAAACCCAACCTCAACCCGACCCAGATAATTTTAGTATTCCACCTACCCCGACCTAGAATTTAATCTTCATACTTGTACCCACCCCGCCCCACCCTGATTTACATCTCGAAGTCCTTAAAATTCAAATTCATCTAGCAAACCAAAAGTCAGATTTAGAACATCATGCAATCAAACAATAGTTTTGAATTTAGAAATCTGGAAAACATTAAAAATGGTTATAAACACCCAATTTATATACTAAGATAAATATGTTAAGACCACCAGATTTGCTAGAGATAAGCAATCGAAATTAGAGTTCGTAATTTATAAGAAAATTTTAAAAACCTTAATTTATAATAATTCCTACAAATGAAGTTATTGGTGGTTTTGGAGTTACAAAAATGAATCTAAATAAGAAGTAGCATAAAAATTTAACACTTCTTCCCTTGAAACTCTTCGAATAATAGAAGATTCATCTATAGAAATAAAAAACAAAAGTGTTGAAATCAAAAGTGAAGGAAGAGGAACAACGATGACAAACAAAAATGGAAAAAATGTGAAACTAGAAATTAGAAGGAAAAAATCAAAGTTGAAACTCATAAAATTGATAGAAAAGAAAGAAAGAGGAAGTGGGGGACCAGTAGGGAAAGCGGCACATACAAACAAAATGAAATTTTAAAAACCTAAATAAGTATATATATGGAGTGACATTTTCATAATTATGATAATATATTATTAAAATATATCGAGTCAGGTCAGTTCAGAGAATTCTAACCCTAAACTTGGCCCCGACCCAACCCCGACTATATCGCTCCCAAAACTCACCCCGCCCTAAACCTAAATTTTATTTAACAAAACCCGCCCCTATAGGGTTGGGTCAGATCAAAACACATCGGGTCCGATTTAAATTGCCATCCCTAATAAGAATGTTGAACAGTTGCCTTTTATCGTGATTTTTGTAGTGGTCATTTTGAGAATGGCGCAATAGGATTGTGAGACATGTTTGACCATTCGGTAGATGCCAATGTGTATAGTTTGACGCTCGGGAGCTTTTGGACTATCAGAGTAATTGTTTATGCTTCTTTGAGGAGTTTTCAAGACTACCTCCCCATCAGGGACATGAGTAGACGTTAAGGTAAGGCCGAGTTTGGCGTCACTGCCAATTTCTTTTATCGAGGGGCACCGACCTATTTAAGAAAGTTAAAGGTTTGGTTGCAAGGGTGCAACTTGAACGAGGTTTCTTATGTCTGATATTTTCACCCAAGGGTAAACTAGACTTGTTTGCTAATAAGATTTGGTTTGTTTAAAGGATGCATGAATCGTCGACAGTTGCTACATATCAATGAAGAATCGTTATTCACCTCGAGAGGAAGATGGTTTGTTAACCGATTGTGAAGTACATGTTTGTTTTTCGAAGCTAGTTCAAGAATGTGATGCTTATTGTAACGATCCAACTTTTTGAGTTAGGGCGTTGACCTAGGTTTTAGACATGCGTGTTGGTTTGGGCTGTTGGACCTATTGTGTTGAAATTGGCCTTTTGGATGAGTTTTGAGCATTGGGCTTGGCAAGAGATTATTTTGAAAAAAGAGGACGAGTGAAGGGGAAGAGACAAGATAGCTTTTGAGAGGTCACCATTTCCCACCCTTTTCCTTATCTTTCTTGTTCACATTTTCTCTCCAACACACAAGGCTATTTGGATTTAAAAGAGCCAACTTTCTTAACAATTTTTTCTCATCCAAGATTCAAGGTTTAAGTATGTTAATCCCTATTCAAGAGCTTCATGAAAAGTATAGTTTTGTTGAAAAAAGAGGTTAAAAGGGGGTTCTTCAAGCTTGAACAATGAGAGGTGTCAAAAGAGCTAAGTGGGTGAGCTTGATTCAGGTTTTTGCTAAAAGGTCAGTACATATCTGACTCCTTTGATTCTTGAATATCATAAAGTAATTGCCTTGCTTGATTTGTGGTTAAGATTGCTAGCTTTGGTGATAAAGTATCTTGAAGCCTTGTTAATGGTAAATCTTGTATTAATTGTTAATATGGTGTAAAAAGGGTAGCAAACCACTATAATCAACTCTCATAAGATGTATGATTAAGTTAAGGGGTTAAAGGTTATATTTTGGGGGATTGGGAAGTGATTTCTCGAGCCTTGAAAACTATTTCTAGGCTTCGGTATTGGTATACGGGAAGCTTGTACCGATACCTTTTGTTATATATGATGAACAAATATGAGTTTTAAAGGCCTTATCGGTACACCCAATGAGGGTATCGATACCCTCTATTCTACCATAATTCCAATAGCTAAAAGGTGTATCAGTATACTAGGAGCCGTATCGATACTGAAGGGGTATCGGTACACGGCCTCGTGTACTAGTATGAGGTATTGGTTTAAACTTTTTTACATGTGAGCCAGGTATCGGTACGCATAGTCTGGGTATCAGTACCCATAAGGGCGTATCGGTACCCACTGGGCAATCTGCCCAAAAAATACATTTTGCGTTCAAGTGACTTATAATTTGAGGGCTAAGGCCCAATGGGCTTCTAATGGGATAAAATGAATAGTAAAACTGAGAAACTAAGTTTTAATCCTCATGTATGAGAGTAACATGAAATAGCTTGGTAAATGATGACTCGATATAACCGTGATGGTTAGTGTCATGCCTTGGGGAATTTGTTGGTGGCTTGGCTTGGTGCCACTTACCTCTTGGTGAGGTGTATGAGTGCTTGAGGAGCATGTGTTATCTTATGTTATGGTAAAGGAATCCGGATGTCCAAAAGTTAGTACTACGATATTTATATAAGGGATGTGTACTTTGGGCTGAGTGATCAAGTACATCTGACGTACCCACGAGCTAAGTGGTCTAGGTATGGTTAGAAACCTATTATTGGCTATGGTGATCTGGATAAGGTAATTAACTCAATAGGCTAAGTGAGCTCGAGTAACCTGATTGGCTAAGTGACCTCAGGTGAAGACTTCTTGTGGCTAATATGATCCAAGTATGTCTAGGATGTATCTGTGCCTATAGTGATCCGGGTATGGTTTATTTAACCCGACAACTGTGTGAACACGGGTAACTCGATGGCTGTGTGAACACTGGTAAAGTAGGCCTTCATTGGCCATTATGTAGATGATGTATGGATATATTTATGTATGTTGTGTGGATGATTATAGATGATGGCTTACGTACCCGATGGTTGAGTGATCAGGGTACTGTACGTATTAACTCGATGAGCTGTGTGAGCTCGAGTAACTCGATAGGATATGTGACCTCGAGTATGGTAAAGTATGGCAGATCTTGTAAGACTTTTTATAGACTTGTTGATGCCTTGAGTTAGGTGATCTAAGAACTCTAGCTAGTGTAGGCTAGATGATAACTCATAGATAGTGAAACCTTATCTATGCTCTCTATACTATATTATCGCGCATGCTTATTTTATGATAATCATGAATTATGGTAGAGTAGAAATGTACCACTAAGCTTTGTTAGCTCAGCATGCGAATGTGTTGTTTTTTCTTGCGTAGGGTGACATGTCATCCTTTGGAGGAGCTCATCAATAAGGGATTTCCCATCACCGCATCTGATTCATAGTACAATACTTGTTATTTTAGTTTAGGCTAATGTATTCATAGGACCTTGCCATTGTTGAGTTTGTAACTCTATTTGAATTATTATTTTGGTATACGATGTTTTAAACTTGGATCTCTTATTTTGTAAACTCATTTAAATGCTTATTTAATTACATGGATTTATCAATAAATTAATATTTTAGAAGTGGCTAAACTTGTGGTTTTAAATAGAATTTTTGATGGGTCAATTTTGGGTGACCCAAATGTAGTACTTTAGATCTAGATCGGGATTAGGGTGTTACATTTATGGTTAAAGTGTTGCAGGCTAGTAATTTTGAAAATAATTTTGGAATAGGGTTTTTCTTTTCTAAGATGTGTTGTTGTATCGTGGGATGTCTGCATGGTTGTACGGAATATTCTAGTAATGTTGGATGGGGCCACCAGATTATCTCCAAAATATCAATTTGATGCTTTACATAACATATGTTAACATGTGAGGATTTTGGAAATATGAACGATAATATTGTGATTACCGAAATGCTCATATGTGTTAAGAAAGCTAATTACTCACATGATTAGCTAATGAGATTTAAGGCGTGAGACTTCGTAAAAGCTTTTGATTTTGATTGCAGTTTCTTTGGATCGAGTAGAGGAACATTAGAGGAGATTCAAGCTGCTTAAGATCATTCTGTTCGTGACACTGTGTTAACTCAAATGGAGTGGAGAGAGATTTTGAAGTCTTCAAGAATGTTTGTTGTTTTGACAATGATGTATTTTGTGCAAGAGGAGGGAAGGTTGTACCTACCCCAACAACCATAAATTTTGAGTACTTGGTCTCTAGGGAATTTGAGATTTGGATAACGACGTGAGTCAAAATAATTGAAAACTGTTGATTATTTGATTGATCACCACCTAAGTAAGGTGAATTTGGTAAGTGATGGGCGATAAAGAGTATAGTTCTGGTTAGAGTATCATGTTTCCCATATAGGGCTGTCGAGGATTGCAAGTGATGGTTGTGTGAGGGAGTACCGATACTATCCCTATACAGTACCGATACTTGGTTCTTCTAGTGTTGGTATTGATCGTTCAGTACCGATACCTGTGTGTTTTATTAGTTAAGCCCTCAGTTAAGGATTGGTTAACTCTAGAAGCCGCGAGAAGTAGCATCTAATTGTAATTAAGAGGATACAATGTTACGATTAAAATTAGGTTCGATGATTTCTGATGGACTTTGAGATCTTATTGTGGGTGCTTTTGAGAAAGATATATCAAGGCAAGAGATTCTTCCTATATAGTATAGTGGTCAGTGCATGGTGAATCTTGAGAGTGACAGTTGTACCAAACTTTCGCCGCTTGTTCTGGGAGACAATGTGCACTCGTGTGTTTAAGATAGTGATAAGTGTTTGACCTGCCATCAGTTGGAATCATACAATGAGTTCCTCGAAGTTTTTTATGATGCTCCGATATTTCCTCAGTGGAAATTAAATAGATGACCATGGATCTTGTAAAGGATTTGTGAGTGCACAGTTTCGATAAGATTTTGTTAAGTATTTATATATTTCTTGGTAAGTATCGTTCGTTATTTTCAGCAAAGGCGAGATCCATATGGAAAGTCTACTTGGATTGATTGTGGGTTGGGTTGTATGATACTACACTGTGTATAAACTACCTTTTGACACGAGTTTTGAGGTTCATGATGGAACCTCATCCCTTGGTGGGATTTTGTGTGATGACGGATCTTAGTGAGTGTTTAGTTAATGTGTTCGTGTGACAATTTTGTCAAGGTATTGTTAGGTTTATTACACACCTTTATTATTGCACCGAGCGAGGATGAATTCCATATGGGAGAAAAATCAGTTGAGATTAGGTTTGTACCTTTAGAAGACAAGGGTTACATTTGGTAAGTGTTGAGATCAAACTAGTGTAGCGGGATATAATTGAGGACTTTGAAGAGTTAATAACTTTAAACAACTTTATTGTTTTGTGGATACAAATTTTGAGAATGAAATTTCTTTTAAGGATGGGAGAGTTGTAACGACCCAATTTTAAGTTTGTGATATGGGTCTTGGATTCGTATGTGAGTATTTAAAGATTTAAGTTTTAAATTGGTAAAATCAAATTTAGAAACTCAATTAAATGGATTCTTGGATTGATTTGAATAAAGATTTTAAGTTCGAGTCTAAAGTGAGAGCAAGGAGAAAGGCATGTATTTAATTATGTTTGGACCCACTGTATTGGAAGAGAATGTGTTTGAATTTTAAATAGAGGAGAGGATAAAAGATAAAGTAAAAAGTTGATGGAGAGAGAAGAGGACGAGAGAGAAAAATTTTAAGGGGGAGTTTTGAAACTCTGATCTACTGAGATCCGACCGTTCGTTGTTGATAACTTTACCGCCATTGTGTTCATCTCGTCGAGACGAGTCTACCAGTACTATCGACGTCATACCGTCAAAGTGGGTGAAAGAGAAAAAAATTTAGGTTGTTGTATTTGTATAGTTCGAGTGCTCAAAACGAGAAACAGAGGCCATCTTCGTGTCCACCGACGTCGAGAGAGTTAGAATAGAGCTTTGCAGCTGCCGTCTGGCCACTGAAAACCACTACACGTATTGCCGAGAAAGAGCAGTTGTATTCAACTATTGGGTCATTGGGTCAGCAGTTGGGCCATTGTTGTAGCCGGCCTACTGTGTTGAGAGATCGGCCTACTGTGTCGAGAGGCAGGCCCAACGAGATGGCCTACTAGCCGAACCCAAGTCGCCAGTCGAGCTAAACGCCACCGTTGACCAGTATTGACCGTTGACCTACGTTGACTTTTTCTAGGGGACTCTACCTAGGGGGTTTTCAACGTTTCGAGTCCATTAGCGTAGTCCATTTTGCCACATTTGAACATGGTAAGCTATTTTTATGCGTTTTATCCCATAAAGTAGTCTGATAATGCATTTTGCTATGGAGTCATGTTTGTTTTATCTGAGGGTTATGTGGACTCAAATATTAGAATTAAAGAGATGATTGGAGGAGCTTGAATAGAGATTTATCGCTTTAGCTTAAGGTTAGTATACCTCAAACTCCGAATGCTTCGTGAGCTTTATAAATATGATTGCTTTGTGTGTTAGTATATGCAGAATAGGTAGACAATGAATAAGCATGTTTAGAGACCGGTAGTATGAGACTTGATATCTATGAGATGCATGATGATGTTATGAATATGATGAGAGTCATGGAGACTTTAGAGACCGTGTTGGGTCGTTGAGATACTTATATAATTATTTGATGATTGACTGATCAATAAATTTGTGATGCCTCGTGTGTTAGTTCGAATAGATTGACGTGATTTGATGGAAATTATGGTTAAGGGATAATATCGATAAATATTCAATTAAATGTTCATAAAGGTAGTAATTGATATTAATTGATTAAATATGTTAGTAAACAAACCCTAATGACTTTCATAAGCTTTAGGGATCGAATAAAGCGTACTAAAATCATGATTCAAGTAAATGGTACAAACCCGTGAGTAGGGTATTGGTACGAGCTTCAGTCCTATCGATATACGATTGGGGGTCGTATCTGTACTGGTCGACCCATACCAGTACTTATAGAAATCTAGGATTTCCAGTAGGAAATGTCAGTATCGGTATGCGTGTAAGTACCAGTACCCACTGAGCTAAATGTCTCATAATGCCAGATAAAGATGAGAATCGACGTGTAAGATTAATATTTGATTAATGCCTTAATAAATGTGATATCGTAGATTAATAGAGATAATTAATGAGATTAATTATATACTCCTCCATAATGTATTAACAACTCGGTAATATAAAATAAAATAAATAATGTGTTAGCGAGTAGCAACATTAGAAATATCCTTGGGATCATGTTACTTGTATGCCAGGTAGACATTTGTTTGGTTGAGTCGATGATTGATGGGATTCGGATACCCAGAGAGCGTGTTGTAACACCATGGCTAGAGATATCGAATGTACGTTCTCGAGGTTGTATGACATCGGGCCCCACTCAGAGTGTACGTTCACAAGGTTGTGTGACACTGGGATTCACTCCAGGTTTGTGGTTAAGACTTTTTATGCTTGAGCTCAGATGATCTGGTGAGATCCCGAGTATGGTTGGGCCTTGAGTGCCATGTATGATGTTTGTATGACGAGAACATGCGTTTAGGCGACTAGTGGTAGCGCCATGTACTTTTTATCTCTCCTTATTGTTCGTACTAGCTTGCACGCTTATGTTTATGATTGGCATGAAGTATAATAAAGTAGATGTGTACCACTGAACTTTGTAAGCTCAACGCTCGAAATTGTTATTTCTGTACGTAGGTTTATAGATTGATCTAAATCTTGAGGAGCACAATTGTTTGGAATTCCAACATACGATGATTGTATTTAGTAGGTTGTGTATTCATAGGATCTTATGAGGTCGAGTCTGTAACTCTTATTTTGGAATTTTATTGATCAAGTCAAAATTTCAAATATTTTAAATTAAATTAGAGCTCCTTTGTAATGTTTTAATCATTTATCTATATTTTCTATTGTTGGCTTTTAATGTTTTTGGAAAGTATTTTATTTGGGCTAAACTAAATTGAGAAATTTTATGGTAACAGGCTGGGCTTAAGTCTCAAATGTGATATTAGAGTTTAGGGTGTAACACATCACATCTTCCCTTCGAACGTAAACTTTGGGTACAAAGATTCAAATAGCGATCTGTTACCATAATATCTAGGGTTATAAATGAGACGAGATAGATTATGAGTTGCTCGAGTTCTACTCGGTCAAAGCTCAACTCAATTGGACTCGACTTGAGTTCTTAACCAGCCGAGATGAGCTACTCGATACTCAACTCAAAAAGCTCGCGACTACTCGAAAATATAATATACTATATTACATTGATTAATTAAGATTTAATTTTGGGTTTTGGGGTTAATTTAGGGTTTATAACCTAGTTTGAGATTTAGGGTTAGGTTAGGTTAACAATAGCTTATAGATTTTTGGGAATAATGGTAAGCAAATTAGGGCTTAGTTCGAGCTTGAGCTCCAATTTTTTTTGCGAGTTCGATTTGAGCTTGATAGCTTAGAGTTCACGAGCTTTCGAGTCAAACTTGAGCTTCAATCGAGCTTGATAATTTTAATCTTGCGAGCTTTCAAGCCGGGCCGAGCTTAGCCTTGAGCATTTCGAATTCGAGTCGAGCTTAATAATACTCGAACTTGACTCGGCTTGTTTACAAGCCTAGTAATAGCAACCGCTATATAACGATAGCGGCACCATTCTAAATGGTTATTGAAAAAATAACGGTCCGTAATGAAAAATAAAACTCAATTAAAACCTTTTAATCTTGATTTATTCATTAACACATAGCAAACTTCAATTGTAAAGGATCAAGAACTTGGGAATTTCAGTAAAGAACCTTTGATTAGAGGACAGAAATGAAATTTACCTCTAATGGATGACTTCTCCCCTAATTGGCAAGACTTGAGTGAAAATCTCCAAGAAACAAGTAGAATTTGATGTAGAAATCAAAGGAATCATTTGAGAAATCAAAATGAAATCAAAAAGAGATAATTCCTGATCATTTTAGAGTAAAATAGGTAGTTTGTATGCTAAGAAGAGAGAAAAAGTTGAGAGTAAAAGTAGTTAGGTGAGAAAAATGAATTAGCTATTAGAAATCCTTTCAATTAAATCTATTTTATTTTTATTTAATAACCACTTTAAAACCATTTAAAAATAGCCTAAATTAAGGGAAAAGTCTGATTAAAAATATTGGTAAATTAACTCCTTAAAGATTCTAAGTTTTGACCCTTTTACAATTTACTCACCAAAATAGTTTGAAAACTTTACATTTTAGTCACTAAACCAAAATGTCATTTAATTCAAAATTATTTCATTAAATTGAGTTTACCAAAACCCACCAAAATAATAATTAAGTATTTTCACCATTTTCCATATTTTATTTCATTTTAAGAATATTTATCATGATTTAATTCCCGAAACTAGATCGAACCGACTAATTCGGTTCACCCGTCTAATCTACCTAGCTAACTTTTAAGCCCAAATTTGGGGCGTTACAGGAATCTCCAAGATTGAAGTAGAAGATCAATTGTTGAAATGAAAAGCAAGATTAAAAAGATGAATCCACATGATTCTTAGAGAGAAAATAGTAGTTTGGTTGCTGAGAATGTGAGAGAAAATGATTTGCAGAAGTAGTTACGTAAGAAAGCATTTTAACTAATTAAAAACAAAATCAATTAAAAATCCCTTTATTCCATTTTATTAAATCCTTTAAAAATTATTTTAAAATAGCCAAAATTAAGGAAAAAGTCTGATAGAACCAAGTGGTTTAATAACTCCCTAAAGATTCTAAGTTTTGACCCTTTTACAATTTAGTCGCCAAAATAGTTTTGAAAACTTTACATTTTAGTCACCAAACCAAAATGTCATTTAATCCGAATTTATTTTATCAAATTGCCAACTCAATTATGTTTAATATATCAAATAAACATTTTAGACTATTTTTGCATAATTTATTTTAGCCAAAAATGATTTATTTGAATTTATCTGCTGAAACTAATTCGAATCGTCTAATCCGGTTCAACCGAACCGTCTAATCTATCTAGCTAACTCCTAGACCCAAATTCGGGGTGTTACAACTCTCCCACACTTAAGAAATTTCGTCCTCAAAATTTACCTGAAGGGAAAAGATAGGGAAACCGACTCTTCATGTCCACCTTATTTTTCCACGTTGCTTCTTCGACACCTCGATGTCGCCACAACACCTTCACTAGATTAATCGTCTTCCCACGAAGAACCCTGCTACTAGTGTCCAATATCTTCACGGGTTCCTTATCATAGGTCAAATTCAAAGCAACTCAATCTCCTTAATAGGCATTATATGCAACAGATCCGATCTATATTTCTGAAGCATCGACACATGGAAAACATCATATATCTTTTCCAACTCCATAGGCAAATTTAAACGGTAAGCTATCGATCCATAACCCAAAGGTCCTAGGATTGAAACCTAGCTCTAATACCACCAAATATAACCCTTGTACTCCGGCCTAGCCGCTAACATCAAATTCCAATACTTCATAAGGTCCAATGAACCTCGGACTTAACTTACCCTTACGTCCAAACTACATAACCTTCTTCCAAGGCGAAACCTTAAGGAAAACTTTATCACCAACCACAAACTCAATGTCCATACGCTTCAAATCCGTGTAGGACTTATGTTGATCCGAAGCCAATTTCAAACGCTCGCTAACGAGTTTCACCTTATCATTAGTACCTCTCAACACATCAACCATCTTAACATATTTCTCTCCTGCCTCAGCCCAACAAAGTGGCGTACAACACCTCATACAATACAAAGCTTTATACGAAGCCATTTGAGTGCTCGCCTGACAACTATTGTTATAAGCAAACTCCACCAACGGTAGTTGCTTCTCCCAAGACCCTTGGAACTCTACAATACAACACCGCAACTGTTAACTCCCCAAAAGTACTGGTTTTTATGCTATTTCACAATGCTTTTGCTTGCATTTAAGTAGATGTGTTTGCATTTAGTTGTTATATTCATGCAGTTGCATAAGGAGTTAGGAGCTATTCTGTTGCCAGCGTGAAGGGTTATTTTGCTGGTTTTGATGCAGGATACATGCAGACAGGCATGGCAGAGAGGCACTGGTAGATAACACAAGAAAGGAAGCAAGAGAATTGTCGAGTAGTAGTTGGCATAGATAGACCAAAGAATGCTAAGCTCGGCTGGCAAAAGATTGACGTTCGATGATCGGGCAAGGTAGCCGTTAGACCTTGTACACATCAGCCCTAGGATTTAAATTAGATAACATGATAACTGTCTTATCCCTTTACGCATTCAAAATTCAAACTCAAAAGCTTATCCTAGGGTTTCCATGCAAGCCTATTTAAAGGAGCTCAAGCCACCACATGAGGGGGAAAGAAGAGAGGCTGCACCGCGGTAAATTGAGAGGCGACATGATTCGACCATCTAAGACTGAGAGCTCTAGAGCATTTGAAGGGCTGCATCAATGGATCTCATTCTTTCCCATTCTCTTAGTCTTACTTGTTTTTATTTTGAAACGATGATGAGAAACGATAATGTTTTATGGATGGACCCCCAACCATGAACTAAGCTTTTATAGTTGGTTGGGGAATGTTTGTGATTAATGCTGGTTTTATGTTTGGTTTTTAATAATTTAAATGCCTTGGCATTATTTTCTATCTGCTAGTACTTAATTTTCTCAAATCCTTTGGCATACGAAAGTTGTCATAGTGTGCTTATTGCACCTTAATATCTTAACAAACTTAAGGGGCAACGATCAGTTGCCAGATACTAAGGCGAGAAGCTTCGACAGAAGATGTTCAAGTAGATGAACTTACTTTGGAAGTGAGTCTACCCCTTAGGAGTAAAGGTTAACACTTAATCGAGTTAATTAATAAAAAGCTTCATTATAGACATATCGGGTTTTATCATTGTTAACTTAGGGTATTTCCCTCGACAGAGGCAATACTACCTTTAATATACTCGGCAATAAAACCAAGGCAGGATATTATTAAAGGCTGGAATAAGTAGCGTGAAATCCAGGCATCCCTTGCCAACGCTCATTATTCATTAGAATACACTTTTGTTGCCAGATTGCTTCCATTTTCACTACTTTGTTTTTGCTATCTTTTCAATAAAAAATCCAAATCATTTCAAACATTTTTATTTTCTTACAAACAAGTAAACATTAAGCAAATAAGTTCTTGGTCAATCCATGTGAATTTGATACTCAGCTTACTACTGTATTACTTGCTGATCGTGTATACTTGCACGCATAAGACTCACCTTGACATTATTTTCTTGCACTTTTACACTAAATATTCAATCATTTTCCAAGCGTTAGCAATAGTCGAGAAGTTTTTGGAGCCGTTATCAGGGTTTGTGACGGAATTTATTGTTTTAATTTTTATTTGTTTTGTTTCTTTTATTATTATTTTATTTTATTTATTTGTTTTAACTGGTGTATGACTAGAAACCGCCCTTTGGTTGAAGATTGTCCATACGACCCAAAAATTGAAAGAACCCTACAGAGGTTAAAAAGAAAAGCTCGAGAGATGGCACATCAAGGAAATGGAAGAGCTGGTGGTAACCCAAAAAATCAGGGAAATCCACCAATCTCCAATTGGATACTGGCCGCACCTGCTGCCCCAATCATTAATGTGGAGGAAGAGATACCTATTCGAGAACACTCAGCACCTAACATAGACAATTTGATGCCAGGACCGATTGGTCTAGAGGTAAATACACTGAATTTTGAACTTAAATCGGTGATGATACAAATGTTTTTAAATGTAGGACAATTTATAGAGCACCTACTAGAGACCCGAGGCAACACTTGAAGCAATTCATGCAAGTTTGCCAGCTATTTCAGTAGTCTAGAGTATCAAAAGATATAGTGAAGCTAAAATCGTTCATGTTTTCCCTGAGAGATAGAGCAAAAACGTGGCTTAGTTCTTTGCCACCTGGTTCTGTCACCTCATTGGGAGATCTATGCCAAAAAGTTTTGCTGCTATTCCAGGCACCTAAACTCACTACCAAGCTGAGGAGTGAGATCATTACGTTTAGGCAGGATGATGATAGACCCTATATGATGCCTGAGAGAGATTGAAGGACCTGTTGAGGAGGTGTCCCATGTATGGATTCCCAAATTGAACCCAAATGGAGATCTTCTACAATGAACTCAATGCTCATGGCAAGGCTGTTGTTGATGCTTTGGCAAATGGTTCACTGCTTGACAAGAACTATACAGAGGCAGTTGACATCCTTGAGAGGATCTCAACTAATGATTTCAAGTATCCTACTGCCAGACTAGGGAGTTGAACTAAAAATGGTGGGAAATTAGCGCTAGATGAACTAACATCCATCCACACTGAGATTTCCAATCTTACTAGCATGGTGAGAACTTTGCAAAAGAATAAAGTCTCCCAAGAGATCAAGGAATTAGACCCATTATGCACAATATGTGGGGAGGACCATTACGTGGAAGATTGCCCTGCTAACCCTGAGTTGGTAAATTTTATTGGAAATTTCAATTGTAATTATAATGCAAATTTTAATACTTACAATGCATGATGGAAGCAACACCCAAATTTAGCTTGGGGAAATCAATGAAGTAATCAATACAATGCCCAACAGCGTCAGAACAATGGCCAACGTTAGAATAACAATGCTCAGCAAGGTTTCAACCAGAATGTCATGCCACAGAGGGCACAAAGCAATTTTTATGCAGGACAAAGGAACAACTAAGAGACTTTGATAGAATATATAGAGAGGAATGATGCAACTATCTAGAGTCTGGAAGAATCTATGCGAAACTTTGAGATTCAAATTAGACAGATTGCCAATGCACTCAACATTCGACCCCATAGAGCTTTGCCAAGTGATACAGAAGATGCTGGAACGAGAGGAAATAAACAATGCAAAGTTGTAACTCTTCGGAGTGGCAAACAATGCGAGGTTGAGATACCTATCAAGCAACTAGTTAATTGGCAAGAGAAAGAGAAGGAACCAGTAGATAAACTAAAAGAAGGAGAGAAGAAAGAATCAGACATAAGTGATGCTGGACCTTAGTCTAATGCCAAAAGACCCTTGGCAAAATCGGTACAGTCAGCATTTTCTTACCCACCTCCACCATTTCCGCAAAGACTACAGAAGCAGAAGCAGGATCAACAATTTAAGCACTTCTTGGAAGTTCTTAAACAATTGCAGATCAATATAACATTAGTGGAAGCTCTTAAAAAATACCCAACTATGTTAAATTCATGAAGGACATTTTGTCCAAAAAAAGGAAATTGGGTATTTTGAGACTGTAGCTCTCATTGAGGGATGCAGTACAATGATACTCAATCAATTGCCACCAAAGTTGAAAGATTAAAGAAGTTTTACTATTCCCTGTACCATTGGCAATAGATTCATGGGTAAGGCATAGTATGAACTGGGAGCCATCATCAATTTGATGCCAATGTCTATTTTCAAAAAGCTCAGCATTGAAGCAAGGCCTACCACTGTAACACTTCAGTTGGCAGACCAATCTTTCGCACATCCTAAGGGTAAGATTGAGGATGTGTTGGTAAAGGTAGATAAATATATATTTCTAGCTGATTTTATCATTTTAGATTATGAGGCAGGTATGAATGTCCCAATTATATTGGGCAGACCCTTCCTTGCCACATGTATAGCCTTAATTGATGTTCATAAAGCTGAACTTACTATATGCATGAATGAACATGTTACATTTAATGTGTTTCAAGCTCTTAAATGCGCAGATGAACCTGAGGAATGCCAAGTTGATGAGATGACGGAGTCTATTTTCACTATAGACGTGGCACAATTATGCCAAAAAGCAAATTATGATGCTAGAGAATTGGATGATGAAATTGAGATGAGTGAAGACATTGAAGGACCAACCTTGGAAAATGAAGTTTTCAATTACTTTAGACAGTCAGAGCCATTAGAGTTGACTGGCAGAGAAATCAAGGCATCTAAACCATTCATTGAGGAGCCACCAGAATTGGAACTGAAACTATTGCCAAACCACCTCAAGTATGCCTACTTAGGTAAACACTCTACTTTGCCAGTGATCATTGTTGCTAAACTATCTAATGATCAGAAGGAAAGATTTCCGAAAATTTTAAGCAATTATAAACAAGCTCTGGGATAGACCTTGTGTGATATCCGAGGAATAAGCCCAACTATTTGTATGCACAAAATAATTTTGGAGGAATATCATGGCAAAACAATTGAGGGCTATAGAAGATTGAACCCGAGCATGAAAGAGGTAGTTAAAAAAGAAATTATTAAGTGGCTGGATGCCAGGATAATCTATCCCATTTTTGATAGCTCGTGGGTCAGTCTGGTGCAATATGTGCCAAAGAAAGGTGGCATGACCATGGTTCAAAATAGTAAAGGTTAGTTGATTCCATCCAGAACTATTATCGGTTAAAGAGTGTGCATGGACTATAAGAAGCTGAATATGCCACCAGGAAAGACCACTTCCCACTGCCCTTCATCGATCAGATGTTAGACAGATTGGCAGGTAAGGCATTCTATTATTTACTAGACGGCTATTAAGGATATAATCAGATTGCCATAGCTCTGGAGGACCAGGAGAAGACCATATTCACCTATCTATATGGGAGATTCGCTTTTAGAAGAATTCTCTTTGGATTGTTTAATGCTCCAGCAACGTTTCAACATTGCATGATGTGTATTTTTTCTGACATGATTGAGAACAAACTCGAAGTTTTCATGGACGCCTTTTCAGTATTTGGCAAAACACTCGAGGAATACCTTTAGAGTCTAAAGCTTGTTTTGATGAGATGTATTAAGACTAGCCGGGTCTTGAATTGGGAAAAATACCACTTCATGGTGAAGGAAGGCATAGTTCTCTGTCATAAAGTAACCAAGAGAGGCTTGGAAGTAGACAAAGAGAAAGTGGAGGTAATCAAACATGTAATGCCCTGAATTTGGGCGTAGGTGTTAGATAGGTTGATTAGACGGTTCCAGAGAACCGGATTAGGCAATCCGAGCTAGTTTCGGGAATTAAATCATAATAAATTGTTTTTGGCTAAAATAAAATATGGAAAATACTAGAAATTTTTTAATTAATATTGTAAGGGTTTTGGTAAACTCAATTTGAAGGAATTAAATTGGATTTGGGACATTTTGGTCTGGTGACTAAAATGTCAAGTTTTCAAAACTATTTTGGTGGTTAAAACTTAGAATCTTTAAGGAGCTAATTTACCAAAATTTTCCATCAAATTTTCCCTTAATTTAGGTTATTTTTAAAAGTCTTATAAATAGTTTTTAATTAAAAAATAAATAGAATTTAGTAAAAGACTTTTCTCTCAATTTTCTCAGCAGCCAAACTATCAATTTCATTCTAAAATTCTTAGTAAACAATCTCTTTTGATTTCCTACTTGATTACCTTGGTTTCTACATCAAAATCTACTAGGTTTCTTGAAGTTTTCATCCAATCCTTGCCAATTAAGGGAGAAATTAGCAATTAGAGGTGATTTTCATTTCTATCCTCTAATTAAAGGTTATTTATTGAAATTCCCAAGTTCTTAATCCTTTACAACTGATTTTTGTTATGGAATTATGATTAAATCATGAATATGGTATTTAAATTAAGTTTTGATGGGAAAGTGATGAATCTTGATATGGATCTGATTTGTGTTGATTCTGATTGGTTTAGATCAATTAAGAGATGTGTTTTAATGTTAAAAGAAGATATTAGTAAAAAGAATCCTGAAACTATGTGAATTGTTAATTTCTTAGGTTGTAAATAGTTAAATTGTAAAGTAATCTTGGTGTGGTAAGGTTGCTAGAGGTATAAGGATGTTATAAATATATTTTTGGATGTTAGTTGATGTTGTTAAGATGTTAAAATCAATAGGTTTTGGCTGGGATTTGTTTAGTTGGAGTTTGGTTGTGATTTCGGTTGTTTTACAAAAGTATTTGATGGTTTTTAGTGAGGCAAAGTTGTGGTTGATGGTTGCTGGGAATTATAGATGCATGGAAGTGCATTAATCCTCTGTTTTTTATTGGGTAAAATAGGGTAGTTGGACCCTTTAGCTTTTGGAGAGGTTGCAAAAGCTTCGGAAGGTTGATTCTCGCAATGGAAAGAGGGCGTTGGTGAGTGGAAACGTAATTTATTTCTTCAAATGGTTTGAAAGAGATTTTGGGTGTTTAGATTAAGTTTGAAACACTTGTCTAAGCTTGGAAGTAAGTATTAGATGTTCTCGCTCTCATTTTTGGCTTTGCAAATTACTATCTCATGCACATGTTTATGATTTTGATTACATACTGTTATATACATCATTTAGAAATGAAAGATATTGCAAATGATCATATATGATGATTATTAAGAATGGTAAATGATTTATGAAAGAATTTTGAGAATACTAGAATACATGGTTTGATGTATTGGAAATTGATTTGATTTGGTTCATATGTAAAATAGTAAGGTAATGTTGTATTACTGAGTATATTGGAAAGTGGCTGAGATTAAATGTTATCAGATATAGTTGGCATGCCATAGGCTTTAAAGTGCACTATAATAAGTCGCCTCACGTGTGTCGAAGGGTCAAGAGTGTACCATTTTCCACCATGAGAACTGTAGCGGTTGAGGGGTCAAGAGTGTGCCAATTCTGCCACTGAAGGATTTATACGTTATAACCGTTGAGAGATGCTCCAATTCAAGGACGTATGTGAAGTGGTCAAAGGAACCACTTGGGAAATCCGTGTATCCGATGTGTTTTTATAAAATAGAATGGAACTTGGTTTTGAGTCACTTGAATGCCAATATATGAGATAATGTATCATGAGAAATGGATTATGTTTTTTATAATATGGTTTATATATGAGATGCTCTTTACGCTTGCTATTTAGAGATTTTGGCATATGAAGCTTATATTGAGGTTTATGATAGAATCCATGATACATGTGTTGCAAATGATTTAAAGTACATATTTGGAAAGATTATAAAATTAATTTGAAATAAAATGGTTTTAAGTGCATTGATGAGTGTTTTTGAGAATCCCTCACTAAGCTCATAGCTTACGCTCTCCGTTCTCATCAATGTAGAGAGATAAGCACTTTCGGACAACAAGTAAGCAAAAGGAGATTCTAGGGACAAAGTATTTTCAAGTATGGTTTTACAATACTTAGTAGTAATAAGAAGCAATGTGACCAAGTTGTAATTGGGAGGGTTATTTTGGATACTCCCTATTTGTACAAGTTATATTTGGTGTTTTGGACTTGTATGATGCTTTATACCTTGCCTTGAGGGGTTGGGACATGTTTTGCATGCTTGGGTAGAGATAATGCCTATAAGACCTTTGTCTGGTTTTGATGTGTCGCGTATGATCCTTTACCATGCTCATATAATTGTGGAAATATTGCCTGAGATGTTATATGATGATTAGATATTGTTTGGGGCAAGTTAGATTGAGCCAAAGTGTCATATGTTCGACCAAGAGGTCATTGCAGGTCTATCCGTAATGGTACGGGTTCTCAAGGATCAGTGTAACACCCCGGTTTTGGGCCTAGTGGTTTTGGGGCTGGTTAAACGGTCCAGTGGACCGGGTTAGAGATTCGAGTCGAATTCAGGAGTAGATATTTTTCTGAAAGATAAAATTATTGAAAAATGTTTAAAAATCATATTTTATTATATTAAAAATATTGGTGAAAGAAATTTTGGAAAACGAGCCTTGTAAGGATGACATTTTGGCTAGCGACCAAAATGCAATTTTTGAAAACTGTTTTAAAAAGGTGACTATTTTGTAAAGAGTCAAAATTTAGAATCTTTAAGGAGCTATTTTACCATTTGGTATAATCTGAGTATTCCCTTAATTAGGATTATTTTAAAATGGTTTTAATTAAAAGAATTAAAAAGAATTTAGTTAAAAGGGTAGTTATCTTTCTAAAATACATTTTGACGTAACTTTTCTTTTCTCACATTTTATCTCAAATCACTCTCAGCCAAGCACTCTTTTTCCATCAGAGATTTAAGGTAATGATCTTAATTTCTTTACTCATTAATTTGCTAAATAATTTCTCATTTTGTTTTCTAAAAATCTTATTAAATTTCTTTGTTTTTCAAGAGGAAATACCATCCAATTGAGGGGAAACTCATTCATTGGAGGTAAGCTTCATTCTTCTCCTCTAATGAAAGGTTCTATACTGAAATTCCTAAGTTCTTGGCTCTTTACATATGATTTTCAATAGGTTTTGAGTAATTAATTATGGATTTTAGCTTAATTGAGGTTTTATTGAAGAATCTTGTGATTTTTTATTTGGATCTATTTTTCCAGTGTTGTGGATTAATTTCAATCTTATTTTGGATGTATTATAAGGTGGATAAGTTGTTTTTAATAATGGAATCCTGGAATTGGTTGAATCTCTAATTGTTTAGGTTGGTAGTTAAGGGTTTTTGGGTTGTTTAAGGTGTTCAATCATTGTTGGAAGTAAAAGGATTTGGGGAATGAGTTTTTAGATATTAATTGATGAAGCTTGATGTTTCGAATCGTTATAATATGGCTAGGTTAAGATTGAGTAGTGTTTGAGGTTGATTTCGATAAGTTTCAGATGAGTTTTGAGTTGGCATCATGAGAGCTACGGGATTTTGGGTTGAAACAGAGTATTGGATGCATTTTAATGCATGTTTCCTCTGGTTTTGTGTGGCTGAAACAGGGGATAATCAAGGCGTAGCATCTTGAGGTGGTTCTAGGCTTACCAAAGCTTGTAGCGAGCAAAGCGAAGTGAAATCGATGAGTGGAAACGGTCTTAAAAGTTTTCAAAGGTTTGAAAGTGGTTTTGGGAGTTTAGGATAAGTTTGAAACACTTACCTAAGATCGGAAGTAAGTTTCCTTCTTGTGCTCTTCAATATCGGTTCGGATATGAGAATGTGTGATTCATGTTTTAGTTGTCAACATGGTTTGTGTTACTTACTGTTAATGCATGATTTTAAAGTACATATGCAGTGGCTTAAAAGTATATTTCATGCTAGTGAAAATTGGTTTTTATTCCGGTCAGGAATGTAGTATTGCTATGGCAACATGATTTGCATATGTGGGGATTTTGTGTAATGTATTGCAAAACAGTGAGTAAATGGTTTTAAAAATGATATATTGGCTATGTGACAAGGTGAGAAAACATTCGGATATAGTTGGCATGCCATAGGATAAAGTGCACTATAATTGGTTAAAAATTGATCGTGGGTTAAGAGTCTTTGAGGTATAACGGTCGGCTACCCGGACTATGTTGTTATCACTTGGGTTGAGCGGTCGGTTCCCCTTGTTGATGTAAAGCTTGCGGTCGACAAGGTTATAAAGTCATGTGGTCGGCATGGGGTAGTCTTGATGATGGTTGGTCATTAAGGGAGATCCGTGTATCCGATGTGTAAAGTTAACGGTCGATTAAGTAAAGATTAGTGGTCAGCTAATCAAGGATAGTGGTTGACTATCCGGGGTCACTTAATTTCCAATATATAAGAATTTTAATGTTGAATCTATTTAAAATGCTTTGGGATTTAAGCATGGTTTTGTATATAATGCTTTAGGACATAAGCATGATTTTGTATTTGATGCTTTGGGATTAAGCATGTGGAGTATATGTATTGATTTGCATATGGTTGATATGCATGTTTTGATTTGAAACTATTGGAACTTGCTTAGGTCGTAAGCATGGTTCGAAAAGAAGTGTTGGTATTCAAAGGTTTTTAAATGCATCACTGTTTAAGAGCATCCTCACTAAGTAAGTGTGCTTATGCTCTCTTTTCTCTACTGATGCAGAGCATTAAAGCTTGAAGGCAGCAAAGGCAAGGATTAAGTGATCCAAAGACAAGACTATTCGAGTATGAATTCGATTTTAGTTTTCACTTAATAAGGCAACGTGTTCGCCATGGATTTTTGGGATTTGTAATTCAATTTCCCCTGGTTTTGATCATGTGTAATTATGTGATTTTGGAGTTCGATTGTTGATGTTTCGCTTATCATGCACCGTTACCTATGGTTTATGATATATGGTTGCCTAGGTATGCATCTAGATGGTTTTTGTTTGGATGACATGTTTTGAAGAGCTGATCCTGTTGAGTATGGTATTGATGTGTTGTTGGTATGATGTTCTTGCTGATATTTGCTTAGTTAGGCATTTTGGTATGTTTGGTGGTGAGTTACAGGTCCAGGCGTATCGAAACAGGTGTCCTCGTACCGGAACGTCTAGGCCATTTTAGGCACAGCTTTTGATACGCGGGAGGGTGTTTCGATTCGATCTTGCCTTTCCAGGCTTAACGTTTTGGTACTCGAACAAGCTTTTCGATACGATCATAGGCATTTTTGCCAGGCGTACTAATACGCGAACAAGCGTTCGGTACAGATTTTAGCTATTGGATTCTGAGTTTTTTAGAACATAAGGGCTTATCAAAACATGAGTACGCATACCGATACGGGTACCATTAAGTTGGTTATTTTGGAATCTTGAAGATTTTTTGTTATTTCATTTTGCTCCTTTAGTTTTTGGAATGCAATTGTATGAGTTGGGATGATTAAATTGATCTAGAATTCATCATGTTGGCATGTAAGTGGACTAATTGAGGATTGCTAACCTTAAATTCATTTTTGGTTTTGTAATTTTAATTATTTACATTTTAGTCCCTAATTCTGTTTATGATGCAATTGATTGTCTTTTATGGCTCGTTTCATTCGCGAACCTACCTGCTGCGAGTATGAACATGTAGGAACATTAATTTGCATTTAGACAAGATAAAAGAAAAAAAATAATGGACTAACTTTTTGTAACTTTTCTTCGGTTTACTTCGGCAAACCTAATGTGGCACTCTCGGTACGGTTGGGCGTCTAGGCCGGGTCGAGGGGGTTACATTTGCTGGTATTAGAGCCAAGTTATGAAAGGTTGGGATGTTGTTGTTTGGATGTATATCATTGCTGGTTATGCACGACGATTGATTTACATCATGTTGGGGTATGAGCTGGGATCCCATTCCCTATTACCGAGGTTTTAAAATGTTTTATGAGATGGTCTTGGATCCTTTGCCTTGTGTTAGCCTGACTTTAATGTGTTTTGTTTCTTTTGTTAGCATGGCTCAACGTGAGACACGTTCTATGGCTGGTAATGCCAGAATCGGGCAGAATAACGTTGAGGAAGAAAATCCCACTAATGTTTTACCTCGTCCTCCTCCTCCGCTGTTTCCGCCATTCAATGTTAGGGCTGGTGGTATGCCCCTGGCTCATCAAGTGCCGGTATTTGGTGATCTGACTTCGTTAGTTTAGGCGATAACGAGAGCTTTCCAAGCAATGATGGCCGGAGTGCATGCGCAGGCGCCAGCACCTGCTGTAGCGGTTAACCCAGGGTTACCTTTGGAGCGTCTCCGCAGTTTGGGAGGTGTTGAGTTTAGGGGTTTGAGCCCTGAGGCAGCCGAGGGTTGGTTGAAGAGTACGGTCTGTATTCTGGATCAAATGGGCTATAATGATGAGCGTAAGCTGGGTTGTGCAGTGTCACTGTTACATGGTGATGCTTATCATTAGTGGGTGACCAAAATTGCTAATGTTCTTGAGGCGGATGTAACTTGGGAGTTCTTTCGAAGAGCTTTCAAGAAGAAGTACCTTGGTCTAGTATTTGGATGCGAGGAAATGGGAGTTTATGTCCTTGGTTTAGGGTGGCATGTTCGTGGTGGATTATGAGGTGAAATTTGTCCGTTTGAGTTAGTATGCTTCAGAGTTAGTTCTGGATGATCTTGAGAGGTGCAACAGGTTTTGCTATAGGTTAGTGAAGGATATCAAAACATACCTGTTGGCGGTGGACTATACAGATTTTGATATGCTTGTAAACTGTGATAAAGATATTGAGCAGTCCTTGAAGGTGTCGGGACAAGGTTCCGGCATGGTCTCGAATAAGCGAGGAACTGACTCTGGCTATTCTGGAAGGCAGAATAGGAGGTTCTGAGATAAGAAGCACAAGTCGGATTACAAGCGTCGTGGTGGCCATGGTAACCAAGGTGTTCGTATTGTAGCTGAGTGTGAGGGTTACAGACGGTGCCACACGGGTGAGTGTTGGGGAAATACTATGAGTTGCTAGATATGTGGATCTCCTGGTCACAAGAAGCATGACTGTCCTCGTGCTATGGGTGATGCACCGGCTTGGGCTATTGTACCTACTAGGGGCTGAGGCTAGAGAAGGGGTAACTTTTAGAGGTGCGAGGATGGTCAGAGAGCTTGGCTCATGCTGTTGCTATACAACTGAAAAATGGTGGACCAGCACGGATCTATGATCATCGTGAGGGGCGTAACGACACGGATGTGATCGCAAGTACTTTCACTTTGCAATCCTTGTCGTTGTTTTCTTTGATTGATTCAGGGTTTACTCATTCATATATCCTAAGTGAGCATGCATCATTGTTAAATATTCTTCTTGAGATCTTGGATGTTGGCATATTGGTAACTAGTTCTTTTGGGGAGACGATTACAACTAGAAGGTTGTATAGGCGTTGTCCTTTGGCGGTGCAAGGTTATGAGTTTGCCACGAATTTGATAGAGTTGCCATTCCATGGTTTTGACGTTATCTTAGGTATGGATTGGTTAAGTGAGCACAAGGCGGTGGTGGATTGTGAGTCCAAAAGGATTTCTCTGAAGTTGGCCGATGATTATGAAGTCGTGGTGGTGGGTGAAAATGTAAAATTCTTGTCCAACGTTGTTTCGGCTACCCAAGCGGAGAAGATGATGTTTGATGGTTGCCAAGATTATTTGCCTATTGTTATGAATATGGATGCCAACGGTATTCGGGTGTAGGACATTCGAGCTGTTTGTGATTATCCGGAAGTTTTTCTTGAAGAGTTACCTAGTTTACCTCTGGATAGGGAGGTGGAGTTTCGTATTGAAACTTTTAAAGGTACAACTCCGGTGTCCATTGCTATTTATCGGATGGCACCAAAGGAGTTAAAAGAGTTGAAATCGTAGCTTCAGGAGTTGTTGGATCATGGGTTCATTCGAACGAGTGTTTCTCCTTGGGGTGCCCCGGTTCTCTTTGTGAAAAAGAAGGATGGATTGATACGTATGTGCATTGATTATCATCAGCTGAATAAGTTGACGGTGAAGAACAAGTATATGTTGCCGCAGATTGATGACTTCTTCGATCAGTTTCACGGGGTAGCAGTGTTTTCAAAGATAGATTTAAGGTCGGGATATTATCAGTTGAAAGTTAAGGATGTAGATGTTCATAAGACGGCATTTCGTATGAGGTATGGGCATTACGAGTTTTTGGTGATGTCGTTTGGTTTGACAAATGCTCCGGCGACTTTCATGGATATGATGAATATAGTGTTTCATGAGTACCTTGATCGGTTTGTGGTGGTTTTTATCGATGATATACTCGTGTACTCTCATACCGAAGAGGAGCATGATTAGAATTTGCTGATTGTGGTGCAAGTCTTGAAGGATAATCAGTTGTATGCCAAGTTGAGAAAGTGCGAGTTTTGGCTCAAGGAGGTGATGTTTCTCGGACATGTGGCATCCGCGAAAGGAATTCATGCTGATATGTAGAAAATTGATGTTATTCTCAGTTGGAAGCAACCTAAGACCGTGTCGGAAGTGCGTAGTTTTCTTGGGCTGGCAGGCTATTATCGTCGTTTTGTGGAAGGGTTTTCTAGTATTGCGGCTCCATTGATAAAGTTGCTGCAAAAGAATGTTCCTTTCGTTTGGATGGAGAAGCAACATCAGGGTTTTGAGAAGTTGAAGGAGGTTTTGACACATGCTCCTCTGTTGATTCAATCGAAATCTAGGAAGTAGTTTGTCGTTTATAGTGATGCATCGCATGTGGGTTTGGGATGTGTACTGATGCAGGATGGAAAGGTTATGGCCTATGCGTCGAGGAAGTTGAAGGTTCATGAGCGCAATTATCCAACTCATGATTCGGAGCTTACGACGGTGGTGTTTGCCTTGAAGATTTGGCGACACTATCTGTTTGGAGAGAGGTGTGTGGTCTTTACGGATCATAAGAGTTTGAAGTATTTGATGTCTCAAAAAGATTTGAACCTTAGGCAACGAAGGTGTTTGGAGTTGCTTAAGGATTACGACTTGACAATTGAATATCATCATGGAAAAACCAATGTGGTGGCAGATACGTTGAGTCGTAGGGTGGCGATTGAGCTTAGGGAAATGTTTGCAAGGTTGAGTATGACGCGGAAAGGTGGGTTGTTGGCTGAATTGCAAGTTAAGCCTACGTTGTCACAGATGATTAAGGCTAAGATTCTTTGGTTCCTCATATTAAGGACATAGCAGATGGTAATCCGACGGATTTTCATTTTGATGATGATGGAGTATTGTGCTTCAATGATTGAATAGTGGTGCCAGAAGTCTCGGAGCTCAGGCATACTATTTTGGCGGAAGCACATTCTAATCCTTTTGCTATGCATTCTGGTAGTACCAAAATGTATCATGATTTGAAGGAAATATACTATTGGTTGGTTTGAAGAAGGATGTGGCGGATTTTGTGTCCAAGTGTATGGTGTTTCAGCGGGTTAAAGCTGAACATCAGTTTCCATCTGGGTTGTTGCAACCGTTGAGGATTTTGGAGTGGAAATGGGAGAGAATCACCATGGATTTCGTATCAGGGTTGTCGTTGACACCGGCTAAAAAGGATTCAATTTGGGTGGTTGTCGATCTATTTACAAAGTGTGCACATTTTCAGATAGTGTATACGACGTACACCTTAGACAAGCTAGTGGATTTGTTTATCTCTGAGATTGTACGTTTGCACGGGGTACCAAAGTCGATCGTTTCAGATAGAGGTTCGAGGTTCACATCAAGGTTTTGGAAATGTTTACATCAGGCTTTGGGTTCGAGGTTGAGTTTTAGTACCGCGTGTCATCCTCAGATGGATGGGCAGTCTGAGATTGTTATCTAGGTCTTGTAGGATATGCTAAGGTGTTGTATTATTGAGTTTCAAGGAACCTGGGAGAAGCATTTTCTGTTGGTGGAATTTTCTTATAATAATAGTTATCAAGTGAGTATACAGATGGCACCATTTGAGGCATTGTATGGCTGGAGGTGTCGTACGCCCTTGAGTTGGGCCGAGGTAGGGGAAAAGCATGTTTCCTTGCCTCATGTGTTGAAAGACACGGATGAGAAAGTTAAGCTTGTGTGTGAATGCTTGAAAGCGACTGCGGATCGGTAGAAATCTTACGCGGATTTAAAGCGTAGGGAAATTGAATATGCGGTGGGCGATCGTGTGTTCTTGAAGGTGTCATCGTGGAAAAAGGTCATGTGGTTCGTACGTAAGGGTAAGCTTAGTTCGAGGTTTATTGGACCATATGAGATTGTGGAGCGAGTTGGTCCTGTGGCTTATTGGTTGAGGTTGCCTCCCGAGCTTGAGAAAATACATGATGTGTTCCATGTATCCATGTTATGGAGGTATCGATTGGATCCTTCGCATGTTATGCCATGGAGCAAATTGAGTTGAGACCGGATTTATCCTTTGATGAGGAGCCGGTGGAAATCCTTGATTCCAGCAGCAAGGTTCTATAGGGTAAGACGATAGAACTGGTTGAAGTCTTGTGGCGACATCGAGGTGTCGATGAAGCCACTTGGGAAAGCAAGGTGGATATGTTGGAGTCTTTTCCTCATCTTTTTCCCCCAGGTAAATTTCAAGGGCCAAATTTCTTAAGAGGGGGAGAGTTGTAACGCCCCGATTTTGGGGCTAGTGGTTTTGGGGCTAGTTAGAAGGTCCAGTGGACTAGGTTAGAGATTCCAGTCGAATTTGGGAGCAGATATTTTTCTGAAAGATAAAATTATGGAAAATGTTTAAAAATCATATTTTATTATATTAAAAATATTGGTGAAAGCAATTTTGGAAAATGACCTTGGAAGGATTACATTTGGGCTTGTGACCAAAATGTAATTTTTGAAAACTGTTTTAAAAAGGTGATTGTTTTGTAAAGAGTCAAAACCTAGAATCTTTAAGGAGCTATTTTACCATTTGGTCTAATCTGGGTATTCCCTTAATTAGGATTATTTTAAAATGGTCTTAATTAAAAGTATTAAAAAGGATTTAGTTAAAAAGGTAGTTATCTTTCTAAAACACATTTTGACGTAACTTTTCTTTTCTCACATTTTCTCTCAAATCACTCTCAGCCAAGCACTCATTTCCATCAGAGATTTAAGGCAATGATCTTAATTTCTTTACTCATTAATTTGCTAAATGATTTCTCAATTTGTTTTCTAAAAATCTTATTGTTTTTCAAGAGGAAAAACCATCCAATTGAGGGGAAACTCATTCATTGGAGGTAAGCTTCGTTCTTCTCCTCTAATGAAAGGTTCTTTACTGAAATTCCCAAGTTCTTGGCTCTTTACATATGATTTTCAATAGGTTTTGAGTAATTAATTATGGATTTTAGCTTAACTGAGGTTTTATTGAAGAATCTTGTGATTTTCGATTTGGATCTGTTTTTCCAGTGTTGTGTATTAATTTCAATCTTAATTTGGATGTATTATAAGGTGGATAAGTTGTTTTTAATAATGGGATCCCAGAATTGGTTGAATCTCTAATTGTTTAGGTTGATAGTTAAGGGTTTTTGGGTTGTTTAAGGTGTTTAATCATTGCTGGAAGTAAAAGGATTTTGGGAATGAGTTTTTAGATATTAATTGATGAAACTTGATGTTTTGAATCGTTATAATATGGCTCGGTTAAGATTGAGCAGTGTTTGAGGTTGATTTCGGTAAGTTTCAGATGAGTTTTCAGTAGGCATCTTGAGAGCTACGGGATTTTGGGTTGAAACAGAGTATTGGATGCATTTTAATGTATGTTTCCTCTAGTTTTGGGTGGCCCAAAATAGGGGATAATCAAGGCGTAGCATCTTGAGGTGGTTCTAGGCTTGTCGGGAGCTTGTTGCACGGTAGGGAGCAAGGCGAAGTGAAATCGGTGAGTGGAAAAGGTCTTAAAAGTCTTTCAAAGGTTTGAAAGTGGTTTTGGGAGTTTAGGATAAGTTTGAAACACTTACCTAAGCTCGGAAGTAAGTTTCCTTCTTTTGCTCTTCAATATCGGTTCGGATATAAGCTTGTGTGATTCATGTTTTAGTTGTCAACATGGTTTGCTTTACTTACTGTTAATGCTTGATTTTAAAGTACATATACAATGGCTTAAAGGTATATTTCATGCTAGTGAGCATTGGTTTTTATTCCAGTCAGGAATGAAGTATTGCTATGGAAACGTGATTTGCATATGTGGGGATTTTGTGTAATGCAGTGCAAAACAGTGAGTAAATGGTTTTGAAAATGATATATTGGCTATGTGACAAGGTGAGAAACATTCGGATATAGTTGGCATGCCATAGGATAAAGTGCACTATAATATGGTTAAAAATCGATTGTGGGGTAAGAGTCTTTGAGGTATAGTGGTCGGATACCCGGACTATGTTGTTATCACTTGGGTTGAGCGGTCGGTTCCCCTTGTTGATGTAAAGCTTGCGATCGGCAAGGTTGTAAAGTCATGCGGTCGACATGAGGTAGTCTTTATGATGGTCGGTCATTAAGGGAGATTCGTGTATCTGATGTGTAAAGTTAATGGTCGGTTAACTAAAGATTAGTGGTCGGCTAATCAAGGATAGTGGTCGACTATCCGGGGTCACTATAATTGCCAATATATGAGAATTTTATTGTTGAATCTATTTAAAATGCTTTGGGATTTAAGCATGGTTTTGCATATAATGTTTTGGGACTTAAGCATGATTTTGTATTTGATGCTTTGGGATTAAGCGTGTGGAGTAAATGAATTGATTTGCATATGGTTGATATGCATGTTTTGATTTGAAACTATTGGAACTTGCTTAGGTCGTAAGCATGGTTTGAAAACAAATGTTGGTTTTCAAGGGTTTTCAAATGCATCATCGTTTAAGAGCATCGTCATTAAGCAAGTGTGTTTACGCTCTATTTTCTCTAATGATGCAGACCATTAAAGTTTGGAGGCAGCAAAGGCAAGGATTAAGTGATCCAAAGACAAGACTATTTGAGTATGAACTCGGTTTTAGTTTTCGGTTAATAAGGCAATGTGTTCACCATGGATTTTTGGCATTTGTAATTCAGTTTCCCCTGGTTTTGAGCATGTGTAATGCTGTGATTTTGGAGTTTGATTGTTGATGTTTCGCTTATCATGCACCGTTACCTATGGTTGATGTTATATGGTTGCTTAAGTATGCATCTAGATGGTTTTTGCTTGGATGACATATTTTGAAGAGCTAATCCTGTTGAGTATGGTATTGATGTGTTGTTGGTATGGCGTTCTTGCTGATATTTGCTTAGTTAGGCGTTTTGGTATGTTTGGTGATGAGTTATAGGGAGCATGCCCTTAGATCAATCTTTTGGGTGGCATAATCTTGTGCTGTAGTTAAACCTTGGTGCAATTGTAGTTAAATGTGATGTTGGATGCTTATATGTATCTATGAAAGTTGTTAGGACCTAAATGCATCTAGTTTTGTATGAAAAACCAGCTAAAAATGTCATTACATGTCCAGGCTATTGAAATAGGTGTCCTCGTACCGGTACGGCTAGGCTATTTCAGGCAAAGAGTTTCGATACGCGGGAGGGTGTTTCGATACGATCTTGCCTTTGTAGGCTTAGCGTTTCGGTACTCGAGCAAGTGTTTCGATACAGTCATAGGCATTTTTGCCAGGTGTACCGATACGCGAATAGGCTTTTCGATACGGATTTTAGCTACTAGATTCTGAGTTTTTGAGAACATAAGGGTGTATCGAAACACGAGTACGCGTACCAATACGGGTACCGTTAAGTTGGTTATTTTGGAATATTGAAGATTTATGGTTCTTTCATTTTGGTCCTTGAGTTTTGGGAATGCAATTGTATGAGTTGGGATGATTAAATTTATCTGGAATTCATCATGTTGGCATGTAAGTGGACTAATTGAGGATTGGTAACCTTAAATTCAATTTTGGTTTTGTAATTTTAATTATTTATATTTTAGTCCCCAATTCTATTTATGATGCAATTGATTGTCTTTTGTGGCTCGTTTCATCCGCGAACCTACCTGCTGTGAGTATGAACATATAGGAACATTAATTTGCATTTATACAAGATAAAAGAAAAAAATGGATCGACTTTTCATAACCTTTCTCCGGTTTGCTTCGGCAAACCTAATGTGGCACTTTCAGTTCGGTCGGCCGTCTAGGCTGGGTCGAGGGGGTTACAATGGTACGCGGGGCCTTGTCTCGGCTCGATCTGGGCAAAATTTCCTAGGCATACCAATATGCTTGGTAACTGTATCGGTATGCATAGCTAAAAAATTGGTCTAGTTTCGATACACGGGTAACCTTACCGGTACTCCATTTGGCTACTAGAATTCTTTGTTTCGAATATTGAACACCTGACCCGAAACTCCTTTGAAATTCATACCCATAACTATATGGATAGGCTGTGTACTGATACTCAGATAGTTATTTTTGTTAAGATTCTTTCTGAAGTTTGTTTCTTTGCAGTTTCATCCGTGTTTCTTGATCATGCAATTAAATGAGTTTGGATGATTTTTTTTAAGTTGAAATTTAACCTGATTGTACGAAACATGACTAATTAATGATTGGTAACTTTAGAATTAATGAAGACACTATAATTTTCAATAATTGCAATTTGGTCCCTGTAATATAATCTAGATCAATTGGATATCAAATTGACGCCCGATTGAGTTGAAATTTTCACCCCTGCTAGATGATCACCTTAGGGCTTAACTATGCATTTAGATAAGATAAAATGAAAAAATAGACCATTTTCTATGTAATTCTTTTGGATTTGTCTCATCAAACCTAATGTAGCTCGCTCAGTTTGGTTTGGCATCTAGGCCGGGTTAAGGGACTTACAAAACAGTTGCCACCTCCTACAAATGTAAAAGGTATCAAAAGTTTTTTGAGACATGTAGGTTTTTATTGCCGTTTCATTAAAGATTTCTCAAAATTTTCTAAACCTTTATGCTTGCTTTTAGAACAAAATGCCACTTTTGCGTTTGATGACTCATGTTTAAAAGCATTTCAGGAACTTAAGGACAAATTGATTAATACCCCCATAGTCGTGGCACCAAATTTTTGCAAAGAATGAACTTTTGCTATGTTGGGACAGAGGTGTGGCAAGATTTTTCATACCATTTACTATGCCAGCTGAACATTGAATGAACCCAAACTCAACTACACCACGACCGAGAAGGAATTTATCATGGTTGTATTTACATTTGACAAGTTTAGATCTTCCTTAGTAGGTAACAAAGTTGTGGTCTATACAGATCACTCGACATTGAAATACCTTTTGGCAAAGAAGGATGCCAAGCCTAGTCTAATTCGATGGACGCTCTTGTTACAATAATTTGATCTTGAGATTCAAGATAAGAAAGAGAGTGAAAACTTGGTAACTGATCATTTATCATGATTAGAGCATCACCTAGAGGAAGGAGGAGCCACTGCCATTAGAGATGAATTCCCCAATGAATATTTACTTACAGTCGACTCAATGCCATGGTACGCTGACATAGTCAATTACCTAGTAAGTAATATTTTGCCATCGGATTTGGTGAGAAATGCCAGGAAAAATTTTATGCGAGATGTTCAGTAATATTATTGGGATAAGTCGATTTTGTTTGAACAATGTGTTGACCACGTGATCTGTCGATGTGTGCCAGAGGATGAGCAGCACAACATTTTGCAGTTATGCCATGCAGCACCGTACGAAGGACACTTTGCTAGAATGAAGACCACTGCATTGATGCCAGCGGATGGGTAACATCTCTAGCAGACATTAATTGCCGCTCTAGAATATAATGCTAGTGGAGCTGTTTGACGTATGGGGAATAGACTTCATGGGTCCCTTTCCTCCATAATTCGGGAACCTATATATCCTTGTGGTTGTTGACTACGTTTCAAAATGGGTAGAGGTGGTGGCTTTGCCAACAAACGATGCCAAGGCTATTGCCAAGTTCCTTCATAAGCATATCTTTACTATATTCGGTGCCCTCAGAGCCATCATTCATGATGAAGGTACACATTTTAAGTGTAATTTAATATCTAGAGCTCTATACAGGTACAAAATACAGCAACGTATTACCACAGCTTACCATCCCCAAACAAATGGCTAAGTAGAGATCTCAAACATAGAAATCAAGAACATTCTGGAAAAACTGTGAATCCAACTAGGAAGGATTGGTCCTTGAGACTAGATGATTCCTTGTGGGCTTACAGAACATCCTTTAAGACTCTGTTGGGAACTTCTTCTTATAAGCTCGTTTTTGGGAAGGCATGCCACTTGCTAGTGGAATTGGAACATAGAGCTTATTGGGCAATCAAAAAACTCAATATGGAGTGGAGAGCTTCTGGTACAAAACACTTATTAGACATAAATGAACTAGAGGAATTCAAAATGCAAGTTTACGAGAATGCCAGACTCTACAAGGAAAGAATAAAATGATGGCATGACAACAGGATATTGCCAAGGCAATTTGAGGTAGGCCGACGTGTCTTGTTATTTAACTCGAGGCTAAAGTTGTTTCCAAGTAAGCTCAAGTCTAGACGGTCGGGACCATTTGAAGTTGTGAAATCATATGCTCATGGAGCAGTGGATATCAAGGATTTAAAGATGGGAACAATTTTCAAAGTAAACGGCCAAAGATTGAAACACTATTTGGAAGGCACTCAAAAGCATGCCAAGGAGATTATCCTCCTGGCATAAGTTTGGTGATCATCATCAACATTGTTTGATTTGTGTATACAGTAGGTTAGAAGTTTTTATTTTCAGTATTTTTCATTTATTTATCTTTCTTTCATTTTTATCTTTCTTTTACTGCATTGAGAGGTTTTTGTTGAGTGAATGCAGGATTTTGTTGCCAGGTAAAGTGCCAAAGTAGAGGACTGGCATGGGACGATAAAAAAATGGAGAAGCAAATTTACCATAGTTGCCCAAGGTTTGATAGAGCTCGACCTAAGAGAGAATGAAAATTTTAGCTAAGTGTTGAATTTTACCCTAGCAGCCCAGGGTGAAAATTTGAAATTCAAATTTTAACCTAATCACCTTATCAATTCATCTTTCCCCGTGCTATCTTATCACTTTAGCCCTTATCATTATCCTTACTAAACCGGCCAAATTAAAAAATCATTTAAAGTACTTAACTGTTTTACCCCTTCATCTACTTAAACCCTAACATATTTTTAGCTAAAGACTTTTCACTTTTCCTTCTATTGTCTTTATCAAGAACTAAAAGCAAGATTTACTTCTCTTTCTTCACAAAAAACCGTTCGATTTTTCAAAAGATTTTCATGGCATATTCTTCAACACCCTTCAAGACTTTTTCAATTAAGAGATCCGCAAAATGTATGAGGAGAATTTAGCATCAAGAATATTATGCTATGAGAAAGGTATCGAGTTCAAGAACGAGCCAAACTTGGGTTATTCCCGTAGTTTGTCATGGTGATAAAGACACACAAGTGGGAGAAATTCTGCCAAACACCAGGGGAAGTCCATGCAAACATCGCTCGAGAATTTTTTTCTCATCTTACGACCAAAGACTCACCCTTCTTGATGGTGCAATATAAGTGTGTACGTTTTGATGAAGGTTATATAAATGATATGTTTTCTTTGGATGGAACAAAGAAAGAACACACCAAGTTTGCAGAATACTTGGACGATGCCAAGAGGAATACGATGTTAAAGGAACTATGTGAGGCTGTCACTAAATAGAACGTGTCATCAAAAGGCCATCAAAGTGTGAAACGGTTGGCACTTAAGTCTCAGTCACGGTGTTGGAATCACTTCCTGAAGGAAAACCTTATGCCGACCATCCACAATAAGACAATTTCGGAGGAAATATTGGCACTGCTGACTCTATTATGACTGGTCGCAAGATTAATGTTGGACGGCTCATCATCGAAGAGACCTTTAAGTGTGTTGGTAAGACCAATGGAAGTTTACTTTTTCTTTCTTTAATTTCTACTATCTATTTGCAGCACAGCGTGCCATAGCTCGATTCAAACAACATTCAAAAGAGCAAGGGGACCAACATAACCCCTGCCCTGTAGAGGTAGTTAACTGCCACAGAGGTAAAAGAAAAGGGCAAGCAAAATACTGTCGAGTCTGTGCGAAAGGCCATGGTGCCAAGGGCAGAACCTGTGACTCCAATGCTAGCTAGATCAGTGGCAATGCTTTCCTAGATCTACCAATGCCAGGAGATCATCCTCCAAAAGATAGAGAAAGCATAGGATTAGAACTCTATGTTCTGGCAGCATTTTCATGCCAGAGATTATGCCATGAAGAAAACACTTGAAGACATGTCCGCACATACATTGCCAGCATTCCTTAAGTTCCCTGCCAACCTCCTTGCCAAGGATAACATGCCATCCAGTCCTTATTCTGCCCACACTCTTACACAATTTGATGCCACCGTCCAGTCTCCTCAGTACAAGTTGAATCTGCCAGAACTGACACACCACCTAAATCTAAAGATGAAGGAATCCAAAGCCAAGCCAAGGTTTCTGCCACACCAGCAACACCTGCCTCATCTACTACCATTGAAGTCTCAGCTACCTCTGAGTCAGTGAAGAGTGTTGAGGAAGTTCTCCATGACCTTGGAGCTCCCACAGCCGCATCAAAGCCCATCCTTAAGCGCAAAAAGCATATGGCTCCCAACCGAGAGAGCTTCATCAAAAGAAAAACATGCGTTTCATGGCCAGAACCCTTCAAAGGGGAGTTTTCCTGTTCTTAAACTCCTTGCATTTCATTTTCATTCACATGTTCATGCATTTTAAATTTCATTTGTATATATGTGTTGTTTTCATGCATTGAAGACAATGCACACCTTAGGTTTGGGGGTGTGGGTTGCCTTACATTTATTGCCATGACATTCACATTTATATTTTAGTTTGCATTATGTTTGCCATGTAGGATTTAACACAAGCATACCAAACCACTAAAAAAATAAATAAAAAATTGCCTCAGTCAATTTTGTACTTATAATTTTTGCCAACACTGCTAGTTTAGGAGAATTTGTGCTAGATTATTTGTCCGATGAAGAAACTGGAATTTAGAACTTATATGCCAGTAGGTTAGCATTTCCAAGTAGCTTTCAATTGAACTCTAGTTTAGGGAACTTTAGTTTCACTCTACACGAGGTATGCGTCTAGTCTGTGAAACAAAATTAGGTTCGCTTGAAATTGAACTAAAAAGACAATGCCAGGGTAGAAAGAAAGAATAAGGCAACAATGCTTTGCCAAAAGCTGAAAAAACTTGAGAACAATCCTTTGCCTTAGGGAAAATAATTAACTTGGGTCTTCGTGGTTTTCCCACTCTTAGTTCTCAAGCCAACATAACTTTAGGGTATGAGAGTAATAGGTTAGCTTGGTGATGTAATCTGGATCAACATGGGTATTCGTTGTTTGCTCCCTCTTATGTCTCATGCCAAACAGTACATGACGCGACCCTAATCAAATGCTAGCATAAAAACACCTTTGGCAAATGAAGAAAAAAGAAAAAATATTGATATAAAAATAAAAATTCTGAGTTTGGGTAGTAAAGTTGACTAAGGGAGTTGACTAAATTTGATGCATATTGCCCGCACTTCATGCACACTTGATGACCTTAGACTAGAACTATATTGCTGCACTTGAATTTTCTTATTTGCTTGCCTTTGACATACGACAGTTTGCATAATGTGCTTATTGCACCTTAATATATTAACAGACTTAAGGGGCAGCGATCAGTTGCTAGATACTAAGGCGAGAAGCTTCGACAGAAAATGTTCAAGTAGATGAACTTACATTGGAAGTGAGTGTACCCCTTAGGAGTAAAGGTTGACACTTAATCCAGTTAATTAATGAAAAGCTTTACTATAGACATGTAGGGGGTTTTATCATGGTTAACTTAGGGCATTTCAATCGACAGAGACAATACTACCTTTAATCTGCTCGACAATTAAACCAAGGTAGGATATTATCATGGTTAACTTAGGGCATAAGTATCGTGAAATCCAGGCATTCCTTGCCAACACTCATTATTCATTCGAATACACTTTTGTTGCCAAAATGCTTCCATTTTCACTACTTTGTTTTCGCTATCTTTTTAATCGAAAATGCAAATCATTTCAAACACTTTTATTTTCTTACAAATAAGTAAACATTAAGCAAATAAGTTCTTGGTCAATCCCTTTGGATTCGATACTCAGCTTACTATTGTATTACATGCTGACTGTGTATACTTGCACACATAACACTCATATTAGCATTATTTTCTTGTACTTTTACACTAAATATTCAATCGTTTGCCAAGCGTTAGCAATAGTCGACAACAAAATATCCTCCAAGACTTGGATAACACGTTTAGACTGACCATCTGTCTGATGATGATACGAAGTACTAAAATTCAACCGAGAACCCAACGCTCTATGCAAACTCTCCTAAAACCTCGACATAAAATGCGGATCTCTATCCAATACGATAGACTTTGTAAATTGATCAAAAATAACCCAAATGGCATTATTCTTAGATGGCGTAAAAGGTAATCCCAACACAAAATCCATCGTTACTCTTTCCCACTTCTATTCCGGTATCCTTAATGGTTGCAATAACCCGGAAGGAAACTGATGCTCAGCTTTAACCTGCTGACACACTATACAACGAGCAACGAAATCTGCCACATCCTTCTTCAAACCAACATAACAATATTCTTTCTTCAAGTCCTGGTACATCTTTGTACTACCCGGATGCATAACAAATGGACTAGAATGGGCCTCAGTCAGAATAGTGTGCCTCAACTCAACATCGTTCGGCACCACTATCTAACTCTTGAAACACAAAACACCATCATCATCAAAACAAAAATTCGTCAGATTACCCTTAATAATATCCTTAACATGTGGAACCAACGAATCATCATACGTTTGATTTGTGCTGAAATATTAATTTTGATATAACTTAAAGAAAAATATTTTTGGTCTTAAACTAACTTGCAAAATTTTTTCAAAAGTCCATAAACTTGAAAGTATGTTTGAAATGTCTTTAAAGGGTTTTTGACATGTTTTAAAACAATTTTAAATATCCAAGGTGTTAAAAACTAACGTTGAGTATCGGTACGTATGTCCCTGTACCGATACCTAGAGTGCTCGTACTGTACAGATCTCCAAGTACCAATACGCCTATTTGTTCCCGAGTTTTGACAAATGCCAGTAGCCAGTGTCAGTAACGATATAGCTTAGATCGTATTGATACATGAGGGTGCTTAGCGATATGCTTGTATAACGTACCGATACCCCTAAGTATAAATGCTCCAGCGTCTATTTTTCTTAAGAATAGATATCGATAGTGGTCCCCGTATACCGATACCAAAGAGTCTAGAATTGCATTTATTATAGGAAATAAAGACCCCAAAGGCTCCAAACCAACCCCAATGGCTAGTAACAGTCATGAACACATTATAGGGTTTAAAAGACTCAATCAAGTAGCCATGGACACACAAGAAACATCAAGCCAACATTCTATGATTAAGAAAATTGTTTTGTGCTTTTAATTGTCATTTTCTTTGTAGAACACACTTGTGAGCTTAATTTTCATATATGCTCAAGTGTTAGGTTTTGGGTGAGAGCTTAAAAATGCAAACAACGAGCCTTGTGAGGTTTTCCTTAGTTTGTTATTTGTAGTTCTCTTGTAAGAGAGTGTTTTCTCAAAGCTTTGGAGTATAAGAATTGAGGTTGTAAAGTTTTCCTCTTGAACCTAGAAAAAGGGAAGAAATTCATAGTGAATTTGGGAAAATCCGTAGTGGGAAGCTAAGGTAGTTGATATAGAGCTTGGTTAGAACCTTGAACCACTATAAATCATTGTGTCAAATTTTTTAATTCCATTGCTTCCACCACTATCACTCAATAACCAATTCATCCCCTTATTAGCTACTTGGTTGATCGTTCGAGCCTCCCAACACCAATCTTTCAATTTAAGTTCATTCTTAACACAAATTCAACCTAAAAGAAGTTTGAACCAACAAAAGAGCCCTTAATTTGAGTTTCACCATTAAAACTCCAAGAAAAAAGTTTATTTTAAAAACTTGAATAAGTTGAAAACCATTCAAGAAATGAGATAATGACCGCAAAACTCAACTTTCATCAATCGAAATGAAGATTTATGTAAACACTCGTCCTGTAATGATATAAATTTTAGAATTCGATGGTTGATTTAACCCGAGTCATGGGTCTCATGTGTTTAGGCCAAGATGTTGGGCCGTCAGAGGCTCCATAGGGTGTTTTAGTGGGTTTCCTTGATTTGGGCTTGAGTTTGAGCTTGTGTAGGCGATGGATGAAGAGAAAAAGGATAAAAAGTAACTACCCCTTTTTGAAGAGGGGAAAGGTTTCCTCTCTTTATTTCTCCTATAGATTTTGGGGAAGGGATGATATCACCTTGTCCCTTGGTGGTTCTTCATTAATAAGTGTGTAAAAGTACTAAATTCTACACCATGTTTACTCATATTATTGTTAGACTTAGGCCCATTTTAGTTGCATTTGTAGTCATTCATGCATAGTTTCGTAGTTCCTCAGCTCATTGGGCTTGGCTTCGCGTTTTATTAGTTTTTGTGGAGAAATTGCTGTTGGTTTACCTTATTTTGTGCAGGACTAATTGTCGTGGCAAGTAAGGACAATACAAATGGAATTGCTGAGCTAATTGCCGAGCGGTTGCTAGGGTAAGTCGAAAATAAATACAGAATTTTTCAAGATTCATCCATATCGCATAAGATAAAGCCCAAAATCAATTTATGAGCTGTTGAAGATAAAGATGAGAGAATCTTGGCGTCATTAATCCTGATTTATTTCCTATTAAATGGGATGATGTGCAAATAAGGATAGGAAATAAAGTTTGAATTATTTCCTTATCTTTATGACAAGGGAATAAATCCTGAATTATTTCCATATCTTTAGATAAGGAAATAAAGCCTAGAATATCTCCCAAAGAAAAGGGAATAAATCAAATCTCCTTAAAGACTCATTGAGCTTTCCTCACCAATTTAAGGTTGATTGCATCAACACAAGAAAAAAGGAGTCAAATTAGAGAGAGATCGAGCCAAAGGGATACGCGTACGATAGGAGTTTCATCTCCATTTTATTTCTATTTTGTAATCCTACCATGTCTGGGTTATTTTCCTTATTATTTCTTCTTTACCCAAGCATGAACTAAATTTATCTGGCTTGGGATTATTGGGTTTTTTGGAGTTGAGAGATGAATTGTTCTTGTTCTTGGTTTTAGTTTCAATAAAAATTCACTGTTTATCCATTCTTGGTTTTTATTATTGTTTCAAGTGAGCTTGGGAAAGAATCTTGAACACAGCCATTTATCTAGGCTCGAGAAAGCTAGATTCACGAAACGAATTGGATACGGTTTCCATTTAAACAACCATTGGTGGGAACTAATCCGCCTTAGGGATAAGGAAAGGATTTCAGCAGCTAAAAGGAGTGAAGATCAATGTTGTCCACCCAAGGTTAACACAGGGATGTATCACCAAGGCATGCACAATCATCAGTTCTTCGGTTAGGGATAATTCGAAGGCATTGGAGAACACTCAGCTGAACATTGAAGAAGCAACGATTTGCAGCTAGTTGCCATAGAAATCACTCTGCATTGACTTGCTACGACAATTAACTTGCCATGGAAACCACTTGCCAAGAAGAGTCCTACTTCTAGCAAACTACTTGCCTTAGCAGTTACTTGCCATTGCAACTACAAGCCAAGGCAATTCTTTCGGCAATCACACCAATGCTCTTGATAACCCCACCTACTCTCTCAATTTGGTTTCCTCTTTCCTTTATTTCAATTCTTTAGATTTAGTTTACTTTATCTCAATTCATTATTATTATTTAATTCTTTAAGCATTTGCTGTGACTTAAGCAAAGTGGCCCAAACCAATCCCTGAGGAGAAGATACTTGATACTTATCATTTATTACTTGCGACGTGTTCACTTGCACCATTTGCGTAGCACTCAAAACATGCAACAAGTTTTTGGCGTCATTGCCGGGGATTGGCAATTGGTGTTAGTTGTTTTTGTTATTGCAATTTTCTTATTATTCTTACTAACATTTATTTTTGTTTGTTTTGTTTTAAAAAAAATTAAAATTAGGTGTGCTATCAAGTACAGGAACATCAACATAGGAGAAAGTGAACGTCGATCTATTCGAGAGTTAATGTGTGAAGATAGAAATCAACATATTAGAGAGTATCTTAATCCATCGATGACTACCAATACCAACCCACTAGAACTTTCCAAGAAAGTCAAGAAGATGATTTGATCAATAAAGATGCTTCCACATCAATCTCGGCACAACTTGTAGATTTGACAAACCTGATCGCATCTATGCAATTACCGAGAGCTACCCAACGAGTTCATGACATCACAATTTCCTGTGCTTATTGTTGAGAACATTATTCATTTGGAAATTGCCCGTATAATCCTGATGCATATGGCCGCATGGAGGACCATAGTTGGAACCATCAACAAAATCCTTCATGGTATGATCAAAATGCTCAATTTTTTTTACCATAACAGTTTTGCTACTTTAGCATATATGCCATGGCAATATAGTCCTCATCAAGAGCATTCAAATCCCCTAGAGGACATATTTCAATCTTTCATGATTAGACCTGATAGATCAATCGAGGAGATTCAAGAGCTATCAAAGTCCATGGATGCAAGGATAGCTAGGATAGATGCACTCATGAGAGATTCAGAAGATCAATTGAGGAGATTCACATATGCCATAGATAACATGCCTCAACAATTAATTTCCAGGGATACTGAAATTCCAAGGACGGAGGACAATGAGCAATGCGAAGATAGCTCCCTAATGTGTGGGGAATAATTGGAACCTCTGAATCGAGAGCATGTCAATGAGAAAGACTGCCCAACATTTGATGAGCCTAAGCAACCATTTGCCACGGTAAAGATTGAGGAGCTTGAACAGTGCGATTCTGCAACAATATTCAATATGGCTGAGAAGTGTAATGCTACAACAAATTCCGAGAAGTTTTATTCCCAGAATGTTACAACAATGCTGATGCTGAAGCAGAAATATGTGGATTACTCTTATCCACCGTTGCCACAGCAATTTTATAGCCACATTCAGGATCGACAAGATAGCGATACTCTTCTAATGAAATATGAGCAGGTGATGATTGAACCTTTTGAATTATTTAAACAATCATCTCATCCGTTGCAGGTATTTCTCGAGGAACCAACGCTTGTAGATGTGAAGCCATCAAAAGTAGCATATGATCATTTGGGAGATGACAATCTTAGTGATGCACCAACATCTCTACTGATGGAGATGTTTGAAAAGCATAAAGGAAACATTGGTTGGATGACAAGAGATTTTTAGAAAATTGGTCCTTCCCTTGACTTACACTGAATTTTGGCAGAAGATTGCCACGGTAATTGGCTAGAACAGCAATTGCCACGACCACGAAGGCTACATCTAACCATGATGGAAGTCAAAGATAATGAGGTAATTAAATGGCTGGGTGTTGATATAATTTTTCCTATTAATATATTCATGCCTTCAGGAGTAATAGAAAGGTGGAAGGTATGCATGGATTACAAGAGAACATGAAAGAAAGACACCTCCACCAAGGTAGCGTGAGTGGGAGTGGTTGCGATCTTAATGGCCCAACTCTTTTTGGGTAATATTGTCACTCGATGGAGGGTACGGATGGACTATAAGAAATATCGAAAGTAACCCTCATCAAGTTTTTGTTAAGGCAATCCTATTCCTTTCAATTTTTTTGTTTAATTTGATTTTATTTTTGTTTTAATACGATCAGGATGTTGAAAGAAGCCCAGACAGTCAGACTTATCACTGCAAAAGAACATGCCACAGCAACTGCCTCGATCCCATAAGAACTTTTGAGCCCACTGCTGAATCGATTATAGCAGATTGGGCAGAGCATTAGCCCCTGTGGTACTACATCAACACCTATTAAGCGCTTCATATTGGAGGATAATCCAAATTGCAATTACTTGCCCTGGTAATTAAAGCTGGCAATCTTGTGCCAGTTACGAGTGATATTGTCGCGGTAACCCAATCAAGCAAAAAGAGACAACATCAAAGCATAAATCTTTACCACTAGACAAAGCCAAGAAGGAGGGTGGGCCGGTTGAAGAGGTAGAGGAAATTGCGGATAATGACCATGCACCACTCCACCACCACCAACAAGGTGAGGCAGCATATGCCTCAAGAAAATGGCCCAAGGGACACTATGAATTCGAGGTGACAACCTCTCCGATTAACTCTTATGAATTTCATTTTTTTCATTTGTTTATTTTTGCATGCATTGAGGACAATATTTCTCTCGAGTTTGGGGGGTTTGTCTTGTTTTTATTTTGTCTGTCTCATTGTAATTCGCATATATTAATTGCCATGAAAATTTCTTGTTAAACTGTTAAAACCTAATGTGATATTTTGTGATGTGTTAATTTCCATGGCATTTAGTTGAAAGAACCTTAGACTTTAGGCGTGACATAGAATTAACTTGGGAATTTGCTATGATGCTTTTAGTTCTTACGCTATTGTGACTTGTCAATCTAAGGGAGACCCAGTAAACGTAGGTTCTAAAAATGAAAAAAAATGTGCTAGAGGTGCCCATCTGGCTCTAGCTGAAAAAATGATGATAATTAATTACTAGAGGTGCCCATCTGGCTCTAGTTTTAAAATTGCTAGAGGTGCCTATCTGGATCTAGCCAAAAAATCAAAAATTGCTAAGGGTGCCTAACTAGCTCTAGCTGAATAAATTGCTTTGGTAATATAATAAAAACTGAGGTTTGCTTGGAATCCTATTGACTTGTACACAACTCTACAAACACATTTTTACCAGCATTTTAGCTTATTTTTGAGTAACTTTCTATGCTTGTCGAAGGTCTAAAGGTAATTGATTCTTTGTTGCCACGGTTCTGAGAATTAAAGTCAGGTTTGAAGCATGTTAATTGGTAAATGCCTTGGTAGGTGCTTGTTAGTTTTGCATTGCTTGAGGACAAGCAATAGTTCGAGTTTGTGGGTGTGATAAGTGTGTAAAAGTACTAAATTTTACACCCTGTTTACTCATATTATTGTTAGACTTAGGCCCATTTTAGTTGCATTTGCAGTCATTCATGCATAGTTTTGTAGTTCCTCTGCTCATTGGGCTTGGCTTCTCGTTTTATTAGTTTTTGTGGAGAAATCACTGCTGCTTTGCCTTATTTTGTGCAGGACTAATTACCGTGGCAAGTAAGGACAATACAGAAGGAATTGCCGAGCTGATTACCGAGCGGTTGCCAAGGCAAGTTGAAAATAAATGCAGAATTTTTCAAGATTCATCCGTATCGCATAAGATAAAGCCCAAAATCAATTTATGAGCTGTTGAAGATGAAGATGAGAGAATATTGGCATCATTAATCCTGATTTATTTCCTATTAAATGGGATGATGTACAAATAAGGATAGGAAATAAAGTTTGAATTATTTCCTTATCTTTAGACAAGAGAATAAATCCTGAATTATTTCCATATCTTTAGATAAGGAAATAAAGCCTAGAATATCTCCTAAAGAAAAGGGAATAAATCAAATCTCCTTCAAGACTCATTGAGCTTTCCTCACCTATTTAAGGCTGATTGCATCAACACAAGAATAAAATGAGTCGAATTAGAGAGAGATCAAGCTAAAGGGATTCACGCACCAAAGGAGTTTCATCTCCATTTTATTTCTATTTTGTAATCCCACCATGTCTGGGTTATTTTCCTTGTTATTTCTTCTTTACCCAGCCATGAACTAAATTTATCTGGCTTGGGATTATTGGGCTTTTTTGGTGTTGAGAGACGAATTGTTCTTGTTCTTGGTTTTAGTTTCAATATAAATTCATTGTTTATTCATTCTTGGTTTTTATTATTGTTTCAAGTGAGCTTGGGAAAGAATCTTGAATGCATCCATTTATCTAGGCTTTGGAGAGCTACATTCACAAAATAAATTGGATACGATTTCCATTTAAATAACCGTTGGTGGGAACTAATCCGCTTTAGGGATAAGGAAAGGATTTCAGTAGCTAAAAGGAGTGAAGATCGATGTTGTCCACCCAAGGTTAACGCAGGGATGTATCACCAAGGCTTGCACAATCATCAATTCTTCGGTTAGTGATAATTAGAAGGCATTGAAAAACACTCCGCTGAACATTGAAGAAGCAACGATTTGCAGACCAGTTGGCATGGAAATCACTCTGCATTAACTTGATACGGAAATTAACTTGCCAGGGTAACCACTTGCTAAGAAGAGTCCTAGTTCTAGCAAACTACTTGCCTTAGCAATTACTTGCCATTCCAACTACAAGCCAATGTTATTATTTCGGCAATCACACCAATGCTCTTGATAACCCAGCCTACTCTATCAATTCGGTTTCCTCTTTCCTTTATTTCAATTCTTTAGATTTAGTTTACTTTATCTCGATTCATTATTATTATTTAAATCTTTAAACATTTGTTGTGACTTAAGCAAAGTGGCCCAAACCAATCCCTAAGGAGACAATACTCGATACTTATCATTTATTACTTGTGACATGTTCACTTGCACCATTTGCGTAGCACTCAAAACATGCAACATTCATCCTTTTCTCATCTCCTTCCTTTGAAAACTAAGCTAAAGGTGAAACCTTTATCCTTTTCTTGTGAGAATTTCAGATTTGTTGTTGAGAGAAAATTAATCATCACTCAAGGATCTACATTTTGAGATAAGGATCAACATGTTTGGTGGTGGATGAGAAAATAGGTTTAGTGGGTTTTTTGAAGAAATGGTTGAATGGAAGTGAATCTCGTCTTTCTAGCTTGAGAGTAAGTTTTAGTTGGTGTATCCTCTTCTGCAAAGTTGTAATTTGTTTTACAACTTCCTTGTGTAGTGAAAGAGGTTAGAAATTCTTCCAAAGAACTTGGGAAGAAGAAAACTTGAAGAGTGTGGTTGAGGAGCTTCTTTTCCAGCTTTTAAATCAAGGTTAGTACACTACTAACTCCTTGGTTTCATGCGCATCCTAAGGATGATGCTTTGTGTGCGTAAATTTGATGTTGTAGATGTTTTGGGTGTTTGAATACTAGACACCATCTATAATGGTAAAGCACGGATTTCATGTTAATAACATGTAAAAATGGTAGTGAACCACCTTAAACATTCCCATAACATGTAGGATCGAGTTATGGGGCTAATGGTTGCCTGTTGGGGGCTTGGGAATGGATTTTCCAAGCTTATAAAGCCATTTTTGGGCTTCGATATTGGTACGCAGGGAGGTAGTACCGATGCCCTAGTGTTTGAAGTTTAAGAACATTGTTCTATTAAGATGAACTATGAAGGGGTACCAGTACGATGTTCAATTTGTACTGGTATGCCTTGTAAAGAGGTATCAATACGAGTAGACCTGTATCGGTACATGTAGGCTGGATTAAATTCCAGTAAGCTTAAATTGTATCGGTACACATGTGAGTACCAGTACTCAAGGGGTACCGTACTAGTACACGAGGGCCAGTACTGGTACCCACTTGGCAATCTACCTGAAAATTACGTTTTGAGTTTAAGGGGCTTATAATTTGAGGACTATGCCTAGTGAGCTTCTAATTTGATAAAATAAATAGTAAAACTGAGAAATCGAGATTTAAACCTCATATACGAGCATAATGTATAATAACTTGGTAAGGCCTTGGGTGACTTGGTTGTAATAGTAACAATAGGGATCCTTGGTGGATTGAATATTGTTGTGTGCCAAGTAAGGGCACCTGTGTGGTAGAGTCACCTTGGTTGTTTGGATCTGAATACTAGAGAGTGTGTTGCAACACCATGAGATGAGATTCTGGATGTATTTTTTCGAGGCTGTGTGACAGCAGACCTCATCTAAAGATACTTTTTGAGAGATCTTGAGTACGAGCGTACATTCCAGAGGTTGTGTGACACCGGGCCTCACTCATAGTGTACATTCCCGAGGTTATGTGACACCGAGCCTTACTCCAGGTTTGTTTGGTTTGATGCATTTGTGCTGTGTGAGATTAATTCATCCTTTGTCGTTTGCTTTGTGTCAATGCAACGCCCCATTTTTTTGGGCCTAGCGGTTTTAAGGGCTAGTTAAACGGTCTAATTGATCGGGTCAGAGATTCGAGTCGAATTTGGGAATAAATAATTTTGAGTAAGATAAAAATATGGAAAATGGTTGAAAATCATATTTAAATATATGAAAAATATTTGTGAAATCAATTTTGGAAAATTGGATTTATAAGGGTGACATTTTGGTTGGTGACCGAAATGTAATTTTCTTAAAGCTGTTTTAAACGGTGACTATTTTGAAAAGGGTCAAATTCTTAGAATCTTTAGGAAGCTATTTTACCAAGTTTTGGCTAGTGGTTTTCCCTTAATTAAGGTTTTTAACATGTGATTTATTAACTAATTAAAAAAAGGTTTTTATTATAAAAGGTAGTTATTGATTTTTATAAGATTTGACGTAAACTTTTCTCTCCACTTCTTTTCTGCCAAACACTCTAGTTTTCATTAAAATCAAGAGGTGAGAGACATATTTTCATGGATTCTTGATTTATAATTGATTCTTTATCTTTGATTTACAAAACCTCATTAAAATCTTGTGTTATCAAGCTTTAATCAATCAATTGAGGGAGAAATCACACAATAGAGGTAAGGTTCGTTCTTCTCCTCTATTGATGGTTCTTTATTGATATTCCCAAGTATTTGATCCTTGATTTATGATTTATAATCTGATTTTAGGTTTTTATGATGATTATTTGATTTAATTGGGTTTAATGGATGAAATTAAGGTAGATTCGTATTGATTTTGATTTCCAGTGTTGAGGATTGATTTTAAACATGTATTGGATGTTTTATAATGTTGATAAGCTGTTTTTAACATTGGAGTCCCGAATCTCCATGGATCTTTAATTATTTAGGTTGTTAGATTTGTGTTTTTGAGGTTTTTTGGTGGCTGTTTGTTGCTGGAGATATAAGGATAGTGTAATCCTGTTTTTACGTGATGATTTATGTTAATGGAAGTGTTAGATTGATAGATTATGGATGGGCTATGCTTGGAGAGAGTTAGATGATGTTCTCGGTTGTTGTGGTTGGGCAATTGTGAAAAGATTGTTGATGTTTTTTTAGGAATGTTGCTGCAGTGGTTTGAATGCATTGAGATGCATTAATCCTCTATTGTTATGTGTTTAAAACAGGGGAGGTTCATCCAAAATCTATCGGTGAAGTTTTGGGAGCTACGGATGCTTGAATTCTCGTCGGCGAATTGATGTTTCGCGTATCTATGAGTGAGAACATGGATTTCAGCTTTGAAGTGATTTAAAGGTGGTTTATAGGAGTTTAAACTTAGCTTGAAATGCTGGTTTAAGCTCGAAAGTAAGTATAAAGTGGTTTTCTCTCTCGGTCGTGCTTTTATGAAATGGTTTTATGCACTTGTTTTGAATTATATGACACCTATTGTTTAAGAATGTTTTAAAGTATGTGAGATACTGATTTTAATCATGAAATGTTGAAGGATGCACATGGTAAGTGATCCTTGTAAGTATGTGGAAATACTTGTTGAAAAGCATGGTTTGTTGCTTTGGAAAAAGATTTGGTTTAATGCATATAAAAACAGTGAGGTATGTGGCAAATTGTGAATTATATTGGCAAGTGATGTGGTTTAAAAATGTTATCGGATATAGTTGGTCGGCCATAGGATTGATAGTGCACTATAAAGAGTCACCTTGGATGTTGAGGGGTTTAATACGGTGTACCAAATGCTCCATCCAAGTACCCTAACGGTTGAAGGGTTATATGGTACCGTAAACTCCCGTTAGTGGATTAAGCATCTAACTGAGGTTGGGGTTGGTGTCCCTATGGGTTGTAATTGTACCTGATTGTAATGTACCACGATTGGGATTGTATCGCTATTCCCGTTGAGATGCATTGAAGTGTTGTGAGGACACTTGTTGAATATGTGTATCCGATGAACTATTTTGTAATGGAACTTGGTTAATGATCACTTGTGAGCCAATATAACTGTGGATGTGTCATGTAATGGTTTATGTTGTATAATGTGATTTATACATGTTTACTCTTTAAGCTTTGCATATGGTTGGTTATGCATGGGAAGGCTTAAATTGAGGTTTAGCAATGGGATTTGATGTTGGTTAATGACACATGTTGCATATGGTTTAATATGCTAGTTTTTGAAAGTGTTAAGTGCATGGTTTTCAAGGCATGATAATTTTCAAATGATGATTCTAAGTGATGTTTAAAGGATTATTGAAATGGGATTTCAATGTGAATGGAAAATGGTTTTGAATGCATTGATGGTGTGTTGTTTTTAGCACTCCTCACTAAGCCTAGTGTGCTTACGCTCTCATTGTCCATCAATGCGGAGAATTGAAGTTTTGGAAGCAGCGAACAAGCAAGGGGTCACAAAAGACTTGGCAATAAAAGTATGTTTTTGAGTTAGACTATAAGTAATAAGAGCAATGGGGTTTCCGTTGTTGTTTTGGGAGGTGTTTTGTTAAACTCCCTGGTTGAGCAAAGTTGTTTTGCTGCTCTTGGTTAGTAATTGGCCATTATGGGTGGTTTGTGGTGATGGTTGAAGATTTCATGCTTTGCTTGACTTGATTTCTAGGAAGCATGCATCTAGATTTACATTTGAAGTATGATGCCATGAAAGGGTGATAAATCTATGATGTTTTGTTGTAGTTTGTCTCTTGAATGTGTTGGATTCATGTTAGAAGCATGTTATGTAACACCCCTTTCTCGTATCCGTACACTGGGTACGAGTCGGAATGTTATGACTTCTTTAATCCAAAAATCAGGGTAATTTTAAAATTTTCAGAAAACTTCCCGATGGTCACCCATCTTAAAATTTCTCTAGCACAAACACGCTTAACTTTATTTAAAATTGACTTGAATTATTTGTCAGAGTTCCAATCATAAATCAATTATCTTAACATGTTACTCATCACTTAAGGTTATTCTTAACCTTAAATCTTTCCAGAAGCGCCAATTATCTTGAAACCATAACGAACTTTAAAGGTCAATCACACTCAAATAGGTTTAGCAAGTATACATGCCACTAATAATCAAACCTTAATTAGGATATCATTACAATGATTACCTGTTGAGCTTTCCAATATCGATGTAATACTTTTCTCACTCTCATCTTGATTTACCTACGTGTGTAAAATAAAAACACGCTAAGTACGAACTTAGTGGGCAATAAATGAAGTTAATAACAATAATTTAAATTTTATTCAACTTCATAGCTACATTTATATAGCATGATATATGCCAATGCACCAACTTTCACATTGCATTAGTAATTATTTACTATATGCCAATGTCATAAGATTTTCATGCTTGCCCAGTTATCATAATATGTCGTATATGCATAATTGCATCATGATCACTAAATAAGTATACCATCATACTAATCATGTATCAACATAATATAAACTGAATATAAATTTCTTACCGATATACTTGCCATAATTTTAAGAGTGTATAAACTCTTTAACCCGTTTATCATATATTTACCGATTTCATAACCCGATTTCATAGCCCGATTTTATAACCTGAATTTATAGCCCAAATATAGACCTTTGAGGACCTTGGATACAGGAGTCAAATATGCACCGAAGTGCTAATTCCCGCATATTTATAAGGCTATGCTAACCATACACTAAGTGACCTTTAGGTACAATATAGTGCTATCGAATTCCCGATTATGCAGCGTGCTGCTGGACTCTATGGCATGCCAACTATATCCTGTCCCTCAATTGACTTATTTGGGCATAATTTCCGTATTTATTCCATCCATGGCAATGTATATCAATATAATTGAACATTAGGCAGTTCATACCCGAAATAACATTCATAGCATACCATCATCAATAACTAGTAATGTCCTTACAGAATCTTCTCTATAAATTTTCTGACCTTCATTCGATTAAAAATTCATATCATCTAACCATTTTTGTAGAATTTATGGTGAATTTTTGAAGCCACTACCAAAATTCAATCTTCTACATAGCTTTCCATAATAAACTTCTAATTTCTACTAACTTCTTCTTATTTTTCTACTTATCAATTTAGTCCCATCACTTGCTTCAAACCACTAATTCATCATCTTCTTCATCAAATAATTATTCAAAATAATTCCCTCTAATTTTCTTTCTTTGCCCAAAATAGTCACTAAAATGCAAAGCTAAGGATTCAAACTTCTTAACTTTGCAATTTAGTCCTCAAATCAACACTACTACCTTAATCCTATTATTTTAACTGAAAATCAGATTTAATCCCCATCCAAGAATTCATTTCCTATTTGGTCACTTGATTTTGACAATTTGTCAAAATGGTCCCTAATTCAATTCAATATCGGTTTAGCATTCTAACATCAATTTCACATATCCAACATCATTAATTACATAAATACACTCCAAATTCATAAAATTCAGATTCGATCCCTTAACTTTGAAGCTTGCCGAATTGGTCCATATAATTTTAACTTAGGGTTTTGCTTCCAAACAATAAATCATGCTTACTAGATCATTAATCAAACATCACAAACCCTAAGTTAGACTTAAATCCATAAATCCTAATCTTCTCCATAGAAACCAAAATATGTAGGATTTAAATCCTAACTCAAAAAATGAATTTAACATCATATGAGCTTGATTCCAACATAAATTCAACCATGGAATCATAAAATCTCAAAAGCCCCAATTTTGTTCATAAACCCTAATTTCCTTCTCATGTAAAATTTCCATCAATCAAGCATGTATTCCATCAATTAAATACATCAAAAGATAGAGCTTGAAGAGTAGAAAAACTTTGCAGTTCAAAAGATTACCTGAAAATCGAGTTTCGGGGCTTGAATCGAGCTTGGAAATTTTCTCCCTTTTTCCCCATATTTTCAAAAATATGAAAGATGAAGAAGGCTTCATCTTTTGTCTTTTAGTTTTTAAGTCTCTCCAAGTATGGCACTTGTAATATAAAAATGAATTTTAAATTCATTCAAATAGGGAAATTACAAAAATGCCCTTTTATCCAACGGTTTAGATTGATTTTATCATCAATCAAGGGCGAAGATTTAAACTTCAAATTTCTTCTTCCAAAAATTGCCCTTGTAACTTCAAATATTTCAAAATTGTCATTCATGCCAAATGACTAATTTGCCCTTCAACTAGTCTTTATTTACTAGTTTGTTTCAAAATTGCCATTCCATTAAAATCTAACTAAATTAGTTCATCCTCAACTGGCCACCATTCCGTAAATATCATTTTATGATTTTCCATGGATTATGGAACAGCCTCTGGAATTTCAATTCAATCTGATTTCCCGATATTCACAAAATATTTCTACTACGATTTTACCTTTACCGAGCTATCAGATCTTTTCCGAAAAATTCTATACTTCCATAATATTCCTCATATCATCATCCTTCATCCAATGACCTAAATTTAAATCTTGAGTTAGCAGTATACCAACTTTGCCCTTATGATTTCCAAAATTACGATCTTGCCATTTTTCATCCAATGACTCATATTTAGCATGGAAAATCAACTTAAATCCAAGGGTTCATATTCTTCCAACACAAAGAAAATATCTTAGACATGTAAAATGACATAATCAACCGTGGCTTATCATCCTTCAAAATATCCTGGATATTCGATTCGATCCGATTATCCGAATATTCTTCTGAACTTTATCGCTTTATAGCCATTAATACAAACTCCGTATAAAAAATCTAGGTAACACGAAAACGTCATTCTTGGGGGTAAACTATTCATTTGCGAGGTTAAAATACACAACTTTTGAAAATTACACTTTGGTCCCTGAACTTTTCTAAAGTTTTCACTTTAACCCCTAAACTTTCAAAATTTACATTTTGGTCACTAACCAAAAATTTGGGATATTACATGTTAGGGTGATTTGGTATCCTTGAAAGCATGTTGAACCAGCAAAAGTGGACATTTCAGGTCTAGGCATATCGGAACGCGAGTCAATATTTCGGTACAGGCGAGCCGTTTCAGGCTTAGCGTATCGGAACGCGGGCATGTGTTTCGATACGAGCTTAGGAAAAAAGTGGCTAGTGTTTCATTACATGTGATGAGTGTACCGGTACGGGTAGGTCTTTTTAGGCATAGCGTTTCAGTACACTAGTCATCGTTTCGGTACGGGGTATGTGTATTAAGTAGGGCGTACCGATATGAGTTTTGGCTATTGGAATTTGGGGTTTTTGAAATAACAATATCGTACCAATACGCATGCAAGTGTACCGATACGTCCAGTCGTTAATTTAGTTATTTGGATGTTTTGAAGCTCTGTTTCCTTGCGTTTTAGTCCCTGAATTTTGTGGATGCAATTGAATGAGTATGGATGGGTATTTTGAGCTAAATTTCAACATGCATGCGTGAAACCTGACAAATTAAAGGTTGGTAACATAAAAAGGGATTAAGTCCTTGTAATTATCTAGAATTTCAATTTGGTCCCTAAATTGCAATTGGGTTCAATTGGATATCAAATCGATACCTGATTAAGATGGGTTTCCACCTATGGTCAGTATGAACACATAGAATGATAATTTGCATCTAGGTAAGATAAAAAGAAAAAAATGGTTGTGTTTTGGGTTTCTTCTTCACAGTTTACTTCGGTAAACCTAATGTAGCTCGCTCGTTTCGGTTTTGCGACTAGGCCGGGTCGAGGGGGTTACAGTAAAGGCGGCTAGAGGTAGAGCGACATGCTGTTATAATGCCACAATGTCATTTTTAGCTACACGATCATATTTGTTATTTTCATGAAGCATAGTTGAGTGAAAGTGTATCCACTTAGCTTCGTTAGTTCAGCGTTCATAATTATTGTTTCCATTCGCAGGTTGTAGGTTGGCGTGCATTGTTGGAGTACCATCGGAGTAGGACTTCAGCATCGACTTGTTCCGAGTACAGTACTTAGATTATTTGGGTCATGTATTCTTAGGATATTTGTATTGTAACTTATTTTGGATTTTAACTTGTGAGTCGAATGCTTTTAACTATGTATTTTAAATGGAGCACCCATGTAAAGTTTTTAACTATTTATCTATGTTGAAATATTTGAACTTAATGGATTTTATGGAAATGGATGTGGTTTGGGCTAAACCAGGTTAAAAATTTTATGAACTGGGTTGGGCTTGAGGCCCAAATGTGGTATCCGGGTTGAGAGTGTTAGACGTCCAAGAAGAAGAGAAAACATAATTGGAAAAACTTACTACTAACACTAGTCGGACTCTTGAAAAGCTGAAACACGACAACTTAATTGATACCCTAATAAACTACCGACTTAAACGTTGTTTAAGCAAAAGAACATTGACCAAAATCCCGAAAACATGCACACACATATTCCCTCGCCTGATTCAGGGTTTTGAGTTTAAATCTGTCCTGTTTTTGCCCCAAAATAATGTTGGTTGGTGGGATTAAAGAATAAAAACATTATAAATTGAAGAAGGTACGAAGAGCATGGACGAGAAAAGATTTGAGGTTGGGATAAAATATTAATATTTAAGAGTGAGAGAGTAAATTTATAAATAATTTATTTAAAAAATTAATATATAAGTGTCTAAACTATTTTTAAACATATTCACTAAGATACACATCTTATAGATAAAACTACTTGTATCTAAATCTCCTAAGATAAGCATCATTTTTTTCTACTAAGACCACTCGTTAAATTCTCTTCTAAGCTTTTGTCAAGACTTCATGGATAGGGATGGGTACGAGTCAGGGAATCAAACCCGACACAAAAATTATATACCTCAACACGAACTCGAACCCAACCCGATCTATAAAAAAACTCAATTTTAGGGACCTAATTGTAAAAAAAAAAATTTAAGGTCCTAATTATAAAAAATTAATTTTAAGGACTAAATTATAAATAAAAATTAATTTTAAGGACCAAATTACAAATATTCTTAAAAATATAGAGAAAAATTACACTATTAGTCATGGGTCGAGTCGGGTCAGATATTTTTTTATCCTAAACCCGAATTCAACCCGATCTCATCCCTAATAAAAACTCGACTAGAACTTAATTTTTAAAAAAAAAACCGACCAGATCGAATTGGATATGGTAAAATGGCCATCCATATCCTGAATGATATTTAGTTAGCAAAATTGTAGATTTCACTAGAATCTCAGAACCTTACCGAGATCTCTACGAGTATCACCAACAGATGGACTCAACCTAGGTCACTTTATGGCCTACCTTTAATATAGGGGGAATTTGATGTACTTAGGAAAGTAGGAACTTAATATGAAAGGTCTGACTAAAACTTTTCTATCATTAAATTTGAAACATATAGATTATTATTGGAAAAAAACTTTGAGACACAGGCCGTGTAAACTTTAATTTACACGTGCCTTTTAGTTTTTTAGTTTAGGGTTTAAAGTTTAGGGGTTTAGGTTGTATGGTTTAAAATTTAAGGTTAGTGTTTAGAATTTAGTGTATAGGGTTTAAGGTTTACGGTTTAGGTTTTTACAATTAGGGTTAGGAATTTATGATTTGAGTTTTTGTAGTTAAATACACATGCTTGTGTAAAATTAATTTTACATAGCCTGTGTATCAAAGTTTTTGTGTTCAAATGGTTGGTTTGATTCGATTAATAAATGAATCAAATATGTATTATTTGAATTAATCAAAATTGTAACACTCGTGACCCGGATGCCACACTTGGGCCTTAAGCCCAAAATCCATATGATAAAAATGTAATACCTCAAAATTTTGGTTAGTGACCAAAATGTAAGACTTGAAAAGTTGTTGACCAAAATGTAAAAATTCAAAAGTTTGGTGCCAAAGTGTAAATTTTGAAAAGTTTAGGGACTAAGTTGTAATTTTCAAAAGTTATGTAAGTTAGTCCCGTAAATGAATAGTTCACCCCCAAGAGTGGCATTTTTGTGTTACCCAAATTTTTGATACGGGGTTTGTATTAAGAGCTATAAAGTTTTGAAGTTCGGGAAAAAATCTGGATAATCGAATTTAATCAAATAAATGAGAAACCTTTTATGAGATATTTTAGGAGATATTTTATTAAAAAAAAAGGCAAGGATAGAATGGTCATTTCCATGTCTTATTTTAATAAAAATTAATATGGACCATTGGATCAAAGGTTACTTTTCCATGTTTAATCTTAGCCATTGGATGAAAAATGGTAAGATGGTAATTTTTGTTGATGGCAAGGGCAAAGTTGGTAATCACTAACTCCTTGGATTGTTTTGGGCTCTTGGATTGGTAGGTAGACATGTGGTTTAATATGGAGCTTTAGATTGCAAGGGTAAAAAGGTCATTAGACTTTAAAAGTGAATTTTTAATTTATTTTTATATATTAAGTACAATTGGCTAAATTGGAAGGAAAAGAAATTTCAAGATTTCTCCCCCAATTTCAGCCAAGTTTCGAACACCCCAAGGTAAGGAAGAAAAAAATTTCTTCTTGATTTTCAAGCTTATTTAGTTGGAATTTTGATGAAGGCATGAAACATGAAATTAATCTACATGAGATTCTCTATCTTTTGGTACCAATTGTTCATGCTTTCCTTGCTTAGAACCTTGGTTATGTGACTTTGAAGGATAAAGGGGATGTTGTTTTAGGATGAACTAGGGTTAGTTTTTGATGAATATGATGACGTAGAATCATATTAAAGCTTGTATGATGATTAAAACTACATTGAAATGGCTAAACCCTAAAGTGTTCAAAGTTAGGGTTTTAGTAGAAAAGTTGAAGTTGGATTGATTTTGAGTTAGGAATGATTGTAAAGCTTGGAAATGATGTCTAAGTGTTAAGTGGACTAATTTGGAAACTTGGAAAAGTATAAGGGTAATTTCGGCATTTTGATAGAATTAGGGGAAATTATGGAAAAATTTCCATAAATTTGGAAATGTTGAAATTGTGATTTTACAAGCTTTAAAATGTCATTTGGACTATTTTGGAAGTTGTAAAACATAGGGACCAATTCAGAAATTTTGAAAAGATTGGGGACCAATTCGGCAATTTGGAAGAAATTAAGAACTTAAGTGAAAATTTATTTTTATGGAATCATTATGCTGGAATAAATATTAGAATGAGTTATAAATCATTCTTTGAGTAAAGGTTGGAAGAAATACGAAGTATTGGGGATGGAATAACTTATGTCATGAAACTAATATTTGGAAAATATTAGGGTGTTTATAGGAAAAATATTCCTATATTGTTTATGTGTTAGTAAGATACTAACATATAATTTGGAATGTACTTATGGCATTTTAATACACTTTGTAGACTGTGAACAAAATCAAGATCGAGTTAGCAATTGAGAAAAGGAAGGGGATCAAAGTTGAACTTAGTGAGGCTAGTGAATATTGACAAAGCATAAAGTGTCAAGGTGAGTGCATTTTTATGCATGGATAATACTATGATTATCATTTGGAAGACTTGTGATAAGTCTACCTTATTAATAATTACTTGATAATTATATGTTTATATCATGAACTTATATTTGACATATTGAGAATTGTTAAAGGAAGAACTATGATGCATATGTATGGTTATGTTATATTTAGGGTATGAACTGCCCAATATTTAATTATATTGTCATGGATGAATTGAATATGGAATTGGAAAGTATGCCCAAATAAGTATTGGAGGTATAGAGTATAGTTGGCATGCCATAGAGTCCAGCGGTTTAGCACTTCGGTGCGGTTTATTAACACTTAGGTGTGGTTCTTTAGCACTTATGTGCGGCCTCTTAGCACTTCGGTGCGGTTTATTAGCACTTTGGTGCGGTTTTAACTCGTGTACTCAAGTCCTCAAAACTATGTTGGGCAATAATTTATTTGATAATAAATGATGAATAAATTAGAGAGTAAGTGAACTCTCAAAAAATGATAATAAATGGTGAATAAATCAGAGAGTAAGTGAACTCTCAGAAAATGATAATAAATGGTGAATAAATTAGAGAGTAAGTGAACTCTCGAAAAATGATAATAAATGGTGAATAAATTAGAGAGTAAGTGAACTCTCGAAAAATGATAATAAATGGTGAATAAGTTAGAGAGTAAGTGAACTCTCGGATAATAAATGGTAAATAATTCAAAAAGTAGGTAAATTCTCGGATAATGGCAAGGATAATAATAGGATTTATGAATCTGGATTATATTATGTTAATATTTGATTAACATAAGGGAAATAAAGGAATAGTGATCAAACTGCATGTTTATTATATTATTGATATAATTCAAGCATGTCGATTTATATTAAATAATTATCATGCCCAACTAAGTATATACTTAGCGTGTGATGGTTTTTAACGCGTAGGTAGAAAACCCGGTTTGGAGTAAAGAGTTAGGCATCACTATTAAAGGGGATATATGCAGTATCAGTAATTACATATTTGATGTATTTTGATATTTCTAGTTGGCATGTATAAATAAAAAGTAGCTCCTTTCAAACTAGTCTAGATATGGATTGTAATAATAATATTTAGATAAGTGGTTAGTATATGATATTGAGTTTTATTTAAATGATACTAGTTTAAAGAAATTGCTAGTATCGAAAATCGGGTAAGACTAAAATAATGAAATTTTAGAGTAATCAAAATGATTTTTATTTTAGGCAGTTTTTAGGCACTTTTGTTAATTGTATAGTATAGTTAAAAATTTCCAAGTTCCTGCCTGAAATCGAGGTCTATCTGATGGATTAAAAATTGGAAATAAATTTTACGCGATCAAAAAAGAAAAATTTTAAATCGTCATTTTTCACTTGTTCGGATAGCATAAAATATGGTTTAAACATCATGTGACACTCTATACTAGTATTGGGTAATAAATACTGGTAAGGGTGTTACAAAAAATCTTTCCTTTTTCAACCCAAAGCATAATAGGTCCAATAAAACATAAGTCCATACATTGAATACATAGTCAAATCCATATGTTTAAAACAGTATTCACGGAGCTCCATTTACAAATATTAAATCATTCGACTTGACCAAATAATACAAAATAAGAGTTACAAAATACATATAGGGTCCTACGAAATACATAGCCCATTACATCTAGTATTTGTACTCAACCACTCGAGTCAATATTGAAATCCAAGCCTTGATGGTGATCTTTCAACCCACACGACAATCTACTAACCTGCGAACGGAAACAATCTACATCCCAGACTTACATCATGCTCAAAGAGCCAATCCATCCCCAAGATGGCATCGAACTCTTGAAACGGTAAAACCATTAAATTCACTGGAAACAACAACCCTTGAACCTCAATCGGGCATCTTCGATACACCTTGTCCACCAACACATCATATCCCAAGGTACTAGTCACATGAACTCCTACCTCTAGATTCTCGGCAGGAATACCCCACTGCTGAGATATCCCACTACGAATGTAGGAGTGGGTAGATCCCGAATCCACAAGAGCAATAATAGGAACCGAAAACAAGGTGAACGTACCTGAGATAACATCTGTAGCTGCACAATCCTCCTAAGCCCTGACTGCATACTACCTAGTAGTGCTCTCGCGGTAGACTGGAAGATACCTCCCGATATATGGCTTGCTCCTCCACGAGCAAGGTCTCGACCCCTCTGGGTCAAATATGCAGTCCTCTAAACCTGATCTGGAGAGGTCACCACAACCACTAGGCAGTCTTTCACAAAGTGATTCGGTGACCCACACTGGTAACAAACTCTTATTACTCTCTAACACTCGCATCTGTGTTTGCATCCACACTGATTACAAACTAGTGCGCCCGCACTCATCTTTGAACCTTCCAGGCTCATCATGGGTGAAGAAAAAGATGGCCTTCTATGACCAACTGACTCAGATCTTTGGTCTGACCTTGAACATCGATTCGATGCTCCTTTGTTATGGTTATACCAGTTTTTGCTTCTCTCCGAGAAGGCCTGCAAGTTATTGTTGGAGGGGTTCTAGGTCCTCCTGCCTGAACTCCCTTGCCCACCAGACGGGCAACATGTTAAGCCTTGCACTTGCTCGAGAGACTTGGCACTCAAAGTCAACTCCGAGAACACCTTCGATGGTGCAGCAGTTAGGTAAGTCTTAATTTCCTTCCTTAAGCCCTTCAAGAACCTTTTGCACCTCATATTTTCAGTGACAACTAATTCGGGAGCATACCTACTTAATTGGAGAAACTCTTGCTCATATTCGAAAACTGACCGGTTTCCTTGCACAAGATGATTGAACCAATCTCTCAAGGTATCGATGTAGGCCTCACCCACATACTTCTTCTCGAACTCTTCGAGAAAATCATCCCAAGATGGTCGATTGGGGTACCACCCAAGCTCTACTATTTTCCACCATTCTCTAGCATTGCCCTTCAACAGGGACAAGATACATGGCAGTTTGTCTTCTAATCTCAACTTCATCTACCTCATAATCCAACGTGTATCTTACAACCATTGTTCCACCTGTACTGGGTTATCTCACCCTGATCCATGGAAATCCATAGCACCTTGCCTTCTCACCTTTTTAACAGGTGCCTCACGAGGGCTAGTAGATGCCCTCTATATTACCCTCACAATCTGGTGCAACACTCGGTTCAGATGTGAGAAGTAGTTGACTCCCCGGTCAACTGTGTCCTCCGACATGTCCTTGGTGCCAGGCACATATTCCTCATCGTAACTCTATTCTCTGGAGCCCAAACTTTCCTCGTCAATTCTTGCCCTCCTTGGCATGATTCTATTCTGCACAACAACAAACGAGGTCACACCATTGAATTTCAGCATTTACAACAAGTATGACTTCGACTCATGGGCATATATTCGCTAGACACCTCTACACTCCTCTAGACTCCCTAGGGGACTTCCTAGAACCAACTAAACCTAGGCTCTATTACCACTAAATGTAACACCTATGACCTGGATGCCACATTTGGGACTTAAGCACAAAATCCATACGATAAAAATCTTTCCTTTTTCAACCCAAAGCATAATAGGTCCAATAAAACATAAGTCCTTACATTGAAAACATAGTCAAATCCAGATGTTTAAAACAGTATTCACGGAGCTCCATTTACAAATATTAAAACATTCGACTTGACCAAATAATACAAAATAAGAGTTACAAAATACATATAGGGTCCTACGAAATACATAGCCCAATACATCTAGTATTTGTACTCAACCACTAGAGTCGATGCTGAAATCCAAGCCTTGATGGTGCTACTTCAACCCGCACAACAATCTACTAACCTGCGAACGGAAACAACGATTCTGAGCGCTGAGCTAACAAGCTCAGTGGATACACCGCCACTCAAACACGCTTCATGCAAATCATAAATAAAGCAATGCAATAGGGATAATATCATATCAAGATAATAATGGCGCTACCATAACCGTATAAACATATGGCATCATGAATGTATGATCATGCACACAACTCATACTAGAACTTCATACATTTACCTAGCATCACACAGATAACACCAACCACAATTAAGTGAGGTCCGCATCCACAAAGCATCAAAATCCTTCACTTGAGTGAGGCCCGCATCCACATAGCATCGGGATCCTACACTACGAGTAAGGCCCGCGTCCACATACCATCAAGATCCTATACTCAAGGGGATGAGGCCCGCGTCCACAAAGCATCGGGATTCTACATCCATGCTCTGAATCTCTCATCAAGCATATTTTAATGAGGCTCGCTTCCACAAAGCATCGGGATCCAACATTCGGGAATCTTCAAGGTGATGCAACATACTTATGGTATCCAAATCCCAACAACAAGGGATGACTCGACTACCTAGGTGTCCCCTCAGCACACAGCAAGGACCCTAATTACCACACAGCCTCGATTGATCCACCTAGGATTCCTATGGTTACTACCTCACACAGTTTACCCAATATTTACCAAGTCATTGGCCAGTTATTTCACATACGGGGTTAAAATCTCAGTTTCTCAGTTTTAGTTTTCATTTTACACCTTAAATGACCCTCAGGGCCCTTTGTCTTGAATTATAGAACCCCCAAACGTAAATTCAAATTTCTTGGGCAGAATGCCCAGCAAGTATCGATACTCTTATATGGGTATCGGTACGCCCCTCTAGGTTCCGATACTCACCCATGAGTACCGATACTCATTTTAGGTTCGAAAAAACTAGACTCTCAAGCCGTACCGATATGCTTCAACTTGTATTGGTACTCACTATTGGTACTGGGATCGCCCTGTACTGATCCAAGCCCGTACCGGTACTCCTACCTTCGCGTACTGGTACGCTAAGCCTCTCCCAAACAATGTAACAATGCGTACCAATATTACCCTTGCGTACCAGTACGCGAAAGATTTACTGGAATTCTAAATATACAAAGGGTACCGATACACGTGGAGGCGAACTAATACACCCCTCACAACCCTTCCCCATTTTACACTAAGGCGTACTGATACGCTATCCCTAGTACTGGTACGCAAGCCCGATTTTTGAACTCTAGGTACGGGTTTCACCTAGAAACCCTATTTAACCCCCATGGTTAATCCCCAAATCATTCCTACAAGTTATGGTGATAGCATCTAGTTGATTACTACAGATTTTAGGCCATTACATCCACAATTCTATAATTTTCCATTAACAACCACACAAGCTATACCAAAGCCAAAAACACCAAAACATGCTTCAAAACTTAACTTCATGATTTCCAGGAAACTATGAGAGTTAGTAGTGTACTAACCTTAGCTTAGTTGATAACTCAAGGCCTTCCTCCAAAGCTTCAAGCTTTTCTCCCTTCGTGAGCCTTGGATGAGCTCCCAACCTCTTTCACTACAAGAGATGTTACCAAACGTGTTACTACCTTGTAGGGAGAATTAGGGGAGTTAAAACTCAAACCCTTACAAGAATAAAGCCCCTAAACACCCATTCTCATTCTCCCTCATCAACCCCCACCAAAACACACTCTTCCACCAAAACTAGCCATCCTTACCTTGAAATGTCCTTACAAGCTGGTAAAACTTCCCTTAACAAGCTAAACGTGATTCTTACTTCAAACTCTCAAAATCCTACCTTTAGATTGGATGTTGTGGGAAAGAGAGTAAGTTGGAAGAGGAAAATGAAGACATTAAGACATGATGATCTCATTTCCTGCACAAGTGCAGAAAATAGTCTTTCTTCACTCCATAAACTTTACCATTTAGATACTTACCATAATAGCCTTCTTACCCACTTCGTAACCCAACATCCATAAGATCCCAACATATACATACTGGCCCGATAGATGCCTAAAAGGCTAAAAACACGATCCAAATACGAGGCCCATGCCTCGATCAAACCCGACCCTCAGATTTTTGGAATTTAGATCATTACAAAAATTTTAAAATATTAAATGAAAAATGGATCAAATTATTTACAAAATTTTTAATTAATTAAGTTGATTTTTTATTTAATAACTAGTTTTTGACCTATGGTCGACTAATTTAGATCGGGTTTTGCAAATGCCCAATATGGAGAGCGACCCTCCCAACTCAGCTTTCTCCATTCACAAAGGATTCAAACCTCTAACCTTGCTTAGTATCTCATCCTACTAGACCAACTGATTGTTGGTTAATTTAGTCAAATTTTAAATTAACCAAAACAACCATTAAGGGGCATTGTTAGGCTTTGGAATTAAAGTTAATTGTTCAGTTTTGACCTAAAATAATCAAAATTTATAAAAAAAAATATATCGATCTCTTACTGAAATTTTTGTGTGCACTAACAATTAACTAAATTAATTTAGTTCGGACAGTTAATTCAATTAAAACCGTAACGTGCACACACCCAAGGTAAGCGTCAAACTTGAGATAATGGAACAAATTGTCTCCATCAATCCAATGGACCCCAAAGATTGCAATCCTTTCTTTTCATCTCTTCAATTACCTAATTAAGAACAATTTAATATGATTTTAATATCAAATCTTGAAGAGAATGACACATTTTTCTTGTTTTACAGATATGAAGGAAATTGCAGAATAATAAGACTAGGTTTCCAATGCAAAAAATTTCATTTTCTTTTCTATGAATTTTTCTGAATTTAATGATTGCCTTCAATTGGGCTTTTCTAAAATGAAACCTCCTAAAATAAGGCTAAAATGAGGCGCCACATAAATTCTTATCATTTTTGCAAGAATTTGTATATGACTGAGTAAGAATTTGTGTAACTATATAAATTCTTATAAACTTGGTAAGAATTTGTGTAGATTTTCAAAAATAAAAATAAAAATTGGTAAAAGGCTGAAGTGGTTAGTCGGTTACCATAAGTTGAGCTCTTTTTGGATTGGGTGATCTCGGTTAAGAAATTGTGTAGTTACACTTTTCCTTACATTTATTGTAACAAATTATGTATATCCTGTAATATTTTATGTAGCTACTCAAATTCTCATTATTTTTGTAAGAAAAAAGGTTATCTTGTAGCCCTTTGTGTGGCTACACAAATGCTTACCGTAAGTTGAGCTCGTTTTGGATTGGGTGATATCGGGTAAGAAATTATGTTATTACACCTTACCTTACATTTCCTGTAACAAATTATGAAAATTCTATAATAATTTATGTAGCTACTTAAATTCTCATTAATTTTGTAAGAGAAAAAGTTATCTTGTAACCCTTTGTGTGGCTACACAAATGCTTACATAAGTTGAGCTCATTTTGGATTGGGTGATCTCGGGTAAGAAATTTTGTAGTTACACTTTTCCTTACATTTCTTGTAACAAATTATGTATATCCTGTAATATTTTATATAGCTACTTAAATTCACATTATTTTTGTAAGAAAAAAGGTTATCTTGTAACCCTTTGTGTGGCTACATAAATGCTTACCATAAGTTGAGCTAGTTTTGGATTGGGTGATCTTGGGTAATAAATTATGTAGTTATACTTTTCCTTACACTTATTGTTACTAATTATGTACTTTCTATAATAGTTTATGTAACTATTCAAATTCTCATTATTGTTGTAAGAAAAAAAGGTTATCTTGCAGCCCTTTGTGTGGCTACACTAATGCTTACCATAAGTTGAGCTCGTTTTGGATTGAGTGATCTCGGGAAAGAAATTGTATAGTCACACTTTTCCTTACATTTATTATAACAAATTATGTACTTTCTATAATAATTTATGTAGCTACTCAAATTCTCATTATTATTGTAAGAAAAAGGGTTATCTTGCAGTCCTTTGTGTGGCTACACAAATGCTTACCAAAAGTTTAGCTTATTTTGGATTGGGTGATTTCGGTTAAGAAATTGTGTAGTTACACTTTTCCTTACATTTATTGTAACAAATTATGTACATCCTGTAATATTTTATGTAGCTACTCAAATTCTCATTATTTTTGTAAGAAAAAAAGGTTATCTTGTAGCCCTTTATGTAGCTACACAAATGCTTACAATAAGTTGAGCTCATTTTGGATTGAGTGATCTCGTGTAAGAATTTGTGTACTTACATTTTTCCTTACATTTCCTGTAACAAAGTATGTATATTCTCAAAGATTTTATGTAGCTACACAAAATTTCATTATTTGCGTAAGAAGAAAGATTATCTTGTAACACTTTGTGTAACTACACAAATGCTTACCATAAGTTGAGCTCATTTTAAATTGGGTGATCTCGGGTAAGAGTTTATGTTGTTACATAATTTCTTACATTTTATGTAAGAAATTATGTTTTTCCCTAATACTTTATGTAGCTACTCTAATGCTTATGAGTTTTGTAAGGGTTAATGTTTACGGGTTAGCATTTATGTGATCACATAATTTCTTACGTCATAGGACTTTGTGTAACTACCATTTTCTTTACAGTTATGGTAAACATTTATGTAACCGCCTCGTAAGAAATTATGTATGAACCTGCTACCGGTAGAACTGATCATCTTTATTTGTCTTAATTTAGCTGCCTGGCCGCAGAATCACCCCAACCTGCAAATGCTTGTTAACAGGTTTAGGCAAAGGGTCAAGTTAGGTATGAAAATATAAAGGAAATGGTGGCTGATTAAAGTAAATTATGAATAAAACTGACCTAAAGCCTTGGGTTTGTTCTTACTGCAAATATACATAAATCAAACTTGAAATCTCAGCCCTACAATAATCTCGTAGGCTTTAGGCTAAAAAAAACAAGAGAGGGAAATAAAGAAATATGTTACAAATAACAAAAACAACAATGTCAGAAACTCAGTGATTTAAAATCTCTTTTTATTTCTCATCTTGGATCTCCTGACTATATAAAATAAAGCTCAAGATCTGCCAAAAAACCCCAAGCTCTCCTCTCTTATCCATTGCTTCATCTCAGACCAAAATTTGTCTCTATTAGATCCCAAGGTGCTTTTTCAGCTCAGTTTGTTGCTAAACATGGCACATAGTGTAAGGGATCAAAACATTTAACCCAGATTCAAGGTACTCAACCACCAGAACACCTCCATATTCTCTTAACTCGCTTTAAAACTACTACTTTCTTGTCTCAAGTACACACACACTTTGCAGTTGAGTGTGCCCATACCCAACTTGCACCTTGTCTGAGAATTGGTCAGGTAATAATGGTGTCTGAATTCTTGGTTATATAGTTCTTTGTATTGTGGAACAAGAAGAAGCTTGAACCCATATTCATCTTTCGGATCTTCTTCTTTTATATGAACATAAATTTTCTACAAAATTGATTACCAGATAATGGTTAAATCCTGTTGGAAACCATCTATTGAGTGTGATTCTAGAGGGTGCCATGATGGCTTGTTGTGGTATCCAGATTTGGGGCAACATGTTTATGGAGATTTTCTCAATGGGAGTGATTCAAGCCAATAATTTGTTGGAGGATCAGAGCCTTCTTCCATCTACTTCAAACAGGGTCCCTGTTGTTAAGAGGACATTGAACCTACAAATTGTTGGAGATGATCGGCAAAGGAAAAATATTTTCTACACCTGATGCCACGTGAATGACAAGATGTATTCCATTATAATAGACGAAGAGAGTTGCACAAATGTGGAAAACACTCTAATGGTGGAAAACTCGATTTGAAGGCCAGCAAGTATCTGAACCCCTATAAGATGCAATGGTTGAATGAGGGAGGCGAGTTAAAGGTCACTAAGCAAGTTCTCATTCCTTTCTCTATCGAAAAATACAAGGACAAGGTCTTATGTGATGTAATACCTATGAGTGCAAGTCATTTGTTGTTGGCACGTCCGTGGCAATTCGACAAATGAGCCACCCATGATGGATACACTAATCAGTACTTATTCTTGTACGAGGGAAAGAAGATTATCATGACACCTCTAACTGCAAGCCAAGTGCATAATGACCAAATTCAATTGAGCAAAAGAATCGAATCTTGGAACGAGAGCAAGAAGGAGCAGCAAGTCAAAGAAAGTGCAACGGAAAAAGAGCGTTTTGAAGAAAGACAAGCAGTTGGAGTTGAAAATGAAAAGATTGAAAGTTGGATTGTGCATGTAAAATAAGTTGGAGTTGAAAATGCACAAGTTGAAGAAGAAGAGTGCGATGATGAAAAGGAGAATCAAAAAGGGGATGAGAAGGAAAAGAATGAGTGTGAAGAAGAAAAGTAGATTTTATCTAAAAAAATTCTTCCTATTCTAGATATGTTATTTTTACAGGTTGATGCAAGGTTAACTTCAAAGGATATTTCGAGTACATTGCCCATCATAAAAATAATCCAGCATCCTCAATGTGTTAATGATGATATTGATGAGAAGAATTCAAAAGATGTTTCAAATAAGTTCCTCATCACCAAGCAATAAACGCCCATTAAGATCGTCAAACATCCTCCATGGTTTGCTATTTCTATCCATTTTGTTATAAGTTTATCTTTTTCTATCCTTGGTTTATTTAGCAGCAAGATGATTCACCTACATGACATTATTCTACCAACCTATGATGACAAATTTCTTTGCCATTTTGAGATTAGTTGGTGTGTCAACATCAAAGTCAAACTACAACCATCCATTCTGCAAATGGATATGAAGCGAAGACTACCCACCTACTCAAAGGCCATCATTCGAAATGATACAAAGACAAGAGAAGTTAGCGTGAATTATAAAGACATGTTCATGAAAATATTTGACAATACACCAACAAGTATCACAAGACGAGCATTTCTAATTCAACCAAGCAATATGGAAGTAAGGTTTGCAAGCAAGAAGATCTTGATCCAAGAGACTGGAATTGAAAGCAAATGCAAATGAAGGAAAGTGTTGAGACCATGAGGAAATAACGTGATATTTCCAAAACGCTTGAAGAAAAGTCTAAAAAGCCCATACCAATGGTCGTGACGAGTCCAAGGGACATGATGATTCCAAAAGACACAAAGGAAGGATCCAAAGAGCTCATGCCGATTAAGAGAAAGAAATGATTAGAAAGTGCCATTTGACACAACCTATGATCAAGGTACATAATGCTAACCAAGTTTTCCAAGATTTTCCTTATATTACTTTGCAGGATGAACTGGGAAGATTGAAGATTTCACTTGGGAGAAGAAGTGAGGATTCGTCCACCCTACAATGAAGAAGTATCTATTAAAGGACGACTTTGATTTGAGGACAAATCGCCAAAAAGAAGGGGATGATATGATCCTAATCAGCACCAACTTTCTCCATGATTTGATCACATCACTGAAGATCATCAAGGCTAATTCTAAAGGAGTTCTACCTTACTTCATCTTTTATTATCTTATTTATGCATTAAATATTATATGATATTCATGCATAACCTTTGATCCACATCTTTATATTATGCTTATACCTTAATCATTTCATATTACATATTCTTTTACCTATGTTTGCATTGCAATTTATACCTAGCATAGAAATGCATTTTATTTACTTATTGTTTTTAGCTCCATGGTAGCTAACTTATGATTTTCTCATTGTTCCTAGGTGTAAAGGCTTGAAAATGAAAGCTCGGATAGCTCACACATGTAACATCCACTTCCCGTATCCGTACACCGGGCACGAGTTGAAAATATTATGACTTCTTTAATAAAAAATTAGGGTAATTTAAAAAAAATTAGGAAAACTTCTCAATGGTCACCCATCCTAAAATTTCTCTAACCCAAGCACGTTTAACTTTATTTAAAACTGAAATAAATTATTTATTCGAGTTCCAATCATAAATCAATTATCTTAGCATACAACTCATCACCTGAGTTTACTCTTAACTTTGTATCTTTCCAGAAACGCCAATTATCATGAAACCCTACCGAACTTTAAAGGCCAATCACAAGTCAAATTGGTTTAGCAAGTATACATGCCACTATAATAATCAAACCTCAATTAGGATGTCATTACTGATTACCTATTGAGCATTCCAATATTGATGCAATACTCTTCTCACTCTCTTATCTTGATTTACCTACGTGTACAAAATCAAACACACGCTGAGTACGAACTTAGTGAGGCAATAAAGGAAGTCAATAACAATAATTTAAACTTTATTCGACTGTATGGCTATGTTTATACAACATGATATATATATATGCCAATGCATCAACTTTCACATTGCATTAGTAATGATTTACTACATGCTAATGTCATAAGACTTTCATGCTTGTCCATTTGTCATAATATGCCATATATGCATAAATGCATCATGATCAATAGACATGTATTACCATCATGTTAATCATTTATTAACATAATATAAACCGGATATAAATTTCTTACCAATATACTTGCCATTTATTCCAAAAGCTCATAAGCTTGTTCACCTGTTTATCTTTTATTAACCAATAAACCATAGCACAAATATAAGCCTATGAGGACCCTAGGTACACGAGCCAAATATGCACCGAAGTGCTAATACACATAAGGTTGTGCCCACCATCCGCACATTTATAAGGCAGTGCTAACCGTCCACACATTTATAAGACAGTGCAACCATATACACTAATTGTCTTTTATATACACTAAAGTGCTAATCTGAGTATGCAGCGTGTTGTTGGACTCTATGGCATGCCAACTATACCCTACCTCTCAATGAATTACTTGGGCATATTTTCCATATTTATTTCATCCATGGCAATATATATCAACATAATTTAACATTGGGCAGTTCATACCCGAAATAACATTCATAATATAACATCATATATAACTAGTGTTCCATGCATTTATATTCAACTTTTGACATATTTAAAATATGTCAATCATATGCTCCATGACATAAATATTATGACAATAAAAATTGGGTAGGCTCATCGCAAGCCATCCCAATGATGTATAAAACATCAATGTGTCATTGTATGTATGCAATTGCACTCACCTTGGCCACTTAACACAATGCCTCACTAAGTCCTAGCTCGATACTTTCTTTCATAGTACCTCAAACTTTCTTTGATTCGGACTTGACTTCATTAATCACATGAATAAAATAAAATATTTGTTAGATTCAAATCTAACAATACCTTAAACATGTTGTCTAATATAATCATTCGAATATAAAATTTCCAAATATTTTTCCTTTCTTCCTTGTAATGTTCAAAAACCCATTATGGTCTTTAGTGACCAATTTGAACTTCCATTAATTCTTCCGAGCTTGCTAACTAACATTTGAATACAAAATGTTTCATATTTCATTTTCTGACAGCTTGCGCTACCTTCAAATATTTACTTATACAGGGCAGAATAAATACTGGATCTTAATTTCCTTTATACTGGAGAAACTAGATTCGATAACGATTCTAACGGTATAAGCCACGTAAATTAATAAAATCTAAAAAAAGTATGAAAAATCACTGAATTCACGTCACAGACTGTCCAGGCAGAAAACTGCTCTATAATTTTTTTGACCTTCATTCGAATAAAAATTCATATCTTTTAACTCAGAATTCGAAATCAGTTTCCGTTTGTTGGAAACGAAACTAGACTAAAAATTCTTCCCAATGATATAAAATTCATCATCTAACCATTTTTGTAGAATTTATGGCGAAATTTTAAACTTACTGCCATAATTCAATTCTAACATAACTTTCCATAAATAACTTCTAATTTACACCAACTTCTCCATATTTCTCTACTTGTCAATTTAGTCCCATCACTTTACTTCAAATGACCAGAATAAAGCTTGTATTCATATTTTCTAGTTACATCCTTCATCAAAATAGGCTCAAACCTTTACTTCTCTAATTTCTCTTGATTTGTTGAGATGGTCACCAAATTTCAAATATAAGGATTCAAGCTTCTTAACTTTGCAAATTAGTCCTCCAATCAACATTACTACCTTAATTCCATCATTTTAACTAAAAATCAGATTTACTCCTTTTACATATCCTCTTTGCCGAGTAGACCATTCAAGTTTGACAATTTGTCAAAATGGTCACTAATGTGATTAATCGCCGGTTTAGCATTCTAACTTCATTTTCATGTCTCTAACATTATTAATAATTTAAATACACATCAAATTCAATAAAAAATCAGATATGGTCCCTTAATTTTGAAGTTGCCGAAATGGTCCATATGCATTTAACTTAGGGTTTTGCTTCCAAACAACAAATCAAGCTTACTAGATCATTAATCCAACATCACAAACCCTAAGTTAGACTTGAATCCATAAACCCTAATCTTCTTTATGCAAACCAAAATATTTAGGGTTTTAATCCCAACTCAACAACATGATTCCAACATCATACAAGCATGATTCTAACTTAAAATCAAACATGGATTCATAAAATCGTAAAAGCCCCAATTTGTTCATAAAACATAATTTCTTCAACATATCAAATCTCATCAACCAAGCAAGTATTCTATAAATTTTTTACATCAAAAGATAGAGCTCGAAGAGTAGAACAACTTTGTAGTTCGAAAGATTACCTAAAAACCGAGATTTGGGGCTTAAATCGAGCTTGGAAATTTCCCTCTTCTTTCTCCTCTTTCTCCATGGTTTATGGATGAAAAAGATGAACATTTTTCATCTTTGTACTATTAATTACACTTGTAACTATTAAATGAATTTTAAATTCATTTAAATAGTGAAATTACCAATTTAGCCATTAAATCCAATGGCTAATTTAATCTCATCCAAAATCAAGGACCAAGATGAAATTCGTATATATTTCATCTTCCAAAAACGTCCTCAACATTTCAAAAATATTTGAAAATTGCCATCCTTGCCAAATGACCAATTTGCCCTCCAACTAGTCTTTATTTACTAGTTTGTTTCAAAATTGCCATTCCATTATAATCTAACTAAATTAGTTCCTTCTCAACTGACCACTATTCCATAAATATCATTTTATGATTTTCCATGGCTTATGGAACAATCTATGAAATTTCAATTTAATCCTATTTCTCGATATTCATTAAATACTTCTGCTACGATTTTACCGTTACCGAGCTATGAGATCTATTCCGAAAATTCTATATTTCCATAATGTACCTCATGTCATCGTCCTTCATCCAATGGCCTAGATTTAATCTTGAGGTACTAGTTACCAACCTTGCCCTTATAATTTTCTAAAATTATGATCTTGCCATTTTTCATCCAACAACTCATATTTAACATAGAAAATCAACTTAAATCCAAGGGTTCATATTCTTCCAACACAAAGAAAATATCTTAGACATGTAAAATGACATAATTAAACTTGCCTTATCATCCTTCAAAATATCCTGGATATTCAGTTTGATCCGATTATCCGAATATTTTTTTGAACTTTATCGCTTTCTAGCCATTAATACAAACTCCGTACGAAAAATCCAGGTAACACGAAAACATCATTCTTGGGGGTAAACTATTCATTTACGGGACTAAAATACATAACTTTTGAAAATTACAATTTAGTCCTTAAACTTTTCCTAAGTTATACTTTATCCACAAAACTTTCAAAATTTACATTTTGGTCACTAGCCAAAAATTGGGATATTACAATTCTCCCCCTTAAGAAAATTTGTCCTCAAATTTTCGACACATACTGATTCAAAAACAATGAGAAAACTATTTTCTCATATCTTTTTCTCTTTCTCATATCGCTTTTTCGACTTCATGATTTTGCCAAAGAACTTTAACAAGCAAGATCATCTTATTCCTTAGTTCTTTGACTCTATGTGCCAGAATCTTTACCGATTCTTCCTCGTAAATCAAATCTGGTTGAATCTCTATTCTTTTCGCGTAATGATATGTAAAGGGTCTGATCGATACTTCTTGAGCATCGATACATGAAATATATTGTGAATCTTGTCCATTTTCAGAGGTAAGGCTAGATAATAAGCCTCCGTACCAACTCTTTTCACAATCTTATATGGCCCAATAACTCTCGGACTCAACTTCCCTTTTTGTCCTAACCATAACACCTCATTCCAAGGTGAAACTTTTACGGAATACTTTATCCTTAACTTCATATTAAATATCTTTTCTTTCAAGATCAGCAGATAATATCCACCATTCTAAAGCAATTCTAGATTGCTTCGAACTATTCTAACTTTATTCTCCACATCCTGAACTAAATCAAATCAGATTCAATCACCTCTTAGTTCTCTTTTTAACTCATTATCGTTGAGGATATAAATTACCCTTTGATAATATTGACATTCTTTATACTAAACATCGATACCTTTAATTTTCCCTTTTCATCTTACTGATTTCTTTCCAGGCATATCTTATCTTTCATCTATAAATCTTTGATCTGATTTGTCAAAGTAGGCTTGAGCTAAAGTTGTGTAATCAATACACTATTTTCCTCCAAAGATAATTGGGCATTTAATGCTTATAAGCCAAAGAATGATTTTTGGCTAAATACATCAACTACTACATTAGCCTTATTACATAAATACACATCCCAACCTATTATGGGACATATTATTGAATAAGGTAAAATCCTTACTAGATTCATAATGCACTAATACTAGTGCTACTATCAAATCTTCTTCTACTGGTAATAATATAATCGTAATTTAATCTTAGAGGAATATTACTGCTTCTTTTGACTAACATCACTGGAGCTTCCTAAGGTGATATATCAGGTCATATAAAACCCCAATCCAATGATTCTTACAACTAGGCCTTTAGCTTTCTCAATCTAGTAAGAGCCAATGTGTAGGGTGCAATCGATATAGATCCAATATTGGATTAAAATCCAATCCTAAACTTAGCCTCTCGATTGAGCGTCAAGCCTGACAGCTCCTCTTGGGCAACCCATTTAAAACTCACAAACAATAGGAATACTCTCTCAGCTTACCCTTAATGCTCGGTATCCATAGCATAAGTTAAATAATTTTCACATTAGTAACAAATTCCAATAAAAACTTTGCATGCTTATGCATGCCAATTATCACAACCCTCACATGATTGTTTTTATGGTTTTCTTGAATCTCCAACATTAGTTATAAATGTCAAAGAGTTCTTAATTTTCCTTGTCTTGATCTCTTAGCGGAACTATGTAATAAATTCAGCTTGATATCTTTGCCGGGAATCCTCACCACTTTTTAGAAGTGTTGAAATACATAATGATTCACTATTTCTCTTTACGAGCTGTGACCTCTGTTTAGATATTTTCTCATTCTGAGCCCTTTGCTTTACATTTGGCATAATTTACTACTTCATAGAATTTTGAAATACATAGGGCAGTCAGTACTTCTTTGTACCTGGCCTCTAGCCCTCTATGAGTTGTCATAACATGCTCTCTTTCTGTCTGTAGGAAGCAGTTTAGAATCAAATCAGCTCAGTTTATTAAAATTGCACTCATACTCGTAAATAATCCAATTGGCCTAATAATGATGCAAGAAACTCCGTTACATCTCTATGATAAACTGTGTTATGAAACCCTCAAAGAAAGAACTTCTAGCTAATAGACTTCTGAATATGTACCGTAACATTACTTTATCAAATACGAGTCTAATCCTTTCAGATGAGATAATATTTTTTCTTTGAGTCTCCTCTGATCATCAATACAGATTTCTTTCAACATAATTTTTATATCATTAAACCATAGATTAACAATCATGGAATCTCCATTATATCTCTCTAAAAATCTAGTGTGTCAAAACTCTTAATTCTTTTGCAATCGGTGCCTAAGCAAGCTGATCTATGATCACATCTAATGTCTGGAAGAAAAACTTTTAATCCGTAATATGAATATAATGTTACTCTCGTGCCTCTGCACCATGCTAAGTGTCAAGGTTGTCTCTTATTGTATTATGATCCTGCCTTGACAAGTCTGTTCGGGACCGAGCAAAGGCTGACCGAGCGATGATATGAGCAATCCTTGAAGAGCTACCAAGTCATGGATGCAAGTTAGGATGCTTTGGGAAGGCGAAGAAGGCCCTGTTCAGAAAGTGTCCTCGTTTGGGATGAAGCAATGTCTACTCGCTTCATACTTGGTAAGTTTATTTAGCTCTTTAGTGGGAAGTGGTCTGGTGTTGGGTCTCCACCATCCTCCTCGCCAAGCGCTAGCAGCCGAGCTACCTTGGTGTAAGTGACCTTCTCCTAGGCCCACATGGGGCCTAGGTGTACGAGCATTGGAGCCAAGCGAATGGCATAATGTCTCTCTAGGAGGACCTCCTAGGGACGGTTTGGGGCCAGAGGGCCCCATATCATGCTCGTCGCGAGAGTCAGGGGTTGGCAGCTAGCATTCGCTAGGCCCTGCAGGATACGATATTCGACGCGCATGTTTCCTGATGGATCATGAGACGACGCTTCTGAGTTAAGTCCTTGGATAAAGGGCTTGTTGAAGGCTGACTTCTCTGGGTTGAGTCCCTTTTCAAGTGTTGCACGGCATGCCAACCTGGGCCTAGACAGCATGGTCGTAACAGTTGGTATTAGAGCAAGTTGGTTGTGTACTTCTGCATAGATGGTGTCCCTAGACGGTTGACTCTATATCAAGCACTCCTACGAGTGGAGTAGGCAGGGCGGGCTGACTCTACGTCAAGCGCCTTGGTAATTGAGGTAAGTAGGGTAGGGAAACTGGACTCCACACCAAGCGCCTCGTAATAGGAGTGAGTTGGGTGAGTCACCAATGTTAAACAAAATGAGAGTTGGTTAGAGCACGGAGGTGCCTGACAGTTGTTCCAGGCAATGAGGTGCTTGCTTATTATCTCAGCACAGTGGCGCTTATACATTTCAGCACAGTGGTGCTCAATTACAGCATTGCTGGCATAGAGGTGCCAACGAGTTGAACCTGGTGGGATTAGTACACAAGAGGTGATTGACGTTAACCACTATGGTTGTTTCAGTGCAAGAGGAACTTATTTCTTATTGCACAAGAGGTGCTAACGAGTTGAACCTGGTGGGATCAGTACATAAGAGGTGACTGACGTTAACCACTATGGTTGTTTCAGTGCAAGAAGCACTTATTTCTCTTTGCACAAGAGGTGCCAACGAGTGAACCTAGTGGAATAAGTAAATAAGAGGTGAACTGACGCTAACCACTATGGCTGTTTTAGTGCGGAGGCACTTATTATTTATCGCACAGAGGTGCAAACAAGTTCAAACATAGTGTCATCAGTTCACGGAGGTGACTGACGTTGCGCACTATGGTTGTTTTGGTGCAGGGGCACTCATTATGTCTTGAAGTCTTAGTTGGGTCATCATAGTGAAATCAATACACAAGAGGTGTCTGACGTTAATCACTATGGTTACCTCAGTATTGAGAAGCTGACTACTTGTAAGTCAATGATGCATGCCTGGAAATCATATTGCAAACAGTGCACAAATGTGCCTGTCATTAACCAAAATGATTATCCTAGCATGAAGTCGCTCGGGAAGTAACCCACTATAGTGCTCATTTACATTCAGCGTAGAGGCGCTTGTTGTGTTGAAAAGAAGAATGTTGTTGGTTTTGTGGCACAATAGTGCCTAACTTGATCAATGGAAAGTTAGTCTTTGTAGGTTACAATGGTGCCTCTAATTAGCGAAGGAATTCTTTATGTTCAGTCGACGGGGACGTCGAAAAGTTGGTACAGAGAGAAGTGAGACAAGTTGTACATTACGTTGGACAACATTAAAGCGGGTTGGCTTGTGGAAAAACATGCTTTAAATTACTGGGAAACAATATGCATGAATTATCGAGCAAGGTTGTTCGAGTAGACGTTGGTGTACGTTCACTCGGTAAATGGTGAATGCGGAAGGCAATGTGGGCCAACCAGGTATCGTTCGAGACTTGTGTGAATATGTTATTACTGATGTGTTCGCTTGTATGTCTTGTAGCACAAGTAATACAAAGAAAGGTAAAGAGGCAAAGTACATTTTTTGTATCACGGTGGCAAATAGAGACCATTTTACAATGTTTGAATGGATAAGGTGATGGCGATATTGTGACACATTCTTTGCTTTGAAGGTCTCACTATATGGGGGACACAGTTGGCGAATGGGCTTAGTGCCAAAGAGCAAGCCATTGTGTGGCGAGTCATAGTTCTCTTGCATATGGGCAGGTATGCTATTTTTGTTTTGTAGGTCGATGGCCAGATCGTGAGACTCAAAGGCACTACAAGGCACACGTTAGTTGAGTCAGTGATTCGCTACTGTGTTTCGCTCGAGCCACAATTAGAGTAAAAGTGTGGGAGCATGAATCTAGCACTTGACATTGAAGGAGCAAAACTGGGTCATAATGAGTTCATGATCGATGTAGATGGTCACGCATGTGCAACGTGGTCATAAGGGAATCAAAAGAACCCAGGATCGAGGCTTGAGTTATTTGCTTGAATGTTCAGATGATGGGACTAGATAAGCATATTAAGTCAGGCACAGATCAAAGAGGACCGCCTTCGATGTCCATATCGACTCATAAAGTGATGAAGAACGAGTGTTAGTATCGATGAGGACATCGATAAGAGGAAGTGTGGGAGAATGTCAAGGTTGTCTCTTATTGTATTACGATCCTTCCTTGACAAGTCTATTCGGGACCGAGCGATGATATAAGCAATCCCTAAAGAGCTACCAAGTAAAGGATGCAAGTTAGGATGCTTTGGGAAGGCGATGAAGGCCCTGTTCAGAAAGTGTCCTCGTTTGGGACGAAGCAACGTCTACTAGCGTCATACTTGGTAAGTTTATTTAGCTCTTTAGGGGGAAGTGATCTAGTGTTGGGTCTCCACCATCCTCCTCGCAAAGCGCTAGCAGCCAAGCTACCTTAGTGTTAGTGACCTTCTCCTAGGCCCACGTGGGGCCTAGGTGTGCGGGCATTGGAGCCAAGCGGATGGCACAATGTCTCTCTAGGAGGACCTCCTAGGGACGGTTTGGGCTAGAGGGCCCCATATCGCGTTCGTCGCGAGAGTTAGCGGTTGGCAGCTAGCATTCGCTAGGCCCTATGGGATACGATATTCGACGCGCATGTTGCCTAATGGATCATGAGACGACGCTTCTGAGTTAAGTCATTGGATAAAGGGCTTGTTGAAGGCTAACTTGTCTAGGTTGAGTCCCTTTTTAAGTGCCGCACGGCATGCCAACTCGGGCCTAGACGGCATGGTTGTGACACTAAGCTGGGGGTAGAATATTATCATTAACCTTATCATGCTCATGAATCTCTTATTGATTCACTCGCCTAACACATAACACGATTATTTTACCCTCACACATTGGAATTTAACAATATTATCACAATGAAGTAAGCAATTGCATCCATTCAAACAAGTAAAATCATCAGTAATTCTGACATCCTAGTGGCATGTATACAATTTTGACATTTACCATACTTCGTTTAACTCTAGAACTGGCTAAACTTGTAGCTCTGATACCAATAAATGTAACATCCCCTTCCTGTATCTGTACACCAGGTACGAGTCAGAAATATTACGACTTCTTTAATCAAAAATCATGGTAATTTAAAAAAATTTAGGAAAACTTCTCAATGGTCACCCATCCTAAAATTTCTCTAGCCCAAGCACGCTTAACTTTATTTAAAACTGAAATAAATTATTTATTCGAGTTCCAATCATAAATCAATTATCTTAGCATACAACTCATCACCTGAGTTTACCCTTAAATTTGTATCTTTCCAGAAAAGCCAATTATCATTAAACCCTACTGAACTTTAAAGGCCAATCACAACTCAAATAAGTTTAGCAAGTATACATGCCACAATAATATCAAACCTCAATTAGGATGTCATTACTGTGATTATCTATTAAGCTTTCCAATATTGATGCAATGCTCTTCTCACTCTTATCTTGATTTACCTACGTGTGCACAATCAAACACACGTTAAGTATGAACTTAGTGAGGCAATAAAGGAAGCTAATAACAATAATTTAAACTTTATTCGACTTCATGGCTATGCTTATATAACATGATATATATATGCCAATGCATCAACTTTCACATTGCATTAGTAATGATTTACTACATGCTAATGTCATAAGACTTTCATGCTTTTCCATTTGTCATAGTATGCCATATAAGCATAAATGCATCATGATCACTAGACATGTATTACCATCATGTTAATCTTATATTAACATAATATGAACCGGATATAAATTTCTTACCAATATACTTTCCATTTATTCCAAAAGCTCATAAGCTTGTTCACCTGTTTATCTTTTATTAACCAATAAATCATAGCCCAAATATAAGTCTATGAGGAACCTGGGTACACGAGTCAAATATGCACCGAAGTGCTAATACACATAAGGTTGTGCCCACCATCCGCACATTTATAAGGCAGTGCTAACAATCCGCAGATTTATAAGACAGTGCTAACCATATACACTAAGTGTCTTTTATATACACTATAGTGCTAATCGGAGTATGCAGCGTGCTGTTGGACTCTATGGCATGCCAATTATACCCTGTCCCTCGATGACTTACTTAGGCATATTTTCCATATTTATTTCATCCATGGCATTGCATATCAACATAATTTAACATTGGGTAGTTCATACCCGTAATAATATTCATAATATAACATCATATATAACTAGTGATCCATGCATTTATATTCAACTTTTGACATATTTAAAATATGTCAATCATATGCTCCATGACATAAATATAATGACAATAAAATTTGGGTAGGCTCATCGCAAGCCATCCCAATGATGTATAAAACATCAATGTGTCATGCTATGTATGTAATTGCACTCACCTTGGCCGCTTAACACAATGCCTCACTATGTCCTAGCTCGGTCCTTTCTTTCATATTACCTCGAACCTTCTTTGGTTCGGACTTGACTTCATTAATCACATGAATAAAATAAAATATTTGTTAGATTCAAATCTAACAACACCTTAAACATGTTGTCTAATATAATCATTCGAATATAAAATTTCCAAATATTTTTTCCTTTCTTCCTTGTACTGTTCAAAAACTCATTATGGTCCCTAGTGACCAATTTTAAATTACTGTCATAATTCAATTCCAACATAACTTTCCATAAATAACTTACAATTTACACCAACTTCTCCCTATTTCTCTACTTGTCAATTTAGTCTCATAACTTTACTTCAAATAACCAGAATAAAGTTTGTATTCATATGTTCTATTTACATCTTTCATCAAAATAGGCTCAAACCTTTACTTCTCTAATTTCTCTTGATTTGTTGAGATGGTCACCAAATTTCAAATATAAGGATTCAAGCTTCTTAACTTTGCAAATTAGTCCTCCAATCAACATTACTACCTTAATTCCATCATTTTAACTAAAAATCATATTTACTCCTTCTACATATCCTCTTTGCCGAATAGACCATTCAATTTTGACAATTTGTCAAAATGGTCACTAATGTGATTAATCGTCAGTTTATCATTCTAACTTCATTTTCATGTCTCTAACATTATTAATAATATAAGTACACATCAAATTCAATAAAAAATTAGATCTGGTCCCTTAATTTTGGAGCTTGCCGAAATGGTCCCTATGCATTTAACTTAGGGTTTTGCTTCCAAACAACAAATCAAGCTTACTAGATCATTAATCCAACATCACAAACCCTAAGTTAGACTTGAATCCATAAACCCTAATCTTCTCTATGCAAACCGAAATATGTAGGGTTTAAATCCCAACTCAATAACATGATTCCAACATTATACAAGCATGATTCTAACTTAAAATCAATTATGGATTCATAAAATCATAAAAGTCCCAATTTGTTCATAAACCCTAACTTCTTCCACATATCAAATCTCATCAACCAAGCAAGTATTCTATAAATTATTTACTTCAAAAGATAGAGCTCGAGGAGTAGAACAACTTTGTAGTTCGAAAGATTACCTAAAAACTGAGATTTGGGGCTTAAATCGAGCTTGGAAATTTCCCTCTTCTTTCTCCTCTTTCTCCATGGTTTATGGATGGAAAAGATGAACATTTTTTTCGTCTTTTTACATTAAATTACACTTGTAACTATTAAATGAATTTTAAATTCATTTAAATAGTGAAATTACCAATTTAGCCTTTAAATCCAATGGCTAATTTAATCTCATCCAAAATCAAGGGCCAGGATGAAATCCATATATATTCCATCTTCCAAAAACATTTCAAAAATATTTCAAAATTGCCATCCTTGGCAAATGACCAATTTGCCCTCCAACTAGTCTTTATTTACTAGTTTGTTTCAAAATTTCCATTCCATTATAATCTAACTAAATTAGTTCCTTCTCAACTGACTACTATTCAATAAATATCATTTTATGATTTTCCATGGCTTATGGAACAATCTCTGAAATTTCAATTCAATCTGATTTCCCGATATTCACTTTTCAATCTGATTTCCCGATATTCACTAGATACTTCTACTACAATTTTACCTTTACCGAGCTATCGGATCTATTCCGAAAATTCTATATTTCCATAATGTACCTCATGTCATCATCCTTCATCCAATGGCCTAGATTTAATCTTGAGCTAGTAGTTACCAACCTTACCCTTATAATTTTCTAAAATTATGATCTTGCCATTTTTCATCCAACCGCTCATATTTAACATGAAAAATCAACTTAAATCCAAGGGTTCATATTCTTCCAACAAAAAGAAAATATCTTAGATATGTAAAATGACATAATTAACCTTGTCTTATCATCCTTCAAAATATCCTAGATATTCGATTCAATCTGATTATCCGAATATTTTTCTAAACTTTATCCCTTTATAGCCATTAACACAAGCTCCATACGAAAAATCCGGGTAACACAAAAAAATCATTCTTGGGGGTAAACTATTCGTTTACAGGACTAAAATACATAACTTTTAAAAATTACAATTTAGTCCCTAAACTTTTCTTAAGTTTATACTTTATCCTCAAAACTTTCAAAATTTACATTTTGGTCACTAGCCAAAATTTGGGATATTACAACACAAGCTTAAAGGAGGTTCACAAAGCTCAAGCTAGTTCAAGGACAGCTTCGATAGCTTAAAGGAAGCTTACATGGCTCAAGCTAGCTCAAGGATTCAAATGGTAACTCACACAAGATCAAGGGAAGCTCACCTAGATCGAGATAGCTCAAAACACTTTAAGATAGCTTGACCAGCTGAAGGACTAGCTCAATCAGCTAGGAGGATAGCTCGACTAGCTCAACTAGCTAAGTGGAAGCTCAAAGTACCTTAAGCAGCTCACCACCCAAGGGACATCTTACTCCCTAAGAGACGTGCCTTCACAAATTGGAGGGGAAGCATTTGGGCGGCAATTCTTTGGAGGGAGACACAATTTTGGAGGGAAAGCCTTAGAGGGAGACACCATACATATTCGGCCAACCCTTCACCCATGTAATGGCTTTTCGGCTAAACTCTTAGAAAAACTATAAATAGGCTATTCCGTTTCATTTGTAAGACATCTGATTCATATTAATCAAATTATCTTTGTGAGAATTTTCTCTCTTTTAGTTCTTCATTGAACTTTATCGACTTATCAAGTACTTGTACTTGTGGCGTCACCCCTCTATTTTACCTTGATACTTTTGGTTCCTAGATTGCTATCTAGTGGGTCAAAGTCCTTTGTTACCACCCTCAATTGAATTTTTATAAGGTTTGGAGTTATACTCTTTATAGCATAGTTTCTTCCTTGAATTCCTTTGAATACTATCTTCATTTTCCATCCCCTTTAAACTCTATATTCGTTCATCACCTACACCATCATCTCGCCCTACAAACAGCACCAACATTCCTTTCAAACGCCATCCTCAATTCATCAAATTTAGCCTACCCTTGCACCCTTACATTTATCAACCTTAGCCATTCTTTTGAAGCTTATATTGCTTTACAGGAATTACTTGTTGCCTCCTAGATCCTACAATCAAAGAAGCCGTCTTCAACAACATCCAAGAAGAGAGTCAGGACGTGCTACATCATTAAGTGTAAGTCCATTTCTGCTATTCCAGCCTTAATATGAACTTGGCAACAGAAAGGCTTATTATTTTCCTTTGATTTGCAGCATATGTGTCTGAGAATGAGGACAAATTGATAAATGATCTCAGAAAGACTTTCTTGGCAACAGAAAACAAATTTCTTTCCCTGTTGAGGAAACAATGGCCCGGTAAGCCGCAAATGGTTTTGGTCGGATCGTGTTGTTTGACGGGAGTGATTTGCAGCGGGTTACTATGTATTGCCAACGCTGGTGATTCCAGGGTAGTCTTAGGCAGATCAGTAAGAGGAGCAATGCAGTTATCAACAGATCACAATGTGAGTTCCGATGCGGTACGGGACGAGCTACGGTTGTTGCATCCCGATGATCCACAGACTGTTGTGATGAAACACAGAGTTTGGCGTGTTAAGGGTCTGATGCAGGTAAGCTAAAACATGTTAAAACATGGCTGAACTAAATAAATACATTTTTAAGTCATTTATTTTATCCATCCTTAATGATTGCAGATTTCAAGATCCATTGGTGATGCATATCTAAAGAAAGCAGAATTCAACAAAGAGTCTCTCCTGCCTAAATTTAGACTGCCTGTACCCTTTCGAAAGCCGATCCTCAATGCCGAGCCGTCATTGTTTCTGCATAAACTCCATCTCGACGATCGGTTTCTCGTATTTGCTTCGGACGGTCTCTGGGAACACTTGAGCAACCAGGAGGTTGTCAAAATTGTCGAGACTAGCCCACGAAATGTAAGTTTCCAAATAGCTATGTCATAATGGTTGAACATAAAAAGAAGATTGTTGACGCATTGGATTTACTCTTCTTTTTAGTTGCAGGGAATTGCAAGGAGACTTGTTAAAGCTGCACTCAAGGAAGCAGCAAAGAAAAAAGAAATGAGATATTCGGACCTAAACAAGATTGATAGAGGGATGAGGAGACATTTTCATGATGATATAACAGTCATAGTTGTGTTTCTAGACTCCTATTTGATCAATGGGAGCTCATTCCATGACTCTTCCGTATCAATAAAAGGCGAAGGATGACTTGCCGCTGCCGCAGCTACCATTGCCTGTGTCTAAAAGGCAGCAAAGAGTTAGAGCTAAATTGAATTTGTCCTGGAATTGCCATACAAATAGGGGACTAACTTTATTAGAGTGAACTTCTGCAAACATTTCCCATAAAGGGTAATAGCTATACGTTTGAGGCTGTATGTTTATTGTCGAAGAAATTTAGGATGAGACTGCAACATGTTTTGTAGATATGGTTTAATGTAATTTAGTTGGTTGTCTTGTCTGCTATCCTGCCAAAATGGTATTGTTTAGCTACCATCACCATGGTTGATCATGTCTCATGCACAATCCGAATTTATGTTTTCTTAGGCCTTACATGGTCAAGATATTCCTTCTTTTATCTTCATAACACGGGCAGAAATCCTATGTTTCTTTTGGTGTCTTATCTATGTCCAACATTAAAAAATAGATTTAAGGTTTAGGATTGAGGCTTAAGGTTAGGATTTATGATTAGGATTTAGAGTCTTGGATGTATGGTGTATTTTTAAAGGTTTAATGTTTAAAATTTAAAATTAGAGTTTATAATTTGATTTTTTAGTGTTGAAGCATAAAAAATTTAAAAAAAGCATAAGATTTTTGTTGTTCATAACACATATGGCTAGTTTTGTTTCATACCGAAACAACACAAGTACTCGTTTATCGTTTTAGAGAGAAAAGTAAGGATTCTTTTTAAAGTTTATTTTTAGGGTAAACTACTCAGGTGACTATCGAACTATTTTGGCGTACTTATTTTGACCACTTAACTAGATAATTCGTCAATTAGTCCACCAAACTTTTAAATTGGTCCTATTTTGACCAATCAAGGCTATTCCATTTTTCTTTAATTTTCTTTTAACCAGGTGGTGATACGTGTTATCATCTGACTGGTTGATTAAATTTGTTTAATTAAATTAAATTAAGACCAAATTGATATAATAGGTAAATAATATAGGCCAAATTTGTAATTTTACAAATTTTCGTTAACTGTCACGTTATCCCTCCCTTAGTTTTTTAACGGCGGTGATCAAAATAGGACCAAGGTGAATCTTTATCTCTTTCCTAAATGTCATTAAATAGTGATAGTTATTTGGAAGTTATGCTGAAATAGATGAATCTCATTAAATAGACCATGGATGACGTGGTGAGCCGGTTTCATCTAATAATTTTTCCATTTGACCGGTCAAACGCAAATCCCGACCTTCTTGCTCTTCACCCTACCCATTTTCACCGTCGCTCAAGTATCCATCTCGACCATCAACGAGATCCCTTTTTTATTCTTCAGATATGGTCTCGGACTGTTGACCGTCTCCGCGTCTAGAACATTGCAGTCCCCAAGCATAGAAAAAAATTTCTTTTTAGTTTCTTTTCGCTGTGTTCTTTATCTTGCCGTTTCAAAGAAATAAAAAATAAATTCAAACAACTTATTCCTTTAAGAGCCCATGCGAATGGCTTCCATTCTTGAGCCATCAAAGGCTGTAAGTTTCTTTTTTTTCTTAATTTTAATTGTTTATAGTGTTTACCGATATTCTGATTTTTTATGGTGATGAGTAATATGAGGAGAAATCAAAAGAGAATGAGTACAAACCGGAGCATTGCATGTATTAACTTTATAATGAATAAATGTGGCCAAATGGGATTCTCAGAGGAAATATATCGTGGCCAAATAAACAATCAAGATCATTGCTTGTTTGATCTGAGAATTTGAACAGTTTTACTTGTAATCAGTTAAAGTATGTATGGAAGAATATGCCATAGTTAACTTTTAAGTAGGATTGTTTTTAATCCTTAGAAGATTTTGGATCATATTAGTAATTTTTGGTTTGAATGTGGATTGCAGACTTTATTTCCAGCAATGAAAAAGATTGTGGGGACAGTTGGTCCGAATTCGAGAACCCATTTCATCGTTTTTGCTGCTATTGTTGCCTATAAAAACATGATTGTTGCTAGATACGCATATGAAACAATGAAATGGTCCTAAGAGAAGAAAAGGTGTGAGTTTAGGTTTTTGGAGGAAATGATTTAGTTGAAAAGGGTTGAAAGATGGGCGGAGGAGGAAGTGTCAGTGGTAGTTAAGTTCAAGCGCTGCATACGGAGGAAAATGGTTAAGGTGAGATTTTGTGGTGCCATCGTTGGTTGTAGCATTTGCAATGTGTCACGGGGCCATTACCCTCTTCCCAAAAGACATGTCTGATAGGATGTGCAGCGCCACTGTATTTATATCCCAAGACTTCCATTTTCCTTTCTGATGTGGGATTAATGACCCCGCCTCTTCTCATGCGTGACATTCTCCCCCACTCAATCTCGTGACACCCTCGTCACGAGCTTCCGCTCTCGTGATGGGCCACCTTGTCACAGTTGTCCACCCTGCCTACCCCACTCATAGGCGCTCGGCGTGAAATCAGGTAGTCAAAGGGTCACTCTGATACCACTTGTCACGGGGCCATTACCCTCTTCCCAAAAGACATGTCTGATAGGATGTGCAGCGCCACCGTATTTATATCCCAAGACCTCCCATTTTCCTTTCCGATGTGGGATTAATGACCTCGCCTCTTCTTAGGAGTGACAAATGGCTGAAGCTCCACCATTGACATCCGGTGGAGCAGTCGTCGTGGTGAGTTTGGATGAAGGAAAGACTTTGTCAGATATTACTTGAAAAAAAAACACACACAAAGAATCGAAGGTTTTTGAAAGTGAGAGAATGAAGGATTAGATTGTAAATAGTAGGGCTGAGCATGGTTAACCGCAAAATCGAAAACCGATCCGAACCGAGGCGTTTGGACGGTTTATGGTTCATAAGTTTACGAACCGTGATTAACCGAATAAAACCAAATTGAACCGAATTTGATTTTTTATTTAATTTATAGTTATTTTTATAATGTAAAAATAAGTATTTTATACTTACAATACTATAGATGCATTTTTAATTATTACTTTTTACTTAAAAAATTATGTTTTTAATAAATATTTATGAAAAATTCTTTAAAACACTAACTTTTTAATGTTTAAAAGTCATCAAATAAAGCTATTTTGTCAAAATAAAATACAAAATTTCAAAAACTAACATTAATATGGAAAAACCGAAAATCGAGGTTAACCGAACCGAAAATCGATGGTTACTAAAATAGCTTACCGAATTAAACTGAAATCGAACCGTATACACCCCTAGTAAATAGAGAGAGAAAACATGCAATTGGAATTATGGAGATAAAAATAATTATTTTTAATTTTTTATTATTATTATTTTACACATCATCAATTTCATGTCAGATATTTTTTCACACCACCGTCAACATATCATGCCACAAGGGACATTAACGTTCTTCCGTTTTTGACTGTTTGTGGACGCTAACGGTCAATGTTACGAAATGATTAAATTGAGCGTAATTTGAATTATAAGGGCTAAATTAAGTGTTAAATTTTTATAAGGGTTTAATTAATTTTTTTAATTTTTCGTTGGAGGCTAATTTGACCTTTAAGCCATTAATTTTTGAACTTGACTTTAAATATTAACTAAATTTAGACTTTAAGTACCTAGTTAATCCTTAAAGTATGTTTTGGATTCATTTGATCTAGCTTACCTTATTTGAATTAAGAAATCGTCACATACATTAATTCAAAATTTTAATTACATTTAATTTTTACTGATGAGAATTTTAAGATTACACAATAATAGTTTGTAAAACAATTTTTTTCATTTTTAATAAATAAAGTTTTAAATTTTATTAAAATTCCAACAATGCAGATTAATAAGTAGAGATATTCATTTTTAAAGACATGGCATCAGTTTGGCATAATAAAGTTTTAATGAGGTTATGTTTTTTTAATGTTGATTGTTTCCAAATTTAGGTACCAACTAACTACTTAAGGTCGAGGTTTGAGTCTATTTTTAATGGAGTTCAACTTTTAGATTAATCTTTGGCGGCTTCTAAGTTCAGCTACTAAGTAGGTCAAAAAATTCGAGTATCAAATAGGTCTAGAAAGGTGCTTATACCAACCAGGTACTTAAGACCAAGTCTAAGTCTATTTTTCAATACATGCGACACCCATTGATTAGTTTGAGGTGACACATTAGTAAAATTTTAGCAGAGTTAAAATTTCAGATTAATGTGTTCGATCGCTTTGAAGTCCAAGTATCAACAAGATACTTAAGGCTAAATTCATAATTGAATGAGTCAAAAAAATGTTCGAAACTCAACTAGGTATTAGTGGATAAGGTGTAAAAAACTGACCCGACCTGAAAATCCGACAGAAACTGACTCAAGTTTGAACAAGTTGTGACCCGAGGTGGTGATGACCCAAACTTGACCCAAATCAGACTTGATGTTGGTTCAAACCCGAGTTAGATCGATTATTTTGGATCTGAACCTGAGTTGCACCTAACATGAGAACGACTTAAACCCGATAATGTGATAATTGAACTTGATCTGTACCCGTCATGATATGAAACCAACCCGAAATTAACCTGGTTAATATATGTTATAACTCGACTTGAAATGATTCGAGATTTGATTTAACGAGACTTGTTTTTAACCCGATCTATAATTGACCTGACTTCTTTTTGATTCGACCTGTTAATTGACATGACCTGTTATAGACTCGACTTGTTGTGACACATGTCACCACGTATTGGTGGAAAATATATTTATTAAATTAAATAAAAATAATCTAAATTCTACCAATCAGATGTCACCATATGATTGGTAGATTAAATTTATTGAATTAAATTAAAATTAAGACCAAATTAAAAGATTGTGTAAATGTAACACCCTCATACCGAACGGGTAGCCCGATTCGATCAGAGGTGTCACAATAGGGTCACAAGTGTGACCCACACTAAAAACCCGAATATTTTTTTTCTTTCTAATACATTTAAAACGTAAATAAAAATCTTTGTCAGAACATCATTACAGAAAATCATAAAACAGAAATCCAAAAAGTATATTACAGACTCTAACATAAAATAAGACACGATATACATGCCCACTAATTGTACCAGCACAGTACTCCGCAAGCAATGTCGAGGGAACTTCTAACACTGATGTCGGTAACTGTACCATGACAAATCTCTTTTAACCTGTGATGGTAAAAACAACGTGAGCTTGGGAAAGTACGGTAATACAGAACTACCAAAAGAACTATATGCACATGCGGGTATAAGGCAAAGCATGAAACTGAAATATCGATCATGGCATCATGGTTAATCAGTACTTGAACTTCTGAGTATCAGTCTGACATTCTACAATCTATAAGAATCAGTAAGGAAATATATTTTACAGGAATTAAGCCAGGGGTTTGGTGTGTCCCAACAATCGCATATTGAGAAAGATAGATAGAAAGTTTCAAAAAACTGTAGAATTTTGATAGAGGTAAAGGAGGAGGCAGAAAAATTTGGTATCAGCATAACTACCCTCCAATCGAACTCCAGTATGTAGTTTCCCAGAATTGTATCAATACAGACGTTAACCCAGGCCCATTGGGTGTATGTGCCATCCTAAGGGAATACCTTAGGTCCAGGTAGAATTACCTAGCCGAAACATAGGAACCAAATACAGGCGAAATTATCCTAACTAAAGCGTAGGAACCAAATACAGGCAAAATTACCAACTGGATCAGGGATGAACCAACAGTCTTCAGTCAATGTCCTAAGACCTGGTAAAACAATTTTGAACGGTAACAGTCATCTCAGTAATTAGTAGCAGTATGCTAGGAATTCAGGATACAGACAAATGTTTAAATCAGTAGAACTGGAGTATTTGGGCCCTTGAATCGGGTATACTTGTATCATAAATCAGGAACCAAAAATCGTGTTTTTACTTTAGATAATAGGATCACTTGGGAACAAAATAGATAGACTAGTTTCCAATCATGGAGATTATTCATGTAAACATGGGATACACTAGATGGTCCAATTTATCACTTAGGAGTCCTTGCTAATCACAGAAAAGAGACACTGAGCTCTAGTCCATTCTAGACTGATTTTAGAATCAAGAACCATATTCGAAGGGATTTGGTAATTATCAACTTCATCCAGGTATTCAGGAATTATACTTCAAGAACATTCAAAATTTCTAGTATATTATAATTATGCAGGAATTCATATATATCAGGATATGTTTTGGGAATTCGGGTAGATCAGATTCAATCAAGATTCTGGATATATCAGGAAGGTTCTAGGCAATTAGTTTATAAGGGCATTTGATTATTTTAACTTTCGAGTGTAATTTTGTAATTTAGCCCAACAAGGGTATCACAGTTACTTGAAGAATCCAAGACTTCTAACGGCTTATCCATCCTCCAAGACCATTAGAATTGAACAATTCTCACTATCGCAGTACTTACCAAGTATTCAGAGATGTGCATTTCACACGAACTCAATCATTAGCACGGAATGTACCTTTTAGAGGAACATGTTACTCTTACAATTAACAATGTACTTTCTCCAAATAAATCAAACATGCCTTCATATAGTATTCTTCCAATATTGCATTAGTATAAAAAAAACCAACAAACACGGGTCATGTATTACAACTTTTAAAGCCATTACATTTGTTTGGCTTTATTGGTATTTCTTATTCCAAGTCTTAGAGGTGTTTTTAGTCACTTTAGTATTCGAGGGTATTTTAGACACTTCAATGCCTAAAGGTGTTTCAGTTATTTTGATCCTTTTGGTCCTTCCAACAATTTATTCATTTCAGATCTCGAGGGTATATCTATCATTTTGTTTATTTAGAATTTTGGTGCCCGAAGATATTTCAGTCATTTCAATTAATTTAGTCTTTCATAAAGCATACATGAGGTAGTAGTGTATTACCTTGAATCCTTGCTATATCGGTCGACCGTGAAACAACATTCGGTCACTCTTGACTCAGATTTGAAGTCCCTAAAAAATCTCAGATACCAAAAAATCTGATTACCATCAATTAATCAAAATCCATAATCAATCCTTATTTACATTACACTTAAATTGAATAATTAAACACATACACTCTCAGGTTCAAGATCAGATTCAGAGGTCTTCGGGTTATAATTTCATAAAGCATACCTCAAAAACGAATTTAGGACGTCAAAAAACATAAACTACGTTTTTTCTAAAAATTTAACTTTTTGGGTCAAAGTCAATGCTAATGTCATGTTGACGTCATTGGTCAAAGGGTCATAGGTCGAGTTAACAAGATGGGTTGGGTTCATAGGTCAACCGGGTTGACTTAGATGGGTTAACTCGAGTGAGTTGACTCAGATGGGTCAGGTCAGACAGAAAAAGTTCAGGTCAAATGGGTCGGGTCAGGTCAAACTTGGGTCAGGTCATATAGGTCTGGTCAGTTTATCCATGTTTGGGCTAAAGGCAATTGGGACTTAAGCAGGCCGGCCCAATAACCATTATCAAGCCTGGTCTAGTATGACTGGTTTAAGGCTAAACCGACTCTGGTCAAGGGTCAGATCACTCTATAACTGGTTCAGACCAGCTCAGATGATGGGTAACAGAGCGGTGGCCAGAATTCATCTTCGACGGCACGTGACACTCACACGCTGCCCCAAACGGCCAGAAAGAAACTTAGGATGACAACCAAAGACACGAAAATAGTAAATATCTGGGTTTTAAAAGCTTACCCATGTTGAAATGGCTGCTTTGCAGCAGAGGAAGGGAAAAACTGTTCATTTTCACGAACCTCCAACGACCCACAGTATGACGATGATACAAAGATCAGTCAACTGGATTTTATTCTCCACGGCATAGAGAGTTCGGTGGTACTGGCGGTGACAACCACAGGTAGCGAGAATGGTCGAAAATAGTAAAGGTGAGCCCTTGGGTTTCGATGAACCTTCAGACGGATCTTTACAACGAATGGCACGGTGCCTCAGCGAGTAGAGCACGGTGTTTTGATCAATGCACGATGACAGTTTAGATAAGATGGGTAGTGTCGATCACCGACCAATGGTGACTGAGAGCAGAGCTGGACGAATTTTTTTTGGGGGGGGGGGAAAGTTGGGAAAGCACTAGAATATCTTGTTTCCTTTTTAGATTCAAAATGGCATTAAAGGTTAGTAGGTAGAGAGGCAGACTAATATATTTAATTCAGGCTTAAAACCCCAGATTTCTACTTCAAGTACTCTCAATTCATCACTTGACAAATATGAGCACTTGGCTCAATGGTTAAACATGGGAGAGTTGGTGCAAGGCAAGAGGTTGTGGGCTCAAATCCTCTCAGCCACAATCCCCACATTTTTTTCATTCATTTTTTTTATTTAATAAAATCAGAGTGTTACAGTATGTGGTTTAGTTGATAATTGGAAGTTCAGTGGTCAAAATATAATCTCGCCCATAGTTGAGTGATTATTTTGTACTTTACCTTATTACTATTTAAAAAATTACACCTCTATTAATAGCCAATCACGCAATTACCAAATGACATGAAATTGTACATATGTTTCAAATTGCAACAAAATAACTTAAAAATAAGTAATAAATAAAAATCAAATGTCACAAACTCACAATCTGATATGACTCAAGAAAAATAAATGTCGAACTTGAGAAAATGCTAGTACTACAAGTCATCTATCGTGGAAGCAGAACCATCATCTCGTCAAATCTCGACTTGAAGTCCATCCGAACCCGGTTAAGACCCGACCTAAAGTTCACCTGAAATAGATATTACTCAACCTAGATTTCATCAAAAACTTACTTGACCCTACCTGAACTTGAACTTATACATTAAATAACCCGACTCGAAGTTCATCCAAACCTGAGTTAACCCAATAATTAACTATAATTGCATCCAAACCATTTTTATCAGAAATTGATATTGATCTGACTCGAACTCAAACAAAGTCAGAGTTAGGATCTACTCAATGATGACTTGTGCCTGAATTGACCCAAATCGAACCCAATTCGAGTCAAACTGTTGACTTGACCCAACATAACTGGACCTGATCTTACATGACATGAATCTCATTTGAGTTCCCATTTTACATCCCTATTTATGGCCATGTTTAGTGAGCAAAGGTGTCCAAATAAAGTGTAGTCCCTAACTAGATGCCTAAAGTCGAGTTTAAGAGACCAAATATGCATTAAACTCAAAAAAACGTACTATGAAGAGATAAAAAAAGATATAAGTATGCTTTGAAATCTTCAAATTGAAAAAAAGAGTAAATTAAGCTCTTACTTTTTTTCTTTGCATTCAATTAAGTCTTATACCCTAGAATTTTATCAATTCACTCATTTGAATAATACTGACAATTAACTTTAATAGTTTTGAAATTATGTGTCATGCGTCACTACATGGTGTTATCACATAGTGTTTTCATATTTTTGAAAATTTTATTTTAAAAATTATAAAAATAAATGGTATTTTGAAAATTTAAAATTTTATTTAAAATATATTACAATGTTAAAATTCCAAAATATTATAGAGTTTTTTAAAATTATAAAATATTATTCAAAGTTAAAAATATTTGGAACTTTCAAAATCTTATTAAAATGATTAAATATTATTAAACATTATACAATATTTTAAAAAATTGTAAAACCATTCAAAAAAATATTGTAAATTTTATTAAATATTATTAAAAATGATTACAAATTTTATTAGAAATTATAAAATATTAAATTGTTAAAAATATTTTAAAATATTGTATTAAAAATTTATAAAGGATTCTAAAAAATATTTAAAATTTTTGATAGCATAATATGGTTGGAGTGTGAGTTGCCTATGATTGAATTGATTATGGATGCTTTGTCAATGGATTTGTGTTATTGTAATTGTATTATAATTTTAATAATTTTAACACACATTTTAAAAATGTTTAATAAAAATTTTAAATTCTTTTAATATTTTATAAATTATATTTCAAAATTGTTTATACTATTTTTTTAGAATTTTCAACAAATATTTTTATTTTTTAAATATTTTCTTGTTGTTTCACTTATATATATATATATTAACTTTTAGAGTTTTTAAATAACTTTTAGTAACATAATGCGTGAAATATAGTATTCGCAACTAGAGCAAGTATACCTGTCACATAAGTAATATAGTGATGAGTATCAAGTATCGTATCCACATGGATTGGAGTGATAAACTCAAAGTAATTGCACAAGAAGAATAATGAATGATAAGGTATGGTGATAAAAACTATAAACTAATGTTGTAGCAAAGAAAAATAAATTGAAGCGGATATTGGAGAACAAACTGATGCTGACTCACAAAGGTTTCTAATATGAATGGGTAGTTGGGTTTATTGCTAAGTACAATGTTAACTATAATTCGAATGCTATAGCGAGGAAACAACACTTATCTACTCGATAGGGTTTTCGTATAAACTCCTAAACTATGTCTAGCTAGAAGTTGATAAAAGAATGCTACAACGATACATGTCTGCGTTAACCCTAACAATCTTATTATCAATTTAAGTTCCCCTTATTAGTCGTTGAAACCCTAATCTTATGTCTAAGCAGGATTAGAAATCGAGTTAACAGCTTAAGTCCCACTGTTCACACGGTCTAACTTAACTCTTTCGATGTTAAGTTACAATTATTAATCAAAGGCTGCTCTCACTAGCTCTTACAAGATTAAGCATTAAGATTAATGAACAGAATAGATAAGTAAACAGATGATATATCATTAAATAATAATTAAGCAAAGTAAGTTAAACAATAAACCCAACTAAAAATTATTTAGCTCTTGTCTAAGCAAATAACACCCATCCAAATAAAATATAAGTTCATAGCAGTCAAGTAAAGCAAAAAAGAAAGGAATCAAAGCGTCCTAAGATTTGTTCTTTGTGTCGTGAGTCGATATTGCAGTGCTCCAAACTCCTCAAGCCTCTCTCGATGGCTCTCATTACCTGGAGACTCCTATTGACTTTCGATGACGGTGGTTCTCCAATGCTGAAGACAATGGGCTATATCCTCGAATAAAGCTTGTGTTAATTGATGCCCTTCTTGTCTTTATATAGAGGTGACTCTCCTTGGGTTTAATTCCCTATTATGGCAAGTAATTAAGCAAAGAGAATCCTTGCTTTCTAGCATTTAATGACTCTTTAAAAGAGAGGGGACCACACGTTTAATGTCATCAAAGGTAGAGGTTGTGTCTCTAGCTTCCCAGCGATGTTGTGGCATACGTAACCATCACGAGAGAATGTTGCTCCACTGCTATGGTGCTCCGTTTTCTTCCTCACATCCTTGCATTCCTGCACAAAAACACACTATCTTCTCCAATAATAACATCAATATACATGAATCGTTATGCTCAAGCATAAACTCCATAAGTATATGCAAAATAATCCTAAATGCAACTACATGGGCTCGAATACATGCAATGTTTCAAGTAAAAGGGCATAAAATTTAGGTTTTATACAGAGTTATTACACTCCCAAACTTAAGCTATTGCTTGTTCTCAAGCAATGATATGCAAACTAAAAAGATGTTATGGCTTTAACAATGACCAAACATGCTGCAACATTATTTCAATCCTCAGGAAATTAAATATATAATGCAATATATCAAAGCTCAAAATATTCATACCCAAAATCAATCCCACTGCAAGTGAATGTGTGTGTTGTGCTACATCCAATCAATACTTAATGACATTAGAAAATTTTTAAGTATGCTATCTATTTTGCCCTAACATTTTCTTACTTTTTGGCACTTGTTTTACTCCCTTAAGATTTTTATTTATTAGGATGTATCATTAGAGCTTCAGCTTATCACAACCACCCTTCTAGTCCTAAAAATGAAGTGGGGCAAACACCCCATCCCCGAGCCCTTCGAGTAGAGTTTTCCTGTAAAGGCTTTCATTCACTCATATGCTACAGATACTTTTCCTACTAGGGAAAGTTAAACGAAGCAAACACAACTCACCTAGTATACTGAGTTAGCAAAGCAAATCGGAATGTCCCTCAACAGCTATACCATTTGTATTTATTTATTTTTAATAATATGGGAGTTCTTTAAATTAAGCCTTTATGCTAACATTGAGCATTTCATTTCATTTTTTCATCAAATTATTCTACGGCATCCGAGAGTCTAACCTAAGATTTTTCTAACGCCTTTAAGTATTGAAAGCATGCAACGTGTTTAGAGTAATCCTATAGCAGTTTCAATCCTAGGTTCAATTCTCAAGAGCTTCTACAATATTGCTAAGATTTAAACCTAAAGATATAATCATCATTGGGTATCAATAAAAATGCATGCAACAGTCTCAACAAAAATCAATGTCATAGTACAAAAATGCTAAAGAAAAAAATCTAACTATGAACAAGACCTCCCCCAAACTTGAGGGAAGCATTGTCCTGAATGCAACTAAATGAATATACAATGCAAAATGAAATGCAAAAAACTAACTTAGAGTTTAATGGGAATGGTAAGGTATGGTCTTCCTCGCCGTGCGCTTAAAGCATGTAACGGGGCGAGGCGCAATAGGTGTTGGCTCTTCAATGGTCAATGGTGTAGGGTAGGCCTATAAACGAACCGAACGAACACAAACGAGGGTATGTTCATGTTCGTTTGTTTAATTTTAATCAAACAAATGAACGAACGTGAACAACTAAATGAACATAATTTTTTGTTTGTGTTAGCTTGTTAAGGAATGTAGCTTGTTCGTGTTCGTTTGTTAAAATAATAAATGAACGTAAATGAACACGAACAAACATATAAAAATAAATTTAATTTTTTAAAATATAATATTTTTCTTATGAAAATAATAAATATAAAAGGATATGTATGAATAAATTTAAACGAACATAAATGAACAGATTACTGAACATTCACGAACATAAATGAATGAACGGGCCCTTTGTTCGTGTTCGTTCATTTAATTAACGAACAAAAAATCTTGTTCATGTTCGTTCGTTTAATAAATAAACGAATATAAACGAACTTCCGATAGAATAGTTCACGAATGGTTCACGAATGGTTCACTGAACGTTTGGTTCGTTTACAACCCTAGTGCAGGGGATGCTAGGGCATCCGGTTAAGATTGTGCATGAAAAGAATTAGAGGAGCCTATTGATTCAGAAGTCATTGGCACTTCCCCGAGTATGTCTTCAACCTCAATGGGAAGGTTGGTTTTAAATCAGCAGGCAGTGATGATGGAGCAGGAGCTTGTGGCAAAGAAGTTAGAGTGGTTGGTTGATCAGATGCTGTGGTATCAACATTCTCATCACTCGGCAAGTGAATAGGGTTGGCTAGAGTATATCGTTTTGAGAACATGAGAGCCTTGCCCTTAGTCTTAGCTTTCGCCTTGGCGACCTTGGTAGGTCGAGAGGATGCAATAGCATCGAATGGAGCATCACCAACAGATTGTGAACTCAAAGAGCACACAACTCTTTTCTTTCCTTTTCTTCTTGGGGTTGAAGTAGGCTGAGTCGAGGGCGGAGCAACAATGTTTTCATCTTGTGGGTGTGGAGGCAGGCCCTCATCAGCATCCTATAGTTTAGGGGCTGGATCGACAAGGAGATGCTTAGGGAAAGAAGGGAACACCACATTCAATTCGGGCAACGATTCTTTGAAAAAGGGTACTCATGGCAATGTCCCTTTGATGGACATAAGTGAAGTATGACCGAAGGTACCCAATAATCATGCTTGTTAGGGCTGCGTTGGGTGCACCAGGTGCTGAAGCATAAGCTACAAGTCCTTTTAGCCCTAGAACTTGAGCCAGTATAGTCCCTTCTTTGCATGAATTTTCTCGTCCTCGATATGCTCGTGCACCTGGGATTGCTGACACAAAGCAATTATTAAATAAGGAAAACTTATTCGTTGCCCTTGTGTCGATTGCTTTGTACATTAGTTGTCCCATGTTTATGTGGTAGCCTTCGATCACCGAATGCAACAGGCATATAATTTTGCCTGAGATTGAGGAGTGATGGCCAGTCAGCATCAGCCTTGTATTTATGAAGTAGATCCGCGGCTTTGGGTCAGGCTTCAAGTGCACTCTCTTTACCATGCGAGAGTTAGGCATCTTTCTCGTCCAGCGTTTCCCTATAACGCATAGGTCTCACAGCAACTCATCATACTTTTCATCTGATGCTACGACAGCGAAGGTGATGTGCTCATTAATTTTGGGCACCAACCCAAATAGATTATTGATTGTCTCGGCTGAGAATAAAACATAGCACCCCCGCACAAAGACAGTTTGGACCTTGCGATCAATGTGATGCGTATAGAACTCCTTAACCTAAGTGATGTTAATGTCTCACGGTTGCTTCAAAAATCCTCCCAATCATGCTTGGCGATAATGGCAAGGGTAACAATATCGAAGTAGGTTTGAGTTTTAGGTGTAAAATCAAACCCTTACTTGGGCATCAGCTGACGATCCTTAAACTTGGCAAAGCATTCAACAACATTCTCATCTTGAAAGGTATGAAAAGGGTCGGACGATGCTGGTGGCATCGATGTAGGTGAACGTGATGAAGACGACGCCAAAGAGGTAGAAGGCGACGGTTATGGTGACAACGAACGAGTTTATTTTTTTAGAGACTGGGAATGGTTGCGGCTGCGTTTGAGGGTTTTGGTTAGTCGCTCTTGTGACATTCTTGATTCTTGCCATGGTAGGTTTGTCAAAGAAGAGGAAAGGATGAGCATAAGAAACTTAGGACTTAGGGTTTCAAAATAAGGAAGAAGAAGAAGAAGCAAGGTTTGGCTTTAAAGAAAAATAACATCTCTCCTTATTTTTTAGGGTTTTCAAATGAGTGAAGAAGATCAAAAGTTATGATATTTGGGTTTAAGATAGAAAGGTGAAACATTTTAGAGGTAAAATAATAAATATGGGGTTTATGGAAAAGTGGGAAAGTGGGGGAGTTGTTTGGATTGTGTAAGAGGGGATAGGAAATGTGGTGGCATGGGGAGTTAGAAAACCTAAAAAGGTAAAAGAGGGGTAGGGTTTAATGATTAGGTAAAAGGGTAATAGGTAATAATTCCAAGATTCAACTTTTCTATCAGATCCCAAAAAAATAATTCATTTCCATGCTTTACGGTTGCAATATAAACAAAAGAAAAACAAATTAAAAACAAAATAATTAACTCAATGTAGAAGCAAAATATATGAAAGCGAAATAACGAAAAGAAATGTTGAAGCAAACAAAATGAAAAAAATTGAAAAGTTCAAAAACATATAAAATAAAATAAAAACAAAGCTGAAAAATAAAAAGGAATAGACGAGATGCTCAAGCATCTTAGAGCATGATAGAGATCTTGTCATGTTGAATTGGTGCACCATGGTAAGCCTTAAGTCATTGGCCTTTGACTTTGAAGATGAGGCCATTCTTGAAGTCTTTACTGTCAATGGCACCATGTGAGTAGACTTTGACCACTTTGAATGGTCCAGACGAATGAGACTTCAATTTCACGAGAAAAGTCAAAGCCGCAAATTGTATAAGAGAATGTGTTGTCCTTCAACAAAATGTTGTGGCATTAGTTTTTGATCGTGCCACTTCTTTGTATTTTCTTTATAGATCCGGGTATTTTCATAGGCATCCAGTCTATGCTCTTTCAACCCGTTCAACTCCAACAATCGTCTTTCTCCATCCAATTGGCTGTCCAAGTTGATCTTCTTGATGGCCTAAAAAGCTTTATGCTCTAACTCGATTGGTAAGTGGCATACCTTGCCATAGACAAGTTTATATGGTGACATGCCTAAGGGCATTTTGAAAGCGGGTCGATATGCCCATAAAGCATCATCGAGTTTCAAGTACCAATCTTTACGGTTAAGATTGACTACCTTCTCCAAAATCTGCTTGATCTCACAGTTGGATACCTTGACTTAACCATTGGTTTGTGGATGGTATGCTGTAGTGATCTTGTGGTGGACTCCATATCTCTATAAGGCTTTGGAAATCAATTTGTTGTCAAAGTGAGTCCCTTCATCACTAATGATGGCTCGAGGCACTCCAAATCTGCTTGATCTCATAGTAGTAGCGCACATCATGATAAAATTTCTTCATTCTCTGGCTAGTCAAATCACAAGGCAATGTTCCACTAACAAGAAAGTTAACAATACCAGTATATCAAGGAAATGTTGTAGCATTTAAAGTTTCTCATTAGGGAATTCATCTTTGATGTCTAGTTTATTATCTAGCTCACATATGTTTCTAGCCTAGAAAGATGATCGACTACTTGATTTTCAATGCCTTTTCTATCCATTACTTTAATGTGAAATTCTTGCAATAATAAAATCCACCTAATAAGTCTAGGTTTAGCATCCTTTTTAGTCACTAAATATTTGATGGCCGAATGATCAGTATGAACTATGACTTTAGTTCTATAAGGTACGCTCTGAACTTATTAAATGCAAATATAGCAAGTAATTTTTTCAGTGGTGGTATATTTCATTTGAGCTTCATTTAAGGTGCGGTTAACATAATATATAATGTGAAAGATCTTACTTCAATGTTGACCAAGTACGGCACCCACATCATAATAACTAGCATCGCACATCAACTTGAAAGGTAGTGTCCAGTGGGGGCAGTAATACTGGTGCTAAATTAAATTCTTTCTTCAGGGTCTCGAATCTTACACAACATCAGTGATCAAAGTCAAATGGCCAGTTCTAGTCCAGCAACGAGCATAAGGGCTTTGAAATTTTAGAAAAGTCTTTAATGAATCTTCTGTAAAATCCAACATGTCTAAGAAAGCTCTAAATGGTATTGACATTAGAAGGATAGGGTAGCTTCTCGATGACTTCTACCTTGGCTTTGTCCACTTCAATGCCTTTCTTCAAAATTCGATGGCCCAAGATAATGCCCTCAGCATCCATGAAGTGGCACTTCTCCCAATTAGGAACTAGGCCAGTTTCTTCACATCACTTCAACACCTTGGCTAGATTACCTAGGCATTGCTCAAAAGTGTCTCCAAAGAGAAAATAGCCATCATACAACGCTGGAATATTGTTGGAGTATTGCAAAGGTCAAAGGCCATTCCTCGAAATGCATAGATGCCATAGGGACTTTTGAATATGGTCTTCTCTTGGTCTTCTGGTGCTATAGCAATCTGGTTATACCCAGAGTACCCATCAAATAACCAATAGAATGATTTCCCTGCTAGCTTGTCCACATCTAATCGATGAATGACAAGGGAAAGTGGTCCTTCTTGGTGGCTTTGTTCAACTTGCGATAGTCAATGCAAATCCTCTACCCCGTGACGGTTGTTGTAGGGAGAAGCTCATCAGCATCATTCTTGATCACAGTCATGCCCCCTTCTTTGGAACGCATTGTATCGGAGCAACCCAAAAGTTATCCGATATGGGGTAGATAATTCTAGCATCAAGCCACTTGATGATCTCCTTTATAACCATGTTTCTTGATCGGCTGTAAAACGTTACAACACTTGTGCAAGCATACAATGTCGATGCAAGTATAGTAAACAGATGCAAATTTGTCAGATATTGATCCCACGAGGACAATTGTTCAAATGTCTACCAATGTCAGTGCAATAAGTAAGAAAAATAAGGTAAATGTGAAGGTAATGTCAAAACAATATACTAAAATTAAAAAAGAAACAATACAATAATGGCAGTGGGATTCCCTCGATGACTCATCAACAGATTACCAAGTGTTGCAAGGCCATGGCATTAGATGATTAATCAACAATGAATATCAAGTTTATTCTACTCAATTTCTTTCAAATCTCAACTAAAGACTTAAACATGTAAATCTACCATACCTTCCGATGCTAGAAAATAATACATGCATTTGAACGAGTGAACCAAATTCCTTTATGTTCTCACCCAACTTCCGTTGTGATTCTTGTTAACTTGAACTGTCACCGCACCTTCTAATGTCGGTGGCTGCATTCAACACTTCCGTGCAAAATAGCATCCAAACAAGAAAGAAAGATATATAAAATAAATCGAAGTTCACAATTTAAAGGTACTTTTGTACTCAAAGAAAAGAAAACAGTAATCAACATTCATTAAGTACATAAAACTAGTGAAAGCAAATGGAAACCCATATTCCTAACTATCTCAAAGTGTTCCCATGAGTTTCTCTCGCTTTTGCACTTGTTGTGTCCACTTAATTCTACATCAGATTCACCTCGGTTTCCCCATAGCCTTCAAGAGAAAGCTCTAAAACCAACGAAGTAGATGATAAGATATGAGCCTCTCTATCCCCCTCTCTTTTAGGATAAAAATATATGGATATATATCCTTATTACTTTCCAATTAGGTGTTTGCAGGTGTCCGTCATAGATTTTTAGGATAAAATTTTGTACAGGGCAGTTGTACTAATAGACAACTCATAATTCTTTGATCTTATAATGATAGCTGTCAATGTGGCAAAAAATGACTATTTCAATGCACCGACATCATGTCGAAACAAAATTTCTTGTAACTAATTGCCAGCTCATTGTCCTTTGATCTTTCTTCTTGCCAGCGTCATTTGATCTTGTCTTTTTATTTTAACAGGTGTTAATGCAGTGACAATCATGGACACAATTTAAAGAACGCTTATACAATGACATCATTAATGTAGCGACATCCCAATGCGGTGACAGTCCTGGCTGCAATTCAAGAAGAGCTCATGTAGCGATATTAGCAGCAAAAATGTGATAAATTCAAGGATAATTCAAGAAAGAGATATTGAGTTAAGAAGATGCAAATACAAAGATAAAAGTGCTAAAATGTATGCAAAGGTCAACTAAATGGGGATAAATTAACTAATAAATAAGGTGAAAACACATGCTCTTTAAAGTAACATCACACCCCCAAACTTAAGTTTTTGTATGTCTTCAAATAAAATAAAAAGGAGCAAGGTTAAGTACAAATTGATGAACATTCTAGCTACTTGAATCATCTCGACTATCAATGAATCAATTGCATCTACATGATGTCGAAACAAAATTTGTTGTAACTAATTGCCAGCTCATTGTCCTCTGATCTTTCTTCTTGCCAGCGTCATTTGATCTTATCTTTTTATTTTAATAGTTGTTAATGTAGCGACAGCCATGGACACAATTTAAACAACGCTTATACATCGACATCATTAATGTAGCGACATCCCAATGCGGCGACAGTCCTGGCTGCAATTCAAGAAGAACTCATGCAGCGATATTAGCAGCAAAAATGTGATAAATTCAAGGATAATTAAAGAAAGAGATATTGAGTTAAGAAATGCAAATACAATGATAAAAGTGCTAAAATGTATGCAAAGGTTAACTAAATAGGGATAAATTAACCAATAAATAAGGTGAAAACACATGCTCTTTAGAGTAACATCACACCCCAAACTTAAGTTTTTGTATGTCTTCAAATAAAATAAAAAGGAGCAAGGTTAAGTACAAATTGATGAACATTCTAGCTACTTGAATCATCTCAACTATCAATGAATCAATTGCATCTACATGATATGGTTAAGCATCGACAACTTAGGAATATGAATGAATGAATGAACTTGCAATTTCATCAATGCTTAGCATCATGCCTCACATGACAGATTCTTTCTACCCAAACAACCTTTATTTCACTATACTATATAAGCATATAATTTTTTTCTCTTTTCTTTTTTAAGCAGTGAGGGATATCATTGCATGAATGCACCTTGATTTCCTGAGAAATAAGATGTTTTGTAACGAACTCCTAGGGAATACTTCATTGTTCTGACACACACTCATGCAACGATAGCCTTTGGCCAGATTCATTTTTCTAACTCATGAATTAGAGTGTTCCCCTTAAGCTACTTTCACTGTGCACCGACATTGAAGTGTTTTTTATTTACACATAGCATAATCTATATAATAACAGCTGAAATACGAAGAATCGTTTAAGATCTAAGAAATGATGCTAGACATTAATTACTCAACCAACCAAATTCATTCATAAACAGAATTTTAATACAACATTCCATCACATATATCCAACCAATTCATTTACAATCATGATTCAAGAATTAAGCATCAAATGTAAGAAAAAAAATTATAGCACAAAATGAGCCTTGCATTTGCTTAGAATTTGTTTTTAAAATAGGGGTGCATTTCAAACCTTAGGTGTATACCCCCAAACTTAAAGATTGCATTATCCTCAATGCAAAGAATAGAATGCAATGATTATACGAATACATTGATGAAATGCAGCAACAAACAGAAAACAACAACTACATGAAATGCATGATCAAAACAAACTAAAAAAATTAAAAAAAAAAACAAACTTAATGCTCCTCTACTCCTGATGTGGTTACATGGTGCTTCATATCTTTGGAGCGCTTCCTCTTTGTCTCTTTGGCTTTGCACAGTCCTCTGATTGCTCCTTGGTTTCTGGCTTGGCCCCGACAACATCGGCTGCCTCATAGGTGGGAAATAACACCTTGAGTAGCCTATTGTAAGCCACCATTGCCAAAGGGTTTGTCTCCCTCTTCCTTCGATGTCATCAATAGCTTTCACCTATCTAGCTCTATCTCACTACAACATTGTCTTCTCAACAGTTGCATCCATAACATCGGGTGCAGTGACAATTTCTGCAACAATGTATTTATCCTCTTATTCTTCTACTTAGCTCTGTCCATAGTTGCCTCATCTGGTTTTGGTTTGGCTTGGGCATCTTTAGCCTCGTCTTATTCAGAAGAACACACATAGTGAAATTAGAGTACCCCCACAATAAGCGCGTTTTATTCTTTCCTTGTGGCAGGGGTTTCCTTCGTGAGTCATTTCTGATACTTCTTAAAGTTTATCCTCACCCTCCATTGAGTGACAATTCTACCCAAAAAGAGTTGGGCTAATTTGATTGCAACTATTCTTACTTGTGTTACTTTGGTGGAGGTGTTTTTCTTTTATGTTCCCTTGAATTCCATGCGTACCCTCTATATGATACTATTATGGAACCATTGAATTCAATGTGAGCAACATTTTCACAATTAAACCGTTAGAGCACCCCATTCTCAATGACTTCCATCATAGTTGGATGTAGCTTTCGTTGTGGTGACATTTGTTGTTCCAGCCGATTGTCGTAGCAATCCTCTACTTGAATTCTATGCAAATCAAGTAATGACCAATTCTCTGAAGTTTTTCAAGCCTCTAACCACCACTTTGTTTAGGCTTTTCAAACATCTCCATCAGTAGAGATTTTGGTTCAACAATAATATCAGAGGTAATCACCATGGATAGAGTATATTTTCCCAAATGTTCATACCCTTCTTTTGATGGCTTCAAATCTAACATTGTTTGTTCCTCAAGAGATACTTGCAATGGATGAGGTGATTTTTTTAATAATTTCAAAGATTCAACCATTATCTGCTCAGATTCCATTGACAAAGCATTGCCATCTTGTTGATTTTGCACGTAGTCATGAACTTTTTGTGACAAAGGTGGAGGTGATGACACTTCAGATTGCGCCAAAAATTTAGAATGCACCGACACTTCAGAATGCGTCGACATTTTAGATTACTACATATTTGGCATATGAATGACAATTCTTGGAACAGGTTTTGTTGATACATCAACATTCTCATCAGATGCAATCTTGTCATTATGATACACTTCCTCACTTTCTTGAGTTGTTACATTTGATTCTTTATCACTCATAAGTGTGCTTTGTGGTCTAGGATTCATAGTGGAAGCAAGTTGTCCCAATTGTGTTTCTAATGCACGAATCAATGAGGAATTTCCTTGCTTTTGACTGAGTGAAATGCTCTCACATCAAAGCTTCAAGAGCTATAAAGGGGTCAGATGTGGAAGCTGGGGTACATTGTTGCTGCATAGGAGCTTAAGCATGCAGATGTGGCATATGAACATATTGTGGTTGCACCTAATTTTGTTGTTGATGCATCTAAGACTGTTGATTAAATTGTGACTATAGTGGAGTGTGATTCCTTTGTCTTTGAGTATAAGTGCCTTGGGATAAAGTATTCCCATATCGAAATGTCCTAGCAAATTGACCAAAATTTTGATTTCCCCAAGACTGTTGATTACGTTTGGCAGCATTATAGTAATTTCCACAAGAGTTGTTCCATAAGATTTGTGGACAGTCTTCATATATGTGGTTGCCACCGTAAATCTCACAACTGAATGTAGAGATATCGACTCTTTGGGCTACCCTTGGCATTTGCATAGATTTGATCGTGTTGTACAATTCTGAAATTTTTACTGATAGTACTGCATAAACATCCTATTTTGACATCATGTAATCTCGAATTGTTTGATGTCTATCCTCCGACATAGTTGTTGCTCTTTCTTTATAGCACACCTAAAAAATAAAAAACAAAAGAAAATAAAGTTAGTAAAAATAAAAAAAAATGCAGTGACAAAAATAAACACCAAACGAAAACCATCCCAGCAACGGTGCAAAAACTTGATCAGCTGTAAAACGTCACAACGCTTGTGCAAGCGTACATAGTCGATGCAAGTATAGTAGGCAGATGGAAATCTATCAGATATCGATCCCATCAGGACGATTGCTCATACGTCTACCAATGTTAGTAAAATAAGTAAGAAAAATAAGGTAAATGCGACAGGTAATGTCGGAGAAATGAAAGGTATATGTTATAGGTAATGTTGAAGCAATGTACTGAAATTAAAACAGAAACAATATAATGATGGCAGTGGGGTTCCCTCGGTGATTCATCAATAGATTACAAAGTACTGCAAGGCCATGACATTAGATGATTAATCAACAATGAATATCAAGTGTATTCTACTCACTTTCTTTCAAATCTCAACTAAAGACTTAAACATGTAAATCTACCACACCTTGCGATGTTGGCAAATAATACATGCCTTCAAATGAGTGAACCAAATTCCTTTGCGTTCTCACCCAACTTCTGTTGTGATGCTCGTTAACTTGAACTATCACCGCACCTTCTAATGTCGGTGGTTGCATTCAACTCTTCCGTGCAAAATAGCATTCAAACCTAATAATTGAAACAAGAAAGAAAAATATATAAAATAAAATGAAGTTCACAATTCAGAGGTACTTCCGTACTCAAAGAAAAGAAAACAGTAATCATCATTCATTATGCATAAAACTAGTAAATGCAAATGGAAACCTCTATTCCTAGTGTAATCACTCATTTTCACTAATACATATTAGTATTGCATGTATACTTACTATATTATATGCTTATTATTTGCATGAGTGTTATTAGTATATATATAAGGTGTGGTGTGTATATTATAAGCTATGTATGTATACGTACTAATGGTGTATGTGTGTCGCGTATGTATCTATAGAGTACGAGCGTATTTGTTTAATGTGTGTAGATGTTATGTTAGTATGTTACATTAATATTTGCATGTGTATTCGTACGTTACACTTATATGGGTGTGCACGTGTACGTATATATGTAACGTTGTATTATTATTATTATTATTATTATTATTATTATTGGACTAATGTAAAATAAAATCTAAAATATAAAACCCAAATATTAATTAACAGTCCAATCCAATTTATTACAAAAACCCAAAAATATATTGCAAGGCCCATATTGGCCTGACCCAAAGATATTAAAAACCCTAAAAACTAAGTCCGATACCCTATTTTTATCTTGCAAATGCCGTCATTTGGACCGTTGGATCAAGTCTTGATCCAACGGTCCAGATCAGTCAAAGATAATCCAGTGGCGCGCGTGTGATGTCACTCTCCGCATCGCTGCGCCTCCACCACTCGCGCGTGCAACGCACGCGCGAGACCGCTCATTACCCTCCGCCACGTGTCGTCATCTCCAAAAGCACCATGCGTTTCAAGGCTCGATCTAGGCCGCTCATCCCCCATGTAATCACAGCCGTTGGATCAGATCTGATCCAATGGCCGTGAGTGGATCTGGCGAAGACACCACCACCATGACTTCCCATGCCGACACCACTCCGCCCGTCTCGCCAGTTCAACCACCGCGCTCAGAGAACGTGCAAAAGCACCAAAAAGATGGATTGTCAGTACCAAAAAATCAGATCTGATATATATTTCATGTAATAGACGCTAAGAAAGAAAAAAAAGGCAGAGAAGATCCAAAAAAATTGTATTATCACCAAAGTTTTCAGAAATACAAAGAAAGCAACGCAAGTTCAGTGGTAAAAAAAAACTTCTTGTCTTTCTTTCTTACTTACATGCACAAAAAAATGGAGAGTTTACGTATAAAAAAAAACTTTCCTTTGTCGGCGATAAGCTTTGAGGAGTGAGCCACAAAAAAGGGGGTTCTTCTTTGTTCTTTAGCTTCGAAATACCATAGATCTAAGGTTTTGGTGGTCTCAAAATAAAAGCGTGACAGTTTTTGTGAGGGTTTTGGGGTTGATCGTTTCAAAGATGGAGTTTTGTTCTCGAAGAGGGGTCGAGGTTAGGTCTTAGAACCGATAGAGCGTAGAGGGTGGTGGCCGGAGTAGCCGGACCATCACCGGCCTCGAGAACCATGGCGGCTGAAGGGTTCGGGGCTTGGGTTTTTTTCTGGTATAATAGAGAGGAAACGAGAGCTTTTGCTCTTAAAAAAATGAAAGGAAAAATGAAAGTGGGGGTCTGATTATCGGGTCTTATAGACCTAAAATAAAATAAAAATGGTCTAATTACATCATAAATCCTCCCTTGTCCCCTATATTTTCGTTTTGAGTTTGCCGCATGGGTTAATCACGATTCCGGTCCTTTTTCTTTTCCATTTTATTTCGTTTTGATCACTAAATTAGCCGAATTCAGATTTTAAATGGTAAAATTACCCCCTTAACCATCCCGCGTTTTTTGAATTTTTCATTTCGGTCTGCCCCTTGGTCTAATTACAGTTCCAAATCCTTTCAAGTTTGATCATGATTGCATTTTCGTCCTTAAATTGCATATTATTATCCTTTAATTTCACATCACTGATGTTTATTTCTTTTCATTTCAGTCCTGTTTTCATGTAAATATTTATGTTCGTATTATAATCGTGTATGTTGATGTAGTCTTTTGCCCTATTATATATCCCTCATACGTACCTCGTATTTTAAGTTTACATGTATATGTATGTTTTAGTTAGTATCTTATTTATGTTAGATTAGTATTCTGTTATGTCAATACTTATTGCATTTAAATATTTTGCCATGTTTTATATTTTTGTCACTAAGGTTGCATATGATATATAAATTGTTAATGCGATGCTCTTTTATCCGAGCGTAAACGGGGCCAGTATCAGGCGTAGTGATAGTGGTTGGGCGTTTACTCTCGGATAACGGGGCCCTTAAAATTTATTCGCAATTAGGACCGAATTTTAAAATAATTGTCACTCTAATCCGAAAAATCCAATATTAATAAAGCGGTAATTATTAAAGTACCAATTTTTGGGTGGTGTGGGGGTGCTAATCCTTCCCCATCCGTAACCGACTCCCGAACCCTGTCTTTTTGAATCTCTGGTTTTATGGTGTCCGGTCTACCTAAGTGGCCGGTGGCGACTCCATTTTTCAAAAATACGGTTTCTTTAAAACCCCCATGGAATAAATATTTTATAAAAAAAAATCTCGAACGCCTTTCAAAAACACCTTCCAAAAATCAATCGTTTTTATTTTAGCGATGAAAAGAAAAAAAGAACCATCGCTACAGATGGCGACTCCACTGGGGAGATTTTTGTTTTTTTTTAAAAAAAACAAATGAGAGTAAAGCTTTTAAAATAATTACCGCTTTACTAATATTGGAAGTTCCGGATTAAAGTGACTATTAAATTAACATTCGGTCATAATTGCGCGTTTATTTTAACGCATTTAAAATATGGCATATAAACCCGTCTTTTTAAGTGGGGGGAAAACGCTAATGCTTTCGTGGAGATATCGTTCTCCCGTATGGGCCTAGCAAGTACCTTCGGGGCTCGAGTACCTTATGCTTTCGTAAGAATATCGTTCCTTCGTACGGGCATAAGCGAATGGGTCCCCCTGAATTGAACCCGGTTGAAAGGAGCCTATAATGGGTGATGATCGGGGGCCTTGCTACCCTTAGTAGGGGACAGCAAGGACAATTCGGGTACCTCCTAGCACCAACACTGCATGTAGAGAACATAGAAACCTACCCTGTTAGAGCCATGCGGATAACCTTAGGTTTTAGACGGGATAAATAGGGTTGTTTTGTGTGTTTATTCTGTTTAATTTTGTCATTTTATTTATATATTTATCAATTTTATCTGGTACTGACTTGTTTTCTTTTCGCTTTTTGTTCTTTTTCTCATACATCATTGCATTTGCATCGCATAAAGGTACTGGATCAAGTGGTTTGCCTGATCAGAAAGTCTTTCACTATGGAAAAAGGTGTCTTAGGAAAGAAGAGCTTAATTTGTCAGTCAGACATTGGTCAGAGGTCAACCAGAAAATCCAAGGGGACAGTCTGCCTAACGAACGCGTAAAAGCTGGATACACCTATGTGAGTCTCCAACAGAACGACTTGTGGGATCTTCAAAGCATTTGGGAAAGATGGGACCGAAGGCTACAAGACTTATTTAGCGGTAGTTATGGCGACATCGCGCAGCTATTATATGTTCGGATTAACCAGCCCCTACTCCGAGCTATAGTCCAGTTTTGGAATCCGGCTTTTTGCTGCTTCACTTTCAATGGGCAGGACATGATGCCTACGGTAGAAGAGTACACTGCTTTACTTAACCAGAAAAATATTCAGGAAAATTTAATCTACGCGAAGCCTCCAAGGAATCAGAATTACACTGCTAAACTCAAGACCTTTGCGGGAATGAGTGACGATTGGGTTAGTGGCCTCCTTCAAATCCGAGGAGATAATACAGTCTTTGCATGGGAAAGTATTCTGGACATCATATCGACACATCCAGACGAGGCAAAGAAAATGGACTTATTCGCTTTAGGAATATATGGCTTGGTGATCTTTCCCAGAGTACTCGGGAACATTGACATAGCCATTCTGGATTTGTTTGAGCGGGTGAAACGGAGAGCCAACCCGGTACCAGCAATCTTGGTCGAGACTTTCATTTCTTTAAACGCTAGCCGGAAGCATGAAGAAGGACGTTTTCGAGGATGCGCACAGCTATTACAAGTATGGATCCAGAGTCACATGTGGAAGACGCCGATGCGGGTCCTGCCGGGGATATCCTTCCAAGGTTTTTCGCCTTTACGAGAATACTTAGCAAAGGAATGGCGAGAAGATTTAAAAACAAAAATGTGGACTAGTTTCTTCAGGAACATTCAAGATGAAGACATAGCATGGAGGGTCCCATGGCTCGGTAAAGTTAATTATTTTCTATACAGTTGTGGTGACTTCAACTGGCTGATGATGTTAGGATTACATGGAGGGATCGCTTGTGCTCCACTTTTAGTGTCTCGGCAGTTCAGATCACGGCAGTTCATTCCCAACACCACCAGATTAAGCCAAACTGAATTTCTTTTCAAAGGAGAGCTCAAAGGAAAAATTCAGACCATCATGAGGGTCTGGGATCATTGTTATCGGATCAGGGTGGAAGGAGATACCGAGCACATGACTACCCCAGATTACGATCTTTGGAGACGTTTGAGGGTTAATAATGTGATTCCTGAATCTGATCAAGGACCAATAGTGTCACTCGAAGAGCTTACAAGGGTGGTACCGTCCGAAGCCGACATCTTAAGGAGTGAACTCGAAGAAGTTAAAAGGAAAATGGACATTCAACAGACCCAACATGCGAGCGAACTCTATAAGGCAAGCTTAGAAGTTGATGAGCGGGACGGGATCATCAGGCAATTGAAGAAATTGAATGCAGATTTAAGTGACAAAAATACTCTTTATCAAAAAGATGCCCTCTTATTACAGGCAAAAATACAAAAGGCCGGCCGGAGTAGTTCATAGCTGTGGAAAGAGAAAGAATGAACGGCATCCGTTTGGTGGAAGAAGAACGAGAAGTTAACAAAAGAGCGATCGAGAAAGAGATTGAAAGCTGCCGTTTGGCTATGGAGGAAGAAAAACGGTCCACGAAGAAGGCCATTGATCAAGAGAGAGAAAGATTCAGACAAGAAACCAGCAAAGGAAAACAGGTTGTTCATCATGAGAGAGAAAGTGTCGCCGTATGGAAAAGAAAATCCATGAATAGCCGAAACAGACTGTTAGAAATGCAGAAACTGTACGATGACACTCTTCAAAGTTTGGGGCAAAGCCAAAATCAAAATGATGAATTAAAAGAAAAGATGGCGGAAGCCGAACACTCACTTCGAATGTACTGCCGTAGGAATAATTTCGCTGAGCTGCAAGAAAGAGAATGCGAAGTGGGTGTGTTACAAGCACGAATCGGATCCCTCGAAGCAGTTGTGGAGGATTACAAAGAAAGAATTAATGTGTTCGAGGAAGCTGCAGCCGGAGGGGACACCTATTGGCAGAAGAGATTACGCGACACTGCTCAAATGGTACAGGACAGAGACCAGTACTACGCAAATCTAATGGTGGACATACAGCGAGTCGCCAGACACGTAAATGATTTAGCTGTCGAGGCTGAGACACTCCGACCTTTCATAGCCCCGGGAATGGAAGAAGCTCCTAGGTTCCTCAAGCTGCTCAAGGCAATTGGAAAGTTAGGAGATAGAGCTAGAATCTATCTATAGGACTCTGTGTTATAATTAGATCTTTTGTACTAGGGATCTTTACTTTGTAACACGAATTTTGTTGTAATCAAGACCCTTTAATTCCCGTAAAAGTAATTCAAAAGGGTGATTACCAGCGGAACCAGTACCTTGTCTGCATGCATTCTTGCATTTGCATCATAACATTTGCATCATTGTACATGCATTTATTTTTTATTACAACCATATTAACAATATGAATATTGTGGCATTGTATGTAGCTAACCCGCAATCATTCATCACCTATACTTTACCCGGCTACAAAGAAAGCTCATGGAAGAAAGAATAATCAGTCTAGAAAGAGGGCAAAGAGAGCTCGAGTCAAGGCTTGAAGAGGCCCAGAGAAGCCTTAGTGATCAGATTGCACAGTCACAAACATCAATAGTATCTGACATAACGGCATTGCTGGCAAAAAGTCTTGGAAAACGAGTAGAAGGAGAAAATATCCCAGAGCCAGAAGGTACCCCGGCTCACTACAAGGTTCAACCAACTGCACCAAACCAGGCTAGGAAGGTGTATATTGACCCTACAGGAATGTCTTCCAGCTTTCAAGTAAGGGCACCTGAGACTCAACCCCTTGATACCGAAGCACTTTATGAAGAGGAAGTGCCGGACCTAAACATGGTCGAAAGGATCCGGAATGAGGTAGAAAGAAAGTGGGAAGAAAGATTTCGCCTCATGGAAGAAAAATTTAAAGCGTTACAATCAAGTGAAGAATCAGGAAACGACGCTAGCGACCTAAGTCTGGTGTCCGATCTTGTCTTGCCGCAAAAATTCAAGACGCCAGAGTTCGATAAATATGACGGAACCACATGTCCTTCTTCACACATAACGATGTATTGCAGAAAAATGGCGGCTTACCATAAAGATGAAAAGCTACTGATCCACTGTTTCTAGGATAGTCTAACTGGAGCGACGTTACGTTGGTATACTCAGTTAAGCAAAGCAAATGTCAAGACATGGAAAGATTTGTCTAAAGCATTTTTTGAGCAATACAAACATGTAACAGACATGATCCCTAGCAGAATTATGCTAGAAAATATGGGGCAGAAGTCCAATGAAAGCTTGCGAAAATATGCCCAAAGGTGGAGAGAAGTGGCCGCCCAAATCCAGCCACCTATCCCGGAGCATGAAATCACGCCATTATTTGTCAACACTCTGAAAGGGGCACTCTTCGATCGCCTCATTAATAATACAACACAGTGTTTTGCCGACTTGATCAGGACTGGGGAGTCTCTCGAACTGGCAATTAAGAGCGGCAGAATTGATGGTGGGGAAGGGTCTCGAAAGTACAACAAGAGAAATGAAGTAAACACCACCAACACCTATACCGCCCCGAAGAACTTCACAGTCTCACAGCCACAAGCACCTGTGGGAAAAACAAAAAATTTGAATCAAAGAGATGAGAGGGTCACCAGAAAGGATAAAGAGAGGAGAACTTTCACTCCCCTACCTGTTTCATACTCAGAGCTTTATTCCCAATTGTATGAAGCAGACTTGGTCCGACCATACATCGTTAATCCTGTCAATCCACCCTTCCCGCCTGGGTATAATCCAAGCGCACATTGCGACTATCACGGCGGTACCCCGGGACATCCCACTGAGAACTGTCTTGCCTTCAAAAACCTTGTGCAGAATTTAATCGATTCTGGGATATTGAAGTTTGAAGAGCCAAGCGTAGCCAACAACCAGCTGCCCAATCATGGGAGCAGAGGGGTAAATGTCATAGAAGAATGCTTTACTAGGAGGATAAAGGATGACGTGTCAGAAATCAAGTCTCCTTTACGGTGGGTATTTCAACAGTTGTGCATGGCTCGTGTGATCAACAAAGGCATGATAATAAGGCAGAAGGAATGTGGAAAGTATTGCGAATTCCATCAGACTGAAGGGCATGATATCCAAGAATGTGACGAGTTCAAGAAATTGTTGCAGAAGTTGATGAATGAAAAACAAATTGAATTCTTTGAGGAACCCATGGGGAAGGGATTAGACGTACACATGACAGATAGCCCCAAAGCTAAATACGGGAAAGATAGACCTTTTATCATCTCTTCCAAGACAGGGAATGCAGGTGTCTCCCGAGGAGAAACCAGCAAAATAAGTCCCAAGATCATCATTTCAGCACCATCTCCATTCCCATTCAAAGATATGCGACAAATTCCCTGGAATTATGTTGTAAATGTGACCACGCCCGAAAAATCAGAACATGAACAGGTAAAAGAGCCTACGCTGGAAGACCAACAAAGCCAGAACGATGTGAATGCTGGTGAGGCAGGTCATTTCACAAGGAGTGGCCGATGTTATTCCTCCGAGGCTTTGAAAGCAGCTGAAAAAGATAGGGGGAAGAGTACAGCAGTTAGCCCTACGCAGATATTCGGAGAAGAACCTCCCCAAAAGATAAATGAGCCGGTAACTGAGGCCCAAGCCAAAGAATTTTTAAAGTTCTTGAGACATAGCGAGTACAGCATAGTGGAACAACTACGAAAGCAACCGGCCAGGATCACCGTGCTGGAATTACTCTTGAGTTCAGAGAAGCATCGGGAGACGCTATTAAAAGTGCTGAATCAAACTTTTGTGCCCCAGGACATTTCTGTATCAAACCTGGACATGATAGTGGGCATATTACTGCCTATAATCATATCACATTCAGTGACGATGAGATCCCGGAGGGAGGAATGGGGTCTACCAAAGCCCTTAACATCACTACCCACTGCAAAGGGTATGTATTACCAGGCCTACTGATCGACAACGGGTCAGCATTAAATGTCTTGCCTATGGTAACCCTACAAAAATTGCCAATAGATGGTTCGCACCTAAAGCCTTGCCACAACTCGGTAAGAGCCTTTGATGGTACGCAAAAAGGAACAATGGGTAAAATTGAGATACCCCTATTGATCGGACCAACTGAATATGTGATCGATTTTGTGGTGATGGACATAAAACCATCTTACAGCTGCTTGTTGGGAAGACCGTGGATCCACTCCGCAGGAGTTGTCCCATCATCATTGCATCAGAAATTGAAATTTGTAGTTGAAGGCAAATTGGTCACAGTAGAGGCAGAGCATGAATTTGTTGCTTCCGTGACATCAGACACCCCCTACATTCAAAATGATGAAGATGCTGCAGAATGCTCATTCCGAGCATTAGAACTAGTAAATGCCACATTCGTTTCAGAGGGAAGCCGGATCCCCTACCCCAGGTTATCTAATTGTACCAAGATGACCGTCGCAGAAACTCTGGGCCGAGGAGCCAAAATAGGAAAAGGGCTGGGGAAGAAATTACAAGGAAACCTGAGACCCAGGAATATGATAACCAAGAAGGATCATTTCGGGCTAGGTTACCAACCAAGTGTCCAACAGAAGGAAGAGGAATATAAGAGGAAGGAAGAACAAAGAAAAGCCAGATCTAAAGGAGAAGACATTCCATGGAGACCGATATCCTTTCCTAGTTTGAAAGCCACTTTTGTCTCCGGAGGGTTCTACCAGCCAGGTCAAGATATTGGAGAGGCAATGAAGAAAAATGATGAACGTAACCAAGAGGAAGTACTCAGAGAATCATTTGAAGGGATGTACATCAACATGATAGCTGAAAAGGACCGCGGCAGCAAAATGTTGACCAACATCCGCCCTTGCCATCCCGGGGAAACACTCGATAACTGGAGCTGCATTGATCTACCTGTAGTTTTTAGGAATAGATCAGAGTAATGCTCCGAATCAACCTTTTGTTTTTACCCATAAACAATGGGGATCTCTTGTATGGGGCACCTATGTTAACTTTTTGATTGAAATGAAAATATCCCCACTTTCTTAAAAATGACCAAAGTCTCATTTATTCCATTCATGCATTCTTCATATTCATTCCCTTCATGTAAAGCCGTCTTTTTCCCAATACAATTCATTCTCGTTTAATGCAGGTCGCTCATGATTGACGATATGAATGATACCGGATCAATCACGAGTAAATTTGAATGCCCCGAGGTCTCGGAGGAAGTTGAGGAAGGATATGATGAAAAAGAAATTGAGGTCCCGGAAGAGTTAAAGAGAATGGTGGACAACGAAGAAAGACAGATTATGCCCCACCAAGAAGAAACAGAAATCGCCAACTTGGGGACTGAAGAAGCGAGAAAAGAAATAAAAATAGGAACGACTATTTCCTCAAAAACCAAGCATGAACTGATAGCCATACTTCAGGAATTCAAGGATGTCTTCGCTGGACTTATCAAGATATGCGAGATTGAATACCGACATAGTGGTGCACAAATTGCCAACCAAATCGGAGTGCAAACCAAGAGAAAGAAAAACTTCGGAGAATGAGGCCAGATATGTTGTTAAAGATCCGAGAAGAAGTGAAAAAGCAATTTGATGCTGGATTCTTGGAGGTAGCCAAATACCCTGAATGGGTTGCAAACATTGTACCAGTACCAAAGAAAGACGGGAAAGTTCGTATGTGTGTAGATTATAGGGATCTGAACCGAGCTAGCCCTAAAGACAACTTCCCTTTGCCACATATTGACACGCTGGTTGACAACACCGCAGACATTCATGGTTTTCCTTTATGGACGGCTTCTCGAGGTACAACCAGATAAAGATGGATCCTAACGACATGGAGAAACCACATTCATAACCATGTGGGGCACTTTTTTGTTATCAAGTAATGCCGTTTGGGCTAAAGAACGCAGGGCAACATACCAAAGGGCAATGGTGACTCTTTTCCATGACATGATGCACAAAGAAATAGAAGTATACGTGGATGATATGATTGCCAAATCCCGAGCAGAGGAAGAGCACCTCGTAACTTGAGAAAACTATTCCAAAGACTACGGAAGTACCAACTGAGGCTCAATCCTGCCAAGTGTACCTTTGCCGTTACTTCTGGAAAACTCTTGGGGTTCGTAGTAAGCAGAAGGGGGATTGAGATTGATCCTGATAAAGTGAAAGCCATCCAGGACCTTTCACCACCCCGCACGCAGAAGGAAGTCTGCGGTTTCCTGGGAAGGCTGAATTATATCTCTCGTTTCATTTCCCAATTAACCAATCAATGCGACCCGGTTTTCAAACTTCTTAGAAAAAATAATCCTGGCGTATGGGATGAAGAATGTCAAAAAGCCCTAGAAAACATCAAAAAGTACATGAAAAACGCTCCAATTTTAGTCGCACCAGTACCTGGTCGACCACTAATTCTCTACTTAACAGTCTTCGAGAATTCAATGGGATGTGTACTGGGGCAACACGATGAGTCAAGAAAAAAAGAGCAAGCCATCTATTACCTAAGCAGGAAATTCAATGATTGCGAAACACGATACCCGCCAGTGCAGAAGCTGTGTTGTGCTCTAGTTTGGGCTACCAAGCGGCTCAGACAGTACATGTTGTACCATACTACCTGGTTGATATCCAAGCTAGACCCATTAAAGTTCTTAGTGGAAGCGCCAGCACTAACGGGAAAGATGGCTCGATGGCAGATGCTATTATCCGAATTCGACATCGTATATGTTAATCAGAAAGCTGTAAAGGGGAGCGCCGTAGCAGATTTCCTGGCTAGTCGTGCTTCGGATGACTATGAGACATTGAACTTTAGTTTCCCAGACGAAGACTTGATGTGCATTACAACCGAAGAAGAGATTTCAGATGATATGTCATGGAAACTTTACTTCGATGGAGCCTCCAACGCCCTCGGACATGGGATAGGGGCAGTGCTAATTTCACCTGATGACGTCTATTACCCTTTCACCAGCAGATTGGAATTCTTCTGCACAAACAATATATCTGAATATGAAGCTTGCATCATGGGACTGAACTCAGCCATCGAGAGAAAAGTTAAGGAACTTCGAGTGTTCGGAGATTCGTCCCTAGTCATTTACCAATTGCGCGGGGAGTGGGAAACCAGAGACCCGAAGTTGGTCAAATATCGCGAATGGATCCAAGAGCTCGTCAAAGAGTTTGAAAACGTCAGCTTCAATTACCTGCCCCGAGAAGAAAATCAGATGGCAGATGCATTGGCAACCTTGGCATCCATGTTTAAAACAAACACCTGGGCAGAAATGAAACCCATTGAGATGCAGACGTTTGAAAAACCTGCTCATTGTTGTAGTATACAGGAAGAGATTGACGGAAATCCATGGTACTATGATATCCTGCAATATGTCAAGCTTCAAAAGTATCCAGAAGGGGCAAACGACAATGACAAAAAAGCGCTCAGAAAAATGGCAACAAAATATGTCCTAGATGGGGAAATCCTATATAGGAAAAGTCATGATCAAACATTGCTGAGATGTGTGGATGCCCGGGAGGTGAAGGAAATCTTAGCTGAAGTACATGACGGGATCTGTGGAACGCACGCCAACGGGCTGTCTATAGCCCGGAAAATTATGAGGTACGGTTATTTCTGGTTGACCATGGAGGGAGATTGCATCGATTACGCCAGGAAATGTCACAAATGCCAAATTTACGCTGACAAGATTCATGCACCCCATCACCTCTACACACCATGAATTCTCCGTGGCCTTTACGCAACATGGGGCATGGGCGTCATCGGGCGATCCATCCGAAAAAGCCTCAATGGGCACCGTTTCATTTTGGTCTCCATAGACTACTTCACTAAATGGGTAGAGGCAGCGTCTTACGCCAATATCACCAGGACTACAGTTTGTAAGTTCTTAAAGAAGGAAATTATTTGTCGATACGGATTGCCAGAGAGGATCATCACCGACAACGCCTAATCCCGAACAACAAGATGATGAAGGACGTGTGCACTCAATTCAAGATAACACACCATAATTCCACAGTCTATCATCCTAAAATGAATGGAGCAGTGGAAGCAGCAAACAAGAATATAAAGAAGATCATAGCAAAGACTACGGATACCTACAAGGATTGGCATGAGAAGTTTCCTTTTACCCTTTTCGCCTATAGGACGTCCATTCGCACATCAACGGGGGCAACACCCTACTCCTTGGTGTATGGTACCGAGGCAGTACTCCCAATTAAGGTAGAGATTTCGTCCCTCCGGGTCTTAAACAAAGTAAAACTGGAAGAAGCTGAATGGGTGCAGGCCAGATTCGACCAGCTAAATCTCATTGACGAAAAAAGACTAAAGGCCATTTGTCATGGTCAGATGTACCAAAAGCGGATGGTGCAGGCTTACAACAAAAAAGTGCGCCCAAGAGAATTCAAAGAAGGGGATTTGGTACTCAAACGAATCCTCCCTATCCAGAAAGATTCTCGAGGAAAATGGATGCCCAATTGGGAAGGACCATACGTCGTAAAGAAGGCCTTCTCAGGAGGAGCCCTGATCCTAACAAAAATGGACGGGGACGAGCTGAAAAATCTCGTAAATTCTGATGCCGTCAAGAAATACTATCTCTAAAAAAAATGGAGAGCTCAGGACGAAAACCCGAAATCGGGCGCCTTGAAGCAAAGGAAGGACCCAAGTTGAAAACTCGTAAAGGGCGGCTTGGGTAAATTGAAAATTTGAATATCTGAGGAGAAGGGTATCCCCATGAGCATCATGAAGAGGAAGCTTCAGGCAAAAAATTCTACACCAGTTGACAGGATCATGTATCATTCATATCAAAGATAATGAGAGATCTTGTATTTAACTTATACGTGTCATACCTTTCTTTTTAAGATATCCCAAACCCTTAATCATAATAAAACCGTGTTTTTGAGCATCCATTCCTGGCCTTCTTGTCAGTTTCAGTCAAATAAGATAACATAGGCTTATAATGAAACAAGAGATTTCGGAGCATTACTATGATTTGACCTTGGAAATGCAGGTGATCAAAGAAAACGATGTTAACTCCGTCCTTTAGTTCCCTACATAATGACTGTCGATAGAGAAGGTGGGAAGCATCAGACAACCTGGTAGAATAACCAATGGCACATGTCATATCTATTTAGGAAAGGCATACGAGATAACAAAAGAAATCTCCTGGGTGAAAACCAGAAGGGCACCCCTCTCAAAAAAAAATCTCTCTAAAGTGAAAACCCGAAAGGGCGCTTTAAAATTCCAAATCATGATTGGAGAAAAAGAAAGGTTGAGATGGTTGAACCTGACAGTGAGGCGGAGTATCGATGCCCGTAAGAAAGGATAAAGCGAACGTCAAGACCAAATAAGGACCAAAACAAGACCACCAAGATATCGAATCTCATGCATCATGAATAGTCAGACATCGCTAGGATTAGGAGCATGTCAATTCATTCATTTGTCATAGCATTTTGTTTTCATCTCGGACAGGTATCTGCAGATCCAAAGAGACATCGAGGGTCATCACGATGTGAATCCCAAATGAGAAGACAATGTTTTTACATAAAGGCACATGTTTTCAAGCTCTAGAGAGAGGTTCTATATAGGAAGAATCCTCCTCTCCGAGGCTTCAGAAGCTGAAAGTTCTATATAGGAAGGACTGACAGTTCCAGGGTGAAGACTAGCAGTTCTATATAGGAAGGACTCCCGGTCGAAGGAATTCACCCATGACACGCAAGATTATATAGGAAATCCTGCTGTGTCGAAAGCAAAGAGTTCTATATAGGAAGGGCTCCTAGCTTCAATGTCTTAGAGTGAAAGATTCTATATAGGAAGAATCTGTAACTCCAAGATTTCAAGACGCCGAAAAGTTCTATATAGGAAGGACCGACGGCTCCAAGGTGAAGACTCGCAGTTCTATATAGGAAGAACTCCCTGTCAAAGAAATTCACCTATGACACAGGGTTATATAGGAAACCTGTTGTGTCGATAGCAAAGAGTCTTATATAGGAAAGGCTCCGAGCTTCATTGTCTTAGGGTGAAAGGTTCTATATAGGAAGAACATGTAGCTCTAAGATTTCAGACGCCAAAAGTTCTATATAGGAAGGACTGACGGCTCCAGGATTCGAAGACTAGCAGTTCTATATAGGAGGAACTCCCAGTCAGAAGAATCCATCAGTGGCGTGAAAGGTTTTATATAGGAGAAACCAGCGTCGAAAGCAAAGAGTTCTATATAGGAAGAACTCTAAGCTTTATTGTCTCAAAGTAAAAAGGAATGACTCATAATTCGGGATGTCAGAGCGAAGGGTTCAATGTCGAAAGAGCCTGTAGCTCCAAGATCGGAAGGTGACGAAGCTCTATATAGGAAGAACTTACGAGCCTGAAGATTCAGCCAAGGAAGAGCGGAGATGTCCAAAAGAATTCGTTTTTCCAAAGCTACAAACAGGGAAGTCTGATAAAAATCAGAGCGAAGGGTTCAATGTCGAAAGAGCCTGTAGCTCCAAGATTGGAAGGTGACGAAAGCTCTATATAGGAAGAACTTACGAGCCTGAAGATTCAACCAAGGAAGAGCGGAGATGTCCAAAAAAATTCGCTTTTCCAAGGCTGCAAACCAAACAGAGAAGTCTGATAAAATGAGTGCTTATGAATCTTTGCTTTGTTTCTCATTCCATGAGAACAAGCAAAGAGGGGCAACTGTAATCACTCATTTTCACTAATACATATTAGTATTGCATGTATACTTACTATATTATATGTTTATTATTTGCATGAGTGTTACTAGTATATATATAAGGTGTGGTGTGTATATTATAAGCTATGTATGTATACGTACTAATGGTGTATGTGTGTCGCGTATGTATCTATAGAGTACGAGCGTATTTGTTTAATGTGTGTAGATGTTATGTTAGTATGTTACATTAATATTTGCATGTGTATTCGTATGTTACACTTATATGGGTGTGCACGTGTACGTATATATGTAACGTTGTATTATTATTATTATTATTATTGGACTAATGTAAAATAAAATCTAAAATATAAAACCCAAATATTAATTAACAGTCCAATCCAATTTATTACAAAAACCCCAAAAATATATTACAAGGCCCATATTGGCCTGACCCAGTATATTAAAAACCCTAAAAACTAAGTCTGATACCCCTCTTTTATCTTGCAGCCGCCGTCATTTGGACCGTTGGATCAAGTCTTGATCCAACGGTCCAGATCAGTCCAAGATAATCCAGCTGGCGCGTGTGATGTCACTCTCCAGACCGCTCGCCTCCCACTCGCGCGTGCAACGCACGCGCGAGACCGTTCATTACCCCTCTACCACGTGTCGTCATCTCCAGCAAGCACCACGCGTTTCAAGGCTCGATCTAGGCCGCTCATCCCCCATGTAATCACTGTCGTTGGATCAGATCTGATCCAACGGCCGTGAGTGGATCTGGCAGAAGACACCACCACCATGACTTCCCCATGCCGACACCACTCCGCCGTACTGCCAGTTCAACCACCGCGCTCAGAAAACGTGCAAAAGCACCAAAAAGATGGATTGTCAGTACCAAAAAATCAGATCTGATATATATTTCATGTAATAGACGCTAAGAAAGAAAAAAAAAGGGCAGAGAAGATCCAAAAAAATTGTATTATCACCAAAGTTTTCAGAAATACAAAGAAAGCAACGCAAGTTCAGTGGTAAAAAAAAACTTCTTGTCTTTCTTTCTTACTTACATGCACAAAAAAATGGAGAGTTTACGTATAAAAAAAAAACTTTCCTTTGCCGGCGATAAGCTCTGAGGAGTGAGCCACAAAAAAGGGGGTTCTTCTTTGTTCTTTAGCTTCGAAATACCATAGATCTAAGGTTTTGGTGGTCTCAAAATAAAAGCGTGACAGTTTTTGTGAGGGTTTTGGGGTTCGGTCGTTTCAAAGATGGAGTTTTTGTTCTCGAAGAGGGGTCGAGGTTAGGTCTTAGAACCGATAGAGCGTAGAGGGTGGTGGCCGGAGTAGCCGGACCACCACCGGCCTCGAGAACCATGGCGGCTGAAGGGTTCGGGGCTTGGGTTTTTTCTGGTATAATAGAGAGGAAACGAGAGCTTTTGCTCTTAAAAAAATGAAAGGAAAAATGAAAGTGGGGGTCTGATTATCGGGTCTTATAGACCTAAAATAAAATAAAAATGGTCTAATTACATCATAAATCCTCCCTTGCCCCCTATATTTTCGTTTTGAGTTTGCCGCATGGGTTAATCACGATTCCGGTCCTTTTTCTTTTCCATTTTATTTCGTTTTGATCACTAAATTAGCCGAATTCAGATTTTAAATGGTAAAATTACCCCCTTAACCATCCCGCGTTTTTGAATTTTTCATTTCGGGTCTGCCCCTTGGTCTAATTACAGTTCCAGTCCTTTCAAGTTTGATCATGATTACATTTTCATCCTTAAATTGCATATTATTATCCTTTAATTTCTGTCACTGATGTTTATTTCTTTTCATTTCAGTCTTGTTTTCATGTAAATATTTATATTCGTATTATAATCGTGTATGTTGATGTAGTCTTTTGCCCTATTATATATCCCTCACACGTACCTCGTATTTTAAGTTTACATGTATATGTATGTTTTAGTTAGTATCTTATTTATGTTAGATTAGTATTCTGTTATGTCAATACTTATTGCATTTAAATATTTTGCCATGTTTTATATTTTTGTCACTAAGGTTGCATATGATATATAAATTGTTAATGCGGTGCTCTTTTATCCGAGCGTAAACGGGGCCAGTATCAGGCGTAGTGATAGTGGTTGGGCGTTTACTCTCGGATAACGGGGCCCTTAAAATTTATTCGCAATTAGGACCGAATTTTAAAATAATCGTCACTCTAATCCGGAAAATCCAATATTAATAAAGCGGTAATTATTAAAGTACCAATTTTTGGGCGGTCTGGGGGTGCTAATCCTTCCCCATCCGTAACCGACTCCCGAACCCTGTCTTTTTGAATCTCTGGTTTTATGGTGTCCGGTCTACCTAAGTGGCCGGTGGCGACTCCATTTTTCAAAAATACGGTTTTTTTAAAACTCCCATGGAATAAATATTTTATAAAAAAAAAATCTCGAACGCCTTTCAAAAACACCTTCCAAAAATCAATCGTTTTTATTTTAGCGATGAAAAGAAAAAAAGAGCCATCGCTACACCTAGCTATCTCTAAGTGTTCCCACGAGTTTCCCTTGCTTTCCCACTTGTTATGGCTACTTAATTCTGTATCAGATTAACCTCGATTTCCTCATGGAAGCTTTAGGCTACCATCGCCTCCAAAACCAATGAAGAAGATGATAAGATATGAGCCTCTCTCCCCCCTCTCTTTTAGGATAAAAATATATAGATATATATCCTTATCACTTTCCAATCGGGTGTTTTCAAGTGTCCTTCATAGATTTTCAGGATAAATTTTTATAAAGGGCAGTTGTATTAATGGACAGCTCATAATTCTTTGATCTTATACTGACAGCTATCAATGCGGCGACAATGACTATTTCAATGTGCCTACATCATTTTCGGGCAAAAGTTGTTGTAACTAACTACCAACTCCTTTGATCTTATCTTCTTGCCAGCTTTATTTGATCCTATCTTTTTATTTTTGACAGTTGTCAATGCGGTGACAGTCTTGGCTGCAATTTTGGAAGAACTCGTACAACGATATTAGCAGCAAAAATGTAATAAATTCAAGGATAATTCAAAAAAGAGCTACTAGTTAAAAAAATGCAAATACAAAGATAAAAATGATAAAATGTATGCAAAGGTTAACTAAATGGGGACAAATTAACCAATAAATAAGGTGAAAACACATGCTCTTTAGAGTACCATCATTCCTCATGATTGGATTGAGTCTCCTCTACAACTTAATCAAATTGTTGTGGTAATCTACAAGCAAAATCTTATGCATACAAATAGTAGGAATTATGCCCTTCAAGTCAGAAATAGTCCAACCAATAGCTTTCTTATGTTGAGTTAATACATGCAATAAGTTATTCTCTTAGTCAGAAGTAAGGCTAGCAGATATAATCGCAGACAATGTATTATTATCCCTCTAAATATGCATACTTGAGTTATGGGGGAAGAGGTTTCAACTTTAAAGTAGGTGGGTGCTCAAGCGAAGGTTTGGGGATGTAAATTCTAAAAAATCTAAAGGTTTAAAAGATATACTTGGCGTAGTTAGGATAACATTGGTTTGTACAGCATCCCCTTCGCTTTCATCTTGTGCATCTTCCATTGCCTCGTCGAATTCTAATTTCTCATCCACATGGAGTGAATTGCTACGACATAGCTGCTGAATATTTTTTTCGATAATGGATTCTTCACTGTGCACAAGCTGGCATTCTTCATGGTCATCTACAAACTTGAGAATGTTGAAGACATTCAACGTAATCTTTTGGTCATTCACTGTTATAGTAAATTTGCCCTTCTCACAATCAATTACTATGCAGCCGATAGAAAGGAATGGTCTCCCTAGGATGATGGGAGCATTCTCATCGGCCTTACAGTCAAGAATAATGAAATCTTCCAGAAAGACAAATTTATCAACCTTAACAAGGATATCTTCAACTCTCCATTTGGGTCAAACTTGGGAATGATCGGCCAATTACAAATAACCATCTTGGGCTTTGCTTTCCCCATGCCAAGTTTCATGAACACGAACTTCAGCATCAAGTTCACGCTGGCCCCAAGATCACACAATGCCCAGCCAACATAGTTGTGTCCTATGGAACATGGAATGGTAAATCTGTTAGGATCATTTATCTTTAGAGGCAAATTGCTTAGAACTGCTACACATTTTCCCATTGTAGCAATTATTTCAACCTTTACCACCATTCTCTTCTTGGACAAAATCTCCTATAGAAACTTTGCATAGATGGGCATTTGATCGATGGCCTCCAAGAATGGGACATCGATATGTAGGTTTTGAGCATATCCAATAATTTTTGGAACTAAAGATCTTACTTTTGGGCCTTCAATCTTTGTGGGAACAATGGTGGGGGTCTAGGCTCTTCTCACGATGCTTTTGGTGTTGTAGCATTCTGTTCTAGACTCTTCTTGATCATAGCCGCAACGTCTATGGTTTTATCTTGCACAAGTGACTCATCTGTTGAAGTTGTAGCATCAGCAATTTTGTTGTTGGGGTTGGAATCATCAAGGTGTCCTCCTCCAAACTTGTCATCTTTGCCCACTTGTTTGCCACATCACAACATAATAGCATTGCATTACTCCTTGCCAAAATTCTTAGTGACTTCAGTATCACTTGGTAAACCACCATGAGGTTTGGCCTTCAAGATTTGAGCAATTTGCCCAACTTGTATTTCTAATGCTCTCAGTGAAGCACCTTGATTTTGCAGCATAGTTTGTTGGTTTTGTAGAAAAACTCCTTGTATCTACAACATATCTTCATGGTTATTAAGATTTTCCGAATGATCCTACAAAATAACCCTAATGGTGTTAATAAAATTCTTATAGGAAGTTTCAAAAGAATTTGAATTTGAAGAAGGGGAAACGCCAAGATTTATATTCTGCTTTAGCTCATTCTGTTGAAAACTAGATGGTCGGCTGTAGCATTCTGTCGAGCTCCTATATTGGAAGTGTTTCCTCCTTGATTTCCTCATCCGAAATTTGGATGTTATCGCCATCAAGGATTATAGATGCTGGAGTAGGGATTGTTGTTACTATTGTAGTTCCCTATATAGCATCCAGATTCTTATTGACAAGGGCATTCATTCGAACTATATTCCCCATTGCAATGCTTACAAGAAAAATTGGCCACCTTGACATCTCAAACTGTAGTTGGTTGTTAGAGGTTCTTGAGTATATCGTGATGGTGGAAAGTTTTGCTGCCACACTTTGGGACTCATCCAAGTAGAGAGTTCATGAAGTTTTGATTATGGTGCTCAACCTAGTAGGGAATTGATAGTCATTATTGGCTATCTGATCAAGAATTTCAAATGCTTTTCTGGGATCTTTGTCTAAAAGTATGTGTTAAGAGGATCGTATCGATCAACCAAATACCAAGAGGGGGTGAATTGGATTTTGAGTGTTTATGGTGGAAGCAATGGGAATTTAAAAGTTTGACACAAGGATTTATAGTGGTTCAGCTACCCAATCAAGTCTACTTCCACTACCTTAGCTATCCGCACTAAGCATTTTCCACAAATCCACTAACTTGTCTTTCTTTTTTCCTAGAACAAGGAGATAACCCTCACAAACTTAAACTTATACCCCAAAGTCTAGAAACCCTCTCTTACAAAAAGAATACAAATTAGCAAACAAATGAAAAACCTCACAACGCAAATATGTTTGCGCAGTTAAGCTCTCACCCAAAACCTAACACTTGAGCATATATGACAATTGATCTCACAAGTGTGTTCTACAAAGAAATTGACAATTAAAGCACTAATGTTGGCAATGTTGTTTCTTGTTCTTCCATGGATGCTTGGAGAGGTCTTTTAAACCCTCTAATGGCTTCATGACCGTTACTAGCCATTGGAGGTGATTTAGAGCCGTTGGGGACATAAATTCCAGCCATAAATGTAGTTTTGGAGTAGGGCGTATCGATACTCGAGGTCTGTATCGGTACCTGCCTTAAGAAAATAGTCATTGGTACATTTAATACAAAGGGTATCGGTACTCGATATAGGGGTATCAGTATGCACCCTAGGGTATTAGCCGTATCGGTACGCAAGTTGGCTGCTGGAATTTTCCAAAACTCGGGGATAAAGGGGCGTATCAGTATGCAAAAATCTGTACTAGTACGGGCACTCTAGGTGTCGATGCGTGTCAAGCTATACCGGTACTCAAAGCCTATTTTTGACACTTTGACTATTTAAAATCACTTAAAACATTTCAAAAACCCTTTGAAAATATTTCAAACATATTTTTCAAGTTTATGGACTTTTGAAATATTTTTGCAAATTAGTTTTAAGTCCAAAAACATTTTTCTTTAAGTTATATCAAAATAAAATATCTCAACAATCTCCCCTTTTTGATATAACGAAACCACTTGAAAATTTGTTTTTTCTGAAAACTCCCCCTTAGAAAATAATTTTAGAAAAAAATAAACATTTTTAGAAAATATTAAAGCTCCTTTTTTTCATTTTGAAATTGATTTTTTCAAACACATCTCTCAACTTTTTGTTATATCGAAAATATTTTCAAAACAATTGAAATCACATTTAGTTCAAGATAACAATAGAGAGTTTGACCCAAAAATTGACAAAAGAAAGAATTTTTAGCAAATGGCTCCCCTTTACTCAAGCATCAAGTAAATTGTTAGTCCAACAATTCAAGAGAAATAAATTTGAATTTTAAATAAATAGATTAAATAAATCAAGAAATTCAATTAAACATGCCATATACCAAGATACTCATATAAGCATACAAGACACGGCAAAAAGGATACAAAATTGTCCCTTTTTAACTATGTGTATCGGTATGGTATAGGCCGTATCGATACTTGGTTGAAGGCTGTATCAGTACGGTATGGGCGATACCGATACTGAAGGCATGAAACTGGTGAAAAAAGCAACAAAAACAACTTGGATTTCACCAAACTCAACCAAACATTCAAGTTTAAGGCCAAAAACATAAATATTAGCGTACTAGGCCAGAAACATGTAACTCGTGCAATTGGAGACTCCCCCTCACTATATGCAATTAAGCACAACTTGGAGTCATACAAACATGCCTTGATCATTATGAAAATTTAGACATGGGAAACATGATCAAGCAATTGCATGAAATTAAATTTTTACCACTTGAACCAAGGTAGGATGTTAAGCTTTCCTTCTCCAAGTGTCCTTCCTCCTTTGTGTGTCATGAGCTTCCAAAAATTTAACTTTGATCATCAATGGCTCAAGTACACCTACAAAAGACAATCAAGTAATTTTTGGTATCCAAATTGCTTTAGATCCAATGGTGTTAGTCCTAAAAATTTTAGTCCCCTTAGGAATCCATTTTTCAATGTCTTCCTTTTTGTTAGACAAATTAGTCCCTTAGGAACCCCAAATGTCCTTAACCATTTTGCCTTTAAAAAATCTAGGGAACTAGATTATCTTTGATAAAAGTTTGATTTTACAAAACTAGGTTTGGAGCAATCTCTATTTTCTATTTTAAATTTTTTTGTAAATCAAAACTTTTTCTTTCTTAAGATCATCCAACTCTTTTTGATGATCTTTCTGAACTTGTTGAAGGTAATTTTGCAAATTGACATTTTTTGTTCAAACTCTTTGAGTTTTGCTTCAAGTTCATTTTTGGTTTTAGAAATCAAATCATTTTAAACTTTTAAATTTGAAACCAATTTCTTGTTTTTCAAAAAGTGATTTTTAAACTCTAAAACCAAATCATCATAGGCATCTTGTAATTCATCAAAAGAATATGAAATTGAAGTAGATGAATTAGAAGTTACCCTTGAATCTTCTTCGATGGCCATGAGACAAAGATGGGCTACTTCATTATCGGAGGAGTCCTCTTCATCACTCCATGTAGCCACAAATGCCTTCTTCTTATGGCCTGATCCCTTCTTCTTGAAACGAGGCCAATCATACTTGGTGTACCCCGACTTCTTGCACTCGAAGCATATGATGGGATCCATCCTCTTCATTTTTGATTCATGCCTTTTTTACTTCATAAATTGGGTGAACTTTTTGAAGAGCTTGGCCATTTCTTGTTCTTCACTATCTTCTCCACTTGAATCTTCTTGTTGGCTTGTATAGGATTTGAGAGCAACAACATTCAAGTCTTCAATGCCTTGCTTTTTTATCTTCTTCTTTTTCTTTCTCCCCTTTGACATCATTTCATGGGTGAGCAAGGAACCAATGAGCTCGTCAAGCTTGATAGTCTTAAGGTTATTTGCTTCAATGATAGCCATCTTCTTGGATTCCCATGATTCAGGAAGTGAATAAATCAACTTCCTCACAAGCTTGTCCTTCAGAATCTCCTCTCCAAATCCTTTAAGCTTGTTCACAATTGTGGAGAACTGATCGAACATGCTATTGATGTCATCTTCTGGGTTTATCTTGAAGTTTTTGTAGTTGAGGTTGCGCAGGCTGGTCTTTGTCTCCTTTACCTTATTTGTTCTTTCCTATGTGACTTCAAGCTTGTCCATACTTCTTTGGTATCTTCACAAGGAGAAACTTTGGCATACTCTTCCGGACCAAGTGCACAAAAGAGAATGTGCAAGGCTTTGGCATTAAGCTTAATCTTCTTGTGATCTTTTGCATTTCATTCCGCATTGCTTCTTTGAGGTACGAACGGGCCATAAAGGATAATGTCCCAAATACAGTAGTCAATGGATTTCATGAAGAACATTATCTTATTCTTCCAATAGGAGTAGTTGGCACTGTTGAAATAAGGTGGCTTGTCGATGGAGTGCGCCATGATCTCCGATTTCATGAGCTCTTTAAAGATCGACTCTTAGGATGTTAATTCAATGAAACAGACCTTGCTCTGATACCAATTGTTGGGAGGCTTGTATTGTAATATCCCAATTTTTTGTTAGTGACCAAAATGAAAATTTTGAAAGTTTGGTGGTCAAAGTATAAACTTTGGAAAAGTTTAGGGACTAAATTGTAATTTTCAAAAGTTGTGTAATTTAGTCCCGTAAATGAATAGTTCACCCCCAAGAATGACTTTTTTTGTTACTTGGATTTTTCGTACGGAGCTTGTATTTTTGGCTATAAAGCGATAAAGTTTGGAAAAATATTCGGATAATCGGATCGAATCGGATATTCAAGATATTTTAAAGGATGATAAGGCAGGTTAAAAATGTCTTTTTCGTGTCTTAAAATGGTAGGATTTAACATGGACCATTGGATTTAAAGTAGGTTTCCATGTTAAATATGAGCCATTGGATGAAAATGGCAAGATGGTAATTTTGAGAAATTTCAAGGGTAAAGTTGGTAATCACTAACTCCTTGGATTTTTTTGGACCCTTGGATTGGTAGGTAAACATGTGGCTTGATATGGAGCTTTGAGTTTCAAGGGTAAAAAGGTCATTAGATATTAAAATGACTTTTAAATTCATTTTAAATATATTAAGGACAAATGGCTAAATTAAAAGAAAAGGAAATTTCAAGACTTTTTCTCCCATTTTCAGCTCTTGTTCGAAACCACCAAGGTAAGGAAGAAAAATTTTTCTTCTTGATTTTCAAGCTTATTTAGTTGGAATTTTGATGAAAGCATGAAACATGAAATTGATCTCCATGAAATTCTCTTTCTTTTGGTACCATTTGTTCATGTTTTCCTTGCTTGAAACCCTAGTTTTGTGAATTTTATGGATGAAGAGGATGTTTATATATGATGTTTGAAGATGAGATTTTGATGTAGTTTTTGTTGTAGAATTAAATCCAAGCTTGTATGATGATTAAAAGTACTTGGAAGTAGATAAATCCTAATTTGGTTAAAGTTAGGGTTTTGATAGGAAGTTGAATTTGGATTGATTTTGATGTGGGAATAATTATAGAAGCTTGGAAATGAGGTTTAGAAGTTGAATTCATGCTTGAATCAAGTTGGAAATTTTGTCTAGAGTGACTCTTCAAATTCGGCATATTGGGAGAAATTAGGGAAAATTATGGAAAAATTTCCTAAGATTAGAAATGACGGGAAATGATGTTACAAGGCTTAGAATGTTATTTGGACCAATTGGAACTTTGTTAAGTTTTAGGGACCTTTTCGCACATTTTGGGAAATTTAAGGATTAAGGTAAAAATGTTGAAAAGTTGAGGTATTATGCTAAAAATTGATGTTAGAAGATTCAATTGGATCACTTTGGAAGTTTTTCGAAGTGTTGAGGATCAAATGGCAAATTAAGGAAAATGTGGGATTGAAATGGAAATTAGTTAGAAAGCTATGTATTAAGCTTGAAAGTATTTTGGAATACTTGGATATGTTGTTTAATGATTGAATTTAAAGTTCAATGGAAAGGGATCACTTTGAATAATTTGGAAAGTTGAGGTGAATTCTAAAAGAATTCATTTTATGGTTATTTTGTAAATTTTGATGGATATGGATAGTGAATGAATTTTAGGAATTTTATTCCTATTATATGTCTATGTTAGATTGATACTAACATACAATTTGAAATGTATATATTCGGTAAACAGTGATTTTGTAGATCGTGACCCTGATCAAGATCGTACTACAAGCAATTCTAAAGACAAGGAAAAAGTTCAAAATAAGGTTAAATCGACAGTAAGAATACTAGTGAGGCATCAAGTGAGTGCAATGCATACATAACATGATACATGGATGTTTTATACATCACTGGTAAGACTTGCGACGAGTCTGCCTGGTTTATATATTGGCATGATATTTATTTCATTTATCATATATTGACATATTTTAAATATGTCAAAGATTGAAAATAAATGCATTGGTCACTAGTTATTGATGATGGTATACTATGAATGTTATTTTGGCTATGAACTGACCAATGTTAAATTATATTGATATACATTGCCATGGATGGAATAAATACAGAAATTATGCCCAAATAAGTCAATTGAGGGACAGGATATAGTTGTCATGCCATAGAGTCCAGCAGCACACTGCATAATTGGGAATTCGGGATAGCACTATAGTGAACCAAAAGGTCACTTAGTGTATGGTTAGCACAGCCTTATAAATGTGAGGGAAGCACTTCGGTGCATATTTGACTCGTGTATCCAGGGTCCTCATAGGTCCGTATTTGGGCTGTGAAATCGGGCTAAGAAATCGGGTTATGAAATCGGTAAATAATGGATAAACGGGTTAAAGAGTTTATACAATCTTAAAATTATGGCAAGTATATTGGGAAGGAAATGTATATCCGGCCTATATCATATTTATGTGTGATTAACATGATGGTAAGTCATATCTAGTGATTTTAATGCATGAAAATAGTTGCATACTATTAATTATTGTTATGTTATTTGCACTGAACATTATTGTTGCCTCACTAAGTGTACTTAGCGTGTGATGATTTTCACGCGTAGGTAAAAGACAGAAATCATAATAAGGAGCAGCGTCCTACCTATCCGGATTATAAAAACGGTATCAGTAATATCATCTTTTGATGTGTTTTGATGTTTCTAGATGGCATGTAAATATTAAAATTAGCCGGTTATATACTACTTTATATATATGGTTTATATTAATATATAGACTAGTTTATGTTTATAGTAGATGATGAGTAGTTATATTATATTTAAAATCGGGTAATAACTAAATAGAGGTAAATTAAGTAATCGGGTAGAATTTTGTTTTAGGCAGTTTTTAGGCAGTTATATTCTATATACTTTATAGATAAGAAATGTTAAGTTGCTGTCTGAAATCAGACTTATTTCGATGGGATAAAAATTCGGTAAGTGATTCTACGCAAAAAAAAAATTGTGTGATACTCTAATTGGCATTTATTATATAATACTGATTAGGGTATTGCATTTATTGGTATCAGAGCTAAAGGTTTAGCCGGTTCTGGACATAAATCGGGTATATAGATAGTGGGAATTATATACATGCCACGAGGATGTTAAGATTACTGATATTTGTGTGACTATAATTGGATGCTTAGTAATTAATGTTGTTACTCCTTACTTATAAAGGATTATTGTGACATTAACATATGTCAGATCATCGGGAATCTCATCAGGCATTTGAGCAAGATATGCCTACTCAGAGTGGAAGTAATGAGGTGAATCAGAATCCACCTCATGGGCAGCCGAATGTGGAGCCAATAGCTCATGAACAAAGAAATATGCATGTTCAAGACCAAGGCTTATTTCTTCAAGCATTGGATGCTATTATCAATAGGAGGGCTGAAGTATCAGTTCCAAAGGAGTTAAGAAAGATGAAAGCACCATAATTTAAAGGTGACACTAATTCTGATCCTATGGCTACTGATTATTGGATGAATGATATTAAGATCATGTTGAGTATGATTCCTTGTGATGATCAAGGAAAGTTGGAAGGAGTAGTATCTCTTCTGATGGAACAAGCAGTGTGTGGTGGAATGTAGTCACTGCACGGGTTCCTCTAGAACATATTACATGGGAGTTCTTTCAGAAGAAATTCAAGGAAAAGTATATTGGGGACCTCTTCATTGAAGAAATGAGGCGGCAATTCCTGGATTTAAAGCAATCGGGCAGGACGGTCTATGAATACAAATGTGAATTCAATAGACTGAGCCGATTTGCAGAAGAATTCCTTCCAACTGAAGAATATAGGATTGATAAATTCATAGCTGGGTTGAACTCTTCGTATAAAAGGGTATTGGTTTCCCGCAACTTCACCACTTTCCAAGAGGCGGTGAATCGAGCAAAGGCTAGAGAGAAAGTGGATCTTGAGGAAAAAGCAGAAAAACAGGTCCAATCAGGAAAAAGATCCGAAAGTTATTTTGTTGCGTTGTCATTTAAACACAGTAAAGGTTTTCCACGGCAAAGCCAGGCAACGTCAGCTTATTTTGTTATAAAGGGATTTTCATGAGGGAAATTTAAACAACTCAGACTGTTACTGTGGATACCCGGTGTTTCAAATTTCGTCCTCCTCTAGAATGTAAACACTGTGGTAAGAGGCATTTTGGTCGATGCTGGTTTGCTGGTGGAGACTGTTATTATTGTGGACAAGCCAGTCATTTCAAAAGAGAGTGTCCAGAGCTTCACTCTGATTGGTCAGTTGCAGCACCTTAGAAAAACAGAGAAAATAAAGGCAACAAACCAGGAGTATCCACAACCATTTCTGGTCGGGATGACAAAGGTGTTGCTCGAGTATATAATATCAAGACTGCTCATGATCGTGATGATTCAGAGATTGTAGTAGGTATGATCGAACTCTTTGGCAGATTTATTTTTGTCTTAATTGATTCGGGCTCTACCCATTCGTATATTAGTTCTAAATTAGTACTTGAAAGAAATATACCAATAGAACCGATTTCGAGTGAGGTAGTTGTTATTAATCCTCTAGGACAAAGTGCCAAAGTAGTTCGAATGTGTAAAAAGTGTCTTATAAGGATCCAAGAAAGAGAGTTTCCAGCCAATCTTATGGAATTACCTTTCCAAGAGTTCAAAGTTATTCTTGGAATGGATTGGCTATCGGCATATGACGCTATGGTTGAATGCCGATTAAAAAGGGTAGTCTTAGAAGGACCAGATGGTTCAGAAATAGTATTTGAAGGAGAAAGGTAGAATTATTTGAGCCATGAAATTGCAGCTGTAGCTGCTAGAAAGTTATTATCATGTGAGTATGAAGCTTATTTAGCTCATGTGATAAACGCTCTGAAGACAAAGATAGATCTGGAAAATATACCCACGGTGCGGGAATTTTTAGATGTTTTTCCGGATGAATTACCAGGATTACCTCTGGATCGAGAGGTGGAATTTGGTATTGATGTGCTTCTTGGAACAGCGCCAATATCAATAACACCTTATAGAATGGCTCCTACCGAACTCAAAGAGCTGAAGGCTCAATTACAAGAATTGTTGGATAAAGGTTTTATACGACCAAGTATATCACCATGGGGAGCTCCAGTCTTATTAGTGAAAAATAAGGATGGATCAATGAGTTTATGTGTGGATTACCGTCAATTGAATAAAGTGACGGTGAAAAATAAATATCCTTTACCAAGGATTAATGACCTCTTTGATCAACTTAAGGGAGCGACGGTGTTCTCTAAAATTGATCTTCGATCGGGATATCATCAATTGAAGATCAAAGAAGCAGATGTACCAAAGACAGCTTTCAGAACTAGATATGGGCATTATGAGTTTGTAGTAATGCCTTTTGGACTTACAAATGCGCCGGCAGCATTTATGGATTTGATGAATCAGATATTCTAGCCATATTTGGATCAGTTTGTGGTGGTATTCATAGATGATATATTGGTTTATTCAAAAACCAAAGAGGATCATGATACTTATCTTCGGGTAGTTCTTCAAATCCTCCGAGAAAAGAAGTTATATGCAAAGCTGTCAAAGTGCAAATTCTGGTTGTTTGAAGTAGTTTTTCTTGGACACATTGTTTCTGAGGAAGAAATTCGAGTTGATCCTAAGAAGGTTCAAGCAATACTCGAATGGAAAGTTCCACAAAGTGTCTCTGAAGTGAAAAGTTTTTTGGAATTAGCTGGTTATTATCGACGGTTCGTGAAAGATTTTTCAATGATTGCCGCTCTAATAACTAAGCTATTAAGGAAAGATGTGTCATTTATTTGGATAGATAAATGTCAGGAAAGCTTCAACAAATTGAAGAAGATATTAATAGAAGCTCCTGTTTTAGTAGAACAAGAATCTGGGAAGGATTTCACAATATATAGTGATGCATCCCATATTGGTTTAGGGTGTGTATCGATGCAAGAGGGAAAGGTTGTAGCGTATACTTCTCGACAACTCAAAACTCATGAGAGGAATTATCCTACTCATGATTTAGAGTTGGCGGTTGTGGTGTTCGCTTTGAAGATTTGGTGTCACTACTTATATGGTGAAAAGTGCTACATCTTCACGGATCATAAAAGTTTGAAATATTTATTATCTCAAAAGAAGCTTAATTTGAGGTAAAGACGATGGATAGAATTGATCAAGGACTATGATGTAATCATTGATTATCATCCCGGGAAGGCTAATGTGGTAGCAGATGCACTTAGCCGAAAGACATTTTATGCTTTGAGATCAATGAATGCTCAGTTAAGGTTACAAGAAGAGGGTGTATTAATGGTTGAATTTCAAATCAAGCCTACTTTGATAGAAAGGATTAAAGAGTTGCAAGCAAAGGATAAGGAATTCTTGGAAAAGAAGAAACAAGTGGACCAAGGTGAATATAAAGATTTTAAAATAAGATCAAATGGGTGCCTATACTACAGAGGACGCGTATATATTCCTGAAGATGAGGAGTTAAAAAGGGAAATACTTTAGGAGGCACATTTCAATCCTTTAACTATGCATCTAGGAGGTAGCAAAATGTATCAAGATGTAAAGAGTCAATTTTGGTGGCCTGGCATGAAACGAGCTATCTCTGAGTTTGTTGCTAAATGCTTAATATGTCAACAAGTAAAGACATAACATCAAGTCCCATCAGGGTTGCTACAACCAATCTCAATTCCACAGTGGAAATGGGAAAAATTACAATGGATTTTGTAACAGGTTTACCATTAACGCCAGGTAAGAAAGATTCAATTTGGGTAATTATGGACCATTTGACTAAAACAGCACATTTCATACCAGTTTGAACAGATTACTCTTTGAACAAGTTGGCAGAGTTATATATTAAGGAGATTGTTAGATTGCATGGAGTTCCTATGTCTATCATTTCTGATAGAGATCCAAGGTTTACTTTGAGGTTTTGGAATGCTCCACATGAGGCATTAGGAACTCGGCTACATTTCAGCACTGTTTCCATCCCCAAACAGAATGACAATCGGAAAGAACTATCCAGACACTCGAAGATATGCTTAGAGCATGTATAATTAATTTTGCAGTTTCATGGGAAAAATATCTTCCTTTAGCTGAGTTTGTCGACAACAATAGTTATCAATCGAGTATAAAATGGCACCTTATGAAGCTTTATATAGAATAAAATGCCGAACACAGTTGAATTGGTTCGAGTTGGAGGATCGAAAGATCATCAGACCAGATCTTGTTCAAAAAATAGAGAATAAGGTGAAGGTAATTCAAGATAATCTCAAGGTTGCTTCTGACAAACAAAAGTCGTATTCAAATCTTAAAAGAAAGGATATTGAGTTCGAGGTTGGAGATAAAGTATTCTTAAAGGTTTCACCCTAGAACAAGATATTACGCTTTGGACGAAAGGGAGAGCTTAGTCCAAGATATATTGGCCCTTATGAAATCTTCAAAAGGGTTGATCCAGTGGCGTATCAATTAGTTTTACCACCGAAGTTGAATAAGGTTCATGATGTATTTCATGTGTCTATGCTTCGGAGATATCGATCAGATCCTTCACATGTTATTACACCAGAAGAGATCGAGTTTCAATCATATTTGACCTATGATGAAGAACCTGTGAGAATTTTAGCTTGAGGAGAAAAAAAATTAAGGAATAAGAAGATTCCTCTAGTTAAATCTTATGGAGAAATCACAGTGGAGGAAGCTACTTGGGAGACAGAAGAAACAATGAGAAAGCAGTATCCGTACCTTTTTAAACCAAGTAAGTAAGGAAAATTCGAGGACAAATTTTTTTAAGGGGGAGAATTGTAATATCCCAAATTTTTGTTAGTGACCAAAATGAAAATTTTGAAAGTTTGGTGGTCAAAGTATAAACTTTGGAAAAGTTCATGGATTAAATTGTAATTTCTAAAAGTTATGTATTTTTGTCCCGTAAATTAATAGTTCACCCCCAAGAATGATGTTTTTGTGTTACCCGAATTTTTTGTAAGGAACTTGTATTTTTTGCTATAAAGCGATAAAGTTTGGAAAAATATTCGAATAATCGGATCGAATCAGATATTTTAAAGGATGATAAGGCAAGGTTAAAAATGTCATTTTCATGTCTTAAAATGGTAGGATTTAACATGGACCATTGGATTTATAGTAGGTTTCCATGTTAAATATGAGCCATTGGATGAAAAATGGCAAGATGGTAATTTTAAGAAATTTCAAGGGTAAAGTTGGTAATCACTAACTCCTTGGATTGTTTTGGACCCTTGGATTGGTAGGTACACATGTGGCTTGATATGGAGCTTTGGATTTTAAGCGTGAAAAGTTCATTAGACATTAAAATGAATTTTAAATTCATTTTAAATATATTAAGGACAAATGGCTAAATTAAAAGAAAATGAAATTTCAAGACTTTTTCTCCCATTTTCAGCTCTTGTTCGAAACCACCAAGGTAAGGAAAAAAATTTTCTTCTTGATTTTCAAGCTTATTTAGTTGGAATTTTGATGAAAACACGAAACATGAAATTGATCTCCATGAAATTTTCTATCATTTGGTACCATTTGTTCATGCTTTCCTCGCTCGAAACCCTAGTTTTATGAATTTGATGGATGAAGGGGATGTTTATATATGGCGTTTTAAGATGAGATTTTGATGTAGTTGTTGTAGAACTATATCCAAGCTTGTATGATGATTAAAACTACTTGGAAGTAGATAAATCCTAATTTGTTTAAAGTTAGGGTTTTGATAGGTAGTTGAATTTGGATTGATCTTGATGTGGGAATAATTATAAAAGCTTGGAAATGAGGTTTAGAAGTTGAATTCATGCTTGAATCAAGTTGGAAATTTTGTCTAGAGTGACTCTTCAAATTCGGCATATTGGGAGAAATTAGGGGAAATTATGGAAAATTTCCTAAGATTATAAATGATGGGAAAATGATGTTACAAAGCTTAGAATGTTATTTGGACCAATTTGGAACTTTGTTAAGTTCTAGGGACCTTTTCACACATTTTGGGAAATTTAAGGATTAACGTAAAAATGTTGAAAAGTTGAGGTATTATGCTGAAAATTGATGTTAGAAGATTCAAATGGATCATTTTGTAAGTTTTTCAAAGTGTTGAGGATCAAATGGAAACTTAAGGAAAAAATGGTATTGAAATGGAAATTAGTTATAAAGCTATGTATTAAGCTTGAAAGTATTTTGGAATACTTAGATATGTTGTTTAATGATTGAATTTAAAATTCAATGGCAAGGGATCACTTTGAATAATTTGGAAAGTTGAGGTGATTTCTAAAAGAATTCATTTTATGGTTATTTTGTAAATTTTGATGGATATGGATAGTGAAGGAATTTTAGGAATTTTATTCCTAATATATGCCTATGTTAGATTGATACTAACATACGTTTTGAAATATATATATTCGGTAAACAGTGATTTTGTAGATCGTGACTGCGATCAAGATTGTACTACGAGCAATTCTAAAGACAATAAAATGTTCGGGAATAAGGTTAAATCGACAGTAAGATTACTAGTGAGGCATCAGGTGAGTGCAATGCATACATAACATGATACATGGATGTTTTATACATCACTGGTAAGGCTTGCGACGAGTCTGCCTGGTTTATATATTGGCGTGATATTTATGTCATTTATCATATATTGACATATTTTAAATATTTCAAAGATTGAAAACAAATGCATTGATCACTAGTTATTGATGATGGTATGCTATGAATGTTATTTCGGGTATGAACTGTCCAATGTTAAATTATATTGTTATACATTGCCATGGATGGAATAAATATGAAAATTGTGCCCAAATAAGTCAATTGAGGGACAAGATATAGTTGGCATGCCATAGAGTCCAGCAGCACACAGCATAATCGGGAATTCAGGATAACACTATAGTGAACTGAAAGGTCACTTAGTGTATGGTTAGCACAGCCTTATAAATGTGCGGTAAGCACTTCGGTGCATATTTGACTCGTGTATCCAGGGTCCTCATAGGTCTGTATTTGGGCTGTGAAATTGGGCTAAGAAATCGGGCTATGAAATCGGTAAATAATGGATAAGCAGGTTAAAAAGTTTATACACTCTTAAAATTATGGCAAGTATATTGGTAAGGAAATGTATATCCGGCTTATATCATATTTATGTATGATTAACATGATGGTAAGTCATATGTAGTGATTTAATGCATGAAAATAGTTGCATACTATTAATTATTGTTATGTTATTTGCGCTGAATATTATTGTTGCCACACTAAGTATACTTAGCGTGTGATGATTTTCACGTGTAGGTAAAAGATAGAAATCGGAGTAAGGAGCGGCATCCTACCTATTCGGATTGTAAAAACGGTATCAGTAATATCATCTTTTGTTGTGTTTTTATGTTTCTAGATGGCATGTAAATATTAAAATTAGCCGGTTACATACTAGTTTATATATATGGTTTGTATTAATATATAGACTAGTTTATGTTTATAGTAGATGATGAGTAGTTATATTATATTTAAAATCGGGTAATAACTAAATAGAGGTAAATTATGTAATTGGGTAGAATTTTGTTTTAGGCAGTTTTTAGGAAGTTGTATTCTATATACTTTATAGATAAGAAATGTTAAGTTGCTGCCTGAAATCAGACTTAATTCGATAGGATAAAAATTCGGTATATGATTCTACACAAAAAAAATTGTGTGATACTCTAATTGGTATTTATTATAGAATACTGATTATGGTGTTACATGTATCGATCAACCGAATGCCAAGAGGGGTGAATTGGATTTTGAGTGTTTATAGTGGAAGCAATGGGAATTTAAAAGTTTGACACAAGGATTTATAGTGGTTCGACTACCCAACTGAGTCTACTTCTACTACCTTAGCTATCCACACTAAGGTTTTTCCACAAATCCACTAATTTGTCTTTCTTTTTTTGGGATCAATGACATAACCTTCACAAACTTAGACTTATACCCCAAAGTCTAAAATCCCTATCTTACAAAAAGAATACAAATTAGCAAACAAATGAAATGAACTCACAAGGCAAATATGTTTGCACAATTAAGCTCTCACTCAAAACCTAACACTTGAGCATATATGACAATTGAGCTCACAAGTGCGTTCTACAAAGAGATTGACAATTAAAGCACTAAAACACTTTCTCTATACATGAATGTTGGCAATGTTGTTTCTTGTTCTTCCATTGATGCTTGGAGGGGTTTTTTAAACCCTCTAATGGCTTCATGATCGTTACTAACCATTGGAGTGGTTTAGAGTCGTTGGGGACATAAATTTCAGCCTTAAATGTAGTTCTAGAGCAAGGCATATCGGTACTCGAGGTCTGGTATAGGTACCTGCCTTAAGAAAAATAGTCGTTGGAGCATTTAATACAAAGGGTATTGGTACTCGATACAGGGGAATCCCTTTGTATCTCTCAACAGTATGCCATTGGCCAAAAAATTAGTCATCGTTCTTGTTGGAGCATTAACACCATTGTAGAACATTACTACTTGAAGCCAATTTTGAAATTCGTGAATTGAGCACTTGTGCAGCATCTCTTTGTATCTATCTCAGCATCCGTACATGGACTCGTTGTCTCTCTACTGAAATGCTATGATGTCGCTCCGCAGTTGGGTACTCACGTTTGGTGAATTTTATCAAAATAGAAAACATCAGCAAAAATCCTCTTAAAACTTGATAGATCCCGGTGGTACTCCCTTCAACCATTCTTGAGCTCTATCTCTCAAAGAACATGGGAAAAGTTTTAGCTGTAACACTTTGTCGTGCACTCCCTATTGCTTGAAGCATTCGCATACTTCCAAGAAAGCTCATATATGCTCTCTAGCATTTTCCCTTATCGATCCACTAAATTGTCTGATAGAGTTTAGCATGCTGAACATGACAAGCTTTAGCTCAAATTGAGCTGCCTAAACTTTTGGTACAATGATCCCTGGAGTCAAATCATCTAGGACATGCAAAGTTTTCACGAATGGGCTTCCTTCAAACTATTCTGTTTATTCCCATGTGCTCCAGCATTTGGATCATCATTGTTATCATTGTTATAGCTGGGGTTTTGACCACGGTTTCGACATAATTCATGGCTCTTTGTTCTTATTGTCTTGTACGAAAAAGTCTCTCAATCTCAAGTTCTGCTGAAAAAGATGTTCATCTCGATGTGAGCTGTGAATCATGCGCAAGTAACACTCATGAAAAGAAAAGAAGACAAACAAAATTAAAAATAAACTAAAGAAAATAAAGTGCAACTACTAAGGTATAATCACCAATTGCCAATCCCCAGCAACGATGCCAAAAACTTGATGTTCGAAATATAGTATGTGCAATTAGAGCAAGTATACTTGTCGCACAAGTAATGAAGTGATGAGTATCGAGTATCACATCCACAGGGATTGGAGTGATAAACTCAAAGTAATCGCACAAGAAGAATAATGAATGATAAGTTATGGTGATAAAAAAATATAAACTAATCTTGTAGCAAAGAAAAAAATTTTGAAGCGAATATTGAAGAGCAAACTGATGCTGACTCACAAAGGTTTCTAATATGAATGGGTAGCTAGGTTTATTTCTAAGTACAATGCTAACTATTATTCGAATGCTATAGCGACAAAACGACACTTATCTACTCGACAAGATTTTCGTATAAACACCTAAACTATGTCTAGCTAGAAGTTGATAAAAGAATGTTACGGCGATACATGTTTGCTTTAACCCTAACAATCTTATTATCTGTTTAAGTTCCTCTTATTAGTCATTGAAACCTTAACCTCGTATCTAACTAGGATTAGAACTCAAGTTAACAGCTTAAGTCCCATTATTCATACGGTCTAGCTTAACTCTTTTGATATTAAGTAATAATTCATAATCAAAGGCCTTTCTCGCTAGCTCTTACAAGATTAAGCTTTAAGATTAAGGAACAGAATAGATAAGCAAGCAGATGTTATAGCAGTAAATAGTAATTAAGCAAAGTAACTTAAACAATAAACCCAACTAAAAAGTATTTAGCTCATGTCTGAGCAAATAATATCCATCCAAATAAAATCTAAGTTCATAGCAGTCAAGTAAAGCAACATAGAAAGGAATCAAAGCATCCTAAGGTTTTTTCTTTGCGCCTTGAGTCGATGCTGCAGCGCTCCATACTCCTCAAGCCTCTCTCGATGGCTCTCGTTGCTTGGAGACTCCTCTTGACCTTTGACAATGGTGGTTCTTCGATGCTGAAGACAATGGGTTGTTTCCTCGAATAAAGCTTGTGTTAATTGATGCCCTTCTTGTCTTTATAGAGATGCGGCTCTCCTAGGGTTTAATGCCCTATTATGGCAAGTAATTAAGCAAAGAGAATCCTTGCTTTCCAAGCATTTAATGGCTCTTTAAAGGAGAGGGGGCCACGCGTTTAATGTAGTCAAAGGTAGAGGTTGCGTTTCCATCTTCCTAGCGATGTTGTGGCATCCGTATCCATCACGAGAAAATGTTGCCCCACTACTACAGCACTCCACTGCTTCCTCTCATCCTTGTATTCCTACACAAAAACCACTAAAACACACTACCTTCCCCATTAATAGCATCAATGTATATGAATTGTTAAGCTTGAGCATAAACTCCATAAAATATATGAAAATGATCCTAAATGCAACTACATGGACTCGAATACATGCAATATTTCAAGTAAAAAGGCATAAAATATAGGTTTTCTACAGAGTTATCAGTAACATTTAATAACATTTCATATTTTATAATTTTAAATATATATCTTTTAGTTTTCTAGAATTTTTTAAAAAAATCCACAATGCCAAAATCACAAAGTGCTACGTGAAAATTATAACTCAAAATGTAGTACTTAACTGTCAAAATTGGTCAAAGTGATTAATTGATTTTATTTTTAAATAAATATAGATTTAATTAAAATTAGAAGTTTAATAGTTCATGCCTTAAACCAAAAAAGAATTCCGTCACTTGGTTACCAAATGGACTAAGTTCGTTCACAATAATAATAAGGGGTAGTTACTAAATTTTTAAACGTTTGTGTTTTGATCTTCAAATTTTAAAACTTATAATACAGTTACTGAACTTTTAATTTATTTTCTTTACAATCATTGTCGTCAACTCCGTTAAGAATAGTTGATGTGGCACGTTAGAGTCATCTTCTCCAAAGAAATACCCTAAACTCTTATTTCAAACTGGTCATCACCTTCTTTCATCATCGTTTATGTCATCATCAGAATGTTTCTCCAATCGTAGAGATCGGTGAATAACTTGTCTTTTTCTTCTTTCTCTTTCTTTTCTTTGGTTCATATTCATCAAAAAAAATCAATTCCGAGAAAAATCCATATATTCAAGTTTGCTTTAATGAGTCAAGCTTGTGTACAATAATGTTCATTTTTTAGGCTTAGAATAGGGGTGCCAAGAAAAGGAAGTAGCAGACATTTGTCGAAGCAACATCAACCATATATCTTCTTGGTTCAAGAACCTTATATCTCTCGACTTTTTTCGAAATTAGAATGATTTGGACGGATTTGAACCAAAGGAAAAAAGGTTCTAAGGAAAAAAAAAGGAAGATAAGTGGTTTGATGATCTTTTCAACAAAAAAAACTCTAAACAATGGAAGACACGACTGTAAAAAGAGGCGACGACCAATTTGAAAAAGGAGTTTAGGCGACCAATTTGGAAAAGGAGTTTAGGGTTTTACTTTGGAGAAAACAAAACTATCACATCAAACATTCTTAATAGAAGCTGACAGCAGTGACATGAAAGCTAATTGAAAATTCAGTGATTGTATTATAAATTTAAAAAATTAGTAACCAAAATACAAACACTAAAAGTTCAATAACTATTTATGTAATTTACCCTAATAATAATGACTACATACATGGGTTGAACTTCAGCTAAACAAATGCTATTTAGGGATCAATAATAAGATTTAGATGGTTTTCCATCAACACTATTAATTTTAGTTATTTATTGTTTTAAGCCAATATCAAATGGTACATTATTGACACTAAGAAAGATAAAAATATGAGCAAATAGAAGATTTTTGACTAGTAAAAGAATAAAAGTTAAAAAAAATAGATTTTTTTACAACCCCCATCATGTTTACCCGGCTATCCATACTAGCATATATCCAACCCATAAATAAAGCTAAATATTTATTAATAAAAAACAAAATAATATTACATGACCAAACCAGTAAACATAGATTAAACAGCCTTCAATTGCAGCACAAATTACCTTGCAGAAATTAGCCAATTCACCTGGTGAGGCCAATGGAGGCTACCAAATACCTAAAAGGGGATTGTTCACTCACCTCAAATCCAAAATCAGAAAATTCAGAGGTTTTCAAGTAACAGGTTTAGGAAAAAGTTATAGCTTTAGGAACATATAAGCTCATCCACCTTTGAAAAAGCCCATGAGCAATCTTCATGTTATAAAAGCATTTCCAGCTTTCAACATTTCTCTCATGATCAGGCGCTGAACAGCAGTTGTAACATATCCATGACAACATTGCAAGGACAAATTGTAATAGAAATATATGCATGTCATTCATCACACAGCAACCATATGCATGAAAGCCTGCAAACTATATCATGAATAAACATGCACGCTCATGCACGTATCTAACAAATAGTTTTATTTGTTTCATTTTTGTTTATAAAAGAAATTCAAATCTATAAGAAGATGGCAGAGAGAACGAATGAACAAAAACAATCTATAGATAAGCCTCCCAACCAAATCCCAGACTATAGACTTCCTATTCATTTTTAATGTAAATACAGAAAACAAACTTACCCATCTTTGATCAAACAAAGGTATCTAAGTATATCATTTATTTTGCGGCCAAAGCAAAACCTCCACACATCCCACCACACACACAAAAACACCCCTACAAACCTTATAATAGTAGTAAGAGTATGAATTCTTAAGAAGCATATACCATTTGCTATTTTAACCCATGGAAACAGATGTCAGACTCAATATGAATACTACTTCTGTCTCACACTTGATCATACTATAAAACTTAAAACAGTGTAAGAAACAAACTCATTAATTTTTAAGATGAATCTAATAGCCACCTTCATACTTTCTCAATTTAATTATCTAACTGGAAAAGTAGAAAATTTCTAAGCCCATTACTCCAGAATTTCTAATACTCTTCGTAAGATTTAAGATAGGTTAACACTCCAGGTGGTTGTTGATTCCAATAGGCCTCACCAAATGAATAGACACCATAAAACACCTTTCAAACTGCCAAAAACACCTTGCCGCTGATTTAGATATTCATCTGGGAATGGAACACTGCTCTTAGAATTTTGATGTTAGAAAAAACACTGTAAAGAAGCTTCAGAGAATCACATGCTGTTAGGACACAGGACCTGAAAAGGAAAAGAACAAAAATAATGCAAAATATGAGTAACTCATAATAAAATGGTTGGACCTATTTAAACAACTAAATGTGCGTGCATATGGCAATGTGTATCCCCAGAGATACCTTCTAACTACTGTAATTTCTATTTAGAGCACTAGGAGCCTCCTGAAAAGTGTATACACCATTAAAACACTGGATATTTCTCAGATCCATGAAATTTGCCAGAGAAACAACTAATTACGCCCTTACTGGATCAATATTCCTCTTGTCATTTACCTGTGCTAAAGAATTTGACGGAGGATTAGAAAACCTGGAAAGGCCAGGAAAAAGTCAAATCTCAATCTCAACATACATAAATCATTTTCAATAAAGACTTCTTTAGGCATTTATAGGCATCTAACAGTGTAGGAAATGGTACTTTAGCACTGGGACGTACCTGATTGCCCTTGCTTTTCTCTTTTCTCCTTCCACTGTATCAGGTTTGGCATATGGTGCAAATCGGGCAAGACGAGCTTTCTTTTTCTCTTCCTCCTCAACAGCTGTAGAGGGTACAGCAAGCCTAAACCTGGGAACCCACGAAAAGAATTAATAAATCAATTAATTCCAACTCTGAGCAATACGATGACTAGGTATCGATGATAAGGACAAAAACCTCTCTGCTCTAGCCTTCCTCTTCACCTCCTCTGATGAGCCCTTTGAGCTGGGAGCAGTGCCAAACCTGCAAAATTTGTCCAAAAATTAAAAAAAAAACAAAGAAATTAAAGAAATGGGGTTCAACTTCCACAACTACAGTTACTAGACCTTCAGCATGAAACGAAATCCCTTCCAATACAAGAAATTGAGCCAAATAGGTAACTAGGTAAGATTATAACGCAAGCATGCTTATCAAGGCAACTAGATAAGATTACAAAGGTGCTACACTAATTTATTAAGAACTAACGGATAAATAGATTAAGTTGAGAGAATAAATTTGAAAATTAAGGGCTTCTACGAGATTCTATACAATCTAAACAATGAACGGATTTCAAGAGTATTAATCTAGGCTTCTCAGCGCACCAAAAATCAACAATAGCATTTAAAGAAAATTATCAGAATATAAATTTTAGAAACAAAACAATTTCTTCTCCTCTTCAGAAATGCTCATCAACTAGGTAGGTATAAACCAAAAGGGAGACCCTAAATAACACCTAAAACGAAAAGGTAAAATGGAATTACCTCTCGGCCCTAGAATTACGCTTCTCTTGCTCGGACAACCGGACAGGAACGCCGAACCGCTCAGCTCGGCGCATCTTCTTCTGGATATCGTTAACGGGACCGCTGCTATTCCCTGCGACCGAGCCCACAGTAGTCCCGGTGGTCTTCGACCCCTCGATTTCCTTGACTGTTCCATCAGCATTGGAAAGGGTAACAGTGGTAGGAGGATCTGACTTATCCGTAGAGGATGGCATGGTCTTCTTAGGGTACGGTTCCGAGGATGGATTGGCGGCGGCGACGGTGACTGATGAAGGAGTGGTTGCGACGGCGGTTGCGCTGGCAAGTGGTTTCTGAGTGGTGGTTGCCATCGGGACGATTGGGTTGCTAGGTAGTAGGGTGGCGTGAAGAATATAAAGAGGGAAGAGTCACGGTGAATCTTTTTCCTTCGCGATAAATGGAAAAGAACTGGTATATATTTCCCTTATAAGCTGTCGGGTCCGCTAAATTCGGTTTGTAATTTTTTTTTCTTAATTTGGGCTAATTAGTTGGATCAAAAGTCCTATAATAATAAAAAATTTAAATTTAATACACAAACAGTGTAAAATAAATTTTATACAAGTCTATTTAATTATAATATAAATTAAATTTAAACTCTAAAAAATTAAACCCCAACTCAAAACACTAACCTTAAATTCTAAACTCTATAATTCAAACCCCTAAACTTTAAACCCTAAACTAAACCCTAAAACTAATAGACTTATGTAAACTAAAGTTTACACAGCCTGTGTATTGAAGTTTTTCTCAATAATAAGTAGGTTAAACTACAATTGCTCATCAAATTTAAAAAAAAAAATGATGTTGCGATCTCTTACGTTTTCGATTTTTAAAATTTTGATCACTTAATATTTAAAAGACCATTAATTTTGATTACGGTGCACGTTAGTAAAAGAGTTTCATCTAGCTTTTCAACCATTTTGACAATTTTATGAGAAAGAACTTTTTGCCTGGTGGGCCAATTTACATTTCTCCAAAAGCTATTTGAAGCTTCACTCAATCCAAAACCAAGAAGAAATGCACTTGTAACAAGCCCAAAACTATTCGACAAGGTCATCGCTAAACTAAAGATACCACCACTCCATCAACATAAAGTAATGGCGGATTTAGAAATTCAAGAATGAGATCTAAAATATTTTTTTTCAAATGGATACATAAAAAAATCTCTTTACATACTAAACAAAATTAATTTTTTTCATAAAAAATAACACTAAATTAAACTTAATTTTTAAAAATATTTCAAATATGGGATGCAGATGCACCCCACCAGGGTCGCGTGCATCGCCACTGACATAAAGTTATCAAGTAACAAAACATAAAAACAATGAGAAAAAAGTTTGTATTTCTATACCTTGTATGTTCTATCAGTTCTGAAATATATACATGTAACAGTAAAGAAAACTATAGCACATATATGAATAGTGAGGAAAAAGATGCCAAAGATTTGAGAAAAGATATAAGAACAAGAAACAACTAGTTTATACTTGAGGATATTAGTGTGAATGATAAAATAAGAGTTTACCTTCTCTTTCTGTTTAACTTCTTTCTGAGCTCTTAGTGCAGCTCAAGCTTAGACCTTCTCTGTGTTTCTTTGCGACAAAGCAAAATGAATCCAGTATTTTCATTTGTCAATTTTTATTTTTGCTACAGCTTGAAAATTAAATGTTTAAATCACCATTGACAACAACTTAGGTGCATAAAGAAGTTACCACTTCTAGTGTTTACTTAAACATTTTGTTCATAAAAAGTGAAGATAAAAATGGCAAACTAAAATGAGTTTATGACTAAAACTTCAAGTAAACATCAAAAAAAGTGATGTTTATAGTTTTGGACTTGTTTTTCTTAAGCTTGTAACATGGGTGTTTTTGAGGTTCAATAGTCGTTGACAACGGTAACCGGTGGCGACTAGCGGTGACTTGCGAGAGTGGTGAGTGGTTGCTCGCAGCGAGAGATTTTGGTAGAATTCAAGGATCAAATTGATATTTTACCTAAAGTTTGAGGGTCAAAATGATATTTAATCTAAAGTTAAACGTCAAATTAGTATTATATCTATAGTTATGGGTCAAATTAAAATTTAACACCTTCTACTAACGCATCACGTCACCAAACTAACGAAAGTGACCAGAACTTTATAAATCGTTAACGTAAGTGACCACACTTTTTTAATATGATGAACAAAAATGAACACTTATGAAACATAAGTGACCAACACTGTAGTTTACCCTAATGAATATTACATGTATTCAAATTTATTTTTAAATTGTAATGCCCTGAATTTGGGCTGAGTTGTTAGATGGATCGATTAGACGGTTCAAGAGAACCGGGCAATTCGAGCTAGTTTCGGGAATTAAATCTTAATAAATATTTTTTTGCTAAAATAAAATATGGAAAAATGCTAGAAAACATTTAATTAATATTCTAAGGACTTTGGTAAACTCAATTTGAAGGAATTAAATCTGATTTTGGGATATTTCAGTCTGGTGACTAAAATGTAAAGTTTTCAAAATTGTCTTGGTGACTAATTCGTAAAAGGGTCAAAACTTAGAATCTTTAAGGAGCTAATAAACCAAAATTTTCCATCAGATTTTTCCTCTAATTTAGGTTATTTTTAAAGGGTTTTTAAATGGTTTTAATATTAAAATAAAATAGAATTAATAAAGAGGATTTTAATTGCACAATTCATTTTCTCACATAACTAATTTTGCTCTCAACTTTCTCAGTAGCCAAAATATCAATTTCATTCCAAAATTCACAGGAATCAACTTCTTTTGATTTCCTATTTGATTCCTTTGATTTCTACAACAAAATCTACTTGGTATTCTTGAAGATTTCATCCAAACTTTGCCAATTAATGGAGAAATCAACAATTAGAGGTGATTTTCATTTCTCTCCTCTAATTAAAAGTTCTTTAATGAAATTCCCAAGTTCTTGATCCTTTATAACTAAATTTTTTTATGTGTTTATTATTTAATCAAGATTTTATGGACTAAATTGAGTTTTGATGAGAAAATTGGAAGTATATTGTTATGGATCTGTTTTGCCTTGATTCTAATTGTTTTAGAAAACTTGAGATATGTGTTTTAATGTTAAAAGAAGATATTAATTAAAGGAATTCCAAAAATATGTGAATTACTAATTTTCTAGGTTGTAAATAGTTAGATTTTGAAGTGATTTTGGTGTTGTTAGGTTGCTGGAGGTATAAGGACGTTATAAAGATGTTTTGGGATGTTAATTGATGTTGTTAAGATGTTAAAAGCAATATGTTTTAGCTGGGCTTTGTTTAGATGAATTTTGGTGATGATTTCGGTTGTTTTAGAGAGGCATTTAATGGCTTTAGTGAGGCGAAGTTGTGTTTGATGGTTGCTGGAAATTAGAGGTGCATAGAAGTGCTTTAATCCTATGTTTTTGATTGGGTAAAGCAAGGGTGTTAGATCCTTTAGCTTTTGGAGAGGTTGCGGAAGTTTCAGAAGCTTGATTCTCGCAATGGCAAGAGAGCTTTGGGTTGTTGGTGAGTGGAAACACGTTTTACTACTTTTAAAAGGTTTGAAGATGGTTGTTGGGAGTTTAGAGTTTGAAACACTTATCTAAGCTCAGAAGTAAGTATTGGTTGAGCTTTCTCTCATTTTTGGTTTTGCAAAATACAATCTCGTGCACATGTTTAAAGATTTGATGACTTACTGTTATATGCATGTTGTAGAAATGAAAGATGTTGCAAATAATTATACATGTTGATATTTGAGCATGACAAATAATCTATGAAAGAATTTTGAGAATGCTAGAATACATGATTTAATGTATTGAGAAAATTTTTAATTGATGCAGATGTAAAACAATAAGGTAATGTGGTTTTTATTGAGTATATTGGCAAGTGGCTGAGATAAAATGTTATCGGATATAGTTGGCTAGCCATAGGGTTTAAAGTGCACTATAATAAGTTGCCTCATTTGTGTCGAGTGGTTAATTGTGTCATTTTCTCCACCATGAGAACTGCAGTGGTTGAGGGGTTAATTGTGCCATTTTCTCTTACTTGTGGATTTATACGTTATAACCGTTGAGGACTACTCCGGTTCGAGAATGTATGTGAAGTGGTCGAAGGAACCACTTGGGAAATCTATATATCTGATGTGTTTTTGGAAAAAGAGAAAAGAAATTGGTTTTGAGTCACTTGAATGCCAATATATGATATAATGTATCATGAGAAGTGGATTATGTTTTGAATAATATGGTTTATACATGTGATGCTCTTTAAGCTTGCTATTTAGAGATTTTGGCATATGAAGCTTAAATTGAGGTTTATGATAGAAATCCACGAAATGATTTAAATGTGCATATTTGAAGAGATTGTACAGGCATGAGATGGTTTTGGCATGAGACTTAAACATTTGATTTGAATTAAAACGGTTTTAAATGCATTGATGAGTGTTTTTGAGACTCCCTCACTAAGCTTATAGCTTACGCTCTCCTTTCTCATTAATGCAGAGAAATAGGCTCTTTTGGACAGCAAGTAAGAGAGGGAGATCCAAGGATTGAAGTATTTTCAAGTATGGTTTTACAAATACATAGTAGTAATAAGAGACAATGTGACCAAGTTGTAATTGGAAGGTTTATTTTGGATAATCCCTATATGTACAAGTTATGTTTGATGTTTTGAACTTGTATGATGCTTAATGTTTGGTTTTGAGGGTTGGGAAACAATTTGCATGCTTGGGTAGAGATCATGCCTATAGGACAATTGCTTGGATTTGATATGTTGCATATGATCCTTTACCATGCTCTTATGTTGGTGGAAATGTTGTTTGGGATGTTATATGGTGTTTAGATGTTGATTAGAGTATGTTAGATTGAGCCAAAGTGACATATGTTCGACCAAGAGGTCATTACAAGTCTGTCAATACTTGTATGGGTCCTTAGGGATCGGTACGCGGGGACCTGTCTCGGCTTAATTTGGGCAAAAATGCCTTGGCGTATCGGTACGCATAGTGACCGTATCAGTATGCAATGTTGAAATTTTGGCTTGGTGTCGGTATACGGGAAACCGTACCGGTAATCCTTTTGGCTATTGGAATTCTTATTTTCGAATATTGCATACTCGTACCGATACGCTTAAGGATCGTATTGGTACGTCTTTAAAACTTTAACCTGTATGGATACGGGGTGAGAGTGTACCGATATGCAGTTTGTTAATTCTATTAAAATGCTTTCTGAAGTTTGATTCTTTACAATTTAGTCTATGTTTCTTGATCATGCAATTAAATGAGTTTGGATGATTATTTTAAGTTGAAATTTAACATGTATTCATGAAACCTTACTAAATAAGGATAGGTAACTTTAATTTCTAGGAAGTACTCTTAATTACCAAAAATTGCAATTTGGTCCCTGAAATGTTATTTGTATAATTGGATGTCAAACCAATGCTTGATTGAGTTGAAAATTTTACCATTGTTAGCATGATCACCTTAGGACTTAATAAAGCATTTATAATAGATAAAATAAAAAATGGTCTATTTTTCTAAGTAATTCTTCTGAGTTTGTCTCGGTAAACCCAATGAAGCTCGCTCAGTTCAGTCTTGTGACTAGACCAGGTTAAGGGGGTTACATTTGTTGGTATCAGAGCCAGGTTATGATTGTTGGGAGGTGGGTTATGGTAGGTTGATGTATGATTTTGTTGTTTGGTATGCACGGTGTTTGATTTTGTGAGATTATGTTTGAAATATGATATGTTGGGGTGTTTAGCTTGGGGACACATTGCCTTATTACCATTAGTGTTAAATGATTTTTGTTTTTAAATATGAGCGACTTGGATTCTTGCTGCAAGTTGGTTAATTGTATTGTTTTATTGCATAATCATGTTTTAGACTCATATTTTTGCGAATGGGATCGAGATGAGAGAAGAGAGCTTATATGGGGAGTGTTGTGGATAGACAAAATGACGAGTTGCCTCCTCCTCCACTGATTCCTCATGTTGGTGTTGGAGTTGAGGGTCGTGTGCTTCAGGCACCTCAAGGAACTATTTTTGGTGATATGACACTATTGATCCAAGCGATGACTAGAGCTTTTCAGGAAGCCATAGATGGAGTGCAAGTACCTGCACTGGCGCCTGTAGCAGTTGTTAATACAGAGCTTTCTTTAGAACATTTACGTAGCTTGGGAGGTACTGAGTTTAGGATTTTGGCTCTAGAAGTAGCTAAGGAGTGGCTTACAGCACAAAGAGGATTCTTGGGCAGATAGAGTGTACGGATATATGTAAGCTGGGGTGTATAGTATTTTTGCTTCAAAGAGATGCTTACAGTTGGTGGATGACTTCCAACGCTGGTATGGCACCTGCTGATGTGACGTGAGAGTTTTTTGTGCTACTTTTCTAAAGAAGTATTTGGGTTCCCGATATCAGGATGAAACAAAAAGGAAATTCATAGCATTGGAGCAAGGGAACATGTTTGTGGCTGAGTATGAGATCATGTTTATTCGGTTGAGCCAGTATGCTCCTGAGCTGGTTCCTGATGAGCGACAGCTATGTGATTGTTTCTGTTATGGGCTAGTTAAGGAGGTGAAGATCTACATGTTGGCTATGGATTATATGGAGTTTGATGTCCTGGTTTCTCAAGCGAAGGACATAGAATAGAATCTTGGGTTGGGGTACCTTTGGTACATGTTGAAGTGCTAGATCACGGGATCACATTAGGCGTGTTTGTCCATAATTGGCTAGGGAAAGACAAGCTACTGCACCTGCTGTTGTGCCACAGAGAGGCTGTGGGATTAGTCGAGGACATTTTCAGTGTATGAAGGATGGTCAGAGGATAGTTGCTCATACCTTCGCGGTTCAACCTGAGGGTGGTGGATCGACAAGGGTTTTCACGCATCGTGTAGGAAAGAATGATACAATTGTGATTGTAGGTACATTTACTTTGCATCCATAACATTACTTTCTTTGATAGATTCTAGTTTTATACATTCATACATCTTGTGCGAACATGCATGTTTACTTGATATACTTGTAGATGTGTTAGATGTTGGTATGTGCATAACTAGTTGTTTTGGTGAGACAATAGCTGGTATGAGGTTGTTTAGGAGATGTTCTTTGATGGTTCAAGGTCATGTGTTTGAGGCTAATTTGATGGAGTTGCCTTTTATGGTTTTGATGTAATCTTGGGGATAGATTGGTTGTCTGAGCATAGGGTTGTGGTTGATTTTGAAGCCAAACGAGTTTTGTTGAAACTTGTTGAGGATTTTAAAGTGGTGGTTGTGGGCTAGAATGTCAAATTCTTGTCCAATGTTGTTTCGGCTTTTGAAGCGTGGAAGTTGTTAGAATATGGGGGTCAGACATACCTAGCTTATGTTATGAACCCTAATATGAAGAAAGTGTGTGCTCAGGATATATGTATTATTTGCGATTTACTAGGAGTGTTTTTAGAAGAGTTATCGGGATTACTGTCGGATAGGGAGGTAGAGTTTTGCATTGAGACTATGCAGATATAGCTCTGATGTCGATTGTATCCTATCGCATGGCACTAAAGAAATTGAAGGAGTTGAAGACGCAGCTATAGGAGTTGTTGGACCATGGTTTCATTAGGACTAGTATGTCACCGTGGGGAGAACCAATATTGTTTGTGAAAAAGAAAGATGGCACGATAAGAAAGTGCTTTGATTATTGGCAACTAAAGGATTGATGATTTGTTTGATCAGTTTTGGGGTGCTATAGTGTTTTCCAAGACTGATCTGAGGTTTGGGTATTATCAGTTGAAGGTGAAGGATAAAGACGTGTCAAAAATAGCTTTTCGCACGTGTTACAGTGATTATGAGTTCCTAGTGATGCCGTTTGGGTTGACAAATATGCATACAGCTTTCATGGATATAGTGAATTCAGTGTTCCGTAAATTTTTGGATTATTTTGGGGTGGTATTCATCGATGACATTCTTGTGAACTCTCGTACCGAGAAAGATCATGATCAACACCTACAGATTGTGTTGCAAGTTTTGTTGGACAATAACCTTTATGTCAAAATGAGCAAGTGTGAGTTTTGGATCAAGTAGGTGGTTTTACTTGGTCATCTTATTTCGGTTGAGGGTATTTGCGTGGATCTGCAGAAGATTGAAGCTATTGTGAATTGGAAGCAACCTAAGTCAGTGCAAGAGATTCGTAGTTTCTTGGGGTTAGCAGGGTATTATTGGTGCTTCGAGGATAGTTTCTCGAGGATTGTTGCTCCTTTGACGAAGTTGTTGCAAAAGAATGTAAGTTTTGAGTGGACGGAGAGTAGACAACAAGCTTTTGATAAGTTGAAGGAAGCTTTGACGCCAGCTCCAATCTTGATTCAACTTGAGCTAAGGAAAAAGTTTGTAGTTTATAGCGATGCATCCTACGTTGGTTTGGGGTGTGTGTTTATGCAATAAGGATTGTGGCTTATGCATTTAGGCAGTTGAAGGTGCAACAGCGCAACTATCCTACATATGTTATTAAGCTTGCTTCGGCGGTGTTTGCGTTGAAAATTTGGAGGCATTACGTTTATGGTGAGAAGTGTACTGTGTATACAGATCATAAGAGTTTGAAATATCTGATGTGGAAAAAGGAGTTGAATCTTAGGCAACGAAGATGGTTGGAGTTGCTTAAGGATTATGATTTGACGATGGAGTATCATCCGAGTAAGACTAATGTTGTAGCTGATGCCTTATGTAGAAAGATTGCAGTTGAGTTGAGGGTAATGTTTGCTCGATTAAGTGTAACGTGAGATGGAGGTTTGTTGGCTGAGTTGCAAGTAAAGCCATCGTTGTTGCAGTTGATCAAGGAGAAGCAACTGTATGATGATTCTTTGGTACCGCATGTCAAGGATATAATGGACGGCAGTCTGACAAATTTTTGTTTTAGCGATAAAGGAGTTCTGTGTTTCAAGAGTCGAGTGGTTGTGCCAAAAGATGAAGAGTTAAGGCACGCTATCTTGACTGAGGCACATTCCAGTCCTTTTGTTATGCATCCGGGAAGTACCAAGATGTATCAAGATTTGAAAAAGGAGTATTTCTAGGTTGGATTAAATAAGGATGTAGCACATTTTGTTGCTCGTTGTATGGTATGTCAGTGTGTTAAGGCTGGGCATCAGTTTCGTTCGGGGTTGTTGCAACCGTTGAAGATTCTAGAATGGAAGTGGGAGAGAATTACCATGGATTTTGTGTCCGATTTGGCTTTGACATCATCAAAGAAGAATTTTGTATGGGTAACTATGGATAGGTTTATGAAGTGTGCACATTTTCTGGATGTACATACGACTTCTACTTTGGATAAGTTTGCGGAGTTGTATATTAATGAAATTGTGAGGTTGCACGAGGTGACTAAGTCTATAGTATCAGATTGAGATCCAAGCTTTACAGCAAGGTTTTGGGAGTGTTTGCATAAGGCTTTGGGTACGCGGTTGAACTTTAGTACTTCGTATCATCCTCAATGGGATGGTCAGTCTGAACGCGTTATCCAAGTGTTGGAGGATATGTTACGGTGTTGCATTATTGATTTCCAAGGATCATGGGAGAAGCAATTACCTTTGGTGGAGTTTGCCTATAACAATAGTTATCAGACTAGTATCCAAATGGCACCGTATAAAGCGTTGTATGGTAGAAGGTGTCGCACGCCACTTTGTTGGGCGGAGGCTGGAGAAAAGTATGTTTCTTTGCCTGATGTGTTTAAGGATACCAACTGGAAGGTGAAGCTTATTAGTGATCGGTTAAAGGCAGCTTCAGATTGGCAAAAGTCATATGCTGACTTAAAGGTAGGAAGATTGAGTTTGCTATTGGTGATCGAATGTTTTTAACGGTTTCGCCTTGGAAGAAGGTGATGAGGTTTGGGTGGAAGGGCAAGTTGAGTCCAAGGTTTATTGGTCCTTATGAGGTGTTGGTCCTATTTCTTATAGGTTGAGGTTGCTTGCGGAGTTGGAGAAGATACACGATGTTTTCCATATATCAATGCTACGGAGGTATAGATTGGATCCTTCGCATGTGATGCATGTGGAAGAGATTGAGTTGAATCTGAATTTGACCTATGATGAGGAACCAATGATAATTTTGGATTCAAGCAGCAATGTTCTTCGTGGAAAGACCATAGAGTTGGTGAAGGTGTTGTGGCGACATTGTGGAGTTGAGAAGCCACATGGGAAAGCAGGGAGGACTTGTTGAAGAAGTCTCCTTACCTTTTTCCTCTAGGTAAATTTTGAGGATAAAATTTCTTAAGAGGGGAGAGTTGTAACGCCCTGAATTTGGGCCTAGTTGTTAGATGGATCGATTAGACGGTTCGGGAGAACCGTATTAGGCAATTCGAGCTAGTTTCGGGAATTAAATCTTAATAAATCACATTTGGCTAAAATAAAATATGGAAAATGCTAAAAAAATATTTAATTAATATTCTAAGGGTTTTGGAAAGCTCAATTTGAAGGAATTAAATCTGATTTTGGGACATTTCGGTTCGTTGACTAAAATGTAAAGTTTTAAAAACTGTTTTGGTGACTAAATCATAAAAGGGTAAAAACTTAGAATCTTTAAGGAGATAATTAACTAAACTTTTCCATCATATTTTCCCCTTAATTTAGACTATTTTTAAAGGGTTTTATTAATATTAAAATAAAATAGAATTATTTACAACTGATTTTTGTTATGTGTTTATGATTTAATCTAGATTTTATGCATTAAATTGAGTTTTGATGAGTAAATTAGAAGTATATTGTTATGGATCTGTTTTGCCTTGATTCTAATTGTTTTAGAACACTTGATATATGTGCTTTAATGTTAAAAGAAGAGATTAATTAAAGGAATTCCGAAACTATGTGAATTGCTAATTTTCTAGGTTGTAAATAGTTAGATTTTGAAGTGATCTCGGTGTTGTTAGGTTGTTGGAGGTATAAGGACGTTATAAAGATTTTTTGGAAGTTAATTGATGTTGTTAAGATGTTAAAATCAATAGGTTTTATTTGGGCTTTGTTTAAATGAAGTTTGGTAATGATTTCGGTTGTTTTAGAGAGGCATTTGATGGTTTTTAGCGAGGCAAAGTTGTGTTTGATGGTTGCCGGAAATTAGAGGTGCGTGGAAGTGCTTTAATCCTCTATTTATTATTGGGTAAAGCCGAGAGTTAGATCCTTTAGCTTTTGGAGAGGTTATAGAAGTTTCGGAAGCTTGATTCTCGCAAAGGCAAGAGAGATTTGGATTGTTGGTGAGTGGAAACGCGTTTTACTGCTTTTAAAAGGTTTGAAGATTGTTTTGGGAGTTTAAAATAAGTTTGAAACACTTATCTAAGCTCTGAAGTAAGTATTGGTTGAGCTCTCTCTCATTTTTGGTTTTGTAAAATACAATCTCATGCACATGTTTAAAGATTTGATTACTTACTGTTATATGCATGTTGTAGAAATGAAACATGTTGCAAATGATTATACATGTTGACATTTGAGCATGGCAAATGATCTATGAAAGAATTTTGAGAATGCTAGAATAAATGGTTTAATGTATTGAGAAATGGTTTGAATTGATGCATATGTAAAACGGTAAGGTAATGTGGTTTCTATTGAGTATATTGGCAAGTGGCTGAGATAAAATGTTATCAGATATAGTTGGGTAGACATATGGTTTAAAGTGCACTATAATAAGTTGCCTCATGTGTGTTAAGGGGTTAATAGTGTTGTTTTCTCCACCATGAGAACCACAACGGTCGATGGGTTAATTATACCATTTTTCCCGCTAGTGGATTTATATGTTATAACCATTGAGACTGCTCCGGTTCGAGGACGTATGTGAAGTGGTCGAAAGAACCACTTGGGAAATCTGGGTATCTGATATGTTTTTGGAAAAAGAGAAAAGAAATTGGTTTTGAGTCACTTGAATGCCAATATATGATATAATGTATCATGAGAAGTGGATTATGTTTTGTATAATGTGATTTATAAATGTGATGCTCTTTAAGCTTGCTATTTAGAGATTTTGGCATATGAAGCTTAAATTGAGGTTTATTATAGAAATCCATGATACATGTGTTGCAAATGATTTAAATGTGTATATTTGAAGAGATTGTAAAGGCATGAGATGGTTTTGGCATGAGACTTAAACATTTGATTTGAATTAAAATGGTTTTAAATGCATTGATGAGTGTTTTTAAGACTCCCTCACTAAGCTTATAGCTTACGCTCTCTTTTCTCATCAATACAGAGAAATAGGCTCTTTCGGACATCAAGTAAGCAAGGGAGATCCAAGGATTGAAGTATTTTCAAGTATGGTTTTACAAATACATAGTAGTAATAAGAGGGAATGTGACCAAGCTGTAATTGAGAGGTTTATTTTGGATACTCCCTGTTTGTACAAGTTATTTTTGATGTTTTGAACTTGTATGATGCTTAATGTTTGGTTTTGAGGGGTTGGGAAACAATTTGCATGCTTTTGTAGAGATCATGCCTATAGGACAATTGTTTTGGATCTGATATGTTGCATATGATCCCTCACCATGCTCTTATGTTGGTGGAAATACTGTTTGGGATTTTATAAGGTGTTTAGATGTTGATTAGAGTAAGTTAGATTGAGCCAAAGTGACATATGTTTGACCAAGAGGTCATTGCAGGTCTGTTCGTACCGGTACGAGTCTTTAGAGATTGGTTTGCGGGGACCTGTCTTAGCTCAATCTGGGAAAAAATGCCTTGGCATACCGATATGCCTAGTGACTATATCGGTACGCGATGCTGAAATGTTGGCTTGGTATTAGTAGACGGGAAACCGTACAGGTATCCTTTTGGCTACTAGAATTCTCATTTTTGAATATTTTATACTAGTATCGATACGCTTGAGAACCGTATCGGTACGCCTTTGAAATTTGAACCCGTATCAATACAGGGTGACAGTGTACCGATACGTAGTTTGTTAATTATGTTAAAATGCTTTCTGAAGTTTGATTCTTTACAACTTAGTCCATGTTTCTTGATCATGCAATTAAATGAGTTTGGATGATTATTTTAAGTTGAAATTTAACGTGTATGCATGAAACCTGACTAAATAAGGATAGGTAACTTTAATTTCTAGAAAGTCCTCTTAATTTGCAGGAATTGCAACTTGGTCGCTAAAATGTTATTTCGTACAATTGGATGTCTAACCGACGCCCGATTGAGTTGTAAATTTCACCGTTGTTAGAATGATCACCTTAGGACTTAATAAAGCATTTAGAATAGATAAAATAAAAAATGGTCCATTTTTCTAAGTTAGTCTTCTAGGTTTGTCTCGGCAAACCCAATGTAGCTCTCTCAGTTCGGTCTTGCGACTAGACCAGGTCAAGGGGGTTACATAAATTATCGTATAATTTTTTATATTTTAAAAATCAAAAGGAATTCACAAATAATTAGATACGCGCAAGGAAAATATTTGATACATTGTTTATTTTAGGGTTTAGAAGTTTAAATTAGAGTTTATCAATTTATGTTTTAGGTTTTTAGGGTTTATGGATGGAGATTTAGATTTTAAATTTTAGGATTTAGTTTATAGTTTAGGGATCTAGGCGTATCGACATTGTTCTTCTATTACGATATTCAATGGCAATTGTTGGTTTTGACTGAATTTATTGGAACATTGAGCGTTAGTTTAGTAACAATACTCATGTAGTATAGTATCGATACTACCTTGAATTGATTTCAGAAGGAAAATAGGGGAACATACAAAAGAAAAACAGAGAGAATACATAGGGAAGAACATAGATTCGAACAATAAAACAACCACACAAAAATAACACAAACATTAGCAACAAAAAACATAGAACAAAAGAAAATAAACAAAAGTCAAAAAGGAAGCCGGAACACCAAAATCGAAAAAGAGAAAATGAGCCAAGATGAGAGAAACGCCAAAAAAATCTAAATTATCAGCTGCAAGTTGCTTATGTCACATAGAAGAATGAGAACACGTTCAAGGAATGCAAAGGGAAAGCCAAACTCGAGCCAACACATCAACAGATCGAGAAATGACAAAGACTGAGGGAAAACATGATAGACCAGAGCCGGAGGAACAAGTAGGTCGGTCAACCCCAGGCATAAAGGTGAACCATACTATTGAGTGTTTATTTTGATATAACAAAGAGAAAAATGTTTTTGGACTTAATTTAAATATTGCGAAAATTATTCAAAGTCCATTTTAACTTGAAAAATATGTTCAAAGTGGTTCTAAATGATTCTATGTATTTTTGACTTAATTAAATACTTCCAAAATACTTTTAGGGTCAAAATAGCTTTGAGTGTCAATACCCTAGTCCCGGTACCGATACACAAAGTTTTCCAAAATTCTAGTGAAAAGTTTCAGTACAGGTACTCCAAGTCAAGTACCGGTACTCTAAGTCAAGTACGGGTGAAATTTTGCAACGGCTTTTTCCTTTTTAGGAATGTACCGACACCCTTACCTGAGTATTGATACCCACTACATCAAAAGAGCATTTAATGCTAGAAATTAATTCCCCAACGGGTCTAATCAACCCCCAATAGGCTACCAACGGTCATGAAGCCATTAGAGGGTTTAAAAGGCCTCTTCAAGAAGCTATGGAACTTAGAGAAACATTTTGCCAACATTTATTGTATATAGAGTTTTGTTTTTGAGATAAATTATCATATTCTTTGTAGTAAACACTTGTTGAGCTAAATTGTCAATATTGCTCAAGTGTTAGGATTTGGGTATGAGATTAATTGTGCAAACGTTTTGCCTTTATGAGATTTTCCTTGTTTGCTTATTTGTGTATTCTCTCTAAGAGAGGCTTAAGTGATGACTGTGTAGATATCTTATTTTGCATACACATTTTACTTTGTTTTTGCGTGTCTTCAAGCTCATTTAGTTGCATTTAGAGTTGTTTGCATATAGTTTGGGAGTTACTGCCTGTGCTGAATTGTTATATATTTTGGTGTTTTTAATGGGAAAGATAGTGTTTTTTTTGGTGAATGCGCATGATTTATTGGAGTTACTGCCTGTGCTGAATTGTTATATATTTTGGTATTCTCTCAGTTGGAGCTGACGAGGCATAAAGAGTTGGAGATAAATCTACCTTTGACCCACGTGAACTCTCCTTAGATACGAAACTCATTAAAGATAGCGGGAAAGCAAAGATCCTCTTAAAGGAGGCCGCATTCTCTAGGGGTATGAAACCCTAGCTTTCTCGCCTATATAAGGAAGACTTGGACAACAATTAAAGAGGGCACGATTACATACGACAATCCTTATCTTAAGCTACAAATAACCATCGGAGTCGAAGTTCTATAGAAGTTTCCACACGACAGATGCCATCGAGAAAGACTAAAAGAGTGTGGGATCTGCAGCAATAGTGGAAAAGCTCGGAGAAGATTGTCGATGATGCTTGACCCTTTTCTATCCCTTGCTTGATAAACTGCTTATGTTTTTAATTTCTATTATGGATGTTTCAGGCTCAAACATGAGCTTAAAATTTTAGTTGGGTTTATTGCTTATTAGGATTTTATGTTTTGAATACTTTGTTTTAATGCTATAGTTCTTTTCCCTTTATATATTATGTTCATCATTCTTCATGTATAGTTATTGTAAGAGCTATCGAGAGAGGCCTTTTAACTATTGGTTTGTGGCTTAATATCAAGAGCGTTAGGTTAAACAAACATGAACAGTGACGTTAAGCTGTTAACTTAGTCTTAATTCGGGTTAAACATAATTTTAGGGTTTTAATAACTAATAAGGAGAACTTGAATAAATAATAGAGTTGTTAGGATTTACGCAGACATGTATTACCTTAGCTTCAATGTTATTAACTTCTAGGCATTGAGAGAGTCAGAAGTTTGTTAGAAAATCTCGTCGAGTAGATAAAGATCTTAATTGGTTTACACAGACATGTATTGCCAGACGCTATAGTGTAACGCCTAAAAAATAGGGTTAGAAATTTAGGGGTTTGGTCGGGTCGGGTTTGATTCGGTCGAACTAGATTAACCAATAAAATGAGTTTCATGAAATTATTATTTTAAAATTTGAAATGGTTGGGTTTAAAATTGGTTTGACTTACTAAAAATGTTTAGTTATATAATCAAGTATTTTGGTAATTAATTTGGAAGTTACTTAAACTAATTAAAGTGACATTTTGATTTTAGTGACTAAATCGTAAACGTTACAAAACTGTTTTAAGTGACTAAAACGTAATTGGGCCAATACTAAGAATCCTTCGAGAGATATTATTTCCCAAATGTTTTTAATTAAAGTTTTCCACCTTAATCGAGTAAGAGTTTGACGGTTAATAAGTTTTCCAAATCTTTTTCCTATTATATCAAATTTTCTTGGATTTTCCTTTCTCATTTTCTATCTCTTATTCCAATCATGATTTCTGGATTCTCTCACTACTTTTCAATGGAGATTTCATTTTTTGATTCCTCGTTTGATGCTTACCAAAACCTCATAGAGATTTCACAAAGACTTCATCAATTTCTCAAGTTGTTTTCAAGAGAAAACTTACGTCAATTTTGGTGGGAGGTTCTTCAAAGGTAAATTTCTTCTTCTCTCTTAAAACTAAGATTCTTTATTGATATTCCCTAGTAGTTGGCTTGTATTTTATGGATTATATCATGGTTTTACAATTTAATTCAATAAAATGAGATTTATTGATGATTTTGATGATTAGCCTAAATTATTGTTTTACAAGATGGTTGGTAGAGGTTTTTATTGGGTTAACTCACATTTTGGTGATATATGTATAATGTGAAATGAGATTTTCATAATCAATCCCGAAACTATTTAATTGGTTACTTTTTAAGGTAGTTTAAAAGTGATGTTGGGGCTATTATGTTAGATTCTTGATTGTTGGAGATATGGAGATGTTAGAATTATGTTTTTAGAGGATCAATGGTGTTGATAAGACGTTAGAATCTTAGGGTTATGGCCGGAGGTTGTTTGGTAGTAGTTTGAGGTTGTTTTTGGTGTTTCGACTAGTTTTCAGATGCAATTTCGTTAAGGTTGCAGGGGTTGACTGTAGGATGGTGTTAGAATGCATTTTAATGCATTTGCTTCTATTTTTGTGTGGCCAAAATAGGGGAGAGTCAAGCCTAGCTCATTTTTGTGGAAGTTGGCTCGTTTCGAAGGCTTAGAGCGCAACGACGAGCAAAGTGTTGCGCATTGGCGAGTGTATATGTGTTTCAGACACTCTTTAAGGCTTGAATAAGGAGTTGGGAGTTCATTTTAAGCCTAGAAAGCTTAGCTAAACTCGAAAATAAGTTCTCCCTAATTTTGCCTTTGGATATCATATTGATATGTTACTTGTTTCACATGTTTTGGTTTAAAAAGCATAGATAGACTTACTTATTGTTTATGTGCCATTTTAAAGTTTTGGAATGATTTATCAATTATAAGAATGCTTAAGTGCATTGAGAAATGGTTCCTAAATGGAATGTGTTATTGCCTTGGGCAATGTGTTTTGCATATGGAAAATGGTTTGAGAAATGTATATGAAATAATAGTAAGTAAATGTGTTTTAAAAGTGTATATTGGCTATGTGACAAGTAAAGGAAATTATCGGATATAAAGTGCACTATAATATGTAAAGTCGATCGCACCATGATCCTTGAGAAAAGCAGTTTAACTAGGCTACTCGGGTTGTTGGATTATCACTTGGGGTATACGGTTTAACTAGGCAACCTAAGTTGATGGTGAATCTTGCGGTTTAACTAGGCAAGGTTGATGGTGTATCTTGTGATTTAACTAGGCAAGGTATGGTTTGGTAGAGGTGAGTCTACCGAGAAATTTGTGTATTCGATATGGTTTTAATGAGACAATGATTCGTCTAATGGTCACAATATTTGCCAATATATGAAAAACAAGTGGGAAACTATATTTTGCATATGGATGTTATGTATGTTATGTTTTGAAAAGATGTTTCAAAGGTTTTTTTATACTCATGTTTTAATGCATTGTTGAATGTGGAAGAGTGGCACCACTAAGCATATGTTTGCTTACGCTCTTATTCTTCTTTGCAGAAAAGTGAGGATTGTGTGAGCATTGGAGCGAGGAGATCCCAAGACACCATTTGACATTGAATATGGTTTATTTTAAAGCATTTGGTAATAAGGCAATGTGTTGTCCAAGTTTGGGGATTTATACTTTGAATGTATTTGCTTCCAATGATTGTATCTTGTTGCTTGTTGGTTGCTGTTTAGATTTGTCATGTAGATTAATAGATTTATGCTTGGTTACAATTTTGAGCATGCTGGTTGAAATGTTTAGGAAACATGCCTATAGCTTATGTTTTCGTGGATAATGCATATTTGATGGTTTGGCATGTTGTGGATGTGTACCTATTATGACAATTGTGTTTAGTATGCATGCTAGGATGATTGGGACTAGTTTGTATTGATTTGAAACTCAAAAACAAGATAAAATGGGCATTTTATGCCTCTGGGTATCGGTACAAGGTTCCTAGTATTGGTACGGGTAAGTGTAAAATTGGCTTGGGTACCGATACTATAGGTAGTGTATCGGTACGGGCTTTAGCTACTGAAATTTGGGACTTTGACCATTTTGGCCTGGGTATCGGTACATAAGGAAGCGTATCAGTACGAACCTCATAAATTAAGCCTGGTATCAGTATAGTGTCCCGTGCACTGATACCCAATGCGTTATTTCATTTGAAGTGATGACATGGTTTTAGATTCTTCCATTTTGGTCCCTGTTTCGTATGTATGCAATTTGAGTGTGTTGTATGATCTGTTTTAGCTGAAATTAGATAGGTATGTATGTAACCTGACTAATTGAGGATTGATAACCCCAAATTTAAGTAAGCCCTCATAATTTTCTAGATTTGTAATTTGGTCCCTAAATTGCAAATTCGTACAATTGGAGGTCAATTTGACGCCTGATTCAGTAGAGATTTTAACCGCTGCTAGTATGTACACCCTAGGTCATAATGATGCATCTAGATAAGATTAAAAAATGGACCTAATTTGAGATATTTGGTTCAGGTTTGCCGTATAGCTCGCTCGATTCGGCCTAACGCCTACGCCGGTCAAGGGGATTACATATAGCATTGAAATAAGTAATCAAGCATATATCCTATGCAATAAACCCAACTTCCATAATTACCAATTATTTGTTGTAGCATCTATTTGTCTTAATCATGGCTACATTTACTTTATTTACATTTAGTTTTAATAAACTAACATCAATCAATACTTTTTCAAACATTCTTAGGTACGATAACTTTGTATTTATTGATCCAAACCTCATGGGTTCGACACTCTACTCTATCACTTTATTACCTGATCGACGAGTATACTTGCTCTAAAGTGCATCACTATTCGACAAGCATCATTAAGCAAGACTTTGGAGTATAAGTCTTGGTTGTGTAAAGGTTACTCTTGATACTTGAAAAATAGACAAATTAGTGAATTTGTGGAAAATCCTTAGTAGGGAGCTAAGGTAGCGGAGGTAGAATTGGTTTAGAAGTCGAACCAGTATAAATCCTTGTGTCCAATTGCTTCTACCACTTTCATCATAAAGCCAATTTACCCCTATTGGCAATTCAGTTAAAAGATTACGAGCCCAACAATTAGTATCAGAGAGAGGTCTATATCATCATATTAACTTCCTAGAGTCTATTCTTGAAGGTCTCAAATCATTTTAATATCAATCGAAGCAATGACCTTCACTTTCGGTGCTTATTACATTGAGGACTCCCAACCGATCAAAAAGTCACCGTTCTACAATAGATCTCACTATTCTTATTGGAAGAATAGGATGAAGCTATTTATTAAAGTTAGTGATCTGCATGGATGAGCATCATAGAAGGCTACACCACTCTAACTTCTGAGATGAGAGATTGGAGTGAAGCGAAGAACAAGAGATTCCAAACTAATGCAAAGGCCATGCACATCTTATTTAGTGCACTTGGTCTCGATGAGTATGGAAGGGTCTCATCTTATTCAAATGTCAAGGAGATTTGGGACAAGCTTGAAGTCACTCATGAAGGCACCAATGAAGTAAAGGAGACTAAGATCGATCTTCTCAAACTTGATTACGAGAACTTCAAGATGAACCCAACAAAAGACATAGAAGCTATGTCTGATCAATTCTCCACCATTGTCAATGGACTCAAAAGCTATGGAGAAGTGTTTCCGGAGGACAAGCTAGTTCAAAAGTTGATTTACTCATTTCCCAAATCATGTGAATCCAAAAAAACGATGATCATCGAAGCAAAGAACTTAAAAATGCTCAAGCTTGATGAACTCATCAGTTTCTTTCTCACCCATGAGTTGATGTCAAAGGGAAGAGAAGGAGAAGAATGAGAATAAGAAGGTTGCTTTCAAGTCCTCCTCGAGCATTCAAGAAAAATCAAGTGAAAAGGAGAGTGAAGATGAAGAGATGGCCAAGCTCTTCAAGAAACTCAATCGATTCATGAAGTGCAGAAAGAAGAATCAAAGTATGAATCAAAAAGGAATAAAGATCCTATCGTGTGCTTAGAGTGCAAGAAGTTCATGCATGTCAAATACGATTGCCCAAGAACAAAGAAGAAAGCATTCATGGCTACATTGAGTGATGAGGAAGACTCTTCCTCCGATGATGAAGTAGCCAACCTTTTTCTTATGGCCATCCAAGAAGATAAGGTAACTTCTAATTCATCACCTTCAAGTTCATATACTTTTGATGAATTACAAGATGCCTAAGATAATTTAGTTTTGAGGTTTAAAGCCTCATTTTTTGAGAAATAAGAAATTGGTTTCAAAACTAAAAATTGAAAATGAATTGCTTCCCAAAACTAATTTAGAACTTGTAAAATTGAAGAAATGCAAGTAATTTTTAATGATTTCGGAATAAAGATTTCAAACTTGCAAAACTTAATTTCAAAACTTCAAGAAGAAAAAGATTTGATTTACAAAAATCTTGAAAAGAAAAATGGAGAAAGCTCCAAAAATAATTTTTGTAAAATCAAATTTTCATGTAAGACTATCTAGTTCCCCTAGATTTTTTAATGGAAAATGGTCAAGAATATTTGGGTCCCAAAAGGACTCATTTATTCAAAAGATAAGGATGCCATTGAAAAATAGATCCCTAAGGGAACTAAAATTTTTGGGACTAATACCAATGGATCCAAGGCAATTTGGATACCAAAATACTTGATTGTCTTTTGTAGGTGTGTTTGAGCATTGATGAGCAAAGTCACATTTTGGAAGCTCTTGACACACAGAGGAAGGACACTTGAAGAATGAGGGGCTTAACATCCTACCTTGGTTTAAGTGGTAAATTTAAATTTCATACAATTGCTTGATCATGTTTATCATGTCTAATTTTCATAATGATCTAAGCATGTTTGTATAACTCCATATTGTGCCTAATTGCATATAGTTAGGGGAGTCTCAAATTGCATGAGTTACATATTTTTGGCCCATTATGCTTGCTTTTATGTCTTTGGCCTTAAACTTGTAATGTTTGGTTGATTTTTGGTGAAATCATGCTTTCTATATTTTAAATGTGTTATTTTGAGAAGCACGTGTAGCGAAATGATCAAAATGTATACCTAAGATCTCCTAGAGCCTTTGTATGAACTTAAGACTAAGTTGTAAGGCTTTTGAGTTGATTTTTGCTTCATATTTTCACCATTTCGTGCAGACAGTACCGGTACCGCCCATACCATACCGATACTGCATTCAACCAACGTACCAATACAGTTGATACCGTACCGGTACTTAGAGTCAAAAAAGGACTTTTTGGTCTCTTTTTTGCCATGCCTTGTTTGCTTATTGATTTATTTTCCTAAATGACATGTTTATTGAATCCCTTGTGTTTTAATCTTGTTATTTATTTGAAATTTAATATATTTCTCTTAATTGTTGGACTAACAATTTTAATAATGCTTGATTAAGGGGGAAATAAATTTTTTAATTCTTTCATGTTAAATTTTTTTGTCTTTTCTCCATTGTTATCTTGAACTTAAATGTGATTTCAAACTTTGTTTTGAATATTTTTTTTTGATATGATAAAAAGTGGGAGATATATGTTGAAAAATTAAATTTCAAAAAGAAAAATGGGAGCTTTAAATATTTTCTAAAAATCTTCTCTTTTTCTAAAATTATTTTTCTAAGGAGATATTTTCAAAAACAACCTTTCAAGTGATTTTGTTATATCAAAAAGGGGGAGATTGTTGAGATGTTTATTTTGATATAACAAAGTGAAAAATGTTTTTGGACTTAATTTAAATATTGCAAAAATTATTCAAAGTCCATTTTAACGTGAAAAATATGTTCAAAGTGGTTCTAAATGATTCTATGTGTTTTTGACATAATTAAATACTTCAAAAATACCTTTAGGGTTAAAAAATAGCTTTGAGTACTGATACCCTAGTCTCGGTACCAATATGCAAAGTTTTCCCAAATTCCAGTGAAGAGTTTCGGTATGGGTACTCAAGTTGAGTACAGGTACCCTGAGTACAAGTACACGAGTACACGTACGCCATAAAATTTTACACTGACCCTTTCCTTTTTAGGCAGGTACCGATACCCTTACCCAAGTACCGATACCCGCTATATCAAAAGAGCATTTAATGTTGGAAATTAATTCCCCAATGACTTTAATCATCCCCAACGGCTAGCAATAGTCATAAAGCCATTAGAGGGTTTAAAAGGCCTCTTCAAACAGCTATGGAACTTAGAGAAACATTTTGCCAACATTCATTGTATAGAGAATTTTGTTTTTGAGTTAAATTGTCATATTCTTTGTAGAAAACACTTGTTGAGCTAAATTATCAATATTGTTCAAGTGTTAGGATTTGGGTGTGAGCTTAATTTTGCAAACATTTTGCCTTTGTGGGATTTTCTTTGTTTGCTTATTTGTATATTCTCTTTGAGAGGGGGTTAAGAAAGACTTTGGGGTATAAGTCTTGGTTGTGTAAAGGTTACTCTTGATACTTGAAAAAGAAAGATAAATTAGTGAATTTGTGGAAAATCCTTAGTGAGAAGCTAAGGTAGTGGAGGTAGACTTGGTTTAAAACTCGAACCACTATAAATCCTTGTGTCCAATTTTTATTTTCCAATTGTTTCCACCACTTTCATCACAAAGTCAATTCACCCCCTCTTGGCGATTCAGTTGAAGGATTATGAGCCCAATACATACCCACCACTGAAACCAAAACTGAGCACCTGCATGGAAAGAAATGAAATAAAACATCGAGACTAGATAAAGCCGAACTGAGGGTAAAATGGAGATAAAAAGAAAAAGGCTCCCTTCACGCCCATATTCTCAAAACCATCTTACCCCAAGGGTCTGAACTTGCCCCATGATTGTCGAAGAAGTGAAATCTCAACACGAGTCAGCCAACGACAAGAAACAAAGCACCTTGACCAACGAAGAAGAAGGAGAAAGCGAAGACAAGGAAGGGAAAAGGGAGAAAAGGGAAAGAAAAAATAGAGAAGAAAGGAGAAGATCAGGATGGGAGGTTAATCGCCGAAAAAGGCGGCGATTGGACGTTGTTGGAGATAGAAACTAGGTTAGCAAAGGGAAAAGGGTTTTCAGAGTAAAAACAAAGATAAGGGGAAATAAAACTAGTTCTTGTATTTCTTTTTGGTTTGTTGAAAACTCAGAAAGTAACTGAGATTGACAATGGTTTGATTCTTAAAATACAAAGATTTAAAAGGAAGAAAACAGAAAGTGGACCGACTCCCCCACCCCAACTTTAATGCAGCAGTAGAGGCTCTCTTTTCAGTATCGATACTCTTAGGATCAATACTGATACTCATAGGGTAATTTCATTACTAAATCACGGTTGAAAACATCGAATGATAATTCAATATCGATACTCTTGATTAAATATCAATACTCATAGGCCAGTACCAATACCTACTGTGCTTAATGGTTTAATAACTTGTAGTGAGATTGGCTATGGTGTCTATGTTCTTGATAATGCTCATTAGTTTAGATTATCTCATAACTTATTAAAATTTGATGAACTATGGGTGGTACTAAAACGTGTTGTAATGTGTAGCAATTCTTAAATTGGGCATGAATTATGTGATGATTGTGTAACCTTGAAGGCATTGCTTGGTTGCGTGTCTTATATCTTGTAAGATCCGAATTCTTGTTGATTGTGTTGCAACACCAAGATAGATATGTTTATAAATGTACGGTCCTGGCGCAATATGACATCTGGTCTTATTCATGCATGATGTTAGTAAGATACACATTTCTGGCATTATATGACACCATGCCTTATCGAAAGATACTTGATATGTGTAATTTCGAGTATGTAAGTTAGTTGAGTGTACATTCATGACGTATGTGACACCAAACCTCAATCAAGGCTTATTGGTGTGTGTGGTTTATCCTTGTTGATGGAGATATTATAGCTTCTGTGAATTAAAGAATGTATAGTATAGGTGGCAAACCTTAGCGTCACATGTTATTGCATTTCTGCGCATATTTGTGTGCATGCTTATATTTATGAACTGAATTAAGTATATTAGAGTAAAAGTATGTCATTAAACTTGTCGGCGTTTAAATGTTTTCGTTCACAATTTAGTAGATTCTAGACGAGACTAAGAGAGCTTCGTCGGAACGAGATTTTAACATTTTAGCTATATCATAGTATAATACTTGTGACTAGATCATTATGTATTCATATGACAACGTTATTTGAGTCTGTAACTTTTTATTACTATTATCTTGATATTACTATTTTGGAATATAGAGTTCTGTAATTACTTATTTTATATTATGAAATTATCTTGAGATTCTGATTTAAGAAATGTTTTTAATCATTTTAGCTAAACATTGGCTTTTAAAAGCGTGGTCGAACGTTTCAATGATCTAATGTAAAATTTTATATCCTTTTAATGGGCCAGTTCGGGTTAGAGGTTACTTAGTAAGATTATTGTAAAAAAAATTAAAAGAATAAGATTCATTACATGTGTTTGACTACTTAGTTGTACTTGATGTTTCAATATGCTCCCTTTTGAACAAATTAATTGTAGATAGCTTTTATCTATAAAAATATATATACACATTTGTGTATTAATTATTAATATGCAGATATTAACCTATGGATCAAAACAATATGACATTGAAAAAAATCAAAACAAATACTTTTTTAAAAATAAAACATATATAAATAGAAAAAAGAATTACAATTGAAAACTAAATAATAGGGTAAAGTACACAAATGGTCACTAAACTATCTCTAAAAATACAAAATGGTCATCAAACTTTCAAATATTACATAATAGGCATTAAACTTTAGTTTTTGTTACAAAATGGTCACTGAACCGTTAATTGTCGTTAATTAGGTGATGTGTCAGTTACAGAAATTTGAATAATATAACATTTAATCCTCCATATTGACACATTTAATCAATTTATTCTTAATTTAACCCTCACTATTGATGCCTAAATTGATTGAATGTGTAAATATTGAGGATTAAATATGTTATTATACTAATTTTCTTAACTGCCACGTCTCTCAGTTAATGACAGTTAACGGCTCAATGACCATTTTGTAATAAAACTAAAATTTAATGACCATTATGTAATATTTGAAAGTTTGGTGACCATTTTGTATTTTTAGTGACCGTTTAGTGACCGTTTGTGTACTTTACCGTAAATAATAATAAGAAATAATGTAGAAAAGTGAATGCTGATCAAATTTAAAAGTTGAACAAAGATTACAAACGAAAAAATATATTGATAAAAATTAGACAAGATTGTATAATTTGACCTTTTCTGTGCTATTCTTTGGAATACATGGCTTCACCGGAACAAAAAAAATGATCCTCTATAATGTTACCTTTAAATATGAACTATCACTCGCCAATATTTTTTAAAAAGTGAAGATTACATTGGTCAAAAAAAGTAAAGATTACAAGGGTTTATCAAATTAAAATTTTAAATAAGTTATTTTTTATTAAATTTAATTATAAAATATAAATATATTTTTAATATTTTATAATCTTTGAAATAAAATAAAGTATTTGAGGAAAAGATTTTAAAACATTTCAAACAGACCCAACTCATTAAAACTTTTATTTTTTTGAACAAATATCAAAAAAATTTATTACTAGAGATTTCAAGTAAACAATTTTGGGTTAATTTCAAGTAAACGTTTATTTAGCTTTACTTGGTAAGGTGGAAAAGTGGAAGGGAAAAAGGAGGAAAGAGAAAATTTGAAAAGAAAATAAATTTAATAGTTGTTTAGTAGAGTGAAAAATTAGAAGAAAAGAAAATAGGAGGTGAGGTAGTTTTTTTTCTTATACAAATAGTTTTCTCTCTAAAATTATCAAATTATATTTACACTATCAAATTATATTTAAAATAGTTTCATCCAATATTTTTATTATGATTTTATTTTTATTTAATTTAGTCCTTAATAATTTTATTTAATCTAAAATTTACCCTTTTTTAAAAAAAATTATTATTAAAGTCAATATTATTAATATAATAATATTTTGTTCACTTTAGTCATTAAATATTTATTTAATCCAAAATTGACTCATATTTGTTTCTAATTTTTATATTTTTTCCAATTTAATCCTTAAAATTTTATTTAATTTGGAATTGACCTCTATTTATTTCTATTTTATAATTTAATCCAATACCTTATAATTGCAAACTTTAAGTTTTAGCCACTAATTTTATAATTGCAATTAAGGACTCGTTTTAGCTCAGATTAACCTGAAACTTGGCCTACATGTTAATGATGATATTGATTTCATAAAGGAAGGTTTAATTTCACTTTTTGAAAAATTGGCCCCTGTATTTTATGAATGTTTTCAAAATGACCCATAAACTACTTATTTTTGTAATTAACACTCTATTTCAAATTCAATTTCAACAAGAATTTACCATTAAGTCTAATTGGAATTAGTGAGTCTAAAACGAAGCTGAAACTGAATTTTTAACTTAAAATCCAACTTATGAATTATTTATATTTTAGTCCCTAAACCTCGATTCAGTTAAATTCACTTCGATTTGAACTTCATTTTATTAGCAAAATAGAGATATAAGATGTTTCTACTTATATCAAACTTGTATTTAAGTTTTGAATTTTTTGGGTTTAAATCTTGTAAAATTACCAAAATGCATTTTTGTTAAATCGTTTATTTTTCTAAAGTTTTTAAGGTTTATTTTCTCGGGTGACTTTAGCTAATTTTTTCCTCTTTATGTTCATGTTGGTTGTTTACTTTCATGTAATCGAGTATGCTTTTTTTAAATATATTTGTAGGCCACAAATGGGTCATTTGTAGCATTCGATATTCAGGTTGAATTCATTTGTACCGGGTATTAGGTGTTGCATTGATAGTGAAATTCTCAAGATTGAATTATAAAAATATTAGACTACATTATAAAAATTAGAAATAATTAGAGGTCAATTTCGGATTAAATAAAAATTTTATGGACAAAAATAAAAACATATTAAAAATATTGGATTCAATTATAAAAAAATAAAAATGCATATAGGTTAGTTTTGAATTAAAGAAAAAATTTAGGGATTAAATTGAACAAAAACAAAACTATATTTAAAACATTAGATTAAAATATAAAAATTAGAAACAAATAGGGGTCAATTTTAGATGAAATAAAAAATTTTAAGACTAAATTGAATAAAAATAATCATATTAAAAACATTCAAGAAAATTATAAAAATAAATTATAATTTTCAAAGCTTAATTTTCTTTCTTCTCACTTTTCTATTGTAACAAACAATAGAGAGAGAAAAAACTTATTTTCGTAACAAGCAATAGAGAATTTTTTTCTAATTTTTCATTCTCTCAGCATGCACAAGATGAAAAGAAAAAATATATTTTTCATCCTTCTATTTTTCTATCACTTCAACTTTTTATCTTTTCAATTTTTTTTCCTCTCTACCAAGCAAAGGACCGAGAAGAAAACTACAATTCTTTTTTCAATTAAGTACTTATATTTTTATCTATTTAGAACACACTTGTTAAATTGAACATTAAAGTCAAACTCAATTATTAAATTAAGAACAAAAAAGCTCAAGTAGATGCATAACATAAAAGGGACCTATGAGACAATGATCCTCTTTAAACGTTAAAAATGCAATTTTAAGTAGAGACAATGATAAAATTACTTTGTTCCCAAAAAATATATATAATGTATTATTATCCCTCAAGTTTAAATTTTTTTAACAAATATTTTTTTAAAAAAATTGAGAGTCTGATTCCTGATTTGCCGCCTATATAAAATGTTGGCTTAATATATCAATTGGTCCTTAAACTCGGCATGAACTTTTTTTGGACCACTTTGACACATGAACTTGAAAAAAAAACTTGATTGGTAATTAATACATGTGCTGACATGACATTTCAACAATTAATCACGTCGTTAGCATGACATTGATCAATCAAAATACTGATGTTATTTAGTTCCATGTTTATAAAAATCATGTGTGGAGTTGAATAAAATTGTCAAATGCAGGAGCCAATTGATATACTAAGCCAAAAAAAGTAAAGGATAATTATCCCCATATATAAAAAGAGCACCATAAGCAGTCAAATTCTTGGCATAACAATAACCCAAAAGTTTAGCATCTAAGACTGTGTTATTACTAATGATATATCACATACTAGATGTGCTAGGTTTTTACTTATTATATGATGGGAAAATAAATTATTTAATAATGCAATATGCTGAAGGCAGCAGGATGTCTGAAAACTGGCCTTCATGAAGCAACTTTTGTAGGAGCAAGTTGTATATTGTCAGCTCGGTAATCGATCTCCTCGACATGCCTCCGACTCAGTGTCCTCGATCGGAGTCTTTCATGAGACCAAATATGAAGTCGGAAACTCTCTACTTCATTTTGCCATCATCATCGCTTGTCTTTGGTTGCAGGCGAGTTGGAATCGGGATCGGAGGCAGCTGCATGACTTGTGTTCCTAAGTGGCATCTCATGGTTATGTTTACCTTCGTATGTTGTAATGAAAGCTCTTGGATCATCTGATGCTCTTTCGACGTGCTTCCGCACATTGCATTTTAGATTAGTGCATCTGTAGTAACTTCTGCAAGCAAAATTACCATAACCTATTAGGAAAAAAAGGGAAAAAAAGGGAAAAAAAAAACTAAATAATTAGCCTATGTTAACAGTTCAGGTTTTAATGGACGTCAATCCATGTCTGAAATCAAACAATCTTTGGTAGTTTTTCGGAAATCTTGAGGTTATTTTCGATATTGCCTATGAGGAGGATGTAATCCTAACATTGTTTCAACAGACAACCTTGAACCAACTGCATGACAAAGGTTTAGAGACTGCCAAATTAAGCCTAGAGATCCTCTATATCATGCATGCATGTATATATATACATATATGTATGCGAAGTGTACTATTTCAACCTGGGGTATGGATTTCCCTTCACCACCTTCTGCCCATATTTTCTCCATCGAAAGCCGTCTCCAATGATCTCAGAATCAGTAGAACTCTGCACTACGACACGAGGTTCTTGTATGCATTCCCCTAAGGTGCCCACTTCACTTGATTGATTCTCACTTCTCCTAGAGGAAATAGATCACAGTTATTCAACATAAACCAGGCCTTTAATTCGATTTCTTAATGCTTTCGGGTTAAGAAAATCATGTTAAGTCTTGGGACGAACAATAAATTTCACATCATCTAATTTTCTTACTTTCTTTTGCTTCTAGATTCATCATCTACTCCCTCTTTGCTTCCTTCCTCGCATTCCCCACTAAGTCCAATGGAAGTCTCAGAAGTTCCACCGGCATTAACAGCTACGGGCGTAACACGTTCGTAAGGTAGCAGAGCTTTGCCTTGATATGCCAGAGGAATTGACAACACAACTTCACTATGATTTTCAACTCTACTCTCGGAAACTTCGTTCCTTTCATTATGACTATTACTCCACAAGGGGATGTTGTTGGCATCTTGGCCGGTTCCATCAGAACTAAATCCCACCCCTTGGGACGAGTTTCGTTTCGGAGGCTGAGGCTTTGAATGGTTATGTTCACCCTTGTAAACATTTTCAGCTATTTGGCCATCAAATGATCTTTCAACTTTCTTCTTTACCGGACAATTTGGATGCGTACACTTATAGTAGCTACGTGGATATTCGCTTCCTTTCACTTGTTTTTGTCCGTATTTCCTCCAATTATAGCCATCGTAAGACGGTCTATCACTATTTGCCACTGCAGGTAATACTTTTGGGTCCTCGTCCATGTTCTTAGATCCCACCTTTGGGGGTTCACTTGTCTGATCTGTTTCTGTATGTGATGGAGTATTTTGATGAAGATCTGGTCTAATTTGGGTTATCGTCTTCTCCCGAATCGCATAATCGGCTGGTGCCTCCATTGATTGCAGTGCTAATTCATTGCTAGCACTGAAGTTTCCCTGCAAAAAAGGGTCATCTCTACCAGTATGGCATAGATAACGAGCATCCGACCGGACAAACCGACCAAATTGAGAAAAAGCTAGACAGACTAACCATGTTTGCTAATAGAGAAGCAGTAGTTTTTGATACAAGCTTTGCCCGTGGTTTGTATACCACGGTAGGTTTGAGATCGGATTTTAAAACCTTATCAGATGAGATTGAAACGCCTATTCCAGACCGCTCTGCCTGAATCATTCAATGATGAAAATATGAGAGGTTGAAAGATCTTGAAATGAGAAAGATATTCAGATGAAGAAGAAACCGTAGCGGATGGAGCACGATTGACAACCGGCTTGAACCTCATTGTCTTCGGCCTAATTGCAGGCACTATGTTTCCGGAACAGATATTAGGAGGTGAAGCATTAATAGCCCCGGCGAGAAGCTCCGAGAAAGACTTGAAACTGGAGCAGGTAGGCCTTGAAGCTACTGGTTTAGCTATAACTATCCTCTCTGCTTCTTTAACCTCCATTTCAGTAAGTGTGTGTGTGTGTGTGTGTGTGGACTAATTGTCCCAATTTATGCCACCCCTCGAAAACCGATTAAGCCGGATAACGGTAGAAAAGTATTCTCGAGAAGGAAAACTTGGCGAAAGACGATGAGCAGAAGATTTATCGGTGTCGGCTTCAGTAATTCACGGCATTCAGACCTACATGCTGCAGGGTGATATAAACAGGAGATTAAATTGACAAGACATGTTAGAAACGAAAGTTATATGCGTATGAGTCTGTGTTTCCAATATACATATAACATATATAGCAGTAGCAAAATCTGTTGATGGAGTTCATGAGAATTTGCTCTAGTTCAACAGAGCCATATTACGAAGCTAATAGGACGACCTCCATAATCGAAAAAAAAACGACTAAAAGCTTCTTCTCAGACCTTTGGCATCTCAAAGACAAAACAATTGGCTGTTTCAGAACATACCAGCAGTCTAAATTTTCCTTTGTAGCTTAATCACTACATTAACAAATTTTCCATCCTCGCCCCTTTCTATCTCCGTACCAGGCAGAGCCTAAATTTTTTATTTTGAATATTAATCCAGGAAATTATTGAGCATAAATTCAGACTTATAATTAGCCTTAAAAGATGAAGAAACATAATTTTATTATCCAGGAAAAAAAAGAAAATCTAGTACATGCATACATAAAAGAGGAAGAAACCAACATAAAGAACTTGATGAAACAACATACGTATGCTGTATGTATACAAGAAATGATGTCTCAATCTGCTCTTCAACTTATTAAAGGAGCCCAAAATAAAAACAGATGTGCAGAAAGGAGGGGATAAAAAGGGGGTTAAGCTGGAGTTGTTTTCATTGATTTTTCAAACAAGGATAAAACATAGTAAGATCTTCAATGTCTGTTTAGTGTCTGAAACTGGGGATTGTGAGCAAGGGAGGGAATTCATAGTTTTTTTTTTTACAGAAAATTCATAGTTTTTGTTTACTAAAAGGAAAAGGGTTGCTGAGGTTAGTAAATAAAAAATATATTTCAATGCCAATGAAATTAATATATTAAATGAGAAAAGAATCATAAATTTCTAATTAATTAGATACCTGTGACTGTGAATCAGAATTTGGATTTGTTGTATCAGAAACTGGGATTGGTGGATTACACGCGGGGGGGGGGGAGTGATTATGCTGCCAACTAACTATTTTATGTTTATTTTGACTCTCTGATATCATCGCTTTCAAGTTTTCCATCAATCAAAATGGAAACCCTGGGACCACCTTCCCTATCGCAGCGCGTGTAACACAAACAAAACATTTAGGCGCCAAGCCAGGCCTGCCTTCGTTCTAAAAGACTGCTTAGCCCATGTTTTTTTTTTTCTGTTGAATGCACTAATTACAAGGACAAAAGATTAAAAACCTTGACAAATTCAAATGGCTAAATTTAAAGAGTATAATATATATTAAAAATTCCCGTTGACATTGGTAATAGTTTTAATATATATGGAAATACCTCAATCGAAAATGTTACAAATATAAAATTTAAAATAAAAAATGTTATATTTTTTAATAATATTTTAGGTTGGTGGTTAAATATTGATATATATTTTTTTATAATATTTTAGGTTAGTGGTTAAATATTGATACTTACTCTTTTGGTAATATTTTAAGTTTTTGTATGTATTGAAAATTGTCTCTGAGCATCGATACTGTCGTGAGACAACCAACCTAAAATATTATAAAAAATGTGTAATATTTTCAGTTTTAAACTTCGTATTTTATAACATTTTCGGTTGATATCGCACCGGGACCATACCGCACCATAGACTTACCCATATGTATATATTATTCATATATATTCTGATTTGTAATATATGGATGTTGTAATTCTGGTACAATTATAATTTTAAAAAACACAATTTTGTAAAAGAAAAAACCTTAGCAAAATTTCTAAAATACAAAAGCAAATAATTTGCTAAGAATATTCAGATTGTTATTTTGTGATGGTAATTTCTCTTGTAATTGGTGATTAAAATAAAAGATGTAAGAAATTAGGGGACAATTTATCCATATTTAATAAATATTTTTTTATGAAGATAATAGTAACGTAACTTTTAGTGATGATTTTGAGAATTAGTTGAGGATTTGAAGGTTAGTTGGGGGGAACGAAAGTAGATGGAACAGAAAGATGTGGTTGGGTTGAGCAGCTGTCCTGTTTCTAAACCTTTCAAACCGAACCTCTACCTCCTCACTGACTGGTAGTTTTGTTGTGTTGTGTTATGCTTCACACGTGCCAATATTAAACTCAGATGAGTAAATAAATAAATATCAAATGCAAAATCGTTGTCCTTTTACCCACGATTTGAATTCAACTTTTTTATATAGGTAAATTTACGTTTTTCCACATGGGTTTGGTAATTAACACAGCAAACAGTCTTAAATTGTATTTTTTTTATCAAATAGAGAAGTATTATATTTTAGTATCAAGATTTGAATTTATTCATGACAGAGATAATATAAGTATCTTAAGTTACTAGTTCAATTAGTGAAACTCATTTTAATTTGTATTCTTTTATTGTTATACAGTTTGAATTTATATTAAAATTGGTTTCACACGATCATATGTGAAGTTTTTTAAGATTTAAATCTTGATGTTGACTCTCTATAATATAATATACCTATAATATTCAATTTAAATTAATTAATAAATCGAATAGTGATGTTTATTAAGAACTTAAGAAACAAATATTCTTATCCTTTTAAGTACATAACTAAGATGGATTTTATTAATTGAGCTAACTCATATTATTTCAATTAAATTTGATTTGAATTTTTAATAAATAAAGTTGAATGAAAGAATTTGAATAGAATAAATTTTAAATTTTAAACTATAAACTTTAAACCATAAACTTTAAAAATATACTATACTCATAATTTTTTTAATCCTAACTTTAAACATTAATTCTAAATCATAGGTCTAATTTTTTAATATGAAACATAAAAAAAACACCGAAAAAATCAAGAATTTTTATTCGACTCAAGAGTTCATTTAAAATTCATAAATCATTGGAAAGCATGAATACATAATTTAACAAGAAAAAAAATACACACGCTTACATAAATCAAATATTAGTTGAAGTATTTTTTATTTTTTTTCTCTAGCTTCTCTCTAAATTAATTTTATGTTTTTCTTTATAGCAACGACATGACGTTGATATTTTCGACAGTCGGCCTCCCACCCCTTTCAGTTTTTTTCTCTTCTCTTCCTCTCTCATTCTCTTTCCTTCTCTGTGTTTGTTATCATCTTCCTCTTGTGTTTCAGTGCTCCATAACACTTTTTGGCCTGCTCGATGAGTTCCTCCAGCAATGAAGGTTCCTGTTACGACCTTTTTTTGCACAGCCAAAACGTGGATGCGGGCATGATGAAGAACTCTTACTTTTTCCTTTCGTTTTTCTATTTTTCGCTCTCGTTTCTTCTCGATTTTGTTGTATGTTCTCCTTTGTTGCAGGTTTTTTTGGCTCTCTTCGGTGGTGGTCAAAGCTTGGCCTTTTCGCCGACAGAAGACTGACGACTAGGCTTCATGCTCAGTCTCTTTCTTTGTGGTCTATATGTCATCGAAGATTTTTAGCTTCTAGAAGCAATGACTGCTTGATGGCTCCTCTTGCTGCATCTGCCTAATCGGTTTTATACTTATGTGACCCCAAAAGTGTTCAAGCAGCTGAAGAATGATTTGTTGGCTTTGCTTCCTGTCACGGTTTCCTCTCGGCGTCCTTGAGTCTTGTTCAGGCCTTGTTCGAGTGTTTCTTTTTCTGTTTTGATTTCCTTTCCTTTCCTTGTGTTTTTATGCTCTGTTGTGTTATCTGTTTCTTGTTTAGAGTTTGTTTGAGTCCTTGTTCTTGTTTCCCTTGTTCTCTGTTATATTATTTGTTTCAAGGGTAAACTAACATAAGTAGTCACCGAACTATGATTTTTTTTTATTTTGGTTACCGAACTATTTTTTGGCAAAAATATCACTAACGTTGTGTTTCCTTCTTATTTTGGTCGTCGAATTATTTTTTTTTGCAAAAACATCACTAACGTCGTGTTTCCTTCTTATTTTGGTCATCAGCTGTTTTGCTGACGTATAATTTTATTTTATTTTTTTATTTTTCATGTCATTTATTCTCTCTCCTCGTAAGTAATATATGTTATTTTATAATATTTTTATTCAAACTAACAAGATGATGACACGTGTCACAGCCTATTAGTGGAATAAAATAAATGAAAAATTAAGCTTCTTATGCAGTTAGAGAGATTCGACTAATAGGCAGTTATACGTGTCACCATTCTATTAGGCAGTTACACGTGTCACCATCTCTCTGGCTGCATAAGAGGTTTGATTTTTCATTCATTTTATTCCACTAATAGGCAGTGACACGTGTCACCATCCTGTTAGTTTGAATAAAAATATTATAAAATAACATATATTGCTTACGAGGAGAGAGAAGAAATGACATGAAAAATTTTAAAAAATAAAATAAAATTCAACGTCAACAAAACCGTTAAGTTTTTAACAGCCGATGACCAAAATAGTTCGGAAACATAACGTTAGTGATGTTTTTGCCAAAAAAATAGTTCGGTGACCAAAATAGGAAAGAAACCATAGTTCAGTGACTACTGGTGTAGTTTACCCTTATTTCAATGAAGCTGGCATTTGGTTAAAAAAATAATTTAACAAGAAAATCATTTAATAAAACAATAAAATGTAGAAAATACACTTAAAAGTGATTTAAAAAAATGAGTTCTGAAATTTCACCCAAAAATGGAAATTTTGTTTAAGTTATAAATTGAAAATCAATACAAGTTAGTTAAATACTAATCTGATAGTTCATTGTTTAACATCTACAAAATTTCTACACTTAGTAAAAAATCAATTCAATTAAACCATAAATATCCTTCTAAACAATGGCTTGATAAAAAAATGCGCATAAGGAGTACGTTGAATTATAGTTAATTATGCGAATTTTCAAGTTGTTCTTATACATTTCAAATCTAAGCTATAAACTTGTTGATGTTAATTTTGGACGACACCAGACAAGGAGGTGAAGACGATGGTCGAAGAAAGGTTTGAGGATAAGGTTTGGTGGTTCACCCATCGTGAGATAGGCGGGGAGCCACAGTGGACAGTGATTGGATGTAGAATCGGGCGTTTCACCCCTGGTTAACTTGGGGCCAAGAGCCGCAAATAGTGAAGGGGTGGTCAGAGTTATGCAAAAGAGGAGGGAGAGAGTGGTCAATGTCGAAGGGTCATCCCCTTTGTCTTCGGTCTTGGGGGTATTTATATCCCCTTGTTGCTGTAGATGGAATGATGTTTGACAAGACTGTGCCAGGCCTAGTGATGGCTATAGATGGGCTATAGATGATAGCTCGCTATCAGGCTGTGAGCTCAGTCAAACATGATGGTTATTTTATCTCAGCACAGTGGCCTCCGTAGCTGATGGGTCCGGAGGTGTAAAAGTACCTAGGGGAAGGGCTCTGGGCTCTATGATGCAGGAGCATAGTGTGGAGATAGAGGTGGCGATGCCTTTCTCGTATGCATCTGGGCGGAGGTACAACACTAGTCCCCCTTAGTTGAAAGAGTGTCATAAAGTGGCACGAACTGAGGCTGGAGATGAAAAGTCATACTTGTGAATATTGTATTAATTGCCTCTTTTTATGGGGCCATTTTTCGAGAACATATGCCAACATTAGCTGAATATAGACATTGTAAATGCCCATTTTTGACCGGGCCACAAATCAAACCCAAATAAAAACCTACAGACCCATTTTATATACCCAACCCAATAACCAAACCCTAACATCTCTAATCTAACCCATTAATCTGACAACCCAAAACAAAAATACCCAACTTACCCCTAAACCCTAAGATAGCAAAAAAACCCTAATTACACTTTTTATTCTCAGTCGCCGCCGACCATGCGCGGCTTTTCCTCTGCCACGTAGCGGCCACGCGTCACCACCAGCCGCGCTCTTATCTCCACCGCTCCACCGCCCGACACTACCTCAGATCTGCAAAAGCAACGTGTTATCATAAAAAATAATACCATATCTACATCAACATTTTATGTTTTTTATGTATATTTCACTGGTTATATAAAACCCGTTCAATCTAGGATGTAAGAAGGATTTTGGGGACTTAATAAGAGAAACAAAAGAGTTTTGATTAATAAAAAAGGTTTTTTTCGAACAAAAATAGAGAGAGTTCGAATATAAATAAAAAGAGACTTTCAGATCAAAAGATAAATAAAAGAGAAGAAGAAATAGAAACAGATTCGAAAAAAGGGTAAAAACTCTTTAGACTTTTTTTAGATCTACTCTATTTAAGTGAGGTTTAGGAAAAACAAATCTTAGATTCGAAATCAGGACGAGAAACTGAGCCAAACCATCCACTTGCATGTACGTCGGCCACTACGGACGGCGGTGGTCGTCGACGCGGCAGACGGCGGCCGTTGAGCACCTGAAAAGCTCTAGCCGAAGGCATGGAGAGAAAAAGAGAGCATTTCTATTTTTTTTTTGAAATCAAATGCAACAAATGATTTTTTTGGTTAAGAAAACATATATAAACCCTCCAAAACGACGTCGTTTTGGGCGTCAGACAACAGACCCAAAATGACGTCGTTTAGCCAGATGACCCGCGTATCAGACCCGACCCGGCTGAGGATCCGTGTTATTTTAAAAAAAGAATAATTGTTCATGCGGTCCCTCCGCATGGTATAATTTCTCATTCGGTCCTTTCAAGTTTTAATTGAGTTTCAATTTGGCCACCAACATTGATTTTCATCCGTTTTTAATGGGGAAATTGCAACATCCGTCCCTCCACCTCTGTATCCTTGCATTTTTGTACTTTAGTTTTCATTTTATTTCATTTCTGTCCTTTAATTTGTGTTCTTCTTTTCATTCTAGTCATTTTCTTTTGGTTTATCATCATTATAATAACACCCTTAATATTAGTAGTAATTATTATTATTATTATTATTGTTATTAGTATGTATATATTGCATATTATTATAATTATTATTATTATATACTATTATTATTATGTAAATTATACTTATATATTATTATTATTGTTGAATTATTATTACCTATTATTATATATAATTATTATTTTTATTATTATAGTATTTACATGGTATTACTATTATTATATGCACATATATTATTAGGTATAATAATATGTATTATCTATTATTATTACAATAAATTATCATATTATATACTATATTACTATTGTTATTATAATAAACTATTATCATTATAATTATTTGTTACTATTATTATCTTAATTTCGCTATACACATATTTATATATTTTATACTATTATTTTTATCATTACCATTTTTATTATTTACATAATCTAACCTATATACGTTATGTACTTTGTTTTAATTTAATTTTAAAATTAAAACCTTTTATTTGGGATTATCGTGAAAAACGTATCTCGAACGTAAGAGGTGCCGCTTTCAGTTAAACTCTATAGGAAAAATACCTTTTTATTCTAAATTATAAATTTTCAAAAAAGATTTCTTTATTCGAGAATCTAACAGGAAATTATGCCCCGGGTGTAGGGGTGTAAATTTCTTTCATACAAAAATATATTTTTAAATATTTTAATGGGATCACAAATTTTAAATTAAATTCGAATTCTTAATTTTCGTCGTTAAGACACCAAATAACCGACCATGTACCAATTTTGGGCGTTGTGGGGTGCTCACCCTTCCCCACACGTAACTGACTCCCAAACCTATTTTTTTGGTTTTCGTAGACCAAAATTTGTTATTTTAATAAAATGACAAAAATTGGTCTTATTAAAATAACCTAGTTTCTAGGTGATCCAATCTCACCAAAATGGAAAGATTGGTGGCGACTCCATTCGAAACCAAATATTTTCGTAAAAACGCGTCAAGCTCGCCAGCCGTGGGGCGGAGCCGTTATTACAACTTGGCGACTCTGTTGGGGATCATATTTTTTTAGAGTCGAGCCACCGATCGATTACTTTTTGTCTTAACAAGTGGAAACTATAAATTCGATTCAATTCATTTTGTGATCCTTTTTCTGTCAATTTTTTACAAGAAAAGTTTTTTTAAAAAAACTTTTCTTGATATTTCGCATATCATGAGCTCTATACTCGAGCTCTGTCCCTTTTAAGTGGGAGTGAGAAGCTACGCCTTCATGAGGTATCACCTCCGTGCAGGATAGTGGATCACTTCCGGGATACAACGGTACCTTTATCGCCGTGAGATCTTCATCTCCACACAGACTTAGGGAAATGTATCCTCCCGAATCAATGTCCTAGCGACAGTTCGGGTACCGTTACTCTAGAACCGAAACCACATACAATGAGCCGTAAGAACCTACCTTGTCTAGAGCTATACCAAACCTCTACCCGTTTAGAGAAACACCTAATAGGTGCATGGTAGAGAGAGTTAGAGGGTTTCTTTAATCTATTTCAATTATGCCCTTTAATTTCAGTATTTATTTATTTTTTATATCGCAATGAGTAGATACCATGTCTATATTTTATGCAACAGGTATGCGGGTAGAAAGCATGTTTGGATAGGATCCTTTTTTCCAAAAACATGTACGGGTAGAAAAGTATGCTCGGGTAGGATGTATAGATTTACTTTTAAATAAATTATCGTTTATATTTTCAGCTTGATTATTCCATGCGTACTAACTGATTTTTGTTGTTGTCTGGTTTTTTTCTTTGCATTGCATATTCATGACATAAATAAAAGGTGTTGATTCACGAACGATCATCAATCTAGAAAGCTTTCATAATGGATAAAGGGTTACATGATCAGATAAAAAGTAATGCAGATATGAGGCAGTGCTCTGAAATAATGCCAAAAGAAGCAAGAGGTCTTTCTTTCGAAGGTTACGTGTCAGACATATATGTCGGAACTCACGTCAATACCAAGATGAATGAAATAGAAGAGCTGAAAAGACAAATGACTGAGATGATGAGTATGGTGACCGCCATGGCCAAGGAGAAAGAGCCCGATCTACAAAGAGAGAAAGATAAACTGAATGCAAGCCATGTTATGACACCTAGTATCCAGAGTTCTACTTCTGAACACAGTGAATCTAGTAAGCCCATGGGATTAGGCACTGTCATGATCAGCATCAATAAGACAAAGATGGCGACATCGAAGAGAATAGGGACGAGCCAAAGAAAAGCCCAGAAAAAAAAACTAGAGGGGAACCCACGCTCCATATTCCAATAGCATATACAGAGTTGCTTTCGATGCTAATCAAGGAAGGTCTTGTGACTCCAGTTCAGTCAAAGCCAAAACAACCCCTTTTATCCTAAAGGTTATGATGTCCAAGCCATATGCAACTATCATCTAGGAGATACTGACCATACCACTGAGAATTGTGGAACCCTGAAAATAAAGTCAGAGACCTAATTGAAGAAGGGTTACTAAGTTTTAAGGAAGAAAGCCTTAAAACTTCTAAAAGTCCAGGCAATAGTGGAGCACCACAGTATGCAGAGAGGGGTCCATATCCGACGCTCGTAATCCATTGCCAAGGCCAGAGTTTGAATTCTGTTGTCTAGTCTTCGGAATCATCTTGACTGGTGGCCAAAAGTCGAAGACCAATGGTCCTTTTGATCCCATACCCATTTCATATGGAAAACTCTATCTGCAGTTACTAGAGGCACAATTGGTGGCCCCATACCATGTCACGCCTCTACAACCTCCATACCCCAAATGGTACAACGTTGAAGTTCATTGTGATTATCATGCTGGCATTGGGGGGCATTCTATTGAAAATTGCATTGCCTTCAAATATCGGGCTTAGAGCCTCATAGACTTTAAAATTTAGAGTTCAAAAAGGGGTATCAACATGATTCATCTACTGTTCACGCAACTGGAGCGAAGCTGAAAGAATTAGAAGTTACAGAAAATGAAAAGAATCATTCAGAATATGACATCCAGATCAATATTTTAAAGAAAGAAAGAGACATCCTGAACAATGAACTAAAAAGCTTGTGAGGTAACTACCAAGAGCTTTGCTTAGCATTTAGAGACGCCAGTTTGGGAGATACTCCAGATCAATGGAAGAAAAGAGTCATCCAATTTAAACACAATGTTGAATATTGGAAGAAAAATTCCAAGGCCAATGAAAATCAAGCTAACACTTTATCTTTCAAACTTCAAGCAACGGAAGATTAGTGCATTGCTCTCAATGATGAGTTGAGAAGTAGTCAAGCCAACTGCGAGACTTTAAACATGTGTATACGTCCGCGTGAGAGTACTGTTGCTGAATTAAAAGATAGTCAAGCTAAAGTTGAAACGCTAAAAAAGCAAGCAGATGAGTGTAATAGTGTTCTGCTGATGTATAAGGATCTCGTGGATAACCTTAAGAAAGCCTTACAAGAAAATAATGAGAAATGGTATTGTCATCTACAAGAGTCGAACGAAAAATAAAAGAAAAAGACAACCACATGAAAGATGTCATTGCCAAAGTGCGAAAAGTAGCTCGACAAGTGGTGAGCTTGGCTGATATAGCAACTGAACTGAGTCAGTATGGCGTCATGTTCTCGGGTCATGATAAGAAGCTAACTTGGCTTTTGAGAAAGATAAATAAACTAGGTGCCAGGGCTCGATATTATCTGTAACTTTGATATATGATGTAACGAGACCTTTTACCTAATGGAAGTAATCTTATGATGGTTACTCTTTGAATCAATACCTTTTTACACATATGTTTACATCCAACATTGCACCTTCATTGCATTTTAGTATCATTGCATATCCATTTCATTTTTTTACCTGAATCATTTACGGTTCAATGGAAGTAATCCAAGATTTGGTTGATACCAACATGGATGCTGAGATGAAAATGATCGACTAACCTCAGGAAGAGCTATAAGAACAATTGCAAGCCTAGTTGTCTAAGACGAAGCAAGATAGGAAAGACCAGGATGAACAACTCTGGGAACTAGTTGAGTCTCTTTTTGCTAAGCTTTCTTAGTATAGGTGCTCAGTTTGCTAAGACATTCGCGTAATTTAAATATCTAGAAACAAACCTATTGCCTAAGCCTGAAGGCAGAAAGATAAACCTTTGCAAGAGTGTACATATGTTTTTAATAAATGACGCATTTCTACACAGAAATTTTCATACATTTATCATGAGTTTTTGTACATACATACATGTATATATATATATATATATATATATATATATATATTTTTCAGAGCGACATCGATTCTAATCCGACGGTTAATTTTGAGCAACCATGTGTCTAGAAGAAATTGAAAAGTGTAAAGATGAAGGGGCATGCGACCTATCTTCCGATCTACTTAGGCCAACATAAGGATAACTAAGTGTGCTAGAGAGTGATGGAAAAGTCCCAAACACAAATTTTGAATGAACATTTCCTCTCAAGCATTGTTGTCAAAGATTTTTGAATATCGTGATAACTCCAAACATCTATCCAACTGAAGACAACCCTTCTCTAATGATAGCTGTGTATGAAAGAGGAAACTTAGTCAAACAAATCATATTCAGAAATGATATCGACAAGTCACAACTCAGTCAAGTTTTGAACAAAAATTAGATAAAATTATCGAGGCTAGCAAATTTTCTCTATGAGACCCAGAACCCGAAGAATCTCTAGACAAGGGATAATCAGAACAATAAGGCTAGCGCACTATCACCTTCTCTTAGCCTATGTTGGTTTTCAGCTGATGATCTGCAGGAACTTGTTCATCACTGCCATATCTGTAGCCATTCTAGTTTATCACGCTCATCTCGGTTGGGGCAATTCGTGAAGTTTGGTGATACTCCAAACATCTTCGAGTTATGATGATGGAATTGTTTATAAAACCACTATTGTCTATTCACTTCCCAGATTGAAAAAGTGCCTGCAACTTCCTACTCTTCTGTTAAAAAACAAAAAAAAAAGAGAAAAATAGAGAATTCATGAGAAAGGTGACTGCATAATCTTATCCCTACTCAAAAGAGATTTAAAATATTGCTCATCCGCAAAACTAAAGCATACGCCAATGTTTGGTCAGAATACAAGTTTGCTTAAGCTGCAAAGGTCCAAAGTAGAAGGAAGAGAAAATGAGCTCTAGGGTAAAAACCCGAAAATGAACAGTCTAGAGCGATCCAGAAAGAAAGTGAAGAGAAAAAGACAATGCATCTAAGCAAGTTCAAATCAAGCACTGCAGAAATAACATTTCGATCATAATTGCAAGCTCTAGCCTACATGGTACGTCTTCAAGGACCATCTTAATCAAACTTGAATATCTGACTTGAAGGAGTTTGTCTTCAGATTACTTCATGCCTTATGGAGTTATCCTTTATTCAAAGATTTGAAACTTCTAATGCTTGATCGAGATCAGAAAAGAGGGCAAAATAGAATGGAGAAGTTCGTGAGTCAAAGAAAGCCACCCAAATTGGTCAGAAACTAGGCATGCAGGAAATGTCCTTCTCGAAAGCATAATAGCTTGGAAGACAGTTCACATCTTCAAGCATCAACACAACATTCAAGGTCTTCTAGACACATGCTATGCTTGGGATGACCCTCGGCAAGTGGGTTCAAAGACGCCCCCGCACAAAATATGTGGGGCCCCTATTTTTCAAAAAATCATATTTTTGAAAAAATAAATACTATTTACTCATTCATATAAGCATCTTGCAAAACAAAAGATTTCTTGCATTACTTTCTATAGAGATTTAAAGTACAGGAACCTAAGGCAGGTGTCTGCTCAGAGCAAAAGCTTGAAGCCTTCGGAGGTATCCAAAGTATATAAGCCTAAGAATAAACGGGGCATCAGAGCTCCAATCAATAATGAATTCAATCTCCATCGAGAAAAAGAAAATAGATGATGCCAAATGTCATTCGGCTCAAAAGCTTAAAATTTCAGGACAATAAAATCCGGGGGGCAACATAATGCATTTTTGAAGACAATGAAAGCCCATCAAGAAAAGGCATAAACATACTTCAAGCTTCGAGAGTAGTCTCAGAAGAAATGTTAGGGCATTCACCCGAATAATTAATCCAAAAGATGATCAAACCCGAGAAAGGTTGGGGCATCCTCACATACAAGGCACTGAACACTACATAATTAGAAGTAAGGATCCGACCAGCAGAGAGTCAGGGGTATCCCTTTGAGGGTCAAGGAAAATAATATCACATTTATCATGTCACATTCGTCATGTGCATCATGCATTTAGACTAAAAACGTACATTTAGGCATGAAAACGCATTCATGCATTTTTTGGCTTGAACATACAAATAAGTCCATAAAAGAGACAAAAAAACATCAACTATGGGGCAATAATTGATAACCAACTTTTAGCCCCGAACGAGGCCAAATACGCAAAAAGCTCAAACATCCAAACGACAAAAGATAAAACTTTTTGAATGGATTACTAACTAAAGTCTCATTTTGTTTTCAGGTCATGACTCCCCGCCATCAAACTTTTTCCTGATTTCACCTCCGTCAGCAGTGATAGGTTAGTTTAATCCAGATTCTGCATCTCTGACGTTGGTGTTGCAAGCCAATTTCCCTTGAGAATAAGATAAGAGATGACATTAGGGTCATTCAGCAAAAGTTTGAATTCAAAAAATGAGAATAATAAAAGTTGAGGGCAAACTTTTGTTGGGGCAAATTTTGAACAAGAATGAAATCGAAAGATTAAGCTGTGGCAGAAGAAGAGGACTTCTGCAAGTACTCGATCATTTCTTAAAGGGGCAAAAATTTACAGGGCTGACATTCTCAAACACGAAGGAACAGATCATTACCGTCAACAAATTCCAGTATCCTTGACATGAAAAAATGGGGCAAATATTATCTGACGCCTTCAACTAAGAAGAAATAGACAAACATCAACAAGATCTATCATCATTGACACGAAGGAGTGAATCAATCAAATAGAATATTCAGATCAAACTTTTTAGCTTTACAATCTAAAAAAAATAACAAATAGTTAATTTGTGGCTCACTTTGACCAACCACTCTTTTAAACTTTTGCAGGTCCTATCTCACCCGTAACATGGTGCAACAGATCCATTAATCTCTTACATATTATGTCTCTACAACAAATGGTGGAACAGATCAAACACAATAACAATTTCATCTCCCTGAGTTTGTAGCAGGAATAAGCACATCAGCAGTTTTATCTTCGTGAGTTTGTAGCGGAAAGAGTGCGACAATAATTTTATCTCCCTAAGTTTGTAGTGGAATAGACACCTCAACCGTCTCATCTCGCTGAAATGGCAGCGGAATGGGTACACCAACAAGTTCATCTTCCTGAAGTCGTAATAGAATAGACACCTCTCAACCGTCTTATCTCCCTAAAGTGGCAGCGGAATGAGTACACCGACAAGTTCACCTGCTTGAAGTTGGTAGCAGATCCCATATTGTTTAGATCTCGCTTCGCCGTTGTTGGTGCAGCAGGTCAGATTTTTGTCCATGTCTGATTTCTCCAATGATGGCGTGACTAAACCAGATGTTTTTCTCGAATTTTTTCTCTGAACATATGGTTATTCAAAAAACAACAAAAAAAACAAAAACAAAAAAGAAGATTATAAAAAAGCAAAAAAATTATGAAAAAAATCCAAACCAAAAATGAAAAATAAAAAAAATCCAAAAATGAAGAAAAATCGAAAAAAAGAAAAGAAAACCAAATCAAACTTCAGATCCTGCCTCATCGTCAGTGTTGTAGATGGATCAATTTTTCAAACTTTAGACCTTGTCTCCTCGGCAGTATGGTAGCTTGGTCAAATCAAACTTCAGATCCTGCCTCATCGTCAGCATTGTAGCTAGATTAATTTTGCAAACTTCAGACCTTGTCTCCTCGACGGTATGGTAGCTTGGTCAAATCAAACTTCAAATCCTGCCACCTCGTCAGCGTTGTAGTTGAATCAAGTTTGCAAACTTCAGACCTTGTCTCCTCGGCAGTATGATAGCTTGGTCAAATCAAACTTCAGATCTTGCGTCCTCGTAGGTGTTGTAGTTGGATCAACTTTGCAGACTTTCAAACCTTGTCTCCTTGGTAGTATGGTAGCTTGGTCAAATCAAACTTCAAATCCTACCTCTTCATCGGTGTTGCAGCTGGATCAACTTTGTAAATTTCAGACCTTGTCTCATCGGCGGTATGATAGTTTGGTCAAATCAAACTTCCTTCTCTAGATCTTGCCTCTTCGTTAGAGTTGTAGCAGATCAAAATTTGTTCTCCAGATCTTGCTTCTTCGTCAGAGTTGTAGCGGATCAAACTTTTCTCTTCAGGTCTTGTCTCTTCGTCGGTGTTGTAGCTGGAGCAAATTTACTGACTTTCGATCCCGCCTCTTCGTCAGTGTTGTAGTTGGATCAACCTTACTAGCTTTAGACCTTGCCTCTTCGTCAAGCGTTGCAGCTTGGTCGAACTATCTCTTCTCCAGGTCACACCTCTTCGTCAGAGTTGTAGCAGATCAAACTTCTTCTCAAGATCATGCTACGTCGTCAATGTTGTAGATGGATCAAAGCCATTTTAACAAGTCCAACAGAAATGCTGGCACAACGTGCTTAAACACGATGAAGTTTAAGATAATGGACAATTCAAATCTCCATCAAAAATCCATTTTCATGAATAGTCGAAGGAAAATAAATCCTTCAAAAAAATCCAATTTCATGATTGGTATAAACTGATTGCACCCAGGGGAATGGTACAACTAGCCTAGAGAAAATAGCTACCAGTAAAGGCAACTCAAATCCGTTGATACCTGTACATTTGGGAAAAATACAATGGAGATCTATGAAGCTCTGGATCAAAGCTTGCAGACTTCCGGTCCTACCTCATCGGCGATATTGTAGCTGGGTCAACCCTTCATCGTTTGATCATGTGTCTTTATTAGAGTTACAGCCAGATCAAGTTTTTCAGACCTTACCTCTTCGTCTGTGTTGTAGTTAGGTCAAATTTTTTCAGGCATTGCATCGTCGTCAGAGTCGAAGCAAGCCGAGCGCAACGGTCTCTTCCAACTGATCATATCTGATTTTTGTCTTCCCCAACGAATCCTCTATTTTGAAGATTTTACTTACAAGAGTGGCCAAGAAGATCAAGTGAAGCAGAAGAAGAAGCGGTGGCTAGAGAAACAAATCCTGACCTAACAAAAAAATGGCCATCTTTTTGTCTTTGCTCTATTGCCGTTGCACAACAATGAGCAAAGAGGGGCAACTGTAAATGCTCATTTTTGACTGGGCCACAAATCAAACCCAAATAAAAAACCTACAGACCCATTTTACATACCCAACCCAATAACCAAACCCTAATATCTCTAATCTAACCCATTAACCCGGCAACCCAAAACAAAAATACCCAACTTACCCCTAAACCCTAAGATAGCAAAAAATCCTAATTACACTTTTTATTCTCAACTGCCACCCTCTTAGACTTTCTAGCTCACTGCGCGTGGTAGCCATGCGTGTTTTTTCCTCTGCTACGTAGCGGCCACGCGTCACCACCAGCCGCGCCCTTATCTCCACCGCTCCACCGCTCGACACCACATTAGATCTGCAAAAGCAACGTGTTATCATCAGAAACAATACCAGATCCACATCAGCATTTTATGTTTTTTATGTATATTTCACAGGTTATATAAAACCCGTTCAATCTACGATGTATGAAGGATTTTGGGGATTTAATAAGAAAAAAGAGAGAGTTTCGATTAATAAAAAAAGTTTTTTCGAACAAAAATATAGAGAGTTCGAATATAAACAAAAAGAGGCTTTCGGATAAAAAAACAAATAAAAGAGAAGAAGAAATCGAAATAAATTCAAAAAAGGGTAAAAACTCTTCGAACTTTTTTTAGATCTACTCTATTTAAGTAAGGTTTAGGAAAAACAAACCTTAGATTCGAAACCAGGACGAGAAACTAAGCCGAACCATCCACTTGCATGTACGTCGACCACCACGGACGGTGGTCGCCGGCGTGACAGACGGCGACCGTTTAGCACCTGAAAAGCTCTGGCTGAAGGCATGCAGAGAAAAAGAGAGCATCTCTGATTTTTTTTGAAATCAAATGCAACAAATGAATTTTTTTGGTTAAAAACACATATATAAACCCTCCAAAATGATGTCGTTTTGGGCGTCAGTCAACAGGCACAAAACTTCGTCATTTAGCCAGGTGACCCGCGTATCAGACCCGACCCGGCCGAGGATCCGCGTCATTTTAAAAAGGGTATAATTGTGCCTGCTGTCCCTCTGCATGGTATAATTTCTCATTCGGTCCTTTCAAGTTTCAATTGGGTTTCAATTTAGCCACCAGATTCGATTTTCATCCATTTTCAATGGGAAAATTACAACATCCGTCCCTCCACCTCTGTATCCTTGCATTTTTGTATTTTAGTTTTCATTTTATTTCATTTCTGTCCTTTAATTTGTGTTCTTTTCATTCTAGTCACTTTCTTTTGGTTTATCATCATTATAATAACACGCTTAATATTAGTAGTAATTATTATTATTGTTATTATTATTATTATTATTAGTATATATTATTATTAGTATGTATATATTATATGCATATTATTATAATTATTATTATATATTATTATTATTATGTAAATTATACTTATATATTATTATTATTGTTGAATTATTATTACCTATTATTATATATAATTATTATTTTTATTATTATAGTATTTACATGGTATTACTATTATTATATGCACATATATTATTAGGTATAGTAATATGTATTATCTATTATTATTACAGTAAATTATTATATTATATACTATATTACTATTATTATTATATTAAACTATTATCGTTATAATTATATGTTATTATTATTATTATCTTAATTTCGCTATACATATATATATATATATATTATACTATTATTTATATCATTACCATTTTTATTATTTACATAATCTAACCTACATACGTTATGTACGTTGTTTTAATTTAATTTTAAAATTAAAACCTTTTATTAGGGATTCTCGTAAAAACGTATCTCGAACGTAAGAGGCGACTCTTTCCTGTTAATCTCTATTGGAAAATACCTTTTTTATTCTAAATTATAATTTTTCAAAATAAATTTTTTTATTCGGGAATCTAACAGGAAATTATGCCCCGGGTGTAGGGGTGTAAATTTCTTTCATACAAAAATATATTTTTAAATATTTTAATGGGATCACAAAATTTTATAGTTTTCGCAGACCAAAATTTTATATTTTAATAAAATGAAAAAAATAAGTTTTATTAAAATAACTCAGTTTCTAAGTAATCCAATCTCACCAAAATGAAAAAATTGGTGGCGACTCCATTCGGAACTAAATATTTTCGTAAAAACGCGTCAAGCTCGCCAGCCGCAGGGCGGGCCGTTGTTACAGACATCATAAAAGGTTATGGGTTGCGGCTTCTGAAATGTCTCCCTAGGTGGGTTATAAATTGAGGGCAAAATAGAATCTCATTTCCACTGATTTGCTGCTGATTTTGAAATAATAATTTCTTTCTCGCATTTTTGTCATTCTACTTATTTGACTATAATGGTGAGAAGCGCAAAGGCTTTGGTGAGAAAGGTAGAGTCGAACAAAGATGTTGGTATGGTTGGGGCCGATGTCGAGTGCAGTGCAATTGAGCACGAGGCGAAGAGGCTGTTGGAGTGTCGTGGGATACAATAGTTGAACTTTAAGTTCAAATTTGAGGTTCTAACCACAACAAGAGGGTGGATGGGCTATGGAATGGTGTTTCATGCCACTGTTTTATTTGAGGCGGGGTTCTATTTGCCCCTACATAGGTTTGTTTGTGATCTGCTGACCGACTATGGCGTGGCTTCGGGACAACTGACGGGGTATCCTGGTGGCTCATCATTGGCTATCTTCTTAGATGCGTGAGGATATAGGGAAGCCATATGTGAATGTTTTTAGGAGGCTATTTACCCTTAGCCCGGTTCTACAGAGCTATCTAGGGTTGTTGAGTTTTATATGTGCTATCAAAGGCTAAAGAAAAATAGTTTGCTATTTTGAGGAAAGGGAAATGGATTAATGTAGGAAGAGATATCACCCTTCAGCGTGTTTTCAAAATATACCTCTAGGGGCATAGTCCTAATGGTTATAGGACTTTACGGTTGAGGGAGGGTTACGTTCCTCCTCTGAGTATCTTGACAAGCAAAACTGTATAACCCTACAACGAGAAAGAAAAACTGTTTCGAGTGATTATTGGTGCTAAGCCGAAGGTAGGAGAATGGTTGATTAGCTATAAGTATTGTCTGCACAGGAAGTGGTCGCCAGTCCCAGCGCTCTGTAGGGTAAACAAGGGCGAAAACTTACTCTAAAAATAGGCACGAATGAGGGTTTAAGACGGTTAATTGGTATGGACATGACAGATTCGGGCTTTAAAGTCTTGGGAGCTCCGGTCAAGCTAGGGTTAGTTAGCTCAATCTCGGTTATACCTTATGGGAAAGAGGATAACACTTGTGCGGATGAGCTCGAATCTTGGTGCGAGTTATCACTGAAGAAGGATATTAGGGATGATAGGAGGTTTGGAAGAGGCATCTCTTTTAGCATAGTGGTTTCAGGGGGTTTTAGGTCTGACGTGGTGTCAAAGGTCAGTGCGAATACGAGACAAAAAAGAAGCTTTAAAAGAGAGGAAAGACAGCTGGAGAGGGAGGTCAGTACAAAAGAAGCTATGAGAGTCGATACGGAGGAATGATTGGTGAAGTTTAAGAACTTTGCAGACCAGTGTGAACGTGGCTTAGTGTGTGTAGTCCAGGTGGCTGCTGGGCCATTAAACTTAAGCAATCTGGATCTCCGCTGTTGCTAGGATGTTGTAGAAGCTGGGGTGAATTTTGATGTTTATAACCCCTCGGGCGAGTCTTGAGAGGATGCCCGTGCCAAGTTATTCTTTATGTGCGTATGAAGAAGATTGAGGATCCTTCGGTCCTGATAGGCGAGGCTCCAGATTCTAAGTTGGTGGGCATCCTAGGCGATGAATGAAGATTTTAGGCTTTTGGAATCAGTAGCCCATCAAGAGGTGGGACTCCCGTATTGTAATTTGTAGCTATTTGCTATGTTAATAAATTCGTTATTTGGTTGTATGCATTTGGTAATTTGACTTTTAGGCGTATTTTGACTTGTTCGGTCTTCATTCTCCTGTGTTTACCTTCCCCTTCAAGGGAGAAAGAAAAGTATTATAATAGATTTAGAGCGCCGAACCATGTTATTTCAGAATTAAGTATGATGTGAGTGGAGGTATCTCGACACCCTTGGGAGAACATGTATAATACGGGTGGAATATCTCAACATCCTTGGATATATGTATATATATATATATATGTTTCATGTTCTTGGAGAAACGACCGAGAACTAGGTTGAGGCATCTCGCGCTCTTGGAGAAATAATGATAAGAAGTGGAGTTATCTCGACACTCTTATAGAAATGAGCACTATATGAGTGGAGGCATTTCTATGCGTCCAGACTATCGGTCTTGAATGACGTGAATGTATCTCACTTTCGCGGTAACCATGTGCTTGTAGCGGTCACATGCCATAATTGACATAGAATATGGATATCTCATTGTTCTTGGAGAACATAATGATGTCAACATTAGGTGGACGGAGGCATCTCTATTCTTAAAAAATCTATAATGGCCCGTGGCGATTGAGAGAAGGAGTTAGAGGTATCCATGTATTCGTAGCAACTGCATGCCATAATTGGCATGAAGCATGGGCATCTCTATGTCTTGGAGGAATGTAATGCTCGTGTATTGGAATGACGGAGGTGTCTCATTTTTGGAGAAACAACCACATTTTTGGATAAAGTTTATCTTATATTCTTGGAGGATTAGTCGATTGTAAGAGGAGCTTGTCTCGACACCCTTGGAGAATTCAATCGTGATATAGAGTGGAGCTTATCTTACACTCTTGGAGAGTCAGTGGTATTATGGGAGGAGCTTGTCTCAACACCCTTGGAGGAACTAGTATATGTAAGATTGAGGCGTCTTGCACCTTTATAGAATTGAGCGCTATATAGTGGAGTTTTTCTTGACACTCTTGTAGCATCGAGCACTTTGGGTGGAGACGTTTCCTTTTGTGCTCTCGAAGAGTTTCTCTTAATAAGTGCGAAAGTATTCTCTTGGGGTTAGTCGTGTATTTGTAGAAACAATATATATGTATACATCTTCCTTAGAAGACAGTTGTTCATTCGTAGAGTCCACATGCTTCTGTCAGAATGGGATATAAGCTTCCCAGTCCTTGTAGAATCGCAATACTTTGAGCATCAATGGGACGAAGGCATCTCATTTTGGAGTTAACCATTTATTTGTAGAGTCCACATACTTCTGTTGGCATGGAATATAGGCTGCTCTGTTGAAACTATGTTAGAGTATTCCAGAACAGAAATGATCTGTGAGGATTACTTTATTCTTTTGTAGAATCATTCATAAGGTAGGGCAGAGTCATATTCGTGCCTTTTGTAGAAATAATAAAAGTTCGCAGATGATACACAGGTGGAGGAAAACCCAAAACATAAAATTTAGGCATGTGAAGAAATATGTAGTCATTTATTCGAGTAATAATTTAGAATTTCTCTTAGGATTGTACCAAGTTCCTAGGGTGTTCAAATAAAGTGGGTTTCCCAGTACCTAAAGGTTTGGAGTAGTGCGTGTTTATAGCGGAAATCCTTTGTTGGAGAGATATTTGTAGAAAATTCGTTGTTGTGCAAATTCTACTTTTATTCCATTAGTTGGGGGTCCTTCGTGCTTTCTTTAGTTCTGCACACAAAGGCAGCTAGGATGCCACGTTTTTGTTTCTACACCTAAGGGTGTTATAGGGATGGAGGGGGAAGTCTTCGGCCAATGATGCTTTTTGTATTCGTTGGATTCAGTATGGGGTCGGTCTATACTTCTTCTACTGATGCTTCTATGTTTTGACGCCAGGGACACATTTAATGAGGTCTGGGACTTGTACTATTTTTGATCCTCGCCTCATACACCTATAGCATGAGCTATTTGTGAGTGTGTGCGAGATGCCGCCGCTTGCTTTTACTAGAGACCGCGCCAGAGGCTTGGCTTTTTAGAGTTGGCCTAGAGGCATAGCTTCTTTAAGCTAGATTCTTCCTCCTGGTTTGGGTGGTCCCAAACTTTTATCGGATGAAATGCTCTCACCAGCGCTCAACTTATCACCGTCAACATGCCTGGGGAAGAGCTGTTATCATGTCAGTCCCACGGTGCCGACCTTGGATATTGCTGGTGAGAGATTGTTGATTCGTTCTCTTTGTTATTTTTTCTTTATCATCATTCGTGACGTCGTCAATAGAAGTTAACGGTGGTAAGAGTGTTATTGGGGAAATAGGGGATTGTCAGCGACATGAGATCCATTGTGGCTGATTCTCTTGGTCGAGAGTATCTCTACACTCACGACACCAATTATTGATGTCGATTTGGGCAACACCAGACAAGGAGGTAGAGACGGAGGTCGAAGGAAGGTTTAGGGACAAGAATTGGTGGTTCACCCGTCGTAGAACCGACAGAAAGCCACGATAGACGGTGGTTGAATGTAGAATCGGGCGGTTCACCCTTGGATGACTTTGGGCTGAGAGCCGTAAATAGTGTAGAAGGAGTGGTCGGAGTTATGCGGGAGAGAAGAGAGAGTGGTCGATGCCGAAGGATCATTCCTTTTGTCTTTGATCGTAGGGGTATTTATATCCCCTTATTACTATAGAAAGAGTGATATTTGACAAGACCGTGCTTGTAACACCCCGATTTTAGGCCTAGGAGTTTTCTAGGTTGATTAGATGGTCGATGGATCAGATTAGAGGATTCGAGTCAGTTTTGGGATTTAAATGGGAATAAATATTTTTGAGTGAGGAAAAATTATGGAAAAAATATTCTAAAATCATTAAATAATATGTTAAAGGGTTTGGAGAAATCAATTTTACAAAAAAAGATTTTTAAATTGGACATTTTGGGTCAGTGACCAAAATGTAAAATTTTAAAACTATTTTTAGTGACTATTTTGTAAAAGGGTTAAAACTTTGAATCTTTAAGGAGCTATTTGGCCAAAGTCTAATATCAGACTTTTCTATTTTAATTGGATATTTTAAACAGGTTTTAAAATGAATAAATAGGTTTAGAGAGTTAATTTTATAACTAGTCCTAAAAAAATTATGTAACTAACTTTTCACCAAAAGATTTTCTCTCAAATTCTCTCTAGCCAAATACTCTTTCTACTTCAATTTTTCAGGTAATCACTTGATTTCAATATTCTTTTATTTCCAAATGGATTCTTAATGATTTCATAACAAAACCAATTTTATTTAATCTTGTTTTCTCATGTAAAACCATCCAATTAAGGGGAAAGCCAAGGTTAGAGGTGAGATTTGTTCTTCTCCTCTAATATAAGATTCTTTACTGAAATTCCCAAGTTATTGATCCTTTACATATGTTTTCTAATGGGTTTTAATGATTTAATTGTGGAAAATTTGTTAAATCAAGGTTTAAATGATAAGATTTATGGATTTTCGTATAGACTCTGTTTTGCTGAGTTTTTGATTGATTCCAATCATGATTTTGATGTGTTATAATGTTAATAAGTTGATTTTAACAATGGAATCCCGAAACTAAGTAAATATCTAATTTTCTAGGTTGTTAGTTGTGAGTTTTTGAGGAGTTGTGGAGGTTTAAGGAATGCTGGAGATATAAGAATGATGTTAATGTGTTTTTAGATGTTGATTGATGTTAATTGATGGATTAAAACCTTAGGTTTTGGCTGGGTTAAGTTTGGAATATGTTTGATGTTGATTTCGATTGTTGTGGAGTGAAATTGGGTAGAGTTTTGTTGAAGATTTATGTGAATTGATGTTGTTGGGTTGTTGAATGCATTTTGATGCATTGAATCCTCTGTTTTTGTGTGAATAAAATAGGGGGAGTTGAACCTCAAGCTTGAACGAACGTTTCAGAAGCTTTAGAGGCGTGTATACCGTATCGGCAAGTGAGGCTTTGCGTGTCGGTGAGTGAGAACGTGTTTTACAGCTTTGAAAAGGTTTGAAAGTTGTTTTTAGAGTTTAGATCAAGCTTGAAACGCTGGTTTAAGCTCGAAAGTAAGTAAAGGATGATTTCTCTCTTGAACTCGGTTTGGCAATTAGTTTTGATGCACTTATTTTAAAGAATTATTTACTTATTGTCTATGCATATTTTGAGCATGGTTTAATGCTGGAAAATGGTTATATAATGATGATGATGCATTTGGAAGTTATGCATGATTTGATAATGTTGTTGAACATTGGTACTGCTTGGTTGAAAGCATTGGATAAATGGTTTTAATTGATACATATGGAAATAGTGAGTTAATGTTAATGAAATAAATTATATTGGCAAGTGATGGTATGAAAAGGTTATGGAAATGTTATCGGATATAGTTGGTCGGCCATAGGATTTAAAGTGCACTATAATAAGTCCATGTGGTTTGTATAGGTGATGTATTGAAAGTATTTACTCCAACCATGTGAACCCCAATATTGTTGAGGTAATACTTCAATGGTGTTTACTCCGGTTGCGACCGTAGAGGTGATGCAATGGAAGTATTTACTCCAAATTGAAGGATGAACCTTGGTAGTATAGAGGTATTGCATGTGTTGCATTTACTACATGCCATTGAGCTATAAGTTATTGAGATATCAGTTAGGAAATCCGTGTATCCAACGTGGTTTGGTGAAAGTAATGAGATTTGGGAAAGGATCACTTGTAAGCCAATATAATGAATTGATGTATCATGTTAATGAATTGTGTGTATAATGAGATTTATACATGTAAATACTCTTTAAGCTTTGCATATGGGATGTTATGCATGAGAAGGCTTAAATTGAGGGTTGCATATGGGACTATGCTGTTGAGTCCATGATACTTGTTGCATATGGTTTAATATGCGAAGTTTGGAAAAGGTTAAGTGCATATTTTGAAAGTAAGACACGATGGTTTCTTTGTAATAAGACATATGTGAAAGGTCTTGGAATAAACCGGTTTTAAAATGCATTGGATGATATTTTGCGTTTTGAGCGCTCCTCACTAAGCATTATATTCTTACGCTCTCTTTTATCATCAATGTAGATTAGCGGATTGAAGGGCAACAAGCAAGGAATGAAGGATATCCAAGGACTTGGTCGTAAATTATGGTTTGAAACAATACACAGTAGTAATAAGGGCCATGTGTCAATTGTTGTTTTAGGAGAGTTGTTTGCTAAACTCTATGTTTGTGCAAGTTTTATATGTTGGTTTGGATTTGTAAGATGTTTAAAGTGCTTGAGATGTGTTTGGATTTATGTTTTGGATGTTAAGTAGGAATCATGTCTCTAGATGATATGGATGATTGTGTTAGGCTTGCTAGGTTTGTGTAAAATATTGGTATGTTGATGTCAAGCATGCTTTTGATGTTTAGGAGATGTTTAAAGTTGATTGAAGTGAGCCAAAGAGTCATATGTTGGACCTAGAGGTTATTACATGCCTTCTCATACCGGTACGAGTACCCGAGAATTGGTATGTAGGGTCTAAAATGGCTCAGTTTTGAGGGCAAAATGCAAAAGGGGTACCGATACGGTTAGCCAAGTATCGGTACACCCTTTGAGTTTTGTACATTAGAATTTGTACATGAGTCTGAGTACCGGTATAATCCCTTTATTTTTAAAAAGCCGTACCGATATGCGGGGTACCGTATCGGTACACGAATTGGTCACTGGAATAATGGGTTTTAAGAAATCACAAGGGGGATCAATACGAGGTCAAGACCGTATTGGTACGGGTGGGTTAACACTCCGTATCGGTACGGTGGTTCATGTATCAGTACGTGTAGCTATTATGGTTGTTAGGCCGTACCGGTACAGGCTTGCTCGTATCGGTACGCCATGTTGCTTTTGTGCATGTTAGCCTGCTGAAGTTTGGAAATTGTGCAATTTGGTCCCTAAATGTTATATATGCAATTACTTGTGCTTGGATGATTGTTTTAAGCTGAACTTTAACATGTGAGCAAGAAATTAGACTAATGAAGGTTTGATAATCCTAATTTCAAATTAGACCTCTGTAATTTGTGGAAATTACGTTTTGGCCCCCAATGTGCGCGTTTGAGCAATTAAACCCTGTTTTGCAATCTGATTTCAATGTAACATTTCGCTGTTGTGTGTTCATCTTAGGAATTATATTGAAGTATTTAGACAAGATAAAAGAAAAAATAGACCGATTTAGGTTATTAGTTTGGGTTTCTTTTAGCTCGGTTTCGACTAGGCCGGGTTAAGGGGGTTATAGTGCCAGGCCTAGTGATGGCTATTGATAGACTGGCAGATGGTAGCTCAGCTATCAGGCTGCCAGCTCAATCGAACTTGATGGTTATCTTGTCTCAGCGCAATGGTCTTCGAAGCTGATGGGTCTGGAGGTGTAGAAGTGTCCGAGGAAGGGGCTCTAAGCTCCGTGATGCATGAGCGTAGTGTGGAGACGGAGGTGGTAGTGCTTTTCTCAGAGGCATTTGGGCAGAGGTACAACAAAACTATTTAATACAAACTATTTAATACAAACCATATATTCGAGTTGGCTTGAAAACCTCAAACTATTTAATATAAGGCGTAAAGTCAAAAAATACCCTAACGTTTGACTGAATAGTCACTTTGGCCCATATTCTTTTTTTGGAGCAATTAAACCATTAACATTTCATTTTGGGTCAAAATGGCCCCTCTACGGATGAAAATTGTTAGAAAAATGACAGTAAATAGTTTGAAATGACTTGACAGAATGATAAGTAAGCAGAAACAATTATTTTATATAATTTTATAAAATTGTTTTTTGACTGATGTAACGTTTTTTCAACTCAACACATTTGTCTATATGACACTGTCATGTCAACATGCACTTCCATATAGGTTTGTCCCGTCATTTCAAGCCATCTACCGTTAGTTGGCTGACAATTTTCATCCGCAGAGGGGCCATTTTGACCCAAAGTGAAACGTTGAGGGTAAAATTGCTCCAAAAAAAGAATAGGGGCCAAATTGACTATTCAGTCAAACGTTGGGGGCATTTTTTTGGCTTTATGTCTTAATTTTTAAAACTATTTTTTCTTCGAATGAAACCGGATCAAATAATTTTGAATATAATACTACTATGAGTTCATTTGCCACATCCCCTCCTTCCAAATAAAATTAAATCTTGAAATGCAACTTATAAGCAAATGCATGTGACAAGGTAAAAAATAATAATTCAAGGTTCCTTGAAATTGAATGAAGTATACAATTTCTTAACTAATATCATTAATGTTTCCTTTTCAGGGTATGGAAAATTAAAGAGCATTCAATTTTGCAACATCCTTTTCAGGTGATTTAATTATTTCTTTTGTTCAAAAAAATTATTTATTTTGTACATCTGTGATCACAATTCATCAACATCTAAATAAATATGATAAAATCCTAACCTGACCTTCAAATGAAGCAATCAAGAGAATGAGAAAGTTAGCTCTTCGAGCGCATTTCCAGGTAACAGACAGTGGTAAAAGCAGAGATAATTTAAAGAGGTAAGAAGTCTTGTGCATTACTAAAACGATGTCCTCAATTTTAAGAAATTTAAATATTTGTTGACTTGTGTGCATGGTTGGTTGTTTTTTTAATAAAAAATAAGTATAACAAGACTCAAAATTTATGAAGTACAATAATATTTTGTTTTTTCATGCGTTTATCACTAGTCCATAGCTAAACTTTTGTTATTTTTCTTGTAAGCATTAGCATAACTCATTTTGAGGTCTTTCTTTTTATGAGGGTCCTATACTGTCGTCTCTATTGTACATGTCCAAAATCACCCTAGGTAAAAGTAATTCAATTCCAATGATAGTTTTGGAAAGAAATTTTGATTAAGAAACAATAGAAATGAATATGATTAAAAGGTTTTGAAGGCACCCTATTGTTGAATGATGTTCATGAATCCAGCACACAAGATGAAACGGGGTCTTATTTCAGAAGTCTTCTTTATCTTCTGCAGTTGTCTAATGCACAAGTAAAACACATGAACAACAAATCATAAGCGATAGAAAAAGAAAGGTTTACGGCAATGAAATGCAGTTCATCAAGTCAACATCATCAAACAGTGGACAGTACAGTAAGGTCTTCTCTAATGAGTAGTGGACAATCAGTGACGGCCCAGCACCTCTCTAAATTTTTAAGTTATTTTATATTTTATATATTTTTTAATATTTTTTATTAATAATTTAATTTTATACTCTTAAAATTTTAGAATTTGTATTTTTATATTTTTAATATAGCTCCATTACATGAAATTTTGTATCCGTACTTAGAACCAAATATTGTTGCAGTATTAGCCTGATCACTATTTGTCTCTTGAATTACCTTGGGATGGTGGATCAGCTTTGTTCACCCTTTGCCGCACGAATTTAATGATGAGTCGTTTCCTGCTTTGGTACCGAGCATGAAAAAAATCAGGAATATTAAGAAAAATCTAGTCCTAAACTGAAATTAATGATGAGTTGTTTGGAACAAGATAAGAGCATTTGCTTGCGGATTCGGGTGAATACTCGATCGAGTCGAATAAAAAAATTTCAAGTTAATCGAGTTGAACAGTCATATTTTATAACTTAAACTTTATTTAAAATTTTGATGAGCCGAGTTTATGAAATTCGAATCAAGTTAGAGTTTATGTTTAAATTTAATGTAAACATTTATAATGTTATGGTACTAATTAGTTCAAATTTAAATAGTTTTCTATAACCATATACAATACACACACACATATATATATATATATATTCTTCATTTTTTAACATGTGATATATATATGTCAAACATAATTGAGAGACTCGACTTGAACTTAAAAACCGATCCACTAGTTACTAAAAATTTTGAGTTATTCGAATTTCCATTTAAAAACTCAAACTTTATTTTAAATTTTTTCGATTTAAGTTGAGTTTATGAAATTTCAAGACGAGTAAAGTATTTTTAGCAACGAGTTAACTCGAGTTAAATAATTCGAGTTTTTCAAGCAGAGTCGAATTTTGCCCATCCCTACTTGCAGATACCGGGGAGCCAGTTATAGGAGAGAGGAGCCAGTTTTAAACTGTGCAAGTAAATCTTAACACACCATATATATGGGACAAAATCCACTTACACAATATAAAACAATTTTACACAATTTTTAAAAGGTGTAATTCTCTTAAATTTTACATTGTGCCAACATCCTAACCCTATATATAGAATATCTTGTTATTATTCAGAACATATCGATATATATACATATCACGTTACAATTCAAAATTAGATTACAATTTTCATTTTCATTTTTATATTTACTTGTTAAAAACATATTTTAAATATTATACATGTAACAACGGTCCTGCTCACGGTGGTGCTTGATGCGTTTTTACAAAAAAATGATTTTGAATGGAGTCGCCATAAAATCTTTTTAATTTAGGTGAGATTTGATCACCTGAAAACCCGGTTATTTTAATAAAATCTGTTTTTCATTTTTATTAAAAACGACTTTTAGTATGCGAAAACTAAAAAAATAGGTTCGGGAGTCAGTTACGTGTGGGGAAGGATGAGCACCCCACAAATCCCAAAATTGGTACCTGATCGATTATTTGGTGTCTTAATGATGGAAATTAAGAATTCGAATTTAATTTAAAATTTGTGATCCCTTATCATATTTAAAAGAATATTTCTTGTATGAAGAGGAATTTACACCCCTACACCCAGGGCATAATTTCCGTTAGATTCCTGAATAAAGGGAACCTGTTTTGAGAATTATTATTTAGAATTAAAAACGGAAAGCGACACCCCTTACGTTCGAGGTACGTTTTTCATGAGAATCCCTAATAAAAAAGAGGATATTTTTTATTTAAAATTCGATTAAAACAAATGAATATAGAATATATACGAATATACATATATTAAACTATAAATAAGTAAGTAATATTAATAATGGCAATAAAAATAGTATTAATAATAAGTAATAATAACTAGTAGCAATAATAATAATATCAAAAACTAAAAATAGTGACTGAAATGAAATAAAAAAAACTGAAATGCAGAATTGTAAGGATACAAAGGCAGAAGGACTGGAAGTGCAATTTCCCTATTTCATTTAAAAACGAGCGGATCCACTATCCAGGTCGGGTTGCCGCGCGGGTTACAGGATTAAACTACACCGTTTTGAGGAGCATATAAATACAAAAAAAATTGCTTAAAAATTCACTTGGCATCTGATATCTAAAAAAACACCAAATGCTCTCTCAAACTCTCGCTTCCTATCTCTGCCATGCTTAGACAGTCGACTGTTCATCCGCCGTGTGCCGCCATTCGTCAACGACGGAGAACCACCATGAACGGTGGCTGGAGTTCATGCAAAAGGCCGGTCTGATTCAGTTTTGGTTTCTAGAACTGAATCTAAGGTCGGTTTTTCTTAAATCCCCTCCTAATTTCTTAGATATGAGAAAACAGAAAGGTTTTTATATATTTTTACCTTGTTTGATCTGTTTTTCCTTGGGTATTTTTTGGTTCGATTTTTAGTCTCCCTTTAGATCTCTCTTTTTTTCATTTAAAACCCCCTTCTTGGATCAGTAGATGTCTGGATTTATAGAGGAAATTGGAGTTCTCGTTCGGCCACGTAGAAAGATGACGAGGATAATGGTAGGCGGGCGGTGGTGGTAGGGATAAGGGCGACAGAAAGTGGATATAATTGATTTGATTTTGGTTTGAATGTTTAGAGTTTAATTTAGGGATATTTTGGGGTTCGATGGCAGCATTTACTGATGGCGATGGTGATCGGCTTCAGGCGAGGTCGACGACGGCGACAATAGCTAGGCTTGGCGGCGGCTTAAGGTTTCTAGGGTTTGGGTTAGATTAATATTAAATTGAAATGGGTTAGATGGGTATTGGGCTTTTGGGTTATTTTGGGTCTGGGTTATTTGTTTATTGGGCATGTAATATTGGGTTGAGGAAATAATAATAAAATACCTGATTTTGATTTTTTTGGTTTTTGATTTTTTTAATTGGGTTTTAGGTTTAATTTGGTTATTGGGCTAAAAATGGATTTGGGTCTGGGCCTGGACAAAAAATGGGCACCTACAGCTGCCCCTCTTTGCTCATTGTTGTGCAACGGCAATGGAGCAAAGAAAAAAGAAGACCATTTTTTCGGTCAGGTCAAGGCTCATTTCCCTGTCCACGGCTTCTTCTTGAGCTTCACTTGATCTTCTCGACCGCTCTTGTAGGCAAAATCTTTAAAATAGGGTGATCCGTTGGGGAGATAAAATCTTTAAATTATGGCGATCCGTTGGGAGAGCAAAATGAGTTTGACTTGCTACGACTCTGACGACGACGCAATACCTGGGAAAAATTTGACCTAGCTACAAAACTGACAAAGAGAAAAGGTCTGCAAAACTTAATTCAGCTATAACACTGACGAAGAGACAGGATCGAAGGATGAAGGTTTGGCCCAGCTATAACACCGACGAAGAGGCATGACTGGAAGTCAGCAAATTTTGATTCAGAGCTTGGCTCATAGATTTTTTTTTGCATTTTCCCAAATGCACAGGGATTAAAGGATTTGAGTTGCCTTTACCGATAGCCGTTTGCTCCGGGTTAGCTGTACCATTCCCCTCGCTACAATCAGTTTATACCAATCATGACATTAGATTTTTACGAAGGATTTATTTTCTTTCGACCATTCGTGAAAATGGGTTTTTGATAGATATTTGAATTATCCATTGTCTTAAACTTTACCGTATTTAAGCACGTTGTGCCAATATTTCTGTTGGACTTGTTAAAATAGCTTTTATCCAGCTGCAACACCGACGATGAGACAAGATCGAAGGGTGAAATTTCTGATCAAGCTACAACTGATGAAGAGGCATGATCTGGGAGTTCGATTCTGATCAAACTACAACTCTAATGAAGAGACATGATCTAAGAGTTTGATTCGCTACAACATTGACGAAAAGGCAGGATCCGAGAGTTCGATTCTAATCAAGGTACAACTCTGACGGAGAGTCATGATAAGAATTTTGGCATATTTGGTCCAGCTACAACACCCACGAAGAAACATGACCAAGATTGGAGCTTTGACTTTTTTCTTTTTCTTTTTTTTTGAAAAGGGGTGATGACAAGATGGTTCATCCACTTCGCTCAATCTTGGAGAAGTAGAATCCGTAGATTTGGGTGATCTGCTCCACCACTAACGGGGAGGCAGAATCTGAAAGAAGTTGATCTGCTACAACGCTGATGAAGAGGCATGATATGAAGAAAGTTTTTATCAGGCTACAACGCTGAAGAAGAGGCAGGATATGAAGAAAGTTTTGATCAGGCTACAACTCTAACGAAGAGGCGTGATTTGGAAACAAAATGAACATTCCGCTGTAATTTCAGGGAGATGAATTTGTTGTCATGCTATGTCTGTTCCACTGTTCCACCACTTGTCAGAGAGACATAACATGGAGAAGAGAGTTTGATTCACTACACCATGATTCACTACACCATGTTACGGGTGAGATAGGGCCTGCAAAAGTTAAAAGAGTGTCTGGTCAAAGTGAGCCACAAATTAACTGCTTTATTTTAAGAATGTAAAACTGAAAGGTTTGATCTAAATATTTTATTTGGTTGATTCATTCCTTTGTGTCAAGGATGTTGGATATTGTTAATGTTTGTCTGTTTTTTCTTGGTTGAAGGCACCAGACAATATTTGCCCCATTTCTTCAAGTCAAGGATACTGGAATTTATTGACGACTATTTGTTCCTTCCTGTTTGAGGGTATCAAACTTGTAAATTTTTGGTCATTTAAGAAAGGATTGAATACCTTTAAGAAAAGATAGTATTGATTTAAGAAGATATCTTTTGAGAAAAGATTTGACTAAGAAATTTTGTTTTCAGAAAAAAAACATCCTTGTGAAAGGATTGAATTAAGAAAATCATGTTTTGAGGGAAATATCCTTATGGAAGGATAGAATTAAGGCATTAAAATGTCCTTATGGAAGGACCAAATTAAGAAACTCATGTTTTTGAGGAAAATGTCCTTATGGAAGGAAGGAGTTAAGAAACTCCTGTTTTTGAGGAAAATGTCATTATAGAAGGACGAAATTAAGAAACTTCTATTTTTGAGAAAATGTCCTTATGGAAGGACGGAGTTAAGAAACTCCTTTTTTGAGGAAAATGTCCTTATGGAAGGATGAAATTAATAAATTCATGTTTTTGAGAAAAATGTCCTTATGGAAGGACTTGATTTTAGAAAATTGCTTTGAGTAACAAGTACAAAGTTAGTTTATGGTAATGTATTTATGCGAATGACATGTATGTGTATGTTTTTGTGATGATGCAGGGATGTATGAAATCCTTGCTGGAATCTTCAAGTTATCAATGCTAGATTCCATGACGTATGAATATGCTTGATGATGCAGCGATGCATATGCTTTCATGTATGCCCTCAGGATGAATGAAGATACATGTGATACTTGCGGAAGTCCTTTTCTTCTGGCCCAGCTTGATCTTCTAATCCATTCCTATTCCAAATCTGCCCCAACAAAAGTTTGCCCCCAAATTTCGTTGTTCTCATTCTGAATTCGAATTTTTGAGCGTAATGATCTTGACGTCATTTATTCTCTTCTTCTCGAAGGAGATTAAATTTATCATTGGTCAAATCTTCTCAAGTCTATTTTGATGCCTTGCTTAATCTTGGGCTCAGATATCATTTTTATTGTATACTTCGAAGGCTTCAAACTTTTGATCTGAGTAGGCACATGCCTTAAGTCCATGTACTTTAAATCTCTATAAAGAGTAATGGAAGAAATCTTTTGTTTCTCAACCATGCAAGATGCTTATATGAATGAGCAAAGAATATTATTTTTCTATGATATGATTTTTCAAAAATAGGGCCCCCTATATCCATTAAGTTAAATTTTAAGAAAATTTGTAGAAATGCATCATTAATTAAAAACAAACGCACACATGCCCTTACAAAAAATTCCCTCTTGCCTTCAGGCCTAGGCAAAAGGTTTGTTCCTGGCATTACTCAAAAAGAGATTTAAACGACAAAGACGTCATAAAAAGTTGTCTACAGATTAGATAGATCTAACACTATCTCGTTGTTAGTTCATCTCAGGGACTCCATTGTTGAATTTTAAAGTGCCATTTTCAATTAGATTTCGCACATTGTTTCTCAGAGCTCCACAATTCTCGGTAGTGTGGCTCGTGCTTCCTAGATGATAATCACACATAGCATTAACATCATAGCCTTCTAGGTAATAATGCTCTTTTGGTTTAGACTGAACCGGGGCTAACAAGTTTTTCTCAACAAGCATCGAAAGCAACTCTGTATATGTTACACGAAATTGGATGGACAACTTTCTTAAACGTCACAGGTTGATATGAGTACGGATAGTTTGATTGGTGCGAGGACCAAGGTCGATGGGATGGATAAGACCCCACCATATGAACCTCTGATCCACTTCCTCATCTGACGATTGCACTGCTAGAATCTATAATATCCCCTTGTTTGATGGCTTCTTCTACGAGTTCACATGATATCACAAGGTCTTCAAAGTTCTTGGTTGTATTTCCCAGCATATACTCCAGGAATGGATCTTCTAGGGTTCTAACAAAAGTAGGCGTTATTTCCCTTTCAAGTAGAGGTGGTTGTACTTGTGCTACAACATCCCTCCACCTTTGCACATACTGCCTAAAGCTCTCGTTAGGCCTCTTTTTCATGTTTTGCAATGTTAAACTGTCTGGGTCAATGTCTGTTATATGTTTGTACTACTCTATGAAGGCTTTAGCCAGATCCTTCCATGATTATATCTCATCATGGCTAAGCTGATTGTACCACCTGGCAGCAGACCCTTTTAAATTGTCTTGAAAACAGTGAATTAAAAGCTTGTCATTGTCAACATGTCTCGTCATCTTTTGGCAGCACATGGTGAGGTGAGCAGATGAAGAGCTTGTTCCATCGAACTTTTCAAACTCTGGCATTTTGAACTTTAGAGGTAACACCATATTAGGGACCAGACTAAATTTTCTTACATCAATCTCGCAGAATGTATACGACCTTTCTACAATTTTAAACTTTTCCTCAAGTCGCTGGCACCAATCTTCAAATTGCTTAGGTAGTTCGATCCTCACTTTAGCCACCTTATTAGGATCAGTGACAGTGTGTTCACTAGGGTTGTTAATTCCTTTATGCGATGAAGATAAGACCTGAGGACCTTGTTACTTTTTAACCGAAGACGACAGTTGCAGATGTGTCTTGTCAAAAGGATTTTTTGACTTTTGTAGAGCACTGAGGTCAATGGCCAATCCTTTTCCCCTTTCAGGATCTTTGCCTGCCAGCATCGCAGCTGTCTTGGCCAGTAGATCCTCTTGTGATTGTGAGATGTGGTCGCGAGTTGCTTGTTGCACCTTTTCCAGATTTTGCTCCAGTTATTCTTTATATATTCACACGCTTTTTCAACCTTTTCCAAATGGCCATCCATTTCTTTAGCCTTGCTTTGAGTGAAAAACTAATGCTGACTGGCTGGATCGGATGCCCCAAAATCACTGCGACTCTCAGAATTAGAAGTTCGACCAAGAAATGATTATGTAATATAATGTGATATAAATGTATGCAAGATGAGATATTAATGCAATGCAAAAACAAAATAATGCAAGTTAGTACGGATTCAATAATTAGTAATTTTTTTGCAAAAAATTAAAAAGGTATAGAACCTATAAGTAGACATGCTTTACTTGAATAAGAGAAATCCTACCCAATCATTCTTTCTACCCGCACATATTGGAAAAAAGGTGGGTCCTACCCAAATATGCTTTTCTACCCTCATACTTGTTTTACATAATTATTCATATAAAAATATTGCGAAATAATAAATAATGCTAAAATTAAAGAGCATAATTGAAAGAAATAAAAAAAAACCACCTCTCTCTATTATGCACTTATAGGGTGACTCTCTAAACGGGAAGAGGTTCGATATGGCTCTAGACAAGGTAGGCTGTTATGGTTCACTACATGTGGTTTAGGTTCTAAAGTAACGGTACCCGAACTATCGCTAGGACATCGATTCGGAAGGATACATTTCCCTAAGTCTGTGCAGAGATGAAGATCTCACGAAGACAAAGATACAAATGTATCCCAGAAGTGATCCACTATCCTGCACAAAGGCGATACCTCACGAAGGCGTAGCTTCTCACTCCCACTTAAGTGGGATGGAGCTCGGGTGCAGAGCTCGTGATATGAAAAATCAAAAAACAAATTTTAAGAATTTTGTGTAAAAAATTGATAAATAAAAACAGGATCAAAAAATAAATTAAATCGAATTTATAGTTTCTACTAAATTAAGACAAAAAGTAATCGATCAGTGTTCAGCTCTAAAAAAAGGTCCTACAATATCCCAATTTTTGGCTAGTGACAAAAATGTAAATTTTGAAAGTTCAGTGGCTAAAGTATAAACTTTGGAAAAATTAAGGGATCAAAGTGTAATTTTCAAAAGTTATGTATTTTAACCTCGTAAATGAATAGTTTACCCCCAAGAATGACATTTCTGTGTTACCTAGATTTTCGTACGGAGTTTGTATTAATGGTTATAAAGCGATAAATTTTGGAAAAATATTCGGATAATTGGACCGAGCTAAAATTTCAGAGATAGTTCCATGGACCTTAGAAGAGTCATAAAATATCATTTTATGGATATTTGGATGTTAAAAGAGATCGATAAAATTTAAATCGATCGAAATGACATGGAATGGCAATTTTGTGAGTAAGTTGATCAGTAAAGGGCATTTTGGTCATTTTGCCCAAAAGGGACATGGAGAGAATTTTGAGATTTCTTTTATGGATGAATAGTGGCTGATTATAATCCAATTAAGTCTATTGGAATGTTACAAAATGGCAAATTAGAAATATAAATCTAGTTGGAGGGTATTTTTGGAAAGTGGAATTTATTGAATTAAAAATTCATTTTAATGATACAAGTGTCTTAAATATATGAAATATGAAGGAATTATCAGCAAAAATACTCTCCAAAACGTTGGTGAAGAGAAAAAAGAAGAGAAAAATTTTACAAGCTCGATATAAGCCCCGAATCCCAGTTTTCAGGTAATCTTTCGAACTACAAAGTTGTTCTACTCTTCCAGCTCTATCTTTTGATGTAAATAATTCATAGAATACTTTCTTGGTTGATGAGATTTTATACGAGGAAGAAATTAGGGTTTATGAACAAATTGGGGGTTTTATGATTTTATGAATCCATGGTTCATTTTAAGTTAGAATCATGCTTGTATGATGTTAGAATATGTTATTGAGTTGGTATTAAAACCTACATATTTTGGTTTGTATAGAGAAATTAGGGTTTATGGATTCAAGTATAACTTAGGGTTTGTGATGTTGGATTAATGATCTAGTAAGCTTGATTTGTTGTTTGGAAGCAAAACCCTAAGTTAAATACATAGGGACCATTTTGGCAAGCTTCAAAATTAAGGGACCAGATTTGATTTTTATGAATTTGATGTGTATTTATATTAATGATGTTAGAGACATGAAAATGGAGTTAGAATGCTAAACTGATGATTAATCACATTAGTGATCATTTTGACAAATTGTCAAACTTGAATGGTCTATTTGGCAAAGAGGATATGCAGAAGGAGTAAATCTGATTTTTAGTTAAAATGATGGAATTAAGGTAGTAATGTTGATTGGAGGACTAATTTGCAAAGTTAAGAAGCTTGAATCCTTATATTTGAAATTTTGGTGACTATCTCGACATATCAAGAGAAATTAGAGAAGTAAAGGTTTAAGCATATTTTTATGGAGGATGTAAAGAGAACATATGAATACAAGATTTATTCTAGTCATTTGAAGTAAAGTAATGAGACTAAATTGACAAGTAAAGAAATAAGGAGCAGTTGGTGTAAATTAGAAGTTATTTATGGAAAGTTATGTTAGAATTTGAATTATGGCAGTAAGTTTAAAAATTCGCCATAAATTCTAAAAAATGGTTAAATGATGAATTTTATACCGTTGTAAAGATTTGTTAGTCTAGTTTCATTTCCAACAAACGGAAACTGATTTCGAGTTTGGTGTTAAAAGATATGGATTTTTATTCGAAAAAGGTCAGAAAAATTACACAGCAATTTCTGCCTGGATATCTCTGTGACGTGAATGTAAAGAATTTTTATAATTTTGGTAGATTTTGCTAATTTATGTGCTTATACCGTTAGAACCGTTATTGAATCTAGTTTCTACAGTATAAAGGAAATTAAGATCCAGTATGTATTCTACCCTGTATAAGTAAATCTTTGAAGGTAGCGCAATTTGTCAGCAAATGGAATTTGAAACATTTTGTATTTAAATGTTAGTTAGCAAGCTCGGAAGGATTATTGGAAATTCAAATTGGTCACTAAGGACCATAATGAGTTTTTGAATAGTACAAGGAAGAAAGGAAAAATATTTGGAAATTTTATATTCGAATGATTATATTAGACATCATGTTTAAGGTATTGATAGATTTGAATCTAACAAATATTTTGTTGTATTCATGTGATTAATAAGGAGCAGTTGGTGTAAATTAGAAGTTATTTATGGAAAGTTATGTTAGAATTTGAATTATGGCAGTAAGTTTAAAAAATCGCCATAAATTCTAAGAAATGGTTAAATGATGAATTTTATACCGTTGTAAAGATTTGTTAGTCTAGTTACATGGAATGACAATTTTGTGAGTAAGTTGATCAGTAAAGGGCATTTTGGTCATTTTGCCCAAAAGGGACATGGAGAGAATTTTGAGATTTCTTTTATGGATGAATAGTGACTGATTAGAATCCAATTAAGTCTATTGGAATGTTACAAAATGGCAAATTAGAAATATAAATCTAGTTGGAGGGTATTTTTAGAAAGTGGAATTTATTGAATTAAAAATTCATTTTAATGATACAAGTGTCTTAAATATATGAAATATGAAGGAATTATCAGAAAAAATATTCTCCAAAACGTTGGTGAAGAGAAAAAGAAGAGAAAAATTTTACAAGCTCGATATAAGCCCCGAATCCCGGTTTTCAGGTAATCTCTCGAACTACAAAGTTGTTCAACTCTTCGAGCTCTATCTTTTGATGTAAATGATTCATAGAATACTTTCTTGGTTGATGATATTTTATATGAGGAAGAAATTAGGGTTTATGAACAAATTGGGGGTTTTATGATTTTATGAATCCATGGTTCATTTTAAGTTAGAATCATGCTTTTATGATGTTAGAATATGTTATTGAGTTGGGATTAAAACCTACATATTTTGGTTTGTATAGAGAAGATTAGGGTTTATGGATTCAAGTATAACTTAGGGTTTGTGATGTTGGATTAATGATCTAGTAAGCTTGATTTGTTGTTTGGAAGCAAAACCCTAAGTTAAATACATAGGGACCATTTTGGCAAGCTTCAAAATTAAGGGACCAGATTTGATTTTTATGAATTTGATGTGTATTTATATTAATGATGTTAGAGACATGAAAATGGAGTTAGAATGCTAAACTGATGATTAATCACATTAGTGATCATTTTGACAAATTGTCAAACTTGAATGGTCTATTTGGCAAAGAGGATATGCAGAAGGAGTAAATCTGATTTTTAGTTAAAATGATGGAATTAAGGTAGTAATGTTGATTGGAGGACTAATTTGCAAAGTTAAGAAGCTTGAATCCTTATATTTGAAATTTTGGTGCCATCTCGACAAATCAAGAGAAATTAGAGAAGTAAAGGTTTAAGCCTATTTTTATGGAGGATGTAAATAGAACATATGAATACAAGATTTATTCTAGTCATTTGAAGTAAAGTAATGGGACTAAATTGACAAGTAATGAAATAAGGAGCAGTTGGTGTAAATTAGAAGTTATTTATGGAAAGTTATGTTAGAATTTGAATTATGGCAGTAAGTTTAAAAATTCGCCATAAATTCTAAAAAATGGTTAAATGATGAATTTTATACAGTTGTAAAGATTTGTTAGTTTAGTTTCATTTCCAACAAACAGAAACTGATTTCGAGTTTGGTGTTAAAAGATATGGATTTTTATTCGAAAAAGGTCAGAAAAATTACACAACAATTTCTGCGTGGATAGCTCTGTGACGTGAATGTAAAGAATTTTTATAATTTTGGTAGATTTTGCTAATTTATGTGCTTATACCGTTAGAACTGTTATTGAATCTAGTTTCTACAGTATAAAGGAAATTAAGATCCAGTATGTATTCTACCATGTATAAGTAAATCTTTGAAGGTAGCGCAATTTGTCAGCAAATGGAATTTGAAACATTTTGTATTTAAATGTTAGTTAGAAAGCTCGGAAGGATTATTGGAAATTCAAATTGGTCACTAAGGACCATAATGAGTTTTTGAATAGTACAAGGAAGAAAGGAAAAATATTTGGAAATTTTATATTTGAATGATTATATTAGATATCATGTTTAAGGTATTGATAGTTTTGAATCTAACAAATATTTTGTTGTATTCATGTGATTAATGAAGTCAAGACCGAATCAAAGAAGGTTCAAGGTACTATGAAAGAAACGATCGAACTAGGACTTAGTGAGGCATTGCGTTAAGTGGCCAAGGTGAGTGCATTATATACATGTATGGCATGTTACAAATAGGACAACCTGCGACAAGTCGACCTTGATATTAATTAAAATGTATGTTAATTAATAATTGTATGAATGTTATGAATTAATAATGTAACATTTATGATACATTGTCATAGTTTATAGATTTATCTAAGATAAATCAAAGTTTTAGATTTTGGGTATGAACTGCCCATAATCGAATTATGGATGATAGTATTGATGGATTTGATATTGAATGTGAAAATATTATATTGTTATGCCCGAGTACTAGTGTGAGAGTCTTTGGTATAATTGGATATCCATAGAGTCTTAGCAGCTGCGTTCAAGACACTTCGGTGTTGACTTCAGACACTACGGTGTTGTTTAGACACTTCGGTGTCAACTAGCACAAAAGGTGCGATGATGAGGAGCAAAGGGCATCCTCAAGTACGTACTCATCATCAGACGCTACGGCGTTGCAGAAACTACGGTGTTGTTATGATGACTCGTATACCATAGGTTCACATGAAATTGTACTTTGGGCTATAATTCATGAAATGCTTTTATGCAGGTGGATAGGCCAGTAAGTCTATCGTATTTACTACTGATAAAGTAAGAATGGTATTATGACTTTGGATATATACATACAATTAAGATTCATTGAAATAAGTTAGTTTATCATTTACTATGATAAATGATGAAATGATATAAACTGTACTGGGATCGCTTGCCATTTTGCAGGGAATTGTATTGCATTGTCATATGATATAATGTAATGTATGATCACATGATCTAACTAAATAGTTTACTAATTGCCTCACTAAGTTCGTACTTAGCATGTGTTTGATTTTGCACACGTAGGTGGTTCAAGATATTGGAGTAAGCAAGGCGTTACTTTAAGTTCAGAGAATTTCATCAAGCTACCATAGTAATGATAGAATGTTTAAAATTTGTACCTGGTCGATTATTTGGTATCTTAATGATAGAAATTAAGAATTCGAATTTAATTTAAAATTTGTGATCTCTTATCATATTTAAAAGAATGTTTCTTGTATGAAGCAAAATTTACACCCCTACACCCGGGGCATAATTTTCATTAGATTCCCGAATAAAGGAAACATGTTTTGATAATTATAATTTAGAATTAAAAATAGAAAGCGGCACCCTTACGTTCAAGGTACGTTTTTCACGAGAATCCCTAATAAAAAAGAGGATCATTTTTTATTTAAAATTTGATTAAAACAAATGAATATAGAATATATACAAATATTCATATATTAAACTATAAATAAGTAAGTAATATTAATAATGACAATAATACTAGCATTAATAATAAGTAATAATAACTAGTAACAATAGAAATAACATCAAAAACTAAAAATAATGACTGAAATGAAATAAAGAAAGAACTGAAATGTAGAATTATAAGGATACAAAGGCGAAAGGACTAGAAGTGCAATTTCCCCATTTCATTTAAAAATGCGCGGATCCTCTATCCAGGTCGGGTCGCCGTGCGGTTTACAGGATGAAACTACGTCGTTTTGAGGAGCATATAAATACAAAAAATTTGCTCAAAAATTCATTTGGCATCTGATATCTAAAAAAACACCAAATGCTCTCTCTTCCTATCTCTACCATGCCAGACGGTTAGCTGTTCATTCGTCGTGTGCCGTCGTTCGTCGGCGACAAAGAACCACTGCGTACGGTGGCCGGAGTTCATGCAAAGGCTGGTCTGGTTCGGTTTCAGTTTGAAAAGCCGGATCTAAGGTCAGTTTTTCTTAAATCCCCTCCTAATTTCTTAGATCTGAGAAAACCGAAAAGTTTTTATATTTTTTACCTTGTTCGATCTGTTTTTCCTTGGGTATTTTTTGGTTCAATTTTTAGTATCCCCTTATATCTCTCTGTTTTTTTCATTTAAAAACCCCATTCTTGGATTTGCAGATGGCCGGATTTATAGAGGAAAAGGGAGTTCTTGTTCGGCCAGGTAGCAAGGTGACGAGGATAATGGTAGGCGGACGGTAGTGGCAAGGATGAGGGCGACAAAAAGTGGGTTTAATTGATTTGATTTTGGAGGTTTGGTTTGAATGTTTATGGTTTAATTTGGGGATATTTTGGGGTTCGATGGCAGCATTTGCCATTGGCAATGATGATCGACTTCAAGCAAGGTCGACTGCAGCGGCAGTAGCTAGGCTTGGCGGCGGCGGCTTAAGGTTTCTAGGGTTAGGGTTAGATTAGGGTTAAATTGATATGGGTTAGATGGGTAGGGCTTTTGGGTTATTTGTTTATTGGGCATGTAATATTGGATTGAGGAAATAATAATAAAAGATCTAATTTTTGATTTTTTTTGGTTTTTGATCTTTTGAATTGGGTTTTAGGTTTAATTTGGTTATTGTGCTAAAAATGGATTTCGGTCTGGGCCTGGACAAAATTGGTCATCTATAATACATCTTTATAATTATGTCAGAGAATCTTTTTGAAAACCATAACTCTAGCATTGACTTAGGGGCCACATACTGGTATCACTGACCAGCTTGTAATAACCTAGATTTTAGAATTCGATGGTTGATTTAACCTGAAATGTGGGCTTCCTATTTGGCCATGAGTTTGGGCCTTTGGGTGGCTTGAGAGGCTGCTAGTGGGCTTCCTTTTTGGTTAATGGGATAGAGGTTTTCGTTTGGATTGTGAATGATGAGTTGAAAGAGAGGTAAAGGAGTAAAATTTTTCCTTTGAAAGAGGAAAAAGCTGATTTCCTCTTAATGGTGTTGCAAAAATAAAGGGAAGATGATATCACCTTGTCCCTTGTTCCTCAACCCCCTTTCATCTCCATCTTTCTTCCAAGAGCCAAAGACAAAGACCAAATCTTTGTCATTTTGAGTTGGAATTTCAGAATGCAAGTGAAGGATAGTGTTGTCAGCATCAAGCGATCTATCTATCAAGGTAAGGATCTGAGACTTTTGTGGAGTTTAGAAAATGAGAGTTTGGTGAAGGTTGTAGAGGAAGAACGAGAATGGGGGATTTGACTCCATTTTCTGTTGTCAAGTTCCCTTTTTTTATGTTTCTTAACCTTATATCAATGTTGTAACACGTTTTGCAATATCTCCTTGTAGTGAAAGAGGTTGAGAGCACTCAAAAGCTCAAGGCAAGGGGAGGACTTGAGGCTAGTGCAAAGAGGTTCATTTCTAGTGTTTGAAAGAAGGTTAGTACACTACTAGCTCCTTTGCCTTCATGGACATCCTAATTTTGATTGCTTTGTGTGCTTGAGTGGTATTTTGGTTGCTTAGAGCCTTGATCACGGTAAAACTGGGTTGGGTTGTTAAAAGCTCATAAAAAATGGTAGGAAACCACCTAAAACACCTTCCATAACTTGTAGGTTCATCTTGAGGTCTTGCCTTTGGGTTTTAGAGGCATATGGGGTGATTTACGAACTCTAGAAAATAAATTCTAGGTTTGAGTACCGATATGGGTTGAATACGTATCGATACCCTGTGTTCTAAGTGATGAACACATGAAATTTTTTGAAGGGCGTATCGGTACGAGATCAGACCGTATGGTACCCCATATTTCATTAGAATTATAGTAGTGAGAAAGTGTACCAGTACGCTTGGGGGTGTATTGGTACCTAAAGGGTATCATTACACGACCCTCGTGTAGCTGTAACGTCCTGGTTTTGGGCATAGGAGTTTTCTAGCTTGATTAGATGGTTCGATGGATAGGATTAGAGGTTTCGAGTTAGTTTCGAGATTTAAATGGGAATAAATGTTTTTGTGTGAGAAAAAATTATGGAAAAATATTAAAAATCATTAAATAATATGTTAAAGGGTTTGGTGAAATCAATTTTACAAAAAGAGATTTCGAAATTGGACATTTTGGGTCAGTGACCAAAATGTAAAGTTTTAAAACTATTTTTAGTGACTATTTTGTAAAAGTTTCAAAACTTAGAATCTTTAAGGAGCTATTTGGCCAAAGTCTAATATCAGAATTTTCTCTTTTAATTGGATATTTTAAAAAGGTTTTAAAATGAATATATAGGTTGGGAGAGTTGATTTTATAATTAGTCTTAAAAGAAAATTTTGCGTAACTAACTTTTCACCAAAAGATTTTCTCTCAAATTTTCTCCAGCCAAACATTCTTTTCTACTTCAATTTTCTCAAGTAATCACTTGATTTTAACATTCTTTTATTTCCAAAAGGATTCTTAATGATTTCCTAACAAAACCTATTTGATTTAATCTTGTTTTCTCATGTAGAACCATCCAATTAAAGAGAAAGACAAGGTTAGAGGTGAGCTTCATTCTTCTCCTCTAAAATAAGGTTCTTTACTGAAATTCCCAAGTTATTGATCCTTTACATATGTTTTCTAATGGGTTTTATTGATTTAATTATAGAAAATTTGTTAAATCAAGGTTTAAATGATGAGATTGATGGATTTTCGTATAGACACTGTTTTTGCCGAGTTCTTGATTAATTCTAATCCTGATTTTGATGTGTTATAATGTTAATAAGTTGATTTTAACAATGGAATCTCGAAACTAAGTGAATATCTAATTTTTAGGGTTGTTAGTTGTGAGTTTTTGAGGAGTTGTGGAGGTTTAATGAATGCTGGAGATATAAGGATGATGTTAACGTGTTTTTAGATGTTGATTGATGGATTAAAACGTTAGGTTTTGGTTGGGTTAAGTTTGGAAGATGTTTGATGTTGATTTCGGTTGTTGTAGAGTGAAATTGGGTAGAGTTTGTTGAGGATTTATGTGAATTGATGTTGCTGGGCTATTGAATGCATTTTGATGCATTGAACCTCTATTTTGTGTGTGGATAAAATAGGGGAAGTTGAACCTCAAGCATTAACGAATGTTTTTGTAACGCCCAGATTTTGGGCCAAGCAGTTTTGTGGCTTGTTAGACGGTCCAGTGGATTCGAGTCGAATTCGGGAGCAAATATTTTTCGGTAAGATAAAAATGTAGAAAAATGGTTAAAAATAATATTTTAATATATGGTTAATATTGGTGAAAACAATTTTGGCAAATGGGTTTTGAAAGTGTGACATTTTGGTTAGTGACCAAAATGAAAATTTTGAAAACTGGTTTAAAGGTGACTAAAATGAAAGGGGTTAAACTCTTAGAATCCTTAAGGATCTATTTTACCAAGATTTTTCTGGTGATTTCTTCTATCAATTAAACCTTTTTAGCATGTGTTTTAAAAGTTAATTAAAAGGAGATTTGGTTATTAAAAAGTTAGTTAGCATTTTCAAGAAAATTGACGTAACTTTTCTCTCCACTTTTCTTCTGCCAAACAATCAAGTTTTCATAAAAAATCAGAGGTGAGGAGCATTTTACTCAGTTTATTGATTTGTAATTGATTCTTTAACTTTGATTTACAAAACATCATTGAAATCTTGTGTTTTCTTAGCTTTAAACAAGCCAATTGAGGGAGAAATCACACAATAGGGGTAAGGTCCATGATCTCCTCTATTGAATGGTTCTTTATTGATATTCCCAAGTGTTTGATCCTTGATTTATGGTTTGCAATCTGATTTTGTGTTTTTATATTGAATTAATTGATTTAATTGGGTGAAATTGATGAAATAGTGAAAGTTTCATTTTGGATCTGTTTTATAATGTTGGAGATTGGTTTTAATCATATTTTAGATGTATTATTATGTTGATAAATTGTCTTTAACAATGGAATCCTGAAACTCTTGAATCCCTAGTTGGTTAGGTTGTTAGATTGGTGTTTTTGTGGAGTTGTGGTGGTTGTTTTATTGCTTGAAGTATATGAATGAATTAATCATGTTTTTGAGTGTTAATTGATTATTATGGGAGTGTTATATTGTTAGATTGTGGTTGGGTTGTGTTTGGAAACGATTAGGTGATGATTTCGGTTGTTGTGGTTGGGTAATTTAGAGAGAATTGTGGAAGTACGTGAGGAATTGTTGTGGCAATGTTTTGAATACATTGAGATGCATTAATCCTCTGTTGTAATGTGGTTAAAATTGGAGAGGTTGATCCTGAAATGATTGGTGAAGCTTTGGAGTCTTCGGATGCTTGATTTCGCGTTGGGGAATCGTGGTTTCACGTATCGGTAAGTGAGAATGTGGATTCCAGCTTTGGAATGTTTTAAAGGTGGTTTATGGGAGTTTAAACTTAGCTTGAACTCTGGTTTAAACTCGGAAGTATGAAAATGTGGTTTTTCTCTCTTGGTCGTGCTAGTGTGAAATGGTTTTTATGCACATGTTTTAATTTACATTGAGCCTACTGATTAAGAATAATTTAAAGTATATGAGATACTGTCTATGAGCATGAAATGCTGAAGGATGCACATGGTAAGTGATCCTTGTAAGTATATGGTTTATACTTGTGTTTTAAAGCATGGTGTTGCTTTGGAAAATTGGTTTGGTTAATGCTTGTTGAAAACAATAAGGTAAATGGTAAATTATATTGGCAAGTGATGTGGTTTTAAAATTGGTATCATATATAGTTGGCCGGCCATAGGATTGACAGTGCACTATAATAAGTCACCTTGGATGTTGAGGGGTTTAGATCTGTGTACCAAAATCTCCATCCAAGTACCCTAACGGTAGAGGGGTTTTACAGTACCGTATACTCCTGTTAGTGGATTAAGCATCTAATGTAATTGTTGATGTATCTGATGAACTATTTTGGTAAAGGAACTTGGTTAATGATTACTTGTGAGCCAATATAATTGTTGATGTATCATTGAAAAGTATTTGTGGCATAATGTGATTTATACATGTTTACTCTTTAAGCTTTGCATATGGTTGTTATGCATGGGAAGGCTTAAATTGAGGTTGAGCAATGGGACTTGCTATTGGTTAATGATACATGTTGCATATGAGTTAATATGCTAGTTTTAAATATGTTAAGTGCATGTTTTAAAGGCATGATAATGTTTTAAAGGATGTTTGGAATGAGATTTCAATGTAATGTTGAGAAATGGTTTTAATGCATTGATGGTGTGTTGTTTTTGAGCACTCATCACTAAGCCTAGTGTGCTTACGCTCTCTTTGGCCATCAATGCAGAGATTTAAAAGCTTGGAAGGCAGCGGGAAGCAAGGGATCGGTACAAGACTTGGTAATCAAAGTATGTTTTAAGTTAGACTATAAGTAATAAGGGAAATGGGGGTTTCCGTTGTTATTTGGGAGATGTTTTGTTGAACTCCCTGTTTGAGCAAGTTTGTCTAGCTGCTCTTGAGTTGTAAATGGCCTTTATGGTTTGATTTTGGTGATGGTTTGGAGTTTCATATTTTACTTGAATGATTTTCTAGGTTGCATGCCTATAGATTTACATTAGATGCAAGATGCCGTAAATTGATGTTGAATCTGTGATGTTATGTTGTGGTTTGATTCTAATTGTGTTGGTTGTGCTTTAGAAGCATGTTAGAGTGTTTTGGTAAGGTTGAAAGCATGTCAATCCAGTAGAAAATGACATTCCAGGCCTATGCATACCGGTACACAAGGGATCGTATCGGTATGGATAGGCAAAATAGAATGTTCAACATCGGTACGGGTATGTGCGTACTGGTACGGTTAAGCAATTTAAGCTTGGCGTACCAGTACGGAGTAAGGTGTATTGGTACGAGAGCTCGTTACTAGAAAGTTACATTTTGGGAAAAACCTGTGTATTGGAACACCGAAGGCGCATACCAGTACGACTTTATTATTTTGCAAGCTGACGTGGCGTACTGATACGGTACACTGTGTATCGGTATGGGTGGCTACTCCGTATCGGTACGGCTGCGATCGTACCGATACTGGTGTCCTTTTTACAGGTAATGTCATGGATTTCAGTTCTGTTTTCTTATGTTTTGGTCCCTGAATATTGTGGATGTAATTGAATAAGTTTGGATGATTGTTTTGAGCTAATTTTTGACGTGTAAACATATAACCTGTCTAATTAAAGGGTGGTAACTTAAAATTGGGCTAAGTCCTCAAAATTTTTCAGAATTTACAGTTTGGTGCCTAAATCATATGTATGACAATTTGGATGTCAATTCGACGCCCAATTGAGTTGGGTTTTCACTAGGAATAAGTACGCACATATAAGATAACTATTTTGCATCTAGTTAAGATAAAAAAGATAGGTCGGGTTTCGAGCTTGATTTTTTACGGTTTACTTTAGTAAACCTAACGTAGCTCGCTCGGTTTGGTCTTGCCACTAGGCCGGGTCGAGGGGGTTACATTTGGTGGTATCAGAGCCAGGTTTGCGATAGTTGGGAGTTGGTTTGATTGTTGTGATGTTATTGTGAGTTGTTATCTGATGTTTGATATGCACGGTGATTGTAATATGCACGGTGGTTGCTTTATGCCATGTTGGGTGAAATTTGGGAAACCCATTGCCTTATTATTATAGTATGAAATGTTATGATTTTCAAATGGAAGTCTTGGATTCTTGCTTGAAGTTGGCCTAATTGTTTTGTATTTAAATGGTTATCATGCCTTAGATATATTATTCGCACAATGAGACCGAGGAGAGAGTTACGATCTGGTATGATTGTTGCTACCACTGGGCAGGAGATTGAAGAGAATGTTATACCTCCTGGAAGGTTGCCACCACCCTCACCTAATCCACCTGAGGTAGTGGAGCAAGTACCACCTGCGCCAGCTGGGCCAGGGATGGGTGATATGGCGTCGTTGATTCAGGCCATGACTGGTGCTTTTTAGGTAGCAATTGTAGGTGTTCATGTGTCGGTACCACTAGTAGTTGGGCAAGGTTTACCGCTAGAGCATCTTCGTAGTTTGGGCAGAGTTGAGTTCTGAGGTTTGTCACCTGAGGCTTCTAAGGGATGGTTGTACAGTACTAAGAGGATACTGGGTTAGATGGGCTGTTTTGATGCTCGTAAGCTAGGTTGTGCTGTGTCCCTATTACAGGGTGATGCGTATACATGGTGGACTACCACGATATCCGGTATAGTGATCGAAGATGTAACCTAAGAGTTCTTTTATGGTGTTTTCCAGAAGAAGTACCTGGGAGTCCAATATCATGACGATAGGAAGCGTGAGTTTATGGCTTTGGTGTAGGGCAGTATGTCTATTGCGGAGTACGAGGTGCAGTTAATGAGGTTGAGTTAGTATGCACATGAGTTAGTTCTCGACGAGCGTACGCAATGTGATCGTTTTTGCTACAGGCTCATGTAGGAGGTTAAGACATACATGCTTGCTGCTAATTATACAGATTTTGACGTATTGGTTTTGCGAGCTAAGGATGTTGAGCAGAATCTAGGTATGGCTTCTAGGTCTTGGGGCTTTAGCTCGGGTAAGAGAGAAGATGATTTTAGTAGTGGCGGTGGTCAGGTCAAGAGACACCATGATCAGAGGTTTTGCCCAGAGCCGAGGCATGGCGGAGGTGCTGTTGGACGTGGAGCCTAGGGCAGGGTGCCCAGGTTAGTGCTTCGTTTAATACTTGTTGGGTTTGTGGATCTCGAGATCATTTGAGGCGAGATTGTCTGCGTTTGGCTAGGGTGGGTCAGCCCTCGTGCCTGTTGCAGTGAATGCTTGTTGGAGTTGTGGGTCTAGTGACCATCTGAGACGTGATCGTCCTTTGTTGGCTGGAGGTGGGCACTGTGCTGCACCTGTTGTTGCTCCGCAGAGAGGCCGTGGTCGTGGTCATGGACCGTTTCAGTGTAGAGATGGTGGGCAGAGGACTGTGGCTCATACCTTTGCTATCCAGCCTGAGAGAAGGGACCGACTAGGGTGTATGCGCACCGAGAGGGTCAAAATGATACCGATGTGATTGCAGGTACTTTTACCTTATAGTATTTACCCTTGTATTCGTTGGTTGATTCTAGTTCTACCCATTCATACATCTTGAGTGAGCATGCAAAGTTGCTTGATATATCTTTTGAAATTCTTAATGTGGGTGTTAGAGTGACTAGTTCCCTTGGGGAAACAGTCGTGGTTAGGAGGTTGTATTGTAGGTGTCCGCTGATGGTTCAGGGACATGAGTTTTCCGTAGACTTGATGGAGTTGCCATCTCATGGTTTTGATGTAATTTTGGGTATGGATTGGTTATCCAAACATAGGCCTGTGGTGGATTTTGAGACCAAAAGGATATCCTTGAGGCTATCAGATGATTTTGAGGCGGTAGTTATTGGTGAGAATGCTATTTTTTGTCTAATGTTGTTTCGGCTTTGGAAGCAAGTCAAATGTTGGATTCTGGATGTCAGGCTTTTTTGGCCCACGTTATGAATCCTGGTTCAAAAGAGTTGAAGGCACATGATATTCACACCGCATGTGAATTTTTGGGTGTAGGAGTTGCTTGATCGCGGTTTTATTAGACCTAGTATTTCACCGTGGGGAGCATCGGTGTTGTTTGTAAATAAAAAGGATGGTACATTGCGGATGTGTATAGACTATCAGCAACTGAACAAGTTGTCGATAAAGAATAAGTATCCCTTGCCATGGATAGATGATCTGTTTGATCAGTTCAGGGGTGCCTCGATGTTTTTTAAGATAGATTTGAGGTCTGGGTACTATCAGTTGAAGGTGAAGGATGTAGATGTGCCCAAGACCACTTTTTTTCAAGGTACGAGCATTATGAGTTTTTGTTGATGCCGTTTGGTTTGATCAATGCATCGGCTCCTTTCATGGACATGATGAATCGTGTGTTTAATGAGTTTTTGGACCAGTTTGTGGTTGTGTTTGTCGACGATATCCTTGTGTACTCTCGTACCGAGGAGGACCATGATAGATATTTGTGGATTGTGCTTCAGACGTTGTTGGCTAATAAGTTGTATGCTAAGTTAAGCAAATGTGAGTTTTGGCTTAGGGAGGTTGTTTTCCTTGGGCATGTTGTGTCGGTCGAGGTAATTTGTGTTGATCCGTACAAGGTTGAGGTTGTGATGAGTTGGAAGGTGCCTAAATCTGTGACGGAAGTTCAGAGTTTCCTTGGGTTGGTTGGTTATTACCGTAGGTTCGTAGAAGGGTTTTCTAGTTTGGCGGCTCCTTTAACCAAGTTGTTGCAAAAGAATGTTAGGTTTCAGTGGATGGATAATAGGCTGCGGGCTTTTGAAAGATTTATGGAAGCTTTGACACGAGCTCCAGTCTTGGTTCAATCTGAATCGGGAAATGAGTTTGTTGTTTATAGTGATGCGTCATATGTTGGGCTTGGTTACGTGTTGATGCAAGAGGGTAAGGTTGTTGCGTATGCATCTAGACAGTTGAAGGTGCATGAACGTAATTACCCTACTCATGATCTTGAGCTGGCCGCAGTTGTGTTTGCCTTGAAAATCTAGAGGCATTACCTTTATGGCGAGAAATGTGTGGTTTATACGGATCATAAAAGTATGAAGTATTTGATGTCCCAAAAGGAGCTGAATCTTAGGCAATAGAGGTGGTTGTAGTTGCTTAAGGATTATGATTTGACCATTGAGTATCATCCGGGCAAAGCTAACGTTGTAGCGGATGCTTTAAGTAAGAAGGCTACTGTGGAGTTGAGAGCTATGTTCGCTCGGTTAAGTGTGACGTATGACGGTGGGTTGATAGTTGAGTTGCAAGTGAAACCGTCCTTGTCACAATTGATTAAGAAGAGACAACCGCATGATGAGAGTTTGGTTCCGCATGTGAAGGATATCATGGATGAGAATCCTACAGATTTTCATTTTAATGATGATGGGGTGTTGTGTTTTAAAGGTCGAATTGTAGTGCTTGAAGATGATGAGTTGAGGCGTACCATTTTGACCAAAGCGCATGCTAGTCCTTTTTCTATGCATCCTGGTAGTACTAAGATTTATCGTGGTTTGAAGGAGGAGTACTATTGGGTGGGATTGAAGAGAGATATGGCTCATTTTGTTTCTCGATGCATGGTATATCAACGGGTGAAAGCTGAGCATCAGTTTCCATCCGGGTTGCTGCAACCGTTGAGGATACTGAAATGGAAGTGGGAGAGAATCACCATGGATTTTGTGCATGGGTTGCCTTTGACGCCGACCAAAAATGATCTATTTGGGTGATTGTTGATCGGTTTACGAAGTGTGCACATTTTGTGCCAGTGCATACCACATAAACCTTAGATAGGCTGGTTGATCTGTACATCTCAATGATTGTGCGTTTGCATGGGGTGCCTAAGTCCATAGTTTCAAATAGAGATATGCATTTCACGGTAAGGTTTTGGATGTGCTTGCATTGTGCTCTGGGAACTCGACTTAATTTCAGCACTTCGTATCATCCTCAAACAGATGATCAGTCAGAGCGCGTGATTCAGGTTCTCGATGATATGTTGAGATGCTGTATTATTGAATTCCAGGGAATGTGGGAGGAGCAATTGCCATTGGTGGAGTTTGCTTATAATAACAGCTATCAGGCTAGTATACAGATGGCACCGTATGAGGCGTTGTATGGCAGGAAGTGCCGTACGCCGGTGTGTTGGGCTGAAGTTGGGGAAAGCATCTTTCTTTGCTTGATGTTTTGAAAGGTAGGAACAATAAAGTGAAGTTGATATGTGAGCGCTTGAAAACAGCTTCAGATTGTCAGAAATCCTACGTGGATTTAAAGCGTATGGATGTTGAGTATGATATTGGTGAGCGAGTGTTTTTGAAGGCATTGCCTTGGAAGAAGGTGATGCGTTTCGGGCGGAAAGGGAAACTTAGCCCGAGGTTTATTGGACCATACGAGGTTGTTGAACGTGTAGGTCCTGTTGCTTACCGTATGAGGTTACCTCCTGAGTTGGAGAGGATTCATGATGTGTTTCATGTTTCGATGTTGCGGAGGTATCGGTCGAATCCCTCGCATGTTATGCCAGTGGAGGATATTGAGTTGCGATCGTATCTATCTTATGATGAGGAACCAGTACAGGTTCTGGATACCAGCAGTAAGGTTCAACGTGGCAAGGAAGTCGAGCTTGTTAAGGTGTTCTGGAGGCACCGCAGTGTTGAGGAGGCCAATTGGGAACGCAAGTCGGATATGTTGGAATAGTTTCCGCACCTGTTGTAACGCACCAATTTTAGGGCTTAGCGGTTTATTAGGCGGTCTGGTGGACTAGAGTAGAGATTCGAGTCAGTTTCGGGATCATATATTTTCGGTGTGGGAAAAATTATGGAAAAATGGTTAAAAATCATCTTTTAATATAAGATTAATTTTGGTGGTATCAATTTTGGAAAATGAGATTGGGAGGTATGACATTTTGGCTAGTGACCAAAATGCAACTTTTGAAAACTATTTTTAAAGTGACTAAAATGAAAAGGGTCAAATTCTTAGAATCCTTAAGGAGCTATTTTACCAAGTTTTTGCTTGTGATTTCTCTCTTCAATTAAATCATTTTAACATGTGTTTTAAAAGTTAATTAAAAGGGATTTTAGATATTAAAGTTAGTTATTTGGTTTTAATGAAAATTGACGTAACTTTTCTCTCCACTTCTTTTCTGCCAAACACTCAGATTTCATTAAAAACCAGAGGCGAGAGATAAATTTTACTCAGAATCTTGATCTACAATTGATTATTTAACTTTGATTTATAAGATCTTATTAAAATCTTGTGTTTTTCTAGTTTTAAACAAGCCAATTGAGGGAGAAATCACACAATAGGGGCAAGGTTCGTGATCTCCTCTACTGAATGGTTCTTTATTGATATTCCCAAGTATTTGATCCTTGATTTATGGTTTATAATATGATTTTGTGTTTTTTTTATATTGAATTAATTGATTTAATTGGGTAAGATTGATGAAATAGTGAAAGATCCGAATTGGATCTATTTTCCAGTGATGTAGATTGATTTTAAACATTTGATGTATAATAATGTTGGTAAGTCGTTTCTGTTAATGGAATCCCGAAACTCTTGAATCTCTATTTGTTTAGGTTGTTAGACTTGTGTTTTTGTGGAGTTGTGGTGGTTGTTTGGTTGCTGGAGGTGTTAGGTTGTTTTGATTCTGTTTTTAGATGTGTTTTGATGATAAAAGTGGTGCTAGGTTGATAGATGTTGGCTGGGTTATGAATCGAAGTGTTTTGGTTATGTTTTCGGTTGTTGTGGAGGGTTAATTATGAGAGTTTTGTGGGAATCCGAGAAGGATTGTGGTTGCTGTTTTTAGAATGCATTATGATGCATTAATCCTCTGTGGTTTTGTGGTAAAAGTAAGGGAGGTTTATCCGGAAGTAAGTGGAGAAGCGTAGGAGGCTTCGGATACTCGTTTTTGCGGCGGTGAATCGAGGTTTCGCGTGACGTTGAGTGAAAACGTGGATTCTAGCATTGGAATGTTTTAAAGATGGTTTTTGGGAGTTTAGGTAGAGCTTGAAACGCTTTCCTAAGCTCGGAAGTAAGTAAAGTGGTTTTACTCTCTCAGTCGTGTTAGTTTGAAATGGTTTTATGCACTTGTTTTGATTTATATTGTACCTACTGTTTAAGCATGATTTAAAGTATTTGATGTACTGTTTTTAAACATGTTTTGCTGAAGGATGCACATGGTAAGTGATCCTTGTAAGTATGGTTTATACTTGTGTTTTAAAGCATGGTTATTGCTTTGGAAAGGGCATGTTTTAATGCTTGTTAAAAATAGTGAGGTAAATGTTGTTTAGTTAATTATATTGGCAAGTGATGTGGTTTTAAAATTTTTATCGGATATAGTTGGCTGGCCATAGGATTGAGTGCACTGTAAAATAAGTCGCATTGGATGTTGAGGGGTTTATACGATGTGCCGAATACTCCATCCAAGTACCCTAATGGTTGAGGGGTTAAACAATACCAAATACTCCTGTTAGTGGGTTAAGCATCTAACCGATAAGAGGGATTGGTATCCCTATGGGTTGAGAGTGTACCCGGTTGAAATTGTACCCGGTTGATATTGTACCTCGATTGTGATTGTATCACTATTCTGGTTGAGATGGCTTGAAGTGTTGGGTTAACACTTGTTGAATCCGTGTATCTGATGAACTCTTTTGTTAATGGACTTGTTAAAGATCACTTGAAAGCCAATATAATTGTTAATGTATAATTGAAATGGTTTATGTTGTATAATGTGATTTATACATGTTTTCTCCTTAAGGTTTGCATTTGGTAGTAATGCATGGGAAGGCTTAAGTAGAGGGTTAGCAATGTGACTTGCTGTTGGTTAATGATACATGTAGCATATGGTTTGATATGCTGGTTTTAATGTTGTAAGTGCATGTTTTAAAAGAGGCATGATGTTTTAAAAGATGATGTTGAGAAATGGTTTTAAATGCATTGATGGTGTTTTGTTCTGAGCTTTCCTCACTAAGCCTTGTGTGCTTACGCTCTTTTTGTCCATCAATGCAGAGAATTAAAGTTTCGAAAGGCAGCAAGAAGCAAGGGGATTTTGGCAAGACTTGGTTCCAAAGTATGTTAGAGACTAGACTATAATGAATAAGGGCAATAGGGTACTTGTTATGATTTGGGAGATGTTTTGTGGAATTCCCTGTTTGAGCATGTTTCTTAGGTTGCTTTTGGTTTGTAAATGGCCTTTAAGGATTGATTTTGATTCTGGTTTGTCTTTTGGTATATCTTATGGATGCAACTTTAGGAAACATGCCTATAGATTTCCATTTGATGCATGAAGGCTTGTTGTGCTATTAGATTTGTGTTGCTAGGTTGCTTATGTTATGTTTGGCATGTTGGTATGGTGTTATAAGCATGTTGGAATGGTTTGAGAATGTTTTTGGGTTGAAAAATCAACAATTTGTGGCATTACAGGTCCAGGCGTACCGATACGCGGGGAACCGTATCGGTACAGCTAGGCATTTTCTAGCCTGAGGGATCGGTACGCGTAAGGGAGTACCGGTATGCCTAGGTAATTTTGGCCTAGCGTACTGATACGGGCAAGGAGTATCGGTACACGTTCTAGCCTCTGGAATCTTACTTTTTAAACTCAAACCCGTGTACTGATACCCACGTAAGCGTACCGGTACGAATGTTAAAACAAATCAGAAGTTAGGTAAGTTGGTTATTACGTATCGGTACGAGCCGTGGTGTACTGGTATGGTGCATGTTTATGTGTATCGGTACAGAACACCAGTACCGGTACTCAAGGCTATTTTATGTTGCATCGGCTCACAATTTTGCTTGCTTTTCATTTTAGTCCCTGAATCTTGCTAATGCATTAGTACATGGTTAAAATGATTGGTTTGAGTTAGAATATGAGACATACACATAGAACCTGACTAATCTAAGGTTGGTAATTTAAAAGTGGGTTTTTGACTTGTAACTTCGTCAAATTACAATTTGGTCCCTAAGTGGTAAACGAAATCAATTGGATGTCAAAGTGATGCCCGATTGAGTTGGGATTACACCTGTTATCTGTATGAACATGTAGGATTAATAATTGGCATCTAGATAAGATAAAAAGAAAAAAAATGGACTGGGTTGGTTGAATCTCTTCGGTTTGCTACGGCAAACCTAATGTGGCCATCTTGATTCGGTTGGGCGTCTAGGATGGGTCAAGGGGGTTACATTTGATGGTATCAGAGACAAGTTATTGATATATGAATCTTGATTGTTGTATGTACGCTGGATGATATGCACGGTGATTGATATATGAATGTTGATTGCCGTATGTTATGTTGGGAAAGTTTTGGGGGTACCCATTGCCTTATTATTATAGTCTGGAAAGTTTTGATTTTTGAAATGGAAGTCTTGGATCCTTGCTTGAGGCTGGCCTGATTGTTTTTGTTTTGAAATGGTTATCATGCCTTAGATATATTTTAGCACGATGGGACCGAGGAGAGAGTTGCGATCTAGCGCGATTGCTGCTGCCGCTGGGCTGGACGATGAAGGAGAAGTTGTACCTCCTGGAGGGTTGCCACCGCCTCCACCTAATCCACTTGAGGGAGTGGAGCAAGTACCACCTGTGCCAGTTGGGCCAGGGATGGGTGATATGGCGCCGTTGATTCAGGCTATGATCGGTGCGTTTCAGGCAGCAGTTGCAGGTGTTCGTGTGCCAGCACCACCGGTTGATGGGCAAGGGTTACCGCTTGAGCGTCTTCGTAGTTTGGGTGGAGTTAAGTTTCGAGGATTGTCGTCTGAGGCTTCTGAGGGTTGGTTGGCCAGTACTGAGAGGATACTGGGCCAGATGGGTTGTACCGATGCTCGTAAGTTGGGTTGTGTTGTTTCCCTACTGTAGGGTGATGCTTATGCATGGTAGACTTCCACGATATCTGGTATGGCGACCGAGGATGTGTCTTGGGAGTTCTTCTGTGAGGTTTTCCAGAAGAAGTTTTTGGGAGTCTGATATCAGGACGAGAAGAAGCGTGACTTTATGGCTTTGGTGCAGGGCAGTATGTCTGTTGCAGAGTACGAGGTGCAGTTCGTGAGGTTGAGTCGGTATGCACCTGAGTTGGTTCCTAAAGAGCGTACTCGTTGTGATCGTTTCTGTTATGGGCTTGTGTAGGATGTTAAGACATACATGCTTGCTGCTAATTATACCAACTTTGATGTGTTGGTTTCGTGAGCCAAGGATGTAGAGCAGAATTTGGGTTTGGCTTCTGCATCATGAGGTTTTAGCTCGAGGAAGAGAGCTGGCGATTCGGGTTATAGTGGTGGTCAGGTCAAGAGATACCGTGACAGGAGATTTTGCCTAGAGCCGAGGCATGGTGAAGGTGTTGTGGGACGTGGAGCCCAGGGATAGAGTGGCCAGGTTAGAGCCCTGTTTAGCACCTGCAGGGTTTGTGGATCCCGATATCATTTGAGGCGAGATTGCCCGTAGTTGGCTAGGGAGGGTTAGGCACCTCCGCCTGTTGTGGCTAATGCTTGTTGGAGTTGTAGGTCAGGCGACCATCAGAGGTGTGATTGTCCGTTGTTGGCTCGAGGTGGGCAGGGTGTTGCACCTGTTGTTGCTCCGCAACGGGGTCCTGGTCATGGCTGCGGACTATTTCAGCGTCGAGATGTGGGACAGAGGACTGTGGCTCACACTGTTGCTATCTAGATTGAGAGAGGTGGATCGGTAGGGTGTATACGCATCGTAAGGGTTGCAATGACACCGATGTGATTGTAGGTACTTTTACCCTCCAGTCTTTGTCGTTGTATTCGTTGGTTGATTCCAGATCTACTCATTCATACATTTTGAGTGAGCATGCTGAGTTGCTTGATGTATCTGTGGAAATTCTTGATGTGGGTGTTAGAGTGACTAGTTCTCTTGGGGAGACAGTCGTGGTTAGAAGGTTGTATCATAGGTGTCCGCTGATGGTTGAGGAACATGTGTTTGTTGTAGACTTGATGGAGTTGCCATTCCATGTATTTGATGTGATTTTGGGTATGGATTGGTTGACTGAACATCAGGCTGTGGTGGATTTTGAGACTAAGCGAATATCCTTGAGGTTGGCGGATGATTATGAGGTGGTGGTTGTTGGTGAAAATGCCAAGTTTCTGTCCAATGTTGTTTCGGCTTTGGAAGCGAGTCAGATGTTAGATTCGGGATGTCAGGCTTATTTGGCCTATGTTATGAATCTTGGATCAAAGGAGTTGAGGGTGCAAGATGTTCGCACCGTGTGCGAGTTTCTGGGTGTTTTTTTAGAAGAGTTACCAGGATTGCCACCTAACCGTGAGATAGAGTTTGGCATCGAGGTTTTTGCGGGTACGGTACCGGTATCCATTGCTCCGTAGCGCATAGCCCCAAAGGAATTGAAGATGTAGTTGCAGGAGTTGTTGGATCGGGGTTTTATAAAACCCAGTATCTCTCCGTGGGAAGCGCCAGTCCTGTTTGTGAAAAAGAAAAATGGTACATTGTGGATGTGTATAGATTATCGGCAGATGAATATGTTGACAGTGAAGAACAAGTATCCACTGCCGCAAGTAGATGACCTGTTGATCAATTTAGAGGAGCCTCAGTGTTTTCCAAGATAGATTTGCGGCCGGGGTACTACCAGTTAAAGGTGAAGGAGGTGGATGTGCCCAAAATAGCTTTTTGTACGAGGTATGGGCATTACGAGTTTCTTGTGATGCCGTTCGGTTTGACCAATGCTCCTGCTGCCTTTATGGACATGATGAACCAAGTGTTTCATGACTTTTTGGATCAGTTTGTAGTTGTGTTTATCGATGATATCCTTGTGTACTCTCGTACCGAGGAGGATCATGATAGTCATCTGCGGATCGTGCTTTAGAAGTTGATGGAGAATCAGTTGTATGCTAAGTTAAGCAAATGTGAGTTTTGGCTTAAGGAAGTTGTGTTTCTTGGGCATGTTGTGTCGATAGAAGGAATTCGTGTCGATCTAAAAAAGGTTGAGGCTGTAATGAGTTGGAAGGAGCCCAAGTTTGTGACGGTGGTTTGGCAGGTTACTACTAAAGGTTTGTGGAAGGGTTTTCCAGTTTGGCGGCTCCGTTAATGAAGTTGCTATAGAAGAATGTTCGGTTTGAGTGGACGGAGGATAGACAGCGAGCTTTCGAAGGGTTGAAGGAAGCCTTGACACAAGCTCTGGTCTTGGTTCAACCAGAATCGGGGAAGGAGTTCATTTTTTATAGTGATGCATCGTATGTTGGGCTTGCTTGTGTGTTTATGCAGGAGCGTAAGGTAGTAGCATATGCATCTAGGTAGTTGAAGGTGCATGAACGTAACTACCCTACCCATGATCTTGAGCTTGTAGCAATTGTGTTTACCTTGAAGATCTGGAGGCATTATCTCTATGGTGAGACATGTGTGGTTTATACGGATCATAAGAGCTTGAAATATTTGATGTTGCAGAAAGAGCTAAATCTTAGGCAATGTAGATAGTTGGAGTTGCTTAAGGATTATGATCTGACCATTGAGTATCATCCGAGAAAAGCCAATGTTATGGCGGATGCTTTGAGTAGAAAAGCAGCTGTGGAGTTGAGAGTTATGTTCGCTCAGTTGAGCGTGACGAATGACGGGGGTTTGTTGGCTAAGCTGCAAATGAAGCCGTCACTGTCGCAGATGATCAAGGAGAAGCAACCGTACGATGAGAGTTTGGTATCTCATGTGGAAGATATCAGGGATGGAAATCATACGGATTTTCATTTCAACGATGATGGGGTATTGTGTTTTAATGGTCGAATAGTGGTGCCTGAAGATGAAGGGTTGAGGCGTACTATTTTGAATGAGGCCCATGCTAGTCCTTTTTCCGTGCATCCCGGTAGCACTAAGATGTATCGAGGGTTGAAAGAAGAGTACTACTGGATTGGGATGAAGAAAGATGTGGCTGATTTCGTGGCTCGGTGTATGGTTTGTCAGCGGGTGAAGGCTGAGCATCAGTTTCCTTCTGGGTTGTTGCAACCGTTGAGGATACTGGAATGGAAGTGGGAAAGAATCACCATGGATTTTGTGTCTGGGCTGCCTTTGATGCCGACCAAAAAGGATTCCATTAGGGTGATTGTGGATCGATTTACGAAGTGTGCGCATTTTGTGCCAGTGCATACTATGTATACCTTGGATAGGTTGGTCGAGCTGTACATTTCTAAGATTGTGCATTTGCACGGAGTGCCCAAATCTATAGTTTCGGATAGGGATCCGTGGTTCACTGCAAGGTTTTAGGTGAGTTTGCATTGTGCCCTGGGGACCCAGTTGAGTTTTAGTACCTCGTATCATCCTCAGACGGATGGCCAATCGGAGCGCATAATTCAGGTTCTTGAGGATATGCTAAGGTGTTGTGTTATCAAGTACCGGGGAACGTGGGAGAAGCAACTGTCATTGGTGGAGTTTTCTTATAATAACAGTTATCATGCTAGCATACAAATGGCACCCTATGAGGCGTTGTATGGCAGAAAATTTTGTATGCCCGTATGTTGGGAAGAAACGGGGGAAAAGTTTGTGTCAATGCCCAATGTTCTGAAAGGCACCACCGAAAAGGTTAAGTTGATATGTGAGCGCTTAAAAGCATCCGCTGATCGTCAGAAATCCTATGCGGATTTGAAGCATAGGGATATAGAGTACGTTGTGGGTGATAAAGTGTTTTTGAAGGTGTCGCCCTGGAAGAAAGTGTTGCGTTTTGGGCTAAAAGGGAAGCTTAGCCTGAGGATCATTGGACCATACGAGGTTGTTGAACATGTGGGTCCTGTTGCATATCGGTTGAGGTTACCTTCGGAGTTGGGGAAGATCCATGATGTGTTCCATGTTTCGGTGTTGCGGAGGTATAGGTCAGATCCATCGCATGTCATGCCGGTGGAAGAGATTTAGTTGAGATCGGATCTCTCTTACGATGAGGAACCTGTAGAGATTCTTGATACCAGCAGTAAGGTGCTCTGTGGCAAAATGGTCGAGCTGGTTAAGGTGCTGTGGAAGCACCGCGGCGTTGGGGAGGCCACATGAGAGCGCAAGTCAGATATGTTGAATCAGTTTTCGCACCTATTTCCTCCAGGTAAATTTTGAGGAAGAAATTTCTTAAGAGGGGGAGAGTTGTAATGCCCAGTTTTAGGGCTTAGCGGTTTAGTGGGTTATTAGGCGGTCCGGTGGACTGGAGTAGAGATTCGAGTCAGTTTCGGGATCGTATATTTTTGGTGTGGGAAAAATTATGGAAAAATGGTTAAAAATCATGTTTTAATATATGATTAATTTTGGTGGAATCAATTTTGGAAAATGAGATTGGGAGGTGTGACATTTTGGCTAGTGACCAAAATGCAACTTTTGAAAACTATTTTTAAAGTGACTAAAATGAAAAGGGTCAAATTCTTAGAATCCTTAAGGAGCTATTTTACCAAGTTTTTGCTGGTGATTTCTCTCTTCAATTAAATCATTTTAACATGTGTTTTAAAAGTTAATTAATAGGGATTTTAGATATTAAAGGTAGTTATTTTGTTTTAATGAAAATTGACGTAACTTTTCTCTCCACTTCTTTTCTACCAAACACTCAAATTTCATCAAAAACCAGAGGTGATAGATCAATTTTACTCAGAATCTTGATCTACAATTGATTATTTAACTTTGATTTACAAAATCTTATTGAAATCTTGTGTTTTCCTAGTTTTAAACAAGCCAATTGAGGGAGAAATCACACAATAGGGGTAAGGTTCGTGATCTCCTCTATTGAAATGTTGGTATGTTAATGTCAAACATTATTTTGATGTTTTATGATGGTTAGGAGTTGTTTGATGTTGATTGAAGCGAGTCAAAGAGTTATGTTTTGGACCTAGAGGTTATTGTAGGCCTTTATGTACCAGTACAAGTTCCCGTGAACCGGTACGTAGGGTCTAAAATGGTTCTGTTTTAAGGGTAAAATGCAAAGGGGTACCGATACAGTTAGCCGAGTATCAGTACACCCCTTGTGTTTTGTATATCAAAATCGGTACACGGGTTTGAGTACTGGTACGATCCTTTTATTTTTAAAGAGCCATACTGATACGCGGGGTATCGTATTGGTACGCGAAATGGTCACTAAATTATGGGCTTTAAGAAATCACAAGGGGGATCGGTACGAGGTTAAGGCCTTTATGTACCAGTACGTGTTCCCGAGAATTGGTACACAAGGTCTAAAACGGCTCTGTTTTGAGGGTAAAATACAAAGGGGTACCGATATGGTTAGCCGAGTATCGGTACACCCCTTGTGTTTTGTACATCAAAATCGGTACACGGGTTTGAGAACTGGTACGATCCCTTTATTTTTATAGACCCATACTGATATGCGGGGTACCATATTGGTACGCGAAATGGTCACTGGAATTCTGGGTTTTAAGAAATCACAAGGGGGATCGGTACGGGGTCAAGATCGTAGTGGTACTGGTGGGTCAAAACACTATATCGACATGGTGGTTCATGTATCGGTACGTGTAGTCGTTATGGTCATTAGGTCGTATCGGTACGGGCTTTCCCGTATCGGTACGCCTTGTAGCTTTGTGCATGTTAGCATGCTAAAGTTTGGAAATTGTGCATTTTGGCTCTTGGATGTTATATATGCAATTACTTGTTCTTGGATGACCGTTTTAAGCTAAAATTTAACACGTGAGCATGAAATTGGACTAATGATGGTTTGGTAATCATAATTTCAAATTAGACCCCTATAATTTGTGGAAATTATGTTTTGGCCCCCAATGTGCGCATTTGAGCAATTGAACCCTATTTTGCAATCTGATTTCAATGCAACGTTTCTGCTGTTGTATGTTCACCTTAGGAATTATATTGATGTATTTAGACAAGATAAAAGAAAAAAAAGATCAGTTTAGGTTATTAGTTTGGGCTTGCTTCGGCAAACCTAATGTGATTCTTTTAGCTTGGTTTCGGCTAGGCCGGGTTAAAGAGGTTACATTTGGTGGTATTAGAGCCAGGTTTGCAAAAATTGAGATGTTGTTAGTGATTGTTCAATGCTGATTGCTATGCACTGTGATTGTTTATATGCACTGTGTTTGATATATTCCATGTTGGGGGTATTTTTGAGGACACATTGCCTTATTACTACAGATATAAAATAATTTTAGTTTGAAATGACAGTCTTGGATCCTTGCTTGAAGCTGGCATGATTGTTTTTGTATTGGTGTAATTATCATGCCTTAGATATATTTTTATACAATGCTAACGAAGAGAGAATTGTGATCAACCAGGAATGCTACTGCCGAAAGACAGAGAGTCGAGGGTGAGATAGTGCATCCTGAGGGATTGCCACCTCATATGCCTAATCCTCTTGAGGGAGTAGAGCAAGTACCACATGGTCTGGTGTATGGTGATATGATGCCTTTGGTTCAGGCAATGACTAGAGAATTTCAGGTCGCAATGGCTGGAGTACATGTACCTGCACCAGCACCCGCTGCTGCTGCTAATCCGGGGTTACCATTAGAGTGTCTGCACAGACTGAGAAGAGTTGAGTTTAGAGGGTTGACACTCAAGGCATTCGAGGAGTGGTTTGCCAGTACGGATCAGATTTTGGATTAGATGTGGTACAATAATGCTCGTAAGTTGGGATGTGCGGTATCCCTATTGTAGGGTGCTGCATACAGTTAGTGGACTACTGTGGTCACGGGCATGGAACCCAGTGATGTGATATGGGAATTCTTTCAAGCTACCTTTTGAAGGAAGTATCTGGGAGTTAGATACTTGGATGAGAAGAAACATGAGTTCATGGCCTAGGTTTAGGGCAGTATGATAGTATTTGAGTATGAGGTCTAATTTGTGAGGCTGAATCAGCATGCGCCTGAGTTGGTGCCGGATGAAAGGCATCGCTTTGACCGATTCTGCTATGGATTGGTACAAGATGTTAAGACATAAATGTTGGCCATTGAGTATACAGATTTTGATGTATTGGTTATACGGGCAAAGGATATCGATCAAAGTTTGGGTTTATCTTTTCGTCCAGTAGGCTTTGGCTCTGGGAAGAAAGCTGCAGATTTTGGTTCCTGTGGTGGCCGGTACAAAAGGCACCGTGATCGAAGGCATCGACCTGAGTTAGGTCATGGTGAGGGTAAAGCTGGGAAAAGACAGTAACCTGAGTGTGCTCAGTGTGGGAAGCGGCACTCAAGGGTCTGTTAAAGATTGTCAAAAGTCTGTTAGGGTTGTGGATCGAGAGATCATGTTAGACGTGATTGACCATATGTAGGACGAGTTGGTCTGGCTCTTGCACTCGTTGCGGATAATGCTTATTGGGGTTGTGGTTTTGGGGATCACTTGAGGCATGATTGCCTGATGTTAGCTAGAGGTGTACGGGCTCCTGCACCTATTGTTGCACCACAGAGAGGCCGTGAGCGTGGTCGATGTAATTTCCAGAGAAGAGAGGAAGGATAGATGGCTGTGGCGATTCGACCTGAGGGTGGTGGGCCAACAAGGATCTACACACATCATGAGGGAAGGAATGACACATATGTGATAGTAGTTACTTTTACCATGTAGTCTATGTCATTACTTTCTCTAATAGATTCTGGTTCTACGCATTCATATATTTTGTATGAGTATGCGCATTTGCTTGATATACCGGTAGAAATGTTAGATGTGGGTATGCAACTAGCAAGTACTTTTAGAGAGATGATTGTTAAGAGGAGGTTGTTTAGGAGGTGTCCTCTGATGGTTTAATGTCATATGTTTGCGGCTGATTGATGGAGCCGCCGTTTCATGGTTTTGATGTGATCTTGGGTATGGTTTGGTTGTCTGAGCATAGGGCTGTGGTCTATTTTGAGACCAAGCTAGTTTCGTTGAAACTTGCTAATAATTATGAAGTGATAGTTATGGGTGAGAATGTTAAGTTCTTGTCTAACATGGTTTTGACCTTGAAGCGTAGAAGTTGATTAAGTGTGGGTGTTAAGCATATATGGCTTATGTTATGAACCCTAATATGGAAGAAGTGTAGACTAAGGATATTCGTACTATTTTTGATATTCTGGGGGTGTTTCTGAAGGAGTTGCCTAGGTTGCCACCGGATAGAGAGATAAAGTTTTGTATTGAGACATATGCGGATACGGCTCCAATGTCGATTGCACCGTATCGCATGGCACCGAAAAAGTTGAAGACGCAACTCTAAAAGTTGTTAGACCGTGGTATTATCTGACCTAGTGTTTCACCGTAGGGAGCACCGATGTTGTTTATGAAAAAGAAGGATGGCACTTTGAGGATGTGCATTGACTATCGACAACTGAAGAAATTGACGATTAAGAATAAGTATCCTTTGTCGCAAATTGATGATTTGTTCGATCAATTTTGGGGCCCTACAACGTTTTCCAAGATTGATTTGAGACTTGTACTATCGTTTGAAGGTTAAGGATAAAGATGTGCCAAAGACTGTTTTTCGTACGAGGTACGAGCATTATGAGTTTTTGGTGATGCAATTTAGGTTGACAAATGCGCCTGCAACATTCATGGATATGATGAATAGGGTATTCCATGAATTTTTGGATCAATTCATGGTAGTGTTATTGATGACATTCTCGTGTACTCTCTTACAGAGAAGGATCATAACCGATACATGTGGATTACGACTCAAGTGTCAATTGCACCGTATCATATGGCACTGAAAGAGTTGAAGACGCAACTCTAAGAGTTGTTAGACCATGGTTTTATTTGACCTAGTGTTTCACCGTAGGGAGCACCGATGTTGTTTGTGAAAAAAAAGGATGGCACTTTAAGGATCTGCATTGACTATTGACAACTGAAGAAGTTGACGATTAAGAATAAGTATCCTTTGTCACGAATTGATGACTTGTTCAATCAATTTTGGGGTGCTACAACATTTTCCAAGATTGATTTGAGATCTAGACACTATCATTTGAAGGTTAAGGATAAAGATGTGCCGAAGACTGCTTCTCGTACGAGGTACGAGCGTTATGAGTTTCTGGTGATGCCGTTTGGGTTTACAAATGCACCTGCAACATCCATGGATATAATGAATAGGGTATTCCATGAATTTTTGGATCAATTCATGGTAGTGTTATTGATGATATTCTTGTGTACTCTCGTACAGAGAAGGATCGTGAGCGATACATGTGGATTGTGTTGCAAACCTTGTTGGATAATTAGCTTTATGCCAAGTTGAACAAGTGTGAGTTTTGGATTAAAGAAATGGTTTTTCTTGGCCATGTTGTTTCAGCGGAAGGTTTTTGGGTGGATCCGCAAAAGGTTGAGGCGGTTATGAATTGGAAGCAACCTAAGTTAGTAACGAAAGCTCATAGTTTCTTGGGGTTGGCAGGTTATTATCGTCGCTTTGTGGATGGGTTCTCAAGTGTTGCTGCTTCGTTGACCAAGTTGTTGCAAAAGGATGTACAGTTCGAGTGGACAAAAGCTAGACAACAAGCTTTCGAGAAGTTGAAGGAAGCTTTGACACAAGCTCCAATCTTAATTCAATCAGAGTCAGGAAAATAGTTTGTAGTCTATAGTGACGTATCCTACATTGGTTTGGGGTGTGTTTTAATGCAAGGTTGGAAAGTTGTAGCTTATGCATCGAGGCAGTTGAAGGTGCACGAGTGCAATTATCCTACGCATGATTTAGAGCTTACCGCAGTGGTGTTTGTGTTGAAGATCTAGAGATATTACCTTTATGGTGATGGATGTATTGTATAAATGAATCATAAGAGTTTGAAGTATTTGATGTCACAAATAGAGTTGAACCTTAGACAACGTAGATGGTTGGAGTTGCTTAAGGATTATGATTTGACGATTGAATACCATACGTGCAAGGCGAATGTTTTGTCTGATGCTTTAAGTAGAAAAGCTGTTGTGGAGTTGAGGGTCATGTTTGCAAGGTTGAGTGTGATGCGGGATGGTGGTTTGTTGGCTGAGTTGCAAGTGAAGCCATCTTTGTTACAATTGATTAAGGAAAATGTACCTTATGATGAGGCGTTGGTACCACATGTTAAGGACATCATGGATGGAAATCCTGCGGATTTTCACTTTAATAGTGATGGGGTGTTGTGTTTTAAAGATCGGATAGTGGTGCCTAGTGATGTTGAGTTGAGGCGAGCTATTTTGGCCGAGGCACATGCTATTCCTTTTGTTATGCATCCCGATAGTATCAAGATATATCGAGATTTAAAGGAAGAGTACTATTGGGTGGGTTTGAAAAAGGATGTGGCTGATTTTGTTGCTAGATGTATGGTATGTTACCGTGTGAAGGCTGAACACTAGTTTCCTTCCGGGTTGTTGCAACCGTTGAGAAATTCGGAGTGAAAATGGGAGAGGATCACCATGGATTTTGTGTCGGGGTTACCTTTGACTCTGACTAAAAAAGATTCCATTTGGGTGATTGTTGATTAGTTATGAAGTGTGCATATTTTATGCCAGTGCATACGGCGTACACCTTGGATAAGTTGGATGATCTTTATGTTGATAAAATTGTGAGGTTGCACGGGGTACCCAGGTCAATTGTTTTAGATAGGGATTCACGGTTTATAGCGAGGTTTTGGGAGTGTTTGCATCGAGCTTTGGGTACTCGCTTGAATTTTAGTACTTCGTATCATCCTCAGACGGATGGCCAATCTGAATGTGTGATCAGATTTTGGAGGATATGTTGAGATGTTGCATCATTGAGTTCTAAGGAACTTGGGAAAGGCAGTTGCCTTTGGTAGAGTTTACGTACAATAATAGCTATCAAGCAAGTATAAAGATGGCACCGTATGAAGCCTTGTGTGGTAGGAAGTGTCTTACACCCTTGTGTTGGGCTGAGGCTGGGAAAAGTATGTTTCCATGACTTATGTGTTGAAAGACATAGATGAAAAAGTAAAGCTTATTTGTGATCGTTTGAAAGCGGCCTTGGATAGGCAGAAATCTTACGTGGATTTGAAGCGTAGAGAAGTTGAGTAAGTGGTTGGGAAAAAGTTTTATTGAAAGTCTCACCTTGGAAGAAGGTGTTGCGCTTTGGGCGTAAAGAAAAGTTAAGACCGAGGTTTATTCGACCGTATGAGGTGTTGGAATTATAGGTCCTGTGGCTTATCGGTTGAGTTTGCTTCCTGAGTTGGAAAAATATCATGATGTGTTTCATGTATCCATGTTGCAGAGGTATCGTTCGGATCCGTCGCTTGTGATGCCAATAGAAGATGTTGAGTTGCAACCGGATTTGCGTTATGATGAGGAACCAATGGAGATCCTTGACACCATTAGTAAAGTTCTTCGTAGCAAGACGATTGAGCTTATTATGGTGTTTTGACGGCATCACGGTGTTGAGGAGGCCACGTGGGAGAGTAAGTCGGACATGATAGAGCAGTTTTCCCATCTGTTCCCATTAGTTAAATTTCGAGGACGAAATTTCTTAAGAGAGGGAGAGTTGTAACTCCCCTGTTTTGAGCATAGGAGTTTTCTAGGTTGATTAGACGACCCGATGGATCAGATTCGAGTCAGTTTTAGGATTTAAATAGGAATAAATAGTTTTGTGTGAGGAAAAATTATTGAAGAATATTCTAAAATCATTAAATAATATGTTAAAGGGTTTGGTGAAATCAATTTTACAAAAAGAGATTTCGAAATTGGACATTTTGGGTTAGTGACCAAAATGTAAAGTTTTAAAACTATTTTAGTGACTATTTTGTAAAAGGGTCAAAACTTAGAATCTTTAAGGAGCTATTTGGCCAAAGTATAATATCACACTTTTCTCTTTTAAGTGGATATTTTTAAAAAGGTTTTAAAATGAATAAATAGGTTTTAAGAGTTGGTTTTATAATTAGTCTTAAAAGAAAATTTTACGTAACTAACTTTTCACCAAAAGTTTTCTCTCAAATTCTCTCCAGCCAAACACTATTTTTTACTTCAATTTTTTCAGTTAGTCACTTGATTTCAACATACTTTTATTTTCAAATGGATTCTTAATGATTTCCTAACAAAACCTATTTGATTTAATCTTGTTTCCTTATGTAAAACCATCCAATTAGGGGAAAAGCCAAGGTTAGATGTGAGCTTCGTTCTTCTCCTCTAATATAAGGTTCTTTATTGAAATTCCCAAGTTGTTGATCCTTTGCATATGTTTTCTAATGGGTTTTAATGATTTAATTGAGGAAAATTTGTTAAATCAAGGTTTAAATGATGAGATTGATAGATTTTTGTATAGACTCTATTTTACTGAGTTCTTGATTGATTCTAATCATGATTTTGATGTGTTACAAGGATAATAAGTTGATTTTAACAATGGAATCCCAAAACTAAGTGAATCTCTAATTTTCTAGGTTGTTAGTTTTGAGCTTTTGAGTAGTTGTGGAGGTTTAATGAATGCTGGAGATATAAGGATGATGTTAATGTGTTTTTAGATGTTGATTGATGTTAATTGATGGATTAAAATTCTAGGTTTTGTCTGGGTTAAGTTTGGAAGATGTTTGATGTTGATTTCGGTTGTTGTTGAGTGAAATTGGGTAGTGTTTGTTGAGGATTTATGTGAATTGATGTTGCTGGCTGTTGAATTCATTTTGATGCATTGAATCCTCTGTTTTTTTGGATAAAATAGGGGAATTTGAACCTTAAGCCTCAACGAACGTTTCGGAAGCTTTAGAGGCGTGTTTATCGTATCGGCAAGAGAGGCATTGCGTTTCGGTGAGTGAGAACGTGTTTTAGAGCTTTACAAAGGTTTGAAAGTTGTGTTTGGAAGTTTAGATCAAGATTGAAACACTGGTCTAAGCTCGGAAGTAAGTAAAAGATGATTTCTCTCTCGAACTCGGTTTGACAATTGGTTTTGATGCACTTGTTTTAATGAATTGTTTACTCACGATATATACATGTTTTAGCATGTTTTAATGCTGGAAAATGGTTATATAATGATGTTTATGCATTTGGAAGTAATGCATGATTTTATAATGTTGTTCAACATTGGTAATGCTTGGTTGAAAGCATTGGATAAATGGTTTTAATTGATGCATACGGAAATAATGAGTTAATGTTAATGAAATGAATTATATTGGCAAGTGATGGTATGAAAAGGTTATGGAAATGTTATCGGATATAGTTGGCAGGCCATAGGATTTAAAGTGCACGATAATAAGTCGCACGTGGTTCGTAGAGGTGATGTATTGAAAGTATTTACTCTGACCAAGTGAACCCCAATGTTGTTGAGGTAATACTTTAATGCTGTTTACTCCACCTGCGACTATAGAGGTGATGCATTGGAAGTATTTACTCCAAATTAGAGGATGAGCCTTGGTAGTGTAGAGGTATTGCATGTGTTGCATTTACTCCATGCCATTAAGCTGTAAGTGATTGGGATATCACCTGGGAAATCTATGTATTCGATGTGGTTTGATGAAAGTAATGAGATTTGGGAAAGGATCACTTGTAAGCCAATATAATGAATTGATGTATCATGTTGATGGATTGTTTGTATAATGAGATTTATACATGTGAATACTCTTTAAGCTTTGCATATGGGATGCTATGCATGGGAAGGCTTAAATTGAGGGTTGCATATGGGACTATACCGTTGAATCCATGATACATGTTGCATATGGTTTAATATACAAAGTTTGGAAAAGTTTGAGTGCATATTTTGATAGTAAGACGTGATGGTCTTTGTAATAAGATTTATGTGAAAGGTTTTGGAATAAACCAGTTTTAAAATGCATTGGATGATGTTTTGTGTTTTGAGTGCTCCTCACTAAGCATTATGTGCTTACGCTCTCTTTTATCATCAATGCAGATTAGTGGATTGAAGGGCAGCAAGCAAGTAAGGAAGGATATCCAAGGACTTGGTTGCAAAATAAGGTTTGAAACTAATATTTTTGACGGTCCGATGGATCAGATTAGAGGATTCGAGTCAGTTTTGGGATTTAAATGGGAATAAATAGTTTTGAGTGAGGAAAAATTATGGAAAAATATTCTAAAATCACTAAATAATATGTTAAAGGGTTTGGTGAAATCAATTTTACAAAAAGAGATTTCAAAATTGGACATTTTGGGTTAGTGACCAAAATGTAAAGTTTTAAAACTATTTTTAGTGACTATTTTGTAAAGGGGTCAAAACTTAAATACTTTAAGGAGTTATTTGGCCAAAGTCTAATATCATACTTTTTCTTTTAATTGGATATTTTAAAAAGGCTTTAAAATGAATAAATAGGTTTTAAGAGTTGATTTTATAATTAGTCTTAAAAAAAATTTTACGTAACTAACTTTTCACAAAAAAATTTCTCTCAAATTCTCTCTTGCCAAACACTATTTTTACTTCAATTTTTTCATTTAATCACTTGATTTCAACATACTTTTATTTTCAAATGGATTTTTAATGATTTCCTAACAAAACCTATTTGATTTAATCTTGTTTCCTCATGTAAAACCATCCAATTAAGGGAAAAGCCAAGGTTAGATGTGAGCTTCGTTCTTCTTGTCTAATATAAGGTTCTTTATTGAAATTCCCAAGTTATTGATCCTTTACATATGTTTTCTAATGGGTTTTAATGATTTAATTGAGGAAAATTTGTTAAATCAAGGTTTAAATGATTAGATTGATATATTTTTGTATAGACTCTATTTTACTGAGTTCTTGATTGATTCTAATCATGATTTTGATGTGTTATAATGTTAATAAGTTTATTTTAACAATGGAATCCCAAAACTAAGTGAATATCCAATTTTCTAGGTTGTTAGTTTTGAGCTTTTGAGGGGTTGTGGAGGTTTAATGAATGCTGGAGATATAAGGATGATGTTAATGTGTTTTTAGATGTTGATTGATGTTAATTGATGGATTAAAATTCTAGGTTTTGTATGGGTTAAGTTTGGAAGATGTTTGATGTTGATTTCGGTTGTTGTTGAGTGAAATTGGGTAGTGTTTGTTGAGGATTTATGTGAATTAATGTTGCTGGCTGTTGAATGCATTTTGATGCATTGAATCCTCTGTTTTTGTATGGATAAAATATGGAATTTGAACCTCAAGCCTCAATGAACGTTTCGGAAAGCTTTAGAGGTGTTTTATCGTATCGGCAAGAGAGGCTTTGTGTTTCGATGAATGAGAACGTGTTTTAGAGCTTTACAAAGGTTTGAAAGTTGTGTTTGGGAAGTTTAGATCAAGATTGAAACACTGGTCTAAGCTCAAAATTAAGTAAAAGATGATTTCTCTCTCGAACTCGGTTTGACAATTGGTTTTGATGCACTTGTTTTAATGAATTGTTTACTCAATGATATATACATGTTTTAGCATGGTTTAATGCTGGAAAATGGTTATATAATGATGTTTATGCATTTGGAAGTAATGCATGATTTTATAATGTTGTTCAACATTGGTAATGCTTGGTTGAAAGCATTGGATAAATGGTTTTAATTGATGCATATGGAAATAATGAGTTAATGTTAATGAAATGAATTATATTGGCAAATGATGGTATGAAAAGGTTATGGAAATGTTATTGGATATAGTTGGCTGGCCATAGGATTTAAAGTGCACTATAATAAGGTGGTTTAAATGATGTATTGAAAGTATTTACTCTGACCAAGTGAACCCCAATGTTGTTGAGGTAATACTTTAATGGTGTTTACTCCACCTGCGACTATAGAGGTGATGCATTGGAAGTATTTACTCCAAATTAGAGGATGAGCCTTGGTAGTGTAGAGGTATTGCATGTGTTGCATTTACTCCATGCCATTAAGCTGTAAGTGATTGGGATATCACCTGGGAAATCTATGTATTCGATGTGGTTTGATGAAAGTAATGAGATTTGGGAAAGGATCACTTGTAAGCCAATATAATGAATTGATGTATCATGTTGATGGATTGTTTGTATAATGAGATTTATACATGTGAATACTCTTTAAGCTTTGCATATGGGATGCTATGCATGGGAAGGCTTAAATTGAGGGTTGCATATGGGACTATACCGTTGAATCCATGATACATGTTGCATATGGTTTAATATACAAAGTTTGGAAAAGTTTGAGTGCATATTTTGATAGTAAGACGTGATGGTCTTTGTAATAAGATTTATGTGAAAGGTTTTGGAATAAACCAGTTTTAAAATGCATTGGATGATGTTTTGTGTTTTGAGTGCTCCTCACTAAGCATTATGTGCTTACGCTCTCTTTTATCATCAATGCAGATTAGTGGATTGAAGGGCAGCAAGCAAGTAAGGAAGGATATCCAAGGACTTGGTTGCAAAATAAGGTTTGAAACTAATATTTTTGACGGTCCGATGGATCAGATTAGAGGATTCGAGTCAGTTTTGGGATTTAAATGGGAATAAATAGTTTTGAGTGAGGAAAAATTATGGAAAAATATTCTAAAATCACTAAATAATATGTTAAAGGGTTTGGTGAAATCAATTTTACAAAAAGAGATTTCAAAATTGGACATTTTGGGCCAGTGACCAAAATGTAAAGTTTTAAAACTATTTTTAGTGACTGTTTTGTAAAGGGGTCAAAACTTAAATACCTTAAGGAGTTATTTGGCCAAAGTCTAATATCATACTTTTTTCTTTTAATTGGATATTTTAAAAAGGCTTTAAAACGAATAAATAGGTTTGGAGAGTTGATTTTATAATTAGTCTTAAAAAAATTTGTACGTAACTAACTTTTCACAAAAAAATTTCTCTGAAATTCTCTCTTGCCAAACACTCTTTTCTACTTCAATTTTCTCATTTAATCACTTGATTTCAACATACTTTTATTTCCAAATGGATTTTTAATGATTTCCTAACAAAACCTATTTGATTTAATCTCGTTTTCTCATGTAAAACCATCCAATGAAGGGGAAAGCCAAGGTTAGAGGTGAGCTTCGTTCTTCTTGTCTAATATAAGGTTCTTTACTGAAATTCTCAAGTTATTGATCCTTTACATATGTTTTCTAATGGGTTTTAATGATTTAATTGTGGAAAATTTGTTAAATTAAGGTTTAAATGATTAGATTGATATATTTTCTTATAGACTCTGTTTTACTGAGTTCTTGATTGATTCTAATCATGATTTTGATGTGTTATAATGTTAAAAGTTTATTTTAACAATGGAATCCCGAAACTAAGTGAATATCCAATTTTCTAGGTTCTTAGTTGTTAGTTTTTGAGGGGTTGTGGAAGTTTAATGAATGCTAGAGATATAAGGATGATGTTAATGTGTTTTTAGATGTTGATTGATGTTAATTGATGGATTAAAACGTTAGGTTTTGTATGGGTTAAGTTTGGAAGATGTTTGATGTTGATTTCGGTTGTTGTGGAGTGAAATTGGGTAGAGTTTGTTGAGGATTTATGTGAATTAATGTTGCTGGGCTGTTGAATGCATTTTGATGCATTGAATCCTCTGTTTTTGTATGGATAAAATATGGGAAGTTGAACCTCAAGCTTGAATGAACGTTTCGAAAGCTTTGGAGGCGTGTTTACCATATCGGCAAGCGAGGCTTTGTGTGTCGATGAATGAGAACTTATTTTACAGCTTTACAAAGGTTTGAAAGTTGTGTTTGGGATTTTAGATCAAGCTTGGAACGCTGGTCTAAGCTCAAAATTAAGTAAAAGATGATTTCTCTCTCGAACTCGGTTTGGCAATTGGTTTTGATGCACTTGTTTTAATGAATTGTTTACTCAATGTATATGCATGTTTTGAGCATGGTTTAATACTGGAAAATGGTTATATAATGATATTTATGCATTTGGAAGTAATGCATGATTTGATAATGTTGTTGAACATTGGTAATGCTTGGTTGAAAGCATTGGATAAATGGTTTTAATTGATGCATATGGAAACAGTGAGTTAATGTTAATGAAATGAATTATATTGGCAAATGATGGTATGAAAAGGTTATGGAAATGTTATTGGATATAGTTGGCTGGCCATATGATTTAAAGTGTACTATAATAAGGATTTAAATGTATTGAAAGTATTTACTCCGACCACATGAACCCCAATATTGTTGAGGTGATACTTCAATGGTGTTTACTCCGCCTGCGACTGTAGAGGTGATGCATTGGAAGTGTTTACTCCAAATTGGAGGACGAACCTTGGTTGTATAGAGGTATTGCATGTGTTGCATTTACTCCATGCCATTGAGCTGTAAGTGATTGGGATATCACTTGGGAAATTTGTGTATCTGATGTGGTTTGATGAAAGTAATGAGATTAGGGAAAGGATCACTCGTAAGCCAATATGATGAATTGATGTATCATGTTGATGGATTGTTTGTATAATGAGATTTATACATGTGAATACTCTTTAAGCTTTTCATATGGGATGTTATGGATGGGAAGGCTTAAATTGAGGGCTGTATCTGGGACTATGCTGTTGAATCCATGATACATGTTGCATATGTTTTAATATGCAAAGTTTGGAATGGTTAAGTGCATATTTTGAAAGTAAGGCATGATGGTCTTTGAACTAGGATGTATGTGAAAGGTTTTGGAATAAACCAGTTTTAAAATGCTTTGGATGATGTTTTTTTTAGCACTCCTCACTAAGCATTACGTGCTTATGCTCTCTTTTATCATCAATGCATGTTAGCAGATTGAAGGGAAGCAAGCAGGAAAGGCAGGATATCCAAGGACTTGGTTGCAAAGTATGGTTTGAACCAATGCATAGTAGTAATAAGGGCAACGTGTCAATTGATGTTTTGTGATGGTTGTTTGCTAAACTACTAGTTTGTGCAAGTTTTATATGTTGGTTTGGATTTGTAAGAGGTTTAAAATGCTTGGGATGTGTTTGGATTTGTGTTTTGGATGTTAAGTAGGAAGCATGCCTCTCGATGATATGGATGATTGTGTTAGGCTGCTAGGTTTGTGTGAAATGTTGGTATGTTGATTTCAAGCATGCTTTTGATGTTTTATGATGGTTAGGAGATGTTTGAAGTTGATTGAAGTGAGCCAAAGAGTCATATGTTGGACCTAGAGGTCATTACACGCCTTTGCGTACCGGTATGAGTACCGGAGAATCGGTACGCAGGGTTTAAAACAGCTTTGTTTTAAGGGTAAAAAACAAAAGGGTACCCATACGATTAGCCGAGTATCGGTATACCCCTTGGGTTTTGTACATCAGAATTGGTACACGGGTTTGAGTACCGATACGATCCCTTTATTTTTAAAGAGCCAAATCGATACGCGGGGTACCGTATCGGTACGCGAATTGGTCACTGGAATTCTAGGTTTTGAGAAATCACAAGGGGGGTCTATATGGGGTCAAAACCATAACGGTACGGATGGGTCAACACACTGTACCGATATGGTGGTTCATGTATCAGTATGTGTAGTCATTATGGTCGTTAGGATATATCGGTACGGGCTTGCCCATATCGGTACGCCCTGCTGCTTTTGTGCATGTTAGCCTGCTGAAGTTTGAAAATTATGCATTTTGGTCCTTGAATATTATATATGCATTTACTTGTGCTTGGATGATTGTTTTAAGCTAAAATTTAACATGTGAGCATGAAATTGGACTAAAGAAGGTTTGGTAATCATAATTTCAAATTAGAACCTTGTAATTTGTGGAGAACAAATTTTGGTCCCCAATGTGCGCGTTTGAGCAATTGAACCCTATTTTACAATCTGATTTCAATGTAACGTTTCTGCTGTTGAATGTTCACCATAGGAATTATATTGATGTATTTAGAAAAGATAAAAGAAAAAAACACCGATTTAGGTTATTAGTTCGGGTTTGCTTCAGCAAACCTAATGTAATTCTTTTAGCTTGGTTTCGGCTAGGCCGGGTTAAGGGGGTTACCTTTGGTGGTATCAGAGCCAGGTTTACAAAAAATTAGGGTGTTGTTGGTGATTGTTCAATGCTGATTGCTATGCACGGTGATTGTTTATATGTACAGTGTTTGATATTTGCCATGTTAGGGGTATTTTCGGGGACAAATTGCTTTATTACCACAAATATAAAATGATTTTGGTTTGAAATGAAAGTCTTGTATCCTTGCTTGAAGCTGGCCTGATTGTTTTTATATTGGTGTAATTATCATGCCTTAGATACATTTTTATACAATGCCACTATCGACTTTTGCTAACGCTTGGAAAAAGAGTATATTTTTAGTGCAAAAGTATGCCAAAGAGTAGTGCCAAGGTGAGTCTTATGCGTGCAAGTATACATGGTCAGCAAGTAATACAGTAGTAAGCTGAGTATGGAATCCATAGGGATTAACCAAGAATTATTTTTAATTTTTTACTTGTTCAGAAGTTTTAAAATTGTTCGAAATGTTTTGGTATTTTGATTGAAAAGTTAACAAAACAATGTAGTGAAAATAAACAGTCTGCAATGAGTTATTCAGAATGAATGATGAGCGTTGGCAAGGGGATGCCAGATTTTACGCTACTTATGCCAGCCTTCAATAATGATCTGCCTTGGTTTATTGTCGAGCATATTAAAGGTAGTATTGCCTCTGTTGATGGCAATACCCTAAGTTAACTATGATAAAACCCCTATATGTCTATAGTGAATATTTTTCATGAATTAACTTGATTAAGCGACAATCTTTACTCCTAAGGGGTAGAATCACTTCCGAAGTAAGTTCATCTACTTGAACATCTTTTATCGAAGCTTCTCGCCTTAGTACCTGGCAACAGATCGTTGCCCCTTAAGTCTGTTAAGATATTAAGGTGCAATATGCACACTACGCCAACTGTCGTATGGCAATTGATTTGTAAAAAGATTAAATATATTCCAGATAGAAAACAATGCCAAGGCATTTTCATTATTTAAAACTAAACATGAAATCAACATCCATGTAACACCCTAATCAGTATTCTAAATTAAATACTAATTAGAGTATAACTTAATGAATAATTTTTTTAGAATCATTTTATCAATTTTTTTATCCTATCGAACTAGGTCCGATTTCAGGCAGTAACTTAAAAATTCTTATATATAATGTAGTAAGAATATAACTGCCTAAAAACAACCTAAAATAAAAATCTAACTGATTGCTCAATTTATTTCTATTTAGTCATTACCCGATTCTAAATATAATATGATTACTCATCATCTACTATAAACATAAACTAGTCTATATGTTATTACAAACCATATATAAACTAGTATGTAACCGGCTAATTTAACATATACATGCCAACTAGAAACATCAAAATACATCAAAGAATATTATTACTAATATCGTTAATATACTCTGGATAGTAGGATGCCTGCTCTTTACTCTGATTTTTGTCTTTTACCCGCGCGTGAAAACCATCACATGCTAAGTATGTACGTAGTGAGGCAACAATAATATTCAGTGCAAATAACTTAACAATAACTAATAATATGTAACCGTTTCCATGCATTTAAATCCCTAGATATGACTTACCATCATGTTAATCATAAATTAATATGGTATAAGCTGAATATACATTTTCTTACCAATATACTTTCCATAAATTTAAGAGTGTATAAACTCTTTAACCCGTTTATCAAATATTTTATTTTATTCATGTGATTAATGAAGTCAAGTGGAACAAGGTGAATCTAAAGATTTTGAAATAAAATCAAATAGGTGCCCATATTAAAGGGGACGTGTGTACATTCCTTAAGATGAGGATCTAAAGAGGAAAATACTTTCGGAGGCACATTTCAGTCATTTAACAATGCATCTAGGAGGCAACAAAATGTATTTAGATGTAAAGAGTCATTTTTGGTGGCCAGGCATGAAACGAGCTATCTCTGAGTTCGTTGCTAGATGCTTAACATGTCAACAAGTAAAGGCAGAACATCAAGTTCCATCAGGGTTGTTACAACCAATCTCAATTCCATAGTGGAAATGGGGAAAAGTTACAATGGATTTTGTAGCAGGTTTACCTTCGACGCCAAGTAAGAAATATTTGATTTGGGTGATTGTGGACCGTTTGACTAAGACGACACATTTCATACCAGTTCCAACAGACAACTCTTTGAACAAGTTGGCAGAGTTATATATTAAGGAAATTGTTAGATTGCATGGAGTTACTATGTCTATTATTTCTGATAGAGATCCAAGGTTCACTTCGAGGTTTTGAAGTGCATTACATGAAGCATTAGGAACTCGATTATATTTCAGCACTACTTTCCATCCCCAAATAGATAGACAATCGGAAAGAACTATCCAGATACTTGAAGTTATGCTCAGAGCATGCATAATTAATTTTGCAGGTTCATGGGAAAAATATCTTCCATTAGCTGAGTTTGCTTATAACAACAGTTATCAGTCAAGTATAAAGATGGCACCTTATGAGGCATTATATAGAAGAAAATGCCGAGCACCATTGAATTGGTTCAAGTTGGAGGATAAAAAAATCATTGGACCAGATCTTGTTCAAGAGACGGAGAATAAAGTAAAGATAATTCAAGATAATCTCAAGGCTGCTTCTGACAAACAAAAGTCGTATTCAGATCTTAAAAGAAAAGCTATTGAGTTCGAGGTTGAAGATAAAGTATTCTTAAAGGTTTCACCCTGGAAAAAGATATTATGCTTTGGACATAAGGGAAAGCTTAGTGCAAGATATATTGGCCCTTATGAAATCTTAAAGGGGTTGGTCCAGTGGCGTATCAACTAGCTTTACCACCAGAGTTGAGTAAGGGTCATGATGTATTTCATGTGTCCATGCTTCAGAGATATCGATCGGATCCTTCACATTTTATTACACCAGAAGAGATCGAGATTCAATCGGATTTGATATATGATGAAGAACCTGTGAAAATTTTGGCTCAACGAGAAAAGCAATTACGAAACAAGAAGATTCCTCTAGTTAAAGTCTTGTAGAGAAATCACAAAGTGGAGGAAGCTACTTGGGAAACAAAAGAAACAATGAAAAGGTAGTATCCGTACCTTTTTGAACCAAGTAAGGAAAATTCGAGGGCAAATTTTCTTAAGGGGGAGAATTGTAATATCCCAAATTTTTGGTTAGTGACCAAAATGAAAATTTTGAAAGTTTGGTGTCAAAGTATAAACTTTGGAAAAGTTCAGGGACTAAATTATAATTTTCAAAAGTTATGTATTTTAGTCCTGTAAATGAATAGTTCACCCTAAGAATGACGTTTTCGTGTTACCCGAATTTTTCGTACAGAGCTTGTATTTTTGGCTATAAAGCAATAAAGTTTGGAAAAATATTCGAAAAATTGGATCGAATCAGATATTCAAGATATTTTAAAAGATGATAAGGCAAGGTTAAAAATGTCATTTCCATGTCTTAAAATGGTAGGATTTAACATGGACCATTGGATTTAAAGAAGGTTTCCATGTTAAATATGAGTCATTGGATGAAAATGGCAAGATGGTAATTTTGGGAATTTTTGGTTAGCGACCAAAATGAAAATTTTGAAAGTTTGGTGGTCAAAGTATGAAATTTGGAAAAGTTTAGGGACTAGATTGTAATTTTCAAAAGTTATGTATTTTAGTCCCGTAAATGAATAGTTTACCCCCAAGAATGACATTTTCGTGTTACCTAGATTTTTCGTACGGAGCTTGTATTTTTGGCTATCAAGCGATAAAGTTTGGAAAAATATTCAGAAATTTGGATCGAATCAGATATTCAAGATATTTTAAAAGATGATAAGGCAAGGTTAAAAATGTCATTTCCATTTCTTAAAATGGTAGGATTTAACATGGACCATTGGATTTAAAGAAGGTTTCCATGTTAAATATGAGCCGTTGGATGAAAATGGCAAGATGGTAATTTTGGGAATTTCCAAGGGCAAAGTTGGTAATCACTAACTACTTGGATTATTTTTGACCCTTGGATTGGTAGGTAGACATGTGGCAAGTTGTGGAACATTGGATTTCAAGGGTATAAAGGTCATTAGACATTAAAATTCATTTTAAAATTCATTTTAATTATATTAAAGACAAATGGCTAAATTGGAAACAAAAGAAAATTCAAGATTTTCTCCACCATCTTTCCTCTTGTTCGAAATCTCCAAGGTAAGGAAGAGAAAAAATTTCTTCTTGATTTTTATGCTTATTTAGTTGGAATTTTGATGAAAGCATGAAACATGAAATTGATCTTTAGGAAATTCTCCATCTTTTGTTACCATTTATTCATGATTTCCTTGCTTGGAACCTTAGTTTTGTGATTTGGTTGGATGAAGGGGATGTTTAAATATGATGAGTTAAGGTTAGTTTTTGATGTAGTTGATGTTGTAGAATCATATCCAAGCTTATGCTATCATTGAATCTTCTTGAAAGTAGTTAAATCCTAATTTGGTTTAATTAGGGTTTTGATAGGATGTTGAATTTGGATTGATTTTGATATGGGAATAATTATAGAAGCTTGGAAATGAGGTTTAGAAGTTGAATTCATGCTTGAATGAAGTTGGGAAATTTGGATGTAGAGACCCTTCATATTCGGCCTATAGAGAAAAATTAGAGGAATTTATGGAAAAATTTCCTAAGGTTAGAAATGATGGGAAAATGCTGTTACAAGGCTTAGAATGTTGTTTGGACCAATTTGGAACTTTATTAAGTTCTAGGGACCTTTTCGCATATTTTGGGAAATTTAAGGATTAAGGTAAAAATGTTGAAAAGTTGATGTATTATGCTAAAAATTGATGTTAGAAGATTCAATTGGATCATTTTAGAAGTTTTCAAAGTGTTGAGGATTAAATGGAAATTAAGGAAAATATGGGATTGAAATGGAAATTGGTTAGAAAGCTATGTATTAAGCTTGAAAGTATTTTGGAATACTTGAATATGTTGTTTAATGATTGAATTTAAAGTTTAATGGCAAGGGACCATTTTGAATAAAATGGAAAGTTGAGGTGAATTCTAAAAGAATTCACTTTATGGTTATTTTTAGGAATTTTATCTCTAATATGTGCTTATGTTAGTATGAAACTAACATACACTTTGAAATGTATGTGTAGGGAAATGATGGTTTTATAGATCGTGAATGTTATCAAGATCGTTTTGCGAGCAAGTCTAAAGCTAAGGAAAAATTTCAAGAGTAAAGCTACAAGCTTTAGTAAGGTTTACTAGTGAGGCATCAGGTGAGTGCAATGCATACATAACATGATACATGGATGCTTTATACATCACTGGTAGGACTTCCGATGAGTCTACCTGGTTTATATATTGGCATGATATTTATGTCATTGATCATATATTTGACATATTTAAAATATGTCAAAGGTTGAAAACAAATGCATTGATCACTAGTTATTGATGATGGCATGGCATGAATGTTATTTCGGGTATGAATTGTCCAATGTTAAATTATATTGATATACATTGCCATGGATGGAATAAATACAGAAATTATGCCCAAATAAGTCAATTGAGGGACAGGATATAGTTGCCATGCCATAGATTCCTGCAGCACGCTGCATAATCGGGAATTTGGGATAGCACTATAGTGTACATAGAGGACACTTAGTGTATAGTTAGCACATCCTTATAAATGGGCGAGAATTAGCACTTCGATGCATATTTGACTCGTGTATCTAGGGTCCTCATAGGTCTATATTTGGGCTATGAAATCGGGTTATAAAATCGATAAATATTTGATAAATGGGTTAAAGATTTTATACACTCTTAAATTTATGGCAAGTATATTGGCAAGAAAATGTATATTCGGCTTATATCATATTAATGTATGATTAACATGATGGTAAGTCATATCTAGTGATTTAAATGCATGGAAACGGTTACATATTATTAGTTATTGTTATGTTATTTGCACTGAATATTATTGTTGCCTCACTAAGTACATACTTAGCGTGTGATGGTTTTCACGCGTAGGTAAAAGACAAAAATCGGAGTAAAGAGCGGGCATCCTACTATCCAGAGTTTATTAACGGTATCAGTAATAACATCCTTTGATGTATTTTGATGTTTCTAGTTGGCATGTATATGTTAAATTAGCCGGTTACATACTAGTTTATATATGGTTTGTAATAACATATAGACTAGTTTATATTTATAGTAGATGATGAGTAATCATATTATATTTAGAATCGGGTAATAACTAAATAGAAATAAATTGAGCAGTTAGGTAGATTTTTATTTTAGGCAGTTATATTCTTACTACATTATATATAAGAATTGTTGAGTTGCTGCCTGAAATTGGACCTAGTTCGATAGGATAAAAAAATTGATAAAATGATTATAAAAAAAATATTCATTAAGTGATACTCTAATTAGTATTTAATTTAGAATACTGATTAGGGTGTTACAATCCATCCCTAACATCCCCCAACCAACTGTAAAAGTTTAGTTCATGGTTGGGGTTTCCATCCAAGAAACATTATCGTATCTCTACATCATCATTTAAACAAAACAAATAAAAACGAAGAGAATAGGGAAGAAGGGGGTCCATGATGCAGCTCTTCAATGGCTCCAAGCTCTCGATCTTCAGCTGGTTGGACCACGTTTGGGTTCACCGATGTTTAGCCTCTTCAATCCGATCTCTCTAATCCCCAATCAATCTCTTTAAATATGCTTGCATGGGAAACCCAAGGATGAGGCCTTTGAATTTAAATTTTGAATGCACAAGGGATAAGATGGTAGGGCATCTTATCCAGATTTGAATCATAGGGCTGATGTGTACAAGGTCCAACAGAGATTTTAACCGGTCAGTTGACCTCACTCCTTTGCCAGCCGGGCTTTGCATTGATTCGTCATTATGTGCCAACTGCGCCTCGACAATTCTCTAGCTTCTTTTCCTGCATTTTCTGCCAAGCTTGCTTGCCTTTTTCCTACGTCAAAAACAAAAAAATAACCCTTCACACTGGCAAATACAATAGCTCATAAACTCTTTATGCAAATGTATGATTTTAATACCTAAATGCAACTAGATGTACTAAAAGGGCAAGCAAAGGCATTGTAAAATAAGCATAAAAATAGTACTTTTGAGAAGTTAAAACACCCCCAAACCTAGCTTATTGCTTGTCCTCAAGTAATGCAACTAAAAATAAAACAGAAAAACAAAAAGATACCTCAGCAAAAACTGTCATAGTCACCAGCACCTGCCAACTAGCAAAATATGATTCTAGGTTTGTCCTCGAATATTCAGTATATCAATGCCAAGCAGATAACAAATTCAAATGCAGCAATATAGCTCTAGTCTGAGGTCATTAAGTGTGTGTGAAGTGTGGGCAATATGCATCAAATTTACTTAACTCCCTTAGCCACTTTACTACCCAAAATCAGAATCATTTTCATCATTTTTATTTATTTTCTTTATTTGCCAAGGGTTTTTTTATGCTGGCATTAAATTAGGTTTGCCTCATAAACTGTTTGGCATGAGAAATAAGAGGGAGCAAACCACAAATACCCATGTTGATCTAGATTACATCATTAATCTAACCCATTACACTCATACCTTAAAGTTATTCTGGCTTGAGAACTAAAAAGGAGCAAACCATGAAGCCCCAAGTTAATTATTTCCTCTAAGGCAGATGAGTGTTCTAAAATATTTCAGCCTTTGGCAAAACATTGTTGTCTTATTCTTTCTACCCTGGCATTGTTTTTTTCTTTTTTTATTCTGAGTTCAGGTTTAAGAGAACCTAAGTTTGTCTTGCAAACTAGATGCCTATCACGTGAATGGTGAAACTAAAGTTCCCTAAACTAGAGTTCAATTGCCAAGCTACTTGGCAATGCTAACCTGCTGGCATACAAGTTCCAAAATTCTAGTTTCTTTATCGGACAAATAATCTAGAACAAATTCAACTAAACTAGCAGTGTTGACAATTAAAATAACTTATTGGCCGAGGAAATTTTTTTAGTGGTTTGGTATGCAAATTTAAATCTTACATGGCAAACTATTCTATATGGAAAACTAAAAATTAAACATGAATGTCATGGCAATAAAATGTGAGGCAACCCACACCCCAAACCTAAGGCGTACATTGTCCTCAATGCATGAAAACAACACAAATATACAAATGAGATTTAAAATGCATGAACATGTGAATGAAAAAGAAATGAAATGCAAGGAGTTTAAGAGGAGGAAGACTCCCCTTTAGAAGGTTTTGGTCGTGAAACACGTGTTGTCCTCTTGATGGAACTCCCCATGCTGGGAGCCATATGATTTTTGCACTTTAGGCTGGGTTTTGATGCGACTGTGGACGCTCCAAGGTCATAGAGAAATTCTTCAACAATCTTCACCGACTTAGAGGTAGCCAGGACATCAGTGGTAGTAGACGGTGCAGGTGCAACAGGCATTGCGATAGGTTTTGTTTCTATTTTAGAATCAGATGGCGTGGCTGTGATGGCGAATTCAACTTGAACAGAGGATACTGGAACAGTGGCATCTGATGGAGTATGGACTAAAAGAGGACTGGCTAAAATAGCATCCTTGGCAAGGAGGTCGGCATGAAACTTCAAGTACACTGGCAGTGGTTGCGTGGACATACCTTCAAGGGTTTTCTTTATGGCACTGTCCTTAGCATAGACATATTGCCAAAATAGAGAGTTCTGCTCCTTAGCTTTCTCTAACTTCTGAAGGATGATCTCCTGGCGTTGGAAAATTTGGGAAAGCATTGCTAATAAACTGGCTGGCATAGGAGTGTCAGGCTCTACCTTGGGCAGCTGGGCCTTGGTCATTGGCTTTGTCTTTTTCCCTTGCCCTTTTCTTTGGACTCAGTGGATCTGTCTCTGCCTCTTCTTGTGGACCTTGTCCGAATCAATCTTTGGCACACCATGCTTCATACAAATATTAGAAATCAAGAGAGGGAAAAAATAAACTCCCACTACTCTTACTGGTGCATTTATAAGTTTTATCAATAATGATACGATTGATGTTGATCTTGTAGCCCACGATGATCGAATGCAATAAGGCCATCCTCTCTTATGAGACAGTCTCGTTATGAGTCGTTGGCATCAGGTTTGCCTTCAGGAAGTGGTTCCACCTTTTTGGCTGTGGCTTCAATGCCAACCACTTCTCCGTGCGTGGCCCTTCGATGACACTCTCCACTTGGTGCCATGCTCACATAAATCCTTTAGTAGCTTCTGCCTCTTGACAGTGTCTAACGAGTCAGTAAACTCAGAGTGCTCCTCTCTTGCACCATCCAGTCCAGACATAGTATTAACATACCCCTAATAAATCTGACACAAGTACCTCATATAAGCAAGAAAGGCAAATCTTTAGTCGTGAGGTGGACATAAAAGTTTTAGACAATATTGAAGTAGATTTCCCCCATTTGTTGGCAAAACAATTCCCACTTGTACTGTTTGACCACCTTCATGAACTCCGATGAATAACCCAAGTTGGTTTTATTCTTGTACTCAAAATTCTTCTCGTAGTAAAATGTTTGTGCGGCAAAGTTCTCCTCATATTTCTTGTGAATTTCTTCATTAAAGAATATCTTCAAGGGTGTCAAAGAAGATGCCATGGAAAGAAGTTGGAGAACTTAAAGGATTTTTATCGAGAGAAGGAGAAACGATTTTTGGATTTCTTGTTGATAAAACAACTAGGGTAAAAGGTGAAAGGTTTTAAGGCTTGGATTGGTTAGGGTTTTAAGGAGATAAAAATGGTTGAGTGTTTAATTGGAGTTGTTTAATGGGGTCGGTTAAGGAGGGTAATAATGGGCTTTTGCGTGTTTAAGGGAAATGAAAAGGCTGATGTGATAAGGGTGAATTAATAGGATAAGGCGCGCAAAGGGTAGAGGGATAAGTGAATTAAGTTGAAATTTGAATTTCAACTTATCACTTTTTGGGCGGCTAGGGCAATTTCACACAAAAAACTCTCTCCTTCTTTTTGGGCCGAACTTCCTCAAGCCTTGGGCGGCTAGGGTAAAAACTTTTCTCTAATTCTCTTAATGCCCCATGCCAAGATGCCCTGGCATTCTACCTGGCACACAAACCTACACTCACTCAAAGAAAAACCTTTCAACGCAACAAGGAAAAATTAAAACTAAAAGAAAGAAAGAAAATAAACAAATATAATGCTAAAAAAGAAAAACATCTATCTTACTATATACAAAAATCAAACCATGACGATGATGTTCACGAAATCTCTGCAGGAGCACAACCTCCTTGGCATTCTTTTGAGTATCTTTCCAATAGCTTTCAAGCATTGACCGTTCACCTTGAAAATTGTTCCCATTTTCAAATCCTTGATATCTACTGCTCTATGAGCATATGGCTTCACAACTTCAAAGGGACCCGACCATCTAGACTTGAGCTTTCCTAGAAACAACTTTAGCCTTGAGTTAAATAACAAGACACATTGACCTGCCTCAAATTGCCTTGGCACTATCCTGTTGTCATGCCAGCATTTTGTTCTTTCTTTGTAGAGTCTGGCATTCTCATAAGCTTGCATTCTAAACTCCTCTAATTCATTTATGTCCAGTAAACATTTTGCACCCGCATCTATCCACTCCATGTTGAGCTTTTGGATTGTACAATAAGCTTTATGATCTAATTCTACTGGCAGGTGACATGCCTTCCCAAACATGAGCCTATAAGGAGAGGTTCCCAACGGAGTCTTAAAGGCTGTTCTGTAAGCCCATAGAGAATCGTCTAGTCCCAAAGACCAGTCCTTCCTCGTTGGATTCACAGTTTTCTCCATGATGTTCTTGATCTCTTTGTTTAAAATCTCTGCTTGCCCATTTGTTTAGGGATGGTAAGCTGTGGCTATACGTTGCTAGATTCCATACCTACACAAAGCTCTAGAGATTAAATTGCACTTAAAATGCGTACCTTCATCATGAATGATGGCTCTGGGAGCAAAGAATCTAGTGAAGATATGCTTGTGCAAGAACTTGGCATCAGCCTTGGCATTGTTTGTTGGCAAAGCTACTGCCTCTACCCATTTTAAACGTAGTCTACAGCGACAAGGATATACAGGTTCCTGAATGATGGGGGAAATAGACCCATGAAGTCTATTCCCCATAAGTCAAACAACTCTACTGGCATGATATTCTGGAGCGGTAATTGATGTCTCCTAGAGATGTTACCCGTCCGCTGGCATTGATCACAGGCCTTGGCAAAGTAATGAGCATCTTTAAACAGCGTAGGCCAAAAGAATCCGGACTGCAATACCTTGGCTACAGTCTTTATTCCAGTAAAGTATCCTCTATACGGTGTTGCATGGCATAACTACAAAATGTTGTGCTGCTACTCCTTTGGCACAAATTGGCAAATTACTTGGTCGGCATAATGTTTAAATAGAATGGCCTCATCCTAATAGTACATCTCGCAAAAAACGTTTCCTGGCATTGCTTGCAGATCCGATGGCATGATTACTTACTAGATAGTTAACTATGTCAGCATACCATGGCATAGAACTGACTGCAAGCAGGTGTTCATCAGGGAATTCGTCTTTAATGGCAGCGACTCTACCTTCTTCAAGGTGATGTTCTAACCGAGTTAAATGGTCAACAACTAAGTTTTCACTCCCCTTCTTGTCTCGAATCTCGAGATCAAACTCTTTCAATAATATTGTCCATCAGATCCATCTGGGCTTGGCATCCTTTTTTGTCATTAGGAATTTCAACGCCGAGTGATCTGTATATACAACAACTTTGTTACCAATTAAATAAGATCTGAATTTATCAAATGCAAATACAATAGTGAGAAATTCCTTCTCGATTGTTGTATAGTTGAGTTGGGCTTTGCTTAATGTCTGACTGGCATAGTATATGGCATAAAAAATCTTGCCACACCTTTGGCCCAATACAACTCCGATAGTATAGTTGCTGACATCGCATATGAGCTTGAAGTGCTCGCTCTAATCCGATACAACAACTATAAGGGCATTGATTAATCTGTCCTTGAGTTCCTGAAACACTTTTAAACAAGAATCATCCAACTCAAAAGTGGCATTTTGTTTTAAAAGCAAGCATAAAGGTTTAGAAATTTTTGAGAAATCTTTAATGAACCGACGATAAAAACCTACATGTCCTAAAAAACTCCTGATACCTTTTACACTTGTAGGGGATGGCAACTGTTTGATTACCTCCACTTTCGTTTTATCTACTTCCAAGCATCTCTTTGTTACTTTGTGACCGAGAACGATGCCTTCCTTTACAATAAAATGTCATTTTCCTAGTTTAGGACTAGGTTGTCTTAATACAAGCTCTAGACTCTGTAGGCATTCCTCGAATATTTTGCCAAACACTAAGAAGTTATCTATGAAAACTTCTAGGTTGTTGCCAATTATGTCAGGAAAAATACACATCATACATCGTTGGAATATTGCCGGCGCATTACACAGTCCAAAGGGCATTATTTTAAAGGCAAATGTCCCATATGGACAAGTGAATATGATTTCTCCTGATCTTTGAGAGCGGTGGCAGTCTGATTATATCCTGAATAACCGTCTAAGAAGCAATAGTATGCCAGCCTATCCAACATCTAGTCGATAAAGGGTAGTGGAAAGTGGACTTTCCTAGTGGCATTGTTTAGCTTCCTATAGTCCATGCACACTCTCTATCTGGTAAAAGTTCTGGAAGGAGTCAATTCATCTTTGTTATTTTGAACCACAGTCATACCACCTTTCTTTGGCACATATTGCACAGAGTTGACCCACAAGCTATAGAAAATGGGATAGATTATCCTACCATCCAGCCACTTGATAATTTCTTCTTTTACTACCTCTTTCATGCTCGGGTTCAATCTTCTCTGGCCTTCAATTGTTTTTCCATGATATTCCTCCAAAATTATTTTGTGCATGCAAATAGTTGGGCTTATTCCTCGGATATCAGCCAAGGTCCATCCCAATGCTTGCTTGTGATTACTTAGAATTTTCAGTAATCTTTCCTCCTAATCATTAGTTAGATCAGCAGCAATGATCACTTGCAAGGTTGAGTGTTTACCTAGATAAGCGTACTTAAGATGGTCTGGCAATGTTTTTAGTTCTAGTTTAGGTGGCTCCTCAGTGGATGATTTAGGTGCCACGATCTCTCTGCCAGTCAACTCAAGTGGCTCTGGTTTTCCAAAGTAACTCACTTTTTCTCTCTCCAAAAATGTTCCTTCAGCATCTTTACATGTCTATTTTTCACCATCTAACTCGCTGGCAGCATCATCAGTATCTTGGAACAGTTGTGCCAAGTCCATAGTGAAAATGGACTCTATCATCTCGTCAGCTTGGCATCCCTCAGGTTTATCTGCGTATTTAAGGGCTTGAAACACATTAAATGTAACATGTTGATCATTCCTGCGCATAGTTAATTCTCATTTATGAACATCAATCAAAGCTCAACTATTGGCAAGGAATGGTCTGCCCAATATAATTGGGACATTCATATCTGCCTCATAATCTAAAATAATAAAGTCATCTGGAATATAAATTTGTCTACCTTTACCAACACATCCTCAATATTACCCTTGGGATGTGCAAAGGATCAGTCTGCCAACTGAAGTGTTACCGTGGTAGGCCTTGCTTCGATGCTGAGCTTTCTGAAAATCAACATTGGCATCAAATTGATTCTGGCTCCAAGGTCACACAGTGTCTTACCCGTGAATATGTTTCCAATGGTGCAAGGAATAGTAAAACTCCCTAGATCTTTCAACTTCGGTGGCAACCAATTGAGTATCATTGCACTGCACCCCTTAGTGAGAGCTACAATCTCGAAATCAGCCAGTTTTCTTTTCTTGGACGACATGTCCTTCATGAATTTCATATAATTGGGCATTTGCTCGAGAGCTTCCACCAATGGTATGTTGATCTACAATTGCTTAAGGACTTCCAAGAAGCGCTTAAATTGTTGATCCTGCTTGTGCTTCTGTAATCTTTGTGGGAACGGTAGAGGTGGATAAACATATGCTGGCTCTATCAATTTTGCCAAGGGTTTGCTGTCATCCGACTGAGATTTGGTATCAGACTGAGGTCTGACATCGCTTATGTCCGCTTCTTTCTCTTTTGCTTCTTTTGGTTCGTCTACTGGTCCATTCTCTTTCTTCTAGCAATTAACTGGCTGCTTGTTAGATGTCTCAGCATCGCATTGTTTGGCACTCTGAAGAGTTACATATTTGCATTGTTCATTGCCTCTATTCTGAGCATCTTCTGTATCGCTTGGCAAAGCTCTCTAGGGTCTATTGCTGACTGCACTGGCAATCTGTCCAATCTGTATCTCCAAGTTCTGCATAGATGCTACCAAACTCTGGACAGTTGCATCATTCATCTCCATGTAATCTGTCAAAGTCCCCTGGTTGTTCTTTTGCCCTACATAAAAATTATTTTGCGCCCTTTGCGCATTTTAATTGAAACCTTAGTGGGCATTATTTTGACGCTGGGCATTGTATTGAATACCTCATTGATTTCCCCAAGCTAAATTTGGGTGCTATCTCTATCTTACATTATAAGTATTAGAGTTTGGATTATAATTACGATTAAAATTGCCAACAAATTTTACTGACTCAGGGTTGGCAGGGCAATCTTCCATGTGACGGTCCTCCCCACATATAGTGCATAATGGGTCTAACGCCTTAACTTCTTAGGAATCATCACTCATTTGCAAAGATCTCACCATGCTAGTAAGATTGGAAATCTCAACGTGGATAGATGTAAGTTCATCTAGCTGTAATTTCCCACCAGTTTTAGTCCCGGTCCCTAGTCTGGCAATAGGATACTCAAAGTCATTAGTTGAGATCCTTTCAAGGATACCAACTGCCTCTGTATAATTCTTGTCAAGCAGCGAACCATTTGCTGATGCATCAACAATAGTTCTAGCATGAGTATTGAGTCCATTGTAGAAGGTTTCCATCTAGTCCAATTTGAGAATCCATGCATTGTACATCTTCTCAATAGGTCCTTGAATCTTTTCCAGGCATCATATAAGGTCTCATCATCAACTTGCCTAAATGTAATGATCTCGCTTCTCAGCTTGGCAGTGAGTTTTGGTGGTTAGAATCACAGTAAGAATTTTTGACATAGATCTCCTCATGAGGTGAAAGATCCATATGGCAAAGAACTAAGCCATGTTTTGCTCTGTCTCTCAAGGAGAATGTAAATAATTTCAGCTTCACTGTATCTTCCGTAACTCTAGGCTGCTCAAATAACTGGCAAACTTTCATGAATTGCTTTAAGTGTGGCCTTGGATAATTTCACTGTATCTTTCGTAACTCTAGGTTGCTCAAATGAATTGCTTCAATGTAAATAATTTCAGCTTCACTGTATCTTCCCAACCTATTTATATTTTCTAAAACAGTTTAAAAATTGCCAATTAAGGGATAAAGCTTGATATTAGACTTTTAGGGCAATTAGCTCCTTAAAGATTTAAAGTTTTGACTCTTTACAAAACAACAACCAAAAACAGTTTTTAAAGTTTTCATTTTGGTCACTAGTCCAAAATTTCCAATTTCCAAAACTCGTTTTCCGAAATTGAATTTACCATAATCATTAATATATTTAATAATGATTTTAGAATATTTTTCCACAATTTTATCACCTTCAAAAATATTTAATCCAATTTAATCCCGAAACTGACTCGAATCTCTAATACCGGTCCACTGAACCTTCGAACCGACCCTTAAAACATCTCAGCCCAAAACCGGTGTGTTACAACTCTCCCCAACTTAAGAAATTTCGTCCTCGAAATTTACCTAGAGGAAACAAATGTGAAAATTGCTCCAACATGTCTGCCTTGCTTTCCCACGTGGCTTCCACGACACCATGGTGTCGCCACAAGACCTTACAAGCTCAATTGTGTTTCCACAAAGAGCTTTGTTGCTGGAATCAAGGATATCCACCGGTTCCTCAAATATGGCCTCAACTCAATATGCTCTACCAGTATAACATGCGAGGGATCCGACCGATACCTCCGCAACATAGATACATGGAACACATCATGTACTTTCTCCAACTTTGGCAGCAACCTCAACCGATAAGCCACAAGACCAACACGCTCAACAACCTTGTATGGTCCAATAAACCTCGGACTAAGCTTACCCTTACGTCCGAAAAGGTGAAATGTCCGATTTCCAAAACTCGTTTTTCCAAAATTGACTTTACCATAATCATTAATATATTTAATAATGACTTTAGAATATTTTTCCACAATTTTATCACCTTCAAAAATATTTAATCCTATTTAATCCTGAAACTGACTCGAATCTCTAATACCGGTCCATTAAACATTCGAACCGACCCTTAAAACATCTCAGCCCAAAATTGGGGTGTTACAACTCTCCCCCACTAAAGAAATTTCATCCTTGAAATTTACCTGGAGGAAACAAATGCAAAAATTGCTCCAACATGTCCGCCTTGCTTTCCCACGTGGCTTCCTCGACACCATGGTGTTGCCACAAGACCTTACAAGCTCAATCGTCTTGCCACGAAGAACTTTGCTGCTGGAATCAAGGATGTCCACTGGTTCCTCGTCATAGGATAAATTTGGCCTCAACTCAATATGCTCCACCGGCATAACATGCGAGGGATCCGACCGGTATCTCTGCAACAAAGATACATGGAACACATCATGTACTTTCTATAACTCGGGAGGCAACCTCAAACGATAAGCCCAAGACCAACACGCTCAACAACCTTGTATAGTCCAATAAACCTCAGTCTAAGCTTACCTTTACGTCCAAATCACATCACCTTTTTCCCACGGTGACACTTTCAAAAAGTACACGATCGCCCAACGCATATTTAATTTCCCTATGCTTCAAATCCGCGTAAGATTTATGCCAATTCGCAGCCGCTTTCAAGCAATCACACACAAGCTTTACCTTCTCATCCGTGTCTTTCAACACATCAAGTAAGGAAATAAACTTTTCCCCTACCTCAACCCAACACAAAGGCGTACAACACCTCCGACCATACAATGCCTTATACGGCGCCATCCGCATACTCGCTTGGTAACTATTGTTATACACAAACTCAACCAAGGTAAATGCTTCTCCCAGGTTCCTTGGATCTCAATAATGCAACATCTCAGCATATCCTCCAAAACCTAGATAACCCGCTCAGATTGTCCATCCGACTGAGGATGATACGCGGTGTTGAAATTTAACCTTGTACCCAAAGCCCGATGTAAAATCACCCAAAACCTCGCTGTAAACCCCAGATCTCTATCCTAAATAATAGACCTAGGTACCCCGTGCAAACGCACGATCTCAAAAATGTGCAAGTCTGCCAACTTGTCCAAGGTGTACCACGTATGCAATGGCAAAAAATATGCACACATCGTAAACCGATCCACAATCACCCAAATGGAATCCTTTTTAGCCGGTGTCAAAGGTAACCCTACACAAAATACATGATGATTCTCTTCCACTTCCATTCCAGAATTCTTAATGGTTGCAAGAACCCGAATGAAAACTGATGTTCAACCTTGACCCGCTGTGTAATACCCCAAAATGTGGTCTAGGAGTATGACACTAATTCTAGTATGTTTTAATTTGATTGGAGAAATCTTTGAAGTAGATAATTAATGGAAATTAGGGACTAATTGGTCTAGTAGAATGTTACCAATTCAATGTAAATTAAATTGCCTTGTTTCATTCATGAATCTAGATTTAATCAAAGGCCTAGGACCAAATTGAAAGAAATTAATGAAAGGATGACTAATGCTAATGTACCTTGATTTTTTTAATCAAACAATGGGACCTAATTAAAAATGAAAGAAAGAAGGATGCTCGAATGAAATTGACTATTTTGTAAAGTATGGAAAACATAGTTGTTGCATGCTAAAATAAAATTTGAGTATGGAACTTACATGTGTCTTTGCATTAAACCATTAAGGAGAAGAATAAAACAAATATCTCCTTTATCTCCTTCATTTTTAGACAACTGAGCTTAGAGAAAGAAATAGAGAGATCTTGCATCAAGTGTTAGAGCTTTATTTCCATTCGGTTAAATCACTTTTGTTCTTATTTTGTTAAAGGTAAAATCTCTTAAATTTCGTTTAGATTAGGATATGCATGTTCGATTGAGTTTTAGTGCTCATTTATAATTGATATGAATCAATTGTTGGTTAAAAAGCATGAGTTACAGATTTAGAGATGTGGATTCCTTCACGGCCGAGTGCTGATCTTATTTGAAACTGGAAATTTTGCATGTATAAATGGTGTTATTAGACTTTAATGTGAATTCTATGAATTTAATGAGTAGTGTATTCAATTGAAATCTAAAATGTAGGTTCTATGGCAAAATTTGATTTTATGTGTGTCTTGTTAATGAGAATAGATCATTTAAGGATTGTTGTTCACTAAGCAGGCTGTCTTGCTATTATACGAATAATTATGGATTGTTTCGAACATATATGACAGCATGAATGGTATGCTGAGCTGCCCTGCAACATCGAATGGGATTAGGGTCTGTTTAGAAAAATTAAACACAATGGAATTGCTTTAAATAAAATGTGTAAGACTGTTTTGTGATGTTCAAGACTGTTTTGAGGTATTTGAATATGTTTGTTAACGTAAGTGTTGTATTGCTTTGATTAAATAGCTAATGGACAGTTTTATGGGCATACATATGATCATATGTATGTTAAGGAATTATAGGAACAAATTAAAAGCAAGGGATTAATTTGTATGTATGCATTTTGGGACTTTTTTTGCAAGATAGAAACTGTTCTGTGCACAAATATGGATGGAACATCATTGTTATAATTGTGTATACAAAATATAAGTATAGTATAATGTTTTAAGCATGTAAGTAAGAGTGGTTGAGATATGGGTCTATTATGTATATTTGTACACGCATATGATTGTCAATTAGGACAGTTGTGAGTAAAAAATGAAAGTTTATGGACTGATTTTGATGTGTAATTGTATATGTATACTTGGCTGGACAGTTTTGAGTAAAAATGAATGTTTGCTGGACTGTTTTAATGAATAAATAAATGTATACACATGTGTTTTGGGACTTAAGGGACTGTTTTTGTAACCAGAGTGCCGTTTTATAAGTTCAGGGACTGGTTTGTGTATATATGCAAATGTACTGAACTGTTTTAGTGTATAAAATGTGCATACTTGTGCTATGGACTGTTTTGTACATAAGTGAATATATTAGGGACTGTTTGAAATGAATTAAGGAATAACTTGGTGTTTTAATAACAAGGGAAACATTGCTTGCTAATAATGGACTGTTTTGACATGTTAGAAAAGTATGTGGGCTGTTTTAAATCAAATGTTTATATACATGTGAATAAGGGACTGTTTTAAAGAGATAAATAGAAATTTATATGATCAAAGATTGTTTTGTATGTAAATAATTAAATTTGGGGACTTCTTTGATGCGTGTAAAAATGTATGCAAGCATAATGAACTAATTAGGCATTGTTATGGAAGTTAATGGATTGTTTGTAAGCATATATATATATATACACACACACACGCAAGCTAGAGATTGTTTTGCATTAATATGATTAATGGTGACTGTTTTGAATGAATTTATTTATATATATGAGAATTTGAGTTGGTTATAATGATTTGTTATTTTCTGTTTGAGGTACGTATCTTCTTAAGGAAGGGTAGAAGAATAAAGTTAGTTGGAAGCTAAATGTAATTAAGGATTCAGGTATCCAGTAACTTCGGGATAAGAGGTGGGTGTAGTTTATGCATTCAGGATGACATGGTGTCATCTTGATCCTTGTTTACTTGAATTGGTTGTTTAAAACATATTCATTTTTGCATAAGGCTCAAATAGAGCACATTGGGAAAGGGCATTCAAGGCATAACATCCTTTGATAAGTCTTTTAATTATGTTTGCATTACATATGCATCTTGTTCCTTGCTATGCTACGTTTATAATGGAAGATTTTGTATACTTTGATACAAAGTTAACTTCTGAATTACAATACCATAAGATTCTAATAGAAGAATTCAATTCCGATGTTATAAGTTCATAAACTCTAAGGCTTAAGGAGCTTAAAGCTCATCTCATGTTGTAAGATACTAAAAAAAACAAGTAAGATTACTTGTGTCATAAGATACCTCTCCTAACTTCAAGTATAAAATACCTAAGTTGCCTATTCAATGGAAGCCCTTGGACACATTGGCATAATACATGGTATACTTTGGGACTATGGTCCATGAGCTACGGCTCGGGTGACGACCCATTATATGTGCTATATTGGCGGCGGTAGGAGGTAACGGGGAGATGTAAGGAGATTCGTGACAGTTGGATGGATAGATGAGAAGTTAGGATTGTTATTTTCTGACACTATCCATTGCTATGTGCTTTGAGCTACGTGTAACTCAGACCAATACGGTCAAACACGGACCAATGCTACTCATGTCCAAATGTGATCCAAGGCAAATGTTCTAAAAGATATGAACTCAGATAAGCTATATTATGATCTCCGATAAGCTTTGATAATTACTTTGTTAAGATTTGAAAAGAAATTCTAAAACTCTGATAAGTATTTCGATAAGGCTTAATAAGACAAGTTTTGAACTTTAATAAGTTCAATAAGAGATTTGAAGGAATTCAGTCAAAAATGCTAAAGGATTCTAATGAGATTTGGAAGAATATGAACTCCGTTAAAAATTTCAAATAAACCGAGCCTTGTTAAAGTTATATTAAGACATAAATAACAAATGCTAACTTATGCTTGTGTTCTTGGATTTTTTTTCCATTCAAAATTATTGGATTCATGTTTTGTTAATTATTGATACTACCTCACTTAGGCTCTATAAGCCTAATGCATTCATTTCCATGCATTTGCAGGTTATATTATGATCCTTGTGTAGATCGTGTGGAAAAGTTACAAGTCAAGTCTTAAAGACTTTGTAGTTGTCTAGATTTTTACCTCGAAACTCCTAGAATGGTGGCATAATGCATTTGTATTAGAGTAATTGAAATTATTTAGTTATGGATTGTTTTATGGACACTAGACTATAATTGATTTACTATGTTTAAAGTTTCTTGTTAACTAAGCTTGGACAGAGAAGTAATCGAATGCTTTATTGTTAATTAAGATATGTTAAATTTGATGTATACTTGAGATTATTAACAATTGAATAATTTAAGTTGCTAATGTAATGTTTTATGACTCCGAGTTTGTAAAGATTTCTAGGTAAATAGAATAATTGTACTCGTTTTTATAAATATGTTGATCTTGCGTTTAAACAAGAGATTTGACAAATTTCGGAATCCTTGTTGTTATAATATGATGATACTAAAATGGTTTTAGAAGGAATTGTTTAGAATACAAATCAATGAGTTAATAGTTTACTCACTTTCAAAACAAAGGTCATGTAATGTTATATGATTGAGCTTATGTGTGTTTAGTACATGTTCAATGGTAAATATTTCATTGTATAAAATATAAGTTTTAATAGAATTAATTATGCATGCGTTGCAATTTGGTCGTTTGGGATACTATAGAAATATGGAATTCAAATCTTGGGAAAGAGTAAACCTATGTATATTGGAATGGTATCTTACATTAGCTAATGACTTGACCAAAATAGAAAAGAGTCCATGAATGTTCATAAATGGATTTTTGAGGCTTGTGTTAATTAGCCTCATATAGGTTTTATGATATTGTGATACGCTATGCTTGAAGGTTGTGAAAGTTGCTAATACTCTTATTAAGTTGAAAAGTCATTCGTAAAGAACCTTGTAATTAAGTAATTTGGAAGTCTTGTCTGTTTGCGATGTTTTGTAATCTTGATTGGTAGTTTAAATACGTTGGTCCTTATATGTCTAATGATTTGATAATTGTGTACTTCTCATGTGGACATAAAAAATAAAAAAATAGTTTACGATTACATATTTTTTGAAATTATTCGCAGTGACATCTTCGATTTCCGTTTTCTTCTAAAAACTGGGTTGAAGGTGTTACAATTTGGTATCGAGCATGGTTTAGCTAATTTTTAGACTAAACTAGAACTCGTTGTATCATCATTGGTTACATGTGCCACCTAAGAGTTTAATCTTCTATTTAAAATCAGTGACTTGCAACTAACACGATATGTATACTGTTTGACATTAAGAATGTGGGAAAGTATTCTGAGTTTGGTAATTTAAATTAGTCGTCATTAAAGAAATTAGAGGATGAATTTCTTTTTAGGGGAGAATTGTAATACCCCAAAATGTGGTCTAGGAGTATGACACTAATTCTAGTATGTTTTAATTTGATTGGAGAAATCTTTGAAGTAGATAATTAATGGAAATTAGGGACTAATTGGTCTAGTAGAATGTTACCAATTCAATGTAAATTAAATTGCCTTGTTTCATTCATAAGTCTAGATTTAATCAAAGGCCTAGGACCAATTGAAAGAAAGGAATGAAAGGATGACTAATGCTAATGTACCTTGATTTTTTAATCAAACAATGGGACCTAATTAAAAATGAAAGAAAGAAGGATGCTCGAATGAAATTGACTATTTTGTAAAGTATAGAAAACATGGTTGTTGCATGCTAAAACAAAATTTGAGTGTGGACCTTACATATGTCTTTGCATTAAACCATTGAGGAGAAGAATAAAACAAATATCTCCTTTATCTCCTTCATTTTTAGACAACTGAGCTTAGAGAAAGAAATAGAGATCTTGCATCAAGTGTTGGAGCTTTATTTCCATTCGGTTAAATCACTTTTGTTCTTGTTTTGTTAAAGGTAAAATCTCTTAAATTTTGTTTAGATTAGGATATGTATGTTAGATTGAGTTTTAGTGCTCATCTATAATTGATATGAATCAATTGTTGGTTAAAAAGCATGAGTTACATATTTAGAGATGTGGATTCCTTCATGGCCAAGTGCTGATCTTATTTGAAATTGGAAATTTTGCATGTATAAATGGTGTTATTAGACTTTAATGTGAATTCTATGAATTTAATGAGTAGTGTATTCAATTGAAATCTAAAATGTAGGTTCTATGGCTAAATTTGATTTTATGTGCGTCTTGTTAATGAGAATAGATCATTTAAGGACTGTTGTTCACTAAGGCGGCTGTCTTGCTATTATACGAATAATTATGGATTGTTTCGAACATATATGAATGCATGAATGGTATGCTGAGCTGCCCTGCATCATCGAATGGGATTAGGGTCTGTTTTGAAAAATTAAAAACAATGGAATTGCTTTAAATAAAATGTGTAAGACTGTTTTGTGATGTTCAAGACTGTTTTGAGGTATTTGAATATGTTTGTTAATGTAAGCATTGTTTTGCTTTGATTAAATAGCTAATGGACAGTTTTATGGGCATATATATGATCATATGTATGTTAAGGAATTATAGGAATAAATTAAAAGCAAGGGATTAATTTGTATGTATGCATTTTGGGACTTTTTTTGCAAGATAGAAACTGTTCTGTGCACAAATATGGATGGAACATCATTGTTATAATTGTGTATACAAAATATAAGTATAATATAATGTTTTAAGAATGTAAGTAAGAGTGGTTGAGATATTATCTATTATGTATTTTGTACACGCATATGATTGTCAATTAGGACAGTTTTGAGTAAAAAATGAAAGTTTATGGACTGATTTTGATGTGTAATTGTATATGTATACTTGGCTGGACAGTTTTGAGTAAAAATGAATGTTTGCTGGACTGTTTTAATGAATAAAAAATGTATACACATGTGTTTTGGGACTTAAGGGACTGTTTTTGTAACCAGAGTGCCGTTTTATAAGTTCAGGGACTGGTTTGTGTATATATGCAAATGTACTGAACTGTTTTAGTGTATAAAATGTGCATACTTGTGCTATGGACTGTTTTGTACATAAGTGAATATATTAGGGACTGTTTGAAATGAATTAATGAATAACTTGGTGTTTTAATAAGAAGGGAAACATTGCTTGCTAATAATGGACTGTTTTGACATGTTAGAAAAGTATGTGGGCTGTTTTAAATCAAATGTTTATATACATGTGAATAAGGGACTGTTTTAAAGAGATAAATAGAAATTTATATGATCAAAGATTGTTTTGTATGTAAATAATTAAATTTGAGGACTTCTTTGATGCGTGTAAAAATGTATGCAAGCATAATGAACTAATTAGGCATTGTTATGGAAGTTAATGGATTGTTTGTAAGCATATATATATATATACACACACACACGCAAGCTAGAGATTGTTTTGCATTAATATGATTAATGGTGACTGTTTTGAATGAATTTATTTATATATATGAGAATTTGAGTTGGTTATAATGATTTGTTATTTTCTGTTTGAGGTACGTATCTTCTTAAGGAAGGGTAGAAGAATAAAGTTAGTTGGAAGCTAAATGTAATTAAGGATTCAGGTATCCAGTAACCTCGGGATAAGAGGTGGGTGTAGTTTATGCATTCAGGATGACATGGTGTCATCTTGATCCTTGTTTACTTGAATTGGTTGTTTAAAACATATTCATTTTTGCATAAGGCTCAAATAGAGCACATTGGGAAAGGGCATTCAAGGCATAACATCCTTTGATAAGTCTTTTAATTATGTTTGCATTACATATGCATCTTGTTCCTTGCTATGCTACGTTTATAATGGAAGATTTTGTATACTTTGATACAAAGTTAACTTCTGAATTACAATACCATAAGATTCTAATAGAAGAATTCAATTCCGATGTTATAAGTTCATAAACTCTAAGGCTTAAGGAGCTTAAAGCTCATCTCATGTTGTAAGATACTAAAAAAAACAAGTAAGATTACTTGTGTCATAAGATACCTCTCCTAACTTCAAGTATAAAATACCTAAGTTGCCTATTCAATGGAAGCCCTTGGACACATTGGCATAATACATGGTATACTTTGGGACTATGGTCCATGAGCTACGGCTCGGGTGACGACCCATTATATGTGCTATATTGGCGACAGTAGGAGGTAACGGGGGAGATGTAAGGAGATTCGTGACAGTTGGATGGATAGATGAGAAGTTAGGATTGTTATTTTCTGACACTATCCATTGCTATGTGCTTTGAGCTACGTGTAACTCAGACCAATACGGTCAAACACGGACCAATGCTACTCATGTCCAAATGTGATCCAAGGCAAATGTTCTAAAAGATATGAACTCAGATAAGCTATATTATGATCTCCGATAAGCTTTGATAATTACTTTGTTAAGATTTGAAAAGAAATTCTAAAACTCTGATAAGTATTTCGATAAGGCTTAATAAGACAAGTTTTGAACTTTAATAAGTTCAATAAGAGATTTGAAGGAATTCAGTCAAAAATGCTAAAGGATTCTAATGAGATTTGGAAGAATATGAACTCCGGTTAAAATTTCAAATAAACCGAGCCTTGTTAAAGTTATATTAAGACATAAATAACAAATGCTAACTTATGCTTGTGTTCTTGGATTTTTTTTCCATTCAAAATTATTGGATTCATGTTTTGTTAATTATTGATACTACCTCACTTAGGCTCTATAAGCCTAATGCATTCATTTCCATGCATTTGCAGGTTATATTATGATCCTTGTGTAGATCGTGTGGAAAAGTTACAAGTCAAGTCTTAAAGACTTTGTAGTTGTCTAGATTTTTACCTCGAAACTCCTAGAATGGTGGCATAATGCATTTGTATTAGAGTAATTGAAATTATTTAGTTATGGATTGTTTTATGGACACTAGACTATAATTGATTTACTATGTTTAAAGTTTCTTGTTAACTAAGCTTGGACAGAGAAGTAATCGAATGCTTTATTGTTAATTAAGATATGTTAAATTTGATGTATACTTGAGATTATTAACAATTGAATAATTTAAGTTGCTAATGTAATGTTTTATGACTCGAGTTTGTAAAGATTTCTAGGTAAATAGAATAATTGTACTCGTTTTTATAAATATGTTGATCTTGCGTTTAAACAAGAGATTTGACAAATTTCGGAATCCTTGTTGTTATAATATGATGATACTAAAATGGTTTTAGAAGGAATTGTTTAGAATACAAATCAATGAGTTAATAGTTTACTCACTTTCAAAACAAAGGTCATGTAATGTTATATGATTGAGCTTATGTGTGTTTAGTACATGTTCAATGGTAAATATTTCATTGTATAAAATATAAGTTTTAATAGAATTAATTATGCATGCGTTGCAATTTGGTCGTTTGGGATACTATAGAAATATGGAATTCAAATCTTGGGAAAGAGTAAACCTATGTATATTGGAATGGTATCTTACATTAGCTAATGACTTGACCAAAATAGAAAAGAGTCCATGAATGTTCATAAATGGATTTTTGAGGCTTGTGTTAATTAGCCTCATATAGGTTTTATGATATTGTGATACGCTATGCTTGAAGGTTGTGAAAGTTGCTAATACTCTTATTAAGTTGAAAAGTCATTCGTAAAGAACCTTGTAATTAAGTAATTTGGAAGTCTTGTCTGTTGCGATGTTTTGTAATCTTGATTGGTAGTTTAAATACGTTGGTCCTTATATGTCTAATGATTTGATAATTGTGTACTTCTCATGTGGACATAAAAAATAAAAAAATAGTTTACGATTACATATTTTTTGAAATTATTCGCAGTGACATCTTCGATTTCCGTTTTCTTCTAAACTGGGTTGAAGGTGTTACAATTTGGTATCAGAGCATGGTTTAGCTAATTTTTAGACTAAACTAGAACTCGTTGTATCATCATTGGTTACATGTGCCACCTAAGAGTTTAATCTTCTATTTAAAATCAGTGACTTGCAACTAACACGATATGTATACTCTGTTTTGACATTAAGAATGTGGGAAAGTATTCTGAGTTTGGTAATTTAAATTAGTCGTCATTAAAGAAATTCGAGGATGAATTTCTTTTTAGGGGGAGAATTGTAATACCCCAAAATGTGGTCTAGGAGTATGACACTAATTCTAGTATGTTTTAATTTGATTGGAGAAATCTTTGAAGTAGATAATTAATGGAAATTAGGGACTAATTGGTCTAGTAGAATGTTACCAATTCAATGTAAATTAAATTGCCTTGTTTCATTCATAAGTCTAGATTTAATCAAAGGCCTAGGACCAATTGAAAGAAAGGAATGAAAGGATGACTAATGCTAATGTACCTTGATTTTTTTAGTCAAACAATGGGACCTAATTAAAAATGAAAGAAAGAAGGATGCTCGAATGAAATTGACTATTTTGTAAAGTATAGAAAACATGGTTGTTGCATGCTAAAACAAAATTTGAGTGTGGACCTTACATATGTCTTTGCATTAAACCATTGAGGAGAAGAATAAAACAAATATCTCCTTTATCTCCTTCATTTTTAGACAACCGAGCTTAGAGAAAGAAATAGAGAGATCTTGCATCAAGTGTTGGAGCTTTATTTCCATTCGGTTAAATCACTTTTGTTCTTGTTTTGTTAAGGGTAAAATCTCTTAAATTTTGTTTAGATTAGGATATGTATGTTAGATTGAGTTTTAGTGCTCATCTATAATTGCTATGAATCAATTGTTGGTTAGAAAGCATGAGTTACATATTTAGAGATGTGGATTCCTTCATGGCCAAGTGCTGATCTTATTTGAAATTGGAAATTTTGCATGTATAAATGGTGTTATTAGACTTTAATGTGAATTCTATGAATTTAATGAGTAGTGTATTCAATTGAAATCTGAAATGTAGGTTCTATGGCTAAATTTGATTTTATGTGCGTCTTGTTAATGAGAATAGATCATTTAAGGACTGTTGTTCACTAAGGCGGCTGTCTTGCTATTATACGAATAATTATGGATTGTTTCGAACATATATGAATGCATGAATGGTATGCTGAGCTGCCCTGCATCATCGAATGGGATTAGGGTCCGTTTTGAAAAGTTAAAAACAATGGAATTGCTTTAAATAAAATGTGTAAGACTGTTTTGTGATGTTCAAGACTGTTTTGAGGTATTTGAATATGTATGTTAATGTAAGCATTGTTTTGCTTTGATTAAATAGCTAATGGACAGTTTTATGGGCATATACATATGATCATATGTGTGTTAAGGAATTATAGGAATAAATTAAAAGCAGGGGATTAATTTGTATGTATGCATTTTGGGACTTTTTTTGCAAGATAGAAACTGTTCTGTGCACAAATATGGATGGCACATCATTGTTATAATTGTGTATACAAAATATAAGTATAATACAATGTTTTAAGAATGTAAGTAAGAGTGGTTGAGATATTATGTATATTTGTACACGCATATGATTGTCAATTGGGACAGTTTTGAGTAAAAAATGAAAGTTTATGGACTGATTTTGATGTGTAATTGTATATGTATACTTGGCTGGACAGTTTTGAGTAAAAATGAAAGTTTGCTGGACTGTTTTAATGAATAAAAAAATGTATACACATGTGTTTTGGGACTTAAGGGATTGTTTTTGTAACCATAGTGCTGTTTTATAAGTTCAGGGACTGCTTTGTGTATATATGCAAATGTGCTGAACTGTTTCAGTGTATAAAATGTGCATACTTGTGCTATGGACTGTTTTGTACATAAGTGAATATATTAGGGACTGTTTGAAATGAATTAATGATTAACTTGGTGTTTTAATAAGAAGGGAAACATTGCTTGCTAATAATGGACTGTTTTGACATGTTAGAAAAGTATGTGGGCTGTTTTAAATTAAATGTTTATATACATGTGAATAAGGGACGGTTTTAAAGAGATAAATAGAAATTTATATGATCAAAGATTGTTTTGTATGTAAATAATTAAATTTGAGGACTGCTTTGATGCGTGTAAAAATGTATGCAAGCATAATGAACTAATTAGGCATTGTTATGGAAGTCAATGAATTGTTTGTAAGCATATATGTGAATATATATATATATACACACACGCCAGCTAGAGACTGTTTTGCATTAATATGATTAATGGTGACTGTTTTGAATGAATTTATTTATATATATGAGAATTTGAGTTGGTTATAATGATTTGTTATTTTCTGTTTGAGGTACGTATCTTCTTAAGGAAGGGTAGAAGAATAGAGTTAGTTGGAAGTTAAATGTAATTAAGGATTCAGGTATCTCGTAACTTCGGGATAAGAGGTGAGTGTAGTTTACGCATTCAGGATGACATGGTGTCATCTTGATCCTTGTTTACTTGAATAGGTTGTTTAAAACATATTCATTTTTGCATAAGGCTCAAATAGAGCACATTGGGAAAGAACAAACTCCTTCCCAGATTCAGGTTGAATCAACACAGGAGCATGTGTCAAAACTTCCTTCAACTTCTCAAAACTATGTTGCTGCTTCTCCGTCCACACATAAGGAATATTATTCTGCAACAACTTTGCCAACGGTGTCGCAATACTAAAAAACCATCTACAAAGTGTCGATAATAACCAGCCAGCCCAAGAAAACTGCGAACCTCCAAAATAGATTTAGGTTACTTCCAATTGAGAATAGCCTCAATTTTCTATGGATCAACACGAATACCCTCCGCAGAAACCACATGACCAAGGAACATTACTTCCTTAAGCCAAAATTCACACTTCCTCCGCTTGGCATACAACTAGTTATCCTTCAAAACTTGCAACACAACCCGCAAATGCCGATCATGATCTTCCTCGGTACGAGAGTACACAAGAATATCATCTATAAACATTGCCACGAATTGATCAAGATATTCATGGAACACCTTATTTATCATATCCATGAACGTAGCCGGGGCATTTGTCAAACCAAAATGCATGACCAAAAACTCATAATGCCTGTACCTCGTACGAAATGCGGTTTTATGCGCACCCTCATTCTTAACCTTCAACTGGTAATACCCTGATCTCAAATCAATCTTAGAGAGCACAGCTGCCCCGCGAAACTGATCGAACAAGTCATCAATCCTCAACAAAGGATACTTTTTCTTAACCGTTAGCTTATTCAATTGCCGGTAATCAATGCACATATGCATCGTACCATCCTTCTTTTTCACAAAGAGAACCGGAGCACCCCAAGGTGAAACACTAGGTCGTATGAACCCATGATCCAGCAACTCCTAAAGATGTGACTTCAACTCCTTCAATTCCTTCGGTGCCATTCTATAAGGAGCAATAGACACCAACACCATACTCGTGTATGTCTCAATACAAATTCTACCTCTTTATCTGGTGGTAAACCAGGTAACTCTTCAGGAAAAACCTCCAAAAAATCACTAACAGTTCGAATGTCCTACACCCAAATACCCTTAACTTCAGGATTCATCACAATGGCCAAATAAGCTTGGCATCCACCTTGCATCATCCTTTCTGCTTGAGTAGCCGACACAACATTGGACAAGAACTTCACATTCTCGCCAACCACCACAACTTCATAATCATTGGCTAACCTCAAAGAAATCCTTTTGGATTCAAAATCCATAATTGCCTTGTGCTCGCTCAACCAATCCATACCCAAAACAACATCAAAACAATGGAATGGCAATTCCATCAAATCCGCGACAAACTCATGACCTTGCACAACTAAAGGACACCTCCTATACAACCTTTTAGTAGTAACCGTCTCACCAAAGGAACTAGTTACTTACATGCCAACATCCAGGATCTCAACAGGAACATTCAACAAAGATGCATGTTAACTCAAGATATATGAATGAGTAGACCCTAAATCAATCTAAGAAAACTATGACAAGGATTACAAAGTGAAGGTACCTGCGATCACATCCGTGTTATTACGACCCTCGCGATGAGCGTAGATCTGAGCAGGTCCACCATTCTCCAGTCACACTGTAGCAGCATGAGCTACAACTCTTTGACCATACTCACGCCTCTGAAAATGACCCATGCCACAGCCTTAGCCCCTAGCAGGTGTAGCAACATGAACTGGTGACTCTCTCACAGCCCGAGGATAATCACGTTTCACGTGATCAAGAGATCTACATATCCAACAGCACAAGGAATTTCCCCAACATGCACCCGTGTGACATCTACCACAACGCTAACGCTCAACCATGATACGAACTCCTGGGTTTCCCTGACCAATGCCGCCACCACACCTGTGGTCCGGCCTATGTCTCTTGTCCTGAAACCTCTTATTATGTCTCCTAGAATAGCTAGAACCAGCCATTCTCTTACCCAAGCTTGCACTTGCAGCCTGAACTGATGTATCCAAGGATTGCTCAATATCCTTGGCCTAGTTGACCAACGCATCCAAATCTGTGTAATTCGCAGCCAGGAGATAAGTCTTAATATCCTTCACAAGACCATAGCGAAACCTATATCGCATCTCTGCTAATCATCAGGAACCAACTCCGGGGCATACTGACTCAAGCGAACAAACTTCACCTCATACTCGGTAACAGACATGCCGCCCTGCGATAGGGACATAAACTCGTGCTTCTTCGCATCCAAATATTGTGCACCAAGGTACTTCTGTTGAAAGCTCCTCGAAAGAACTCCCAAGTCACATCCGCTTCAGGAACACCCACAACTATGGTCACCCACCAATGATATGCACCACCTTACAACAGTGACACAATGCAACCCAACTTGCGTTCCTCATTACAACCCATATGGTTCAGAATGTGGATTTTCTTTTCCAGCCATCCCTCGGCTACCTCAAGACCCAAACCCTAAAATTCCTCACATTCCAAACTTCAAAGATGCTATAAGGGTAAACCTTGATTAGCCACTACTACAGGTGTTGGTGCTTGCACTTGTACTCCAGCTATCGCTTCCTGAAGCACTTCCATCATCGCTTGGATTAACGAAGTCAAATCACCAAATACCGGCACAGGAGGAGCCTGGGGTACACCATCCAACCCAACATCGACAAGAGTAACCAACGGAGGAGGAGGAGGTAAAACATTATGGGGATTCCCTTCCTCAACATTATTTTGCCCAACTCCGGTATTAATAGCCATCGAAGGCAATGTTAGGCTAGCATTAGGTAAAGAATCTAAGACATCCTTATAAAACGTTTTAAAACCTCGGTAATAGGCAATGTGTTCCCAATTCATACCCCAACATGATATTAAACAATCAACGAACATATATACAATCACCGTGCAATTCAAACATCATCAATTAAACAAAAACAACATCCCAACCTTTCAAACCTGGGTCTGATACCAACAAATATAACCCCCTCTACTTGGCCTAGATGCCCTACTGAACCGAGAGAACTATATTAGGTTTGCTGAAGTAAATTGGGAAAAATTGCAAAAATCATTCCATTTTTTTCTTATCTTGTCTAGATGCATATTATTAATCTTATGGGTACATACTTGCAGCGGGTGAATTTACAAAGAAATCGGACCATGGAAAGGCAACCAATTCCATAACATACATTTTATGGACTAAAATGCAAATTTGATAAAATAAAGGACCAAAACTGAAATTAAAGTTACCAATCCTCAATTAGTCCAATTACATGCTTACATGTCAAATTTTAGGTCAAAACGATCCATCCAATCTCATACATTTGCATTTACAAAATTTAGGGACCAAAGTGAAAGGAACAAAAACTTCCAAATATTCCAATAACTGAAATAACTACAGTCCGTATAAGTACGTGTGTAGGTGTTTCGGTATGCCTCAATAATTTCCAAAACTCAGTTCCTGGTGCCTAAAATCTGTTTCGATACGCCCCCGCATATTGAAACGCCCTTCATAAAATCCATGTACAGTATTGAAACACCCTCTCGAGTATCGAAATACTGGCCAAATTTGCCTAGGCTCATACCGAAACACTTGCCTGCGTATCGGTACGCTAAGCCTGAAATGTCTTACTCGTACCGAAATAGGGACACCCGTATCGGTACGCCTGGACTTGTAATGTCTCAATTTGCTGTCTAAACATACTTTAATGATAACCAAAACGCTCTAACATGCTTCAAACACTTATACAACATTACTAGGATACATACCAAAGCATCACAGAATCAACAACATTACATGGTACTCATACACCCCAAGACATTCTATAGGCATGCTTCCTAATACCATTCTACAAAACAACCAAAACTCATATTAGGCACTTTCAAGGAATACTCATCATGCTCACACATCTAAAGCATAAAAAAAACTTACTTGAATCATTAAAACATGGAAACCATCAAAGGTTATCTAGATGCATTCCCATGCAACCACCTAATCTCAGCTATAAGTAAAGATCATCAACCAACATATCAACATAAAATTAGCCTTACAATCCAGCACATAACATGCTTAAAAACCATGGGAAAATGGAATTACAAATCCACAAAATATGGCGAACACATTGCCTTATTAACTAAAAACATAAACCGAGTTCATACTCAAAGTAGTCCTTGTCTTGGATCGCTTTAAATCTTGCCTTTGCAGCCCCAAACTTCAATGCTCTACATCATTAGGAAAACGAGAGCGTAAGCAAACATGCTTATTGAGGATGCTCTTAAAACAATGATGCGAAATAACCCTTAAAAACTAAACACTTGTTATTAATCCATGCTTACGACCTAAGTAATTCCAATGATTCCAAATCAAACATGCATATCGACCATATGCAAAAACATTTACAAACCACATGCTTAAATCCCAAACCATTAAATTACAAAACTATGCTTAAATCCCAAAGCATCAATTTACAAAACCATGCTTAAATCCAAAAGCATCAATTTACAAAACCATGCTTCAATCCCAAAGCATTAAAAAGTAGGTTCAACACATGAACTCACATATATTGGCATTTATAGTGACACTGGATAGTCGACCACTATCCTTGATTAGCTGACTGCTAATCCTTGGTTAATCGACCATTAACCTTATATATCGAATACACAGATCTCCTATAATATTAGACCACTGCCGTGACCCATACCATGCCGACCGCATGATACAACACCCTTGCCGACCGCAAGATCAACATCAACAAGGGGAACCGATTGCTCAACCCAAGTGACAACATTATAGTCCGAGTAGCCGACCACTTACCTCAAGGACTCTTAAACACGATCGATTTTTATTATATTATAGTGCACTTCATCCTATGGCATGCCAACTATATCCGAATGTTTTCTCATCAAGTCACATAGCCAATATATCATTTACAAAACCATTTACTCACTGTTTTACAGTGCATTAAACAAAATCACCACATATGCAATCACATTGCCAAAGCAATAACACCATTCCTGACCGAAATGAAAACCAATGCTCACTAGCATTTCCTATACTTTTAAAGCCCTGTATATGTACTTAAAATCATGCATTTCCAGTAAGTAAATCAAACCATGTTTACGACCAAAACATGAATTACACATGCTCATATCTGAACTGATATTAAAGAGCAAAAGAGGGAAAACTTAGCTAAGATCTTAGGTAAGTGTTTCAAACTTATCCTAAACTCCCAAAAACCTTAATTAAACCTCTTAAAGGAGTTTAAACTAGTTTCCACTCACCGATACACCTCGCTTTGCTCGCCAAAGCGAATTGAGCTCCCGGTAACCAACAAACAACGTTAAGTTTTGTTGCCTTGATTATCCCTTGTTTTAATCACATAAAACCATAGGGAAAATGCATCATTATGCATTCAAACCATTACCAACAAGCAATTACCCGCAACTCTTAAGTTGCCCACTCAAAAACCATTTGAAACATATCGAAAACATCCTCAAACACTTCTGAAACTCAACCTAGCCATAATATAACTATTCAAACCATTAAACACCATCAATTAACATCTAAAAACCATTTCCCAACATCCTATTACTTCCAACAATGATTAAACTCAACTATCAACTCAAAAAACCTTGAATAACAACCTTAAACATTAGAGATTCAACTTGGTTAAGGATTACAATGTTAAAATCAAGTTATTAACTCAATTAAACATCAAAATCATGATCTAATCTTATCAAAATCCTAGTAAAATAGAACAAGTACGAAGTTTCACAAATTTCATCAATCAAAACACAATTAAACCATTTTTCCTCAATTAAACTATCAAAACACATTATAAAACAATTGTAAAAAGTCAACAACTTAGGAATTTTAGTAAAGAACCTTTCATTAGAGGAGGAAAACAAACCTTACCTCTAATGGATGCTTTCTCCCTTTAATTGGATGATTTACATGAGAAAACAAGGTTAAAACAATAAGGTTTTGGTAAACTAATAACAAAGAATCATTTACAAACAAAAGATTTAAGAAGAGAAAGGTTTACCAAAAGATTTAGAAGAAGAAATTGATGTTCGACCGGTGAGATTTTGAGAGCAAATATTTTGAGAAAGTTAGTTCGTGATTTTTGTTTTAAAGCCTTTAATTACAAACTAACTCTCCCCAACCTATTTATATTTTCTAAAACACTTTAAAAATAGCCAATTACGGGATAAATTCTGATATTAGACTTTTAGGGCAATTAGCTCCTTAAATATTCAAAATTTTGACTCTTTACAAAATAGCCACGAAAAACAGTTTTCAAAATTTTCATTTTGGTTACTAGTCCAAAATGTCCGATTTCCAACACTCGTTTTCCAAAATTGACTTTACCATAATCATTACTATATTTAATAATGATTTTATAATATTTTTACACAATTTTATCACCTTTAAAAAATATTTAATCCAATTTAATCCCGAAACTGACTCAAATCTCTAATACCGGTCCACCGTACCTTCGAATCGACCCTTAAAACATCTAAGCCCAAAACCGGGTGTTACACCATTAGAAGTGAGGTTCGTTCTTCTCCTCTAATACAAGGTTATTTATTGAAATTCCCAAGTTATTGATCCTTTATAATGTTAATAAATGGGTTTTAACATTGGAATCCCAAAACTATGTGAATCTCTAATTTTCTAGGTTGCTAATTATGTGTTTTTGAGGAGTTGTGGTGGTTTATTGAATGCTGGAGATATAAGGATGTTAGAGTTGTGTTTTTAGATGTTAATTGATGTGTTGAAATGTTAGGTTGTGGCTGGGTTAAGTTTGGAAGAGGTTTGTTGTTAATTTTGGGTGTTGAGAAGTGGATTTGGATAAAGGATGTTGACGATTTGTGCTGTTGTGTTATTGATTTCATTTTGATGCAATGCACCTTTGTTTTTGTGTGGAATAAAGCAGGGGAAGTTTACCCTCAAGCTTGAACGTTGGTTTCGGAAGCTTTGTAAACATAATTATCGCATCGACAAGTGAGGCCTACGAGTCAGTGAGTGGAAATGTGTTTTGCAGCTTTGTAAAGGTTTGAAAGTTGTGTTGGGAGTTTAGATCAAGCTTGAAATGCTGGTTTAAGCTCGGAAGTAAGTAAAAGATGAATTCTCTCTCGATCTCGGTTTGGCTAATAGTTTGTTGCACTTGTTTTACATGGTTTAGTTACTCACTGCATATGCATGTTTTGAGCATGGTTAATGCTGGAAACAAAATGATGTTGATGCATTTGAAAGTAATGCACGCTTTGTTAATGTTTATGAACATTGGTTAATGCAAGGTTTATTGCATTGTTTAATTGATTCTGATGATGCATATGAAAAGAGTGAGTTGTTGATGTTAAAATGAATTATATTGGCAAGTGATGGAATGAAAAGGTTTGAAAATGAAATCAGATATAGTTGGTCGGCCATAGGATTGATAGTGCACTATAAAAAGTTGCCTTGGATGTCGAGGGGTTTATAAGGTGTACCGTATACTCCATCCAAGTACCCTAATGGTCGAGAGGCTTTATATGTACCGAATACTCTTGTTAGTGGGTTAAACATCGTACCGATGAGTGATGTTGAGGGGTTTATGTGTATTGAAGACTCCACCACGAGTGTCACAACAGTGGAGGGGTTTATGTGTACTAAATACTCCCGTGTATGAACCTTGAGTTGCTGGTAGATTGTTTGTTAAGTATTGATGGAACACTTGTTGAATCCATGTATCCGATGTTATGTTTTCTAAAGTGGAAACTTGGTAAATGATCACTTGGAAGCCAATATAATTGCTTATGTATCACGAGATGGATTATGTTGTTTAATGTGGTAAAACATGTTTTACTCTTTAAGCATTGCATTGGTAGTATGCATGGGAAAGCTTAAATTGAGGGTATGAAATGGGACTTTGCTGTAGAATCCATGATACATATGGTTTAATATGTTGTTTTCGAAATGTTAAGTGCATGGTTTTGATAAGGCATGATGTTACGATGATGTTTTAAAGAGTTTTGAAAAGTGTATTTCAAAAGAAATATGAAACAATTTAACTTGCATTGATGATGGTTATTGTTTGAGCATTCCTGACTATGCCTAGTGTGCTTACGCTCTCTTTTCCATCAATGCAGAGAATTAAGGTTTGAGCTAGCAGGGAAGCAAGGAAAGGAATTCCAAAGACTTGTTTTCAATGTACGATTTGGAACGTTGAAAGGTAGTAACAATGGCAATGTGTCAAATAATGTTTTAGGAGGGTTTTTTGATGAACTCCCTATTTGGGCAAGTTGTATTTGTTGATTTGGATTTGTAAGTGACTTAATGTGGTTGTGTTGTGGTTGGTTTTATGTTTTGGATGTGGATTAGGAAGCATGCCTCTAAATTTGGTGATTGAGTATGCTAGATATGCTAGGATGGCTTTTTATGCTGATATGTTAAGGTTCAAGCATGTTGATTAGTTAAGTGTTAATGTTGATTGAAGTGAGCCGAAGTGTCATATGTTGGACTTAGAGGTCATTACAGGCCTCTTCGTACCAGTACCTTAGGATCGGTACACGGGGTCTATATAAGGCTCAAAATGTCAAATTTAAGCCTAGGGTACTAGTACGCTTAGCCACCGTATCGGTATGCCTTAAGAGAAAACAGTCTTGGTGTCAGTACAGGGATAACGTACCGAAACGATCCCTTGAGTTTAAGCTTGCCATATCGATACGCAGGGTACTGTATCAGTACAGGCTCTAGCTATTAGAATTTTGAGTTTTGAAATTGAATGAGGGGATTGGTATGGGGTCAAGGCCGTATCGGTATGGGTTGGTCATCAAATTGTATCAATACAGATATACGTGTATCGATATGGGAAGCCATTTTGTTAGTTGGTCTGTATCGGTACGGGGTTTGCCTATATTGGTACGCCTTGTTGAATCTGTATTGTTTTATTGCTAAAGTTTGGAAATCTTGCAATATTGTCTCTGATTGTTATGAATGCAATTAATTAAGATTGAGTGGTTGATTTTGAATGGAAATAAACCTGTGAGCATGTAATTGGATTAATCAATGGTTGGTATGCATAATTGTGCTAAAAGCCCTGCAAATTGCAATATTTTCATTTTGGTCCCTCTCTTGAATCGTTGATAAATTGGACCCTGATTTATAATATGATTTAAATGTAATGCTATCGCTGGAGAATGATCACATAGGACGATAATGAAATACATCTAGACAAGATAAAAAGAAAAAAAATATGGCTCGATTTAGGGTTTTAGCTCGGGTTTGCTTTGGTAAACCTAATATGGCTCTTTTAGTTTGGTTTTGGCTAGACCTGGCTAAGGGGGTTACATTTGGTGGTATCAGAGCCAGGTTTGTGAGAGTTAGGATGTTGTTGGTGTTTGTATCATGATGTTTGTTATGCACGGTCATTGTTTATATGAACAGTGTTTGAAATTTGCCATGTTTGGGTATTTTGGGGATACATTGCCTTATTACTATGTTTATGAAATGATTTTGGTTTGAAATGGAAGTTTAGGATTCTTGCTTGAAGCTGACCTGATTGTTTTTGTTTTGGTGTAAGTATCATGCCTTAGATACGATTTAGACTATGCCACCAAGGAGAAAATTTCGATCTAGCAAAAACGTTACTGCCGGAGGGCAGGGAGTTGAGGGCGATATTGTACAACCTGAGGATTTGCCGCCTCCTCCGCCTAATCCTCCTAAGGGAGTGGAACTATTACCACCGGTATCACCTGGTCCCGTGTTTGGAGATATGACGCCTTTGGTTCAGGCGATGGTGGGAGCATTTTAGGCTGCGATGGCTAGAGTTCATGTACCTGCTCCGGCACCTATTGCAGCTAATCTAGGGTTGCCGTTAGAGCGTCTATGTAGTCTTGGAGGAGTTGAGTTTAGAGGGTTAGCATCCGAGGCATCCGAGGAATAGATGGCTAGTACAGAGCGTATCTTTGATCAAATGGGTTGTAGCGATGACCGCAAGCTGGGATGTGATGTGTCCCTATTACAAGAGGATGCGTATAGTTGGTGGACCACTGTAATCCCGGGCATAGAACCCGGTGATGTGACGTGGGAATTCTTCCAAGCTGCCTTTAGGAGGAAGTATCTAGGAGCAAGATACTTGGACGATAAGAAACGTGAGTTTATGGCCTTGGTTTAGGGTAGTATGACAGTTTTCGAGTATCAAGTGCAGTTCGTGAGGCTGAGTCAGTATGCATCTGAGTTGGTTCTAGATGAGAGGCACCGCTGTGATCGCTTTCGATATGGATTGGTGTCGGATGTCAAAACTTATATGTTGGCCATTAAGTACACTGAGTTCAACGTGTTGGTTTCTCGGGATAAGGATATTGAGCAGAGCTTGGGTTTATCACGTCGTTCTGGAGGTTCTAGCTCAGGGAAGAGAGCTACAAATTTTAATTCTGGGAGTGGCTAGTCAAAGAGGCACCGCGGTAGGAGGTTTTGACCAGATGTGAGACACAGTGGAGATGTTGCAGGATGAGAATCCCATAGACAGGGTACTTAGGTTCGATCAGTACTATGGTTTAAGAGAGCATTTGAGGCGAAATTGCCCGCGTTTGGCTAGAGAGTGGCTGGCTCCTACGGTTGTGGCTGTGAACTCTTGTTGGAGTTGTGGGTTGGTAGATCACATGAGATGAGATTGTCCTTTGCTTTCTAGAGGTAGGCAGGCACATGCACCTATTGCTGCACCACCCAGGGGCTGTGGGCTTGGCTGAGGTACCTTCTAGCAAAAAAGAGGAGGGACAAAGGACTGTGGCGGTTCGACTCAAGGATATTGGACTGACGAGGATTTATTTATGCTCACCGCGAAGGAAGGAATGACACAGAAGTGATAGCAGGTACCTTTACCTTACAGTCTATGTCATTGTTATCTTTGATAGATTTTGTTTCTACGTATTCATATGTATTGTATGAGCATGCATATTTGCTTGGTATACCGGTAGAAATGCTTGATGTTGGTATGCAAGTGATGAGTTCTTTTGGAGAAACGGTCATTATGTGAAAGTTGTATCAGAGATGTCCTCTGATGGTTCAAGGTCATGTATTTGCAGCTGATTTGATGGAGCTGCCGTTCCTTGGTTTTTAACGTGATCTTGGGTATGGAATGGTTGTCCAAGCATCAAGTTGTGGTTGACTTTGAGACCAAGCGGGTTTCATTGAAGCTTGCTGAAGATTAGGAGGTAGTAGTTGTGGGTGAAAATGTAAAGTTCTTATCCAATGTGGTCTCAACCATGGAAGCGCGTAAGTTGCTTGATTGTGGATGCCAGGCGTATCTAGCTTATGTTATGAACCTGAATGTGGAAGAAGTGTGGCCTAATGATATCTGTATTGTTTGTGACTTTCTGGGTGTTTTTCATAAGAGTTACCTGGTTTGCCATCGGACAGGGAGGTGGAGTTTTGCATTGGGCATATGTTGATTTGGCTTCAGCGTCGATTGCACCATATCGCATGGCACCCGAGGAGTTGAAAGAGTTGAAGATACAACTCCAAGAGTTGTTGGATCGTGGTTTTATCTGGCCTAGTGTTTTGTCGTGGGGAGTGCTAGTGTTGTGTGTGAAAAAGAAGAATGGCACGTTGAGGTTGAGAATAGACTATCAACAACTGAATAAGTTGATGATTAAGAACAAGTATCCCTTACCATGAATTGATGATTTGTTCGATCAATTTCGAGGTGCTACGGTGTTTTCTAATATCAATTTGGGATCTGGATAATATCAGTTGAAGGTTAAGGACAAAGATGTGTTGAAGACTAGTTTCCTTACGAGGTATTGCCATTATGAGTTCTTGGTAATATTTTTTAGGCTAACGAATACGCCTGTAGCATTGGATATGATTAGTCGAGTGTTCCATGAATTTTTGGATCAATTCGTATTAGTTTTCATTGATGATATTCTTGTGTACTCACGTACCGAGGAGGATCATGATCGACACTTGCTGATTATGTTGAAGACCTTGTTGGATAATCAGCTCTATGCCAAGTTGAGTAAGTGTGAGTTTTGGATTAGGGAATTGGTTTTTCTCGATCATGTGGTTTTAGCTGAAGGTATCCGAGTAGATCTTAAAAAGGTTGAGGCGATTGTGAATTTGAAGCAACCAAAGTCAGTGACAAAAGTCTGTAGTTTCCTGGGTTTGATGGGTTATTACTGCCGTTGTGTGGACGGGTTTTTGAGAGTTGCTGGTCCATTAACCAAGCTGTTGTAAAAGGATGTACGGTTCGAATAGACAAAAGTTAGGCAGCAGACTTTTGAAAAGTTGAAGGAAGCTTTGACCCAAGCTCCAATTTTGATTCAACCTGAGTTAGGGAAGGAGTTTGTGGTGTATAGCTACGCATCCTACGTTGGATTGGGGTGTATGTTGATGCAGGAGGAGAAAGTTGTAGCTTATGTACCGAGACGGTTGAAAGTGCACAAATGCAACTACCCTAATCATGATCTTGAGCTCGCTGTGGCAGCGTTTGCGTTGAAAATTTGGAGACATTACTTCTATGATGAAAAGTGTATTGTATACACTGATTATAAAAGCTTGAAATATTTGATGTCACAAAAGGAGTTGAATCCCAGGCAGCGTAGATGGTTGGAGTTGTTGAAGGATTATGATTGACGATTGAGTACCATCCGGGAAAAGCCAATGTTGTGGCGGATGCTTTGAGTAGAAAAGCTGTTATGGAGTTGAGAGTCATGTTTGCGAGGTTGAGTGCGACTCGTGATGGAGGTTTGTTGGCAGAGTTGTAAGTGAAACCGTCCTTGTCACAGTTGATTAAAGAAAATCAACCATATGATGAGGCGTTGATGCCGCATGTCAAGGACATCATGGATAGAAAGTCTACGGATTTTCACTTTAATAGTGATGGGTTTTTTTTGCTTTAAAGATCGAATTGTGGTGCCTAGTGAAAGGGAGTTGAGATGGATGATTTTGAATGAGGCACATGCTAGTCCTTTTGCAATGCATCCCGGTAGTACTAAATATATATCAGGGGTTGAGGAAAGAGTACAATTGGGTGTGTTTGTAAAAAGACGTAGCCAATTTTGTTGATACATGTATGGTATGTCAGCATGTGAAGGTTGAACATCAGTTTCCTTTCGGGTTGTTGTTGTAACCCCCTCAACCCGGCCTAGACGCCCGACCGAACCAAGTGAGCTATATTAGGTTTGCCAAAGCAAACCGGAGAAAGATTACTAAAACTGGTCCATTTTTCCTTTTATCCTATCTAGATGCATATTATTAATCATAAGTGATCATGCTTGCAGCGGATGAAGTTACAAAGGGTTGAGGAAAGAGTACTATTGGGTGGGTTTGAAAAAAGACGTAGCCAATTTTGTTGATAGATGTATGGTATGTCAGCGTGTGAAGGTTGAACATCAGTTTCCTTTCGGGTTGTTGTTGTAACCCCCTCAACCCGGCCTAGACGCCCGACCGAACCAAGTGAGCTATATTAGGTTTGCAAAAGCAAACCGGAGAAAGATTACTAAAACTGGTCCATTTTTCTTTTTATCGTGTCTAGATGCATATTATTAATCATAAGTGATCATGCTTGCAGCGGATGAAGTTACAAAGGAAATGGACCTCAAAAAGGCAACTAATTGCATACAATACATTTTAGGGACTAAAACATAAAACTGGTAAGTTAAAGGAACATTACTAAAATTAGGGCTAACAATCCTCAATTAGTCAGATTACATGCTTACATTTCAATTCTTAGCTCAATTCGACCATCCAAACTCAAGCAATTGCATTAACAACAATCAGGGACCAAAATGAATAAATCAAAAACTCTCCAAACATCCAAATAACTAAAAAAACAGTTGCCCGTATCAGTACACGAGCAAGTGTATCGGTACGCCTTGGCCATTTTATAAAACCCAGATTCTAGTAGCTCGAAATCGTACCGGTACGGCTAGGCGTATCGGTAGACCTTACCCTTTTGCTTTTACCCGTACCGAAAGACTACCCCGCGTACCAAAACACTATGCCTAGAATGGCTTACCCGTATCAAAATGATTATCCCGCATACCGAAACACCATGCCTAATATGGCTTATCCGTACCATTACGGGAATACGCTTTTTCGATACGCCTGGACCTAAAATGTCCATATTTGCTGGTTTAACTTACATTAATGGACTCCAAACCACTTAAACATGCTTCTAACATTCATACAACATTACCAAGGAACGATCTTATCCATGATATCACTGAACTATCCAAACTATAGGCATGCTTCCTAAAACCACATTTCCAATTATACCAAAACACTCATTTGAACACTTTCCAGCATATGATACATGCTAACACTTCAATAGCATCAAATCCAACATACTAGAGTCATCAAAACGTGACAATCAATCAAGGCTAACTAGATGCATACCTAAGCAATTACTTAGCTTCAATCATAAGTAAAGATCATCAACATGTTTATCAACATCAATCAAGTTCCAAAACACAACAATAATCATGCTCAAAAACCAAGGGAAAAACAAAATTATAAATCCTCCAAAATATGGCGAACACATTGCCTTATTAACCAAAAGAAAAACTGAGTTTCATACTAAAAAATGATATAGATCTTGGATCGCCTTTTTGCCTTGCCAATGTTGCCCCAAACTCTAGTGCTCTGAATCATTTAGAAAAGAGAGCATAAGCACAAATGCTTAGTGAGGATGCTCATAAAAACAATGATGCATTTAAAACCATTTGAAAACCAAAACCACTTGTTTTCAAATCATGCTTAACACCAAAGCATTTTCATTGTTTCCAACCGAAACACACATAACGATCCTTATGCAACATCATATATAAATCCTATGTTTAACGACCGAAGCATCTTCATTGATTCCAAATCCAAACATGCATATCGACCATATGCAAAATCATTTACAAATCACATGCTTAAATCCCAAAGCATTAAATCATCTCATGCTTAAATCCCAAATAATTAAATCAGATTACCATACTTAAATCCCAAAGCATTATAACATAGGTTCAACACATGAACTTTCATATATTGGCAATTATAGTGACCCCAGATAGTCGACCACTATTCTTGATTAGCTTACCGCTAATCATTGGTTAACCAACTGTTAACCTTACATATCGGATACACGAATCTCTCATGATGATCGATCACCATCAAAACTCATACCATGCCTAGTTAAACCGCATGATATAACAAACCTTGCGTAGTTAAACTGTAAGATTTGTCGACCTTCCCTAGTTAAACCGTAAGATCACCATCAACTTGGGTTGCCTAGTTAAACCACAAGCTCCAAGTGATAACCCCATAGTCCTAGTAGCCTAGTTAAACCGCTATTCCTCAAGGACCCATGGCACGATCGATTTTTAGTATATATTATAGTGCACTTTATCCTATGGCAAGCCAACTATATCTGAATGTTTTCTCATCATGTCACGTAGCCAATATATCATTTATAAAACCATTTACTCACTGTTTTACAATGCATTAAACAAAATCACCACATATGCAAGCCACATTGCCAAAGCAATACCACATTCCCAACCGGAATGAAAACCAATGCTCACTAGCATTTCATATAGTTTTAAACCACTACATATGTGCTCAAAATCATGCATTTACATAAGTAAAACAAACCATGTTTATGATCAAAACATGAATTACACATGCTCATATCTGAACCGATATTAAAGAGCAAAAAAGGGAAACATACTTCCGAGCTTAGGTAAGTGTTTCAAACTTAACCTAAACTCCCATGACCACTTTCAAACCTTTGAAAACCGATATTACACCTCGCCTTTCTCGCCAATGTAAATTGAGCTCCCGGCAAGCAACGATCCCCCCACAAGCTACTTCGCCTTGATTATCCCCTATTTTGACCACACAAAACTAGAGGAAACATGCATCAAAATGCATCCAAACCACTGCCTCAAATAAATTACCCGCAACTTACAAGTTGCCCACTCAAAAACCATCCGAAACTTATCGAAATCAACCTCAAACACCTTCCAATCTTAACCCAACCAAAATATAACGATTCCATACATCAAACCTCAATAATTAACATCTAAAAATACCTTTACAACATCCTTTTGCTTCCAGCAATGGTTAAACTCCATTAACATCACAAAAACCCTTAGCTATCAATCTTTAACATTAGAGATTCAACTAGTTTCGGGATTAAAATGTTAAAACCAAGCTATTAACATTATTAAACATCAAAATCATGGTCTAATCTGATCAAGAAACCAGCATAACATATCCAAAATGAAGATCTATTAATTCCATCAATCAAACAACAATTAAACCAATTTTCCTTAATTAAACTATCAAAACACATTAGAAAACAATTGTAAAGGATCAACAACTTGTGAATTTCAATAAAGAACCTTTCATTATAGGAGAAGAATGAACATTACCTCTAATGGATGATGCCTCCCTTAATTGGATGATTTACATGAGAAAACAAAGTTAAAACAATAAGGTTTTCTTTGGAAACCATTGAGAATCCATTTGAAATCAAACGATTTAAGAAAATAAAGATTTACCTGAGATTTAGAAGAAGAGAATGGTGTTTGGCTGGAGATATTTTGAGAGAAAAGATTTTGAGAGAAAGTTAGTTACGTAACTTTTGTTTTAAAGAATTAATTATCAAATTAATTCTCCCCAACCTATTTATATTTTCCAAAACACTTTTAAAAATTTCCAATTAAGGGATAAAGTCTGATATTAGACTTTCAGACAGTTATCTCCTTAAAGATTCAAAGTTTTGACCCTTTTACAAAACAATCACTAAAAACAGTTTTCAAAGTTTACATTTTGGTCACTAGTCCAAAATGTTCGATTTCCAAAACTTATTTTCCAAAATTGATTCCACCAAAATCATTAACATATTAAATAATGATTTTAGAACATTTTTCACATTTTTACCATGTCATACCCCAAATACTAGCTAGAAGAATAATAATATTTTGAATTCTAGTTCAGTTGATTTACTTGTTTGATATACATATACATACATACATACATATATATATATATATATATATATATATATATATATATATATATATATATATAAGAATGATCAAATGAGCTTAGGACCAAAAGTAAAGAAAAGGAAAAAGGGATGACTAAACACTAAAGGATTAAATCAAATGATAGGAGAAAATGGAGGATTCCATGCAAAAAAGGGAAATTGTCTTTGGCTCATACACTTGTCATGCAAATGTGATGCTTGGGATTTAGGGGTTCTCGGCCTTGGGGAGAGATGTGATCATCTCCTCCCCCATGAGAACCAGACCTTCATTATCTTGAAAGAAAGTGAGAAAGGGAGAAAGCTTTAGATAAAGACCAATGTTGGACTTTAATTTTGGACATGGAGGTGTTCTACGAACTAGCTTGGAGAAGGGTAAGAAGACTCTTTTCTTTTCCTTAGAATTAGACTAATTTGGAGATTCAATCATGACATCCTATAAGCTTTGTTATTAGTAGATTTCTTGAAAGGAAATAATGATTCTATGTTATGAACTTAAGCTATACGTGCAGTATGTTGGAAATTTTAATACTCACTTGAGAATTGTTGAGAGAAAATCTTAGATAAGGATTTCATTCGAAAACCTTGAAGAAATTATAGTTTGGTCTAGGGTGTTAAACTTGTTGACAATATATTCCTTAGTTTGCAATGGTTTGGCTTGTTTGGTTGAGGATAATATTGTTGCTTGGAGTAAATTGGTTGTTCAATTTAGTCCTTGTAAGATTAGAACATGCAGGTTACTCTTAAATCTTGAAAGTGGTCACTTTGCTTGATGATTGCAAATTATGGGTTGTTATGAATTAAAGCAATTTGTTAAATGACTGTTTTAGATAATAATTGAAGACTATATTGTAGATTTAGAATGTATAATGGATTGGTAAACTTGTGAGGGGTTGTTTGTGGATTTAAAGAAATTCTAGACTGCTTTGAAAATTACTGGGATGAACAGATTCTGTTTCAAAACATGGGGACTAAATTGATCATAGTAAAACTATTTTTAAAACTGTTTTAAAATGAAAAAAGCAGGGGAAGGGTTGTTTTTACTATTCTAAAGATGTTAAGGGATTGTTTTATACACAAATGGAACTATTTTAGTGATTTTAAGGGACTGTTTTGTAAGCTGGAAAAATAGGGACTGTTTTGTACTTCAAATCAAGGGGGCTGTTTTGTTTTAAAAGCAGGGACTGTTTTGCAATATCAGGGGCTGTTTTATACCTTCATTAAGAAGAATTTTTTTGTAAAAGTATGGGACTGTTCTGAATATATAGGAACATAATTAGGACTATTTTGTGATTGTGTGCTTAAGTAGTGGATTGTTTTGCGCAGCTAAATATATAAAAGTAAAATTTTTAATGCATGTGTATTACTATTGTTCCTAGATCAAGAGATAATAGAGGGAGCGAAGTCCAAAGCATATAAAGTTGTAGAAGGGCAATCCGGGATAGTAATTCGGGAAAAACAACTAGCTCGAAACAAACAGTGAGTGTAGTTTAAAGTCTAGGGATAGGCTAGTAACCTTCCTTGGCATTTCTCGCAGATTTAATTGCATTCTTTATCTTAGATTATGCTATGCATAAGCAATCTTGGACTCCAGGTGAGTACCTAAATATTAAGTAGGTTACGCCGTGGAATATCCGATTTAATGATATGCTTATAGCTAAATCTGTGTGTGTTTGATAAGTAATATTGCCATGCTATCATTCGATTAAGTAAAGGATTATAAAATTGAAAGCTTTGTATGTGAACTTTATGTGTGCTTGATGAGATGATAATAAGTTAAGCTCATACAATGATCTAAATAAGAGGGTTGTGAATTAAGAACCATGTATATGAACTATATATGCACTTGAAATGAATGACAATATTAAATTAAAAAGAAGCCAAGAAAGTGTATAAGTTAAATCAATGGATCATTGTAATGTATTGCATAGAAAGTAATGTCTTTCTATTGAATATTGAGTATCTAATTGGGTGAATAGATATGCTAGTTCGAATGCTCACATGTACAAGTATATGTTATATTCGAACACTCTTGTGTGTATATATATATATATATGAAAATTCTTTGCTTAAGAATACTTATGAGTATATGTACAGAGCTATGCTCAATTATGACTCTGATATGAATAGAGCATGCTAATCAAATGAGATGAGAAAAGTGTATTGAGAAATTCACATGAGGTGAATACATGCCTAATATGAAAGGGCAATAAGCTTTGTTGATATGATATTCTGATAATGAGCTGAGCTCATTCTGTCTTTAATAAGAACAGATAAATGTGAAAGCCTTGGTTTTGATCGGTCTTAGGTATAGTTGGCTTGCCATAGAGTCCATAGACGATCCTTATTTGGCGACAATAGGAGGGAAGTTTTGTGGTCACTTGGCGACAGTAGGAGGGATTGACCGGTACTATTAGTACCATTTTATTTGGTGACAGTTGGTTGGGGATTCGTGTACCTAGGCTGTTACTTGATTCACAAGGCTATGTTAAAGATAAAATAATGAAATTTCAAAGTAAATTAAAGAATTACCTTGATAACTTATATGTCACGTAACTTGTGATTATGATATGACATGTTTAAAAAACCTACGATTTTGGTATGTTCTGCTTAATGCCTTGTATATTAAGAAACTTATGATTTTGATATGTCATGCTTAATGCTTTGTGTGATAAGAAACGTATGATTATGGTATGATATGCTTGATGTCTTATATGACAGGAATTTCATGACTGTGATAAGCTATATCTAATATCTTATGTGACAAGAAATACATAACTATAAGTTACTATGATAAATCATTTTTGAAATGATTGAAAGCTTGTGACTATGTTGTTTATTCATTCGATCATATGGGTAATTACATGGACCTTGTTTAATTCTAGTGAAAGAATAAGAATAGACCATATAATGTCTATTGTTTTGCTTTTCGAATTTTAGTATTACTTCACTAAGCGTTTGCTTACCCTATTCTTTCATCACCTTTCAGGGTAATAACGCTTCCAATTAACTTTCGAGCTTGGACAAGATCACAACGTCAAGATGTATGTTTTGTAATCTCTTAATAACTCCTAGTTGGTGGCACATAGTTGTTAAGTATGCATTATGCATTTTGATTTTTCCTTTGGCTACATATGTATATAAGTTTTTGAAGCTATGTAATGGGCCTTTATATGCTTCATGGTTGCTTGCTATTTAAGTTATATAGCTATGATGTTTGAATGGTAGTTTAAAAGTTTACATGTGCTTAAGGTAGCTAGATCACCTTGTTGATATGCATGTAAGTAAGCTTAAATGTATCTATCATCATGGGTGTAACCCTATCAAGGATGTGTGGTTTGTATGATTAGATTGAAGTTTAAAATAGGTAGTTGGTAGTAAGTCAATGAATATGGTTAGATTGTTGTACAACACTAACTAGGATCTTGAACATGATGCTGATATTCGTATGCGTCAAAAATTAAATTAAACGGTTGTAATGCAATAAATTGGACATAGGAATAACTAAAAAAATTATAAAGTTTCTATGAATATTCATTGCCTCTAGATTTCTTGAAAGAGGTTGAACCTTGTAACCTTGTTTCTAGTTGTGTCTTTTATCCTCTTTTGATTAGGATAAGGTATGTAATGTATAAGAGTAATTGATTATGATGTCTTGATTTGTTTAATGGCTTAGATTGTTTGGATGTTCTTATAATATAAAGATTTCAAATGTATGGTAACGAAAGGATAAAAACCTATTTGTGAATGACGAAGTAAAGTGCCTAAAACCTTACATGACATCTTGACTAAGAATTTAAGATTGAAAACACAGAAGAACAATTTGGTGCTTAAACTTTATATGATCATTTGAGTTTAAGGCCTAAATTAGTTGATAGAATTGTGTAAATTATGATATAATCTTGACTTGTTATATCTTTGTTGCATCAAACTATGATGTGCTAATTCAAATCCTTGTTGTGCTTTAACACTTTATAGTTCGGTTTACTCCTAAATCGGGTTAGGGGTGTTACATATCACCTTCAAAAATATTTAATCTGATTTAATCCTAAAATTGACTCGAATATCTAACACCGGTCTACTTGACCCTCAAAACAAACTTCAAAACATCTAAACCCAAAACCATGGCGTTACAACTCTCCCCCACTTAATAAACTTCGTCCTCGAAATTTACCTGGAGGAAATAAATGCGAAAATTGCTCCAGCATGTCCGCCTTGCTTTCCCAAGTGGCTTCTTCAACACCACAATGTCGCCACAAAACCTTAACAAGCTCAATCGTCTTGCCATGAAGAACTTTGCTACTGGAATCAAGGATTTCCACTGGCTCCTCATCATAGGATAAATCCGGCCTCAACTCACTATGCTCCATTGGCATAACATGCGAGGGATCCGACCGATACCTCTGCAACATAGAAACATTAAACACATCATGAAACATGATCACCACCGCATATTCAATCTCCCTACACTTCAAATCCGCTTAAGATTTCTACCGATCCGCAATCACTTTCAAGCGATCACATACAAGCGTTACCTTTTCATCTATGTCTTTCTACACATCCGGTAAGGAAACATGTTTTTCCCATTCCTCATCCCAACACAAAGGCGTACGACACCTCCATCCATATAAAGCCTCATACGGTTCCATCTGTATACTCGCTTGATAACTATTGTTATACGCAGACTCAACCATAGGAAATCCTTCTCCAGGTTCCTTGGAACTCAATAATGCAACACCTCAACATATCCTCCAAAACCTGGATAACACCCTCAGACTGACCATCTGATTGAGGATGATACGCGGTGCTAAAACCTAACCTTGTACCCAAAGCCCGATGCAAACACCCCCAAAACCTTGTTGTAAACCTCGGATCTCTATCCGAAACAATAGACTTAGGGTACCCCGTGCAAATGCATAATCTCAACGATATGTAAGTCTGCCAACTTATCCAATGTATACATCGTATGCACTAGCAAAAATGTGCACACTTCGTAAACTGATCAACAATTACCCAAATGGAATCCTTTTTAGCCGATGTTAACGGCAACCCTGACACAAAATCCATGGTGATTCTCTCTCATTTCCATTCTGGAATTCTCAATGGTTGCAACAACCCGAATGGAAACTGATGTTCAACCTCAACCCGTTAACACACTATGCACTTAGAAACAAATTCTGCCACATCGTTTTTTAAACCAACCTAATAGTACACTTTTTTCAACCCACAATACATTTTGGTACTACCAGGATGCATAGAAAAAGGACTAGAGTGTGCCTTCGTCAATATAGTGTGCCTCAATTCCAAATCATCTGGCACCAATATTCGACCCTTAAAACACAAAACTCCACCATCATCAAAATAAAACTCCGTCGGATTACCATCCAATATGTCCTCAACACGAGGAACAAAAGAAACATCATACGGTTGCTTAGCATTAATTATTTGTGACAATATAGGCTTAACTTGCAACTCAGCCAACAAACCACCTTCCGGTGTCACACTCAACCTTGAAAACATCGCCCTAAGCTCAACCGCAACCTTATGACTCAATGCATCCATAGCCACATTAGCCTTTTCAGGATGATACTCGATCGTCAAGTCATAATCCTTAAGCAGCTTCAACCATCTACGTTGCCTAAGATTCAAATCCTTTTGAGACATCAAATACTTCAAACTCTTGTGATCTGTAAAAACAACACACTTCTCTCCATAAAGATAGTGTCTCCAAATTTTCAAGGCAAATACCATAGTCGCAAGTTCCAAATCATGAGTCAGATAGTTTCGCTCATAAACTTTTAGCTGTCTCGATGCGTAGGCCAAAACCTTACCATCTTGCATCAGCACACAACCCAAACCAACATAAGACGCATCAATATAAACCATAAACTCTTTCCCTGACTCAGGTTGGAACAACACAGGAGCATTTGTCAAGACTTCCTTCAACTTCTCAAAACTATGTTGTTGCTTCTCAGTCCACATAGAAGGAACATTCTTTTGCAACAACTTCGTCAACGGTGCCGAATACTAGAAAACCCATCTACAAAGCGACGATGATAACTAGCCAACCCAAGGAAACTACGAACCTCCAATACAGACTTAGGTTGCTTCCAATTGAGAATAGCCTCAATTTTCTGTGGATTAACACAAATACCCTCCGCGAAAACCACATGAACAAGCAACATCACTTCCTTCAGCCAAAACTCACACTTACTCAGTTTGGCATAAACTGATTATCTTTCAAGACTTGCAATACAATCCACAAATGCTGATCATTCTCTTCCTCGGTACAAGAGTACTCAAGAATATCATCAATAAATGCCACAACAAACTGATCAAGATATTCATGGAATACCCTATTCATCATATCCATGAACGCAGCCGAGGCATTAGTCAAACCAAACGGCATCACCAAGAACTCATAATGTACATACCTTGTAGGAAAAGTAGTCTTATGCACATCCACATCCTTAACCTTCAATTGATAATACCCTGATCTCAAATCAATCTTAGAAAACACTACAGCTCCACGAAACTGTTCAAACAAATCATCAATCCTCGGCAAATGATACTTATTCTTCACCGTCAACTTATTCAACTACCGGTAATCAATACATATACGCATCGTACCATCCTTCTTTTTCCCAAAAAGAACTGGAGCACCCCAAGGCGAAACACTGGTCAAATGAACCCATGATCCAACAACTCCTAAAGCTGTGTCCTCAACTCTATCAATTCTTTCGGTGCCACCCGATAAGGAGCAAGGGACACTGGTGCCGTACCCGAGTGCATCTCAATACCAAACTCTATATCTCTATCAGGCGGTAAACCCATCAACTCTTCAGGAAACACTTTCAGCGTTGATTATAACTCTTTCTCGGTACCACAGTATGCGAGAACACCACCACTCTGGCCACTACCCAAAACTAGGTATTTAGAGAATACCCAACATGTCATCATCTCAAATATCACTAGCCATTCGGCGTTTCTACAAATAGCCATATTCGCCAACGGTCTAAAACCCAACTAGCGTTAATCAGCTAGAGCCTTAGGAAAGGACTTTTAGGTGAAATAACTTCACCTCATGCTCGGCCACTAACATGTCATCCTGCGATAACGACATAAAATCACACTTTCTCTCATCCAGATACTGAGGATCAAGATACTTCCTCTTGAAAGCTCTCCCAAAGAACTCCCAAGTCACATCTACCTCTGGGACACTCGTAACAATGGTCACCCACCAGTGATAAGCATCACCTTGCAACAAGGACACAGTGCAACCCAACTTGCGCACATCGTTGCAATCCATCTGATTCAAGATACAAGTTATCTTTTCTAGCCATCCCTCGACTGCTTCAGGGCTCAGACCATTGAATTCCTTACCTCCCAAACTACAATGACACTTTAAGGGTAAACCTTGATTAACCACCACAGCAGGTACCGGTGCTTACACTTGCACTCCAGCCATCGTTGCCTGAAAAGCTCCCGTCATTGCTTGGATTAACAGAGTTAAATCCCCAAAAACTGGCCCTTGTAGAGCCTGAGGTACACCACCAACCCCAACATCAACAGGAGGAACCAACGAAGGAGGAAGAGGTAAGGTATTACGAGGATTCCCTCCATCATCATTATTCTGCCCAAACACGACATGACCAACCATCGAACGAGTCTCACGTTGAGCCATGCTAACAAAAGCATCAAAACATATTAAAGTCGTGATAGCATTAGGCAAAGGATCTAAGACAACCTTATAAAACATTTTAAAATCTTGGTAATACGCAATGTGTTCCCAATTCATACCCCAACATGATATAAAACAATCACCGTACACATATACAATCACCGTGCATAACAGACAACAATGATCAATCAATCAAAAACATCATAACCTTTCGTAACCTGGCTCTGATACCACCAAATGTAACCCCCTCGACCCGGCCTAGATGACCGAGTGAACCAAGCGAGCTATATTAATTTTACCGAAGCAAACCAGAGAAAGATTACGAAAACCGGTCCATTTTTTTCTTTTTATCTTGTCTAGATACATATTATTAATCCTAAGTGGTCATGCTTGCAGCAGATCAAATTACAAAGGAAACGGACCTCAAAAAGGCAACCAATTGCATACAATACATTTTAGGGACTAAAACATAAAACTGGTAAGTTAAAGGACCATTACTAAAATTAGGGTTACCAATCCTTAATTAGTCAGATTAAATTCTTACATGTCAATTCTCATCTCAATCAAACCATCCAAACTCAAGTAATTGCATTAACAACAATCAGGGACCAAAATGAATAAATCAAAAACTCTCCAAATATCCAAATAACTGAAATAACAGCTGCCCGTATCGGTACACGAGCAAGTGTATCGGTAATCCATGGACACTTTATAAAACCCAGATTCCAGTAGCTCAAAATTGTACCGATACGGCTACGCGTATTGGTACACCTTGCCATTTTGCTTTTACCCATACCGAAACACTACCCTGCGTACCGAAATGCTATGCCTAGAATGGCTTACCCGTATAAATGTGGCTATCCCGCGTACCGAAACACCATGCTTAATATGGTTTATCCGTACCGGTACGAGAATACGCATTCCAATATGCCTGGACCTAAAATGTCCATTTTTGCTGGTTTAACTTACATTAATGGACTCCAAACTACTTAAACATGCTTCTAACATTCATACAACATTACCAAGGATCGATCCTATCCATGATGTCACTGAACCATCCTCAACTCATGGCAATCATTCTTTAAAGGTAAACTATAGGCATGCTTCCTAAAACCACATTTCCAATTATACCAAAAACTCATTTGAACACTTTTCAGCATATGATACATGCTAACACCTCAATAACATCAAATTCAACGTACTAGAGTCATCAAAACGTGACAATCAATCAAGGCTAACTAGACACATACCTAAGCAATTACTTAGCCTCAATCATAAGTAAAGATCGTCAACATGTTTATCAACATCAATCAAGTTCCAAAAACACAACAATAATCATGCTAAAAAACTAGGGGAAAATAGAATTACAAATCCCCCAAAATATGGCGATCACATTGCCTTATTAACCGAAAGTAAAACCGAGTTTCATACTCAAAGTGTAATACCCCTTTCCCGTATTCATAGCTGAATACGAGTCAAAGATGTCACAAAACATTTGTAAAACCATCAACATTTGTAACTCGGCAAAATTTTGTTTCTTTAAAAATGTTACAATGTATTTAGGTTTTATTTACAAATCTAGTTATTCGCGTAAAGTTTAAAAATAATATTTTCATCTTCAAATCGAATTTATTTTCAGGCAGCAACTTATCAATTTAATTTGTCTTGATATAATTAATAAAACTGCCTGATTTAAAATTCATCCAGATACCAAATAAAATACAAATTCTATCAGAGCAGGCATACCCTTTTAATATACATGCCAACTAGTAAATATCAAGGAATATTAAAAGAGATCTTACTGATACTGATGTACATGTTATTGATTGATGATGTCTGTATATGCTCCTTACTCCAACCATTCCTTCTTTCCTACGTGTAAAATAGTTACACGCTAAGTATTTACTTAGTGAGGCAATAATTCAAATTTAAGTGCAATTGTCATAATAAAATCTCAATATTAATTATTAATAATGCTTATGATCACCGTACCATTACATTCTCATTAACATAATTAAATATGTAATAGCATATATGTATATCAAAGTGATAAGATTAGATCTTACCAATATTAGTGCCATTTCCATCCGTAAGCTTTCAATGCTTACCAATACCTTTTTCTAACTCCGTCTGCAAGCTTTCAAGCTTATCATTCTATTTTTTTTCAATTCAGTTTACTTAGCCCAAAGTATCAAATTAAGAGGCTCTATGTACACGAGTCATCCCCCCATACCCAACCTTTCTTGAGTATGTATATTATTTGCACTCTACCGGGAGCGCTTAGCACCGAAGTACTTCTGTATACTTACCGGAGTATACAATATATCCCTCATTGAGTTTTTTATGAAATTACTCTGAAGTGCTTAGCACCCGTAATAAGTCCGTATACTCAAACCATGCATGAGTATACTCCTCAATGAGTATTTATAAAATTTGCTCTTTAACTGAAGTGCTTAGAATCTTTATACAACTGTTTGTCTCTGTGGCTAGCCAACTATACCTTTGAACCTCTGTATCATACTTGGGCTTTATATCATCAAATATTTCATCCATGGCAATGTATATCAATATATATTAACATGAAGCAGTTCATAACCGAATAACATTAATAGTAAATCATCATCAATAACTAGTGATCAATGCATTTATTTTCAACCTTTGACATATTTAAAGTATTTCAAATGTATGATCAATGACATAATTATCATGCTAATATATAAACCAGGTAGACTCATCACAAGTCTTACCGGTGATGTATAAAACATCTATGTATAATGTTATGTATGCATTGCACTCACCTGGGCCATGTATTAGTATGCCTCACTAAGTCCTCTTCGATCCTTTCCTTCATTGTACCTTGAACCTCCCTTGTTTCGAGCTTAACTTCATAATTCAAATAAGTAAAATATTTGTTAGATCCCAATCTAACAATATGTTACATATTGCCCAATATAATCATTCGAATACAAAATCTCCAAACATTTTATTTTCTTCCTTGTATTGTTCAAAAACTCAGTATGGTCCTTAGTGATCATTTGAACTTCCATTAACCCCTTTCAAGCTTACTAATCAACCTTAGATACAAAGTGTATCAATTCTCATTTTCTTGCTGTTTGCAGTACCTCCCAAGAAATATTTCTATAAAATAATCTACAACTCGGAATTCGATTCCGTTTGTTCTGGAAGAAACTAGATTCAAAAAGATTTCCAACCATATAAATTAATATCCCAAATTCAACTTGTACGATTTATGGCGAATTTTCAAAGTCAATTTCTAGTATTGAATTTCGGAACAGCCTGCAATACTGTTTTCTGACCTTTCACCACTTCAAAATTCATACCTTTTTACTCGGAACTCGAAATCAGTTTCCGTTTGTTGGAAACGAAACTAGGCAAACAAATCTTTACATCGGTATAAAATTCACTTTCTAACCATTTTCGTAGAATTTATGGTGAATTTTCAAAGTTACTGCCATAAACCAGTTTTTCTACACAACTTCCATAAAACAACTTCAACTTTTATACTAACTTCTTCTTACTTCTCTACTTTTCAATTTAGTCCAATCACTAGCTTTAAACCACCAACTCATCACGTTCTTCACCAAATAATCATTCACAATAATTCTCCCTAATTTTCCTTATTTACCGAAATAGGTACTAAAATGCAAAGATAAGGATTCATGCTTCTTAATTTTGCAATTTAGTCCTCAATTCAACATTACTACCTTAATTCTATCATTGCAACTAAAAATCAGATTTAGCCCCTATACAAAACTTCCATTTCGATTTGGTCACTTAACTTTGACAAATTGTCAAAATGGTCACTAATTCAATTCAACATCAATTTGGCATTCTAACTTCATTTTATTATCTCTAACATCATTAATAACATAAATACACTCCAAATTCTAAAAATTCAGATTTGGTCCTTCAACTTTTCAATTTCCCGAAATGGTCCCTACACAATTTAACTTAGGGATTTGCTTCCCAACAACAATTCAAGCTTACTAGATCATTATTTCAACATCACAAAACCTAAATTAAAGTTGAATCCATAAACCCTAATCATCTTCATAATAATCAAAACATGTAAAACTTAAATCCCAACTCAATATCATGATTTTTAACATCATACTAGCTTGATTTCAACTTGAATTCAATCATGGAATCATAAAATCTCAAAATCCCCAATTTGATCCATAAACCCTAATTTCATTCTCATGTAAATTCTCATCAATCAAGCATGGATTCCATGAATTATTGATATCAAAAGATAGAGCTTGAAGAGTAGAACAACTTTGTAGTTGAAGTGATTACCTGAAAACAGAGTTTCGGGGCTTGAATTGAGCTTGGAAATTTTTTTCTCTTTCTTTCCCTAGCCCTCACATTATTGGTTGGAAAAGATGAACATTTGGTTCATCTTTTTACCATTACTTTACACATATATCTATTAAATGAATATTAAATTCATTTAATAGTAAAATTACAATTTTGACCTTTTTATCCAATGGTTGAGATTGATTTTATCATCAATCAAGGGCCAAGATTTAATATTCTATTTTCTCTTTCCAAAATTGCTCTTATAAATTTTTAAATATTTCAAAATTGCAATTGGGGCCAAATGACCAATTTGCCCTCCAACTATTTTTTATTTACTAGTTTGCCATTGTAAAAATTCAACTGAATCTAGTTGGAATCCAACCAACTATAATAAAATATTCATAAAGTAATATTTTATGAATTTTTCCATATCTTTTGGATCAGTCTCCAAAATTTCCATTCGATCCAATATACTGATAAATAATCCTTTACTCAGAAATAAACTGTAGGATTCATATTGAATCGAACTAAAAATATATACAACACTTGGAAATGACTTTTATAACTTCAAAAATTTTCAGTTCGATCCGGGTATTCGAATTCCACTTAAACTTTAATTGTGATTTTTCCCAATAATCGAAGTATCAGATCGAACCAAAAATTTTGCATTCGATTCACACCCTTAGGTGATCTATTTATTTATGAAATAAAAACCCTTAAATTTTGGGAAATTACAACTTTAGTCCTCAAACTTTTCCAAAGTTTATACTTTAGCCATAAAATTTTCAAAATTTACATTTTGGTCACTAAACTTTTAAACTTCAATTTCCATTCCAATTTTCCTTGGTATTCAACCAAACTTTAATAATACCGTATTCAATTCACTATCTATCACATGATACCTTTAAACCTTAGAATTTTCCTTTCCAAAACCCATAATTAAAGAAATCCCAACTTTTGCATTTTTGTCATTTTAGTCACTAAGTTAGCTTTTAAGCTATTATTTTAGTACTAAACGAACCTTAATCAACTTAGTAAATTTTGGGGTATTACAATTCTCTCCCCCTTAAGAAAATTCGTCCTCGAACTTTTCAATACTTACTTGGTTCCAAAAGGCGAGGAAACTATTTTCTTCTTATTTCTCTCAAATCTTTTCTTTAACCTTGTGATTTTTTTGTCAAAGAACTTTAACAAACATGATTGTCTTGTTTTCTTAGTTCTTTGACTCCATTGCTAGGATCTTTACCAGTTCTTTTTCATAGCTTAAATCCGGCTGAATCTCTATTTTCTTCGAAGTAACAACATGTGAGGGGTCTAATCATTATTTCTAGAGCATCGATACATTATGAATCTTGTTCATTTCCAAAGATAAAGCTAACTATTAAGCTTAACTATCAGACTAACTCCTTTCACAATTTCTTATAGCCCAATAAATTTTGAACTTAACTTTCTCTTTGTCTAAACCATAACTCCTTCTTCCAAGGTGAAACTTTTAAGGAACACTTTATCCTTAACTTCATATTAAATATCTTTTCTTTTAGGGTCAACATATAGTTTCCATCATTGAGATAGGAATTCTTCCTTGATAATACAAATATCTATCAAACCTAGCTTCCAAGTTTTCAATTTCACTCTTTTCCACTTGTTTGCACCTTGACAACATTTTCACCCTTTCTTTAAAGATCTCTTATTTAATCGAATATGATAAATTTTATTCTTAACTTGACAATCAAAACACCATCTTCTTTTAATGCCAATCCTGCATTCATAGCTCTTAAGGCAACAATTGTCTTTCGACTGAGAGCGTCAGCTATCACATTAGCTTTTTCTGGATGATAGTCAATGACCATATCATAATTCTTAAAAGGCTCAATCTAACTTCTTTACGTCAAGTTTAACTCTTCTTTAGTAAGCATATACTTTAAACTTTTATAACCTATATAAATATAGCATCGTTCACTGTATAAATAATGATGATATATCTTTTAAAGAAAATACAACCATTGCTAGCTCCAAATTCTATGTAAGATAATTCCTATCATATATCTTAAGTTGTCTCAAGCATAGACCATTACTTTTTTTTCTTGCAAAAGTAGGCATCCCAAACTGTTATAAGAAGCATCGCTATACACCACATAATCTTTACCCGATTCTGGTTGTACTGGTACCGTGGCTTCTATTAAGATCTCCTTTAATGTCTCAAAGATTTCGTAGCATTAATCTGTTCAACTGAACGACATTTCTTTCCTCAATAGCTTGGTCAATGAGGAGACAATCATCAAGAAATTCTAAATCTCTAAAACATTTTTCAGAGGTTTCCATTCAACTATAATTTGTACTTTCTTGAGGTCTATTCATATTCCCATTGCCCAATCGACATAACTAATAAAATAACTTTGGACAACCAATCTCATACTTTAACAATTTAGCATATAGCTTCTTTTCTCGAAAGGTCTGAAGAACAATGCAAAATGGGCATCTTATTCTTCCTTTTTCCTTTGAATATACCAAAATATACTCAATGAATTCTACCAAAAATTGGTCCAAGCAAAATTAGAATACTTGGTTCATTAGGCTTATAAATGTCGTAGGTATCATCACGAACTCATAGTATTCATACCGAGTCCGAAAAGCTATCTTTAGAATTTATTCTTCCTTGATTTTTTTTAACTAATCAAAACATCATCGGTCTTTGGAAGAAGATATTTATTCTTTACTATTACCTTCTCGAGCTGATAGAAATCAGTCTTTCTCTTTCACAATTAACACTGGTGTGCCCTTAAGATGACACACTTGACTTTATAAAACATCGACCTAACATTCCTTGCAATTTGTACCTTTAAATCTCGAAGTTTGGTTGAAGCCATTTTATACGGGGCCATTGATTTAGGTGCAATGCCTGGTAACATCTTTATTTTGAATTTCACCTCTCAATCTAGAGGTAATTCCGAGTAATTCATCTGGGAGTACATCCGGATATTTTTGGATAGTCGAGTTATTTTTCAATTTAACTTCAACAGCCCGAGCATCTACTACATTTGCTAAGAAAACTTAGCAACCTTATAACAACAAATTCCTTAATAAAAAACTGAAATTACATTAGAAAAGGGGTTTACCCTTTTATCAACTACTACTATTTTTGTGCCTTCCATGTTTTTTCAATATTAATCACTTTATGCGACAAATTCATCATGACCTGATAGGAAGGTAACCAATTCATGCCCACAATTATCTTAGACTCCTCAAAAGATAATTCCATTAAGTTTATCGGGAACTCTATTTCTCATGTTTTAATCGAGCAATTCCACATGTTCAGCTCGCCCTTACATTACAACCCAACAAATTCATGACCGCTATATTACTTGAAATGGGTTCTATAAGGATATCTCATTCACCATTCAACTTCGTACTTATATACGAATGTGTAAAGCTAGGACCCATCAACATCAATACAGGTTTATCCAAAAAGATGAGATGTACCTTCTATGATTTTTGAACCATCCCAATCTTTATCAGTCTTGATGTTATAAACTCGAACTGATATGTGCAATCCTGGCCAAGAAGCAAATTCAGATGGCTTTCTAATCTAGCTTAAATCTCAGAGCAACAAAATAGCTCCATCCAATTTCTCGGTATCCGTCCAGTGTAATCCTTAGATTATTCAGTTATAAATCAACAATCATTGGACCTTAATCTACTTTTCCTTTCAATTCAGGTGTTTCTAAACTTTTCAGTTCCTTAATCTGGCACAAGCACTTCTTGTTGTACTAGTGCCCCTTTCTTGTTCAGAATTATCCGAAGGGTTATTATTAACCTTATTGTTACTACTCTTGATTCCTTCCAAAGCTTCCAATTTACTAGTTCATCACACTTTCTTGACTCAAATATTTCTTATAATTCCTCCCAATTTACATTAGTAAGGAGCGACATCAATCAAATCGTAAAAACATCAGATCAGTAATATTAATATCCTAGTGGCATGCATACTCTTTTTAACATAAAACCACTTCCATTTAGATCGAGAATCGGCTAAACCTGCAGTTTTGATACCAATAAATGTAATACCCCTTTCTCGTATTCATAGCTGAATACGAGTCAGAGATATCACAAAACATTTGTAAAACCCTCTACATTTGTAACTCGGTAGAATTTGTATCTTCAAATCGAATTTACTTTCAGACAGCAACTTATCAATTTAATTTGTCTTGATATAATTAATAGAACTGTCTGATTTAAAATTCATCCAGATACCAAATAAAATACAAATTCTATCAGAGCAGGCATACCCTTTTAATATACATGCCAACTAGTAAATATCAAACAGTATCAAAAGATATCTTACTGATACTAATGTACCTGTTATTGATTGATGATGTTCGTATATGCTCTTTACTCCAACCATTTATTTTTTCCTACATGTAAAACAATTACACGCTAAGTGTTTACTTAGTGAGGCAATGATTCAAATTTAAGTAATATCAATCTCAATATTAATTATTAATTATTAATAATGCATATGATCACCTTACCATTACATGCTCATTAACATAATTAAATATGTAATAGCATATATGTATATCAAAGTGATAAGATTAGATCTTACCAATATTGGTGCTATTTCCATCCGTAAGCTCTCAATGCTTACCAATACCTTGTTCCAACTCTGTCTGCAAGCTTTCAAGCTTATCATTCTATTTTTTTTCAATTCAGTTTACTTAGCCCAAGGTATCGAATTAAGAGATTCTACGTACACGAGTCATCCCCATACTCAACCTTTGTTGAGTATGTATATTATTTGCACTCTACCGAGAGTGTTTAGCACCAAAGTGCTTCTGTATACTTACCAGAGTATACAATATATCCCTCATTGAGTTTTTATGAAATTACTCGAAAGTGCTTAGCACCCGTAATAAGTCTGTATACTCAAACCATGCATGAGTATACTCCTCAATGAGTATTTATAAAATTTGCACTTTAACTGAAGTGCTTAGAATCTTTATACAACTGTTTATGACTCTATGGCTAGCCAACTATACCTTTGAACCTCTATATCATACTTTGGCTTTATATCATCAAATATTTCATCCATGGCAATGTATATAAATTTATATTAACATGAAGCAGTTCATAACCGAATAGCATTAATAGTAAATCATCATCAATAACTAGTGATCAATGCATTTATTTTCAACCTTTGACATATTTAAAGTATGTCAAATGTATGATCAATGGCATAATTATCATGACAATATATAAACCAGGTAGACTCATCGCAAGTCTTACCGGTGATGTATAAAACATCTATGTATAATGTTATGTATACATTGCACTCACCTAGGCCATGTATTAGTATGCCTCACTAAGTCCTCTTCGATCCTTTCCTTCTTTGTACCTTGAACCTCCCTTGATTCGAACTTAACTTCATAATTGAAATTAGTAAAATATTTGTTAGATCCCAATCTATCAATATGTTACATATTGTCCAATATAATCATTCGAATACAAAGTCTCCAAACATTTTATTTTCTTCCTTGTATTGTTCAAAAACTCATTATGGTCCTTAGTGACCAATTTGAACTTCCATTAACCCTTTTCAAGCTTACTAATCAACCTTAGATACAAAGTGTATCAATTCTCATTTTCTGACTGTTTGCAGTACCTCCCAAGAAATATTTCTATAACATAATATACAACTCAGAATTCGATTCCATTTGTTGTGAAAGAAATTAGATTCAATAAGATTTTCAACCATATAAATTAATAGCCCAAATTCAACTTGTACAATTTATTGCGAATTTTCAAATTCAATTTCCAGTATTGAATTTCGGAACAGCCTGCTATACTGTTTTATGACCTTTCACCACTTAAAAATTCATATCTTTTTACTCGAAACTCGAAATCAGTTTCCGTTTGTTGGACACGAAACTAGACGAACAAATATTTACATCGGTATAAAATTTACCTTCTAACCATTTTTGTAGAATTTATGGTGAATTTTCAAATTTACTGTCATAAACCAGTTTTTCTACACAACTTCCATAAAACAACTTCAACTTTTATTCTAACTTCTCCTTACTTCTCTACTTTTCAATTTAGTTCAATCACTAGCTTTAAACCACCAACTCATCGCATTCTTCACCAAATAATTATTCACAATAATTCTCCCTAATTTTCCTTATTTACCGAAATAGGTACTAAAATGCAAAGATAAGGATTCATGCTTCTTAACTTTGCAATTTAGTCCTCAATTCAACATTACTACCTTAATTCCATAATTACAACTAAAAATCAGATTTAGCCCCCATACAAAACTTCCATTTCGATTTGGTCACTTAACTTTGACAAATTGTCAAAATGGTCACTAATTCAATTCAACATCAATTTGGCATTCTAACTTCATTTTCTTATCTCTAATTTCATTAATAACATAAATACACTCCAAATTCTAAAAATTCAGATTTGGTCCTTCAACATTTCAATTTGCCGAAATGGTCCCTACACAATTTAACTTAGGGTTTTGCTTCCAAACAACAATTCAAGCTTACTAGATCATTATTTCAACATCACAAACCGTAAATTAAACTTGAATCCATAAACCCTAATCATTTTCATAATAATCAAAACATGTAAAACTTAAATCCCAACTCAATATCATGATAAACCCTAATTTCTTTCTCATGTAAATTCTCATCAATCAATCATGGATTACATGAATTATTGATATCAAAAGATAGAGCTTGAAGAGTAGAACAACTTTGTAGTTGAAGAGATTACGGTTTTCAGGGCTTGAATCGAGCTTGGAATTTTTTTCTCTTTCTTTCCCTAGACCTCATGTTTTTGACTGGAAAAGATGAACATTTGGTTCATCTTTTTACCATTATTTTACACATATATCTATTAAATGAATATTAAATTCATTTAATAGTGAAATTGCAATTTTGCCCTTTTTATCCAATGGTTGAGATTGATTTTATCATCAATCAAGGGCCAAGATTTAATATTTCATTTTCTCTTTCCAAAATTTCCCTTATAAATTTTTAAATATTTCAAAATTGCTATTGGGTCCAAATAACCAATTTGCCCTTCAACTAGTTTTTATTTACTAGTTTGCCATTCTTGTAAAAATTCAACTGAATCTAGTTGGAATCCAACCAACTATAATAAAATATTCATAAAGTAATATTTTATGAATTTTTCCATATCTTTTGGACCAGTCTCCAAAATTTCCATTCGAATCAATATATTGATAAATAATCCTTTACTCAGAAATAAACAGTAGGATTCATCTTGAATTGAACTAAAAATATTTCCAACACTTGGAAATGACTTTTATAACCTTTCTCTATCATATGGTAAAACTTCAAAATTTTTCAGTTCGATCCGGGTATCCAAATTCCACTTAATCTTTAGCTGTGATTTTCCTAATAATCGAAATATCAGATCGAACCAAAAATTTCGCATTCGATTCACACCTTAGGTGATCTATTTATTTATGAAATAAAAACCCTTAACTTTTGGGAAATTACAAGTTTAGTCCTCAAACTTTTCCAAAGTTTAGACTTTAGCCATAAAATTTTCAAAATTTACATTTTGGTCACTAAACTTTTAAACTTCAATTTCCATTCCAATTTTCCTTGGTATTCAGCCAAACTTTAAGAATACCTTATTCAATTCACTATCTATCACATGATACATTTAAACCTTAGAAATTTCCTTTCCAAAATCCATAATTAAAGAAATCCCAACTTTCGCATTTTTGTCATTTTAGTCACTATCTTAGCTTTTAAGCTATTATCTTAGTACTAAATGACCCTTAATCAAGTTAGTAATTTTTGGGGTATTACACAAAGATAATATAGATCTTGGATCGCCTTTTTGCCTTGCCAATGCTGCCCCAAACTCTAGTGCTCTACATCATTTAGAAAAGAGAGCGTAAGCACAAATGCTTAGTAAGATGCTCATAAAAATAATGATGCATTTAAAACCATTTTAAAACCAAAACCACTTGTTTTCAAAACATGCTTAACGAACAAAGCATTTTCATTGTTTTCGACCGAAACACACATAACGATCTTTATGCAACATCATATATAAATCCTATGCTTAACGACCGAAGCATCTTTATTTATTCCAAATCCAAACATGCATATCGACCATATGCAAAATCATTTACAAATCACATGCTTGAATCCCAAAGCATTAAATCATATTACCATGCTTAAACCCCAAAGCATTATAAAGTAGGTTCAACACATAAACTTTCATATATTGGCAATTATAGTGACCCCTAATAGTCGACCACTATCCTTGATTAGCCGATCGCTAATCATTGGTTAACATACCGTTAACCTTACATATCGGATACACGGATATCTCATGATGATCGATCGCCATCAAAACTCATACTATGCCTAGTTAAACCACATGATATAACAAAACATGCCTAGTTAAACCGTAAGATTTGTCGACCTTGCCTAGATAAACCGCAAGATCACCATCAACTTGGGTTGCCTAGTTAAACCGCATGCCCCAAGGATAACTCCATAGTCCGAGTAGCCTAGTTAAACAGCTATTACTCAAGGACCCATAGCACGATCGATTTTTAGTATATATTATAGTGCACTTTATCCTGTAGCAAGCCAACTATGTCCGAATGTTTTCACATCATGTCACATAGCCAATATATCATATACAAAACCATTTACTCACTATTTTACAATGCATTATACAAAATCACCACATATGCATGCCACATTACCAAAGCAATACCACATTCTTGACCGGAATGAAAACCAATGCTCACTAGCATTCTATATAGTTTTAAACCACTGCATACGTACTCAAAATCATGTATTTATGGTAAGTAAAACAAACCATGTTTACGACCAAAACATGAATTACACATGCTCATATCTGAACCGATATTAAAGAGCAAAAGAGGGAAACTTACTTCCGAGCTTAGGTATGTGTTTCAAACTTAACCTAAACTCCCATAACCACTTTCAAACATTTGAAAGACTTTTAAAACCATTTCCACTCACCGGTTATACCTCGCCTTGCTCGCCAATATAAATCGAGCTCCCGGCAAGTAACGATCCCCCTTCAAGCTACTTCGCCTGGATTATCCCATGTTTTGACCACACAAAACCAGAGGAAACATGCATCAAAATGCATCCAAACCACTGCCTCAAAGCAATTACCCGTAACTCACAAGTTGCTCACTCAAAAATCATCTGAAACTTATCTAAACCAACCTCAAACACCTTCCAACCTTAACCCAGCCACAAAATAACGATTTGATACATCAAACCTCAACAATTAAAATCTAAAAATACCTTTACAACATCTTTTTACTTCCAGCAATGATTAAACTCCATTAACATCACAAAACCCTTATCTAGCAATCTTTAACATTAGAGATTCAACTAGTTTTGGGATTACAATGTTAAAACCAACCTATTAACATTATTAAACATCAAAATAATGATCTAATCTATAACCCCCTTAACCCGGTCTAGCCGCTAGACCAAATCGAGGAAGCTACATTAGGTTTGCCGCAGCAAACCGAAGAGATTCATCAAAACCCGATCTATTTTTTTTCTTTTTATCTTGTCTAGATGCCAATTATTAGTCCTACGTGTACATTCACCATTCAGGTATAACCCCACCTCAATCGGGCATCATTTTGATATCCAATTGATCGCATTTGCAATTTAGGGACCAAATTGCAAATACAGGTAATTTGTAGGATTTAAGCCACTTTTAATATACCAATATTTAATTAGTCAGGTTCTGATCATTCATCTCAAATTGATCATTCAAGATCATACAATCTTATGGACAAGATTTAGGGACTAGAATGCAAAGAAAGCAAAATTGCCAAGCCAATATTACAGAAAATGGCCTCGGGTATCGGTACGGGTGTCACCGTACAGATACGTATAAAATTCCTGTAGCGATACACCACAGTAGGTATCGATACGCCATAACGAACTTACCTAACTTTTGAATCTTTTTAATATACGTACTAGTAAGCATACATGGGTATCGGTACACGGGTTTGGATTGAAAAAGTGAAATTCTAGAGGCTAGAATGTGTACCGATACACCATTACCCGTATCGACACTCCAGGACAAAAATCACCTAGGCGTACTGGTACTCCCTTACGCGTACCGATCCTTCAGGCCAGAAAATGCCTAGCCATACCGATACGATCCCCCGCGTATCGGTATGCCTGGACCTGTAATGCCACAATTTGCTGGTTTTTCATCTCAAAAACATTCTCAAACCATTCCAACATGCTTATAACACCATGCCATACGTATCACAAGCCAACTAGCAACTTCATTCCTACATCACAACAAGTATTAACCATCAAAAGGGAATCTATAGGCATGCTTCCTAATGTCCATTCAAGCAACATGTCAAAAAGGTAAAACAACATTAAAACAAACTTTAAAGGCCATTTAAAACCCAAGAGCAACTAAAGAAATATGCTCAAATAGGGAGTTCCATAAAACATCTCTCAAAACACAATAGGTACCCCATTGCCCTTATTCATTATAGTCTAAACCAAGACATACTTTGGAAACAAGTCTTGCCAAGATCCCCTTGCTTCTTGCTACCTTCCAAGATCTCATTTATCTGCATTGATGGACAACAAAAGCGTAAGCACAAAAGGCTTAGTGAGAAATGCTCAAAACAACCACCATCAATGCATTTAAAACCATTTATTTAACATCATCATCATGCCCTTTTGAAAACATGCACTTTATATCATTAAAACCAGCATAATAAACCATATGCTACATGAATCATTAATCAACAACAAATCCCATTGCTAACCCTCCACTTAAGCCTTCCCATGCATTGCTACCAAATGCAAAGCTTAAGGAGAAACATGTATAAATCACATTATACAACATAAGACATTTTAATGATAATTAACAATTATATTGGCTTTCAAGTGATCAATAACAAGTCCATTAACAAAAGAGTTCATCGGATACACGAATTCAACAAGTGTTAACCCAACACTTCAAGCCATCTCAACTGGAATAGCAATACAATTACAATCGCGGTACATTAACAACCAGGTACAATAACAATCGGGTACAATAACAACCCACAGGGACATCCACCCCAATCATCGGATAGACGTTTAATCCACTAACGAGAGTATTCAGTACCGTTTAACCCCTCTACCACTAGGGTACTTGGATGGAGTATTCAGTACACTGTATAAACCCATCGACATCCAAGATGACTTATTTACAGTGCACTCAATCCTATGGCCGACCAACTATATCCGATGACCATTTTAAAACCACATCACTTGCCAATATAATTAACCATTTCAACATTTACCTCACTATTTTTAACAAGCATTAAACCATGTCATTTATCCAAAGCAACAACCATGCTTTAAAACACAAGTTTAAACCATACTTACAAGGATCACATACCATGTGCATTCTTCAGCAAAACATGCTTAAAACCAGTATCTCAAGTACTTTAAAATATGCTTAAACAGTAGGTATCATGTAAATTAAGACAAGTGCATAAAACCGTCAAACACTAGCACGACCGAGAGAGTAAAACCACTTTACTTACTTCTGAGTCTAGGTAAGCATTTCAAGCTCTACCTTAACTCCCAAAACTCTGTTCCAAAACATCAAAACGCTTTAAACCACGTTTTCACTCATCGATACGCGAAACTTTGATTCGCCGACGCGCAAAAAAGCATCCAAAGTCTCCTACGGTTCTCCAAACACCTTCGGATCAACCTCCACTATTTTTACCACACAAAAATAGAGGATTAATGCATCATAATGCATTCTAAACACATCAAACACAATCCTTCTCAGATTTCCACAACACCCTCATAATTAACCCTCCACAACAACCGAAATCAAGACCAAAGCACTTCGATTCACAATCCAGCCAACATCTATCAACCTAGCATCATTTTCAATACCAAAACACATCTAAAAACAGATCCAAGACAACCTACCACCTCCAGCAACCTAACAACCATAATTTCAAAACAAAACCTCAAAATTAACAACCTAAACAAATAGATTCTCTTACGTTTCGGGATTCCATTGATAAAAGTCACTTATCAACATTGTTAAACATCCAAAATATGAGTCAAATCACCATTACATACTGTAAATCAGATTCAATTCGTGAATCAACACATTTTCCCCAAAGATCTCATTAAATCATTAGAAAATCATCAAAATCAGATTAGGAATGCAAAAGCAAGGATCAAATGCTTGGGAATTTCAATAAAGAACCATACAATAGAGGAGATATTGGATCTTGCCCCTATTGTGAAGTTTCTCCCTCAATTGATTTGTGAAAAGCTAAGAAATCACAATATTAATGTGAGATTTTGTATAAACAATCTTTGTAAAACAATTTGGAAAATAAAAACAAGTTAGAAACCACCTCACCTCTGGAAATTTGATAAATCTGAGTGTTTGGTTGAGGAGAGAATAGAGAGAAAAAAAGCTGAGAGAAGAATGACGTGATTTTAGTTTAAGAAAAGATAACCACCTTTTTAACAAAATCCACTTTAATTATTAATTAAAGCACATGTTTAAATTAATTAAATTAAGGGAGAAACCTTTAGAAACAAATTGGTAAAATAGATCCTTAAAGATTCTAAGTATTTGGCCCTTTTCATTTTAGTCACTAGAAAATCACAAATCAAAACTTTCATTTTGGTCACTAACCAAAATGTCCACCTTCCAAAACTAATTTTTCAAAATTGATTCCACCATTATTAAATATATAATTAATAATGATTTTTAAATATTTTTCCATAATTTTTCCAACACCAAAAATATACGATCCCGAAACCAACTCGAATCTCTACTCTGATCCACCAAACCGTCTAATAACCCACTAAACCGCTAAGCCCTAAAACTGAGGCGTTACAACTCTCCCCCACTTAAGAAATTTCGTCCTCGAAATTTACCTGGAGGAAACAGGTGCGAAAACTCGTTTAGCATATCCGACTTATGCTCCTACGTGGCCTGCTCAACATCACGGTGCTTCCACAACACCTTAACCAGCTCGACTACCTTGCCACGGAGCACCTTACTACTGGTGTCAAGAATCTCTACTGGTTCCTCATCATAAGATAGGTCTGGTCTCAACTTGATCTCTTCCACCGGCATGACATGCGATGGATCCGACCTATATCTCCACAACACCGAAACGTGGAACACATCATGAATCTTTCCCAACACCGGAGGTAACCTCAAATGGTACGCAACAGGACCCACACGCTCAACGACCTCGTATGGCCCAATGAACCTCGGGCTAAGCTTCCTTTTCCACCCAAAACGCAACACCTTTTTCCAGGGCGACACTTTCAAAACCACTTTATCACCCACAACGTACTCTATATCCATACGCTTCAAATCCGCATAGGATTTCTGGAGATCTGCAGCCGCTTTTAAGCACTCACATATCAACTTTAACTTTTCGGTCGTGCCTTTCAAGATATTGGTCATATACACAAACTTTTCCCCCACTTCTGCCCAACACACGGGCGTACGACACTTCCTGCCATACAACACCTCATAAGGGGCCATCTGTATTATAGCATGATAATTGTTATTGAAAGCAAACTCCACCAGCGGTAACTACTTCTCCCAAGTTCCCTGGTACTCAATAACACAACTCCTCAACATATCATCAAGAACCTGAATCACGCGCTCCAACCGGCCATCCGACTGAGGGTGGTACGAGTTACTAAAACTCAACCGGGTTCCCAAAGCACGATGTAACTCACCCAAAACCTTGCGGTGAATCGGGGATCCCTATCCGAAACTATAGATTTTGGCACCCGTGGAAACGCACTATCTCGAGATGTACAACTCAGCCAACTCACAAAGGTATACGTAGTATGCACCGGCACAAAATACGCACACTTCGTAAACTGATCTACGATCACCCGGATAGAATCCTTTTTGTCGTCGTCAAAGGCAGCCCGCACACAAAGTCCATGGTGATTCTTTCCCACTTTCATTCCGATATCTTCAACGGTTGCCACAACCCGTAAGGAACCAAGTTCAGCCTTTACCCACCGACAAACCATACACCGAGCTACAAAATCAGCCACATCCCTCTTCAATCCAACCCAATAGTACTCCTCCTTCAACCCTCGATACATCTTAGTACTACCGGATGCATAGCAAAAGGACTAGCGTGTGCCTCACCAAAATAGTATGCCTCAACTCTTCATCCTCGTGCACCACTATTCGACCTTTGAAACACAACACCCCATCATCGTTGAAATGAAAATCCTTAGGATTTCCATCCCTAATATCTTCCACATGAGATACCAAACTCCCATCACACGGTTGCTTCTCCTTAATCATCTGCGACAAGAATGGCTTCACCTGCAACTCAGCCAACAAACCTCTATCATTCGTCATATTCAACCTAGCAAACATGGCTCTCAACTCCACGGCTGCTTTCCTACTCAAAGCATCCGCTACAACATTGGTTTTCCCCGGATGATACTCAATGGTCAGATCATAATCCTTAAGCAACTCCAACCATCTACGCTGCCTAAGATTCAACTCCTTCTGTGACATCAGATATTTCAAGCTCTTATAATTCATGTAAACCACACATTTCTCACCATACAGATAGTGCCTTCAGATCTTCAAGGCGAAAAATACCGCTGCAAACTCAAGATCGTGAGTAATATCATTAAAACCAGCATAATAAACCTACATGTATCATTAATCAACGGCAAATCCCATTGCTAACCCTCCACTTAAGCCTTCCCATGCATTACTACCAAATGCAAAGCTTAAGGAGAAACATGTATAAATCACATTATACAACATAAGACATTTCAATGATACATTAACAATTATATTGGCTTTCAAGTGATCAATAACAATTCCATTAACAAAAGAGTTCATCGGATACACAGATTCAACAAGTGTTAACCCAACATTTCAAGACATCTCAACTGGAATAGCGATACAATTACAATTGCAAACATTAACAATCGGGTACAATAACAACCCACAGGGACATCCACCCCAATCATCGGTTAGATGCTTAATCCACTAACGGGAGTATTCGGTACCATTTAACCCTCTACCGCTAGGGTACTTGGATGGAGTTTTCGGTACACCGTATAAACCCTTCAACATCCAACGTGACTTATTTACAAAGGCACACAATCATATGGCCAGCCAACTATATCCGATAACCATTTTAAAACCATTTCACTTGCCAATATAATTAACCATTTCAACATTTACCTCAATGTTTTTAACAAGCATTAAACCATGCCATTTATCCAAAGCAACAACCATGCTTTAAAACACAAGTATAAACCATACTTACAAGGATCACTTACCATGTGCATCCTTCAGCAAAACATGCTTAAAACCAGTATCTCAAGTACTTTAAAACATGCTTAAACAGTAGGTATCATGTAAATTAAAACAAGTGCATAAAACCATCAAACACTAGCACGACCAAGAGAGTAAAACCACTTTACTTACTTCCGAGTCTAGGTAAGCATTTCAAGCTCTACCTTAACTCCCAAAACTCTATTCCAAAACATCAAAATGCTTTAAACTGTGTTTTCACTCACTGATACGTGAAACTTTGATTCGCCGACGCGCGAACAAGTATCCAAAGTCTCCTACGCTTCTCCAAACACCTCCGGATCAACCACCCCTATTTTCACCACACAACAACAGATGATTAATGCATCAAAATTCATTCTAAACACAGAAAACACAATCCTTCTTGGATTTCCACAACACCCTCACAATTAATCCTCCACAACAACCGAATCAAGACCAAAGCACTTCGATTCACAACCCAGCCAACATCTACCAACCTAGCATCATTTTCAACTCCAAAACACATCTAAAAATAGATCCAAGACAATCTACCACCTCCAAAGAACCTAACAACCATAATTTCAACACAAAACCTCAAAACTAACAACCTAAACAAATAGAGAATCTTATGTTTTGGGATTCCATTGATAAAAATCACTTATCAACGTTGTTAAACATCCAAAATATGAGTCAAATCACCATTACATACTGGAAATCAGATTCAATTCGTGAATCAACACATTTTCCCCAAAGATCTCATTAAATCATTAGAAAATCATCAAAATCAGATTAGGAATGCAAAAGCAAGGATCAAATGCTTGGGAATTTCAATAAAGAACCATACAATAGAGGAGATATTGGATCTTGCCCCTATTGTGAAGTTTCTCCCTCAATTGATTTGTGAAAAGCTAAGAAATCACAATATTAATGTGAGATTTTGTATAAACAATCTTTGTAAAACAATTTGGAAAATAAAATCAAGTTAGAAACCACCTCACCTCTGGAAATTTGATAAATCTGAGTGTTTGGTTGAGGAGAGAATAGAGAGAAAAAAAGCTGAGAGAAGAATGACGTGATTTTAGTTTAAGAAAAGATAACCACCATTTTAACAAAATCCACTTTAATTATTAATTAAAGCACATGTTTAAATTAATTAAATTAAGGGAGAAACCTTCATAAACAAATTGGTAAAATAGATCCTTAAAGATTCTAAGTATTTGGCCCTTTTCATTTTAGTCACTAGAAAATCACAGTTTTCAAAACTTTCATTTTGGTCACTAACCAAAATGTCCACCTTCCAAAACTAATTTTTCAAAATTGATTCCACCATTATTAAATATATAATTAATAATGATTTTTAAATATTTTTCCATAATTTTTCCAACACCAAAAATATACGATCCCGAAACCAACTCGAATCTCTACTCTGATCCACCAAACCGTCTAATAACCCACTAAACCGCTAAGCCCTAAAACTGAGGCGTTACAACTCTCCCCCACTTAAGAAATTTCGTCCTCGAAATTTACCTGGAGGAAACAAAAAGAAAAACTCGTTTAGCATATCCGACTTATGCTCCTACGTGGCCTGCTCAACATCACGGTGCTTCCACAACACCTTAACCAGCTCGACTATCTTGCCACGGAGCACCTTACTACTGGTGTCAAGAATCTCTACTGGTTCCTCATCATAAGATAGGTCTGGTCTCAACTTGATCTCTTCCACCGGCATGACATGCGATGGATCCGACCTATATCTCCACAACACCGAAACGTGGAACACATCATGAATCTTTCCCAACACCGGAGGTAACCTCAAATGGTACGCAACAGGACCCACACGCTCAACGACCTCGTATGGCCCAATGAACCTCGGGCTAAGCTTCCTTTTCCACCCAAAACGCAACACCTTTTTCCAGGGCGACACTTTCAAAACCACTTTATCACCCACAACGTACTCTATATCCATACGCTTCAAATCCGCATAGGATTTACGGAGATCTGCAGCCGCTTTTAAGCACTCACATATCAACTTTAACTTTTCGGTCGTGCCTTTCAAGATATTGGTCATATACACAAACTTTTCCCCCACTTCTGCCCAACACACGGGCGTACGACACTTCCTGCCATACAACACCTCATAAGGGGCCATCTCAGTATTATAGCATGATAATTGTTATTGAAAGCAAACTCCACCAGCGGTAACTACTTCTCCCAAGTTCCCTGGTACTCAATAACACAACTCCTCAACATATCATCAAGAACCTGAATCACGCGCTCCAACCGGCCATCCGACTGAGGGTGGTACGAGTTACTAAAACTCAACCGGGTTCCCAAAGCACGATGTAACTCACCCAAAACCTTGCGGTGAATCGGGGATCCCTATCCGAAACTATAGATTTTGGCACCCGTGGAAACGCACTATCTCGAGATGTACAACTCAGCCAACTTTGTCAAAGGTATACGTAGTATGCACTGGCACAAAATACGCACACTTAAATAAACGATCTACGATCACCCGGATAGAATCCTTTTTGGTCGGCGTCAAAGGCAGCCCAGACACAAAGTCCATGGTGATTCTTTCCCACTTTCATTCCGATATCTTCAACGGTTGCCACAACCCGTAAGGGAACCGAAGTTCAGCCTTTACCCACTGACAAACCATACACCGAGCTACAAAATCAGCCACATCCCTCTTCAATCCAACCCAATAGTACTCCTCCTTCAACCCTCGATACATCTTAGTACTACCAGGATGCATAGCAAAAGGACTAGCGTGTGCCTCAGTCAAAATAGTATGCCTCAACTCTTCATCCTCAGGCACCACTATTCGACCTTTGAAACACAACACCCCATCATCGTTGAAATGAAAATCCTTAGGATTTCCATCCCTAATATCTTCCACATGAGATACCAAACTCCCATCACACGGTTGCTTCTCCTTAATCATCTGCGACAAGAATGGCTTCACCTGCAACTCAGCCAACAAACCTCTATCATTCGTCATATTCAACCTAGCAAACATGGCTCTCAACTCCACGATCGCTTTCCTACTCAAAGCATCCGCTACAACATTGGTTTTCCCGATGATACTCAATGGTCGATCATAATCCTTAAGCAACTCCAACCATCTACGCTGCCTAAGATTCAACTCCTTCTGTGACATCAGATATTTCAAGCTCTTATAATTCATGTAAACCACACATTTCTCACCATACAGATAGTGCCTTCAGATCTTCAAGGCGAAAAATACCGCTGCAAACTCAAGATCGTGAGTAATATCATTAAAACCAGCATAATAAACCTACATGTATCATTAATCAACGGCAAATCCCATTGCTAACCCTCCACTTAAGCCTTCCATGCATTACTACCAAATGCAAAGCTTAAGGAGAAACATGTATAAATCACATTATACAACATAAGACATTTCAATGATACATTAACAATTATATTGGCTTTCAAGTGATCAATAACAATTCCATTAACAAAAGAGTTCATCGGATACACAGATTCAACAAGTGTTAACCCAACATTTCAAGACATCTCAACTGGAATAGCGATACAATTACAATTGCAGTACATTAACAACCGGGTACAATAACAACCCACAGGGACATCCACCCCAATCATCGGTTAGATGCTTAATCCACTAACGGGAGTATTCGGTACCATTTAACCCTCTACCGCTAGGGTACTTGGATGGAGTTTTCGGTACACCGTATAAACCCTTCAACATCCAACGTGACTTATTTACAGTGCACACAATCATATGGCCAGCCAACTATATCTGATAACCATTTTAAAACCATTTCACTTGCCAATATAATTAACCATTTCAACATTTACCTCAATGTTTTTAACAAGCATTAAACCATGCCATTTATCCAAAGCAACAACCATGCTTTAAAACACAAGTATAAACCATACTTACAAGGATCACTTACCATGTGCATCCTTCAGCAAAACATGCTTAAAACCAGTATCTCAAGTACTTTAAAACATGCTTAAACAGTAGGTATCATGTAAATTAAAACAAGTGCATAAAACCATCAAACACTAGCACGACCAAGAGAGTAAAACCACTTTACTTACTTCCGAGTCTAGGTAAGCATTTCAAGCTCTACCTTAACTCCCAAAACTCTATTCCAAAACATCAAAATGCTTTAAACTGTGTTTTCACTCACTGATACGTGAAACTTTGATTCGCCGACGCCGTGAACAAGTATCCAAAGTCTCCTACGCTTCTCCAAACACCTCCGGATCAACCACCCCTATTTTCACCACACAACAACAGATGATTAATGCATCAAAATTCATTCTAAACACAGAAAACACAATCCTTCTTGGATTTCCACAACACCCTCACAATTAATCCTCCACAACAACCGAATCAAGACCAAAGCACTTCGATTCACAACCCAGCCAACATCTACCAACCTAGCATCATTTTCAACTCCAAAACACATCTAAAAATAGATCCAAGACAATCTACCACCTCCAGCAACCTAACAACCATAATTTCAACACAAAACCTCAAAACTAACAACCTAAACAAATAGAGAATCTTATGTTTTGGGATTCCATTGATAAAAATCACTTATCAACGTTGTTAAACATCCAAAATATGAGTCAAATCACCATTACATACTGGAAATCAGATTCAATTCGTGAATCAACACATTTTCCCCAAAGATCTCATTAAATCATTAGAAAATCATCAAAATCAGATTAGGAATGCAAAAGCAAGGATCAAATGCTTGGGAATTTCAATAAAGAACCATACAATAGAGGAGATATTGGATCTTGCCCCTATTGTGAAGTTTCTCCCTCAATTGATTTGTGAAAAGCTAAGAAATCACAATATTAATGTGAGATTTTGTATAAACAATCTTTGTAAAACAATTTGGAAAATAAAATCAAGTTAGAAACCACCTCACCTCTGGAAATTTGATAAATCTGAGTGTTTGGTTGAGGAGAGAATAGAGAGAAAAAAAGTCGAGAGAAGAATGACGTGATTTTAGTTTAAGAAAAGATAACCACCATTTTAACAAAATCCACTTTAATTATTAATTAAAGCACATGTTTAAATTAATTAAATTAAGGGAGAAACCTTCATAAACAAATTGGTAAAATAGATCCTTAAAGATTCTAAGTATTTGGCCCTTTTCATTTTAGTCACTAGAAAATCACAGTTTTCAAAACTTTCATTTTGGTCACTAACCAAAATGTCCACCTTCCAAAACTAATTTTTCAAAATTGATTCCACCATTATTAAATATATAATTAATAATGATTTTTAAATATTTTTCCATAATTTTTCCAAAAATATACGATCCCGAAACCAACTCGAATCTCTACTCTGATCCACCAAACCGTCTAATAACCCACTAAACCGCTAAGCCCTAAAACTGAGGCGTTACAACTCTCCCCCACTTAAGAAATTTCGTCCTCGAAATTTACCTGGAGGAAACAGGTGCGAAAACTCGTTTAGCATATCCGACTTATGCTCCTACGTGGCCTGCTCAACATCACGGTGCTTCCACAACACCTTAACCAGCTCGACTATCTTGCCACGGAGCACCTTACTACTGGTGTCAAGAATCTCTACTGGTTCCTCATCATAAGATAGGTCTGGTCTCAACTTGATCTCTTCCACCGGCATGACATGCGATGGATCCGACCTATATCTCCACAACACCGAAACGTGGAACACATCATGAATCTTTCCCAACACCGGAGGTAACCTCAAATGGTACGCAACAGGGACCCACACGCTCAACGACCTCGTATGGCCCAATGAACCTCGGGCTAAGCTTCCTTTTCCACCCAAAACGCAACACCTTTTTCCAGGGCGACACTTTCAAAACCACTTTATCACCCACAACGTACTCTATATCCATACGCTTCAAATCCGCATAGGATTTCTGGAGATCTGCAGCCGCTTTTAAGCACTCACATATCAACTTTAACTTTTCGGTCGTGCCTTTCAAGATATTGGTCATATACACAAACTTTTCCCCCACTTCTGCCCAACACACGGGCGTACGACACTTCCTGCCATACAACACCTCATAAGGGGCCATCTGTATTATAGCATGATAATTGTTATTGAAAGCAAACTCCACCAGCGGTAACTGCTTCTCCCAAGTTCCCTGGTACTCAATAACACAACTCCTCAACATATCATCAAGAACCTGAATCACGCGCTCCAACCGGCCATCCGACTGAGGGTGGTACGAGTTACTAAAACTCAACCGGGTTCCCAAAGCACGATGTAACTCACCCAAAACCTTGCGGTGAACTGGGGATCCCTATCCGAAACTATAGATTTTGGCACCCCGTGGAAACGCACTATCTCAGAGATGTACAACTCAGCCAACCTGTCAAAGGTATACGTAGTATGCACTGGCACAAAATACGCACACTTCGTAAACTGATCTACGATCACCCAGATAGAATCCTTTTTGGTCGGCGTCAAAGGCAGCCCAGACACAAAGTCCATGGTGATTCTTTCCCACTTTCATTCCGATATCTTCAACGGTTGCCACAACCCGTAAGGGAACTGAAGTTCAGCCTTTACCCACTGACAAACCATACACCGAGCTACAAAATCAGCCACATCCCTCTTCAATCCAACCCAATAGTACTCCTCCTTCAACCCTCGATACATCTTAGTACTACCAGGATGCATAGCAAAAGGACTAGCGTGTGCCTCAGTCAAAATAGTATGCCTCAACTCTTCATCCTCAGGCACCACTATTCGACCTTTGAAACACAACACCCCATCATCGTTGAAATGAAAATCCTTAGGATTTCCATCCCTAATATCTTCCACATGAGATACCAAACTCCCATCACACGGTTGCTTCTCCTTAATCATCTGCGACAAGAATGGCTTCACCTGCAACTCAGCCAACAAACCTCTATCATTCGTCATATTCAACCTAGCAAACATGGCTCTCAACTCCACGACTGCTTTCCTACTCAAAGCATCCGCTACAACATTGGTTTTCCCCGGATGATACTCAATGGTCAGATCATAATCCTTAAGCAACTCCAACCATCTACGCTGCCTAAGATTCAACTCCTTCTGTGACATCAGATATTTCAAGCTCTTATAATTCATGTAAACCACACATTTCTCACCATACAGATAGTGCCTTCAGATCTTCAAGGCGAAAAATACCGCTGCAAACTCAAGATCGTGAGTAATATCATTAAAACCAGCATAATAAACCTACATGTATCATTAATCAACGGCAAATCCCATTGCTAACCCTCCACTTAAGCCTTCCATGCATTACTACCAAATGCAAAGCTTAAGGAGAAACATGTATAAATCACATTATACAACATAAGACATTTCAATGATACATTAACAATTATATTGGCTTTCAAGTGATCAATAACAATTCCATTAACAAAAGAGTTCATCGGATACACAGATTCAACAAGTGTTAACCCAACATTTCAAGACATCTCAACTGGAATAGCGATACAATTACAATTGCAGTACATTAACAACCGGGTACAATAACAACCCACAGGGACATCCACCCCAATCATCGGTTAGATGCTTAATCCACTAACGGGAGTATTCGGTACCATTTAACCCTCTACCGCTAGGGTACTTGGATGGAGTTTTGATTTACCGTATAAACCCTTCAACATCCAACGTGACTTATTTACGATTACACAATCATATGGCCAGCCAACTATATCTGATAACCATTTTAAAACCATTTCACTTGCCAATATAATTAACCATTTCAACATTTACCTCAATGTTTTTAACAAGCATTAAACCATGCCATTTATCCAAAGCAACAACCATGCTTTAAAACACAAGTATAAACCATACTTACAAGGATCACTTACCATGTGCATCCTTCAGCAAAACATGCTTAAAACCAGTATCTCAAGTACTTTAAAACATGCTTAAACAGTAGGTATCATGTAAATTAAAACAAGTGCATAAAACCATCAAACACTAGCACGACCAAGAGAGTAAAACCACTTTACTTACTTCCGAGTCTAGGTAAGCATTTCAAGCTCTACCTTAACTCCCAAAACTCTATTCCAAAACATCAAAATGCTTTAAACTGTGTTTTCACTCACTGATACGTGAAACTTTGATTCGCCGACGCGTGAACAAGTATCCAAAGTCTCCTACGCTTCTCCAAACACCTCCGGATCAACCACCCCTATTTTCACCACACAACAACAGATGATTAATGCATCAAAATTCATTCTAAACACAGAAAACACAATCCTTCTTGGATTTCCACAACACCCTCACAATTAATCCTCCACAACAACCGAATCAAGACCAAAGCACTTCGATTCACAACCCAGCCAACATCTACCAACCTAGCATCATTTTCAACTCCAAAACACATCTAAAAATAGATCCAAGACAATCTACCACCTCCAGCAACCTAACAACCATAATTTCAACACAAAACCTCAAAACTAACAACCTAAACAAATAGAGAATCTTATGTTTTGGGATTCCATTGATAAAAATCACTTATCAACGTTGTTAAACATCCAAAATATGAGTCAAATCACCATTACATATTGGAAATCAGATTCAATTCGTGAATCAACATATTTTCCCCAAAGATCTCATTAAATCATTAGAAAATCATCAAAATCAGATTAGGAATGCAAAAGCAAGGATCAAATGCTTGGGAATTTCAGTAAAGAACCATACAATAGAGGAGATATTGGATCTTGCCCCTATTGTGAAGTTTCTCCCTCAATTGATTTGTGAAAAGCTAAGAAATCACAATATTAATGTGAGATTTTGTATAAACAATCTTTGTAAAACAATTTGGAAAATAAAATCAAGTTAGAAACCACCTCACCTCTGGAAATTTGATAAATCTGAGTGTTTGGTTGAGGAGAGAATAGAGAGAAAAAAAGCTGAGAGAAGAATGACGTGATTTTAGTTTAAGAAAAGATAACCACCTTTTTAACAAAATCCACTTTAATTATTAATTAAAGCACATGTTTAAATTAATTAAATTAAGGGAGAAACCTTCAGAAACAAATTGGTAAAATAGATCCTTAAAGATTCTAAGTATTTGGCCCTTTTCATTTTAGTCACTAGAAAATCACAGTTTTCAAAACTTTCATTTTGGTCACTAACCAAAATGTCCACCTTCCAAAACTAATTTTTCAAAATTGATTCCACCATTATTAAATATATAATTAATAATGATTTTTAAATATTTTTCCAACACCAAAAATATACGATCCCGAAACCAACTCGAATCTCTACTCTGATCCACCAAACCGTCTAATAACCCACTAAACCGCTAAGCCCTAAAACTGAGGCGTTACAACTCTCCCCCACTTAAGAAATTTCGTCCTCGAAATTTACCTGGAGGAAACAAAAAGAAAAACTCGTTTAGCATATCCGACTTATGCTCCTACGTGGCTCGCTCAACATCACGGTGCTTCCACAACACCTTAACCAGCTCGACTATCTTGCCACGGAGCACCTTACTACTGGTGTCAAGAATCTCTACTGGTTCCTCATCATAAGATAGGTCTGGTCTCAACTTGATCTCTTCCACCGGCATGACATGCGATGGATCCGACCTATATCTCCACAACACCAAACGTGGAACACATCATGAATCTTTCCCAACACCGGAGGTAACCTCAAATGGTACGCAACAGACCCCACACGCTCAACGACCTCGTATGGCCCAATGAACCTCGGGCTAAGCTTCCTTTTCCACCCAAAACGCAACACCTTTTTCCAGGGCGACACTTTCAAAACCACTTTATCACCCACAACGTACTCTATATCCATACGCTTCAAATCCGCATAGGATTTCTGGAGATCTGCAGCCGCTTTTAAGCACTCACATATCAACTTTAACTTTTCGGTCGTGCCTTTCAAGATATTGGTCATATACACAAACTTTTCCCCCACTTCTGCCCAACACACGGGCGTACGACACTTCCTGCCATACAACACCTCATAAGGGGCCATCTGTATTATAGCATGATAATTGTTATTGAAAGCAAACTCCACCAGCGGTAACTGCTTCTCCCAAGTTCCCTGGTACTCAATAACACAACTCCTCAACATATCATCAAGAACCTGAATCACGCGCTCCAACCGGCCATCCGACTGAGGGTGGTACGAGTTACTAAAACTCAACCGGGTTCCCAAAGCACGATGTAACTCACCCAAAACCTTGCGGTGAACTGGGGATCCCTATCCGAAACTATAGATTTTGGCACCCCGTGGAAACGCACTATCTCAGAGATGTACAACTCAGCCAACTCACAAAGGTATACGTAGTATGCACCGCACAAAATACGCACACTTCGTAAACTGATCTACGATCACCCGATAGAATCCTTTTGGTCGGCGTCAAAGGCAGCCCGGACACAAAGTCCATGGTGATTCTTTCCCACTTTCATTCCGATATCTTCAACGGTTGCCACAACCCGTAAGAGAACTGAAGTTCAGCCTTTACCCACCGACAAACCATACACCGAGCTACAAAATCAGCCACATCCTCTTCAATCCAACCCAATAGTACTCCTCCTTCAACCTCGATACATCTTAGTACTACCAGATGCATAGCAAAAGGACTAGCGTGTGCCTCAGTCAAAATAGTATGCCTCAACTCTTCATCCTCAGGCACCACTATTCGACCTTTGAAACACAACACCCCATCATCGTTGAAATGAAAATCCTTAGGATTTCCATCCCTAATATCTTCCACATGAGATACCAAACTCCCATCACACGGTTGCTTCTCCTTAATCATCTGCGACAAGAATGGCTTCACCTGCAACTCAGCCAACAAACCTCTATCATTCGTCATATTCAACCTAGCAAACATGGCTCTCAACTCCACGGCTGCTTTCCTACTCAAAGCATCCGCTACAACATTGGTTTTCCCGGATGATACTCAATGGTCGAGATCATAATCCTTAAGCAACTCCAACCATCTACGCTGCCTAAGATTCAACTCCTTCAGACATCGATATTTCAAGCTCTTATAATTCATGTAAACCACACATTTCTCACCATACGATAGTGCCTTCAGATCTTCAAGGCGAAAAATACCGCTGCAAACTCAAGATCGTGAGTAATATCATTAAAACCAGCATAATAAACCTACATGTATCATTAATCAACGGCAAATCCCATTGCTAACCCTCCACTTAAGCCTTCCCATGCATTACTACCAAATGCAAAGCTTAAGGAGAAACATGTATAAATCACATTATACAACATAAGACATTTCAATGATACATTAACAATTATATTGGCTTTCAAGTGATCAATAACAATTCCATTAACAAAAGAGTTCATCGGATACACAGATTCAACAAGTGTTAACCCAACATTTCAAGACATCTCAACTGGAATAGCGATACAATTACAATTGCAGTACATTAACAACCGGGTACAATAACAACCCACAGGGACATCCACCCCAATCATCGGTTAGATGCTTAATCCACTAACGGGAGTATTCGGTACCATTTAACCCTCTACCGCTAGGGTACTTGGATGGAGTTTTCGGTACACCGTATAAACCCTTCAACATCCAACGTGACTTATTTACAGTGCACACAATCATATGGCCAGCCAACTATATCTGATAACCATTTTAAAACCATTTCACTTGCCAATATAATTAACCATTTCAACATTTACCTCAATGTTTTTAACAAGCATTAAACCATGCCATTTATCCAAAGCAACAACCATGCTTTAAAACACAAGTATAAACCATACTTACAAGGATCACTTACCATGTGCATCCTTCAGCAAAACATGCTTAAAACCAGTATCTCAAGTACTTTAAAACATGCTTAAACAAAGAGGTATCATGTAAATTAAAACAAGTGCATAAAACCATCAAACACTAGCACGACCAAGAGAGTAAAACCACTTTACTTACTTCCGAGTCTAGGTAAGCATTTCAAGCTCTACCTTAACTCCCAAAACTCTATTCCAAAACATCAAAATGCTTTAAACTGTGTTTTCACTCACGATACGTGAAACTTTGATTCGCCGACGCGCGAACAAGTATCCAAAGTCTCCTACGCTTCTCCAAACACCTCCGGATCAACCACCCCTATTTTCACCACACAACAAATGATGATTAATGCATCAAAATTCATTCTAAACACAGAAAAACACAATCCTTCTTGGATTTCCACAACACCCTCACAATTAATCCTCCACAACAACCGAATCAAGACCAAAGCACTTCGATTCACAACCCAGCCAACATCTACCAACCTAGCATCATTTTCAACTCCAAAACACATCTAAAAATAGATCCAAGACAATCTACCACCTCCAGCAACCTAACAACCATAATTTCAACACAAAACCTCAAAACTAACAACCTAAACAAATAGAGAATCTTATGTTTTGGGATTCCATTGATAAAAATCACTTATCAACGTTGTTAAACATCCAAAATATGAGTCAAATCACCATTACATACTGGAAATCAGATTCAATTCGCGAATCAACATATTTTCCCCAAAGATCTCATTAAATCATTAGAAAATCATCAAAATCAGACTAGAAATGCAAAAGCAAGGATCAAATGCTTGGGAATTTCAATAAAGAACCATACAATAGAGGAGATCTTGGACCTTACCCCTATTGTGAAGTTTCTCCCTCAATTGATTTGTGAAAAGCTAAGAAATCACAAGATTAATGTGAGATTTTGTATAAACAATCTTTGTAAAACAATTTGGAACAATAAAATCAAGTTAGAAACCACCTCACCTCTGGGAATTTGATGAAATCTGAGTGTTTGGTTGAGGAGAGAATAGAGAGAAAAATGACGTGATTTTTGTTTAAGAAAAGATAACCAACTTTTTAACAAAATTCACTTTAATTATTAATTAAAGCACATGTTTAAATTAATTAAATTAAAGGGAGAAACCTTCATAAACAAATTGGTAAAATAGCTCTTTAAGATTCTAAGTATTTGACCCTTTTCACTTTAGTCACTAGAAAATCACAGTTTTCAAAACTTTCATTTTGGTCACTAACCAAAATGTACACCTTCCAAAACTAATTTTTCAAAATTGATTCCACCATTATTAAATATATAATTAATAATGAATTTTAAATATTTTCCATAATTTTTCTAACACCAAAAATATACGATCCTAAAACCGACTCGAATCTCTACTCCGGTCCACCAAACCGTCTAATAACCCACTAAATCACTAAGCCCTAAAACTGGGGCATTACATAATCTGATCAAGAACCTAGAAAAACATATCCAAAATGAATATCTATTAATTTCATCAATCAAAACACAATTAAACCAATTTCCTTAATTAAACTATCAAAACACATTAGAAAACAATTGTAAAGGATCAATAACTTGGGAATTTCAGTAAAGAACCTTTCATTAGAGGAGAACAATGAGCATTACCTCTAATGGATGCTTTCTCCCTTAATTGGATGGATTTATATGAGAAAACAAACTTAAAACAATAAGGTTTTGTTTGGAAACCGTTGAGAATCCATTTGAAATCAAAAGATTTAAGAAAATAAAGATTTACCTGAAGATTTAGAAGAAGAGAATGGTGTTTGGCTGGAGAGATTTTGAGAGAAAGTTAGTTACGTAACTTTTGTTTTAAAGAATTAATTATCAAATTAATTCTCCCCAACCTATTTATATTTTCCAAAACACTTTTAAAAATAGCCAATTAAGGGATAAAGTCTAAGATTAGACTTTCGAGCAATTAGCTCCGTAAAGATTTAAAGTTTTGACCCTTTTACAAAACAGTCAGTAAAAATAGTTTTTAAAGTTTACATTTTGGTCGCTAGTTCAAAATGTCTGATTTCCAAAAACTCATTTTCCAAAATTGATTCCACCAAAATCATTAACATATTAAATAATGATTTTAAAACATTTTCCCACATTTTTACCACCTTCAAAAATATTTAATCCAATTTAATTCAAAAATTAACTCGAATCTCTAACACCAATCTGATGGACCCTCAAAACAAACCTCAAAACATCTAGACCCAAAACCAGGGCGTTACAGTTGCAACTGTTGAAGATTCCAAAATGGAAGTGGGAGAGGATCGCCATGGATTTTGTGTCGAGATTGCCTTTGACAACGACTAAAAAGGACTCCATTTGGGTGATTGTTGATCAGTTTACGATGTGTGCACATTTTGTGCCAGTGCATACAACATATTATTTGGATAGGTTGGCAGATTTGTATGTTGCTGAAATTGTAAATTTCATGGGGTACCTAAATTGATCATTTTGGATAGAGATTCGCAATTTACTGTAAGGTTTTGGGGATGTTTGCACTGAGCTCTGGGTACTCGCTTGAATTTTAGTACATCGTATCATCCTCAGACGGATGGCCAGTCTGGACATGTGATTCAGATCTTGGAGGATATGTTGAGATGTTGTATCATTGAGTTCCAAGGAACTTGGGATAGGCAATTTCCTTTGGTAGAGTTTGTGTACAATAATAGCTACCAAGCAAGTATTAAGATGGCACCGTATAAAGCCTTGTATAGTAGGAGGTGTCGTATACCCCTACGTTTGGCTAAGGCTGGGGAAAAGTATGTTTCCATGCCTAATATGTTGAAAGACACGGATGAGAAAGTAAAGATGATTTGTGATCGTTTAAAAGAGGCCTCGGATAGGTAGAAATCCTATACAGATTTGAAGCGTAAAGAGATTAAGCATGCTGTTGGTGAAAGAGTTTTCTTGAAAGTTTCACCTTGGAAGAAGGTGATGCATTTTGGGCGTAAAGGAAAGTTGAGCCCGAGGTTTATAGGACCGTATGAGGTGTTGGAATGCATAGGTCCTGTAGCTTATCGGTTGAGGTTGCCTCCTGAGTTGGAGAAGATTAGTGAGGTGTTTCATGTGTCCATGTTACAGAGGTATCGCTCAGATCCGTCGCATGTAATGCAGTTGAGGATGTTGAGTTACGACTAGATTTTTCTTATGACGAGGAACCAGTGGAGATCCTTGACTCCAATAGTAAATTTTTTCATGGAAAGATGATTGAACTTGTTAAGGTGTTGTGGCGACATCGCGGTGTTGGGAGGCCACGTTGGAGAGTAAGTCGGACATGGTTGCTTAGTTTTCGTATCGGTTTCCATCAGGTAAATTTTAAGGATGAAATTTTTAAAGGGGTGAGTTGTAAAGCCCCGGTTTTGGGGCTAGTAGTTTCCCAATTAGTTTAGACGGTCCGTTGGATTAGATTAGAGGATTCGAGTCAGTTTCGGGATTTAAATTGGATTATATATTTTTGGAAGGGTTAAAAATTTGGAAAATAATCTAAAATCATTATTTATTATGGAAATGATTTTGGTGGAATCAATTTTACAAAAACAGGTCTCAAAAGTGGACAGTTTGGAAAGTGACCAAAATGAAAAGTTCCAAAACTATTTATACTGATTGTTTTGTAAAAGGGTCAAAACTTTGAATCTTTAAGGAGCTATTTACCCTAAATTCTAATATCAGACTTTTTCCCTTAATTAGCTATTTTAAAAGGTTTTAAAATAATATAAAAGGCTTAGAGAATTAATTGGCAATTAAAGTCTTTAAAACAAATTTGACGTAACTAATTTTTCACAAAAAAATTTTCTCGCCAATTCTCTCTAGCTAAACAATTCTTTTCTCTTCGAAATTCTCAGGTAAAATCTTCTTTAATCAACCTTTTGATTTCAATTGAAGTTATAATGATTTCCTAACAAAATCAACTTGTTTTTTCATTGTTTTGCTTTGGAAATTCATCTAATTAAGGGAAAAAGCAGGCATTAGAGGTGAGTTCACTCTTCTCCTCTCATACAAGGTTCTTTATTGAAATTCCCAAGTTATTGATCCCTTATACATGTTTTCTAACTTTATTCGATGATTTAATTGTGGAAAATTGATTAAACTGTGATTTAATTGAAGGTTTTTTTGTATAGGTTTTGTTTTGCTGGGTTCTTGATTGACTTTAATCCTATTTTTGATGTTGAATAATGTTAATAAATGGGTTTTAGCATTGGAATCCCAAAACTATGTGAATCTCTAATTTTATAGGTTGCTAGTTGTGTGTTTTTGAGGAGTTGTGGTGGTTTATTGAATGCTGGAGATATAAGGATGTTAGAGTTGTGCTTTTAGATGTTAATTGATGTGCTGAAATGTTAGGTTGTGGCTGGGTTAAGTTTGGAAGAGGTTTGTTGTTAATTTTGGATGTTGAATAGTGGATTTGGATAAAGGATGTTAAGGATTTGTGTTGTTGTCTTATTGATTGCATTTTGATGTAATGTACCTCTGATTTTGTGTGGATTAAAGTAGGGAAGTTGGTCCTCAAGCTTGAACGTTGGTTTCATAAGCTTTGGAGGTGTAGTTATCGCATCGGAAAGCGAGGCTTGTGAGTCGGTGAGTGGAAACATTTTTAACAGCTTTGCAAAGGTTTGAAAGTTATGTTTGGGAGTTTAGATTGAGATTGAAGCACTGGTCTAAGCTTGGAAGTAAGTAAAGGATGAATTCTCTCTCAAACTCGATTTGGCTAATAGTTTGATGCACTTGCTTTACATGGTTTAATTACTCACTGTATATGCAAGTTTTGAGCATGGTTAATGCTGGAAATTGATTACAAAATGATGTTGATGCATTTGAAAGTTATGCACGTTTTGTTAATGTTTATGAACATTGGTTAATACAAGGTTTATTGCGTTGGTTAAATGATTTTGATGATGCATATGAAAATAGTGAGTTGTTGATGTTAAAATGAATTATATTGGCAAGTGATGAAATTAAAAGGTTTGAAAATGAAATCAGATATAGTTGGCCGGCCATAGAATTGGCAGTGCACTATAAAAAGTCACCTTAGATGTTAAGGGGTTTATAAGGTACCGTATACTCCATCCAAGTACCCTAATGGTCGAGGGATTTATATGTATCGAAGACTCCCGTTAGTGGGTTAAACATCATACCAATGAGTGGTGTTGAGGAGTTTTTATGTACCGAGGACTCAACCACAGGTGTCACAATAGTGGAGGGGTTTATGTGTACTGAATACTCCCATGTGTGAACCTTGAGTTGTCGGTAGATTGTTTGTTAAGCATTGAGGGAACACTTGTTGAATCCGTGTATCTGATGTTATGTTTTTCTAAAGTGGAAACTTGGTAAATGATCACTTGGAAGCCAATATAATTGCTTATGTATCATGAGATGGATTATGTTGTTTAATGTGGTTCAAACATGTTTTATTCTTTAAGCCTTGCATTGGTAGTATGCATGGGAAAGCTTAAATTGGGGTAGCAAATGGGACTTTGCTGTAGAATCCATGATACATGTTGCATATGGTTTAATATGTTGTTTTGGAAATGTTAAGTGCATGGTTTTGATAAGGCATGATGTTGCGATGATTTTTTCAAGAGTTTTGAAAAGTGTATTTCAAAAGAAATGTGAAACGCTTTAACTTGCATTGATGATGGTTGTTCTTTGAGAATTCCTGACTAAGTCTAGTGTGCTTACGCTCTCTTTTCCATCAATACAGAGAATTAAGGTTTGAGGTAGCGGGGAAGCAAGAAAAGAAATTCCAAAGACTTGTTTTCAATGTACGGTTTGGAACTTTGAAAAGTAGTAATAATGGTAATGTGTCAAATGATGTTTTGGGAGGGCTTTGATGAACTCCCTATTTGGGCAAGTTCTATTGGTTGATTTGGTTTTGTAAGTGATTTATTTTGGTTGTGTTATGGTTGGTTTTAAGTTTTGGATGTGGATTAGGAAGCATGCCTCTAGATTTGGTGATTGGGTATGCTAGAGATACTAGGATGGCTTTTTATGCTGACATGTTGATGTCCAAGCATGTTGATGATGTTATATGTTGATCAGTTAAGTGTTAATGTTGATTGAAGTGAGCCCAAGTGTCATATATTGGACATAGAGGTCATTACAGGCCTCTACATACCATATCGGTATGCAGGATCTGTATAATCAAAATGTCAAATTTAAACCTAGGGTATCGGTACGCTTAGCCACCGTATCGGTACGCCTTAAGAGAAATCAGTCCTGGTGTCAGTACATGGGATAGTATACCAAAATGATCCCTCAAGTTTAAGCTTACCGTATCGATACGTGGGGTACTGTATTAGTACGGGCTCTAGCTACTAGAATTTTGAGTTTTGAAATTGAAAGAGGGGATCAGTTCGGGGTCAAGGTCGTATCGGTACATGTTGGTTAACAAACCGTATCGATGCAAATATACGTGTATTGGTAAGGGAAGCCGTTTTGTTAGTTGGTCTGTATTGGTACGGGGCCTGCCTGTATCAGTATGCCTTGTTGAATCTATGTTGTTTTGTTGCTGAAGTTTGGAAATCTTGCAATTTGGTCTCTGGTTGTTATGAATGCAATTAAATGAGATTCAGTGATTGATTTGGAATGGAAATAAACCTATGAGCATGTAATTGGATTAATCAAAGGTTGGTATTCATAATTGTGGTAAAAGCCCTACAAATTATGATATTTAGGTTTTGGTCCCTTTCGTGAATCGTTGATAAATTGGACCCTGATTTGTAATCTGATTTAAATGTAATGCTACTGCTGGAGCATGATCACATAGTACAATAGTGAAATGCATCTAGACAAGATAAAAAGGAAAAAAATAGGGCTCAGTTTAGGTTTTTAGCTCGTGTTTGCTTCGGCAAACCTAATGTGGCTCTTTTAGATCGATTTTGGCTAGATCGGGCTAAGGGGGTTACAGGTAGCGAGTTGGTGAGTGAAAATGTAATTTGGTTCTTCAAATAAAGTTTGAACTAAGGTTTGGGGGTTTGGTTATAGCCTAACAAGCTTAACTAAGCTCGAATGTAAGTTATTCCCTATTTCGTCTTTTGAATATCGGTTTCATATGAGACTTGATTTATATGTTTTGGTTTAAAAGCATGGATTGATTTACTTACTAGTTTATGCATTTTTAAATGACATTGTAACGCCCCAATTTTGGGCTTGGACGGTTTAAAGGTTGGTTCGAAGGTCCGGCGGACCGGTATTAGAGGTTCGAGCTAGTTTCGGGATTAAATCGGATTAAATATTTTTAAAGGTGATAAAATTATGGAAAAATGTTTAAAAATAATTATTTAATATAATAATGATTGTGGTAAAATCAATTTTGGAAAATAGGCTTTGGAAGAGTGACATTTTGGCTGGTGACCAAAATGCAACTTTTGAAAACTATTTTTAAAGGGGACTGTTTTATAAAGAGTCAAAACTTTGAATCTTTATGGAGCTATTTTACCATTTGTTATAATCTGAGTTTTCTCTTAATTAGGATCATTTTTAAAACAGTTTTAATTAAGGGAATTAAAAGGATTTAGTTAAAGAGGTAGTTATTTTTCTAAATCACAATTTGACGTAACTATCTTTCTCTCATATTTTCTCTCAAAATACTCTCAGCCAAACACTCTTTTTCTTATCAGAGATTTAAGGTAATGATTTTGATTTCATAACTCTTTGATTTGCTAAATGATTCTTCAACTTGTTTTTCCAAAATCTTATTAAATCTCTTTATTTTTCAAGAGGAAAACATCCAATTAAGGGGAAACTCACTCATTGGAGGTAAGGTTCGTTCTTCTCCTCTAATGAAAGGTTCTTTACTGAAATTCCCAAGTTCTTGACTATTTATCTATGTTTTCTAATGGGATTTAATCGATTAATTATGGGATTTTCTTAATAGAGGTTTAATTGATGAAATCTTGTGATTTTTGAATTGGATCTGTTTTTCCAGTGTTGAGGATTGATTTTAATCTTATTTTAGATGTAATATAATGTGGATAATTTGGTTTTAATAATGAAATCCCGAGATTAGCTGAATCTCTAATAGTTGAAGTTGTTAGCTAAATCTTGTTTCGCATTGCAAGGAAGGCGAGGCATATCAGTGAGTGGAAACTGGTTTTTAAATTCTTTACAAAGGTTTGTAAAGGTTGTTGGGAGTTTAGGGTAAGCGTGAGACTCTTACCTAAGCTCAGAAGTAACATTCCCTTATTTTGCTCTTGAATATCGGCTTGGTTATGGACATGTTGTTTTCATGTTTTGCTGATAAACATGGTGTGATTGACTTACTGGAAATGCATGGTTTTTAAGCATATATGCAGGCGATTTAAAGTATATAAAATGCTAGTGAACATTGGATTACATTCCGGTTGGGAATGGTGTTATTGCTTGGGCAATGTGATTTGCATATGTGGTGTTTTATATAATGCATTGTAAAATAATAAGTAAATGGTTTTTTAAATGACATATTTGCTATGTGACAAGGTAAGAAGCAATCAGATATAGTTGGCATGCCATAGGATTTAAGTGCACTATAAAATAAGAACAAAATCGATCATGGCCATGGTTCCTTGAGGTATGGCGGTTTAACAAGGCCACTCGGACTATTGGGGACCTCATTGGGTATGCGGTTTAACTAGGAAGCCAATTTGATGGTGATTTTGTGGTTTAACTAGGCAAGGTCGGGGTACTCTTATGGTTTAACTAGGCAAGTTCGGTACTCTTGCGGTTTAACTAGGCAATGGTGGAAATCTCGCGATTTAACTAAGTGAGGGTGTCAAATATTACGGTTTAACTAGGCAAGGTTTGGGTATATCATGCGGTTTAACTAGGCATGGTATGAGAGATCAATGTATCTGATATGTTGGATAGAGCGTAGTCTATCTGGGTAACTATTAGTGTCAATATATGTGAAAGTTCATGTGTTGAACCTTTTATATAATGCTTTGGGATTTAAGCATGGTTTATGATTTAATGCTTTGGGATCAAAGCATGAATTATGTATAGGTTGTTGCATAAGGGTGTTTATGCATGTCTCGGTTGGAGACAAGGTGAGTGCTTTGGTTATAAGCATGTTTTGGAAACAAGTGTTTTGGTTACAAATGTTTTAAATGCATCATTGTTTATGAGCGTCCTCACTGAGCATGTGTGATTACGCTCTCTTTTTCTTAATGATGAAGGGCAAGGCTAAAGGGATCCTAAGACATAGGCTACTTTGAGTATGAACTCGGTTTATGATTTCATTTCATAAGGTAATGTGTTTGAAATATTTTGGGGGTTCCATGGTTTTTAAGCACGTGAAGTGCTGGATTTAATGTTGGTTTGCTGTTGTTAGACTTGTGTGAGTCATTGCCTATTTTGATGCTAGATGTGTGCTTAGGAATGCATCTAGTTATTTTGGTGTGGTTTCCATGTTTTGATGATTCAAGCAAGTTTGGTATGATGCCATAATTGTGCAAACATGTTTAGTATGCCTTATAGGTACCAAATGTGAGTTTTGGTCGTTTGGTAGAATGATATTAGGAAGTATTCCTATAGATCATCAAGTTTGTATGAATGCCATGTTTGGTTGATGTTTTTGTGTTGCTTCGGTGGGAAATGTATTATGGTGATATTGTATAAGTGTTTGAAGCATGTATAAGTGGTTTGGTTTTCATTAAAGTGTGTTTAAACAGCAATTTGGGACGTTACAGGTCCAGGCGTATTGAAACAGGTGACTCCGTACCGGTACGCCTAGGCCATTTTAGGCATAGCATTTTGATACGCGAGTAGGTGTTTCAATACGGATAAGCCTTTACATGCATAGCATTTTGATAATTGAGCAAGTGTTCCAATACGGTCATAAGCATTTTTGCCAGGCATTTCGATACGCGAGCAAGCGTTTTGGTACTATTATTAGCTACTGGAATATGAGTTTTTGAAATCATAAGGGCGTATCAAAACACTTGTACGCGTATCGGTATAGCTACCGTTAAATCGGTTATTTTGGAATCTTGAATGTTTATGTTTCTTTCATATTGGTCCTTGAATCTTGTAAATGCAATTGTATGAGATCGGATAATCTTTTTGACTCGAAATTTATCATGTCAGCATGTAAATGGACTAACTGAGGATTGATAACTTTAATTTTAGTTTTGGTCTATAATATTATCAGTTTTGCAAATTAGTCCCTAAAACGCATGATGTGCAATTGGTGGCCTTCCTATGATATGTTTTCTTTGAAAATTTAACCGCTGCAAGTATACACGTGTAGGATTAATAATTTGCATCTATATAAGATAAAAAGAAAAAATGGACCAATTTTTCGTAATTGTTCTCCGGTTTGCTTCGGCAAACCTAATGTAGTTCTCTCGGTTCGGCCGGGCATCTAGGCCAGGTCGAAGGGGTTACATTTTTTTGTATCAGAGCTAGGTTTCAAAAAATTGGGATGTTGCTGTTTGAGTTGTAAGTGATGTTGGAGTTGCACGGTGATTATGTATATGTTCGGTGATTGTTTAATATCATGTTGGGGTATGAATTGGGAACACATTGCCTATTACCGAGGTTTAAAATGTTTTAAGGTTTTTCTTGGATCCTTTGACTTATGCTAGCCTAACTTTAATGTGTTTTGACGCTTTTGTCAGCATGGCTTGACGTGAGACACGATCGATGGCTAACACTATTGGGGTAGGGCAGAATAACGAGATGGAAGAGAATCCCCCTAATGTTTTACCTCCTCCTCCTTTGTTGGTTCCTCATGTCAATGTTGGGGCTGGTGATGTACCCCAGGCTTATCAAGTGCCAGTGTTTGGTGACTCGACTCTGTTAATCCAAGCAATGACGGGAGCATTTCAGGCAGTGATGTATGGAGTGCAAGTGCAAGCATCAGCACCTGCTGTGGTAGCTAATCAAGGTTTACCATTAAAGTGTCTTCGTAGATTGAGAGGCGATGAATTTTAGGGTTTGAGTCCTGATACGACCGAGGTATGGCTAGAGAAGACAATCCCTATTCTAAATCAGATGGGTTGCAATGAGGAGCTCAAGTTGGTTTGCACTGTATCACTGTTGCAAGGTGATGCATATCATTGGTGGGTGATCACGATTGCGGGTGTTCCCGAGGAGGATGTAACTTGGGAGTTCTTTTGGAGAGCTTTCAAGAGAAAGTATCTTGGTACCCAATATTTGGATACAAAGAAGCGCGAGTTTATGTCGCTGATGCGGGGTGGCATGTCTGTTACCGAGTATGAGGCAAAGTTTGTTCGTTTGAGTCAGTATGCCCCGGAGTTTGTCCCCGATGATCAACAGAGATGTGATAGGTTCTGCTATGGTTTGATGAAGGATATTAAGACATATCTATTGGCCGTGGATTACACAGATTTTGATGTTTTGGTTAATTGGGCCAAGGATGTTGAGCAGTCTTTGGGTACATCGGTTCAGGCTGCGAGTGCGAGCTTGGGTAAGAGAGCAGCTGAATCTAGCTATTCTGGGAGACATAATAGGAAGTTCTTAGACAAGAGACATAGGCCAGATCATAGGCGTGGTGGTGGTGCTAGTCAAGGCAATCATGTAGCTCGTGTTGTACCGGAGTGTGAGCATTGTGGAAGGCACCACACGGGTATGTGTTGGGGTACCGCTGGAGGTTGCTGGATGTGGATCTTTTGAGCATATGAAACATGATTGTCCTCGTGCTGCGAGGGATGCACCGGTTCATGTTGCTACACCTGCTAGGGGCCGAGGGTGAGGCAGGGGTAATTTTCAAAGACGAGAGGATGGGCAGAGGGTTGTAGCACATGCAACTGCTGTATGACCGAAGAATGATGGACCAGCTCGGGTTTATGCTCTTCGCGAGGGGCCAATGACACCGATGTGATAACAGGTACCTTTACCTTGCAATCTTTGTCATTATTTTCTTTAATTGATTCGGGGTCTACTCATTCATATATCTTTAGTGAACATGCATCTTTGCTAAACGCTCCTGTTGAGATCTTAGATCCGAGCATGCTAGTGACTAGTTCCTTTTGGGGAGACGGTTACTACTAGAAGGTTGTATAGGTGTTATCCTCTGGTTGTGGAAGGTCATGAATTTGCTGCGGGTCTAATGGAATTTCCATTCCATGGTTTTGACGTTATTCTGGGTATGGATTGGTTAAGTGAGCACAAGGCGGTGGTGGATTGTGAATCCAAAAGGATTTCCTTGATGTTAGCCAATGATTATGAAGTTGTGATGGTTGGTGAGAATGTGAAGTTCTTATCCAATGTTATTTTGGCTACTCGAGCGGAGAAGATGATGTTTGATGGTTGTCAAGCTTATTTGGTAGTCGTCATGAATCCGAAGGCCAAGGGTGTTCGAGTGCAGGACATTTGAACTGTATGTGAATTTCTAGAGGTGTTTCCTAAAGAGTTATCGGGATTACCACCCGATATAGAGGTGGAATTTGGTATAGAGACGTATGAGAGTTCGACTTTGGTGTCTATTACTCCTTATGAGATGGCACCAAATGAGTTGAAAGAGTTAAAAATGCAGCTTCAGGAGTTGTTGGACCATGGGTTCATTCGACCTAGTATTTAGCCTTGGGGTGCGCCAGTTCTTTTTGTGAAGAATAAGGATGGATCGATGCGTATGTGCATTGATTACCGGTAGTGGAATAAGCTGACAATGAAGAACAAGTACCTTTTGCCACAGATTAATGACTTGTTCGATAAATTTCACGTGGTAGCGGTGTTTTTAAAGATTGATTTAAGGTTAGGGTATTACCAGTTGAAGGTTAAAATGTGGATATGTATAAAACTGCATTTCGGACAAGGTACGAGCATTATGAGTTTTTGGTGATGCCGTTTGGTTTGACAAATGCCCTGGCTACTTTCATGGACATGATGAATAGGGTGTTTCATGAATAACTTGATCAGTTTGTGGTGGTTTTTATCGATGATATACTCGTGTACTCTCGTACCGAGGAGGAGCATGATCAGCATTTGCGAATTGTGTTTCAAGTGTTGAAGGATAATCAGTTGTATGCCAAGTTGAGCAAGTGCGAGTTCTAGCTCAAGGAGATGATGTTTTTAGGTCATGTGGTTTCCACAGAGGGTATTCGTGTTGATCCATAGAAAATTGAGGCTATTCTTAATTGGAAACTACCTAAATATGTCTCGGTGGTTCGTAGTTTTCATGGGCTAGCTGGTTATTACCGTCTCTTTGTAGATGGTTTTTTGAGTATTGCAGCACCGTTGACGAAGTTGTTACAAAAGAATGTTTCATATGTGTGGACGGAGAAGCAACACCAGAGTTTTGAGAAGTTGAAGGAGGTTTTGACACATGCTCTTGTGTTGATTCAACTTGAATCTGGGAAGGAGTTTGTGGTTTATAGTGATTCATCGTATGTGGGCTTGGGTTCTATACTGATGCAGGACGGAAAGGTTGTGGCCTATGCATCAAGACAGCTGAAGGTTCATGTGCGCAACTATCCAACTCATGATTTGTAGCTTGCGGCTGTGGTTTTTGCCTTGAAAATTTGGAGACACTACCTTTATGGTGAAAAGTGTTGGTTTTTATGGACCATAAGAGTTTGAAATATTTGATGTCTTAAAAGGATTTGAACCTTAGGCAACGAGAATGGTTGGAGTTGCTTAAAGATTACGACTTAACAATCGAGTATCATCCTGGAAAAGCCAATGTGGTGGCAGATGTGCTGAGTCGTAAGGTTGTTGTGGAGCTTAGGGCAATGTTTGCGAGGTTGAGCGTGACACGAGAAGGTGGTTTGTTGGCTGAGTTGTAGGTTAAGCCTACATTGTCGCAGTTGATTAAAGCTAAACAACCGTTTGATGATGCATTGGTTCCTCATGTTAAGAACATAGAGGATGGAAATCCGACAGATCTTCATTTTGATGATAATGGTGTTTTGTGCTTTAAGGGCTGAATAGTTGTGCCGGAGGTTTTGGAGCTTAGGCATACTATTTTGGCAGAGGCGTATTTTAGTCTTTTTGCTATGCATCCCAGTAGTACCAAGATGTATCGTCATTTAAAGGAAGTGTACTATTGGGTTGGGCTGAAAAAGGATGTGGCAGAGTTTGTTTCTAAGTGTATGGTGTGTCAGTGGGTTAAGGCTGAATATCTATTTCCATCTGAGTTGTTGCAACCGTTGAGAATTCTGAAATGGAAAAGGGAGAGAATCACCATGGATTTTGTAACACCCTCAATTCGGTTTAGAAGAAAATTGGAATCGAAGGTGTTAAAGAGTTACCAGCAGAAATCGATCACAATGGTTTGAAAACTTCAGATGGCTTTACAAAAATTTTCTCCTTCAACATGACAACTTGGTCACAACATAACAAGATATAAATTCAGAATCTAGCTTCAATGCAAACTACTACAAAATTTTGAGACTCTGAAGTTATCTAATAACCATATAAAGATTCTAACAAACTTTAGTGATCACTTGATACAATGATAATCATCGATCAATGTACGAACAACAAACACAATTATTTAGAACAACAATCAATTATAGATATGCAACGACAAATCATGAAGGGTTCAAGACTAATCAATAATAATGATTCATTATCAACAATATTTCATATTAACTCTTGTTTAACTTTTATAATTTTATTACTCTATTAGTATTTTAGTTCTAGGCAAGACTAGGCACTATTTGTTTGAAGGTGACCAAGAAGTAATTCAAACATCATTTGGTTCATTAGATCTTGTTAATTTTCTAGATAAATTCCCAAAATACCAACTAAACAATTACAACTCTTTTCTTATTACCCTTTACCTTGTACTTAAACAGTGTACATACTCCCAAACATGTTGACCTCACCAACCACTTAATTTAGAGATTCTCATTTTCTTGGACATAATAAAACTCTCAATGTACATAGCATACAAATGTCCAGCCCAAGAGAACATCAATTAAACAATTTCACACTTACATAAATTTCATGCCTTCTATTCAGTTAACATATACATGCATTCATGATCTTGATTCTTTAATTGGTAACATGTTACTCCAAACTAAGCTAAAAGAATATTCCATATGAAAGTAAGCCAAAAGGTATCTTATGGACCAACAATCCGTTGAACTTTGATATCATACTAGACTCCAATTTGAACATGAATTATATTGGTTCATTACTTTTTCATAATCACATGTCAAACTGAACCAATCTATATAAAAGCAGCTAAAGCTTATTATTTCACAACTTAATGCTTAAAGATTTCACAACTTAATGCTTAAAGATTTCAAATAATTTTTTCTTAAGCTCACAAGTTATCACCACATGATCAGGTTACTATTTATACTTGCCTACTAGCCTTATTCAAAAACTTTTGCTTATTACATTCATTTTTCTATGATATTAACACAATAATTAACCAAAATGATCAAACCATCAATAACTAACTAGACATTACCAAGAAATACATATGCCAATTATAAGCTTTACGATGAATGACATAATACTATCGAAACAACCATGTATATATATAAACCATTTAGTTATCACAATCATGTATTTTAGTCTCATTCGATCCATTTAGTAAGTTCATAAACAATTATATGATATTTACTTATTAAGTAAATAGAGTAATCAACCACATATAACTATTTAAACGTTGACAAGAAATAGATAAACCATTTACAAATTTTGCAATGTCTAATGCAATATTACATCAATATTGACGACATGCTTCTATACACCATTATGCCACCATCTAAGGAGTTCAACTAGGAAAATCTATATCTAGTAGGAACTTTAGTCAATGACTTGCAACATTCAACACGATCAACTCAAGGAGAATCATATAACCTACATATGCATGAATTGAATGCATTAGGCTTGTATAGCCTAAGTGAGGTAGTAATCCTAAATGACAAGGTATATTGACAATGATATCAAATGGAAATCTAAAAGATAAGAAGCATATGTTAACACTAGGTGTTTATATCTTAATCTTGGCTTAAACATGTCCCTGTTATTTAGAAGCTTTATCAGAGATCATATCCTTTACAGTCTTAGTCGAAATTCTTTATGGAAATAACAAAGTTCTTTTAAATGTCTTATCAAACTTATCAAAGTTCACACTTAATCATATTGTAGCATTAAAAAGGCTTATCGAAGTGCTTATCAGAGTTTTCAGAGTTCTTAACATTGCTTATCAAGTTTTCTTTCAAAATTTAGTATCTGAGTTCATTTCTTTTAAATCATTTTCCTTAGATCACACTTGGACATAGATAGTATTGGTCCGTGTTATACATAGCCCAAAGCACATAGCAATGGCTAGTATCAGAAACATAACAATCCTAACTTCTCAACTATCCAACCAAACTGTTGCCAATCTCCATATCATCTCCCCTGTTACCTCCTAATGTCGCCAAAATATCACATATAAATGGGGCGTCCCCCGAGCCGTGGCTCATGGACCGTAGTCCCAAATTATACAATGTATAATGCCAATGTGCCCAAGGGCTTCCATTGAATAGACAACTTAAATATTTCATACTTGAAGTTAGGAGAGGTATCTTATGATACAAGTAATCATACTTATTTCTTTTCTTAGTATCTTATAACTTGAGATGAGCTTTTAGCTCAGGACTTTAGGATCCAAGAGCTTTTAACATTGTAATTGAATTCTTGTATTAGAGTCTTATGGTATTGTAAGTCAGAGGTTAGCATCAAAACTTCGTATCAAAGTATACAAAATTTTCCGTTAAAAACATAGCATAGCAAAGAACAAGATGCATATGTGGTGCAGACATAATCAGAAGACTTATCAAAGGATGCTATGCCTTGAATGCCCTTTCCCAATGTGCTCTATTTGAGCCTTATACAAAATGAATGTGATCTAAACAAACGATTCAAGTAAACAAAATCAAGATGACACCGTGTCATCCTGAATGCATAAACTACATTCACCTCTTATCCCGAAGTTACGGGATACCTGAACCCACACTTCCTTACATTCCTAATTCGGTTCCCCTTTTTAGCCTTCGTGTCATTATTTACTTCCTTATCATGGTATGTACCTCAAATTAAATAACAAGTCATCAATATCAATTCATTTTATTTACCAACAGTCTTATTGCATATATCTACATATATACATACAAATCAACCCATAGAGGTACTTAACTAGCAAAACAACCCATTGTCATGAGTTTACATACATACGCACAATGCAATTCTAATTATATACTTATACATTTTCATACTCCAAAACAGACCTAATTATACATATACATATTCATATATATGTCAAACAATCCAACATGCTTCCATGTTTATACAAAACTATCCCATAATTATTTAATGCTCATATTCAGCCCTAGAAAACATGCGTCTTTTACTTGTTCATAATCTCCAAATTTATTTATATATATATACTTAGACTAGTCATTACACACATATATGTTTATACGTATGTACAAAACAATCCTTATTCATATATGCACACAATTACATGTTCAAGACAGTTTTTAATTACTTTGTATACATATTTTTACATAGCAAAACAACCCAGATATTCTCATGTTTACACCACTTAATCCAATTAGACATATATGAATAATTTTCATATCAAAACAGTTTCAATCTCATATTTACTTAACTACATGTTCAAAACAGTCTCTATAATTTCCAATCAGCCCTTCAATTTTGCAAAACAACCTCCAATGACTTACAAAACAATCCCTAAATTTCCAATTTATAAAACAGCTCTTAGATTTATCAAAATAGCCCTTACTCAAAATAGTCCCCTATTTTATTTCGAAATAGCCCCTGGTTCCAGATTTACAAAATAGTTCCAAAACATTCAATTTCAATGTAAAACAGTTTTAAGCAATACTTCATATGATCAATCCAGTCCTTTAATTCATACATACACATATATGTGCAAAAAACCGTCTCATATTGAATTTTAACAAGCAATTCCATCCAATTCAAGCTAAAATAGCAAATTCATAACCATCAAGGACCTATTCGATTAGTCCTTAACATACTATTCATATCTCCTTTCATGCATTATAATTATATTACCATTTGAAAGTGACAAAATGCATAGCTCTAATTTATAACTCTAATACTTCTAACAACACTCAGTATTCATACATATCTCTTCAAATAAGCACTAATTTTACTTGATTAGGAAGAAAAGAATGATATTACCTTTCTCCCACCCACTCGAATAAAGATTTAAGCTATGGAATTGTATGAGCAAAGCCCCTTACCAACTTTCTCTCCCATCTCTCTCTATCCTAATGCTTCGGTTATGGAGAGGGTAGGAGGAAGATGATGGATAATTTCTCCCACCTACTCTATCCTTGCATTGGTTTTTTATTTATCATGCAAACAATAAACTCTTTTAGGCATTCAGTTTAGTCCTTATAAAATTATTGTTCGATTCTTCATTGTTTCAATTTTGTCCCAACCTGCTTAATTTGTATAATTGGTGACATTTCCATAGCATAGTAACATGTGATAAATTTTGTAACTTTCAACTAAGACTTTATTTGGGATATTATAGATTTTGTGTCAGGGATACCTTTGACACCGGCTAAAAAGGATTCCATTTGGGTGATTGTAGATCGGCTTACTAAGTGTGCACATTTTTTGTCAGTGCATACGACGTACACCTTGGACAAGTTAGCGGATTTGTACATTTTTTAGATCATGCATCTGCACAGGGTACGGAAGTCCATTGTTTTGGATAGGGATCCAAGGTTCACAGTGAGGTTTTGGGTGAGTATGCACCAGGCTTTAAGTACAAGATTGAATTTCAGCACCGCGTATCATTCACAGTCGCATGGACAGTCTGAGCGGGCTATCCAGATTTTGGAGGATATGCTAAGGTGTTGTATTATTGAGTTTCAAGAAACCTTGGAGAAACATCTACCTTCGGTTGTATTTGCATACAATAATAGCTATCAAGCAAGTATACAAATGGCACCATATGAGGAATTGTATGGCCGGAGGTGCCGTACACCCTTGTGTTGCGCTAAGGTAGGGGAAAAGCATATTTCCTTGCCGCATGTGTTGAAAGACATAGATGAAAAGGTAAAGCTTGTGTGTGATGGCTTGAAAGCGGTTGCAGATCAGCAGAAATCTTACGCGGATTTGAAGCGTAGGGAAATTGAATATGCGGTAGGTGATCGTGTATTCTTGAAGGTGTCACCATCGAAGAAGGTGATGCTGTTTGGACGTAAGGGGAAGCTTAGTTCGAGGTTTATTAGACCATATGAGATTGTGGAGTGTGTAGGTCTTGTGGCTTATCAGTTGAGGTTACCTCCGAAGCTTGAGAAAATACATGATGTATTCCATGTATCTATATTGTGAAGGTATCGGTCTGATCCCTCGCATGTTATGCCGGTGGAGCATATTTAGTTGAGACCGGATTTATCCTATGACAAGGAGCCAGTGGAAATCCTTGATTCCAGTAGCAAAGTTCTTCGTGACAATATGATTGAGCTTGTCAAGGTTTGTGGCGGCACCACGGTGTCGAGGAAGCCATTTGGGAAAGCAAGGCAGATATGATGGAGCAATTTTTGCATCTTTTTCCTCCACGTAAACTTCGAGGATGAAATTTCTTAAGAAGGGGAGAGTTGTAACTCCCCGGTTTTGGGCTTGGACGGTTTAAAGGTCAGTTAGAAGGTTTGGTGGACAGATATTAGAGGTTTGAGCTAGTTTCAAGATTAAATCAGATTAAATATATTTAAAGGTGATAAAAATATGGGAAAATGTTGCAAAATCATTATTTAATATAATAATTATTGTGGTAAAATCAATTTTGGAAAATGGGCTTTGGAAGAATGGCATTTTGGCTGGTGACCAAAATGCAACTTTTGAAAAATGTTTTTAAAGGGACTGCTTTTTAAAGAGTCAAAACTTTGAATCTTTAAGAATCTATTTAACCATTTGGTCTAATCTGAATTTTCTCTTAATTAAGATTATTTTTAAAAGAGTTTTAATTAAGGGAATTAAAAGGATTTAGTTAAAGAGGTAGTTATTTTTCTAAATCACAATTTGACGTAACTTTCTTTCTCTCATATTTTCTCTCAAAATACTCTCAGCCAAGCACTCTTTTTCTTATCATAGATTTAAGGTAATGATTTTGATTTCATAACTCTTTGATTTGCTAAATGATTCTTCAACTTGTTTTTCCAAAATCTTATTGAATCTCTTTGTTTTCCAAGAGGAAAACATCCAATTAAGAGGAAACTCACTCATTGCAGGTAAGTTTCATTATTCTCCTCTAATGAAAGGTTCTTTACCGAAATTCTCAAGTTCTTGACTCTTTATATATGCTTTCTAATGGGATATAATTGATTAATTATGGAATTTTGCTTAGTAGAGGTTTAATTGATGAAATCTTATGATTTTCGAATTGCATCTATTTTTCCAGTGTTAAGGATTGATTTTAATCTTATTTTAGATGTAATATAATATGGATAAGTTGGTTTTAATAATGGAATCCTGAAATTGGTTGAATCTCTAATAGTTGAAGTTGTTAGTTAAGGGTTTTTTTGATGATTTTGGTGCTTAATCATTGCTAGAAGTAAAAGGATGTTGGGAAAGGGTTTTTTAGATGTTAATTGATGAACTTTAATGGTTTGAATTGTTATATTATGGCTGGGTTAAGTTTTGGAAGGATATGATGATGTTTTTGATATGTTTCAGATGGTTGTTGAGTAGACAACTTGGGAGTTGCGGGAGATTGCTGTTAGGCAATGGTTTGAGTGCATTTTAATGCATTTATCCTCTGGTTTTATGTGTTTAAAATAGGGAACAATCAAGGCGAGAAAGCTTGACGTTGTTTTGTTGCTTGCCAGGAGCGTATTTCGCATTGGCAAGGAAGGCGAGGCATATCGGTGAGTGGAAACTGGTTTTTAAATGCTTTACAGGTTTGTAGAGGTTTTTGGGAGTTTAGGGTAAGCGTCAAACATTTATCTAAAATTAGAAGTAAGTTTCCCTTATTTTGCTCTTGAATATCGGCTTGGATATGGGCATGTTGTTTTAATGTTTTGGTGATAAACATGGTATGATTTACCTACTAGAAAAGCATGGTTTTGAAGTACATAGGCAGGGGATTTAAAGTATATAAAATGCTAGTGAGCATTGGATTACATTCTAGTTGGGAATGGTGTTATTACTTGGGCAATGTGATTTGCATATGTGGTGTTTTATATATGCATTGTAAAATAGTAAGTAAATGGTTTTATAAATGATATATTGGCTATGTGACAAGGTAAGAAGCAATCGGATATAGTTGGCATGCCATAGGATTTAAGTGCACTATAACATATGAACAAAATCGATCGTGGCCATGGGTCCTTGAGGTATGGTAGTTTAACAATGTCACTTGGACTGTTGGGAACCTCATTGGGTATGCGGTTTAACTAGGCAACCTAATTTAATGGTGATCTTGCGGTTTAATTAGGCAAGGTTGGTACTCTTGCGGTTTAACTAGGCAAGGGTGGAAATCTCGCGGTTTAACTAGGCGATCGTATCAAATCTTGCTGTTTAACTAGGCAAGGTTTGGGTATATCATGCGGTTTAACTAGGCATGGTATGATAGATCTGTGTATCCGATATGTTGGATAGAGGGTAGTCTATCCGGGTCACTATTAATGCCATATGTGAAAGTTCATGTGTTAAACCTTTTATATAATGCTTTGGGATTTAAGCATGGTTTATGATTTAATGCTTTGGGATCTAAGCATGAATTATGTATAGGTTGTTGCATAAGGGTGTTTATGCATGTCTCGGGTGGAGACAAGGAGAGTGCTTTGGTTATAAGCATGTTTTGGAAACAAGTGTTTTGGTTACAAATGTTTTAAATGCATCATTGTTTATGAGCATCCTCACTAAGCATGTGTGATTACGCTCTCTTTTTCTTAATTATGCAGAGCATTAAAGTTTGGGGGCTACAAGGGCAAGTCTGAAGGGATCCTAAGACAAAGGCTACTTTGAGTATGAACTCAGTTTATGATTTCGGTTAATAAGGCAATATGTTCACCATATTTTGGGGAGTTGTAACTCTATTTTTTCCATGGTTTTTAAGCACGTGAAGTGTTGGATTTCATATTGGTTTGTTGTTGTTAGACTTGTGTGAATCATTGCCTATGTTGATAGTAGATGTGTGCTTAGGAATGCATCTAGTTATTTTGGTGTGGTTGCCATGTTTTGATGATTCAAGCAAGTTTGGTATGATGCTATAATTGTGCAAACATGTTGAGCATGCCTTATATGTACCAAATGTGAGTTTTGGTCATTTGGTAGAATGATATTAGGAAGCATGCCTATAGATCATCAAGTTTGTATGAACGCCATGTTTGGTTGATGTTTTTGTGCTGCTTTAGTGGGAAATGTATTATGGTGATGTTGTATAAGTGTTTGAAGCATGTATAAGTGGTTTGGTTTTCATTAAAGTGTGTTTAAACAACAATTTGGGACGTTACAGGTTCACGCGTACCGAAACAGGTGACCCCGTACCGGTATGGCTAGGCCATTTTAGGCATAGCATTTTGATACGCGGGTAGGTGTTTCGATACGGATACACCTTTACAAGCATAGCGTTTCGATACTCGAGCAAGTGTTCCGATACGATCATAAGCATTTTTGCTAGGTGTTTCGATACGCAAGCAAGCGTTTCGATACGGTTTTTAGCTACTGGAATCTGAGCTTTTGAAATCATAAGGGCGTATCAAAACACTTGTACGTGTATCAGTACGGCTATCGTTAAATCGGTTATTTTGGAATCATGAAGGTTTCTATTTCTTTCATATTGGTCCCTGAATCTTGTAAATGCAATTGTATGAGATTGGATGATCTTTTTGACTTGAAATTTTTCCCGAGAGCATGTAAAAGGACTAATTGGGGATTGATAACTTTAACTTTTTTTGGTCCTTAATATTATCAGTTTTGCAAATTAGTCCCTTAACGCATGATGTACAATTGGTGGCCTTCCTGTGATCTGTTTTCTTTGAAAATTTAACCGCTGCAAGTGTACACGTGTAGGATTAATAATTTGCATCTAGATAAGATAAAAAGAAAAAAATGGACCAGTTTTTCGTAATTGTTCTCCGATTTGCTTTGGCAAACCTAATGTAGTTATCTCGGTTCGGTCGGGCATCTAGGCCGGGTCGAGGGGGTTACAAATATGCAATGATTTATTAAGAATATGGATGCCTAAGCTCATTGAGAAATGGTTCCTAAATGGAATGTGGTTGTTGCCTTTGGCAATGTGGTTTTGTATATGATAATGTTGTGTTAAATGCATATGAAAAACAGTGAGTAAATGTGTTTAAAAATATATATTGGCTAAGTGACAATGAAATAAAAGTCATCGGATATAGTTAGCATGCCATAGGGTTTAATAGGCGCTATAATAAGTTACCTCATGTGTGTCGAGGGGTAATGAGTGTGCCATATCTCCACCATGAGAACCGCAACAATCGAGGGGTCAAGAGTGTGCCAAATTCTCCCGCTGGTGGATTTATACATCATAATTGTTGATGGGTAGTAGTACCATTTGCTTCAGTTCGAGGATGTATGTGAGGTGGTCAAAGGAACCACTTGGGAAATTCGTGTAACTGATGTATTTTACAAAATGGAATGATTTGGTTTAGGGTCACTTTAATGCCAATATATGAATTAATGTATCATGATAAATGGATTATGTTTTGTATAATGTGAATTATACATGTTGTGCTCTTTAAGCTTTCCTATTGTAAGAATAAGCATGTGAAGGCTTAAATTGAGGTTTGCATATGGGATTATGCATGAGATCCATGATACATGTTTTGCATATGGTTTAATATGCTTGGTATTTGAAAGCTATGTTTGCATATGGTTATTATGCATGTTTCAAAGGAAGCTTTTGTGCATATGGTTTAGTATGCATGGCATGTTTTACAAACATATTGGAAAATTGCTTTTGTTTAATTAAGCATGATTTATTTAAATGCTTTAAAATAGTGAGTTTGACTTGCTTTAATACGGGGTTCTAATAATGGTTCTGATTTCAAAAATGCATTAACGTTTTATCCATTTTGAGCGCACTCGCTAGGAATTATATGCTTACGCTCTCTTTTCTTCTGTCGATGCAGTGAATTAAGAAAGTACGAGGTTGTGGTTCGAGGCAAGGTGGGATCTCAAGACAAACGTATTAAAAAATATGCTTGTGGTGCCATTACTATTTGTAATAAGGCAATGCGGGTAAAATATTGGGATGGTTTGTTTTATTTAAGAAATAATAACTTGATTGATTTTGTATCACGTTAGATGATGATTGTATTTGATGATTAAGATGTTGGTAATATTGTTTTAATGGTTTGTATACTTTATGATCTAATTATTTAAATGGATTGAATAATGATTGATTTGAGTACTTATGGTCATATGCTTTAACTCCTTAAATATTCTATAGCCTATGTTGAAGTCTTGATCATTTGGTGCTTTTTGGAGAATGCTTTATATTGTTAGGAAACATGCCTCTAGATTACTTGTATGAATGTGAATTGTGTTAATTAATTGACATGTAATTTAATTGAGGCCATTTGTTTAATGAGGGTATATCATTAGTAGTTCGTCAATATTGTTTGTCAATGATTAGGTTATGTCCGGTTGGGATTCGAATCCCTAAGATGCATTTTGGTACAGCCCGTATCGATACACTTAGAGCTAGTATTGGTATGCGAGGCCAATCTAGTTTTCAGTTTTGATTGTGAGTACCGGTACGCATGATTGGTTTCGGTACGCGTAGCCAAGTATCAGTACGCCCTATATCCTATCGATATCAGTATTTGCTTCTATGTTTGCCTGTATCAGTACTGTATTCCGTGTACCGGTACAGTAAATAGTTTACTCAATTAATTGGTTTTACGAGGTTTAAATTCTTTGCATTTTGGTCACCGAATGTTATTGCATCAATTGAATAGGTAAATGATATCTGTTTGACCTGAGTTTTTGCAAGCATGTGTTAAATTTATCTAATTGCTGTAAGAAGCTATTACAAACATGTTAGCCATGTATTTTGGCAGTTTTACATCTTAGTCCTTAATTTCGTATTATGCTACATTGGATGCTAATTTGTTATTCGTTGAAGCTAAAATTTGGCATGCTAGCATGAAATATGATTAATTAATAATTGGTAACCTAAAATCTATGTAAGTCCTTATAATTATTTAGATTTACATTTTGGTCCCTAGAATGCTTGTATCTACAATTGGGTGCCTTATCGGCGTTCGAATCGAATAAAAAGTGAACTGCTGCTTGTATGAACACCTTAGGTATTAATAATGCATTTAGACAAGCTAAAAGAAAAAATGGACCATAATTCGAGTAAGATAATTTAGGTTTGCTTTGACAAACCTAATGTGATCTTCTTGGTTCGGGTCTAATAACTAGGCCAGTTCAGGGGGTTACATTTGGTGGTATCAGAGCCAGGTTATGATTGTTGGGAGTTGGTTTGTTGTTATTGGGTTTTGTTTTCAAAATATTTGATTGATGGGTTATTTACATATATGATTGGAGCTTGAGTTTCACAGCCTCGTATGAATAGAGTTTAATCTTGTTATTTTGAGAAATGGTAAATGTATTCTTATGTGCTCATGTTGTTACTTGCTTATGTTGGGAATACATTTCCTGTTACAAATGTTATTGAAAAAGTTTTTGTAGGTTTGTCTTGGATCACTTACTGAGCATACGCCCCGACTGTCAGTTTAAACACCAGTAATGAAATAGATTTTTAAATGAGAAATAAATTACTCAATAGTTACTTCTGAGCTGAGTAAGTGTTGTTTGGGTTATTGATAGTATAAGGTGAGTGATTTTCGATCTTGAGTTGACTTGGTCCTCAATCGAGAATTGTTAAAAGTGGCCTTCGAACTTGAGTGACGTTATCCTCATTCGTGAGTTTATAGGTGGCGTTGGTCCACTATTTCGAATATAAAAGTGGTTGTTACCATCGACGTTAATGATACGGATTTTGAAGAAAACAGGTTAGTGTTATGATGTAAATGGAAGTGGGTACACCATAAGGTGTCATAAGCTTGATGGTAAAACCAAGATTCGTAGGGTATGCTTGAGTTTTGGTCGAAAAGCTTCAATTGTGATTTTAATGAGAATTTTGGAGTGTTTAAGTTGATAAAGGTACGATGTACGCTTCATGCAAGAAAGTTGACGTCCATGATCGAAACCTGACTAGTGATGTTTATTATATTAAGGAGAACTTGATAGTGTCCCTAACATCATCTCCATGAGGGTGGTCAAATTATGAAATGTGATAAGGCAAGTGATTGATTTTCATATTTGGGAAATTAGAGTGCGCAGTGGAAGTGTTGAATTTGTATTTTAATTATGGAAAGGTTGAGTAATTTGTTTTTCGTTTCCTATTTTGCCGTCTAGAGGGTTCAGGCTTTATTTGATTATGCTTATCAACTGGAAGTGGCTATGGTTTGGATTTTGATTATGCTTTATTTGGTAAGACCATGGCTATTAACTGAATTGTGTAGAATATGTTCATGGGAGAATTTGGGTTTTGATGTTATTTTTGAAGGTGATCGGTTGTTGGAACATTGAACGATGGTTAATTTTGAAATATAATATCCTAAAACTGGCCTAGTCGGGATTCAATTTCTGGTGACCAAATATTTGTTTTTGATTGAGTAAGAAAGATATTAAAATGTGATTAATGGATTGAAATTGGTTAATTAGTAAGCCTTGATAATTAAAGAACCAAATCAAAACGATTTAAAGTGTGAAATCTTTGGCTAAATGTGGAAGATTTGAAATATAGGGTAATGTGTAAGAGACCTATGAAAATGTGAGGACTAGGTAGTTAATTAGACCATCTAGTGACAAAATTGAATGAAATTAAAATATAATTGGTGACTAAATTGAAAAGATTAAAAGTTAAGGTGCTTAAAGTATAAAAGATGAGAAATTCAATGGTTAAGAGTGTAATTTTCCCATGACCTTTCTTCAAAGAAAGGAAAGGTTTTTGGAGGACGCCTTTTGTAATTACCCTACTGCCATAAACCTTTTCCATGGCCAAACAAAATGGAGATGGTGGAAAGATGGAAAGTAGATTAATAATGATGTTAGAGATTAATAATTTTGTAATTAATCTTTAGAATTATTAAGAATCAAAAGATGATAAGAGATAAGTTGTAGACATTTTTGCAAGCCCCGATTAAGTAAGAAAGCAAGCACGAAAGAATGTTTCCAAGGAAGCCATTGTTGTCTTCTACCTAAGATGCAAGCAAGCACCTCAATCACACACATTCATTGTTACTCAAGGTAAGCTTGATTTTTCTTAAGTTTTTCACTTCTAATCTATTTTTAACAATTGGGCCAAGAAAATCCCTCCACCAATTTGATGTTCTAATGAATAAATCATGATGGATTACTAAGTTAAGTTGTGGAGAAATCCTAAGTTACCATCCATGATTTCTAAACTTACTCTCATGCTATTTCCATGGCTAAGTGATGCTATGGAATGAGATTATGTCTTTGGAAATTATTAGAAACTTTGTAATCTATTGTCTAGGCCTCTTGTCCAATCTCAAATGTTCCAATGTGAGGAATCACCTCCTCTATCAAAATTAAGCAATCCAAAAGAAAACGAATCATCCTATGAAAGCTCTAAACACTTCAAATGATTCGGTGAGTGTTGTTCATTGGTTGGATGGCTAGGTGTCATCCTTGCTATATTGTCTTTCATAGTTTATTGTTTTGTTTCATGGATTTGTGTATTGGCTCCCATAGAGCATTTGGTGGTTGCGTTCATGTCATTAGAAAGCCTTGGTAAGTTACATTGTGTTGTCTTGCATCACTTTGCATTGGCAAGATCATTGCATTTGCATGAACATATCATTGGAAAAAATCAATGTATTGATAACAACGTTGCATTGATAAGTTCATTGCATCGGCAAGTTCATAGTATTGACTAAATCATTGCATCAATGAAAACATGGAATTGATAAGAACACCGTATTGTCAAATATTATATTAGCAAGGCTATTGTATTGACAAGGACAATTAGAGCTAAGGCTCAACTATCGATTAAGAATATTTCTCTATTGTAAAATCATAAGTCATGTAAGTTGCCTTGCAATGGAAGCCTTTGGACACTTTGGCTTGGTACATGGTATATTGGGACTACGGTCCCTGAGCTACGACTCAAGGGTAATGATGCTATATTGTATTGGCGATTTTGGAGGTTATGGGGGATGATGGAGGAAGCATTGATTCATTGTTATTTCATTGATAGAAGCCATTGCTTTTTAATTTGAGCTTGTTTAAATATGGACCAATGCTACCTATGTCCAAATATGTTCCAAGGCGAACAACGTTAAAAGACAAGTAGAACTATGGGTATGATTATTGTATAAATAGACAAGAACAAGACATGGAAATATATCCAAGACATGGAGCATTGTTCATGTGTGGACATGTATTCATTGGGGCTACTATAATCATTGATTGAGTTGCTCTCATGAAATCTATTATTATTGTCATCAGAATATTATTGAGTTACTACCTCATTAGGCAAAGTATGCCTAATGCATTCATTTTCATGCATCATTTCAGTTTTAAGATTTTCGAGGAGGTGACCGTGGTTCAAGGTTGCAAGTCACTCTCTAAGACTTTTGAGTAATGTATCTTTGTTCCTTATAACTCCTAGAAAGGTGGCATATTGTATGTGTATATGTATGTACGTGTAAACATGAGGTCTATGTTATGGAATTGTAAAAGGTAATTAAGGTAAGTTTACGAGATGCAGAATCATGACATATGATAAGTGTTCAAAAGTACTATTTTTCTTACCCTTTTTACTCATATTATTGTTAGACTTAGGCCCATATTAGTTGCATAATTAGCCATTCATGCATTAATCCATGTTTCCTTCCAACGTTGAGCTTGATTACATAACTTGGTAGTTTTTGTGGGAAAAGATGTTGCTTTGGTGTGTTTTGTGTGTATGTGCAGGATCACTTTCCAAATCAAAGCTAGAGCTAGTTGCTAGGGCAATGCATGAAGGAGACGCCGAGCTAGTTGCCAGGGCAATGCATGAAGGAGACGCCGAGCCAGTTGCCATGGCAATTGTCAACAAGAGCAAAGGTGATATGGTAGTCGAAATTGATGACTAGACAAGCCCAAGATAACGTGGAGCAAAGCCCAAACCCAAAGGAATTTGATTGCCATGCAGAGATTAAAGAAGAATTAAATTCCAAGAAGATAGGAGAAGTTCTAGTAGGAATACAATTATAATAAAGAATTATATTCTTTAAAGATAATTTAATTCCAACTTAACTTCCTCCTCAAAGAAGGACTTTAGCCTAGCCCTATAAATAGGAAGGAGATTTCGACAATCCATAGAGAGGAAGAGAGGGGAATTTCGACAAGTCCAATGAGGGCAAGAGGAGAGAATTTTTGACAAGCATCTAGGGTAAGGAGGATTTCGACAAGCCTCCTTCTTCATCCTTTTCTTTCTTGTTCAATTGGGTTCATGCTAGGGATTATTTATCTTGTGTTTCTTTGGAACCTAGCCATGAACTAAATCTATTTGGCTATGGTTATTGTGTTTTGTGGTTGTGAGAAACTATTGGTTTTTGTTTAGGTAATAAGAGTTTGCACTTTTCTATTCAAGGTTTATTCATTCTTGGTTCTTATTCTTGTTTGCGAGTGAATTGGGAGAGGATCTCGTGATTTCAACTATTTATCTAATATCGGGAGAGTTAGATTCAAGAAACAAATGAATATGATCTTTATTCAATCTATTGATGGTGAAGATTAATCCGGCTTAGGAATAAGTTAAGGATTTCAACGGCTAAGAGGAGCACAAGATTGGTTGTTGTTCACCCTTGATTCACGCAGGGATGTATTATCAAGGCATGCACAAGTAGCTAGAGTCACGACTTAGGGATAAGAAGAAACCATTGAAGAACGCTCTACCGAACCTTGAAGGTTGCTGCCAAGAAGCCCAAGTAGTTGCCCAGGCAACCATCGATTAGTTGCCAAGGCAACCCCGTTGTGCAAGTTGCCACGGCAACTGAGTTGCCCGTGCACTCTTTTACCAAGACGATCCAATCGGCTATAACACCTCAACTCACGATAACCTGGCCTATCTCTCTCTCATTTGATCTCATCTTTTCTTTTACTTCATTGCTTTCTAGATTAGTTATTAGTTAAACTCCTATAATCCTTTATTTGTGTTTTTACTTTTTACAGTGCAAGATACTAGATTCTTGAAGTGGCACCAATCCCTGTGGAGACGATATCTTTTATACTATAACTTGCGACGTGTATACTTGCACATTTGCGTAGCACTTATTACACGCAACAAGTTTTTGGCGCCGTTGCCGGGGATTGGCAATAGCAACTTTGTTTTTATTTTCTTGCACTTTCTTTTTACTTTTCTTGTTTAAGATTCAAAGGGCTAACAAACTTTGGTTTTGCATTGGTATATGACCAGGGCGAGACCGACTACACCATAATATCCCTTTGATCCAGAAATCGAACGAACCTTACAAAGACTTAGACGAAGGATAAGAGTAGCAATGGCTAATCAAGACGGCGATATGAATCAAGATGTTCGAGAAGGAGGAGGAGTGATTCTTGCACGAAACAGAACTATTCGAGACTATCTTGAAGAAGATCTAGATGGACTTAACCCTGGAGTTGTCGCACCTGAAATTGAAGTCGACCACTTTGAGTTGAAACCGGTAATGTTTAATATGATCAACACAATAGGTCAATTTGGCGGCTCAACAACTGAAGATGCACGGCAACATCTAAAATCTTTCCTCGAGATTTGCAACTCATTCAAAATACAAAGAGTCATCCCCCGATGTCTCACGATTAAGATTATTCCCCTATTCACTGAGGGATAGGGCGAAAGCATGGTTGAATAGCATTCCTGCCGGATCAATAGCATCTTGGACTGATCTTTGTTGTGATTTCCTTGCTCGGTTTAATCCTACAAATTTGACTGATAAGCTTCGTAACGACATTACTTCTTTTCAGCAGGCAGATGATGAATCCATATACGAGGCTTGGGAGCGACATAGAGAACTTCTACACAAATGCCCCCTACACGGATTCCCGGTGTGCACTCAAGTAACAATGTTTTACAATGTAGTGAATACACCAACAAGGATGATGCTAGATGCCTCGGCAAATGGCATACTCCTAGATAAGTCGCCGAAAGAAGCAATGCAAATTTTAAACAGGCTGGCCAAGAATGATTATCAATTCCCATCTACTAGAAGAGGAGGAGTTAGATGCCAAGCCACAATACATGAACTAGGATCATCATATTCAATTTCGGCACAATTGGCCACTTTAACCAAGATGGTCCAAAACATGCAAAAACCAAACAACACACATGAAGTCAAGGTAATGGATTCTTTTTGTGAGTTATGTGGTGATAACCATAATTCTTCTGAATGTATGCAGAATCCGGAATCCAGCTTCTATGTGGGGAATTACAATCGGAGCAACAACGTGATGTCCAATACATACAATCCAGCTTGGAAAAAACACCCAAATTTTTCATGGAGTAATCCCAACAATGCTCTAAACCAGAACAATCAGAATGCACAAGCTTCGGGATTCCAGCAGAATATGCCACGGCAACAGATGCCGCAGCAACAACCGACAACATCTAGTTCTTTAGAAAATTCTCTAGATGCTTTTATGATGAAAACTGAATCTTATATAGATGAGAATAGTAATTTCATAAAAAGAACTGATGCTTTTATTAACAGGACCGAGATGAGATTGCAAAATCAAGAGGCGGCAATCAAATCATTGGAAAATCAAGTCGGACAGTTTGCTCAAAATCTGAATACTAGACCGCAAGGAGGTTTACCTAGCGATACTGAAGTCGCAAGAGGAACTGGCCATGAGCAATGTAAGGCGATCACCAGTAGAAGTGGCCAACAACTTAGAGAGGTTCAAACCCGCTCGTCAAACAAAACTCCACAAAAAGATCAAGACGAACCTAGCGGCAAAGCCTCAGATGTTGAACCAGGAATTGTCGCGGCAACCGGCAATAAGCATGCCTCGGCAACTGACGATAAAGATGCCTCGGCAACTGACGATAAAGATGCCTCGGCAACTGGGGATGAGCATGCCTCGGTAACCCCAGTTGATAACGCTTCGGCAACTCCAGTTGTCCCGGTAATGTCGTCAATCAGGTTTCAAACTAATGAAAGGATTGAAGATATCCAACCTCCACCACCATTCCCACAAAGGTTGAAGCGACAAAAGCAAGAATACCAATTCAAGAAGTTTCTTAATATCCTAAAGCAAGTCCACATCAACTTGCCATTGGTGGAAGTAATTGAACAAATGCCAAACTATGCCAAGTTTCTTAAAGACATTGTGTCCAAGAGAACAAGGCTAGGAGAGTTTGAAACAGTTGCCGCAACAGAGGGATGCATGGAAATGTTGCACAATTGAATGCCACCCAAGTTGAAGGACCCCGGAAGTTTCACAATACCCTATTCCATTGGAAATCACTATGTCGGGAAAGCACTATGCGACCTTGGGGCTAGCATAAACTTGATGCCTAAATCGGTTTTCCAGAAACTAGGAATCGGGAAGGCAAGACCTACAACAGTTATGCTGCAGCTAGCCGACAGATCCTATGTGCATCCAGAGGGAAAAATCGAGGACATACTGGTAAAAGTTGATAAATTTATTTTTCACGCTGACTTTATTGTTTTGGATTGTGAAGCAGATGAGCATGCACCCATCATTCTCGAGAGACCATTCCTAGCAACAGGGAGAACCTTGATCGATGTTGAAAAAGGAGAACTCACAATGAGGGTAAATGACCAGCAAGTTAAACTAAATGTGTTCCAAACACTAAGGCATGCCAATGATCCAGAAGAATGCCAACTTCTTCATGCCACGACAGAGTTTAACTTCGACGAGGAATTTAGTTGCCTCGGCAACTACATTGCCAATCAAGAGGAACCTGAGGAGTATGAAGAACCGGTCGATGAGGAACAACAAGAAGAGGCAAATTGGCTAGTCAATCGACCAGGTACATACTTTGAACCACTAGATTACTCAGGTAAGGAAGGTAAGCTCGAAAAACCCTCTATTGAACAACCACCAATTCTTGAGTTGAAACAATTATCAGAGCAACTAAAATATGCATACTTAGGAACCGATAATACATTGCCTGTAATTATTTCTTCTAAGTTACAGCCTGAGCAGGAAAAGAAGCTGATCAAGATGTTGAAGCTACACAAAAAGGCAATAGGGTGGACAATTGCCAACTTGAAGGGAATTAGCCCGGCAGTGTGCATGCACAAGATTTTGTTGGAAGATGATCACAAACCTTCAATTGAGGCCCAGGGGAGACTGAATCATGCCATGAAAGGGGTTGTAATGAAAGAAATCATCAAGTGGCTTGACGCCGACATTATATACCCTATCTCTGATAGTACGTGGGTAAGTCTGGTACAATGTGTACCGAAAAAGAGAGGTATAACAGTGGTAAGTAATGAAAATAATGAACTCATTCCAACCTGGACTGTGACCGGTTGGAGGGTTTGTATGGATTATCGAAAGCTAAACAAAGCCACCAGGAAAGATCACTTCCCATTACCCTTTATTGATCAAATGCTTGATCGTCTTGCAGGTAAACCCTTTTATTGTTTTCTTGATGGTTATTCAGGTTACAATCAAATTGCCATAGCACCAGAAGATCAAGAAAATACAACCTTCACATGCCCATACGGTACTTATGCCTTCCGAATGATGCCGTTCGGATTGTGTAACGCCCCGGCAACCTTCCAAAGATGCATGATGGCACTATTTTCAGACATGGTCGAAGACTTCCTTGAGATCTTCATGGATGATTTTTCTGTTTTTGGTAATGACTTCGACAGCTGTCTCGGCAATTTAGAGAGGGTGTTGGCAAGATGTGAAGAAACTGATTTAGTCCTCAATTGGGAGAAATGCCATTTTATGGTAGATGAAGGAATAGTGCTCGGCCACAAGATTTCATCCAAGGGAATTGAAGTAGACAAAGCCAAGGTGGACGTGATCGAGAGATTACCCCCACCAAGTTCGGTTAAAGGAATTCAAAGCTTTCTTGGACATGCAGGTTTTTATAGGAGGTTCATTCATAATTTTTCTAAAATCACTAAACCTGTGTGTAATATGCTTGAACAGGATAAAGTCTTCGATTTTGATGATTCTTGCACCCCAAGCATTCAAAACCCTAAAGAAAAATCTTGCCTCGGCACCCATTGTCGTTCCACCAGATTGGACGCTACCTTTTGAGCTCATGTGTGATGCAAGTGATTTCGCGGTAGGAGCAGTCCTAGGCCAACGCACAGTTAAGACCTTCCATGTGATATACTACGCTAGTAAAACTCTTAATAGTGCTCAAGTGAATTACAAAACAACGGAGAAAGAGTTACTAGCTGTAGTTTTCGCATTTGACAAGTTCCGATCCTATTTGATTGGTACAAAGGTAATTGTTCATACGGACCATTCGGCAATCAAATACCTATTTGCTAAAAAGGATGTTAAACCTCGTTTGATTCGTTGGATATTACTTTTACAAGAATTTGATATTGAAATTACGGACAGGAAAGGAACAGAAAATCAAGTCGCCGATCACTTATCACGTTTGGAACGCAATAGGGAGGAGGACGCGGATCTAGAGATATGCGATGCATTCCCGGATGAACAAATTTTAGTTGCCTCGGCAACCATAGACGCACATGCCTCGGCAACCCTCGACGCCTCGGCAACCATAGATGCACACGCCTCGGCAACCCTCGACGCCGCAGCAGCCTTTGACGCACACGCCTCGGCAATTTTGGTAGCAGTCGCCACGGCAGCACATGCCTCGGCAATACCCTGGTACGCAGATTTAGTTAATTTCCTTGTTTGTGGTATTTTACCTTATGGCATTACTCACCAAGGGAAGAAGCGGTTTCGCCATGATGCTAAGCATTACTTTTGGGACGAGCCTCTTTTGTTTAAACAATGTGCAGATCAGGTTATACGCCGATGTGTCCCTGAAGAAGAGCAACATAATGTACTTCGACAATGCCATTCTTCACCCTATGGAGGACATTTTGGAGGAACTCGTATCGCGGCCAAAGTTTTGCAATCCGGTTTGTATTTGCCAACATTGTACAAAGATGCCCAAGACTTTTACAAGCAATGTGATCGTTGCCACTCCAGAACATCATCGAGGTGGAATTGTTCGATGTGTGGGGGATCGATTTTATGGGACCTTTCCCATCTTCATTCGGCAACCTCTACATCTTACTTGTCGTCGACTACGTGTCTAAATGGGTAGAGGCAGCTACAGTTCCCAACAACGATTCCAAGACCGTGCAACGATTCTTGCAGAAAAACATATTTACACGGTTTGGGATGCCAAGAGCAATTATCAGTGACGAAGGCAAGCATTTTGACAACAGACTAATTGCCAAGATGTTGCAACACTTCGGCATATCACACAAGATTGCCACGGCATATCACCCAAAAACCAAAGGGCAAGCAGAAATTTCCAACCGGGAATTGAAGGGTATACTCGAGAAGGTTGTAAATCCCTCAAGGAAGGATTGGTCATTAAGACTAGATGACGCACTTTGGGCATATCGCACTGCATTCAAAACACCCTTAGGTATGTCCCCCTTCTGTCTTGTCTATGGCAAAACATGTCATCTACCGGTGGAAATCGAACACAAGGCATACTGGGCAATCAAGACCGTGAATATGGATTGGGAAAGTGCCGGACAAAAGCGTTTGTTAGACCTCAATGAGATAGAAGAATTTCGTGCACTCGCCTATAACAATGCACGAATCTACAAGGAGAAAACAAAGCGATGGCATGACAAGAAACTATTGACGCGGCAATTTACGCTAGGGCAACTAGTTCTCCTATTCAATTCTCGGCTAAAACTTTTCCCGGGAAAGCTGAAATCAAGATGGTCGGGACCATTCGAAGTCGTCAAACCATTCTCCCATGGTGCTGTGATAATCAAGTCCATCTCTGATAACCATGAATTCATAGTTAATGGACAAAGATTGAAGCACTATAATGGTGCCCATGTGGAACGTAACAAAGAAGTGGTCAACTTAGGAGATGCATGAGCATGCTCCCCTTTCAATATTTTCTTTTTCTTTTTATTTTTTTTTATTTTTAGGAGATATTTTATTTTTCTTCATTATCTTTAGTTTTCAGGTTTTCTTTGTTTTCTTTTCCACAACAAGACTCACAAACAATATGTTAAGGAAATTTCCTGCCGAGATCCTTGCCCCAGCAACCAATGAAGCAGTCGCCACAGCAACCGCAACAGATGATGCCGCGACAACCTACATCGTGCACGCACAAGTTGATGCCAAGGCAACCAACCCTAAAGATGCCACGACAACCAAAGCTAAAGACATCCCGGCAACAAGAAAACAACCATCGCGTTCAAGCAAGAGAATCAAGACACCGACCAAAAAGAAACTAATCATCTACGATGACGAACTCTCAGAGTAAGTCCTCGTATGCATTTTATTTTTATTTTTATTTTTCTTTAAAGCATGCATTGAGGACAATGCCTCACTCGAGTTTGGGGGGGATTGTTATTAGTAGTTACCATGTTTAGTTACATTCATCTTAAGTATTACATTTAGGATACATAAATTGCTTGCCATGCCTTTAATTGGAACAAGAATTGCTTAGATTTGATGAATATTCGATGATGACTTTGCCAATTCACTTAATTGATAGAATTTTTTTTAGGATAACCATGGAAAAACTTAGAATTTTACTATGATACTAATTTTGACGAAACACTGTTGTGGTTTGATTGATTTAAGGAATTCTAGTGAACTTAGGTTGATAATTAACAAATTGGGGGATTAGAATAAAAATTGGATGAATGCTAGAGGTGCCCGAAATTGGCTCTAGCATGTGCTAAAAAACACTAGAGGTGCCTGAAACTGGCTCTAGTATGTGTTAAAAAAAATTTGATTGCTAGAGGCGCCCGAAACCGGCTCTAGTCGAATAAATTAACTTATGAAAACTAAAAACAAAACACTAGAGGTACCCAAAACTGGCTCTATTTAAAACATGTTAAAAAGAACCCAATAAAGTAATTTGAAAACCTATTGTTTGCATAGAATCCGAAAAATCAACTTGCACACAACTCTGCACACACTCACAAGCATTATTGTTTGATTCCGATTAACTCTCAAGTTTTCTGAAAAATAAAAAGCCAATCATACTTTGTGCCCCGGTTCAGAGAATTGAAATCAAGTTCAAAGCTAAGTTTGTGAAAATTGAAGTCTTGGCAGGTAATTATGAGTTTGCATTGCTTGAGGACAAGCAATAGTTCGAGTTTGGGGGTGTGATAAGTGTTCAAAAGTACTATTTTTCTTACCCTTTTTACTCATATTATTGTTAGACTTAGGCCCATATTAGTTGCATAATTAGCCATTCATGCATTAATCCATGTTTCCTTCCAACGTTGAGCTTGATTACATAACTAGGTAGTTTTTGTGGGAAAAGATGCTGCTTTGGTGTGTTTTGTGTGTATGTGCAGGATCGCTTGGCAAAGCAAAGCTAGAGCTAGTTGCCAGGGCAATGCATGAAGGAGACGCCGAGCTAGTTGCCAGGGGAATGCATGAAGGAGACGCCGAGCCAGTTGCCATGGCAATTGTCGACAAGAGAAAAAGTGATATGGTAGTCGAAATTGATGACTAGACAAGCCCAAGATGATGTGGAGCAAAGCCCAAACCCAAAGGAATTTGATTGCCATGCAGAGATTAAAGAAGAATTAAATTCCAAGAAGATAGGAGAAGTTCTAGTAGGAATACAATTATAATAAAGAATTATATTCTTTAAAGATAAATTAATTCCAACTTTACTTCCTCCTCAAAGAAGGACTTTGGCCTAGCCCTATAAATAGGAAGGAGATTTCGACAATCCATAGAGAGGAAGAGAGGGGAATTTTGACAAGTCCAAGGAGGGCAAGAGGAGAGAATTTTCGACAAGCATCTAGGGCAAGGAGGATTTCGACAAGCCTCCTTCTTCATCCTTTTCTTTCCTGTTCGATTGGGTTCATGCTAGGGATTATTTATCTTGTGTTTCTTTGGAACCTAGCCATGAACTAAATCTATTTGGCTATGGTTATTGTGTTTTGTGATTGTAAGAAACTATTGGTTTTTGTTTAGGTAATAAGAGTTTGCACTTTTCTATTCAAGGTTTATTCATTCTTGGTTCTTATTCTTGTTTGCAAGTGAATTGGGAGAGGATCTCGTGATTTCATCTATTTATCTAATATCGGGAGAGTTAGATTCAAGAAACGAATGAATATGATCTTTATTCAATCTATTGATGGTGAAGATTAATCCGGCTTAGGAATAAGTTAAGGATTTCAAAGGCTAAGAGGAGCGCAAGATTGGTTGTTGTTCACCCTTGATTCACGCAGGGATGCATTATCAAGGCATGCACAAGTAGCTAGAGTTTCGACTTAGGGATAAGAAGAAACCATTGAAGAACGCTCTGCCGAACCTTGAAGGTTGCTGCCCAGAAGCCCAACTAGTTGCCCAACTAGTTGCCCAGGCAACCATCGATTAGTTGCCAAGGCAACCCCGTTGTGCAAGTTGCCACGGCAACTGAGTTGCCCGTGCACTCTTTTACCAAGACGATCCAATCGGCTATCACACCTCAACTCACGATAACCTGGCCTATCTCTCTCTCATTTGATCTCATCTTTTCTTTTACGTTATTGCTTTCTAGATTAGTTATTAGTTAAACTCCTATAATCATTTATTTGTGTTTTTACTTTTTACAGTGCAAGAGACTAGATTCTTGAAGTGGCACCAATCCCTGTGGAGACGATATCTTTTATACTATAACTTGCGACGTGTATACTTGCACATTTGCGTAGCACTTATTACGCGCAACAACATACTAGAATAAGATAAGGAAATATGTGGCTAAATGTGATTATTGAGATCTTGTATGCATTGATTGGTAAAGAAAACATGAAGACTATGTAAACAAGTTATAAAATTACCATTTTGATGATATGATGCTAGATATGTGATGCATGATAAGGAATAAGTCTAAAATGATGTACTTTGTGTGTATATATTGCTCACCATATAATGCTTTAACAAGCGAAATCATGGTAAATGGTTTCCAATGGCTAAGAAATTTGACGTGTAGGTAGATATGATGATTAAAGACTTGCTTGTAAAATTTGGTAAAAATTGGACAAGGGTAAGACCCTCAAAGTGAGTAAAAACTAGACAAAAAGTGTCATTACGAGTCTGTCCATACCGATATGGGTGATGGTGTACCGGTACTAAGAAGTATTTTTGGACATAGATAAAACAGGCGTACCAGTACAGGTGGTGTCATACCGGTACCGATATGTAAGTTTGGTATTATAATACCGATATGTAAGTTTGGTATTGTTAAGCAAGGTGTACCGATAATTCTTTAGTGGTACCGGTACGCAAAATCAACATTGGAATTTTGTTGTAGCAAGGGTATCGTTACGGGTAGGGTTGTACAGGTACGCATTAATAAATCAATTTGGGGATTTAGGTTTGGTGTACCGGTACGGTGATGGACCCGTATTGATACATAAAACATCGAGTCATTGTATCGGTATAGTATAACACGTACCGATACTGGATCTAGGTTCGAAAGAATTCTAAATAGTAGCGTACCGGTACGACTATTCTCGTACCGGTACGACCCCTATTGTTCGCAACTGTATTAACTACCAAGACCCAAGCGTACTGATACAACCCTCTGAGTATTGGTACCGAGGCAGATAAGTTAGTTATAAAATAATTAAAAAGGGTTTTGGAATTTTTGTAAAATGGTCACTGAATTTTATAAGGCTTAATTGAAGGTACAAATGAACTTCGATTACACTGGAAATTTGTATGAAAGACATTCATGCATTGAATTTCACATGGGTAACCGTAATTTTTGATAAGGTCTTGTAAATTACTAAAATTACAATTTAGTCCACAAAGTTGGAAAAGTTACTAAATAACCCTTAGCTATGATTTTGATTAAGTACAAGTTGATCATTGTTAATCATTGCACCGTATTAATAGTTTTGGCTCATTGTTCAACGCATAAGTCATCATAAATATTGGTCTGATCACCGTTTTGTTCATCGGCAACTCTTTTTGACTCAGATTCCTACCAGACCGAGAAAAAGGTGTTATATTTGTTGTATCAGAGCTAGAGTTTAGTCAGTTTTGGACTAAACTAAAGTTCTTTGCACTGATATTATTGTGTGTTGAATTGTGACTTGTAGCTGACACGATCGTCCTGTTACTGGTAATTATAAGAGTATACCAGGTAAGAATTCATAATGTTCATGTCTTTGATCATTAAGGAAGCTATCAGAGGATAGCTAAAGTGTTAAAATGATTCATAGTTGCCACGAATTAAGATAAGTTATTTCTACCTCAAATTTTGATAGATGAGTTGTTTCCGTAACAGGATCTATGTCTCAATAGTTGTAATACCCCTAAACCTGGGCTAGGAGTTTTACAAAGTGATCACATGCTTGATAATGCTATCTTTGAATTACTAAATATTCAATTCGAGTCAATTGAATAAGTAAGTCAATGGAATTGAGAATGAAAGATCTAATTAAGCTAAAAATCAATTACCAAATGAGTAAAGTAATTATATTTCAAGGAGTATGAAGGAGCATTGTTGCGTGTGATAAGTGCTACGCAATTGTGCAAGTATACACGTCGCAAGTAATAAAGTGATATGAGTATCGAGTATCGTCTCCACAGGGATTGGTTTGGGCCACTTTGCTTAAGTTACTGCACTGTGAAAAGTAAAAACACAATTAAAGGATTAAAGGAGTTTAACTAATAACTAAACTAGAAAGCAATAAAGTAAAAGAAAAGATGAGATCGATTGAGAGAGATAGGCTAGGTTATCGTGAGTTGAGGTGTGATAGCCGATTGGATTGTCTTGGTAAAAGAGTGCACGGGCAACTCAGTTGCCGTGGCGACTTGCACAACGGGGTTGCCTTGGCAACTAATTGATGGTTGCCTGGGCGACTAGTTGGGCAACTACTTGGGCGACTGGGCAGCAACTTCAAGGTTCGGCGGAGCGTTCTTCAATGGTTTCTTCTTATCCCTAAGTCGAAACTCTAGCTACTTGTGCGTGCCTTGATAATACATCCTGCGTGAATCAAGGGTGAACAACAACCAATCTTGCACTCCTCTTAGCCGTTGAAATCCTTAACTTATTCCTAAGCCGGATTAATCTTCACCATCATTGGATTGAATAAAGATCATATTCATTCGTTTCTTGAATCTAACTCTCCCGATATTAGATAAATGGATGAAATCACGAGATCCTCTCCCAATTCACTTTCAAAACAATAATAAGAATCAAGAATGAATAAACCTTGAAATAGAAAAGTGCAAACTCTTATTACCTAAACAAAACCAATAGTTTCTCACAACCACAAAACACAATAACCATAGCTGATCAAGTTAGTTCATGGTTGGGTTCAAAAGATATACAAAGAATAATCCCCAAACCATGAATCTAATAGAAGCAAAGAAGAAGAAGAAGTCGAAATTCCCCTAATGCTCTCTTGTCGAAATTTCCCCCTTGCTCTCTCTATGGATTGTCGAAATCTCCTTGCTATTTATAGGGCTAGGCCAAAGTCCTTCTTTGAGGAGGAGTTTGAGTTGGAATTAAATTATCTTTAAAGAATATAATTCTTTATTATAATTTTATTCCTATTAGAACTTATCCTATCTTCTTGGAATTTAATTCTTCTTTAATCTCTGCATGGCAATCAAATTCCTTTGGGCTTGGGCCTTGCTCCATGTCATCTTGGGCTTGTAAAGTCATTAATTTCGACATCCCTATTGCATTTTGTCTTTGTCGACAAATGCCATGGCAACTGCTCTGGCGTCTCCTTCATGCATTGCCCGACGACAACTAGCTCGGCATATCCTTCATGCATTGCCCTGGCAACTAGCTCGGCATTGCTTTGGCAAGTGATCCTGCACATACACACACAAAAACACACCAAAGCAGCATCTTTTTCCACAAAAATCACCAAGTTATGTAATCAAGCTCAACGGTGGAAAAAACATGAATTAATGCATGAATGACTAATTATGCAACTATTATGAGCTTAAGTCTAACAATAATATGAGTAAAAAAGGGTAATAAAAATAGTACTTTTGAACACTTATCACGCCCCCAAACTCGAACTATTGCTTGTCCTCAAGCAATGCAAACTAACAATTACCTGCCAAGACTTTAATCATCAAAGACATGCTTTAAACTTGAATTCAAACCTCGGAACCGTGGCACAAAGTATGATCACCTTTTAAATTTTTCGGATAGCACAAAAATTTCCCGGAACAAAACTATAATGCTCGTGACAATGTGTGTGCGTAGTTGTGTACAAGTTGATTTTCAAGATTCTATGTGAATAGTAGGCTTTTATCAATTTAATTATCAAGGCATTTATTTTAATTTTCACTAGAGCCAATTTCGGGCACCTCTAGTAAAGTAAGCAATTTCTCATTTTATTTTAGTCGACTAGAGCCAATTTGGGCACCTCTAGCGATTCTTTAATGTGCATTAACTACTAGAGCCAGTTTGGGGCACCTCTAGCAAGAAAGTGTATTTACTACTAGAGCAGTTTTGGGCACCTCTAGCAAGAAATTAACTTTTAATTTTCAATTTTAAATTTACCCAAATTTTAAGCAACCTAAGTTCACTAAGTTTCTTTGAATCAACAACCCACAACCGTGTAAAAAATTCAGCATCATAGTAAAACTCTAAGTTCTTTTCATGCAATCCTAAAATTAAAGGTTATTTCAATTAAGTACAGTGGCAAAAATTCATCATTGGATACTCAACAAGTCTTAAGCAATTAAATCAAATTAAAGGCATGGCAAGTAACATATGCAACCTATATGTGATTGCTAAAGATGAATGCAACTAAACATGAAACTAACTAGAAACCAACACCCCCCCAAACTCGAGAGAAGCATTGTCCTCAATGCATGTAAGAGTGAAACAAAATTTAAAAGAAACTAAATGAAATGAGTTAGTCAGAGAGGTCGTCACCTCGATTGATGAGTTTCCTTCGTGCCGTTTGCTTGATTCAATTTTCGGTCAGTGGTTGAATGCTTGTGGCTGGTACCGCGTGAATAGCATTGCCTTGATTTGGTCCATGTTTGCCGATGCAGGTTTACTTGCATGTGCATCAGTAGTTGCCGAAGCCATTGTTGTTGCTGGGGCATCGCCAGATTTCCGTTGTGGTTCTTTGTGGCGAGTAGTCGGCATAAATTTCCTTATCATGGTGGTTGTGAGTCTTGTTGTGGAAAAGAAAATAAAGAAAACCTGGAAACTAAAGATAATGAAGAAAAATAAAATATATCCTAAAAAATAAAGAAAAAAAATAACAAAAAATAATAGAACAAAATAGTTCAAAAAATAAAAATAAAAATAAATGTATCGATAGTTGCCGTGGCGTCGAGGGTTGCCGAGGCATGCACATCCATGGTTGCCGAGGCGTCGGGGTTGCCGAGGCGTCTTGGCGTCCATGGTTGCGGCGGGCGCGTATCGGGAGTTGTTGCGGTGTTGAAGGTTGCCGTTTTCGATACTTCTTATAGTCCATCCGCACCCTCCATCGGGTGATAATATTGCCCAAAAAGAGTTTGGCAAATGTGCTTGCCACTACTCCCTTTATGTTACCATGGTGGAGGTGTCTTTCTTCTTTGTTCGCTTGTAGTCCATGTATACTCTCCACCTTGCTACTATTCCTGAAGGCACAAATATATTAATAGGAAAAATTATATCCATTCTCAACCATTCAATTACCTCATTCTTGTCGACTTCTATCATGGTTGGATGTAGCCTTTGTTGTCGTGGCAATTGCTGCTCAAGCCAATTGCCGTGGCAATCAGTTGTCAAATTTTGCTCTAAGTCAAGGGAAGAATCAATTTTCTGAAGAGCTTTATGAATCCAAACACCTTTTTCTTTTGGCCTCTCAAACATCTCCATCAGTAGAGATTTCGATGGCTTCAAATCTACCAACCTCGGTTCCTCAAGACATACCTGCAATGGACGAGGTGAGTTTTTAAAGAATTCAAAAGGTTCAACTATTACCTGCTCATATTCCATTGGCAAAGTATTATCATCTCGTTGATCTTGCATGTGGTCGAGTAATTGCCGTGGCAATTGTAGATGAGAGCAATCTATAGATTCCTGCTTCAACATCAACGTTGTAACCTTCTGGGCATCAGGTTCCTCAGAATTTGCTGTAGTATTATTGTTCTCAGCTTCACTGAGTGTTGTCGCGGCATTGCTCTGCTCAGGCTCCTCAATCATTGCCGAGGCAATTTGTTGTTCATGCTCATCATGTGTTGGGCAGTCTCTCTCATTGGCATCCTCTTGACTTTGAGATTCTAGTTGTTCCTCATACATCGAGAGATTTCTTTGCATTGCTCCTTGTCCTCTTGCCTTGGGACTTGAAAGATCCCTAGGAATGAATTGTTGGTGCATGTTATCCATGACATATGTGGATCTCCCCAATTGATCTTCTCTCAATCCCCTAAGGTTGCATCCCACCGAGCTATCCTCGTATCCATAGATTTTGATAGTTCTCGAATCTCTTCAATTGATCCGTCAAGTCTAGCCAAAGAAGCTAGTAACGCTTTCCTCCAAGGAATTGGAATGCTCTTGAAAAGGACTACATTGCCATGGCGTATCTGTTCTTCAAGCAAAATTGTTATGGTAAAAAAATTTTGAGCTTTTTGACCATACCATGAAGAATTTTGCTGATGGTTCCCTCTATGGTCCTCCATGTAGTTATATGCACCGAAAATGTGAGAGCAATTTTCAAACACATGATGTTCTCCACACATAGCACAAGATTTTTCCACGGTATAAGTTCTTTGGGCTTTTCTCGGTTGGTATAGGTAATCATCAAAGGGTGCAAGGAACTCTTGATTGGATTGATTCATATCTTCCAACATCATCTCTCGAATAGATTGACTTTTATTTCCCGACATGTTGATGTTCCTTAACTTGTAGCGCACCTAATTTTTTTAATAAAACAAACAAAAAGAAAAGTTAGTAAAACTAATAAAAAAATGCAATAACAAAACAACTAACACCAATTGCCAATCCCGCAGCGCGCCAAAAAACTTGTTGCGTGTGATAAGTGCTACGCAATTGTGCAAGTATACACGTCGCAAGTAATAAAGTGATATGAGTATCGAGTATCGTCTCCACGAGGATTGGTTTGGGCCACTTTGCTTAAGTTATCGCACCGTGAAAAGTAAAAACACAATTAAAGGATTAAAGGAGTTTAACTAATAACTAAACTAGAAAGCAATAAAGTAAAAGAAAAGATGAGATCGATTGAGAGAGATAGGCTAGGTTATCGTGAGTTGAGGTGTGATAGCCGATTGGATTGTCTTGGTAAAAGAGTGCACGGGCAACTCAGTTGCCGTGGCGACTTGCACAACGGGGTTGCCTTGGCAACTAATTGATGGTTGCCTGGGCGACTAGTTGGGCAACTACTTGGGCGATTGGGCAGCAACTTCAAGGTTCGGCGGAGCGTTCTTCAATGGTTTCTTCTTATCCCTAAGTCGAAACTCTAGCTACTTGTGCATGCCTTGATAATACATCCCTGCGTGAATCAAGGGTGAACAACAACCAATCTTGCACTCCTCTTAGCCGTTGAAATCCTTAACTTATTCCTAAGCCGATTAATCTTCACCATCATTGGATTGAATAAAGATCATATTCATTCGTTTCTTGAATCTAACTCTCCCGATATTAGATAAATGGATGAAATCACGAGATCCTCTCCCAATTCACTGCAAAAACAATAATAAGAATCAAGAATGAATAAACCTTGAAATAGAAAAGTGCAAACTCTTATTACCTAAACAAAAAACCAATAGTTTCTCACAACCACAAAACACAATAACCATAGCTGATCAAGTTAGTTCATGGTTGGGTTCAAAAGATATACAAAGAATAATCCCCAAACCATGAATCTAATAGAAGCAAAGAAGAAGAAGAAGAAGTCGAAATTCCCTAATGCTCTCTTGTCGAAATTTCCCCTTGCTCTCTCTATGGATTGTCGAAATCTCCTTGCTATTTATAGGGCTAGGCCAAAGTCCTTCTTTGAGGAGGAGTTTGAGTTGGAATTAAATTATCTTTAAAGAATATAATTCTTTATTATAATTTTATTCCTATTAGAACTTCTCCTATCTTCTTGGAATTTAATTCTTCTTTAATCTCTGCATGGCAATCAAATTCCTTTGGGCTTGGGCCTTGCTCCATGTCATCTTGGGCTTGTAAAGTCATTAATTTCGACATCCCTATTGCATTTTGTCTTTGTCGACAAATGCCATGGCAACTGGCTCGGCGTCTCCTTCATGCATTGCCCTGGCAACTAGCTCGGCATATCCTTCATGCATTGCCCTGGCAACTAGCTCGGCATTGCTTTGGCAAGTGATCCTGCACATACACACACAAAAACACGCCAAAGCAGCATCTTTTTCCACAAAAATCACCAAGTTATGTAATCAAGCTCAACGGTGGAAAGAAACATGAATTAATGCATGAATGACTAATTATGCAACTATTATGAGCTTAAGTCTAACAATAATATGAGTAAAAAGGGTAATAAAAATAGTACTTTTGAACACTTATCAAGCATATATGAGCATTAAGAGGTTAATTTAGTATTTTGATCAAAACAATAAAGATTAAATTACAAGAAAGTATACATGATCTAGTGACTAAATTGTAAAGTGGGGTAAGTAGCTTGTAGGATTAAAATGAAATAAGGATGAAGCTTACTTCTTGCATGTGTAATTCCTCCACTTTGGATGAGTGGAATCCATGTGGCCATGCAAGAAGGACTAGCTGGCCATGTGGTAAGGGGGAGGAGAACCATTTGTTAATTCCACCATCTTCCTCTTGGGATTTATTCTCCCTTGGCTGAAGATATCAACAAAGAAGAAACAAAATTTGAAGTCTTTGAGCTGGAAGTGCATGGGAGAATCAAGCACAAGGTAAGTTGATTATGGATGAAAGGGTGTTTTAATGATTTTTAATAAAGGACTGATGTTGTTTAAAGTATGAAATCTTGCTGTTGATGATGAGAAATTAAGTTAAATGATTCTGGAAATTTAAGTTTAGGGAGGTATTTTTATGGCTCCTACATTATTTGAAGTCACATGTTGTTTTGAAGTGCTTAGAATAGTTTATTTAGAGGTTAAATGCAATCTACCCATAAAAGCTATGTTCTGGCAGTAAGTTTAGAAATTCATAGAAAATTGAATATGATGAGTTTGAAACTGAATTTTATATGTGTAGAACCATGTGTGAGTCTAGTTTAATCTCCAACAAATGGTGATTGATTTTGAGCTCTAAATCATAAGTTTAGAAATTCATAGAAAATTGAATATGATGAGTTTGAAACTGAATTTTATATGTGTAGAACCATATTTCCATACAAGTATTCTATGCTCCTACTAAGTTCCAAAATATCGATTAGAAACACTTTTATGGGACCTTCTAGGAGGTTATCCATCCTAGTATTTCTCTGGCCTGAGCACGTTTAACAATTTTATTCGATCCAAATTTGGTACCTTTCACTGCATCTTAATTCTTAAAATTGATATCAAGGTACTTATTTCGATCTGATTCACTCTTATACTGAATAAAATTACTTATTTTGGAAATTTACACTTTAGTCCCTAAACTTTTCCAAGTTTATACTTCCACCCCTAAACTTTCAAAAATTACATTTCAGTCACTAGTCCAAAAATTGGGATATTACAATTCTCCCCCTCTTAAGAAAATTCGCCCTCAAATTTTCAACGCATACCCGTTTTAAACAGTTGCGGGTATTACTTCCTCATTTTCTTTTCAATTTCTATATGATTTCTCCCACTCTATGATTCCTCTAAAGAACTTTAACCCATAACATTTTCTTGTTTCTTAATTCTTTGACTTCATATACTGATATTTTCACTGATCCTCACTCATATCTGGAGGTAACGCCAACTAATAGCCATTGATCGAACTCCTTTTTGAATCCCGTATGACCCATTAAATCTAGGACTAAGCTTTTCTTTTCAACCAAATCATAGTACCTTATTCCAAGATGAAACCTTTAGGAACATTTTTTCCTCAACCTTGTACTTAACATCTCTTCTCTTTAGGATTCAAGTAAGGCTTCTCGATAAAGCGTTCTGATAGGGACTTCTCGTTCGACATTAAATCAACTACTTACCGACTTAATCTATTAAAATCCAACTCGTACTCGTAGATAGTACGAGTACTTTGTTTCAACTTTGAAACTATTGCAACATTTATCTCTTAAACTAATCGTTAACATACTTGTCTTTAAACACTTCTTAAAAGAATTTTTCAAAACACTTCATTAACATGTACTAACTCCATGGCATTAGACCACTAAATACGAATATATTCCTTTAGCCAAGATGCAACTTCTTTTAATTTCTTAGCATCTACGCAGTTTAATTCCTTTATAGCATGACTTTGACATCTTTAGTCCATCAATTAGCAACTATCGGACCACTATCTCCATTAAATTCTGGAGCTCCTAACTTCTTAAGCTCCTTAACATTGACCGTCCTTACTAGTGCAGGTGTAATAACTGGTGTGGGCACTAGGGATTAAATTCTATTAACCATAATTTCTAAAGCTCGTATTAAGGCTCCATTTTCTTGTACTAGAGTTCCCTGTTGCGCAGGTAGCTCAACTGGAACAAGAACTGAAGTTAGAACTTTCTATATCTTATTGCTTCCTTTTTAAACCTTCTTTAATCCTTACAATAAATCGACTGACACGATCTAACAATGTTCAACATTTATTTATAATATAATAACATATTCATGCTATTGAGGAGCATAATTAAGTTACACAGTAGTACATCAGTAACATGACATCCTAGGGGCATGTACTTAATAACAAATCATGTTAATCTCAGTTTAACCTCTAGAATCGGCTAAACCTGTAGCTCTGATACCAATAAATGTAACACCCTTAGCGTATATTCATAGTTCGAATACACATTAAAGATGTAATAGAGTTATTAAGAAAACTTGGCTTCAATGACAATGCAAAATTACGTTGTAAAATTAAACTTATAAAACAATTCACCTTTAGAAATACTACATGCCCACTAGTCTATCAAATTACGGTAAAGATGTACGTACTGAACTTACTGTAGTAACTTGATTTTTCCCAAGTTTTTGCTCCTCCTCGCTAGGCAATTCTAGATAACCTACGTGTGACATAAGACACACGCTTAGTATGAACTTAGTGAGGCAGTTAAACTTATTTATTTTAAACATGAAGTGATGCAGCATGTCATAATGTTATCATATCATGTATGGTCTTTATCATGAAGCATTTCTATCATGCATTATCTCTATCATGGAAACCATATACCATATGTCATATGAATCATGTATCATCATTTTCATGTAAATCATATAACATACTGTCATATGAATCATGTATCCAATTGCATAACATGTTCTCTATCGTAGACATATTTTCATTATGCAATCATTTTCATAACATATAATCTATCATGATCATGCTTTTATCATGTAATCATCTGCATATTCATAACTTTTCAATTTATCATATTACAATACCGAAGTATCTATTTCATTGCGGCATGATCAGTGTCTGATACGAGGCAAGTCCGTTAGGACTCTATAGCCTCTAAGGCGATACGGTAGTATCTGAAATTGAGTACGTACTCAAGGACGCTCTTTGCTCCTCATAAACGATATTCTTTGCTCCTTATATTCGTACCTCTTTAGTGCTATTGACACCCAAGGTGTATACTTGTTTTATTTTCATCTTATCACTATTCATGTAAACATAATGCATCATCATTTATGCAAATAGTAGTTTGTACCTTGTATTCCATCCAGCTTGCCATGTCGAGCAATGTATCATATAACATATTATAGGGAAATTCAATGACATTTTCAATGTAATGCAAACATTTAGAAATGCACTCACCTGAGCCGTGTTACAGTTTGCCTCACTAAGACTTACTCGATCTTTTCCCTCGTAACACTTCGAATCCTCTTTGATTCGTATTCGACTTGATTTGTTTTGCTTGAATCTAGCCTTGATTATTCAAATTTGGATTGAAAAATGAAAATTTCTCTTTCCCCTTTAATTTCTCTATATTTCGAATAGCCTACTAAAAGGATGAACAAATTTTGTTCATTTTTATCATTTAAACCACATGTTTAAAGTTAAATGAATTTTAAATTCATTTGACTACTGAAATTACTAATTTGCCATTTTTATCCAATGGCCAAGATTTAATCCTATCACAAATCAATGTCCATGATAGATCCCATGTGTAATTGGCCTTTCAAAATTGCCCTTAAAGTTTCAAAATATTTCAAAAATAACATCCTTGGTAAAAGACTAAGTTGCACTCCAACTATAATTTAATTGCAGCAAAACATAAAAACTGTCATTCCATTACAATTGAACCAAATTGGTTCCTTCTCAACCAGTCCCTTCCAAAATATCTTAGATTTTTATTTAGGGCATTTATTCGATCCAAATATTTAAATTTCACTCAATACGATTTCCAAATTTTCTTCATTTGAACTTTAAAACTTTATAGCCACTAACATAAGCCTCGTACGAAAAATTCGGGTAACAAGAAAGTGTTACTCTTGGGGGAAAACTGTTCATTTAAGGGGATAGATTACATAACTTTTGAAAATTACACTTTGGTCCCTAAACTTTTCCAAAGTTTATACTTTAGCCACAAAACTTTCAGAATTTCCATTTTGGTCACTGAACTTCAATTTCCATTTAAATTTTCCTCAGATTTTTACCAAACTTTGAAAGTAACCAATTCAGCTCACTTATTCCTTAAATATTATTTTATAACTTTTTCTTGGCTTATAGAACAGCCTCTGAAATTTCGATTCGATTCGATCTCCTGATATTCGCAAAAATACCTCTACTGTGATTTTACCTTTTTCGAACTATCGAATTTATTCCAAAAATTCCATATTTCCATATTCAGGAAATAAACTCTATTATCTCATAAAAACTTCCTTTCCCAGAACTTAGACTGAATTTTCCTAACTCTGTCTACTGTTCCGATAATTATAAAAAATCCTCATAGAGTAACATTTCTCTTAAAAATCCTTTATCGATAATCCATACGAATATTCTCTACTCTTGCTGAGTTCCAAAATATCAATTAGAAACACTTTTATGGGACCTTCCTGAAGGTCATCCATCCTAGTATTTTCTTGGCCTGAGCACGCTTAACAATTTTATTCGATCCAAAGTTGGTACCTTTTACTGCATCTTAATTCTTAAAATTGATATCAAGGTACTTATTTTGATCTGATTCACTCTTATACTGAATAAAATTACTTATTTGGGAAATTTACACTTTAGTCCCCAAACTTTTCCAAGTTCATACTTCCACCCCCTAAACTTTCAAAATTTTCATTTTAGTCACTAGTCCAAAATTTGGGATATTACAATAAGAATGTTAAATTATATTCAAATAAGATTCTGGCATGATGTGATAACTTATAAGCTTTGTTCATGTGATTAAAGAATGTGAGACTATGCCCATTTATGATACGAATAAGATATGTTAATTAATTACCTGATTATAGAGCTAATCTTAATTCTGATTCTAATATGATAAGATTTAATTGAAAAGCCTTATTTTCGAGTCAGTCATAGGTATAGTTGGCATGCCATAGAGTCCATTGAGCTCGTGTTTGGGGTGGACTACGGTCCTTATTTGGAGACAGTAGGAGGGAAGTATTGTTGTCACTTAGCGACAGTAGGAGGGATTGACTGGTACTCTGAGTACCTTTATGTTGGCGACAGTTGGTTGGGGATTCAAGTACCTAGGCTGATGCTTGATTTGAAGGCTATGTTAAGACTTCATAATGAAACCCAACAATCAATTAAAGGGGTAACTTATAAGACAAATAATGTATAATCTAGATAAGTTTTGCTTTGTAACTTTTTCGTTAAGAAACTTATGATTCATAATAAGCTATGACAATTTGAAATTTCTCACAAATTATGAGTACTGGCTCAAACATGACTAGTTGAATTACTAATGGCACGTTGGTAATCATTCGTAAAAGTAATGATATGCTATTCTACGTTAAAGACAAAACATGAAATTGCAAATTAAACTAATGTGTTATTTTGATAACTTATGAGACAAGTAATGTAATACCCTAAATGTGGCCTAGAACTATGACCTTAATTCGAACGTGATACAAAATAATTGAGATGTTTATAGAATATATAATCAGGAGCCTTAAGATCAAATTGGAATTATAAATCAATATATGGCTATATTAAAAGGGATCTAATGAAAATTTTGGGAAAACTTGAGGATTTCATGTGTAATATTTTTTGAAGATGTGGTCCATAAGTATTTTGTTATTCAAATGATAATTAATTAAGTATTGGATTGTTTGTAATAAGTCTTGAAATATTAAGTAACTTATGACCAAATTTGAATCATGAAAGAAGTTTATAGCTAAATTGTGAAGATTAGACTGAATTCTTAGTAAAAATAAAGGTTTGCATGTCAAATAGGAATTTCTTAAGGGACCTATACACATGTCTTTATTGAGGGAAACCATGTGGGAGGAGTCTCGGGTGATGTGGGATAATAGAAATATTATCTCCATCATTTTGAAAGGCAACCGATTCATGTTTAGGAGAGAAAGGGAAGACAGCCATGGAAGCTTGAGAATTGAAGTTTATATTGTCTCAAACCTTTGGGGTTCTTGATCGATTCGGCTTAATAATTATGTAAGCACTCTTTTCTCATTCTTATCTAGAGTGTATTTTGAATTTGACTTAAAACTTTCATGAATTTTGTTGTCATTAGTGATATTGCTCACTGTATGAATTTCTTGTTTCACGAATGGATATGCATGATAAAGGTGCCATGCTTTGTGATTTCATAACAAAGATAAGATGTTAAATCTTTTGATAATGGATCCTATGGTTATTGAGCTAGGTTTAGCATTTAGATGAACCTTTGTGTATGTGCAAGGCATCCTTGAACTTGAAGTTTGTGGTTATATTGCTTAATAGACACGGTTTGAGGCTGTTTTGTATGTATAAGAAAATTTGTACTGATATAAAAATGTAAACTTAGTATATATGAATCAGAACTGAATTGGATGTATGAGAGGCTAGTGGATTGTTTTGGTATGCAAAAATGTATATAAATTTAATTGCCCTGTTTTGTACATATATAGTTCAATTGTAGACTGTTTTGGTACTAATAAAAACAATGAAGGGGCCGGTAGTAATTATAAGGAGTTACCAATACTTTGTATGGACTGTTTTGGTTTGAATATTTGTATACACGAGTAAATAGGGATCATTTTGGTAAGAATGAAAGAATGTGGGACTGTTTTGATCACATATATGTATGCACGAGAATTTTGGGCTGTTTTGAATATGTTTGAACACATGAGGACTGTTTGAATAAGTGTATATGAATGTAAGAATTTGGGGACTGATTTGGTGAATAGAATATGTAAGCAAGTTAATGGATTAATTTGGCATAAAAATAAACATTAGAGGACTATTTGATTGTATATGAACTTGGGAGGGACTGTTTTTAGTGTATAAAATGTATATAATTATTTACGCCCTGTTTTGTGTATGTATGACTTATAATGGACTAGTTGAACATGTACATATAAGTACATATGTGAATTAGGATTGTTTTGAGTATATGGAAATGGTATGGACTGCTTAAACATATGTATGTAAGTACGCCTATGAGTAGAGATTGATTTGGACATATAAGTCAATGTATGGATCGTTTTACACTAATATAAAAAATAGAGGCCTAGTTTGTGTCTATAAATATGAATACATGTATGTTAAGGATTGTTTTTGCCTTGATGAAAATGTTGTTGGAACTGTTTTGATGTATATGTATGTATATATATAATTATTCAAATGAATTGGATTGTTTTGCATTGTATTAAGGTTGTTTTGTAGTAACAATAATGTTAATGGATTGCTAAGTGGTTATATATGTGAATATATGTACACTAAGGTCTGTTTTTCTTGAACATAAGACTTAATGGGCTGTTTTGAATAAGTTAAGTGATTAATTGCTTAGTTTGTGTGTTACATTTATAATCTTGAAGACAATATTCATCTTTAATGACTAGATTGAATTGTCTTTAATGACTTATTATTTTATTGAGGTACATACTATGATAAAAGGAGTAGAAGAAATAAGTGTTATGAAGCAAGATGTGGTTGTGGTTCGGGTATTCCATAACTTTGGAATATCAGGTGAGCGTAGTTGCACTTGTCTAGGGTGACACGGTGCCATTCCAATCTATGTTTCTATAATATGTTATGATTAAATTCATGAGCATTGGCATATGGCTCACATAAAGCACAATGTGTGAATACATTCATAGCTTGGCATCTTTGATAAACCTGTTGGTTATGTTTGCATTATATATATATATATACATCTTGTTCCTTGCTATGCTATGTTTGAAATGGATGATTATGTATACTTTGATATAAAGCTTTGAAACTAACTTCTGACTCAATGCCTTAAGATCTTAATAAAAGGATTAAATTCCAATGTTAAGTTCATGAACTCTAAATCCCTAAGGTGCTAAAAGCTCATTATATGCTATAAGACACTGAGAAAAGAAACAAATAAGATTACTTGTCTCATAAGATACCCCTCATGAACTTCAAACATAAAATATTTAAGTTGCCTAAATAATGGAAGTACTTGGACACTTTGGCATGGTGCAAAGGTATACATTCCGGGACTACGGTCCTGAGCTACGGGTCAAGGCTGATGACCCTATATATGTGTTATATTGGCGATAGTAGGAGGTAACGGGGGAGATGTAAAGAGATTGGCGACAGTTGGTTGGATAGATGAAAAGTAAGGTTTGTTATGTTCTGACACTAGCCATTGCTATATGCTTTGAGCTATGTATAATACGGACCAATGCGATCAAATACAGACCAATGCTTCCCATGTCTAAATGTGATTCCAAGGCAAATGTTCTAAAAGATATGAATTAAGATACTAAGCTTCGATAAGGAATTCTGATTAATAATGTTATGAACTCAGATAAACTCCGTTATGATCTTCAACAAGCTTTGATAAGAACGTTGATCAACTTTGATAAGACTCCAGTAAGATAAGATATAAATCTGATAAGTTCAATAAGAAATTCGAAGAAACTCAGTTAAACTATGAAATAAATTCGATTAAGATATGAAAGATTATGTACTCCGATAAAGATTCCAATAAATAAAGCCTTATCAAGTTAAGATTAAAATATAAGTATCAATTGCTAACTTACACATGTATCCTATGAATTTCCACTCAATATCATTGGTTTTATGCTTTGTCATTTTAATGTCGCTACCTCACTTAGGCTATTTAAGCCTAATTCATTCATTTCCATGCATATGCAGGTTATATGATGTTCCTTGTGTTGATTGTGGCAAAAAAGTTGCAAGTCAAATCATAAAGACTTTGTAGTTGTCTATATTTTACCTCAGAACTCCTAGAATGGTGGCATATTGCATTTGTATTAGCATAATTAAAGCTATGCAGTTATGTTTTGTTATGGACACTCGACTCTTCATGACCTACTATGATTAAAGTTGTTTGTTCGCTAAGCTTTGATAGAGAAATATTCGAATGTTTTCTTGTTGTTCAAGATATGTTAAATTTGATAAATTCATGAGCTTATTAACATTTGAGTAATCTATGTTGTTAATGTATTGCTTTATGACTTTGAGTTTGTAAAGATTTTTAAGTAATTAGTAGAATTACACTTGTTTTATAGAAATGTTGGCCTTGTGTATATATAAGAGATTTGATAACTTCGGAATCCATGTTATTATGATATGAAGATACTAAGGCAGAATTTAGAAGGAATTATTCAAAATAGCATTCAATGAATTATTAGTTACTCATTTTCAAAACAAAGTTTGTGTAATGTTGTATGATTGAGTTCATGTATGTTCATTTCATGTTCAATAAAACTAGTTTATAATTGTGAATATTTCATTGGATAAAGATATAAGTTTTGGTAAGATTAATTATCCAAGTATGAAATTTGGTTGAATCGAATACTCCTATTCATTTATATACGAAATTTGAATAATATAAAATGGTATACCTATGTACATTCGAATGGTTATCTTACTTTAGCTAATGACTCGATCATAATAGAATTATATTAGAATAAATTTGTGATAAAAGGATAACTCGATTTACAAGGCTACATAAAAAAGAAAGAAACAATCCATGAATGTTCATATGTGAATTATTGGGACTTATAATATTTAGTCTTGTATAAGTTATATGCTATGGAGACATGATGTGTGAATAAGTGTCTATATAGATTCTCTTGCTGATTTGTTTGATCGAACGTCACGTTTATATGTATACATATTCTTGATCAAATAATTGATGTTTTGATTAGCTAATGTCTTGATCAAATTTAGCATTTATTGTTAAATAGATTTAATGGTTGTTAAATTATGACTTTAAAGGCTTGTTTGAGAAATGCTAAGCCATGCATAAAGAATCTCTAAGTTTAGAACATATGTGTTAAAATTCTTTGTGGCGATCAATGAATCAATCATGCTTATTACCTCATGTTACTACTATAAAAAATTTGATAGTCAGTACTGAACCTTGAATGTTGGATTTTGTTCTCAGTAACAATCTCAATTCTGATTTTCTTCTGAACCGAGTTAAGTGTGTTACATTTTGGTATCAGAGCCAGAGTTTAGTCATTTCTGAACTAAATCAAAGCTTATTGTGTGTTTGCATATTGCATATGCCACCTAGAAGTGTAAATTTCTGATTAGTGTTGGTGACTTGCAACTAAAACGATATGTTTATTTTGTTTTGACATTCAGAATATGTGTGAATATTATGAGTTTGATATTACAAAAATGTTATTAGTGCTAATAATAGTTATGTGTTAGAATAATGAACTCAATTTGTCAGTCAATAGGAAATTCGATGACGAATTTCTTTTAAGGGGAAGAATTGTAATACCCTAAATGTGGCCTAGAACTACGACCTTAATTCGAACGTGATACGAAATAATTGAGATGTTTATAGAATGAATAATCAGGAGCCTTAAGATCAAATTGGAATTATAAATCAATAGATGGCTATATTAAAATGGATCAAACTGAAAATTTTGGGAAGACTTGAGGATTTCATGTGTAATATTTTCCGAAGATGTGGTCCATAAGTATTTTGTTATTCAAATGATAATTAAATAAGTATTGAATTGTTTGTAAGAAGTCTTGAAATATTAAGTAACTTATGACCAAATTTGAATCATGAAAGAAATTGATAGCTAAATTGTGAAGATTAGACTGAATTCTTAGTAAAAATAAAGGTTTGCATGTCAAATAGGAATTTCTTAAGGGACCTATACACATGTATTTATTGAGGGAAACCATGTGGGAGGAGTCTCGGGTGATGTGGGATAATAGAAATATTATCTCCATCCTTTTGAAAGGCAACTGGTTTATGTTTAGGAGAGAAATAGAGGGCAACCATGGAAGATTGAGAATTGGAGTTTATATTGTCTCAAACCTTTGGGGTTCTTGATCGATTAGGCTTAATAATTATGTAAGCATTCTTTTCTCATTCTTATCTAGAGTGTATTTTGAATTTGACTTAAAACTTTCATGAATGTTGTTGTCATTAGTGATAATGCTCATTGTATGAATTTCTTATTTCACGAATGGATATGCATGATAAAAGGTGCCATGCTTTGTGATTTCATAACAAAGATAAGATGTTAAATCTTTTGATAATGGATCCTATGGTTATTGAGCTGGGTTTAGCATTTAGATGAACCTTTGTGTATGTTCAAGATATCCTTGAAATGAAGTTTGTGGTTATATTGCTTAATAAACACGACATGGGGCTGTTTTGTATGTATAAGAAAATTTGTGCTGATATAAACATGTAAACTTAGTATATATGAATCAGAACTGATTTGGATGTATAAGAGAGGCTAGTGGACTGTTTTGGTATGCAAAAATGTATATAAATGTAATTGCCCTGTTTTGTACATATATATATCAATTGTAGACTGTTTTGGTACTAATAAAAATAATGAAGGGGCTAGTAGTAATTATAAGGAGTTACCAATACTTTGTATGGACTATTTTGGTTTGAATATTTGTATACATGAGTAAATGGAGATCATTTTGGTAAGAATGAAGGAATGTGGGACTGTTTTGATCACATATATTTATGCACGGGAAATTTGGGTTGTTTTGAATATGTTTGAACACATGAGAACTGTTTGAATAAGTGTATGTGAATGTAAGAATTTGGGGACTGATTTGGTGAATAGAATATGTAAGCATGTTAATGGATTAATTTGGCATGAAAATAAACATTAGAGGACTGTTTGATTGTATATGAACTTGGGAGCGACTGTTTTTAGTGTATAAAATGTATATAATTATTTATGCCATGTTTTGTGTATGTGTGACTTATAATGGACTAGTTGAACATGTAAATATAAGTACATATGTGAATTAGGATTGTTTTGAGTATATGGAAATGGTATGGACTGCTGGAACATATGTATGTAAGTACACGAATGAGTAGAGATTGTTTTGGATATATAAGTCAATGTATGGATCGTTTTACACTAATATAAAAAAATTAGAGGGCTGTTTTGTGTCTATAAATATGAATACATGTATGTTAAGGATTGTTTTTGCCTTGATGAAAATGTTGTTGGAACTATTTTGATGTATGTATATATATATATTCAAGAGAATTGGATTGTTTTGCATTGTATTAGGGCTGTTTTGTAGTAACAAAAAAGTTAATGGATTGCTAAGTGGTTATATATGTGAATATATGTACACTAAGGTCTTTGCTTGAACATAAGTCTTAATGGGCTGTTTTGAATAAGTTAAGTGATTAATTGTTTAGTTAGTGTGTTACACTTATAATCTTGGAGACAATATTCATCTTTAATGAATAGATTGAATTGTTTTTAATGACTTATTATTTTATTGAGGTACATACTAAGATAAAAGGAGTAGAAGAAATAAATGTTATGAAGCAAGATGTGGTTGTGGTTCGGGTATTCCATAACTATGGAATATCAGATGAGTGTAGTTGCACTTTTCTTGGGTGACACGTCGTCACTCTGATCTATGCTTCTATAATATGTTATGGTTAAATTCATGAGCATAGGCATATGGCTCACATAGGGCACAATGTGTGAAAACATTCATAGCATGGCATCTTTGATAATCCTTTTGGTTATGTTTGCATTATATATATACATCTTGTTCCTTGCTATTCTATGTTTGAAATGGATGATTATATACTTTGATATATAGATTTGAAACTAACTTCTAACTCAATGCCTTAAGATCTTAATAAAAGTATTAAATTCCAATGTTAAGTTCATGAATTCTAAAGCCCTAAGGTGCTAAAAGCTCATTATATGCTATAAGATACTAAGAAAAGAAACAAATAAGATTACTTGTCTCATAAGATACCCCTCCTAATCTTCAAACACAAAATATTTAAGTTGCCTAAATAATGGAAGTCCTTGGAAACTTTAGCATGGTGCAAAGGTATGCATTCCGGGACTACGGTCCATGAGCTACTGCTCAAGGGTGATGACCCTATATAAGTGATATATTGGCGATAATAGGAGGTAACGGGGGAGATGTAAGGACATTTGTAACACCCCGGTTTTGGGCCTAGGAGTTTTGGGATGGTTTAGTCAGTCCGGTGGATCGGAATTAGAGATTTGAGTCGGATTTGGGATTTAAATTGGATTGAATATTTTTAAAAAGGATAAAAATATGGGAAAATAGTCTAAAATATTTATTAATTATATATATGATTTTGGTGAAAATAATTTTGGAAAAATAAATTCAAAAATGCGACATTTTGAGTTAGTGACTAAAACGCAAAGTTTGCAAAACTATTTTTAGTGACTATTTTGAAAATGGGTCAAAACTTTGAATCTTTAAGGAGATAATAATCCCAAAAGGGTTTCATCAGATTTCTCCCTTTAATTAACTATTTTTAATTAATTTTTAAGAGGTATAAATAGTGGGGAAAATTAATTAAACACAATTAAGCTTTTTAAAAGAATTTCACGTAACTAACTTTGAAATTTCTTTCTCTCAAATTCTCTCTAGCCAAACACATTTACAGCTTCAATTTCTTCAGCAGTTGAGGGAAGAAATCAACATTGGAGGTAAGGATACATTCTTCTCCTCTAATGAAAGGTTCTTTATTGAAATTCCTAAGTTCTTGATCCATTTTGTATGATTTTCATTGGGTTTTGATTAATTAAACTCAGGTTTATGGTTTAATTGATGGTTTATGATGAAAAATTGAAGAAACTCATGGAGATCTATTTTTGTCGAGTTAAGGATTGGTTTATACCTTGATTTTGATGTTTAATAAGATAATGAAATGGGTTTTGATGATAGAATCCCGGAATCTATTGAATCTCTAGTTTGTTAGATTGGTAGTTAAGAGATTTTGAGGTGTTACGGTTAATTATTGGTTGTTGGGGGTATAAGGTTGTTTTATGTTGTTGTTTTGATGTTAATTGATGTTATTTGAAGGTTGAGATTTGTAGTTCTGGCTGGGTTGAGGCTTTTAGTGAAGTGATGATGTTTTCGGTTTATAGGTTGTAGTGTTGTGGGGGATTATAGTTAGATAAATGTTAATTGATGGTTGCTGTGAGTTTGAATGCATTATAATGCATTGGATCCTCTGTTGTGATGTGTTTGAAATAGGGGAAGTTAATCCGGAAGTGAACCTTGGTGTTGAGGAGTTGCCGGAAGCTTAATTTGACATTGGCAAGGGAGGCGTTGCTTTGTCGGTGAGTGAAACGGATAAGAATAGTTTTTCAAAGATTTGAAAAGGTTTAATGGGAGTCTAGACTAGGCTTGATACGCTGGTCTAAGGCTTGGAAGTAAGTAAAGTAGATTTCTCTCTCGATTTCGGTTGGCAGATGATTTAGGAATGTACTTGTTAAATGATTGTTTACCTCTTATTTTATGCATGAAATGAGCATGGTTCAATGTTGGGAATTGATATGAAATGATTTTAGATGCATTTGGAAAGTAATGCATGATTTTAAAGAATGTTTATGAACATGGCTTATGCATGGTTTAATGCAAAATGAAATGATTTGAATGATGCATATGAAAAGAGTGAGGTATGTTTATAAAAGTGGATTATATTGGCTAGTGATGAATTGAAAATGTTATCGGATATAATTGGCCGGCCATAGGATTTAAAGTGCACTAGTCGCCCGTGGTTGTAGAGGTAGTACGAGAGGTACTTACTCCGATCATGTGAACCCCAATGTTGTTGAGGTAACACTTAGATGGCTTTTACTCCAGCCATGAGCTGTAGAGGTTGATGCGTCGAGTGTGTGAACTCCACGTTGGAAGATTAGCCTTGGTAGTGTAGAGGTGGTGCATGTGTTGCACAACTCCATGCCAATGGGCTGCAAGAGATTGCGAAATCTCTTGGTAAATTCGTGTATTCAATGTTAATGATGATTTATGGAAAGGATGTATATGGTAACAGATCACTTGGAAGCCAAAATAATGTTTTAAATTGTATCATGTTGATGGATTGGTTTGAATGAAGTGACTTATACGAGTTATACTCCTTAAGCTTTGCATATGGGATGTTATGCTTGGGTAGGCTTAAGTGGAGGAAATTGCATATGGGAGTATGTTGTGGAAATCTATGATACATATTGGATATGGTTTAATATGCTGGTTTTGTAAAGATTAAGTGCATGCTTTGCATATGGGATGTTATGCCTGGGTAGGCATTGGATGATGTTTTGTATTTTGAGCGTCCTCACTAAGCAATGATTGCTTACTCTCTCTTTTATCATCAATGCAGATTGATTAACTGCAAGTGGCCTAGCAAGCAAGGAGGGAATACTCAAGACTTGAATTACCAAAGTATGTTTGACTTTTAAGTAGTAATAAAGGCAATGTGGCTTAAATGTTGTTGGGAGGGTTTGAGTGGTCACCTCTCTGTTTGAGCAAGTTTATATTGTTGTTTTGGACTTATGATAAGCTTGGTTTGATGGATTTTGCATATGGTTTATTTTTTGGTTGCTTGAGTTCTAGGAAGCATGCCTATAGTTAGCCTTGAAGTATGATGATTATTTCTTGATGTTTGATCTATGGTAAATTGATGGAAAATGACCTATGATGATGTTATTTGATTGTTACAAGCATGCTTAGGCGTTAGAATCCCAAAGCAAGGTTTAAAACCAACAAATTTTGACATTACAGGTCAGGGCGTATCTATACGCGTGTGCTCGTATCGATACAGGTACGTGTCTCTAGGCACAGCGTATCGGTACACGGATAACCGTATCGATAGGGGTAAGCACATTTTTAGGTTTAGCGTATAAGTACACAAGTTACAGTATCGATACGGGTCTATAGTTTTAAGCATAGCGTATCGATACTCGAGGAGGTGTATCGATACGATTTTGAGCTACTAGAATCTGGTGTTTTTGTGAATGCTCAGGCGTATCAATACACTTGCCCGCGTATCGATACGGGCAGTGGTTAAGTTAGTTGAAAGTATATTTTAAGGTTTATGTTTTCTTCCATTTTAGTCCCTGATTGTTATACTTGCAATTAAATGAGTTTGAATGATCGTTTTAACCCGAAATTTCCCCAATATGCATGTAATTGGTTTAATTGAGGATTGGCAACTTTAATTGTGGAATTGGCCCTTCAAAATAATGGAATTTATAACTTGGTCCTTGTATGTTATTTATGCAATTTGATGAGTTCGGATGATCGTTTTAAGTTGAAATTTGGCATTTATGCTTGTAACTTGACTAATCGAAGATTGGTAAAGCAACTTACAAGTTAACCCTTAAAGATTTATAGATTTACATTTTGGTCTATATTCTTGTAATAAGGCCAATTGGATATCAATTTGATGCTCGATTGAGTTGGGTTTCCACTCGTTGTTTGTATGTACACATAGGGTAATAACCAGAATCTAGATAAGATAAAAGAAAAAAAATGGTTGCATTTTTCCAAGTTCTTATTTTCTGTTTACTTTAGTAAACCTAATGTAGCTCGCTCGGTTCGGTCTTGCAGCTAGGCTAGTTAAGGGGGTTACATTTGATGGTATCAGAGCCAGTTATGATTGTTGGGAGTGGGTTATGGTTGGTTTATGCATGTTGGGAAGTTGTTTGATATGTATGTAGATTGAGTTGAGTTGATTGCTATACACGGTGATTGATTGTGTGTTATATCCCATGTTGGGGTATGATTTGGGACACATTGCCATTATTACTAGTAATGTAAAATATTTTTGATTTGAAATGAAAGACTTGGACCCTTTCTTGAAGATGGACTAATCGTTTTTGTTTTGGTGTATTATCATTCCATAGATTCTTTGTTTACGATGCCACCGAGGCGAGAATTACATTTTAATGCGAATGCGGGAAGGCATGAGGATGAGGATAATGTTATGCCTATTGAGGGGTTGACACCTTTGATACAGGCAATGACGGGAGCATTCTAGGCCGCGATGGCTGGAGTGCATGTGCCTACACTAGCACCGGTTGTTGCTGCTAATCTGGGATTACCTTTAGAGCATTTACGTGGCCTGGAAGGGGTCGAGTTTAGAGGGTTGACGCTTGAGGCTTCCGAGGAGTGGTTTGCCAGGACAAATCGTATATTGGATCAGATGGGTTGTTCTGACGCTCGTAAGTTAGGATGTGTTGTATCTCTGCTGCAGGGAGATGCGTATTGCTGGTGGACTACGGTGATTGCGAGTATGGAGGCTGACAATGTGACATGGGAAACCTTCTAATCTGCCTTTTGGAAGAAGTATCTTAGAGCTAGATACCAAGATGAGAAGAAACACGAGTTCATGGCTTTGGTACAAGGGATATGTTGGTATCTGAGTATGAAATACAGTTTGTAAGGCTGAGCCGGTATGCTTCTGAGTTGATGTCTGATGAGAGGAGCTGTTGCGACCACATCTGTTATGGATTGACTCGGGAGGTTAAGACATATATGTTGGCTACTGAGTATGTTGATTTTGATGTGTTGGTTTTGAGAGCCAAATATATTGAGCATAGTTTGGATTTGACATCCTGTGCTGGAGGATCTAGTCATGGTAAGAGAGCTGCTGATTCTAATATTGGTGGTGGTCGATATAAGAAGCATCGAGACTGGATATATCGACTTGAGCTTGGGCAGAGAGGTCAGCTAGGTCAGAGTTCTGAAGGTGGAATACCTGAATGTGCTTAGTGTGGGAAGAGACATTTCGTGGTTTGCTGGAGGTCAGATAAGGTTTGGTGGGGTTGTGGATCTCGAGACCATGTTAGACGCGACTATCCACAAGCAGGACGAGTTGGTCTAGTTCCTGCATCGATTGCAGCTAATGCTTGTCGGAGTTGTGGGTCGACTGATCATGTAAGGTGTGATTGACCTATGTTAGCTAGAGGTGCTCAGGCTCCTGCACCTGTTAGGGTTGCCCCGAGAGGTCGAGGGTGTGGACGAGGATATTTCCAGCCGAGAGGTGGTGGGCGTAGGACTGTGGCACACCCTGTTGCTATCCAGCCAGAGGGTGGAGGTCCTGCGAGGCTGTATGCGCATCGTGAGGGACGCAACAATACTGATGTGATTGTAGGTAACTTTACTTTGCAATCTTTGTTGCTGTTTTCATTGGTTGATTTTGGTTCCACCCATTCATATATTCTGAGTGAGCATGCACAATTACTTGATATACCTGTTGAGATTTTGAATTTTGGTGTTTGAGTAACTAGTTCTTTGGGCAAAACGGTTATGGTTAGAAAGTTATATCGAAGGTGTCCTTTAATGGTGCAAAATCATGTATTTGTCATGGATTTGATAAAGTTGCCATTCCATGGTTTTGATGTAATTTTGGGGATGGATTGGTTATCCGAGCGTAGGGCGGTTGTGGATTTTGAAACCAAACAAATATCCTTGCATCTTGCCGGTGATTATGAAGTTGTGGTGGTTGGCGAGAATGCAAAGTTCCTGACCAATGTTGTTTCAGCTTTGGAAACAACTCGAATGTTGAAACTCGGATGTCAGACGTATTTGGCTTATGTTGTGAATCCTAGATCTAAGGATATACGTGTGCAGGACATCCGTACAGTTGTGATTTTTTTAAAGTTTTTCCTGAAGAGTTGCCAGGGTTGCCACCGGATAGGGAGGTAGAGTTTAAAATCGAGACATATGTTGATACGGCTCCGGTGTCCATTGCGCCTTATCACATGGTACCTAAGGAATTGAATGAGTTAAAGACGCTGCAAGAGTTGCTTGATCGAGGTTTCATTAGACCTAGTGTTTCACCCTTGGGTGCACCGGTGTTATTTGTGAAGAAGAAGGATGGCACAATGAGGATGTGCATCGATTATCGGCAACTAAATAAGTTGACGATTAAGAATAAATATCCCTTTTCGCAGATTGATGATTTTTTTGATCAATTTAGGGGTGCTTCGGTGTTCTCTAAGATAGATTTGAGGTCTGGGTACTATCAGTTGAAAGTGAAGGATGTGGATGTGCCAAAGACTGCCTTCCGTACAAGGTATGGGCATTATGAGTTTCTGGTTATGCCTTTCGGTTTGTCAAATTCCCCGGCTGCGTTTATGGACTTGATGAATCGAGTGTTTCATGAGTACCTTGATCGGTTTGTGGTAGTGTTTATAGATGATATTCTCGTGTACTTCCGTACCGAGGAAGAGCATGGTCAACATTTGTGAATAGTGTTGTAAGTGCTGAAGGATAATCAGTTACATGCTAAGTTGAGCAAGTGCGAGTTTTGGCTTAAAGAGGTGATGTTCCTTGGTCATGTGGTTTACGCGGAGGGTATTCGCTTTGATCCACAGAAAATTAAGGTTAATCTCAATTGGAAGCAACCTAAGTCTGTATCAAAGGTGCGTAGTTTTCTTGGGTTGGCTGGTTATTATCGCCGTTTTGTGAGGGGTTCTCGAGTATTGTAGCACCGTTGACCAAGTTGTTGCAGATGGAAAAGCAAGAACAAGGTTTTGAAAGTTGAAAGAGGTTTTGACAGATGCTCTTGTGTTGATTCAGCCTGAATCTAGGAAGGAGTTTATGGTTTATAGTGATACGTCGTATGTCAGCTTGGGTTGTGTGCTGATGTAGGGCGAGAAGGTTGTGGCCTATGCATTGAGACAGTTGAAAGTTCATGAGCGCAATTATCCAACTCATGATTTGGAGCTTGCGGCTATGGTGTTCTCTTTGAAAATTTGTCGACATTACCTCTATGGTGAGTGTGTATGGTTTTTACGGATCATAAGAGCCTGAAATATTTGATGTCGCATAAGGAGTTGAACCTTAGGCAGCGAAGATGGTTGGAGTTGCTTAGGGATTACGATCTGACCATTGAGTATCATCCAAGTAAAGCAAATATGGTTGCAGATGCTTTGAGTAGAAAAGTTATGGTTGAGTTGAGAGCTATGTTTGCTCGGTTGAGTGTAACTCGTGATGGGGCTTGTTAGCCGAGTTGCAAGTTAAGCCTACGTTATCACAGTTGATTAAAGCTAAGCAACCATACGATGATTCGTTGGTTGGGCATGTTAAGGACATAGCGGATGGAAATCTGTCAGATTTTCATTTTGATGACGACAGAGTTTTGTGTTTTAAGGGTCGGATGGTGGTGCCGAATGATTCGAAGTTGAGGCACACTATCTTGGTGGAGGCACACTCTACTCCTTCTGCTATGTATCCTGGTAGTGTTAAGACGTATCATGATTTGAGGGAGGCATACTACTGGGTTGGGTTCAAAAAGGATATGGCTGAGTTTGTTTCCAAGTGAATGGTATGTCAACGGGTCAAGGCTGAACATCAATTTCCATTAAGGATGTTACAACCGCTGAAAATTCTGGAGTGGAAATGGGAGAGATTCGCCAGGGATTTTGTAACAAGTTTGCCGTTGACACAAGCTAAAAAGATTATGTTTGGGTGATTGTTGACCGGTTCACAAAGTGTGCACATTTCCTGCCAGTGCATACAACTTATACCTTGGACAAACTAGCAGATTTGTATATAGCTGAGATTGTGCGCTTGTATGGTGTACCTAAATCCATTGTTTCGAATAGGCATCCGAGGTTTATGGCAAGGTTTTAGAGAAGTCTGTACCAGGCTTTAGGTTCGAGGTTGAGTTTTAGCAATGCGTATCATCCTCGGTCGGATGGGTAGTCTGAGCGGGTTATCCAGGTTTTGGAGGATATGTTGAGATGTTGCATTATTGAGTTCCAAGGAACCTGGGAGAAGAAATTGCCTTTAGTTGTGTTTGCCTACAACAACAATTATCAAGCGAGTATAAAGATGGCACGTTAAGAGGCGTTATATGGTCGGAGGTGTCGTACGCCCTTATGTTGGGTTAAGGTAGGGGAAAACCATGTTACCTTGTCAGATGTATTGAAAGATACAGATGAGAAGGTTAAGCTTGTATGCGATTGGTTGAAAGCAGCTGTGGATCGGCAGGAATCTTTCGCGGATCTGAAGCGTAAGAAGGTTGAAAATGCGGTGGGTGATCGCGTATTCTTGAAGGTGTCACCATGGAAAAATGTGATGAGATTCGGACCTAAGGGTAAGCTCAGTATCTGGTTCATTGGACCATACGAGGTTATTGAACGTGTGGGTCCTATAGCATATCGGTTGAAGTTGCCTCCTGAGTTGGAGAAAATTCATAATGTGTTCTATGTTTCAATGTTGAGGAGATATCGATATGTTCCATCGCACGTTATGCCGGTGGAGGATATTGAGTTGAGGTCGAATTTGTCCTATGATGAGGAACCTGTAGAGATTCTTGATACTAGTAGTAAGGTTCTACGTGGGAAGATGATAGAGCTTGTTAAGGTATTGTGGCGGCATCGGGGAGTTGAGGAGGCCACATGGGAGAGTAAGTCGGACATGAAAGAGCAATTTCTGCATCTTTTTCCTCCAGGTAAATTTTGTGGACGGAATTTCTTAAGTGGGGGAGAGTTGTAAAACCCCGGTTTTGGGCCTAGGGTTTTGGGATGGTTTAGTCGGTCCGGTGTACCGAAATTAGAGATTCGAGTCAGATTCGAGATTTAAATTATATTGAATATTTTTAAAAGGGATAAAAATATGGGGAAATAGTCTAAAATCTTTATTAAATATATATATGATTTTGGTGAAAACAATTTTGGAAAAAGAAATTCGAAAATGGGACATTTTGAGTTAGTGACTAAAACGCAAAGTTTGCAAAACTGTTTTTAGTGACTATTTTGGAAATGGGTCAAAACTTTAAATCTTTAAGGAGCTAATAATCTAAAAGGGTTTCATCGGATTTCTCCCTTTAATTAACTATTTTTAATTAAGTTTTTAGGAGGTATAAATAGTGGACAAAATTAATTTAACATAATTAAGCTTTTTAAAAGAATTTCACGTAACTAACTTTGTAACTTCTTTCTCTCAAATTATCTCTAGCCAAACACATTTCCAGCTTCAATTTCTTCAGCAATTGAGGGGAGAAATCAGCATTGGAGGTAAATATTCGTTCTTCTCCTCCGATGAAAGGTTCTTTATTGAAATTCCTAAGTTCTTGATCCATTTTATATGATTTTCTTTGGGTTTTGATTAATTAAACTCGGATTTATGGTATAATTGATGGTTTATGATGAAAAAGTGGAGAAATTTGTGGTGATCTATTTTTGCTGAGTTAATGATTGGTTTATACCTTGATTTTGATTTTTAATATGATAATGAAGTGAGTTTTGATGATAGAATCCCGTAATCTATTGAATCTCTAGTTTGTTAGATTGGTAGTTAAGAGATTTTGAGGTGTTGAGGTTAATTATTGGTTGTTGGAGGTATAAGGTTCTTTTATGTTGTTGTTTTGATGTTATTTGAAGGTTGAGATTCGTAGTTGTTGTCTGGGTTGAGGTTTTTGGTGAATCGATGATGTTTTCGGTTTATAGGTTGTGGTGTTGTGGGGGATTATAGTTAGATAAATGTTAATTGATGGTTGCTGTGAGTTTGGATGCATTATAATGCATTTGATCCTCTGTTGTGATGTGTTTGAAACAAGGGAAGTTAATCCGGAAGTGAACCTTGGTGTTGAGGAGTTGCCGAAAGCTTAATTTGACATCGGCAAGGGAGGCGTTGCTTTGTCGGTGAGTGAAACGGATAAGAATGGCTTTTCAAAGATTTGAAAAGGTTTAATGGAAGTCTAGACTAGGCATGATACGCTGGTCTAAGGGTCAGAAGTAAGTAAAGTGGATTTCTCTCTCGATTTCGGTTGCCAAATGATTTATGAACGCACTTGTTAAATGGATTGTTTACCTCCTATTTTATGCATGAAATGAGCATGGTTCAATGCTGGGAATTGATATGAAATGATGTTAGATGCATTTGGAAAGTAATGAATGATTTTAAAGAATGTTTATGAACATGGCTTATGCATGGTTTAATGCAAAATGAAATGATTTGAATGATGCATATGAAAACAGTGATGTATGTTTATAAAGGTGGATTATATTGGCAAGTGATTTGAAAATGTTTTCGGATATAATTGGCCGGCCATAGGATTTAAAGTGCACTATAACAAGTCATTCGTTGTTGTATAGGTAGTACGATAGGCACTTACTCTGATCATGTGAACCCCAATGTTGTTGAGGTAACACTTAGATGGCTTTTACTCCAACCATGAGTTGTAGCAGTTGATGTGTCGAGTGTGTGAACTCCACGTTGGAAGATTAGCCTTGGTAGTGTAGAGGTGGTGCATGTGTTGCACAACTCCATGCCAATGGGCTGCAAGAGATTGCGAAATCTCTTGGGAAATTCGTGTATCCAATGTTAATGATGATTTATGGAAAGGATGTATATGGTAACGGATCACTTGGAAGCCAATATAATGTTTTAAATTGTATCATGGTGATGGATTGGTTTGAATGATGTGATTTATACGAGTTATACTCCTTAAGCTTTGTATATGGGATGTTATGCTTGGGTAGGCTTAAGTGGAGGAAATTGCATATGGGAATATGTTGTAGAAATCCATGATACATATTGCATATGGTTTAATATGCTGGTTTTGTCAAGATTAAGTGCATGTTTTGAAATAGTGGTATGACTGTTCTAAAAAGGTTTGAAATTGCATTGGACGATGTTTTGTATTTTGAGTGTTCCTCACTAAACAATGATTGCTTACGCTCTCTTTTATCATCAATGCAGATTGATTAGGTGCAAGTGGCCTAGCAAGCAAGGAGGGAATACTCAAGACTTGAATTACCAAAGTATGTTTGAGTTTTAAGTAGTAATAAAGGCAATGTGGCTTAAATGTTGTTGGGAGGGTTTGAGTGGTCACCTCTCTGTTTGAGCAAGTTTATATTGTTGCTTTGGACTTATGATAAGCTTGGTTTGATGGATTTTTCATATGGTTTATGTTTTGGTTGCTTGAGTTCTAGGAAGCATGCCTATAGTTAGCCTTGAAGCATGATGATTATTTCTTTGTAACCCCCTTGACCCAGCTTAGATGCCCGACCGAACCAAGAGAACTACATTAGGTTTGCCGAAGTAAACCGGAGAAAGATTACAAAAACGGTCTATTTTTTCCTTTTATCTGGTCTAGAGGCATATTATTAGTCTTACATGTACATACTTGCAGCGGGTAAATTTTCAAAGGAAACGGACTACGGAAAGGCATCCAATTGCACAACATACATTTTAGGGACTAAAATGCAAATTTGATAAATTTAAGAACCAAAACAGAATTTAAGATTACCATTCCGTAATTAAGTTCAGTTCATGCAAGCTCATGAAATTTCATCACAATTAGACCCTCGGAGCACCCTTAATTTAACATTCAAATATTTAGGGACCAAATTGGAAATCTATAAAATTATAAGGACTTTCTTAAAATTTAATTTACCAATCCTCAATTAAGCAGGTTTCATGCTTACACATCAAAAATCTGCTTAATACGATCATCCAAACTCATCCAATTGCATGCTTAACAACCAAGGACCAAAACACAACTTTAGAAACTATTTTTTAGCTCTACGGATGAGTCCTCGCGAAAGGAATCAAAACCTTTAAGGGAGGTTTCGAAACCTGTCTGTAGGTTTACAAAATCTCCACATTCAAAACGCTTTAGAACCTCCCTAAACATATCCGAAATAACCCCAACATACATAGACTCATTAAACTAGCTATATCAACCATACCTTACAAGTTCTAGCATTCAACCACACATTCCAAAATACTCCAAACAACTAGAGGCATGCTTCCTATATTTTCCATTCCAACTTACCAAAAATGCATTAAAGGCAAAACTCAACACAAGCAACATGCTTTCCCAATAACAACCTCATTTTAGACTTGCACAAACTATTTAAGCATGGCAAACCAACTAGGAAGACTAGATGCAATATCCTAGGCCATCACCAAGCACTAGTCAAACAACTAAACATCATAATCCAAGTCCTTAATCCATCAATCCAAAACCTAGCAAATAACATGCCTCAAGAAATAGAAAAACAGATTACAACTCCATCAAAATATGGCGAATATGTTGCCTTATTAACCGTAAGCGTAAACCAAGTTCATACTCAAGAAAACTTGTCTTTGGATCTTGAAGCTTTGTCTTTGCTGCACCCTAGCTTCAACGTTCTGCATCATCAAGAAGAAAAGAGCGTAAGCACATTTTCTTAGTGAGGGATGCTCATAAAACAATGATGCATTTAAGAAATCCATGAAACCAACACATGTTTCAAACATGCTTAGACATAAAGCATTTTCCTTTGTCTCCGACCAAGACATGCATATCAACCATATGCAACATCACATGCACAACACCATGCTACCCCAAAGCATTTAGCTCATAAATCATGATTACAAACCAAAGCTTTTAATATAATCCATGATGGAAACTCTAGCATTAAACCAGTTGTACTTGACACATTATTTCAACATATATTGGCAATTATAGTGACCCCGGATAGCCGACCGCTACCCTTTGATTAGCCGAACGCTAATCTTTAGTTAACTTACCGTTAACTTACCTTTTTGGATACACGGATCTCACATGATGACCAACCGCCACCAAGCCCGTACCATACCGACCGCATGATATGACAACCTTGCCGACCGCAAGATATACTCACAAGGGGAACCGACCGCTCAACCCAAGGGACAATAATATATTATACTGCACTTAATCCTATGGCATGCCAACTATATCTGAAGGTTTCATATTGTGTCACTTAGCCAATATATCATTCCCAAAACCAATTATAAAAGCCATTTTCTCACTGTTTTTAACATGCATTAACAATACCACATATGCAACCACATTGGCTAAGCAATAAACCCATTCCCGACCAGAATTAAACCAATGCACAGCAACATTCTTTTACCTTTTAAAAATCCCCTGCATATGCTTTCAAAACCATGCATGTACAGCAGTAAATCAAACCATGTTTAAACCAAACATGCAATCAAATATGCTCATATCCAATCTGATATTCAAGAGCAAAATAGGGAAACTTACTCTCGAGCTTAGGTAAAGATTTCACACTTACTCTAAACTCCCAAACCTTTTCAAAACCTTTATAAAGCACTTTGAAACCAGTTTCCACTCACCAATACGCTTCGCCTTCCTTTGTTAAAGCTTAACAAGCTCCCGTCAAGCGATCAACGACTTCAATCAAGCTTACCCTGATTATCCGCTATTTTTAACACATTAAACCAGAGGATAAATGCATCATAATGTATTCAAACCTTCATCAACAAGAGAAAACCAGAAGAACTTCCTTTAACCAACCAAAAACCATCTGAAACAAGCCGAAAACAACATTTAACACTCTCCAAACACTACCCAACCAAACCAAAATGAAACCTATCATCCAACTTCATCAATTAACATCCAAAAACTCTGTAATATCATCCTTTAACCTCCAGCATTGATTAAACTCCGCTAACAACACAAAAACCATCAACTTACAAACACAAACATTAGGGATCCAACCTATTTCGGGATTATAATATTAAAACCAAGTTATTAACATTATTTAACATCAATATCATGATTAAATCTGATCACAAACCCAGCAAAACAGAATAAATCCGAAAATCCATTGATTTCACATTTAAACCTTAATTAACCCAATTTTCCACAACCAATCTATTAAAACCCATTAGAAAACCATTGTAAAGAGTCAAGAACTTGGGAATTTCAGTAAACAACCTTTCATTAGAGAAGATGTATGAACCTTACCTCTAATGGATGCTTTCTCCTTCAATTGGTTGATTTTGCTTAAGAAAACTAGAGAAAATAGAGATAGTTTATTTAGAAACCATTAAAGATCCTTTAGAAATCAAGAAATCACAAAGAAGATGTGATTACCTTCAGATTTGGTAGATGAGAAAGGTGTTTGGTTAGAGGGATTTTGAGAGAAAAAGATTTTGAGAAAGTTAGTTACGTATGTTTTAACTAAAACTTTTTAATATCCAAATAATATATCCAACCACTTTTTATCTTAATAAAACATATTTAAAAATAACCAATTAAAGGATAAAGTCTGATTTTAGACTTTTGGTTTAATACCTCCTTAAAGATTCAAAGTTTTGACTCTTTACAAAACAGCCACTACAATTTCCAAACTTACATTTCGGTCACTAGTCCGAAATGTATACGTTCCAGACCTTATTTCCAAAATTAATTTAAACATCATGATCAATATATTAATTAATGATTTTAAAGTCTTTTCCCTTATTTTTATCCCTTACGAAAATATTAAAACCAATTTTATCCCGAAACTAGTTCGAATCTCTAACACCGATTCTTCAAACCACCGAACCGAACCCTTAAACATCTAACCCCAAAACCAGGGAGTTATAACTCTCCCCCTTAAGAAATTTCATCATCAAAATTTACCTGGAGGAAAAAGATGCGGAAATTGCACTTTCATATCCGCTTTGCTTTCCCAAGTGGCTTCCTCGACACCTCGGTGCCGCCACAAGACATTCACAAGTTCAATCGTCTTACCACGGAGAACTTTGCTGCTGGAGTCAAGGATTTCCACCGGCACTTCATCATAGGGAAGATCCAACCTTAATTCAATGTGCTTAACTAGCATCACATGCGAGGGATCCGACTGATACCTTCGCAACATCGATACATGGAACACATCATGTATTCTCTCCAGCTTAGAAGGTAACCTCAACCGATACGCTATAGGACCAACACGTTCAACCACCTCATAGGGTCCAATAAACCTCAGACTAAGCTTACCCTTACGTCTGAACCTCATCGCCTTCTTCCACGGTGACACTTTCAAGAACACACGATCACCAACTACATACTCAATGTCCCTACGCCTCAAACCCGTGTAAGACTTTTGCTGATCAGCAGCTGTTTCAAACAATCACAAACAAGCTTAATCTTCTCATCGGTGTCCTTCAACATATGCGGCAAGGTAACATGCTTCTCGCCTGTCTCTGCCCAACATAACGGTGTACGACACCTCCTGCCATACAACGCCTCATACGGTGCCATCTGTATACTCGCTTGATAACTGTTGTTGTATGCAAACTCCACCAAAGGTAGATGCTTCTCCGAGGTTCCTTGGAACTCAATAATGCAATATCTCAACATATCTTCCAAGACCTGGATAACTCGCTCTGACTGCCCATCTGATTGAGGATGATATGAATTAATAGTTAGTAAGATTGGGTGGTTGTTTAAAAATCTGTAAGAGTCTTAAGTTGATAGATCACCTTGATGGCTGCGTGTTGCAATCTAAAATATATATATATATATTATCATGTACTAAACCCCAAATAAAAAATGGTATAATTTGAATGGCTAGTTTAATGGTTAGAATTAGTTAATGGCTAGATGTTAATGAATTTTGTATTCAGTCTTGCTATGCAAAGGTTATAGGTGTCTGGTTAGGATTGGTTTAAGCTTTGAATGCTTGTTGCTAAGGTTACATGTTTGGTAGAAATATGAGTTGCTTAGTTGGTAATCTTGTTAGTAAATCTTGATATTAAATGGTACAATATGGAAGTTTAAAGATTATTAACCAATGGTTTAATGTTAACTTGAACTATCTTAATCATAGATTGATATGTCATAAAATGATTAGAGGTATGAAAGCTTATAATCGAGTTAAGATTAATAATGTGTAGGTATGAAAAGGAATCTTATGTGTTAGTATAATCAATGTAATAAATTTGTGATTTGATGAACATAAAAGATATAGGCATGCTAAGAACTAGTGATTGATGTGTATAGTCTATGGTATGTAAATATATGTTTTTATATGATTGGAAGATTAAGTTAGATCTTTGAAACTTTTAAAAAGTTTTAAATTACTTTGTTTTTCGAAGGCATGTTCAATTGATTGTACTAAAATGATCAAGACTCTTTGTATGTTTGTTTGGTAACACGTCCTAAGCTTGTTTATTTCCTAGACCGAGTAGGGGGTGTTACAGTAGTCCTGTAAATGATCAATTTGAAACTATTAACATTAGTTAATGGCATAGGACCTTAGACCCTGTGAAACCCTTAGTAAACAAGTTAGGACATGTCTTAGTATTGAACTCTGGTAGAGCCTCAAGGTTATGTGTAATGGCCCTTAAGATAAGATAAGTTTAGTAAATACCTTCCGAAGATAAAGCCTACGAAAAATATGAAATTTGATATATGACATAGAAATAAGTTTAAAGAAAGCTAAAATTTAAGTTAATATTCAAACCCATAAATTATGATATGTGTATCTTTTGTAACAATTAGTGATTACTAGAAGCAAGCTAGATTGTGTTTCTATCAAGGCAACAAGGTCATTTTGTGAATAATACTTTAGTAAGAATTTTGAATCCCAGTGAGTCTTCGTTCCTATTGTTTATTCCAGGAGGAAAATTCAAGGAAGAATTTTTTTAAAGGGGGAGAATTGTAATATCCAAAAAACTGGCCTAGTTGGGATTCTATTTCTAGTTACCAAAAAATTTGTTTCCGATCGAGTAAGAAAGATATTAAAATGTGATTAATGGATTAAAATTGGTTAATTAGCAAGACTTGGTAATTAAAGGACCAAATGAAAATGATTTAAAGTGTGAAATATTTGGTTAAATATGAAAGATTTGAAATATAGGGTAATGTGTAAGAGACCTATGAAAATGTGAGGACTAGGTATGTAATTAGACCACCTAGTGACCAAATTGAAAGAAATTTAAATATAATTGGTGACTAAATTGAAAAGATTGAAAGTAAATGTGCTTTAATTATAAAAGACGGGAAATTCAATGGTTAAGAGTGTAATTTCCCCATGACGCTTCTTCAAAGGAAGGAAATGTTTTTGGAGGATGCATTTTGTAACTACCCCATTGTCATAAACCTTTTCCATGGACAATCAAAATGGAAATGGTGGAAAGATGGAAAGTAGATTAATGGTGATGTTGGAGATTAATAATTTTGTAAATTAATCTTTAGAAATAATAAGAATAAAAAGATGATAAGATATGAGTTGTATACATTTTTGCAGGCCTCTGTTAAGTAAGAAATCAAGAAAGCAAGAAAGTTTCCAAAGGAGCCATTGTTGTCTTCTACCAAAGGTGCAAGCAAGTACCTCAAGCACACACCTCCATTGTTACTCAAGGTAAGCTTGAGTTTTCTGAAGTTTTTCACTTATAATCTATTTTTAATAATTGGGCCAAGAAAACCTGTAACGCCCCAGTTTTGGGTTTAGTTTTTTTGGGGTTTGTTTAAGGGTCCGATGGATCGATATTAGGGATTCGAGTCAGTTTCAAGGTTAAATCAGATTAAATATTTTTGAAGGTGATAAAAATATAGAAAAATGTTCTAAATCATTATTTAATATATTAATATTTGTGGTGAAATCAATTTTGTAAAATGAGTTTTTGAAATCAGACATTTTTGGACTAGTGACCAAAATTTAAACTTTGAAAACTGTTTTTAGTGACTTTTTTTAAAGAGTCAAAACTTTGAATCTTTAAGGAGCTAATTGCCCAAAGTCTAATCTCAGACTTTATCCCTTAATTGGCTATTTTAAGAGTGTTTTGGAAAATATAAATAGGTTAGGGAGAATTATTTTGATTATTAAATTTTTAAAACAAAAATCATGTAACTAACTTTCTCTCAAAATCTCTCCAGCCAAACACCATTCTCTTCTTCTGAATCTTAAGGTAAAATCATGTTTTCTTTAATCCTTTGTTTTGCAAATGATTTCTTGTTGATTGTTTATCAAAACCTTATTGTTTTTGTAATATCCCAATTATTGCTTAGTGATTAAAATGTGATTTTTGAAAGTCTATAGGTTAAAGAGTAAACTTTTGAAAAGTTTAGGGACCAAAGTGTAATTTTCAAAAGTTATGTAAGCTAACCCCATAAATGAATAGTTCACCCCCAAGAGTAGTATTTATGTGTTACTGATTTTTCATACGAGGCTTATGTTATTCGATTCTGGATCTAATAAAATTGTTAAGCGTGATCAGGCCAGAGTAGCCCAAGGATGGGTGACCTAATGGGAAGGTCCCATATCCAATATTTTGACTGATAAAAATGATTTATTTTAAGTTAGTAGTATTCGTAATGGATTGTTAAGATAAGATTTCTAAGAGGAAAGGTATATGGTAAAAATTCCTGGTAATTATCGGTATATCGGATCGAATTGAAATTTTAAAGACAGTTCTAAGGATTATGGAAAATTAATTTAACCCTTACACTTGGATTATATATATCAAAAGACAATAAAAAAACCATCGTCATCAGCCAAGGGGGCTGTTCAAACTTAGTAAAAGAGAAAGGGGAAAGAAATTTTCAATTTTCAAGTCCAAAATTGAAGAATCAAGACAATATTCAAGCAAAATTAATTTAGGTAAATTGTTCTACTTTCAATTCTCTTCATTTTGATAGTATTCTTGCATGATAAAAGTCAAGTATGAGTTACGTTTGGATGAACATTGATTATGGAAATTGAAGTTGATGATGTAATTAGACTTGTAGTTAGTTATTTTGATGATTCAAACATGGAATTAATGTTGAAATTGGATAAATTTCATGTTGGAGATTATAAACCCTAACCCTAAAATTTAATGATTTCGGTCAGAAAGTTAAATTAAGGGTGGAATTGATTGAGTTATGATGGTAGGAGACTTATTTTGATGATATGTTGAATAATTTCCAAAGTTGTAAATTTAGCGACCATTTCAAAATTTTTGAAAAATTAGGGGAAATTATTGTAAATTTTATTTTAGCATTGGAATCATTGAATTATGGTGAAAAATAGCTTGAATTGGTGATTAGGGACCAAATTGAAAATTTTGAAAATTCAAGGACCAATTCGATAATTTAGTAAAAGTTAGGGATTGGTCTTGATTTTTTGGAAAATTGATAGAATTGAAGATTTAAGCATGTTATGAAAGTTGAAGGACTAAAATGTTAAAAAGGAAAACATGAGGGATCAAATTCAAAATGAAAGGTTGATTAGAGACTAAATTGAATAAAGTTTGGAAGTTAAAGGAAAATGTATAAGGATGTTAGAATTAAATGAAAGGTTTAATTGTACCTTAATTTAATGTACAAAATCAATTTAGTGACTAAAATGTCACTTTTATAAAGTTGAAGGACTAAAAAGGAAATAGTCCAAAATAAATAATTAATTATGAAAATTGTTTAAACATGGGTTTAAACAATTGTTTAATGTCCAAATTGGTCACCAAAGACCTAGGGACTAATTCGGCATTTTGTAAAGTATTGAGAAAAATCTTCAAAAAATTTTTATATTCGAATAGTCATGTTCAAGAATTAATTTGCAGTATTAGATTTAAATCGAACATAAGAATGGTGATGTATATGTCGATCGGTTTTATTCAGTTTCAAAAGAAAACGAAGGAGAACCAAGTATAAAAAGAAAGATGAGAACCTCGAGTAAGCTTAGTGAGCCATACTAGTCATGGCCCAGGTGAGTGCATTTACATGTTTTAAAATGTAATTAGGAAGACTTACGAGTAGTCGACCTTAAATTAAAATGATATTGCATTTCCATATGATATCATTATGTTGAATATGGCATTGCATTTCTTTATAATACGTGCTATAATACTGTGCTTGACATGGCAAGATTGATGAGATACCAGGTACGAATGATTGTTTGCACATATGATGATGCACTATGCATGCATGAGATATGGAAAATCATAAGATTTAAACGAAACAAGTTAAAATGGAACAAGATACATTTAAAATAGTATTTCCTTATACATATATATATATATATATATATATGTTGAACTACTGCATGTTGTAATAAAGGTAGATTACATGGAATATGAAGTATGAATTATTTTTCTGAGAAATTATGATGATTTATGTTGCCATGACTATTTATGATGAAACATGAATATGAAATGTCTATTTATATGATTAATTATGATATTGCGTTGATGAAGAAAAAAATGCCCAAGTATTGAGTATAAGAGTCCATGGTATAGTTAGCATGCCATAGAGTCTTTAGCAGTTGCACCCCTACGTTTATGTTATCAAACAATTATTGTGACAAAATGATTGCGTCACATACACCATGGGGATCTACGCCCACTGTGCCCGAGTGCACTGCCGAGGTGCTTCATGTTTATGGGGAGCAAAGAGCATCCTCGAGTACGTACTCATCTTCACGTTAACGTTTGGCACTACGGTGTCATTTCAAGATGACTCGCGTACCTTGATCTCATATAGCATACTTTGGGCAATGATAAAGGAATAATGTCACGTAAATGAACCATGTCAATGTAAACGAATCATGCTACGTATATGAATCATGTGATGAATATGAACCATGTTATGTTTATGAAATATATCAAGTATACGAATCATGCCATGTATACGAATCATGACATATATATGATTTATGCCAAGTAAATGAATCATGCAAGTACATGAATTATGCCAAGTATACAAAGTAAGTCACACATATAAGAAATATGCTATTGCATATGCATCATGCCATGTATACAAATTATATTACATATATGAATTATGACATGCATATGAATTTTCTCATGTGCCCGTATTATGTTATGTACATGAATTAAGTCATGCATATGAAAGAAAACACTTATATAAATTATGCCACGTATGAAAATCATGTCATGCAAATGAATTATGCCATATATAAGAATCATGTTATATAAATGGATCATGCCATGAATATGAATCATGTTACGTATATGAACCATATCATGTTTATGAATCATGTTATGTATATGAATCATGTCATGTATGTGTATCATGTTGCTTATGTGAATTATACCAGGTATATGAGTTATGTTATGTATACGAAATATACCATGTATATGACTGATTTTATAATGATAGAGCATTGGAATCATGAACAAGTTAGGAAATTATGAAATGTACATGAAAAATTAGAAACTATGGAAACCTTGATAGTACTATCCTATTTTCGGTAGAGAACTTGATATGATACCATAAATTAAGTATTACTTTACTCTATACTGGTTAAATAAGACTATTGCCTCACTAAGTTCGTACTTAGCGTGTGTTATTTCACACTTAGGTTCTCCCACGTAAAAGGGCATGAATGAGCTATTATTGGAAAGTCAAGTTACATTAGTAAATACGTACATCTTAATTTATGGTTGATATCTAGTGGGCATGTACTTGTATGTATGTGGGTTTAAAAGTTGCAAATGTTTTGTAAACTTAAGTTATAATGTATTTACGTATTAATTTCGAGTATAGGGACTCAGAATATGATTCTACTATAAATGATTAAGATTTATGACATAGTTAAATCTAGTTTAACCTTAATCGTGTAGAAATTTTAAAATCAAGAAAGGGTCTAGGCAGGGTACATAGTTTTCTCCCTAGATTATTTTATTATTTCAATAACATATTTATAAATTTTCTAAAACAATTTAGGGTTGAAACTAGCTGCTATAGAATGATGTAGTTTTCAATTTAAAACCGAAGAAGGGTTAAACAACAAGACAAAGTTTGGTATAAAAAAAATTCTTCAAGTCAAGTTTTCTTAATAACTCAGTAACATCTTTAGTGTATATTCGGTATACGAATACACGTTAAGGGTGTTACATTTATTGGTATCAGAGCTACATGTTTAGCCGATTCTGGAGGCTAAGTCAAGTTTAATGTGATTTAAAGTTAAGTACATGCCCCTAGGATGTCATGTTACTGATGTACTACTGTATAGCTTGATTATGCTCTTCAATAACATGAACAAGTTTTAGTAGAAATAGATGATGTTAAGTATTGTTGGACTGCGATAAATGTTTAAATATGAGCATCAAGAAAAGAAAGAAGAATGTTTAAAGTCATGTATGCTGGCAACTAGTTAACAGAATAATGTTGCAGCAGTCCTAAGTTTGAATAAGGTACTCATACTGTTTATGAGTACGAGTTAGATTTTAATAGACTGGGTTGGTACGCAGTCAAATGAATGCCGATCGAAAGGACTCAATGAGAATGGTTTATAAGAAAGCTACGTCCAAGGCCAAAAAAAGACTTCTATGGACATAATTTAGTAAAGTGATTTTCAATAATTCTCTTGGACAATGTATAAGTAATTAGAATATGCAAGAAAGGTTTATTAGGAATTCAAGGAATTAAGTCATGGCAGATTTAATGGATCTTCCATTCCATGGATTTGAAGTCATTCTTGGAATGGATTGACTATCTGCATATGATGCAGATATGAAGTGTAAGAAGAAAAGGTCGGTATTTCAAGGATCCAATAGTTTGAAGTAATTTTTGAGGGAAAGAACTGATTGTTTATAGTCAGTAATTTCTGTAATGACAGCTCAAAGATTGTTATTCAATAGATGTGAAACATGTTTGGGTTATATGGAAGATGCATAAAAGTTACCTAAAAAGTTTGAAGACATCCCGACTGAAAATGAATTTTTTGATATATTTTCGGATGAGTTATTAAGATTACCTCCGGATAGGGAAATACAGATTTGGATTGATGATTGTCCAAGAACTATGTCGATATAAATGGTACTATATAGGATGGCACCAAATTGAATTAAGGGACAAGGAAATTCTACTAATTCAGGTTATCTAAAGAAAGTCATTTGGGAAATAAAAGAGAGAATGAATAAGTAAAATACGAAGTTGTTTGAAACGGATAAATGTTGAAAATTCGAGGATGAATTTTCTTAAGGGGAGGAATTGTAATATCTCAATTTTTGCTTAGTGACTAAAATGTAATTTTTGAAAGTCTAGGGGTTAAAGTGTAAACTGTGAAGAAGTTTAGGGACCAAAGTGTAATTTTCAAAAGTTATGTAAGTTAACCCCATAAATGAATAGTTCACCCCAAGAGTGATATTTATGTGTTACTAGATTTTTCATACGAGGCTTATGTTATTCGATTTTGGATCTAATAAAATTGTTAAGCGTGCTCAGGCCAAAGTAGCCCAAGGATAGGTGACCTAATGGGAAGGTCCCATATCCAATATTTTGATTGATAAAAAGGATTTAGTTTGAGTAGTAGTATTCGTAATGGATTGTTAAGATAAGATTTCTAAGAGGAAATGTATCTGGAAAAAATTCCAAAGAATTATCGGTATATCAGATCGAATTGAAATTTTAAAGACAGTTCTAAGGATTATGGAAAATTCATTTAACCTTTACACTTGGATTAAATATATCAAAAGATGATAAAAATCATCTTCATCAGCCAATGGGACTATTCGAACTCAACAAAAGAGAAAGGGGAAAGAAATTTTCAACTTTCAAGTCCAAAATTGAAGAATCAAGACAAGTTTCAAGCAAAATTAATTTAGGTAAATTGTTCTACTTTCAATTCTCTTCACTTTGATAGTATTCATGCATGATATAAGTCAAGTATGAGTTATGTTTGGATGAAGATTGATTATGGAAATTGAAGTTGATGATGGAATTAGACTTGTAGTTAGTTAATTTGATGATTCAAACATGGAATTAAGGTTGAAATTGGATAAATTTCATGTTGGAGATTATAAACCCTAAACCTAAAATTTAGGAATTTTGGTCAGAAAGTTAAATTAAGGGTGGAATTGATTGAGTTATGATGTTAGGAGACTTATTTTGATGATATGTTGAATTATTTCCAAAGTTGTAAATTTAGGGACCATTTTGAAATTTTGGAATAATTAGGGGAAATTATTGTAAATTTTATTTTAGAATTGGAATCATTGAATTATGGTGAAAATAAGCTTGAATTGGTGATTTGGGACCAAATTGAAAATTTTGAAAATTCAAGGACCAATTTGATAATTTAGTAAAAGTTAGGGATTGGTCTTGATTTTTTGGAAAATTGATAGAATTGAAGATTTAAGCATGTTATGAAAGTTGAAGGACTAAAATGTTAAAAAGGAAAACATGAGGGATCAAATTCAAAATGAAAGGTTGATTAGAGACTAAATTAAATAAAGTTTGGAAGTTAAAGGAAAATGTATAAGGATGTTAGAATTAAATGAAAGGTTTAATTGTACCTTAATTTAATGTACAAAATCAATTTAGTGACTAAAATGTCACTTTTATAAAGTTGAAGGACTAAAAAGGAAATAGTCCAAAATAAATAATTAATTATGAAAATTGTTTAAACAAGGGTTTGAACAATTGTTTAATGTCCAAATTGGTCACCAAAGACCTAGGGACTAATTCGGCATTTTGTAAAGTATTGAGAAAAATCTTCAGAAAATTTTTATATTCAAATAGTCATGTTCAAGAATTAATTTGCAGTATTAGATTTAAATCGAACATAAGAATGGTGATGTATATGTCGATTGGTTTTATTTAGTTTCAAAAGAAAACGAAGGAGAACCAATGATAAAAAGAAAGATAAGAACCTCGAGTAAGCTTAGTGAGGCATACTATTCATGGCCCAAGTGAGTGCATTTACATGTTTTAAAATGTAATTAGGAAGACTTGCGAGTAGTCTACCTTAAATTAAAATGATATTGCATTTCCATATGATATCATTATGTTGAATATGGCATTGCATTTCTTTATAATATGTGCTATAATACTTTGCTTGACATGGCAAGATTGATGAAATACCAGGTACGAATGATTGTTTGCACAAACGATGATGCATTATGCATGTATGAGATATGGAAAATCATAAGATTTAAATGAAACAAGTTAAAATGGAACAAGATACATTTAAAATAGTATTGCCTTACATATATATATTATAACTATATTGAACTGTTGTAATAAAGGTAGATTACATGGAATATGAAGTATGAATTATTTTTTTTTGAGAAAATGATGATGATTTATGTTGCCATGACTATTTATGATGAAACATGAATATGAAATGTCTATTTATATGATTAATTATGATATTGCGTTGATGAAGAAAAAAATGCCCAAGTATTGATTATAAGAGTCCATGGTATAGTTAGCATGCCATAGAGTCTTTAGCAGCTTGCACCCCTACGTTTATGTTATCAAACAATTATTGTGACAAAATGATTGCGTCACATACACCATGGGGATCTAGTGCATGCCGAGGTGCCGCACCGATCTACGCAATGCGCCGAGGTGCTTCATGTTTATGGGGAGCAAAGAGCATCCTCGAGTACGTACTCATCTTCACGTTAACGTTTGGCACTACGGTGTCATTTCAAGATGACTCGCGTACCTTGATCTCATATAGCATACTTTGGGCAATGATAAAGGAATAATGTCACGTAAATGAACCATGTCAATGTAAACGAATCATGCTACGTTATGAATCATGTGATGAATATGAACCATGTTATGTTTATGAAATATATCAAGTATACGAATCATGCCATGTATACGAATCATGACATATATATGATTTATGCCAAGTAAATGAATCATGCAAGTACATGAATTATGCCAAGTATACAAAGTAAGTCACACATATAAGAAATATGCTATTGCATATGCATCATGCCATGTATACAAATTATATTACATATATGAATTATGACATGCATATGAATTTTCTCATGTGCCCGTATTATGTTATGTACATGAATTAAGTCATGCATATGAAAGAAAACACTTATATAAATTATGCCACGTATGAAAATCATGTCATGCAAATGAATTATGCCATATATAAGAATCATGTTATATAAATGGATCATGCCATGAATATGAATCATGTTACGTATATGAACCATATCATGTTTATGAATCATGTTATGTATATGAATCATGTCATGTATGTGTATCATGTTGCTTATGTGAATTATACCAGGTATATGAGTTATGTTATGTATACGAAATATGCCATGTATATGACTGATTTTATGATGATAGAGCATTGGAATCATGAACAAGTTAGGAAATTATGAAATGTACATGAAAATTTAGAAACTATGGAAACCTTGATAGTACTATCCTATTTTAGGTAGAGAACTTGATATGATATCATAAATTAAGTATTACTTTACTCTATATTGGTTAAATAAGACTATTGCCTCACTAAGTTCGTACTTAGCGTGTGTTATTTCACACTTAGGTTCTCCCACGTAGAAGGGCATGAAAGAGCTATTATTGGAAAGTCAAGTTACATTAGTAAATACGTACATCTTAATTTATGGTTGATATCTAGTGGGCATGTACTTGTATGTATGTGGGTTTAAAAGTTGCAAATGTTTTGTAAACTTAAGTTATAATGTATTTACGTATTAATTTACAAGTATAGGGACTCAGAATATGATTCTACTATAAATGATTAAGATTTATGACATAGTTAAATCTAGTTTAACCTTAATCGTGTAGAAATTTTAAAATCAAGAAAGGGTCTAGGCAGGGTACATAGTTTTCTCCCTAGATTATTTTATTATTTCAATAACATATTTATAAATTTTCTAAAACAATTTAGGGTTGAAACTAGCTGCTATAGAATGATGTAGTTTTCAATTTAAAACCGAAGAAGGGTTAAACAACAAGACAAAGTTTGGTATAAAAAAAATTCTTCAAGTCAAGTTTTCTTAATAACTCAGTAACATCTTTAGTGTATATTCGGTATACGAATACACGTTAAGGGTGTTACATTTATTGGTATCAGAGCTACATGTTTAGCCGATTCTGGAGGCTAAGTCAAGTTTAATGTGATTTAAAGTTAAGTACATGCCCCTAGGATGTCATGTTACCGATGTACTCTTGTATAGCTTGATTATGCTCTTCAATAACATGAACAAGTTTTAGTAGAAATAGATGATGTTAAGTATTGTTGGACTCGCGATAAATGTTTAAATATGAGCATCAAGAAAAGAAAGAAGAATGTTTAAAGTCATGTATGCCGGCAACTAGTTAACGTAATAATGTTGCAGCAGTCCTAAGTTTGAATAAGGTACTCATCTCATTTATGAGTACGAGTTAGATTTTAATAGATCAAGGTTGGTACGCAATCAAATGAATGCCGATCGAAAGGACTCAATGAGAATGGTTTATAAGAAAGCTACGTCCAAGGCCAAAAAAGACTTCTATGGACATAATTTAGTAAAGTGATTTTCAATAATTCTCTTGGACAATGTATAAGTAATTAGAATATGCAAGAAAGGTTTATTAGGAATTCAAGGAATTAAGTCATGGCAGATTTAATGGATCTTCCATTCCATGGATTTGAAGTCATTCTTGAATGGATTGACTATCTGCATATGATGCGGATATGAAGTGTAAGAAGAAAAGGTCGGTATTTCAAGGATCCAATAGTTTGAAGTAATTTTTGAGGGAAAGAACTGATTGTTTATAGTCGGTAATTTCTGTAATGACAGCTCAAAGATTGTTATTCAATAGATGTGAAACATGTTTGGGTTATATGGAAGATGCATAAAAGTTACCTAAAAGTTTGAAGACATCCCGATCAAAATGAATTTTTTGATATATTTTCGGATGAGTTATTAAGATTACCTCGGATAGGGAAATACAGATTTGGATTGATGATTGTCCAAGAACTATGTCGATATAAATGGTACTATATAGGATGGCACCAAATTGAATTAAGGGACAAGGAAATTCTACTAATTCAAAGTATCTAAAGAAAGTCATTTGGGAAATAAAAGAGAGAATGAATAAGTAAAATACGGGTTGTTTGAAACGGATAAATGTTGAAAATTCGAGGATGAATTTTCTTAAGGGGAGGAATTGTAATATCTCAATTTTTGCTTAGTGACTAAAATGTAATTTTTTGAAAGTCTAGGGGTTAAAGTGTAAACTGTGAAGAAGTTTAGGGACCAAAGTGTAATTTTCAAAAGTTATGTAAGTTAACCCCATAAATGAATAGTTCACCCCAAGAGTGATATTTATGTGTTACTAGATTTTTCATACGAGGCTTATGTTATTCGATTTTGGATCTAATAAAATTGTTAAGCGTGCTCAGGCCAAAGTAGCCCAAGGATAGGTGACCTAATGGGAAGGTCCCATATCCAATATTTTGATTGATAAAAAGGATTTAGTTTGAGTAGTAGTATTCGTAATGGATTGTTAAGATAAGATTTCTAAGAGGAAATGTATCTGGAAAAAATTCCAAAGAATTATCGGTATATCAGATCGAATTGAAATTTTAAAGACAGTTCTAAGGATTATGGAAAATTCATTTAACCTTTACACTTGGATTAAATATATCAAAAGATGATAAAAATCATCTTCATCAGCCAATGGGACTATTCGAACTCAACAAAAGAGAAAGGGGAAAGAAATTTTCAACTTTCAAGTCCAAAATTGAAGAATCAAGACAAGTTTCAAGCAAAATTAATTTAGGTAAATTGTTCTACTTTCAATTCTCTTCACTTTGATAGTATTCATGCATGATATAAGTCAAGTATGAGTTATGTTTGGATGAAGATTGATTATGGAAATTGAAGTTGATGATGGAATTAGACTTGTAGTTAGTTAATTTGATGATTCAAACATGGAATTAAGGTTGAAATTGGATAAATTTCATGTTGGAGATTATAAACCCTAAACCTAAAATTTAGGAATTTTGGTCAGAAAGTTAAATTAAGGGTGGAATTGATTGAGTTATGATGTTAGGAGACTTATTTTGATGATATGTTGAATTATTTCCAAAGTTGTAAATTTAGGGACCATTTTGAAATTTTGGAATAATTAGGGGAAATTATTGTAAATTTTATTTTAGAATTGGAATCCTTGAATTATGGTGAAAGAAGCTTGAATTGGTGATTTGGGACCAAAATGTAAATTTTGGAAATTCAAGGACCAATTTGGCAATTTAGTAAAAGTTAGGGATTGGTCTTGATTTTTTGGAAAATTGATAGAATTGAAGATTTAAGCATGTTATGAAAGTTGAAGGACTAAAATGTTAAAAAGGAAAACATGAGGGATCAAATTCAAAATGAAAGGTTGATTAGAGACTAAATTAAATAAAGTTTGGAAGTTAAAGGAAAATGTATAAGGATGTTAGAATTAAACGAAAGGTTTAATTGTACCTTAATTTAATGTACAAAATCAATTTAGTGACTAAAATGTCACTTTTATAAAGTTGAAGGACTAAAAAGGAAATAGTCCAAAATAAATAATTAATTATGAAAACTGTTCAAACAAGGGTTTGAACAATTGTTTAATGTCCAAATTGGTCACCAAAGACCTAGGGACTAATTCGGCATTTTTTAAAGTATTGAGAAAAATCTTCAGAAAATTTTTATATTCAAATAGTCATGTTCAAGAATTAATTTGCAGTATTAGATTTAAATCGAACATAAGAATGGTGATGTATATGTCGATTGGTTTTATTTAGTTTCAAAAGAAAACGAAGGAGAACCAAGGATAAAAAGAAAGATGAGAACCTCGAGTAAGCTTAGTGAGCCATACTATTCATGGCCCAGGTGAGTGTATTTACATGTTTTAAAATGTAATTAGGAAGACTTACGAGTAGTTGACCTTAAATTAAAATGATATTGCATTTCCATATGATATCATTATGTTGAATATGGCATTGCATTTCTTTATAATACGTGCTATAATACTTTGCTCGACATGGCAAGATTGATGAGATACCAGGTACGAATGATTGTTTGCACAAATGATGATGCACTATGCATGCATGAGATATGGAAAATCATAAGATTTAAATGAAACAAGTTAAAATGGAACAAGATACATTTAAAATACTATTGCCTTATATATATATATGTTGAACTACTGTATGTTGTAATAAAGGTAGATTACATGGAATATGAAGTATGGATAATTTTTTTTTCTGAGAAATGATGATGATTTATGTTGCCATGTCTATTAATGATGAAACATGAATATGAAATGTCTATTTATATGATTAATTATGATATTGCGTTAATGAAGAAAGAAATGCCCAAGTATTGATTATGAGAGTCCATGGTATAGTTAGCATACCATAGAGTCTTTAGCAGCTGCACCCCTAAGTTTATGTTATCAAACAGTTATGTGACAAAATGGTTGTGTCACATGAACCCTGGGGATCTACGCCCACTGTGCCCTAGTGCATTGCCGAGGTGCCGCACCCTGGGATCTACGCCCAATGCGCCCGAGTACACTGTCGTGGTGCTTCATGTTTATAGGGAGCAAAGAGCGTACCTGAGTACGTACTCTTCTTCACGTTCACGTTTGGCACTACGGTGTAATTTCAAGATGACTCGCGTACCTCTATCTCATATAGCATACTTTGGGCAATGATAAAGGAGTCATGTCACGTAAATGAACCATGTCATGTAAACGAATCATGCTACGTATATGAATCATGTGACTAATATGAACCATGTTATGTTTATGAAATATATCAAGTATACGAATCATGCCACGTATACGAATCATGACATGTATATGATTTATCCCAAGTATATGAATCATGCAAGTACATGAATTATGCAAGTACATGAATCATGCCATGTATACAAATTATATTACGTATATGAATTATGACATGAATATGAATTTTCTCATGTACCCGTATTATGTTATGTACATGAATTAAGCATGCATATGAAAGAAAGCACGTATATAAATTATGCCACGTATGAAAATCATGTCAAGCAAATGAAATATGCCATATATATGAATCATGTTATATAAATGGATCATGCCATGAATATGAATCATGTTACGTATATGAACCATGTCATGTTTATGAATCATGTTATGTATATGAATCATGTCATGTATGTGTATGTTGCTTATGTGAATTACGTTATGTATACGAAATATACCATGTATATGCCTGATTTTATAATGATAGAGCATTGGAATCATGAACAAGTTAGGAAATTATGAAATGTACATGAAAATTTAGAAACTATGAAAACCTTGATAGTACTATCCTATTTTAGGTAGAGAACTTGATATGATATCATAAATTAAGTATTACTTTACTCTATATTGGTTAAATAAGACTATTGCCTCAATAAGTTCGTACTTAGCGTGTGTTATTTCACACGTAGGTTCTCCCACGTAGAAGGCATGAAGGAGCTATTATTGGAAAGTCAAGTTACATTAGTAATCACGGTATGTACATCTTAATTTATGGTTGATATCTAGTGGGCATGTACTTGTATGTATGTGGGTTTAAAAGTTGCAAATGTTTTGTAAACTTAAGTTATAATGTGTTTACGTATTAATTACAAGTATAGGGACTCAGAATATGGTTTTACTATAAATGATTAAGATTTATGACATGGTTAAATCTAGTTTAGCCCTAATCGTGTAGAAATTTTAAAATCAAGAAAGGGTCTAGGCAGGGTACATAGTTTTCTCCCTGAATTATATTTTTATTTCAAAAACATATTTAGAAATTTTCTAAAACAATTTAAGGTCGAAACTAGCTGCTATAGACTGATGTAGTTTTTAATTTAAAATCGAAGAAGGGTTAAACAACAAGACAAAGTTTGATATAAAAAAAAATTCTTCAAGTCAAGTTTTCTTAATAATTCAGTAACATCTTTAGTGTATTTTCGGTCTACGAATATACGTTAAGCGTGTTACAGTTTTAACTTTGTTTTCTCATGTAAATCATCCAATTAAGGGAGAAAGCATCATTAGACGTAATGTTCGTCTTTCTCCTCTAATGAAAGGTTCTTTGCTGAAATTCCCAAGTTATTGACTCTTTACAATTGTTTTTGAATGTGTTTCGGTAGTTTAATAAAGGAACATTGGTTTAATTGTGTTGTGATTGAGGAAATTGATGTATTTTCGAATTGGATCTGTTTTGCTGTGTTATTGATCAGATTAGATCATGTCCTTAGAGTTTAGTAATGTTTAATGCTTGGTTTTATCAATATAATCCCGAAACTAGTTGAATCCCTAATGTTAATGGATGTTAGTTAAGGGTTTTTGTGATGTTATTGGAGTTTAATCACCGCTGGAAGTAAAAAGGATGTTGAAGAAAGGTTTTTAGATGTCGATTGATGAGGTTTGATGTATTGAATCATTGTTTTGTGCCTGGGTTAAGATTGGAAGGTGTTTGAGTTTGATTTCAATAAGTTTCGGATGTTTTTTGAGTGGGCAACTTTTGAGTTGCAGGCAATTGCTTTGAGGCAGTGGTTTGGTTGCATTTTGATGCATGTTTCCTTTGGTTTTGCGTGGCCAAAACATGGGATAATCAATGCGAAGTAGCTTGAGGTGGATCGTTGCTTGCCGGGAGCTTGATTTGCATTGGCGAGCAAGGCGAGGTGTAATCGGTGAGTGGAAACTGGTTTTAAATGCCTTTAAAGGCTTTGCAAATGATGTTGGGAGTTTATGATAAGTTTGAAACTCTTACCTAAGCTCAGAAGTAAGTTTTTGTAACACCCCAAAATTTCGTTAAATAGTATTAAGGTCATTTGTTACTAAGTTGGTAGCTTAAAAGCTAATTTAGTGACCAAAATGACAAAAAATGCAAAAGTTAGGATTTCTTCGATTATGGGTTATGGAAAAGGAATTTCTGATATTTAAAAGCATTATCTGACAGAGGGCAAGCTAATTAGGGTACTTGCAAAGTTTGGTTGAAATTCGAGGAAAATTGGAATGAGAATTGAAGTTCAAAATTTAGTGACCAAAATAATAGCTTTTCAAAAGTTGGTGTCTAGAGTATAATGATGGGAAAAGTATGAGCCCCTAATTCAGAATTTTACCATTCAAAATTTTTATTCTATGGATGGATAGACCGGGTTAGACTGTGTATTTTGGCACTACCCAGATTTCGATACGAGAATTATGTAAAAAGTTATTCTCAGTCGAATAATTAGGTGATGCCCGGATATATGACTCGAATAAAGAAAATTATTCGATCATTATTTTTATTCTGTATATGATACGAAAGTTGATACAAGTTTCAGGAAGAAAAAATGCAGTTTAAGATACATAATTTTGATCGAACTTCGTAGTTAAGAGTGCTCAGACCTTAGGATGGATGACCATTTGGGAAGGTCCATATTTGTATGGATGAGTGGAAATACATGAAATTTTATTAGATTACGGAATAATATATTAATATAGGATCCTAAAATTTATAAATATGAAGTCATATATTCAATTCGATAATTCGACTATCGAGAAATCATAGTAAAAGTCCTAAGTAATTATCGACAAATCGGATAGAGCTAAAATTTCAGAGATAGTTCCATGTTAAAAAGGTCAGGAAAAATTTAAATCGATTGAAATGACATGGAATGACAATTTTGTGATAGTTGATCGGTAAAGGGAATCTTGGTCATTTCGCCCAAAAGAGACCTGAAAGGAATTTTGAGATTTCTTTTATTGATGAATAGTGGCTGATTAGAATCCAACTAAGTCTAGTTGGAATGTTACAAAATGGCAATTTTTAGAAAGTGGAATTTATTGAATTAAAAATTCATTTTTTCTTAATACAAGTGTCTTTAATACATGAAATATGAAGGAATTATCAGCAAAATACTCTCCAAAACACTGGTGAAGAGAAGAAGAGGAAAGAAGAAAATAATTCCAAGCTCGATTTAAGCCCCGAGTCTCGGTTTTTAGGCAATCTTTCGAACAAAAAAATTGTTCTACTCTTCGAGCTCTATCTTTTGATGTAAATAAATCATTGATTACTTGCTTGATTGATGAGATTTGATATGAGGTAGAAATTAGGGTTTATGAACAAATTGGGGCTTTTATGTTTTTATGAATCCATGGTTGATTTTAAGTTAAAATCATGCTTCTATGATGTTAGAATCATGTTATTGAGTTGGGATTTAAATCCTACATATTTTGGTTTGTATAGAGAAGATTAGGGTTTATGGATTCAAGTCTAACTTAGGGTTTGTGATGTTGGATTAATGATCTAGTAAGATTGATTTGTTGTTTGGAAGCAAAACCCTAAGTTAAATACATAAGGACCATTTCGGCAAGCTTCAAATTAAGGGACCAGATCTGATTTTTATGAATTTGATGTTATTAATGATGTTAGAGACATGAAAATGATGTTACAATGCTAAACCGAAGATTAATCGCATTAGTGACCATTTTGACAATTTGTCAATCTTGAATGGTCTATTTGGCAAAGAGGACGTAGAAGGAGTAAATCTGATTTTTTTTGTTAAAATGATGGAATTAAGGTAGTAATGTTGATTTCAGGACTAATTTGCAAAATTAAGAAGCTTGAATCCTTATAATTGAAATTTGGTGACCATCTCAACAAATTAAGAAAAATTAGAGAAGTAAATGTTTAAGCCTATTTTGCTGAAGGATGTAAAGAGAACATATGAATACAAGTTTTATTCTGGTCATTTGAAGTAAAGTGATGGGACTAAATTGAAAAGTAGAGAAATAAGGAGAAGTTAGTGTAAATTACAAGTTATTTATGGAAAGTTGTGTTGGAATTTGAATTATGGCAGTAAGATTAAATATTCGCCATAAATTCTACAAAAATAGTTGGATGATGAATTTTAATCGAATGAAGGTCTAAAAAATTACAGAGTAGTTTCTGCCTGGACAGCTTTGTGACGTGGATGTAAGAAATTTTTGTAATTTTTGTAGATTTTATTAATTTATGTGGCTTATACCGTTAGAACTATTATCGAATCTAGTTTCAACGGTATAAAGGAAATTAAGATCTAGTGTGTATTCTGTTCTGTATAAGTAAATATTTGAAGGTAGCGCAAGCTGCCAGAAAATGAAATTTGAAACATTTTGTATTTAAATGTTAGTTAAGAAGCTCGGAAGAATTATTGGAAGTTCAAATTGGTCACTGTGGTCCATAATGAGTTTTTGAACAGTACAAGGAAGAAAGGAAAATAATTGGAAATTTTATATTCGAATGATTACATTAAACAACATGTTTAATGTATTGTTAGATTTGAATCTAACAAATATTTTATTGTATTCATGTGATTAATGAAGTCAAGTCTGAATCAAAGAAGGTTCGAGTTACTATGAAAGAAAGTATCGAACTAGGACTTAGTGAGGCGTTGTGTTAAGTGGCCAAGGTGAGTGCTTTAATTGTTACTTAATTATGCATGTGATAAAGGGAGGCTTGCGATAAGCCAACCTTATTTATGAATGCATGATATGATATATGTTGACGTTATGCTCTACTCTTTAAATGTGGTAAGTAATATGGCGAGCAACGTGGGTACAATGTTCCTAACATATGACTAAAGAATTATTTATGGTATGTTATGTTCATAAAAAATTAAGAATAAGTGATGTGTTTGATACATAATCACTGATTGGAAAATTATTCTTAATAAATAAACTAATATAGCTTGAATAACATATTGTTTCAAGTATGAGAACTTATATGTGAAATGTTATGATAGTCACTATAACTGTTTTTTTTTAAATATGGTAAGAGCAAGTAATATGTATAATACATTGTCAATGCTCTAATAGATATCTTTGTTATAGTATACCTAATATTATCTGGGTTATGAACTGCCATTATGATTTATTGATGACATCTGATATAGTAACTTCTGATCATGATATACATATATCTGTATGCCCAAGTATTACAAAGTGGGAGTCCTTGGTATAGTTGGTATGCCATAGAGTCCTTAGCAGCTGCATCACTCAAGTTATGATTTGATTAATGTTTTTGTGACTACGATGGTGTCACATACACCTTGGGGCCCAAGCCCTTGATGTGCACCCTGGGGATCCAGGCCCATAGTGCTAATGGCACTAACGAGGTGCTTTTATGAGGAGCAAAGAGCGTCCTCGAATACATACTTATCTGTCTATTTCGTTTGGCACTACGATGTCATATTTTAGATGACTCGCGTACCTAAGGTCTCATAAAGTATACTTTGGGCAAATTTTAAAAGATTAATAAAAGTGCAAGTAATCGACCTAGTGAGTTTGGCAAATTTCGTTATGTACTAATTTTCTGCAAAGTTCTAGTACTAAGTACGAGAAATCACAGGTTCTCCGTACTCTCTGTATATCTCTATATTTTCTATAAGATCAATATTTTCCCGATTATGTTAAGCTAAGTAATATCTATATTTCTTTGTTTGATATGTTAGGAAAAGAATTAGAATTATGATAATGTTTGCCATGAAATGCCATAGAAATTGGTTATATTATGCTATGAGAAGCATGTTGAAGTATCTCAAGTAAACATGATGAAATTAATACAAGTAATTTATCAGTTATACTTAGATAAGCTAGATATAAAAATAAGCCTTGAATTATGTTCATGTCAGTTATTTGATAACCTTATATGCTTTGCCTCACTAAGTGAATACTTAGCGGATGTTGTTTCACACGTAAGTTATTGGAAACTTAGCGGAAAAGGAGTAAGCATGTTAATCAAGCTGCAATTTACCAAACATCAGTAAGACATTCTAATTTATGATATTCTCTAGTGAGCATGTATATATTTATTCGTTAGTTGTTTTAAAGGCATGAGTTTGATTAAGAGTTAGATAAATAGTCAGTTTCAAAAATAAATTGTAAATAAATAAGAACATGATAAGGTACTATAAATGTGATAAATTAGTTTAAGATAGTATATAGGATTAAGCATGAAAATATTAATTATTCGTATGGTTAAAGAATTATCGGTAAAGATATTTAATCAGGTAAAATTTTATTTATCGTTTATAGCGTAACGATTTTAAATTCAAGAAATAGCCTAGGCAGTGTACCTAGTTTTCACCTTGAGTTATGTACTTATTTTGATAACTTACTAATATGATTTATAAACCAATTCAGGGTAAAAACTAGCAATCTGCAAATAGGCTATGAAAGGGTTATTTTATAAACTAGTTTATGTCAGATGTTTTAAAAAAATTACAAGTCTAGAACTCTATTAAATAATATTGTGACATCCTTAATGTGTATTCGCACTACGAGTATATGTTAAGGGTGTTACATTTAGTGGTATCAGAGCTACAAGTTTAGCCGATTATGGATGCTAAACCAAGTTTGTTATAAGTTTGTCAGTAATACATGCCCCTAGGATGTCATATTACTGACGGTTTGATTGTATGACTTGAAGTGCTCCTCATTAGCATAAGATAGAATAAGATTATAGTAAGGAAAGTAAGACGCTACCGGATTTTGTCAATCGAGTACAATGAAGTGAAATAAGTATTGTAATCAACTTCAGTTTGGGTTGAGTTATTTGCATTGTAAGGAGCTGATGCAGTAATTATAAGATGTTAGTCCTTAACATCTATATATGCACTTATGTTTATAATAGCATAAGTTACAAAGAAATTTAGATAGTAAGGGCTCACATTTCATGGTAAAAGACAGTCGTACGACTGTAAGTTTGTGATTAAATGATGTTAAGAATATCTTTGATAAATTAAGATATTCAGATATGAAGAAGTAAGAAGAAGAAGAAGTATCTTTACTTGGGAAATATATATGCTTAAGGGTCGAATATGGCAATGTTAGTAGTGGTTGTAGATGTAATCTGGTAGTTTTCAAAAAAACTGAAGATATGAATAATTAGTGTACGATGGAAATAATTTAGTAGTATCTGATTTCAAGATATCCGCACTATTTGTACACATGAGTTGGAACTGAATAAGTTAAATAAAAGGTTAATTATGTCTGAATAATTGGCAGCAGAGCCTGATAAAGATAGAGATAAGGTATCTTGTATAAGATAAGACTTCTTTTTAGGGAAATTTTGATAGAAACAATCAGTAAGAATAATGTGATGAGAATCATAAGCATTAGGCTACACGAATTGGTAGGATATGTTCTTTAATGAACTAAGTGATTGAATTCTAGAAATTTCTATAAAGTTACCATTTTAGGAATCTGATATTATATTCAAGATGAATTGGTTATTTGTACATGAGATGGATGTGAATATAAAAAGACATGTTTAATTTTTTTGAAGAATTAATTTCTCAAGTTTAGTCAAAGAAAGCTATGTAGTAAAGGTGAAATGTATTTAATAGAAGGCGTTTCAACTATCTTAGATTTTTCTAGAAATGCTTATGGACAAGTGTTAGGAATTCTTTTGGACCAGAAAAATATAGTTTGTATTGATGCTTATCCGAGCGCAGAATAAGTGACTACGACACTCTATAAGACAACATTGATTGAGTTATGAGAAAGAAAGTTGGAAAACTTAGTAGTAGGAAGTTATTACATGGGAATTGTACTTAACCCGGTAAAGAAAAAATGTTTGATGAAAAGTAAACTGAATCAGATGAAAATCATGACATGAGATTGTGATTGAGATTGATGGTTATTGATATATGAGTTGTGATTGGCCTTTAAAGTTCGTTATGGTTTCATTATAATTGGTGTTTCTAGAAAGATTCAAAGTTAAGAGTAACCTCAAATGATGATTTGCATGTTAAGATAATTGAGAACTTGTATGTTTTATGATATTTGGGTTCAAAATTATCAAAACTTGAATTTTGTTTCAAATATCATTAATATTTATGGATAGTAAAGTTGTGACATTTCTGATTCGTATTCGTCGTACGGATACGAAAGGGGGTGTTACATTTATTGGTATCAAACTACAGGCCTAGCCGATTATGGAGTTAATCAAAGTATGGTAAAGGTCAAAAGTGTATACATGCCACTAGGATGTCAGGATACTGATGATTTTACTTGTTTGAATGGATGCAATTGCTTACTTCATTATGATAATAATGTTAAATTCCAATGTATGAGGGTAAAAAATCGTGTAAGGTGTTTAGGCGAGTGGATCAATAGGAGATTTATGAGCATGATAAGGTTAATGATAATATTCTATCCTTAGCTTAGCATGGTGCAGAGGCACCAGAGTAACATGATATGCATGTTCTGGATTAAGAGCTTTTCTTCCAAACATTAGATGCGATCATGAATCAGCCTGCTTAGGCACCGATTGCAAAAGAATTGAGAGTTTTGGCACACTAGATTTTCCGAGAGATATTAATGGAGATCCTATGATTGTTAATCTATGGTTTAATGATATAAAAGTTATGTTGAAGGAACTCTGTATTGATGATCAGAGGAGACTCAAAGAAAAAGTATTATCTCATCTGAAAGGATTAGACACGTATTTGATAAAGTAATGTTACAGTACATACTCAAAAGTCTATTAACAAGAAGTTCTTTCTTTGAGAGTTCCATAACAAAGTTTATCCTAGAGATACAACGAAGTTTTTTGCATCTTAATTAGGGAAATTGGATTATTTATGGGTATGAGTGCAAGTTTAATAAACCGGGCTGATTTGCTTCTAAACTGCTTCCTACACACAGAAGAAGAGCATGTTTTGACAGCTCATAGAGGGCTAGAGGTCAGGTACAAAGAAGTACAGACTGCCCTATGTATTTCAAAATTCCATGAAGCAATAAATTATGCCAAATGCAACGGAAAGGGTTCAGAATGAGAAAATATCTAAATAGAGGTCACAGCTCGTAAAGAGGAATAGTGAATCATTATTTATTTCACCACTTCTAAAAAGTGTTGAGGATTCCTGGCAAAGATATCAAACTAAATTTATTACATAGTTTCGCTAAGAGATCGAGACAAAGAAAATTAGGAACTCTCTGACATTTATAATTAATGTTGGATATTCAAGAAAACCACAAAACCAATCATGTGAGTATTGTGATAATTGGCATGCATGAGCATGCAGAGTTTTTATTAGAATTTGTTACCAATGTGAAAATTATTTAACTTATAATATTGGATACCGAGCACCAAGGGTAAGCTGGGAGAGTATTCCTATTGTTTGTGAGTTTTAAATGGGTTGCCCAAGAGGAGCTTTCAGGCTTGACGCTTAATCGAGAGGCTAAGTTTAGGATTGGATTTTAATCCAATATTGGACCTATATAGATTGCACCATAAAAAATGGCTCTTACTAGATTGAGAAAGCTAAAGACCTAGTTGCAAGAGTCATTAGATTGAGGTTTTATACAACCCAATATATCACCTTAGGAAGCTCTAGTGATGTTAGTCAAAAGAAGCAGTGATATTCCTTTAAGATTAAATTACGATTATATTGTTACCAGTAGAATAAGATTTGATAGTAGCACTAGTATTAGTGCAATATGAATCTAGTAAGGATTCTACCTTATTCAATAATACATCCCATAATAGGTTAGGATGTGTATTGATGTAATAAGGCTAAAGTAACAGTTGATGTATACAGCCAATAGTTATTCTTTGTCTTATAAGAATTAAATGACCAATTACCTTTGAAAGAAAATAGTGTATTGCTACTTTGACAAATCGGATCAAAGATTTACGATGAAAGATAACATATGTCTGGAAAGAATTCAGTAAGGTGAAAAGGGAAAATTAAAGATTTAGATGTTATGTCTAAAGGATGTTCATATTATCAAGGGGTAATTTATATTCTCGATGATAATGCGTTAGAAAGAGAACTAAAAGGTGATTGAATCTGATTTATTTCAGGATGCAGAGAATAAAGTAAGAATGGTTCGAAGCAATCTAGAATTGTTTTAGAATGATGAATATTATCTGCTGATCTTGAAAGAAAATATATTTAATATGAAGATAAGGATAAAGTATTCCTTAAAAGTTTAACCTTAGAATGAGGTGTTATGGTTTGGATAAAAAGGGAAGCTGAGTCCGAGATTTTTTGGGCCATATAAGATTGTGAAAATAGTTGGTTTGGTGGCTTATTAGCTAGTCTTACCTCTGGAAATGGACAAGATTCACAATGTATTTCATATATCGATGCTCAAAAAGTATCGATCAGATCCTTTACATATCATTACCCGGAAGAAATAGAGATTCAATCTGATTTGAATTACGAGGAAGAATTAGTAAAGATACTGGAACATGGATTCAAAGAACTAAGGAATAAGATGATCTTGCTTGTTAAAGTTCTTTGGCGAAATCATGAAGTCAAAAAACACGATATGGGAAAGAGAATAAGATATGAGAAAATAGTTTCCTCATTGTTTTTGAAGCAGGTATGCATTGAAAATTCGAGGAGGAATTTTCTAAGGGGGAGAATTGTAATATCCCAATTTTTGGCTAGTGACCAAAATGTAAATTTTGAAAGTTTTGTGGCTGAAGTATAAACTTTGGACAAGTTTAGGGACCAAAGTGTAATTTTCAAAAGTTATGCATTTTAACCCCATAAATGAATAGTTTACCCCCATGAATGATGTTTCCATGTTATCCAAATTTTTCGTACGGAGTTTGTATTAATGGCTACAAAGCGATAAAATTCACAAAAATATTCGGATAATCAGATTGAATCGAATATCCAAGATATTTTGAAGATGATAAGGCAAGGTTAATTATATCATTTTACATGTCTAAGATATTTTCTTTTTATTGGAAGAATATGAACCCTTGGATTTAAGTTGATTTTCCATATTAAACATGTGCCGTTGGATGAAAAATGGCAAGATCATAATTTTGGAAATTTTAAGGGCAAAGTTGGTAACTACGAACTCAAGATTAAATCTAGGCCATTGGATGAAGGATAATGACATGTGGTACATTATGGATTCATTGGATTTGAGGGCAAAATGGTTATTTCACTATTTGGAGAATTTTCGATAATTATCAGAATAATATACTGAGTTAGGAAAATTCAGTCTAAGTCATTAAGAAAGGAATTTTTTATGAGATAATATTATTTATTTTCTGAATATGGAAACATAGAATTTTCCGAATAGATCCGATAGCACGGTAGAGATAAAATCATAGTAGAAGTATTTAGTGAATATCGGGAAATTGGATTGAATTGAAATTTCAGAGGCTATTCCATAAGCCATGGAAAATCATAAAATGATATTTATGGAATAGTGGCTAGTTGAGAAGAAACTAATTTAGTTAGATTATAATGGAATGGCAATTTTGAAACAAACTTGTAAAGAAAGACTAGTTGGAGGGCAAATTGGTTATTTGGCAAGAATGGCAATTTTGAAATATTTTTGAAATGTTGAGGACGTTTTTGGAAGATGAAATATACATGGATTTAATCCTGGACCTTGATTTTAGATGAGATTAAATTAGCCATTGGATTTAAAGGCTAAATTGGTAATTTCACTATTTAAACAAATTTAAAATTTGTTTAATAGTTACAAATGTAAAATAATAGTTAAAAGATGAACAAATGGTCATATTTTTTCAGCCATGCACCATGGGATCTATAGGGAAGAAGAAAAAATTTCCAAGTTCGATTTAAGCCTTGATCTCGATTTTTAGGGAATCTTTCGAACTACAAAGTTGTTCTACTCCTCGGGCTCTATCTTTTGATGTAAATAATTCATAGAATACTTGCTTGGTTGATGGGATTTGATATGAGTAATAAATTAGGGTTATGTGACATTTGGGAATTTTGAAGATTTAAGAAACTATGTTTGATTTTATGTTGTTTCCATGCTTGGGACTAAATTGGATTGATGTCTAAAGTTAAGGGACTATTTCGTCCAGCATTTAAAGGTTAGGGGCTGGTGTTTAAATATGAATTTTTAAGAGCATTTTATATATTTGATGATAATTGAAGCTTGAATTTGAGGTTTTGAGGTTGAAAGTCTAGTTATTTCAACTATTGACTAAATCAGCAATTTGGAAATCTTTATAGACCTATTCAGTTTGATTGATTAACATTAGGGACTGATGTTGTTTTGTATTTATGTTGTTTTGTATTTAATAAGTTTTTATTGATTATATAAGGTTTTTCTATGCGTGAAATTGAAGTTGGAATGCTAAAATTGGTGTTATCTTGATTAGGGGCCATTATTTGCAATTTGTTAAATTGTAAGAACCAATTCGGCATGATGGAAATTGAAAAGGATTAGTTCTGATTTTTGAGTATAATGATGAGTTTGATGAATTAACAGTAATTGGAGGCTTAATTGCAAAGTTAAGAAGCTTGAATCCTTGGATTGTATTTAGTGAGCAATTCGGCAACGTGAGAAAATGTAAGGACCAAGCGTAACAATCTGGAAATCAGGGTATTTTTGTGTTAAAAATGTGGTTAAATGCTGAAAATTACATTCGAATCAAAATGAATTCGAGTTTAGGGACCAAAATGGCATTTCGGCAAAATCAAGAATTTAGGGACTAGAATGTACAAAAGTTGTAAGTGAAGAATTTATGATGAATGTTATTAGGTAAAAATTCTATTGGTGATAAATATATTGAAAATGCCATTGAAATGGAAAAGATTTTCATTTTAGTCCGTAAACCTTTAAGTGAATGAAAATCGAATGGAATACTTGAATTATGGAATTTGAAACATTTTGTATTTAAATGTTAGTTAGCAAGCTCGGAAGAATTATTGGAAGTTCAAATTGGTCACTAAGGACCATAATGAGTTTTTGAATAGTACAAGGAATAAAGGAAAAATATTTAGAAATTTTATATTCGAATAATTATATTAGACAACATGTTTAAGGTATTGTTAGATTTGAATCTAACAAATATTTTATTTTATTCATGTGATTAATGAAGACAAGTCCGAATCAAAGAAGGTTCGAGGTTCTATGAAAGAAATGATCGAACTAGGACTTAGTGAGGCATTGTGTTAAGTGGCCAAGGTTAGTGCAATGCACACATAACATGATACATGGATGTTTTATACATCATAAGGAAGACTTGCGATACGTCTACCTTGTTTATATTGACATGATATTTATGTTATAATCATATATTTGACATGTTCTAAATATGTCAAAAGTTGAATATAAATGCATCGAGCACTAGTTATATATGATATTATATTATGAATGTTATTTCGGGTATGAACTGCCCAATGTTAAACTATGTTGATATACATTGCCATGGATGAAATAAATTTGGAAAATATGCCCAAGTAAGTCATTGAGGGACAGGGTATAGTTGGCATGCCATAGAGTCTAGTGGTTTAGCACTTTGTGCGAGCACTATAGTGTATATAAAAGACACTTACTGCATATGGTTAGCACAACCTTATGTGTAGATAAGGAAGACCTTATGTGCAGTCTTGACTCGCGTACTCAGGGACCTCATAGGCTTATATTTGGGCTATGGTTTATTGGTTAATCAAAGATAAACAAGTGAATAAGCTAATAAGCTTTTGGAATAAATGGAAAGTATATTGGTAAGAAATTTATATCCGGTTTATATTATGCTAATATATGATTAACATGATGGTAATACATATCTAGTGATCAGATGCATTTATGCATATATGGCATATTATGAAAAATGCACAAGCATGAAAGTCTTATGATATTGACATATAGTAAATCATTACTAATGCAATGTGAAAGTTTGATGGCATTGGCATGTAGTAAATCATTACCAATGCAATATAAAGGTTAGAATATTGGAATATGGCATGTTATATATATATGCAGCCTTGAAGTTTAATAAGTCATGAAATTGAATAAGTCTATTTAGTTGTTTTTAATTTTAATTATTCCTCGCTAAGTTCTTACTTAACTGTTATGATAGTCACTATAACTGTTATGTTATTTGAATATGGTAAAAACAAGTAATATGTATAATACATTGTCAATGCTCTGATAGATATCTTTGTTATAGTATACCTGATATTATCTGGGTTATGAACTGCCATTATGATTTATTGATGACATCTGATATGATAACTTCTGATCATGATATACATATATCTGTATGCCCAAGTATTACAAAGTGGGAGTCCTTGGTATAGTTGACATCTGATATGATAACTTCTGATCATGATATACATAAGTCTATTGTTTCAAGTATGAGAACTTATTTGTGAAATGTTATGATAGTCACTATAACTGTTATGTTATATGAATATGGTAAAAGCAAGTAACATGTATAATACATTGTCAATGCTCTGATAGATATCTTTGTTATAGTATACCTGATATTATCTGAGTTATGAACTGCCATTATGATTTATTGATGACATCTAATATGATAACTTCTGATCATGATATACATATATTTGTATGCCCAAGTATTACAAAGTGGGAGTCCTTGGTATAGTTGGCATGCCATAGAGTCCTTAGCAGTTGCATCACTCAAGTTATGATATGATTACATGTTTTTGTGACTATGATGGTGTCACATACACCTTGGGGACCAAACCCTTGGTGTGCACCCTGGGGATCCACGCCCATAGTGCTAATGGCACTAACGAGGTGCTTTCATGAGGAGCAAAGAGCGTCATCGAGTACGTACTCGTCTGTCTGTTCCGTTTGGCACTACGATATCATATTTCAGATGACTCGCGTACCTAAGGTCTCATAAAGTATACTTTGGGCAAATTTAAAAGATTAATAAAAGTGCAGGTAATCGAGCTAGTGAGCTTGGCAAATTCCGTTATGTACTAAGTTTTCTGCAAAGTTTTGGTACTAAGTACGAGAAATAATAGGTTCTCCGTACTCTCTATATATCTCTGTATATTCTGTAAGATCAGTATTTTTTCGATTATGTTAAGCTCAGTAATATATGTATTTCTTTGTTTGATATGTTAGGCAAAGAATTAGAATTATGATAAAGTTTGCCATGAAATGCCATAGAAACTGGTTATATTATGCTATGAGAAGCATGTTGAAGTATGTCAAGTAAATATGATGAACTTAATACAAGTAATTTATCAGTTATACTTAGATAAGTTATATATAAAAAAGCCTTGAATTATGTTCATGTCAGTTATTTGATAACCTTATATGCTTTGCCTCACTAAGTGAATACTTAGCGTATGTTGTTTCACACGTAGGTTATTGGAAACTTACCGGAAGAGGAGTCAAGCATGTTAATCAAGATGCAATTTGCCAAACATCAGTATGACATTCTAATTTATGATATTCTCTAGTGGGAATGTATCTATTTATTCGTTAGTTGTTTTAAAGGCATGAGTTTGATTAAGAGTCAGATAAATTGTTAGTTTCAAAAATAAACCGTAAATAAATAAGAACATTATAAGGTACTAGAAATGTGATAAATTAGTTTAAGATAGTGTATAGGATTAACCATGGAAATATGAATTATTCATATGGTTAAAGAATTATCGGTAAAGATATTTAATCATGTAAAATTTTATTTATCGTTTATAGCGTAACAATTTTAAATTCAAGAAAGAGCCTAGGCAGTGTACCTAGTTTTCACCCTGAGTTATATACTTATTTTAATAACTGACTAATATGATTTATAAACCAATTTAGGGTCAAAACTAGCAATCTGCAAATAGGCTATGAATGCTTCGAAAGTCGAGAAAAGGTTATTTTATAAACTAGTTTTATGTCAGATGTTTTAAAAAAAATTAAAAGCCTAGAACTCTGTTAAATAATATTGTGGCATCCTTAATGTTTATTCGTACTACGAGTATATGTTAAAGGTGTTACAGTTTCCCTCTTTTGCTCTTTAATATCGGTTCAGATATGAGCATCTGTGATTCATGTCTTGGGCGTAAACATGGTTTGTTTTACTTGCTGTAAATGCATGATTTTGAACACATATGCAATGGTTTAAAAGTATATGAAATGCTTGTGAGCATTGGTTTTCATTCTGGTCGAGAATATGGTATTGCTTTGGCAATGTGGCTTGCATATGTGGTAGTTTGGTATAATGCATTGTAAATGATATATTGGCTACGTGACATGAAGAGAAAACACTCGGATATAGTTGGCATGCCATAGGATAAAGTGTACTCTAATATGTTTAAAAATTGATCGTGGTAAAAGGTCCTTGAGGTGTAGTGGTCGGCTATTCGGACTATGATGTTATCACTTGGGTTAAGCGGTTGGTTCCCATTATTGGTGTTGATCTTGCAGACGGCAAGGGTGTCATATCATGCGGTCGGCATGGTATATGTTTTGATGGCAGCCGGTCATCATGGGAGATTCGTGTATCCAATATGTGAGGTTAACAGTCAGTTAACCAATGGTTAGCGGTCGGCTAATAAAGGATAGTGGTCGAGCATCTGGGGTCACCATAATTTCTAATATATGAAAGTTCATGTGTTGAACCTACTTTATAATGCTTTGGGATTTATGCATGGTAATATGATTTAATGCTTTGGGATTTAAGCATGTGATTGTAAATGTTTTTGCATAAGGTTGCTATGCATGGTTTGATTTGGAATCAATGGAAATGCTTTGGTCGTAAGCATGGTTTGAAAACAAGTGCTTAGTTTCTAAAGGAATTTAAATGCATCATTGTTTTATGAGCATTCTCACTAAGCATATGTGCTTACGCTCTCTTTTTCCTAATGATGCAGAGCATTGATGTTTGGGGGCAGCAAAGGCAAGGTTTAAAGTGATCCAAGAACCAAGACTACTTTTGAGTATGAACTCGGCTTAAGTTTTTGGTTAATAAGGTAATATGTTCGCCATGTTTTTAGGATTTGTAATTCTGTTTTCCCCTGGTTATTGAGCATGTTTAATGCTATGTTTTGGAGTTGGATTGATGTTGTTAATCCTTGCTTATAGTTGATGCTAGGTGGTTGCTTAGGTATGCATCTAGGTAGCCTTGATTGAATGTCATGACTTGATGACTCTAGAATGTTTATTTTGATGTTATAGATTTGTGTGGAAGTGGCATATGCTGGCAAATGTTCAATTGAGTGTTTTGGTATGTTTGGTAAAGTGGTCTAGGAAGCATGCCTAAAGGTTGATCTTTTGGAAGCTTATGTTTTCTTTTGGTTACTAAATCTTAGTGCAAGTATTGGAATATGAATTAATGGTGGCTTGTATGCATGAGTGTGAGTTGCTAGGATCTAAATGCATATATTTTTGATTGAAAAATAGCTAAAAATGACATTTCGGGTCCAAGCATATCAGAACACGTCCCTTCGTACCGGTAATGCTAGACCATTTCAGGCTTCTCATTTTGATATGTGCGAGAGGTGTTTCAATACGGGTAAGCCCTTTTAGGCATAGCGTTTCGATACGTAGGGAGGTGTTTCGATACGGGTAAGAGAAAACTAGCTTAGCATTTCGACACACTTGCCGTATCGGTACAGTTTTGAGCTACTAGAATATGAGTTTTGAAAATTGGCCAAGGCGTACCGAAACACCTGTACACGTACCAATACAGGCTGCAATTAAATTAGTTATTGGGATGTTTGATAGTTTTTGTTTCTTTTGTTGTTGTGAATGCAATTGCTTGAGTTTGGATGGTCGGTTTGAGTGGAGAATTAAAGTGCAAGCATGTAATTTGACTAATTGAGGATTGGTAACCCTAATTTCAGTAATGGTCCATTAATTTACCAGTTTTATGTTTTACTCCCTAAAATGTATCGTGTGTAATTGGTTTCCTTTTCTGTGGTTTGTTTCCTTTGTAACTTCATCCGCAGCAAGCATGATCACTTAGGATTATTAATATGCATCTAGAAAAGATATTAGGAAAAAAGATGGACCAGTTTTTGTCATCTTTCTCCAGTTTGATTCGGCAAACCTAATGTAGCTCACTCGGTTCGGTCGGGTGTCTAGGCTGGGTTGAGGGAGTTATATTTGTTGGTATCAAAGGTAGGTTACGAATGGCTAGGATGTTGTTGTTTGTTTGATTGCTAATGTTTGATACACACGGTGACCGTGTATATGTATGGTGATTGTTTTATATTATGTTGGGGTGGGAATTGGGAACACATTTCTTATTACCGAGGTTTTAAAATGTTTTATAAGGTTGTCTTGGATCCTTTGCTAAATGCTAGCCTGACTTTAATGTGTTTTGATGCTTTTGTTAGCATGTCTCGACGTGAGACTCATTATATGGCTGGTAATGCCGGATCAGGACAGGGTAATGTTGAGGAAGGGAATCTTCATGATGTTTTACCTCCTCTTCCTCCTCTATTATTCCTTCTGTTGATGTTGGGGTAGGTAATGTACCTCAGGCTCCGTAAGGGCCAGTTTTTGGTTATTTGGCTCTATTGATCCAAGCGATGATGGGAGCTTTCTAGGCAGCGATAGCTGGAGTGCAAGTGCAAGCATCGACACCTATTGTGGTGGCTAATCAAGGTTTACATTTGGAGTGTCTTCATAGTTTGAGAGGCGAGGAATTCAGGGGTCTGAGTCCTAAAGCAGCCAAGGGATGGTTAGAAAAGACAAACTGTATCTTGAATCAGATGGGTTGCAACGATGAGCGCAAGTTGGGTTGCACTGTGTCCTTGTTGCAAGGTGATGCTTATCACTGGTGGGTAGCTGTGATTGTGGGTGTGCCAAAGGCAGTGTCACTTGGGAGTTCTTTCAGAGAGCTTTCAAGAGAAAGTATATTGGTTCTTAGTATCTGGACGCGAAGAAGCACGAGTTTATGTCGCTATCGCAGGGTGGCATGTTAGTTGCCAAGTATGAAGTGCAGTTTGTTTGCCTAAGTCAGTATGCCCAGAGTTGGTTCTAGATGATCGATAGAGGTGCGGTCGGTTTCGCTATGGTCTTATGAAAGACATCAAGACGTGTTTGTTGGCTATGAATTACACGAATTTTGATGTGTTGGTTAACCGTGCCAAGGATATTGAGCAGTCCTTGGGAGTGACGAGACAAGTTTCGATCATTGGCTCAGGTAAGAAAGGAGCTGATTTTGGCTATTTTAGGAAACATAATAGGAGGTTTCGGGATAAGAGGCATAAGCTGGATCATAGCCGTGGTGGCTGTGTTAGCTAGGGTAACCAGGGAGCTCGTGTTGTAGCTGAGTGTGAGCGTTGTGGTAGGTGCCACACAGGTACGTGTTGGGAAAATACCATGAGTTGCTGGATATATGGATCTTCGGATCACTTGAATTGTGATTGTCCTCGTGTTGTGAGGGATGCACTGGTTCAGGCTGCTGCACCTGTTAGGGGCCGAAGTCGTGGCACGGGTAATTTTTCAGAGCGAAAAGATGGTCACAGGGTTGTGGCTCATGTTGTTGTTGTACAGTCGGAGAATGGTGGACCAGCTCAGATCTATGCTCATCATGAGGGTCGTAATGACACTGCTGTGATCGTAGGTACCTTCACTTTGCAATCCTTATCATTGTTTGATTCGGGGTCTACCCATTCTTATTTCTTGAGTAAGTATGCATCTTTTTTTGAATGTTCATGTTGAGATATTGGATGTTGGCATGTTAGTAACAAGTTATTTTGGTGAGACGGTTACGACTAGAAAGTTGTATAGGCGGCGTCCTTTGGTAGAGCCAGCTCATGAGTTTGCCGTGATTTGATGGAGTTGCCATTCCATGACTTTGATGTTATTTTGGCCATGGATTGGTTAGGTGAGCACAAGACGATTGTGGATTATGAATCCAAAAGAATTTCCTTAAGGTTAGCCGATGATTATGAAGTTGTGGTGGTTAGCGAGAATGTGAAATTCTTGTCCAATATTGTTTCGGCTACTTGGGCGAAAAAGATGATGCGAGGAGGATGCCAAGCTTATTTGGCTATCGTGATGAATTCGGAGACCAAGGGTGTTCGAGTGCAGGACATTCGGGTTGTTTGTGATTATCCAAAAGTTTTCCCTAAAGAGTTGTCAGGTTTACGTGAAATTCGTTATTGAGTACACAGCTTCAGGAGTTGAAGGATTTGAAGACACAGCTTCAAGAGTTGTTAGATCATGGGTTCATTCGACCAAGTGTTTTGCCATGGGGTGCTCTTGTTCTTTTTGTGAAAAAGGTTGGTACGATGTGTATGTGCATTGATTACCGGTAGTTGAATAAGTTAATGGTGAAGAATAAGTATCATTTGCCGAGGATTGATGATTTGTTTGATCAATTTCGCGGGGGAGCGGTGTTTTCTAAGATTGATCTGAGATTAGGGTATTATCAGTTGAAGGTTAAGGATGAGGATGTGTATAAGATTGTATTTCGTACAAGGTAGCCGTTTGATTTGACTAATGCCCCAACTGCGTTCATGGATATGATCAATAGGGTGTTCCATGAGTATTTTGATCAGTTCGTGGTGGTGTTCATAGATGATATTCTCGTGTACTCTCATACCAAGGAAGAGCATGATCAGCATTTGCGGATTATTTTGCAAGCCTTGAAGGATAATCAGTTGTATGCCAAATTGAGTAAATATGAGTTTTGGCTGAAGTAAGTGCTGTTCCTCGTTCATGTGGTTTCCACAGAGGTTATTCGTGTTGAGCCACAGAAAATTGAGGCTATTCTCAATTGGAAGCAACCTAAGTTTGTGTTGGAGATTGTAGTTTCCTTGGGTTGGCGGGTTATTATCGATGTTTTGTAGATGGATTTTCTAGTATCATGACACCATTTATGAAGTTGTTCCAAAAGAATGTTCCTTATGTGTGGACGGAGAAGCAACAACATAGTTTTGAGAAGTTGAAGGAAATCTTGACACATGCTCCTATGTTGATGCAACTCGAGTTAGGAAAGGAGTTTATGGTTTATAGTGATGCGTCTTACGTTGGTTTGGGTTGTGTGCTGATGCAAGATGGTAAGGTTGTGGCCTATGCGTCGAGACACTTGCGGCTATGGTATTTGCCTTGAAGATTTAGAGACACTATCTCTATGGAGAGAAGTTTGTTATTTTTATGGATCACAAGAGTTTGAAATATTTGATGTCTCAAAAGGATTTGAATCTTAGGCAGCATAAATGGTTGGAGTTGCTTAAGGATTATGACTTGACAATTGAGTATCATCCTGGAAAGGCTAATATCGTTGCGGATGCGTTAAGTCGTAACATGATGGATTTACATGTCTAGTGATCATGATGCATTTATGCATACAAGGCATATTATGAAAATTAAACAAGCATGAATGTCTTATGACAATAGCATGTAGTAAATCACTACTAATGCAATGTGAAAGTTGATGATTTGGCATATATATATCATGTTATATAAACATAGCCATGAAGTCGAATAAAGTTTAAATTATTGTTATTAACTTCCTTTATTGCCTCACTAAGTTTGTACTTAGCGTGCGTTTGATTGTGCACACGTAGGTAAATCAAGATGAGAGTGAGAAAAGCGTTGCATCAATATTGGAAAGCTCAACAGGTAATCACAGTAATGACATCCTAATAGACGTTTGATTATTATAGTGGCATGTATACTTGCTAAACCTATTTGAGTTGTGATTGGCGTTTAAAGTTCGTTATGGTTTCAAGATAACTGACGTTTCTGGAAAATTCAAAGTTAAGAGTAACCTCAAGTGATGAGTTGCATGCTAAGATAATTGAGAGCATGAATGTTTTATGATAGTCAATTGTTCCCTATAAGCATACATAACATTTGAAGACATTTGGGAATTGAATTAGGATGAATTAAAATATGAAAATGCAAGAATGTGCATTTTGGGACAGGGTGTACCAGTACTCAAGATTTGGGTTCAAAATTATCAAAATTTGAATTTTGTTTCAAATATCATTAATATTTAAGGATAGTAACGTTGTGACATTCCTAATTCGTATTCGCCGTATGGATACGAAAAGGGGTGTTACATTTATTGGTATTAAAGCTATAGGTTTACCGTTATGGAGTTAAACGAAGTATGGTAAAGGTCAAAAGTGTATACATGCCACAAGAATGTCATAATTACTAATGATTTTACTTGTTTGAATGGATGTAATTGCTTACTTCATTATGATAATAATGTTAAATTCCAATGTGTGAGGGTAAAAGAATTGTGGCAGATGTTTAGGCGAGTGGATCAATAAGAGATTCACGAGCATGATAAGGTTAATGATGATATTTGTAATACCCCTAAAACCGAACTAGAAACTTCTTATCAGTGATTTTAATATTTTCAAGACCAATGTATCAAGTTAGAAGTGAGTTTTATTGAATTGTTAGAAATCAGTTTAAGCTTGAATGCTCTAAAGATTTTCGAATAATAGTACAACATGAGGACTTTCATTATAACACCTCATAAAAGGGACTAGTTTTTTATTGATTTAGTAGGTAAATAAATTGTTGGATTGTCATGAAATTTGAGTATAATATATTAGGTGCTTTGATAATGCAATCTAGTAACTATTTTGAGATGTCAACAAATTTAATCATGGACTAAAATTTTAATTTGGAAAAAGATCTATCTTGCATGCAATTAAACAAGAAATAGAAGATGTTTTCCATGTGGCTCTCGGCCAACATTGCTAGGTGTATTCTCACCATCTTAATTTAATTAGAAAAGGATGAAAGGAAAGAAAGAATGGGGTAACCCAGGGGGATAACTCATCCATTTTTCTCTCTATTTACCGAGTTCGCCATGGAAGGGTGAGGGGAAAGATTGAAAGCTTGTATAGGAAAACTCATTTTTTGTCATTTTTCCTTTGATTGTTAAGAAGCAAACCATTTCGTAATTTGCAAATAAATTCATATTGATTAGTGAATTATGTTCGGTAGTATGGTTTATTTGTGGGACTTTAAATTTTAGTTCCTTGGAATTCATTAGATGAAAATAATTTAGTATAATGTGTGTATGATAAGAATGTAATGTTGTTGTATATGTGTTAAGTTGCTAAGAGAATTGATTGAGATAAAATATAAATCGAATGAGGTTAGATAGATTATAGAGATAAAAAGACTTAGGCTGTGAAAGTATAATGTATATAAGCTGCCCTGTTTCGATGTATACATATAGGTAAATGGACTGTTTTGGGACTATTATAGATATGTATAAACAATAAAGGACTGTTGTAGACAAGCATATGTGTAAATATAAGATCATGTGGACTGTTTTGATATATGAAAGTATGTATACATGTATAATTGGGACTGTTTTATAGCTAATGAATTGCATAATAAGCTTAATTGAAAGATTAGAATAAATGTTAAATTCATTGAGATAAGTGTTATGTTAATGCTACTAAAATGAGAACTACCATCTAGGTGAATAATGAAGCTAAAATCAAGCCTAGTTAAATCTACCCAGAAAACTCTGTTCTGGGCAGCAAATTTGAAAATTCACTATAAATTGTATGAATTGAATTAAGGGCTGAAATTTATATGAATGAAACCTTAATATGTCTAGTTTCACATGCAGCAAACTGAATTGAATTCCGAACTATAAAACAGATTTTAGAGGTGAAACACTAGGGACAGTGCAAACTGTCCAGCGTTGTAAATTGCCCTGTCTTTAAACAAAAAACTGTATTAATTGGAAAAGAATTAAAAGAAAGTATAAACAAATTCTGAATAATATTGACATGGATCTTGATAAATCTATTAAAAGAAAGTATAAACAAATGCTTTATTTCTTACCTTGGTTGTGATCCTTTCAAATGGTTACTAGAATTGGATTTTGATCTTACATGATTCGTTGTATACTACTTGCAAATATGTTTTGAATGATAGACTTGAAATGTAATGTGGTTAAGTTTGGCTTGTGAAAGTATGTATAATGTTTGTACATGTTAAATGACTTGAATTGAGTAGGCTAAGCTTGTATTCGAATGCTTGCTTGATAGTGCTCTATGATGTAAATGTTTGATTTCTTGATACCTTGGGTGTGAACCATTGAATGTTTGCTTCTATGGATTTCTATGATGAAAATATTTGATAACATGAATTAAGTCATGAAATAAAGACGTTGCTTGATGCATAAGATGGCATATGTAAAATGTTACTTGAATAACATGTTAAATTTGCAACATGATGAGTTAAGACTCAATTGGCCTAAGGGCTAAGCTTGACCTTGATATAACTTGCTTGAATATGATCCTTGAACATGATTGCCTTGCCTTGACACATGAAACACTTGAAAACGTGAAAAGTAATTAAAGAGCTAAGGCTCAACTAGCCTAAGGGATAAACATGATATTGCTATAACTTGCTTGAATGTAATTCTCGAATATGAATTGTCTCGACATGAACATGAAAGCATAAAACATAAGAAACAACAATAAACTTTAAGGTATAAGAATACCCCTCTAATCAAAGTTTAAAGATTAAAAAGACTTAAATTGCCTACAATGGAAGTCCTTGGATACAATGGGGTACGCCCCATTACATGAAATATATTATTGGCGACAGTTGGAGATAACATGGGAGTTGTACGGAGATTGGCGACAGTTGGTTGAATATTGAGAAGTATAATATTTCATGTTTTCGATATTAGCCACTGCTATGTGCTTTGAGTTAAATATCTCTTGGACCTTTATGGTCAAACACGGACCAATATTATTCATGACCAATTGTTATCCAAGGAAAACATGTTAAAAAGATATCAAACTTATTGGGAAATTGAATAAGAAATTCAAAAGAAAATCTTGAATACTTGAATTATATCTTGAAATACTTAAATGACTTGACAAGAAATGTTGATCACTTCAATCACTTGACATGAATCCTTGAAATACTCGAATTGCTTGACATGTAATGCTTGATTCTTGACATGAAAATCTTGAAATGATAATTGCCTATGCTTGGACCTTGTATTGTATGATTTGCTACATGGAATGGCTTATGGTCTCACTGGAGCTAATGTTCACGTGATTGGTTTACTTGAATTACTTGACATGTAAACTTGAATACATGAATTAATTGATATGTAAACTTGCTACTTTGATTACTTGACATGTATTATTGAAATGACAAACATGTAAACTTAAACTATTGGTTACTTGATTGGCATACTTGAACTTCTTGCCCATGATTATTACTTGAAATAGATCTTGATCTTACTTGAATTCATGAGCATTATTGTAAACTTGTCTTGAATAAAAAGCTAGAAATGCATTATGGTTATACTTGACTTGATAAAAATGTGTACTGCTTGAGTGTTGCTGCCATGTACACTGTGTACATGAAAATATGGACTGTTTTATGTGATTAACATGTAAAACTTGAGTATTGCTACCATATATACCTTGTACATGAAAATATGAGCTGTCTTGAAATGTTAAAATGTATAACAATACTATATGGAGAGATTTGAATAAATTAGAGGTCATCATGGATTGTTTTGCATTACAAGAATGTATAAACATGTATAATGGATAGCTAAGTAATAAGGCTTAAATTAAAGAAAGTAAACAAGCAATAATTAAGGCTTAAGGCTTACATGCTACTTAAAATGTATACTTGTACACTTGATAAACTTGTTACATGAAATGCTACCTAAATATGTTATCGATTGACTTGAAGTGATTGAAGATTGAATGGTGATCTATGATTTTGCTTGTCATGCTATCTTGCTATTCGAATGATACTAGAAAATGTTTACTTGATAATTACTCGATAAGCTTATCATGTTGTTTTAATTGCTTGATAAAATGGTTACTTAACATTTGCTTGTCTTGATTTGATTGTCATAAGTATGATGATACATGAGTTCATGATTTTTGCTTGACTTGGAATGCTATAAACCTTAATTGGGCTACTTGATTACTGGAGACATGACATAATAATTGGTTAGAACTAGTACTACCTCACTAAGTACATATCGTACTTATCACTCTTGTTTCCTCTCATCCCAAACCATAGGTTAGGTGCTTCAAGGTGAATTGCATGATCCCGAAGTTAGATTTCTCGAGCTTGAAGTAAGGCACAAGTAATGCATAAGTATGAATCCATACCTGTTTGTAATGCTCCTAGTAGTTGGTGGCACCTAGATTTGTATATGGTTAAGCTAAGTCATGCATTTTGATACTTGAAAGATCTTTTGTATATATGTATGAGGTTGGCCTTTAATGTTGTCAACTTGGTAGCTAGAACTCTATGTGTAAATGTTAAAATTTCATGTGAATGAATGAGTCTTGTTGCGCATATATGTACTAAAATGAAAGATGGAAATGTTTATTGATATGTAGATAAGGAGTGTTATATCACATGCTTACTTGAAGTTATTTTTGAATGTACATACATAAAAGTATGACTAGTTAAACCTATATGAAATATTTACATGAATTAAATGGAATGTTGGATTGAAACGAAAATGTTCTAGTCTACATAGGCCATTCGAATGCCTTGCTTGTTCACATGTATAAATATCAATTAACCTTGAATGAACAATTAGAGGTAATCAATCCTATTAATGACCTATAATGTCTATGAAACATGATATGCTTGCTTGAGATATGTTCGACTTCATGTATATATGATTGTGTTTAGTCAAACTTACATGAAATATTTACATGTCTTGAATGTAATGAGATTGAGTTAAAATGAAGCATGCTAGTCTAGGTATGCTAATTGAAAGTTTATATGATCGCATGAATGTAGATTTGAAAATGAATAAGTTAAGTGGTAACCTAGATGAATAATATGATAGAGATGCTTGTATACTTGAGTGGAATGTCTTTCTAGTTAAGAATGCTATTTGAATGTTCAGATAACTACATGACTAAGTAGTTATTAATCTTTGAATGTAACTTAAAAATGACTAATCAAGGGTTGGCATATAATGAACAAGAATGATAAACATGTCTTGCTTGTATGATCAAAAGTAATTGTCTAGATTGCTTTCTTGCTAATCACTCATCTCGCCTATTAGAGATGAGTTCTTGAAAAGTTTTAAATTATTCCCGTTTCTAGTGTTCTCGGTAATGCTCCTGAACCGGTTTGCTACCAAACTGGGTGGGGGTGTTACAATATTCTAGCCTCAGCTTAGCATGTTGCATAGGCATCGGAGTAACATGATATGCATGTTCTGGATTAAGTGCTTTTCTTCCAGACATTAGATGTGATCATGAATCAGCCTGCTTAGGCACCGATTGCAAAAGATTTGAGAGTTATGGCACATTAGATTTTCAGAGAGATATTAATAGAGATCCTATGATTCTTAATCTATGGTTTAATGATATAAAAGTTATGTTGAAGGAACTCTGTATTGATGATCAGAGGAGACTCAAAGAAAAAGTATTATTTCATCTGAAAGGATTAGACCAGTATTTGATAAAGTAATGTTACAGTACATACTCAAATGTCTATTGACTAGAAGTTCTTTTTTTATTGTTCCGTAACAAAGTTTATCCTAGAGATGCAACAGAGTTCCTTGCATCTTAATTAGGGCAATTTGATTATTTATGGGTATGCGTGCAAGTTTAATAACTTGATATAATTTTCTTCTAAACTGTTTCCTTCAGATAGAAAGAGAGCCTGTTATGACAACTCATAGAGAGCTGGAGGTCAGGTACAAAGAAGTACTAATTGTCCTATGTATTTCAAAATTCCATGAAGTAGTAAATTATGACGAATGTAATGCAAAGGGTTTAGAATGAGAAAATATCTAAACATAGGTCACAACTCGTAAATAGAAATAGTGAATCATTATTTATTTCACCACTTCTAAAAAGTGGTGAGGATTCCTGGAAAAGATATCAAACTAATTTTATTACATAATTCCGCTAAGAGACCGGGACAAGGGAAATTAGGAACTCTCTAACATTTATAATTAACGTTGAAGATTCAAGAAAACCACAAAACCAATCATGTGAGTGTTGTGATAATTGGCATGCATGAGCATGTAGAGTTTTTATTAGAATTTGTTACCAATGTGAAAAACTATTTAACTTATGCTATGGATATTGAGCATCAAGGTAAGCCGGGAGAGTATTCCTATTGTTTGTGAGTTTTAAATGGGTTGCCCAAAAGGAGCTATCAAGCTTGACGCTTAATTGAGAGGCTAAGTTTAGGATTGGATTTAATCCAATATGGGACCTATATCGATTGCACTCTACAGAATGGCTCTTACTATATTGAGAATGCTAAAGACCTAGTTGCAAGAGCCATTATATTGAGGTTTTATATGACCAGTATATCACCTTACGAAGCTCCAATGATGTTAGTTAAAGAAGTAGTAATATTCCTCCAAGATTAAATTACGATTATGTTATTACCAGTAGAAAAAGATTTGATAGTAGCACCAGTATTAGTGCAGCATGAATCTAGTAAGGATTATAACTTATACAATAATACGTCCCATAATAGGTTGGGATGTGTATTGATGTAATAAGGCTAATGTCGTAGTTGATGTATTTAGCCAAAAGTCATTCTTTGGCTTATAAGTATTAAATGCCCAGTTACCTTTGGAAAAAAATATTATATTGATTACATAGCTTTAGCTCAAATCTACTTTGACAAATCGGATCAAATATTTACAGAAGAAAGATAAGATATGTTTGGAAAGAATTTAGTAAGGTAAAAAGGGAAAATTAAAGATTTCGATGTTAAGTTTAAAGGATGTCCATATTATCAAGGGGTAATTTATATCCCTGATGATAATGAGTTAAAAAGAGAACTAAAATGTGATTGAATCTGATTTATTTCAGGATGCAGAGAATAAAGTAAGAATGGTTCGAAGCAATCTAGAATTGTTTTAGAATGATGGATATTATCTGCTGATCTTGAAAGAAAAGATATTTAATATGAAGTTAAGGATAAAGTATTCCTTAAAAGTTTCACCTTGGAAGGAGGTGTTATGGTTTGGACAAAAAGGGAAGCTGCCATATATGATTGTGAAAAGAGTTGGTCTGGTGGCTTATTAGCTAGTCTTATCTCCGGAAATGGACAAGATTCACAACGTATTTCATATATCGATGCTCAAGGAGTATCGATCAGATCCTTTACATATCATTACCCAAAAGGAATAGAGATTCAATCGAATTTGATTTATGAGGAAGGATCGGTAAAGATACTGGAACATGGATTCAAAGAACTATGGAATAAGATGATCTCGCTTGTTAAAGTTCTTTGGTGAAATCATGAAGTCGAAAAAGTGATCTGGGAAAGATAAAAAGATATGAGAAAATAGTTTCCTCATTGTTTTTGAATCAGGTATGTGTTGAAAATTCGAGGAAGAATTTTCTTAAGAGGGGGAGAATTGTAATATCCTAATTTTTGGCTAGTGACCAAAATATAAATTTTGAAAGTTTTGTGGCTGAAGTGTAAACTTTGGAAAAGTTCTAGGACTAAAGTGTAATTTTCAAAAGTTATGTATTTTAACCCCATAAATGAATAGTTTACCCCCAATAAGGATGTTTTTGTGTTACTCGGATTTTTGGTACAGAATTTGTGTTATTGGCGATAAAGCGATAAAGTTCGAAAAAATATTCGAATAATCAGATCAAGCTACAATTTCAGAGATGGTTCCATGAACCTTAGAAGAGTCATAAAATATTATTTTATGGATATTTGGATGTTAAAAAGGTCAGGAAAAATTTAAATCGATTGAAATGACATGGAATGGCATTTTTGTGAATAAGTTGATCGGTAAAGGGCATTTTGGTTATTTCACCCAATAGGGACATGGAATAAATTTTGAGATTTCTTTTATGGATGAATATTGGCTGATTAGAATCCAACTAAGTTTGGTTGGAATGTTACAAAATGACAAATTAGAAATATAAATCTAGTTGGAGGATATTTTTGGAAAGTGGAATTTATTGAATTAAAAATTCATTTTTAATTATAAAAGTGGCTTCTATATATGAAATATGAAGGTTTATCAATGAAATTTCATCTCCAAAACCGTGGAGAAAGAAGAGGAAAATTTTCCAAGCTCGATTTAAGCCCCAATTCTCGGTTTTAAGGTAATCTTCCGAACTACAAAGTTCTTCATCTCTTCGATCTCTATATATTGATGTAAATTATTCATGGATTTCATGCTTGATTGATGAGACTTGATATGAGAGATAAATTAGGGTTTATGTTCAAATTAGGGGTTTTATGATTTTATGAATTTATGTTCGATTTTATGTTGAAATCAAGCAAGAATGATGTTGGATTTATGTTTTTGAGTTGTGATTTAAACCCTAAACAATTTAGCAACCTTAAAGAAGATTAGGGTTTAGGGATCCAACCTTAAATTAGGGTTTATGATGATGAGTTAGTAATCTTGCAAGCTTGATTTGTTGTTTGGAATCAAAACCCTAATTTTAAACCCTAAAGGACTAATTCAGCAAATTGTTAAAGTTAGGGGTTCAATTCTGATTTTTAGAATTTGAAATGTATATATGTTATTAATGATGTTAGAGACATGAAAATGAAGTTAGAATGCTAAACCGACGATTAATCGCTTTAGTGACCATTTTGATAATTTGTCAAACTTGAATGGTCTATTCATTAAAGAGGATATGTAGAAAGAGTAAAACTGATTTTTAGTTAAAATGATGGAATTAAGTTAGAAATTTTGATTTGAGGACTAATTTGCAAAGATAAGGAGCTTGAATCCTTGTATTGGAAATTTGGTGACCATTTTGACAAATCAAGAGAAATAAGAGGAGTAAAGCTTTAAGCTTATTATGGTGAAGGATGTAAAGAGAACATATGAATACAAGCTTTATTCTAGCCATTTGAAGTAAAGTGATGGGACTAAATGGAGTAAGTAGAGAAATAAGGGGAAGTTGGTGTAAATTAGAAGTTATCCATGGAAAGTTATGTTGGAATTTGAATTATGGCAGTAAGTTTAAAAATTCGCCATAAATTCTACAAAAATAGTTATATGATAAATTTTATATCGTTGTAAAGATTTGTTAATCTAGTTTCGTTTCCAACAAATGAAAACTGATTTCGAGTTCTGAGTTAAAAGATAAGAATTTTTAATCGAATGAAGGTCAGAAAAATTATAGAACAATTTATGCCTGGACAACTTTGTGACGTGAATGTAAGGAATTTTCATAATTTTTGTAGATTCTATTAATTTATGTGGCTTATACTTTTAGAACCGTTATCGAATCTAGTTTCTACGATAGAAAGGAAATTCAGATCCAGTATGTATTTTGCTCTGTATAAGTAAATATTTGAAGGTAGCGCAAGCTGTCAGAAAATGGAATTTGAAACATTTTGTATTTAAATGTTAGTCAGCAAGCTCATAATAATTAATGGAAGTTCAAATTGGTAATTAAGGACCATAATGAGCTTTTGAACAACATAAGGAAGAAAGAAAAAAAATATTTGAAAATTTTATATTTGAGTGATTATATTAGACAACATGTTTAAGGTATTGTTAGATTTGAATCTAACAGATATTTTATTTTATTCATGTGATTAATGAAGTCAAGTCTGAATCAAAGAAGGTTTGAGGTACTTTGAAAGCAAAGATCGAACTAGGACTTAATGAGGTATTGTGTTAAGTGGCCAAGGTGAGTGCAATGCATACATAACATGATATATGGATGTTTTAAACATCATTAGGAAGACTTGCGATGAGTCTACCTTATTTATATATTGGCATGATATTTATGTCATTGATCATATATTGACATGTTTTAAATATGTCAAAGGTTGAACATAAATTCATAGATCACTAGTTATATATGATGTTACATTATGAATATTATTTCGGGTATGAACTGCCCAATGTTAAATTATGTTGATATACATTGCCATGGATGGAATAAATATTGAATATATGCCCAAATATGTTAATAAGGGACATGGTATAGTTGGCATTGCATAGAGTCTAGCAGCACGCTGCATAATCAGTTTAGCACTATAGTGTATATAAAAGACACTTAGTGTATATGGTTAGCACTACCTTATGTGCGGATGGTTAGCACAACCTTATGTGCGGTTTTGACTTGTGTACCCAAGGTCCTCATAGGCTTATATTTGGGATATGGTTTATGGTTAATAAATGATAAATAAGTGAATAAGCTTATGAGCTTTGGGAATAAATTTCAAGTATATTGGTAAGAAATTTATATGTGATTTACATCATGTTAATATATGAATAACATGATGGATTTACATGTCTAGTGATCATGATGCATTTATTCATATAAGGCATATTATGACAAATGAACAAGCACGAAAGTCTTATGAAATTAGCATGTAGTAAATCATTACTAATGCAATGTGAAAGTTGATGCTTTGGCATATATACCATGTTATATAAATATAGCCATGAAGTTGAATAAAGTTTAAATTGGTGTTATTAACTTCATTTATTGCCTCACTAAGTTCGTACTTAGCGTGTGTTCGATTGTGCACACGTAGGTAAATCAAGATGAGAGTGAGATGAGCATTGCGCCAATATTGGAAAGCTCAACAAGTAATCACAGTAATGACATCCTAATTGAGGTTTGATTATTATTGTGGAATGCATACTTCCTAAACCTATTTGAGTTGTGATTGGCTTTTAAAGTTCGTTATGATTTCAAGATAATTGACATTTCTAGAAAGATTCAAAGTTAAGAGTAACCTCAAGTGATGAGTTACATGCTAAGATAATTGAGAGCATGTATGTTTTATGACAGTTAGTTGTTCCCTATAAGCATGCATAACATTTGAAGACATTTGGGAATTGAATTAGGATTAATTAGAAATATGAAAAAGCAAGAATGTGCATTTTGGGACAGGGTGTACCAGTACTCAAGATTTGGGTTCAAAATTATCATAACTTGAATTTTGTTTCAAATATCATTAATATTTAACGATAGTAAAGTTGTGACATTCTTGATTCGTATTCGCCATATGGATACGAAAAGGGGTGTTACAACTTTTGAGTATGAACTCGATTCAAGTTTTCGATTAATAAGGCAATGTGTTTGCCATGTTTTTGAGATTTGTAATTATGTTTTCCCTTGGTTTTTGAGCATGTTTAATGCTATGTTTTGGAGTTGGATTGATGTTGATAAGTATGTTGTTAAACCTTGCTTATAGTTGATGCTAGGTGGTTGCTTAGGTATGCATCTAGGTAGCCTTGATTGAATGCCATGACATGATGACTCTAGCATGTTGATTTTGGTGTTATAGATTTGTGTGGAAGTGGCATATGATGGTAAATGTTCAATTGAGTATTTTGGAATATTTGGTAAAGTGGTCTAGGGAACATGCCTAAAGGTTGATCTTTTGGAAGCTTATGTTTTGTTGTGGTTGCTAAATCTTAGTGCAAGTATTGGAATATGAATAGTTGGTTGTTTATATGCATGGGTGTGAGTTTCCAGGATCTAAATGCATCTAGTTCTGATTGAAAAACTAGCTAAAAATGACATTTTAGGTCCAGGCATGTCGAAACGCGTCCCCTCGTACCAGTACGGCTAGGCCATTTATAGATTAGCGTTTCTATATGCGGGAGAGCTGTTTCGATAGGGGTAAGGCATTTTAGGCATAGCATTTAAATACGAGAGAAGGTGTTTCGATACGGTAAGAGCAAATTGGCTTAATGTTTCAATACGCGAGGCCGTATTGGTACGATTTTGAGCTACTGGAATCTGAGTTTTGAAAATTGGCCAAGGCATACCAAAACACCTGTACGCATACCGATATGGGCTGCAGTTAAATCAGTTTTTGGGATGTTTGATAGTTTCTATTTCTTTCATTTTGGTCCCTGATTGTTGTGAATGCAATTGGTTAAGTTTGGATGGTCGGTTTGAGTCGAGAATTGACGTGCAAGCATGTAATTTGACTAATTGAGGTTTGGTAACCCTAATTTCAGTAATGGTCCATTAGTTTACCAGTTTTATGTTTTAGTCCCTAAAATGTATCGTGTGCAATTGGTTACCTTTCTGTGGTCCGTTCCCTTTGTAACTTCATCTGCTGCAAGCATGATCACTTAGGATTATTAATATGCATCTTTACCAAATAAAATAAAAAACATGGACCAATTTTCGTGATCTTTCTTCGGTTTGCTTCTGTAAACCTAATGTAGCTCACTCGGTTCAGTCGAGCGTCTAGGCCGGGTCGAGGGGGTTACAAAACCCTCTACCAATTTGATGTTCTAATGACTAAATCAAGATGGATTACTAAGTTAAGTTATGGAGAAATCCTCTGTTACGATCCATGATTTCTAATCTTATTCTCTTGCTATTTCTATGGCTAAGTGGTGCTATGGAACGAGACTATGTCTTTGGAAATTATGAGAACCTTTGTAATATATTGTCTAGGCCACTTCTCCATTCTCAAGTGTCACAAGGTGAGGAATCAACTTATCCATCAAAATTAAGAAATCCAAATGCAAATGAATTATCCTATGAATGCTATAAACACTTCAAGTGGTTCGGTAAGTGTAGTTTATTGTTGGATGGCTAGGTGTCATCCTTGCTATATTGTCTTTCATAGTTTATTATTTTTCTTCATGGATTTGTGTATTGGCTCCCATAGAGAATTTGGTGGTTGCATTCATGTCATTGGAAAGCCTTGGTAAGTTACCTTGTATTGTCTTGCATCACTTTGCATTGGCAAGATCATTGCATTTGCAAGAACATATTATTGGCAAAAATCATTGTATTGACAACAACGTTGCATTGGTAAATTCATTGCATCGCAAGTTCATAGTATTGACTAAATCTTTTCATCGATAAAAACATGGTATTGATAAGAACACCGTATTGTCAAAGATATTATATTGGAAAGGCTATTGTATTGATGAACTATTGTATTGACAAGGACTATTAGAGATAAGGCTCAACTATCAAATAAGAATATTTCTCTATTGTTAAATCATAAGACAAATAAGTTGCATTGCAATGAAAACCCTTGGACACTTTCGCTTGGTACATGATATATTGGGACTACAGTACATGAGCTACGGCTCAAGGGTATTGACCCTATATTGTATTGGCGATGTTGGAGGTTATGGGGAGATGATGGAGGAAGCCTTGACTCATTGTCATTTCATTGGCACGAGCCATTGCTTTGTGCTTTGAGCTTGTTTAAAAACGGACAAATACTACCTATGTCCAAATGTGTTCAAAGGAGAACAATGTTAAAAGACAAGTAGAACTATGGGTATGATTATTGTATAAATAGACAAGAACATGACATGGAAATAGATTCATGACATTGAGCATTGTTCATGTGTGGACATGTATTCATTGAGGCCACCATAATCATTGATTGCATTTCTCTCATCAAATCTATTATTGTTGTCATCAGAATATTATTGAGTTACTACCTCACTAGGCAAAGTATGCCTAACGCATTCATTTTTATGCATCATTTTAGGTTTAAGATTTCTGAGGACGTGATTGTGGTTTGAGGTCGGAAGGCACTCTCTAAGACTTTTAAGTATGTATCTTTGTACCTTATAAATCCTAGAAAGGTGGCATATTGCATGTGTATATGTATGTATGTGTAAACATAGGGTATATGTTATGGAATTGTAAAAGGTAATTAAGATAAGTTTACGAGATGCATAATCATGACATACTAGAATAAGATAAGGAAATATGTGGCTAAATATGATTATTGAGGTCTTGTATGCATTGATTGGTAAAGAAAACATGAAGACTATGTAAACAAGTTATAAATGACCATTTTGATGATATGATGCTAGATAAGTGATGCATAATAAGGAATAAGTCTAAAATGATGTACTTTGTGTGTATATATTGCTAACCATGTTGAAATGGTTAAAAAAGGAAATATGGCATGTTGAAAGTTGGTAAAATTGGCAAACTTGGCCTATAATGCTCTAACAAGTGAAATCTTGGTAAATGGTTTCCAATGTCTATGAAGTTTGACATGTAGGTAGATATGATGATTAAAGACTTGCTTGTAAAATTTGGTAATAATTGGACAAGTTTAAGATCCACAAAATGAGTAAAAACCAGAAAAAATTTATCATTACAAGTATGTTCGTACCAGTATGGTTGATGGTGTACCGGTCAGTACTAAGAAGTATTTTTGGACATAGATAAAATAGGCGTACTCGTACTAGTACTGATATGTAAGTTTGGTATTGTAAAGCAAGGTGTACCGATACTGCATCAGTGGTACCGATACATAAAATCAACACTAGAATTTTGCTGTAGCAAGGGTATCATTATGGGTAGGGCTGTTTCGGTACCCATTAACGAATCAATTTGGGGATTTAGGGTTGGTGTATCGGTATGGTGATGGACTCTTACCAATACGCAAAACATCGAGTCATCATGCCGGTACAATATAACTTGTACCGATACTAGATCTAGGTTTGAAAAAAATTTAAATAGTAACATATCGATACGACTATTCTCATACCGATATGGCCCCTATTGTTAGTAACTGTATTAACTACCATGACCCAAGCGTACTGATACGGCCCTTTGAGTATCGATACCGAGGCAGGTAAATTTGTTAAAATATGATTAAAAAGGTTTTAGATTTTTTGTAAAATAATCACTGAATTTTATAAGGATTAATTGAAGGTACAAATGAACTCTGATTATATTGGAAATTTGTATGCAAGACATTCATGCATTGAATTTCACATGGGTAACCATAATTTTTGATAAGGTCTTTTAAATTACTAAAATTACAATTTAGTCCCAAAAAGATGGAAAAATATACTAAATAACCCTTAACTATGATTTTGATTAAATACAAGTTGATCATTGTTAATCATTGCACCATATTAATAGTTTTGGCTCACTGTTCAACGTATAAGTCATCGTAAATATTGGTCTGATCACCGTTTTGTTCATCGATAATGCTTTTTGACCCGGATTCCTACCAGACCTAGAAGGGGGTGTTACATCTTAGTAGAGATTGCCATGGTATAGACCGAATTATGGTTGATGTGGTTCTAGCTAAAGAGACTAAAAGGATGTTGAGATTTATATTGTGAAGTTGTCATGGTTTATGTGAATAAATATAGAATTCTGAATGTTTGTGTTGTTCGATAATTCTTTTTTGAAGTGCTTTTGACGGAGCTTTTCGTGTTGTTCTATGTTTGCGAAGGTGAGTTAGATGTTGAGACGTACTTTGGTAAGCTCCCGAATCCATTTTGTATTGTGTTGATAGGCGATAAGGGAATGTATTAGTTGAGAGTGTAATTGTGGAAATGGTCGGTTCATAGATAGGTTTAATCAAAAATCCTATCTTCGGGAGCATCGAGGTGGTTGTTAGTGAGAACGGTGTTAGGACAATTTGGTTGGTATGGGTTAGTAGTTATGATGTGTAGATGGCGAATATACTAGTGGCATTCAGGGTTGAAACGAAATGAGTATTCTGTGAATACATAGTTTCGTGAATAGCAAAGGTGGTAGTATTTTCGTGTACAATGGTGCCGAGAAAGATATTGACTGACAATCAAGATTTGCTAATAGGCTTTTGTAGCAAAGCGTTTGTTTCATAATTAGAGTAGGTGCGAGTCTTGATAGAGATGAATGAGGTGTTTTGGGGATGTGATTAGGTTGCGTGAGTTTGGCCCGAAAATTTTGTTAATAAGTGTGAATTGTTAATCATGCATAGTACAAAACACTTATATGTATATGCATAAATACAAGCCCGTACATGCATACATTTGAGCATGACACTAGAGGTTTTGCATACATATACATAGACATCTATGAGGGCATATAGGTGATCATGCATACATATGTTCACGCTTAAGGATGACTTTTCGGAGACTAATGAGGATATGATGTAAGTAGCTTTAGTGATGAGGTTCTTTGGAGTTCTCAAAGTTTGTAGAAGGTGTTAAAGATTGGTTCTTGGAAGTTTGAGTTGTGCTAGTTTTGAATCAACCAAGGTTGGTGTTAGAAGTACTTGGTTTTTCTAGATCTAGTTGATTATCATCAAGGTTTGTCGAGGAATCTTCAGAGATTGTTGCACCGCTAGCGAAGTTGTGGAAAGAGATGTTCTATCGAATTGGATGATTTGCTAGGTTCCGTTTTGGATCGTAGCTTGAGTTTTAGTTTAGTTTGTTGATTACTTTTGGGTTAATAATAGGATGTGTTTTAAAGTGAATTTGGTGAATTGGACATGACTAATGTTTTGGAAGGTTATTTAATTGGTTTATCAAATAACAAGAATTATGTTTTTTATAACTAAAAAAAAGAGAAAGACAAATTGGTTTTAAAAGTGGTTTTTGTGAATTAAGTAGAAAGGGAACACAGGCTAAGAATCTTTAGGAGCAGTTTCACCCTTTGTATTTTAACAACTCAATTTTCTTTTGCTTAAAAAAAGCTACTACCGATGGTTATTATTTTCTTTAAAATAGAGGTTTTCTAAATTTTTTTATAACTAAAGATCATTGCTTTCTTAATTTTCAACTTTCTTAAAATGTTTTTCAATGATCAATTGACATTCTGATCATATTTCTAATCTATTTTTCATCCAAATGATTTTTGTAACGTAAGCAAATAGGTGGATTTTTGGTTACAATGTTTTCATGTTAGAATACAAGGGGAGCTTATTTTAATTATACTCCTATCAAGCAAGGTGAGCTATGGTTTCTTATTGACCTTCCACACGCTTTGTGTCCTTAATCTATTATTTCTATTAACATTTTTTTATTAAAACAAATTTAGTTGAGTTAGATTGTTTTATAATGGTTTCAAGAGCAAATTATGGATGTGTTGTTCAAACCTAATAATTTCTATTGGGTACCAATGATTTCTTAATGGCTGATAATAATCTAAAAATTAGTTTTGCAAGTTTTATACCAGAATTAGTTTAATTGACTAATCTAGATAGTGGTGCTTCGTGATTTTTGGTTGACATATGGTTAGGAGGAATTTTTGTTGTTAACTTCTTCTGTTGGGAGTTATTGGATGATTGTTACTATGGTTTAAGTTGACATTCGGTTAAGAAGAGCTTATTTGAATTATAAAGGATTGTTGTCTGTTAAAAGTTGTTTACAGTGTAACACCCTTAACGTATACTCGTAAATCGAATATACATTAAAGATGTTATGGAGCCGTTTAAAGAAATCTCGACTTATAAATTTATTTTTACAAGTATTTACAAATTTTAGTTTGTAAATCTAGCCCTTTTCTTGGTTTTCTTAAAAACACAACCTATGTGCAGTTAGCTAGTTTAAACCCTAAATTAATTATTTTAAAACATATTTGGCAATTATTAAAAACAATAGTTCAATTCAGGGTGAAAACTAGATTCACTATCTAGGCCTTTTCTTGACTTTAAAATCTTTACGCGATTACAGATTATTCTTATTAGCAAAGTAATTATCCTTTCTACCTTAGCTTTATTTTGTTACAATGCTAATGCCTTATTTTGCTTTATCCATTTGCGATTCATCATCAAAACTGATTACTTATTTATCATTTAGTCTAATTTAATGCATCATACTCTACTAGCAATTAAATAATTAAATGTCCACTAGAGATTATCATAAGCTAGAATATCTTACTGATGTTTTGCAGATTGAAGCTTGATCAACATGCTCGACTCCTCTTCAAATCCTCCATCTTAATCTACGTATGAAACAAACGCTAAGAACGAACTTAGTGAGGCAATTAAACTTATTTATTTACACATGAAATGATGTTATATAATACTTCATATAAGAATGCATTTCATATTTCTCTACGACAAGGATAGTATATCACAATGTACATGTATCATAGCTATCATATAAATCATATTTTCATTGCATAATATATTCTCTATCATAGACATGCTTTGATCATGTAATCATTTACGTAACATGTGTTCTATCATATAGCATGTAATATTTCTATCATGTATCATGTAACATTCTATCATATATCAATAACATTTCTATCTCGTATGTCATGTACTTCTCTGACATGTAACATGTAACTTCTTTTTCAAGTATCATGAAATCATGTAACATCTGTATCATATATCATGTAGCATCTATATCATGTTTCATGTAACATTTGTATCATGTACCATATCTGTCATATGAATCATGTATCGTCATTCAGTCATTTCTATGCTAATGATCTACCATGTAATCATCTTGTTATTATTATCATTGTGTCTGGTTAGAGGCCCATGGAAACCCCATAGCCTATCTGCACCGTAGTGCTTTGTAGAGTACATGCTCGGGAGGACGCTCTTTGCTCCTCATATAAGGATGCTCTTTGCTCCTTATATTAAAACACGTCGTTAGTGCATTTTGCACTATGGGCTTGGATCCCCAGGGTGTATCTTGCTTCATTTTAATCTTGTTATTGTCCATATTTATTGTATAAACATACATTGCCATTATGTATAATGCATCATCATTTATGCAAACAATAATTCGTACATGTTATTCCATCAAGCTTGCCATGTCGAGCATTGTATCATATCATGTGTTATAAAGAAATGCAATGCCAATTTCAATGTAATGCAAACATTTAGAAATGCACTCACCTGGGCCATTTATTAATATGCCTCGCTATTCTTTATTGATCCTTTCCTTTTAGAGTACCTCGAATCTTCTTTTGATTCGGATCCAACTTCTTTTATATCATGAATATAAATAAACATTTGTTAGATTCACTTCTAGCAATATTTCAATTAAGCTATTTAATCATTCGACATAAAAAATTTCCATAAATTTCCTTTCTTCCTTATACTGTGAAAACCTCATTTTTCGTTCTCAATAACCATTTTGAGATTCAAATAATTTTTCTAAACTTGGTAACCAACATTAGATACAAAATATCTAAATTTTCATTTTCGAGCAGCTTTGTACAACCTTCAAAGAAATATTTCTATAAAATAATATACAAATAGAAATTCGATTCCATTTGTTTTGAAATAATTTAGGTTCAATAATCTCTTCAACCATATAAATTAATAGCTCAAATTCAACTTGTACGATTTATGGTGAATTTTCAAAGTCAACTTCCAGGAATAAATTCGAAGCAGACTGCTAAACTGTTTTTCTGACCTTTCATCACTTAAAAATTCATATCTTTTTGCTCGGAACTCAAAATCAGTTTCCGTTTGTTGAAAACAAAAATAGACGAACACATCTTTATATCGGTATAAAATTCACTTTCTAACCATTTTTGTGGAATTTATGGTGAATTTCCAAAATTACTGCCAAATCCAGTTTTTACACAGTTTCATAAATAATTTCAAACCTTATACTAATTTCTCCTTACTTTTCTATTTGTCAATTTAGTCCCATTATTTAATTTAAATCATCAACTTATCACCTTCTTCATCAAATAATTATTCATAATAGTTTCCCTTAATTTTCCTTCTTAACCGAAATAGCCACTAAAATGCAAAGATATGGATTCTAGCTTCTTAACATTGCAATTTAGTCCTCAAATCAACATTACTATCTTAATTCCATCATTATAACTAAAAATCAGATTTAATCCTTCTCTAAAACCTCATTTTCAAATTGGTAACTTAACTTTGACAATTTGTCAAAATGGTCACTAACTCGATTTAACATCGGTTTTGCATTCTAACTACAATTTCATATCTTCAACATCCCTAATAACATAAATACACACCAATTCCATAAAAATTTGATTTAGTCCTTAAACTTTTAAAATTTCTGAATTGGTCCCTAAAAATTTAAATTAGGGTTTAAATTCCAACTCAATAACATGATTTTGACATCACAAAAGCTTGATTTCAACTTGAATTTCAACATGGAATCATAAAATCTCAAAACCCCCAATTGAGTCCATAAACCCTAATTTCTTGTCATACAAAATTCTCATCAATCAAGCATGTTTTCCAAAAATTATTTACACCAAAAGATAGAGCTTGGTGAGTAGAACAACTTTGTAGTTCGAAAGATTACCTAAAAATCGAGTTTCGGGGCTTGAATCGAACTTGGAAAATTTCTCTCCATTTTTATTTCTTTTCCCTCCTCATATTTCGAAATTTGAAGATGAAGAATGGTCTTAATCTTTTTATTTTCATCCAATTTGGCCACTTGTCTTGCATAAATGAATTTTAAATTCATTTAAATAGTGAAATTACTAAAATGCCCTTTTCATCGAATACCAAGATTTAATCTCATCAAAACTAGATGGCCAAGATCAAATCCATGTGTAATTGGCCTTTCAAAATTGCCCTTAAAGTTTCAAAATATTTTAAAAATGCCATCCATGGCAAATGTCCAATTTTCCCTCCAACTAGTCTTTATTTACAACAAGTCTTGAAAATTGCCATTCCATTAAAATTGAACCAAATTGGTTCCAATCCAACCGAACATGTCCTGAAATGTCTTAGATTTTTATTTATGGCATTTATTCGATCCAAATATTCAAATTTCACTCAATACGATTTCCAAATTTTCTTCTTACGAACTTTAAAGCTTTATAACCATTAATATAAGCTTCGTACGAAAAATCCGGGTAACACGAAAGTGTCACTCTTGGGGGTGAACTATTCATTTACGGGGTTAACTTACATAACTTTTGGAAGTTACACTTTGGTCCCTAAACTTTCCCAAAGTTTATACTTTGGCAACAAAACTTTCAAAATTTTAATTTTGGTCACTGAACTTCAATTCCCATTTCAATTTTCCTCAGAATTTTACCAACTTTGAAAGTACCCAATACAAATCGCTATCTATCACATGATACTTTTAAACCTTAAAAATTTCCTTTCATAAAGACCTAGATTGAATTTTCTTAACTTAGTCTAGTATTCCGATAATTATTGAAAATCTTCATAGCATAAGGTTTCTCATAGAAATCCTTTATTTTAAATCCATACAAATATTTTCTACTTTTACTGAGTCCAAAATATCGATCAGAAACACTTTTATGGGACCTTCCCAAAGGTCACCTATCTTTGTATTTCCCTGGCCTGAGCACGCTTAACGTTTTCAGCCGATCCAAATTCGGTACCTTTTTCTGCATCTTAATCCTTAAAATTGATATCAAGGTACTTATTTCAATCCAATTAAGTCTTCTACTGAATAAAATTACTTGTTGGAGAAATTTACACTTTAGTCCACAAACTTTTACAAGGTTTATACTTTAACCCCCTAAACTTTCAAAATTTACAATTTAGTCACTAGCCAAAATTTGGGATATTACATACAGTATGTTGGTGTTGGTTTGGGAGTAAAAATCATATAAGTTTTGTGCGGATTGAGACAACGAGAAACCCGAATACCATATGGGTTATTGAGTGTTTCTCGGCGTTTCTCCATGAATAAAGGTTGTAGAGAATAGTTCTTAATGGTGTTATGAATCAAGCCTTAATAGATGATATGTAGATAAACGAGAAGGTCGGGTTGGTGACATGTTGTGTCAAGATGGTTTGAGCTCAAATGTGTATTGATGAGTTGCCTTTGTTTATATGGCAAGGTTTGATTAACCATTTGCTTATTTGTCTCCGTAAAGAGAAAATTGATAATTGTTGGCTTAACCATTGGTAAGGAATGTTTTTGCTTAAGTCTCTAGCAATTAGGCATTGTTCATCGAGATGATTGGATTTGCGGAAGTTATGCGACATAAGTGTTATCGAGGAAGTTGTTGGATGAAGGAAGGTTTGTATTTGTTTTGTTCCCTTTAGGTAAATTTTGAGGACGAAATTTCTTTTAGAGGGGGAGAGTTGTAACATCCCAGAAAATAGGCTAGAAGATTCAGGTGAATTATTGAAATCGGGTTGGAATTTTGGTTAGGCTTTAGCTAATTATTTAATTCCAAAAAATAATTTGGGTTGATTAAATTGGGTTTCGATAAAATTATAGTGGCAAATATTTTTGAAAACATTTTAATGAGTTTTTCAAGGGATGAAACTGAGTTTGGGAGATTTTAAATAGATCGATTTGATATTAAATTATATAGTGACTATTTCGCAAAATGTTGTAAAATATTAATAATGACAATATTGTAAAAATGAAGTTAAGTGCTATTTTAATGGAATTATTAAATCAAATGAAATAAATATCTTTTCCCTCTTGTTTTAACAAAAATAAGTTGACGGTTATAATTTTCTAAAAGATGAGAAAGACATTTCCAAGTTTCTCTCATTTTCTTCCAAACAAAACTTAGAGATTTCTTGATTCCTTAATTATTTCTACTTCAATCTCTTTTCCATTTATTTCTAAACAATTATAGATTAAGGATTTTGATTTCTACACCATCTCTACTATTTTTCTTGTTGGAAATCAAGAGGGGAGTTCATCTTCAAGTTGGTTTTTCATCAAGCAATGAGAGAAAATGTTCTTGTTAACTCCTTAAAAGTATTGTTTTTATGCTTATTTTTCAATGCCTTTGCTTGCCCTTTTAGTACATTTAGTTGCATTTAGGTATTAAAATCATGTATTTGCATAAGGAGTTTTTGAGCTATTCTATTTGCTAGTGTGAAAGGTTATTTTTTTGTTTTTTGATGCAGACAAGGCAGGCAGGCAAGCTTGGCAGAGAATGCCAAGCCCGACTGACAAAGGAATGACGTCAGCTGATTGGCCAAAGTTTCTGTTGGACCTTCTACACGTCAGCCCTAGGATTCAAATCTGGATAAGATGCGCTACCATCTTATCCCTTTTGCATTCAAAATTTAAATTCAAAGGCCTTATCCTAGTGTTTCCCATGCAAGGCTATTTAAAGAGATCGATCAAGGATTGGAGGATAGCATTGAAGAGGCTGAACGGTGGTGAACCAAGACGTGGTCCGACTAGCTGAAGACCGAGAGCGTGAAGCTATTGAAGGGCTGCATTAATAGACCCTCTTCTTGCCAATTCTCTTCATTTTTATTTATTCTGTTTTAATGATGATGTGGAGAAACGATAATGTTTTTTGGATGGATGTTTGAGATGGATGTTGATTTCATGTTTAGTTTTAAAAAATGAAAATTCCATATGGATTTTCTATCTGGCATATACTTAATCTTTTTACAAATCCATTGCCATATGATAGTTGGCATTGCGTGCTTATTGCACCTTAATATCTTAACAAACTTAAGGGGCAACGATATGGTGTTAGGTACTAAGGCGAGAAGCTTCGACAGAATATGTTCAAGTATATGAACTTACTTCGAAAGTGAGTCTACCCCTTAGGAGCAAATATTGTCGCTTAATCAAGTTAATTCATGAAAAAATTCACTATAGAAATATAGGGGTTTTATCATAGTTAACTTACGGTATTGCCATCGATAGAGGCAATACTACCTTGCCAATGCTCATCATTCATTTTGAATAACTCATTGCCATACTGCTTATTTTCACTACTTTGTTTTGTTAACTTTTCAATCAAAATCCCAAAACATTTCAAACACTTTTAAAACCTCCGAACATGTAACCATTGAGCAAATAAGTTATTGGTAATCCTTGTGGATTCGATACTCAGCTTACTATTGTATTACTTGTTGACCATGTATACTTGCAAGCATAATACTCACCTTGGCACGGCTCTTTGGCATACTTCTACACTAAAAATATACTATTTTGCCAAGCATTAGCAAAAGTCGACAGTGCTTTAATGATTTTCTACATGATTTTGATTCTTAATCTATTATTTCTCATGTTTTGGGATAATTAAAATTAATTTCTAATAGAATTATTGGATTTTAATGGATTTTCTCATAAATCTTGATTAGATTATAGTAATCTAAAGATTTCTATAGAGTTCTAATGTTTTATGCACGGGTAAAAATAATCTAAAGTTGATTTTATAATATTATTCCAAAAATTAATCTAATTAGCTAGATTTAGATTCTTGAACGGGGTGAGTAGTAGAATGGTTGATTTAATTGTTGGATGATATATTAGTGTGCATTTTGAGTGTTCGATTATATGTTTAATAGGAATTGGATTGAAAAAGGGGGTTCGATTGGTCAGGCATGGGTATGGTTAATGCCTCTGTTTGCGTGAATCAGTTGTGGTGGATATATGTTACAGCGTTAATTTAAAAAGATAGGGGATTGGGGGCTGGGCAGCAGTGGCGCGTATAGACTGCTGCTCCCTTGCATTGTTGTTATAGTGGGTGCGAGGTTAAAAAGAAAGAAAGGGGATTTAATTTCCTATAGTGGCGTAACAGTGGTGGTAAAATTTAAGTGGTTTGAATATTTGTTGTATGATGTGTAAGGGGAAATGTTTCAATTAAGTGGTCATTTTGGTGCGGTCGAATTTATATTGCCCCTTGCATTTTCTTATGGAAGATGGCAAGTGTTCGAATGATTTTTGGTTAGCGTCAAGGCGTTGGCATCGAGGCGGTAGCGAGTTGGCGAGTGCAAATATAAGTTGGTTCTTCAAATAAAGTTTGAACTAAGGTTTGGGGTTTGGTTATAGCCTAACAAGCTTAACTAAGCTCGGAAGTAAGTTTTTCCCTATTTCGTCTTTTCAATACCGGTTTAATATGATCCTTGATTTATATGTTTTGGTTTAAAAGCATAGATCGATTTACTTACTATTTTATGCATCTTTTAAATGATATGTAACGATTTATTAAGAATATTGATGCCTAAGAGCATTGAGAAATGGTTCCTAAATGGAATGTGGTTGTTGCCTTTGGCAATGTGGTTTTGCATATGGTAATGTTTTGTTAAATGCATATGAAAAATAATGAGTAAATGTGTTTAAAAATATATATTGGGTAAGTGACAATGAAATAAATATTATCGGATATAGTTGGCATGCCATAGGGTTTAAAGTGCACTATAATAAGTCATCTCATGTGTGTGGAGGGGTCAAGAGTGTGCCAAATTCTCCCACTAGTGGATTTATACATCATAACTATTGAGGGGTAGCAGTACCATTTACTCCGATTCGAGGATGTATGTAAAGTGGTCGAAGGAACCACTTGGGAAATTCGTGTATCCGATGTGTTTTACAAAATGGAAAGATTTGGTTTAGGGTCACTTTAATGCCAATATATGAATTAATGTATCATGATAAATGTGATTTATACATGTTCTCTTTAAGCTTTTCTATTGTAATAATAAGCATGTGAAGACTTAAATTGAGGTTTGCATATGAGAGTATGCATGAGATCCATGATACATGTTTTGCATATGGTTTAATATGCTTGGTATTTGAAAGCTATGTTTGCATATGGTTATTATGCATGTTTCAAAGGAAGCTTTTGTGAATAAGGTTTAGTATGCATGGCATGTTTTACAAACGTATTGGAAAATTGCTTTGGCTTAATTAAGCGTTTAATTTAAATGCTTTGAAATGGTAAGTTTGACTTGCTTTAATACATGTTTCTAATAACGGTTTTGATTTCAAAAATGCATTGATGTTTTATTCATTTTGAGCCCACTCACTAGGCATTATATGCTTACGCTTTCTTTTTTTCTGTCAATGTAGTGAATTAAGCAAGCTCAGGGTTGTGGTTCGACGTAAGGTGGGATCTGAAGATAAACTTATTAAAAGAGCATGCTTATGGTGCCATTACTATTTGTAACAAGGCAATGTGGGTAAAATATTAGGATGGTTTGTTTTATTTGAGAAATGATAACTTGATTGATTTTGTATCACATTAGATGATGATTGTATTTGATGATTAAGATGTTGGTACTATTATTTTAATGCTTTGTATATGTTATGATCTATGTAACGCCCCCGTTTTGGGCCTAGCAGTTTTGAGGCTTGTTATACGGTCTGGTAGACAGGATTAAGATTTGAGTCGGATTAGGGAGTAAATATTTTTATGGAAGATAAAAAGAAAAAATGGACCGGTTTTCAAAATCTTTATCCGGTTTGCTCCAACAAACCTAATGCAGTTCTCTAGGTTTGGTCGGGCATCTAGGTCGGGCGAGGGGGTTACATTTGTTGGTATTAGAGCCAGGTTTTGAAAGGTTGGTATATTGTATTTTGGTTAAATGATGTTGTTTAAATTGCACGGTGATTGTGTATATGTACAATGATTGTTTAATATTACGTTAGGGTATGAATTGGGAACACATTGCCTATTACCGAGGTTTTAAAATGTTTTATAAGGTTGTCTTGGATCCTTTGCCTAATGCTAGCCTAACTTTAATGTGTTTTGATGTTTTTGTTAGCATGGCTCGACGTGAGACGCGTTCAATGGCTATTAATGCTGGAGTTGGGCAGAATAACGTTGAGGAAGGGAATCCCCCTAATGTTTTACCTCCTCCTCCTGTTGATGTTGGGGCGGGTGGTGTATCCCAGGCTCCTCTTGTGCCAGTTTTTGGTGATTTGACTCTGTTAGTCCAAGTGATGATGGGAGCGTTTCAGGAAGCGGTGGCTTGAGTGCAAATACAAGCACTGACACCTGCTATGGTGGCTAATGAAGGTTTACCCTTGGAGCATCTTCGAAGTTTGAGCGGTAAGGAATTTTAGGGTTTGAGTCCTGAGGCAGTTGAGGAATGGCTAGAAAAGACAATCCGTATACTAAACCAGGCGGGTTGTAATGAGGAGCACAAGTTGGGTTTCACTGTGTCACTATTGCAGGGTTATGCATATCATTGGTGGGTGACCACAGTTGCTGGAGTTCGAGGCGGATGTGACTTAGGAGTTCTTTCGGAGAGCTTTCAGGAGAAAGAATCTTGGTGCACAATATTTGGATGCGAAGAAGCGTGTGTTTATGTCGTTGTCGCAGGGTGGAAGGTCTGTTGCCAAGTATGAGGTGAAGTTTGTTCACCTAAGTCAGTATGCCCCAGAGTTGGTTCCCGATGATCAACAAAGATGTGATAGGTTTTGCTATGGTCTTGTGAAGGACATTAAGACGTATCTCATTGCTGCAGATTAAATGGATTTTGATGTGTTGGTCAACCGGGCCAAGGATATTGAGAAATCCTTGGGTGCATTAGTTTAGGCTGTGAGTGCAAGCTTGGGTAACAAAGTGGCCGGCTCTAGCTATTCTAGGAGGCAGAATAGGAGGTTTCAGGACAATAGGCATAGGTGTGGTGGCCGGGTTGGCCAGGGTGTACAGGGAGCTCGTGTTACAGCAGAGTGTGAGGGATATGGTAGGCGCCACACGGGTACGTGCTGGGGTAATGCTGGAGTTTGTTGGATTTGTGGGTTTTCTGATCATTTGAAGCGTGATTGTCCTCATGCTGTGAGGGATGCACCGGTACAGGTTATTGCACCTGCTAGGGGCCGAGGCCGTGGCAGGGGTAATTTTTAGAGGCGTGCGGATGGTCAGAGAGTTGTAGCTCATGCTGCTGCAGTGTGACTGGAGAATGGTGGACTAGCTCAGATCTACACTCATCGCAAGGGTCGCAATGACACGAATATGACCGTAGGTACCTTCACTTTGCAATCCTTATCATTTTTATCTTTGATTGATTCGGGGTCCACTCATTCTTATATCTTGAGTGAACTTGCATCTTTGTTGAATGTTCCTGTTGAGATCCTTGATGTTGCCATGTTAGTAACTAGTTCCTTTGGTGAGATGGTTACTACTAGAAGTTTGTATAGGCAATGTCCTTTAGTTGTACAAGGTCATGAATTTGCCGCGGATTTGATGGAGTTGCCATTCCATGGTTTTTATGTTATTTTGGGTATGGATTTGATAAGCGAGCACAAGGCGATTTTGGATTGTGAATCCATTCTTTGAGGTTAGCCGATGATTATGAAGTTGTGGTGGATTGTGAAATTCTTGTCCAATGTTGTATCGGCTACTCAAGTGGAAAGGATGATGCAAGCAGGTTGACAAGCTTACTTGGCTATCGTGATGAATCTTGAAGTTAAAGGTGTTCGGGTATAGGACATTCTAACTATTAGTGATTTTTCAGAGGGTTTTCCTGAAGAGTTACCAGTTTATCGCTAGATAGGGAGGTGGAATTCGGTTTTGAGACATACGCAGGTATAGCACCGATGTCCATTGCTCCTTATAGGATGGCACCGAAGGAATTAAAGAAGTTGAATACATAGCTTCAGGAGTTGTTGGATCATCGATTCATTTGACTGAGTGTTTCGCCTTGGGGGTGCTCCAGTTCTCTTTGTAAAAAAGAAAGATTGTACGATGCGCATGTGCATTGATTGCCGGTAGTTGAATAAGCTAATGGTGAAAAACAAGTATCCTTTGCCGGGGATTGATGACTTGTTCGATCTGTTTTGTGGGGCAGCGATGTTCTCTAAGATTGATTTAAGATCAGAGTATTATCACTTGACAGTTAAGGATGAGGATGTACATAAAACCACATTTCGTATAAGGTACGGGCATTATGAGTTTTTGGTCATGCCTTTTGGTTTGACGAATGCCCCGACTGCGTTCATAGATATGATGAATAGGGTGTTGCATGAATATCTTGATTAGTTCGTGGTGGTGTTTATAGACGATATTCTCGTGTCCTCTCATACCGAGGAAGAACATGATCGACATTTACGGATGGTGTTGCAAGTTTTAAAGGATAATTAGTTGTATGCCAAACTGAGAAAGTGTGAGTTTTGTCTTAAGGAAGTGATGTTCCTTGGTCATGTGGTTTTCGATGAGGGTATTCGTGTTGATCCACAAAAAAATGATGCTATTCTTAATTGGAAGCAACCTAAATCTGTTTTGGAGGTTCGTAGTTTCTTGGGTTGGATGGTTATTACCGTCACTTTGTAGATGGGTTTTCTAGTATTACAGTACTATTGACGAAGTTGTTGACGAAGTTGTTGCAAAAGAATGTTCCTTATGTGTGGACGGAGAAGCAACAACTTAGTTTCGAGAAGTTGAAGGAAGTTTTGACACATGCTCTTGTGTTGATTCAACCTGAATCTGGAAAGGAGATTGTGGTTTTTAGTGATGCATCTTACGTTGGTTTGGGTTGTGTGCTGATGCAAGATGGTAAGGTTGTGGCCTATGCATCGAGACAGCTGAAGGTTCATGAGTGCAATTATTCGATTCATGATTTGGAGCTTGCGGCTGTAGTGTTTGCCTTGAAAATCTGGAGACATTACCTTTATGGTGAGAAGTGTGTTGTTTTTACGGACTATAAGAGTTTGAAGTATTTGGTGTCTCAAAAGGATTTGAATCTTAGGCAACGTAGATGGTTGGAGTTGCTTAAGGATTATGACTTGACGATCGAGTATCATCCTGGAAAAACTAATATGGTTGCGGATGCGTTGAGTTGTAAGGTTGCGGTTGAGCTTAGGGGTATGTTTGCTAGGTTGAGTGTGACACAGGAAGGTGGATTGTTAGCTGAGTTGCAAGTTAAGCCTACGTTGTCACAAATGATTAAAGCTAAGGAATCGTTTGATGATTCCTTGGTTGAGCATGTTAAGGATATATCGGAGGGTAGTCCGACAGATTTTCATTTTAATGATGATGGAATTTTGTGTTTCAAGGGTCGAATAATGGTGCCGAATGATCCAAAGTTAAGGCACATTATCTTGACGGAGGTACATTCTAGTCCATTTACTATGCATCTCAGTAGTGTTAAGATGTATCATGGATTAAAGAGGCATGCTACTGGGTTGGTTTGAAGAAGGATGTGGCTGAGTTTGTTTCTAAGTGCATGGTGTGTCAGCGGGTCAAGGCTGAACATCAGTTTCCATCCGGGTTGTTGCAACCGTTGAGAATTCCAGAATGGAAATAAGAGAGAGTCACCATGGATTTTGTGTCAGGGTTACCTTTGACACCGGCTAAAAAGGATTCCATTTGGGTGATTGTGGATCGGTTTACGAAGTGCGCGCATTTTCTTTTAGTTCATACGAGGTATACTTTGGTAAAGTTGGCGGATTTGTATATCGTTGTTTGCATGGGGTCCCTAATTCCATTGTTTCGGGTAGAGGTCCGAGGTTTACAACGAGGTTTTGGGTGAGTTTGCATCAAGCTTTGGGTACGAAGTTGAATTTTAGCACCGCGTATCATCCTCAGTCGGATGGATAATCTGAGTGGGCTATCCAGGTTTTGGAGGATATGCTGAGATGTTGCATTATTGAGTTCCAAGGAACCTTGGAGAAGCATTTATCTTTGGTTGAGTTTGCGTATAACAACAGTTACCAAGGGAGTATATAGATGGCACCGTATGAGGCATTGTATGGCCGGAGGTGTCGTACGCCTTTGTGTTGGGCTAAGGTAGGGGAAAAGCATATTTCCTTACCGGATGTGCTGAAAGACACGAATGAGAAGGTAAAGCATGTGTGTGATCGCTTAAAAGCAACTACGAAACGGCAGAAATCTTACGCAGATTTGAAGCGTAGGGAAATTGAATATGCTGTGGGCGATCGTTCATTCTTGAAAGTGTCACCATGGAAAAAGGTGATGTTGTTCGGATGTAAGGGTAAGCTTAGTCTGAGGTTTATTAGACCATACGAGGTTGTTGAGCGTGTTGTTCATGTGGCTTATCGGTTGAGGTTGCCTCCCGAGTTGGAGAAAATACATGATGTGTTCCATGTATCTATGTTGCGGAGGTATTGGTCAGATCCCTCGCATGTTATGTTGGTGTAGCAAATAGAGTTGAGGCCAGATTTATCCTATAATGAGGAATTGGTGGACATCCTTGATTCCAGCAGCAACGTTCTTCATGACAAGATGATTGAGCTTGTTAAGGTCTTGTGGCGACACCGTGGTGTAAAGGAAGCCATGTGAGAAAGCAAGGCAGACATGTTGGAGCAAGTTCCGCATTTGTTTCCTTCAGGTAAATTTCAGGGACGAAATTTCTTAAGTGGGGGAGAGTTGTAACGCCCCAGTTTTGGGCCTAGCAGTTTTAAGGCTTGTTAGACCGTCCGGTAGACTGGGTTAGGGATTCGAGTCAAATTCAAGAGTAAATATTTTTGTGAAAGATAAAAAGAAAAAATGGACCAGTTTTCGAAATCTTTCTCCGATTTTCTCCGGCTAACCTAATGTAGTTCTCTCGGTTCGGTCGGGCCTCTAGGCCGAGTCGAGGGGTTTACAATCTAATTATTAAAGTGGATTAAATAATGATTGATTTGAGTACTTACGGTCGTATGCTTTAACTCCTTAATTATTCTATAGCCTATGTTGAGGTATTGATTATTTGGTGCTCTTTGGAGAATGCTTTTATATTGTTTGCCTTTAGATTACTTGTATGAATGTGAATTGTGTTAATTAATTGACATGTAATTTAATTGAGGCTATTTGTTTAATGAGGGTTTATCATTAGTAGTTTGTCAATATTGTTTGTCAATGATTAGGTTATGTTTGGTTGGGATTCGAATCCCTAAGATGCATTTTGGTGTGGCCCGTATCGATACACTTAGAGCCAATGTTCAATTTTGATTGTGAGTACCAGTACGCATGATTGAGTTTCGGCGCGCGTAGCCGAGTACCGGTACACCTTGTATTGTATCGATATCAGTATTTGCTTTCATGTTTTCCTGTATTGGTATGGTATTATGTGTACCAGTACGGTCAATAGTTTATTCAATTAATGAGTTTTACCAGGTTTGGATTCTTTGTATTTTGGTCACCGTATGTTAGTGCATCAATTGAATAAGTAAATGATATATGTTTGAATCGAGTTTTTTCAAGCATGTGTTAAATGTATCTAATTGCTGTAAGAAGCTGTTACAAACGTGTTACCCTGTATTTTGACAGTTTTATGTTTTAGTCCTTAATTTTGTATTATGCTAAATTGGATGCTTATTTGTTATTCGTTGAAGCTAAAATTTGGCATGCTGGAATGAAATATGACTAATTAATAATCGGTAACCTAAAATCTATATAAGTCCCTGTAATTATTCAAATTTACATTTTGGTCCCTAGAATGCTTGTATTTGTAATTGGGTGCCTTATCGACGTTCGAATCGGATAAAAAGTGAACTGCTACTTGTATGAACATCTTAGGTCTTAATAATGCATTTATATAAGGTAAAAGAAAAAATGGACTGTAATTCGATTAAGATAGTACAGGTTTGCTTCGACAAACCTAATGTGATCTTATTGGTTTGGGTATAACGAATAGGCCGGGTCAAGGGGGTTACACATAGGGTGGTATCGGTACCTATAGAAGCATATCGTTACACTTGGGTGGGTATCGATACCCACTGGGAAATCTGCCTGAAAAATATGTTTTGAGTTTGAGAGGCCTGTAATTCGAGATTAATGGCCCAATGAGCTTCGAATGGGGTCAAATGAATTGTTAAACCGAGAAACTGAGATTTAACCCTCTTATACAAAAATAATGAGTAACAACTTGGTAAAGCCTTGGGTGACTTGTTTGTAAAAGCAACTATAGGGATCCTTGGTGGATCGTGTGATGTTACGTGCCAAGTAAGGACACATGTGTGAATAGGTCACCTTGGGTGACTTGTTTGTAAAATGAATTGGGGTAAAAGAAACTATAGGGATCCTTGGTAGATCGTGTGATGTTACGTACCAAGTAAGGACACCTGTGTGAATGGGTCACCTTGTTTGTTGGGATCTGTGTACCTAGAAAGCGTGTTGCAACACCATGAGAATAGGTTTTAGATATACATTCCCAAGGCTGTGTGACATCAAGTGTAACCCCCTCGACCCGGCGTAGTCGCAAGAACGAACCGAGTGAGTTACATTAGGTTTACCGAAGTAAATCATAAAGAATTAAGCCTAAAACTCAACCATTTTTTTCTTTTATCCAATCTAGATGCAAAATTTTTATCCTATATGTGCATACTAATTCCTGGTGAAAACCTAACTCAATCGGGCGTCGAATTGACATCCAATTGGTCATATATACTATTTAATTACCAAATTTCAAATTTTAAAAATTACGAGGACTTAGGCCAATTTTAAATTACAATCCTTTAATTAGACAGGTTGCATGCTTACACGTCAAAAATCAGCTCAAAAAGATCATCTGAACTTCATCAATTGCTTTGACAATATTCAGGGACCAAAACGCAAGAGATCGGAAACTAAAATCCATGACATTAGCTATAAAAATGCCACCAGTACTGATACGATCGCAGCTGTACCGGTACGGAGTAGCCACCCATACTAGTACATAATGTACCGTATCGGTACGCCATATCAGCTTGCAAAATAATAGTCCTACCGATAAGAGCCCTCGGCATTCCGGTACACGGGTTTTTCCAAAAAAGTAACTTTCCAGTAACGAGTTCCCGTACCGATACACCTTATTCCGTACCGGTACGCCAAGCTTAGCTTGCTTAATCGTACCGGTACGCACATAACCTTACCGATGCTGGACGTCCTGTTTTGCCTATCCGTACCGATACGGTCCCTTGCGTACTGGTACGCGTAGGCCTGTAATGTCATTTTCTACTAGTTTAACATGCTTTCAACCCTACCAAAACATTCCAACATGCTTCTAAAACACAACCAACACAATTTAGAATCAGACCACATCATAACATCACTGATTCAACATCAATTTATGACATCTTGCATTAAATGCAAATCTATAGGCATGCAACCTAGAAAACCATTCGAGTAAAACAAAAAACACCAAACCATCACCAAAATTAAACCATAAAGGTCATTTACAACTCAATAACAGCTAAACAAGCTTGCTCAAACAGGGAGTCCAATAGAACATCTCCCAAATAAGAATGGAAGCCCCCCATTGCCCTTATTACTTATAATCTAACTCAAAACATACTTTGATTACCAAGTCTTGTACCGATCCCTTGCTTCTCGTTGCCTTCCAAGCTTTTAATTCTTTGCATTGATGGACAAAATGAGAATAAGCACACCAGGCTTAGTAAGGAGTGCTCAAAAACAATACACCATCAATGCATTAAAACCATTTCTCAACATTACATTAAAAACTCATTTCAAACATCCTTTAAAACATTACTTAAACATTATCATTCCTTTAAAACCATGCACTTAACATCTTTAAAACCAGCATATTAAACCATATGCAACATGTATCTTTAACCAACAACAAGTCCCATTGCTAACCTCAATCTAAGCCTTCCCATGAATAACAACCATATGCAAAGCTTAAAGAGTTAACATGTATAAACCACATTATACAACATAAACCTTTCAATGATACATCAACAACTATATTGGCTCTCAATTGATCATTAAATAAGTTCCTTTACCAAAATAGTTCATCAGATACACGGATTCAACAAGTGTTCTCCCAACACTTCAAGCCATCTCAACCGGAATGGCGATACAATCACAATCGCGGTACCTAAACAACCGAGTACACTTTCAACCCACAGGGACACCAACCCCTTTCCTCGGTTAGATGCTTAATCCACTAACGGGAGTATACAGTACTGTAAAACCCCTGTACCGTTAGGGTACCTAGATTGAGTTTTCGGTACACGGATCTAAACCACCTCAACATCCAAGGCGACTTACTATAATACACTATCAATCCTATGGTCGGCCAACTATATCCGATAACAATTTTAAAACCACATCACTTGCCAATATAATTAACCATTTACCATTACCTCATTGTTTTTAACAAGCATTAACCAAACCAAATTTTCCAAAGCAACAACCATGCTTTAAACTACAAGTATAAACCATATACTTACAAGGATCACCTACCATGTGCATGTTTTAGCATTTCATGCTCATAAACAGTATCTCATATACTTTAAATCATGCTTAAATAGTAGGTTCAATATAAATTAAAAAAGTGCATAAAAACCATTTAACACTAGCACGACCGAGAGAGAAAAACCACATTTACTTACTTTTGAGTTTAAACCAGCGTATCAAGCTAAGTTTAAACTCCCATGAACCACATTTAAAACATTCCATAGCTGGAATCCACGTTCTCACTCACCGATACGCGAAACATCGATTCGCCAACATGAAAATAAGCGTCTGAAACCTCCAAGGCTTCACTGATCACTCCCGGACCCATCTCTCATGTTTTAACCACATTACAACAGAGGATTAATGCATCCCAATGCATTCAAAACATTGCAACATCAATCCTTCACGGATTTCCACAATCCTCTCAAAATTACTCAACCTCAATAACCGAAAAACATCATCTAATCCTTTCCAAACACAACCCAGCCATAAACTAACAATTAAACTCCTTCAATATCATCAATCAACACCTAAAAACAGAATCCAAACACTTCCAGCAACTAAACAGCCACCACAACTCCACAAAACACAATTTTAACAACCTAAATAATTAGAGATTCAAGAGTTTCGGGATTCCATTGTTAAAAAAACCTATCAATATTATTATACATCCAACATATGTTAAAAATCAATCCACATCACTGGAAAACATATCAAATTCAGATATTTCAACATTTCATCACTTTCATTTAATTAAATCAATTAATTCAATATAATAGCACAAAATCATATTATAAACCATAAATCAAGGATCAAACACTTGGTAATATCAATAAAGAACCATTAAATAGAGGAGATCACGGACCTTACCCGTATTGTGTGATTTATATCTCAATTGCCTTGTTTAAAGCTGGGAAAATACAAGATTTCAATGAGGTTTTGTAAATCAAAGTTAAAGAATCAATTACAAATCAATAATCTGAGTAAAATGATCTCTCACCTCTAGTTTTTGATGAAAACTTGAGTGTTTGGCAGAAAAGAAGTGGAGAGAAAAGTTGAGACAAATGTTACGTCAATTTTTATTAAAACCAAATAATTAATTTTAATAACTAAAATCTCTTTTTATTATCCCTTAAAACACATGTTAAAATGATTTAATTGAAGGGAGAAATCACCAGAAAAAACTTGGTAAAATAGCTCCTTAAGGATTCTAAGAATTTGATCCTTTTCATTTTGGTCACCTTTAAAAACAGTTTTCAAAAATTGCATTTTGGTCATTAGCCAAAATGTCACACTTCCAAATCTCATTTTCAAAAATTGATTTCACAAATATTAATCATATATTAGAAGATGATTTTTAACCATTTTTTCATATTTTTATCTTAACGACAGAAAATGTACGGTCCTGAATCCGACTCGAATCTCTAACCCGGTCCACTGGACCGTCTAATAAGCCACAAAACCACTAGGCCCAAAATCAGGGCATTACAGCTCTCCCCCACTTAACAAATTTCGTCATCTAAATTTACTCGGAACTCAATCAACAACCACCCAAATGGAATCCTTTTTGGTCGGTGTCAAAGGCAACCCAGACACAAAATCCATGGTGATTCTTTTCCACTTCCATCCTGGTATCCTCAACGGTCGCAACAACTCGAAAAGAAACTAATTCTCAGCTTTCACTCACTGACATACCATGCATTGAGCAACAAACCAACCACATCCTCTTTTAGATCAACCCAATAGCAATCCTTTTTCCAGACCTTGATATATCATGGTATTACCGGGATGCATAACACAAGAACTGGCATGCTCCTCAACCAAAACAGTACACCTCAACTCAACATCAATAGACACTATTTTCCGATCTTCAAAACACAATGCCCTACCATCATTAACGTGAAAATCCATTAGATTTCCTTCCCTCAATCTAAACATGCGGTACTAGTACATCATCAAAAATTTGCCCTTCTCTAATCAACTGTGACCCGGATGACCTCGCTTGCAATTGGGCCATAACACAAGAACTGGCATGTGCCTCAACCAAAACAGTACACCTCAACTCAACATTAAGAGACAGTATTTTTTGATCTTCAAAACATAACGCCCTACCATCATTAACGTGAAAATCCATCGGATTTCCTTCCCTCAATCTGAACATGCAGTACTAGTACATCATCACAAAGTTGCCATTCTCTAATCAATTGTGACCCAAATGACCTCACTTGCAATTTGGCCATCAATTCTCTATCACGCATCATATTCAATTGCGTAAACAACATCCTCAACTATCATATACAAGGCATCGGCTACAACCTTAGCTCAGACGCTATTCAATCATCAAACTATAACTCTTACACAACTCCAACCATCCAAGTTGTCAAAGACTCAAATCAACATTCATTTTTTTTCCTAACCACACATGATCCGTGTACACCACACATTCCCCATCAAGAATTGGTGTCTCTAAAATGTTTAAAAACTACCATCGTGGCAAGCTTCACATTATGCTTAGGATAAAAGCGCTCGTGCACCTTTAACTATCCAGATGCATAAGCCACAACTTCACTTGCATTACTACACTCTCAACAAACCCATAAACTTACAACTCTAACATTGGTCGCTCAAAAACTAGCACAAGCCAACCTCCTAAGAACCAATCTTTAACATCCTCTTAATATCTTGAGAACTCCAAGAACCATATTACCAAAACCACCTACAGATGCTACCTTACTTGCACCATCACTCCACTGACTTCCAATCAGTCATCCGTAAGTGTGAACATGTATATGCATGATTACTTATATGCCCTCATAGATGTCCATGTGTATATATGTAAAACCTCTAATGTCATGCCCAAATGTATGCATGTACTGACATATTTACATATGCATATAATTGTTTTTGCATTGTGCATGTTTAACTGTTCACACTTACTAATAACATTCTCAGAACTAGAATTCTTTGCAACATCCTCAAAACTCACACTTCCCAACTGAAGAGCAACATCCACTTCTCCCAAAAAAAATTCTACCAACCCGCTCATATTTATCGATCAAAACCCCTTTTCGGTGCCTCTGCTCACGAAGAGACCATCTTTAGATACACAACTAACTGACCCAAATACTTAAGGGCTACCCAAATCTTCAAAACTACGAACGCAGCAGATGCATGGATCAAACCAAACATCATAACCAATATCTCACACTTTCGTAGTCCTTGCGGAAGGCAAAACTAAACACAGCCACATCCTTTATCTTCAGCTGATAACACTCGGCCATTAAACCAGTCTTACAAACCACCGAAGCTCCCCTAAACTGATCAACAACACATCAACTTGCTCAGCTACCCAAAAACCAATGCATATCCACATCGTACAATTCTTCTTTTCCACAATGACATTGACGTTATGTTTTTCATACAACTCAATGCCATCCTCAACCTCACAATCCAATGAAAAATCCGGCCATTCCCTCGAAAACACCCAGAAACTCACATACTGCACGAATATCTTGAGCACATACTTTCTTTGACCCCGGATTCATAACATAGGCTAAGCATGCCTGACATACAGAATCCACCATTCGACTCGCTTACAAAGTCGAAACAACATTAGACAAGAACTTAGCATTCTCACCAACAACTACCACCTCAAAATCATCCGATAACCTCAAGGAAATCTGTTTGACCACAAAATCCACCACAACCCTGTATTTCGATCAACCAATACATACCCAAAATCACATCAAACCATGGAATGGCAACACCATCAAGTCCACGGCAACCCCATGTCCCTGAACTAGCAGCGGACATCTACGATACAACCTCTTAACCACGACTATCGCCCCAAGAGAACTAGTCACTCTAGCACCCACATTAAGAATTCCAACTAGTATATCTACCAACTGTGCATGCTCACTCAAGATGTATGAATGGGTAGAACCAGACTCAACCAACAAATACCACGACAAAGACTGTGAAGAGAATGCCCCTACACTTACATCAGTGTCATTGCGACCCTCATGGTGTTCATACACTCCAGTTGGTCTACCTTTCCCAAGTTGGACAGCAACGTATAAGCCATAACCATGTGCCCACCATCTCTATGTTGAAACGGTCCACGTCCACGACCATGACCTCTATGTAGAGCAAAAACAGGTGCAGCACCCTTCCCACCCCCAGCCAACAAAGGACAATCACGTCTCAGATGATCTCGGGACCCACAAACCCAACAGGTGTTAAATGGAGCTCTAACCTAGGTACCTGCTCCTGGACTCCACGTCTAACAACACTTCTGCCATGCCTTGGCTCTGGGCAAAACCTCAAATCACAGTGTCTCTTGACCTGACCACAGCCAAAACTAGAATCAGCTGCTCCTTACTAGAGCTAAAACCCTGAGACCTAGAAGCCATACCAAGATTCTGCTTAACATCCTTAGCTCGCGAAACCAACACATCAAAATATGTGTAATCAGCAGTGAGCATGTATGTCTTGACCTCCTGTACCAGACCGTAGCAGAAATGATCCCATCACGTACACTCGACAAGAACTAACTCAAGCACATACTGGCTCAACCTCACAAAATGCACCTCATACTCGGCAACAGACATATTACCCTGCACCAAAATTGCGCACTCTCGTTCCAGTATCTAATTCTCATATACTTCTGCTTAAAGATAGCTTGGTAAACTCCCAATCCACGTCATGGGGTTCCACACCCGCAGATACAATTGTCCACCAACTAAAAACATCATCATGCAATAGGGATTCAACACATCCCAACCTACGGGTGCCAATACACCCCTTTTGATCTATAACCTGAACAACACTGGTCATACACGTCTCGGATTCATCGGGTGACAACCCACGGTACACAACTCTTCCCAAAATATAGGGATATTCCAACAAAAACCTCATTTGCCCAACAGCCAGTGCAAACACACGCACTCCAGCAACAACAGCTTAAAAGCTCAAAAGATCACCTATATCAAGGCATCATATCACCCAACACTGGCCCAACCAGCACAGGCAGTACATACCTCGAGGTGAAAACCCCCAGGAGACACAACACTCTCCTCAACTCACTGCCCAAAGGTAACAGCTTCACACTAGTTCTCATTTCTCCTCTCGGTCGTAACATAACACATTTTCTAAGGCATGATAATCATTTCAAAATAAAAATAGTCAGGCCAGCTTCAAGCAAGGATCCAAGACTTCCATTTCAAAATCATACATTTCTTACTATAGTAATAAGGCAATGGGTTCTCCAAATTTCCCCCAACATGTCATACAGCAACCACCGTGCATATTACAATCACTGTGCATAACTAACATCAGATAACAACTCACAATAACATCACAACAATCATACCAACTCCCAATTGTCACAAAACCTGGCTCTGATACCACCAAATGTAACCCCTCGACCCGGCCTAGTCGCAAGACCAAACCGAGTGAGCTACATTTGTTTACCGAAGTAAACAGTAAATAATTAAGCCTGAAACCTGACCATTTTTTTCTTTTATCTTATCTTGAGGTAAATATTTTATCCTTTATGTGCATACTGATTCCTCGTGAAAACCCAACTCAATCGAGCGTCGAATTGATATCCAATTGGTCATATATACGATTTAGGGACCAACTTGTAAATTTTAAAAATTACGAGGACCTAGCCCAATTTTAAATTACTATCATTTAATTAGACAGGTTACATGCTTACACATAAAAAATTAGCTCAAAAAGATCATCCGAACTTAATCAAATGCATTCACAATATTCAGGGACCAAAATGCAAGAGACCATCAACTAAAATCCATGTCATTGTCTGTAAACACGGCCACCAATACCGATACAATCGCAGCCGTACCGGTACGAAGCAGCCACCCGTACTGGTACACAGTGTACTGTATTAGTACGCCACGTCAGCTTGCAAAATAATAAAGTTGTACCGATATGAGCCCTCGGTGTTTTGGTACACGGGTTTTTCCCAAAAAGTAACTTTCTAGTAACGAGTTCCCGTACCGATACACCTTACCCCGTACTGGTACGCCAAGCTTAACCTTCTTAACCGTACCGGTACACACATACCCATACCGATGCTGGACGTCCTATTTTGCCTATCAGTACTGATATGGTCCCTTGCATAGCGGTACGTATAGGCCTATAATGTCATTTTTTACTGGTTTATCATGCTTTCAACCCTACCAAAACATTCCAACATGCTTCTAAAACAGAACCAACACAATTTAGAATCAGACCACAACATAACATCACAGATTCAACATCAATTTACGACATCTTTCATCAAATGCATATCTATAGGTATGGAACCTAGAAAACCATTCGAGCAAAACATGAAACTCCAAACTATCATCAAAATTAAACCATAAAGGTCATTTACAACTTAAGAACAACTAGACAACCTTGCTCAAACAGGGAGTCCAACAAAAGATCTCCCAAATAACAACGGAGACCCTTATTGCCCTTATTACTTATATTCTAACTCAAAACATATTTTGATTACCAAGTCTTGTACCGATCCCTTGCTTCCCGCTACCTTCGAAGCTTTTAATTCTCTACATTGATGGACAAAATGAGCATAAGCACACTAGGTTTAGTGAGGAGTGCTCAAAAACAACACAGCATCAATGCATTGAAACCATTTCATAACATTACATTAACAACTCATTTCAAACATCCTTTAAAACATTGCGTAAACATTATCATTCCCTTAAAACCATGCACTTAACATCATTAAAACTAGCATATTAAACCAAACGCAACATGATCATTAACCAACAGAAAGTCCCATTGCTAACCTCAATTTAAGCCTTCCCATGCATAACAACTATATGCAAAGCTTAAAGAGTAAACATGTATAAATCACATTACACAACATAAACCTTTCAATGATACATAAACAATTATATTGGATCTCAAGTGATCATTAACCAAGTTCCTTTACCAAAATAGTTCATGGGATACACGGATTCAACAAGTGTTCTCCCACCATTTCAAGCCATCTCAATCAGAATGGCGATACAATCACAATCGCAGTACCTAAACAATCGGGTACACTTTCAACCCACGGGGACACCAACCCCTTTCCTCGATTAGATGCTTAATCCACTAATGGGAGTATATAGTGCTGTAAAACCCCTATAACGTTAGGGTACTCGGATGGAGTTTTTGATACACGAATCTAAACCCCTCAACATCCAAGTTGACTTATTATAGTGCACTATCAATCCTATGGCCGACCAACTATATCCGATAACAATTTTAAAACCACATCACTTGCCAATATAATTAACCATTTACCATTACCTCATTGTTTTTAACAAGCATTAACCAAACCAACAACCATGCTTTAAACAAAAAGTATAAGCCATATACTTACAAGGATCACCTACCATGCATCCCTCAGCCTTTCATGCTCATAAACAATATCTCATATACTTTAAATCATGCTTAAACAGTAGGTTCAATGTAAATTAAAACAAGTGCATAAAAACCATTTCACACTAGCACGACCGAGAGAGAAAAACCATATTTACCTACTTCCGAGTTTAAACCAGCGTATCAAGCTAAGTTTAAACTCCCATAAACCACCTTTAAAACATTCCATACCTAGAATCCTCGTTCTCACTCATTGATACGCGAAACATCGATTCATCGACATGAAAACAAGCGTCCGAAGCCTCCAAAGCTTCCCCGATCACTCCCGGACCCATCTCCCTGGTTTTCACCACGTTACAACAGTGGATTAATGCATCTTAATGCATTCAAAACACTGCCACATCAATCTTTAACGGATTTCCACAATCCTCTCAAAATTACTCAACCTCAACAACTGAAATATCATCTAATCCTTTCCAAACACAGCCATAAACTACCAATTAAACTCCTTCAATATCATCAATCAACACCTAAAAATATAATCAAAACATCCAAAGACTTCCAGCAACTAAACAACCACCACAACTCCACAAAAACTATAACCCCCTCGACTCGGCCTAGACACTTGACCGAACCGATAATGCTACATTAGGTTTGTCAAAGCAAACCGGAGAAAGGTTACAAAAAGTTGGTCTATTTTTTTATTTTATCTTGTCTAAATGCAAATTAATATTCCTACATGTTTATACTCGCAGCGGGTAAGTTAACGAATGAAACGAGTCACAAAAGACAATCAATTGCATCATATTCAAATTTGAGGACTAAAATGTAAATACTTTAAATTACTAGACCATAATTGAATTTAAGGTTACCAATCCTCAATTAGTCCATTTACATGCCAACATCATAAATTCCAGGTCAATTTAGTCATCCCAATTCATACAATTGCATTCCCAAGACTCAAGGACCAAAATGAAAAAACCAGAAACCTTTAAGATTCCAAAATATTCAACTTAAAGGAACATGTACCGGTACGCGTACTAGTGTTTCGATACGCCCTTATATTTTCAAAAACTCAGAATCCAGTAGCTAAAACCTATATCGAAATGCTTGTTTGTGTATCGAAACGCCTGGCAAAAATGCCTATGACCGTATTAAAGCACTTGCTCGAGTACCGAAATGTTAAGTCTGGAAAGGCAGGACCATATCAAAACACCCTCTCGCGTATCAAAACGTTATGCCTAAAATGGCCTAGCCATGCCGGTACAGGGACACCTGTTTCGACACGCCTTGACCTGTAATGACATTTTTAGCTATTTTCACACAAAAGTAGATGCATTTAGGTCCTAGCAACTTGCATACATACATATAAGTATCCAATGTCACACTTAACAACACTTACACCAAGGTTTAACTACAACACAAGATTATGCCACCCAAAAGATTGATCTAGAGGCATGCTCCCTATAACTCACCACCAAACATACCAAGATGCTCAATTAAGCATTTTCCAGCAAGAACACCATACCATCAACACATCAATACCATACTCAACAAGATTAGCTCATCAAAGCATGTCATCCAAGAAAAACCATCTAGATGCATACCTAGGTAACCATATAACATCAACCATAGGTAACGATGCACAATATGCGAAACATCAACATTCAAGCTCCAAAATCACAGCATTATACATGCTCAAAACCAGGGAAAACTAAATTACAAATCCCAAAAATACATGGCGAACAAATTGCCTTATTAACCAGAAACTAAAACTGAGTTCATACTCAAATACTCTTGTCTTTGGACCACTTAATCCTTGCCTTTGCTACCTCCAAGCTTTAATGCTATGCATCAATAGAGAAAAGAGAGCATGAGCACACTTGCTTAGTGAGGATGCTCTTAATCGATGATGCATTTAAAATCCATGAAAACCAACACTTGTTTTCAAACCATGCTTACAACCTAAGTAAGTTCTAATAGTTTCAAATCAAAACATGCGTATCAACCATATGCAAAAAAATATTTATATTCCATATGCTTAATCCAAAAGCATCAAATACAAAGCCATGCTTAAATCCCAAAGCATTATATACAAAACCATGCTTGAATACCAAAGCATTATACACAAAACCATGCTTAAGACCCAAAGCATTATAAATAGATTCAACATTAGAATTCTCATGTATATTGGCAATTATAGTGACCCTAGATAGTCGATCACAGTCCTTGATTAGCCGAACGCTAACCTTTAGTTAACCGACCGTTAACTCTATACATCGAATACACAAATATCCCTTAATGACTGACCATCATCAAGACTACCCCATGCCGACCGCATGAATTTACAACCTTGCCAACCGCAATCTTTACATCAACAAGGGGAACCGACCTCTCAACCCAAGTGATAACAGCATAGTTCGGGTAGCCGACCGCTATACTTGAAGGACTCTTGACCCACGATCGATTTTTAACCATATTTTAGTGCACTTTGTCCTATGGCATGCCAACTATATCCGAATGTTTTCTCACCTTGTCACATAGCCAATATATCATTTACAAAACCATTTACTTATTGTTTTACAATGCATTACACAAAATCCCCACGTATGCAATTCACATTGCCATTGCTTGTTAGATCGGAAGCTTGACTAGATCATAAGCAAACTGATGTATGTTGGTTCTATATTTTGGCACATCTTTTGTTAAAACTCCTAGGATGGTGGCAACATGTTTTGTATCACATATTGGTTGCATATAAGTCCATTTTGGTATATAATCATTTGAATCTAGTACGTCATCCTAAAAATACTTTGTAAAAGGCCTCTATAAGTATTTTCTAAGTGATTGATATTTAGTATATGCGATTAATGTTATGTATGGAACTATATATAGGTACTCGTTTGGTTACTTAATGCTTCGAATGATGCCATGTACATATATATAGGATTGAGAGGATGTTGTTTATGAGTAGTTCTTGTGTATTAACTTGGTAGATAGTATAACTACATGGTAAGTAAGAACCTTAAATATAAACTAGAATAAAAGTTCTTATTGGAGAGTGTATTCGAAGTAAGGAAAATGGCATGTATAGATGATCAGATTTCTTCTATTGTCTTGAATATTAATTTGTACTATCCAGGTTAAAAAGGACTTACATAAGGATTGATGTTAGATTACCCTCATAATCACAATCGAACACATTAATGTAACCTTTCATGCTTGTATTTTTTATGGTGGTTTTTGTTACCATGGAAATTGTTATTATTCACAAATGTCTGATTATGTTTTAAGTAAATGAATTAACATATGGTTTGAAATAATACAACATATTGACTGGCTAATGTAAGGATTTGAACATAGAATGGTTCATAGTCGAACTAGATTTCCCTTTGGTGTTGTGTTATCTTGGTTTTTGCTCGGTTGTAATGCTCCTAAATCCAATACTCTGTCATTACCCAATTAGGGGTGTTTCATTTTGGTATTCAGAGCTAAGTTTAGTCGATCCTATGACTAAATTGAGTCATATGCATTTGCATTTGTTCATGTGCCACCTAGAAGTTAATTTGATGAGTGTTTGTGATCTATGTTTATTTAAAAGCTCATTTTTCTTGTATATAGTGTATAACGATGTCAGAAATGCATCTAGGCTGGGATAACGAAAGCCCAGTTGGCTCCTCCAATGAAGGAGGCAGTGTAAGAATGAACAAGAACCATGAGCGTCAAGAACCTCAAAAGACTGTTAAATCTCAGCAAGTTCAACAGGAAGCTCTTTCAATCCATCTCGTTCAACGAGAGTGTCTCCTTAGTATGAAGGAGATGTTTGACCAGTTAGCCACCTCTTTAAGACAAAATCCTCTAATCCCTCCCACTCCTCCCGTAATAGTGATAACAAGAGCCCCAATTGATAAGCTAGCTCAACATCGAGCTTATACGTTTACTGGTGCTAATGACGAGAAGCCAGAGGATGCTGAATACTGGCTGGAAGCTACTACCAGAATTCTAACCAAACAATTACATTGCTCAGACGATCATAAACTAGTGTGTGCCATAGCTCTGCTTGCTGATGAGGCACTAAGTTGGTGGGAAACTACAACTCTTACGGCTCCAGCAGACGCTGTCACCTGTGAGATGTTTCTTAAAGAATTCCGAAAGAAGTACATAAGTGAGTAGTACTTGGCTAAGCGCAGAAGACATTTCTTATATCTGAAACAAGGAGGGAAACTAATAGAGCAATATGTAAGAAATTTTGTAAATATTGCAAGTATGGGTCTGAGTTTATCAAAAATGAAGATGAGAAGTGTCGAATGTTCATTGATGGACTTAATGATGGACTAGGCCCTATGTTTACGGCCCTGGGAATTAATGATTTTCAAGAATTAGTAAACCATGCTATAGCTACTAAAGCTAAAATGAAGGCATCAGAGAGGAGGAAAGGGAACTACTCCAAAAAAGACAAAAGAGCGAGGGATGACATCAAACACCATTGGCAATCTAAGAAGCCAAAGTATCAAGGAGGAAGTTCTGTAAGCTACAATTCTTCCAAAGAGTAATTTCTTGCCAAAGCCTCAAACTGTGGTCAAAACTTCTACACCTTTGGTTTCCATAAACAGTACGGGGAATACGGGAAAGGAAACACAAGTTCCTACTTGTAATATTTGTTAGAAGAATCATTCTGGTCAATGTAGAAGGAAAGCAAATGCATGTTTCTTGTGTGGGGAAACAAGTCACTTCATCAAAGGTTATCCTTAGAACCCGAATAAACTTCCAACTCCTGTGTCAAAGAATTCAAATCATGTTCAGTCATCAAGGGGAAAGGGACCTAAACAAGCTCAATCTGGTAGCTATAGAAGAAATCGGGGGTAAGGTTTAAATGCTACTCATCAAGAATCTAGGGCACCAGCTCGAGTATATCATGTACGAGGTCGAGATGAGGAGGACTCCCCTGATGTAATTGCAGGTACTATCAAGTTATTCTCACACCCGTTTATGTTCTATTTGATTCAGGATCAATATTTTCTTTTATATGTAATTCCTTAATCAAAAAGTTTAAGCTAAAACCTAAACCCATAAATTATAGTTTGATAGCCACAAATCTATTACGGGATAAGGTAATTTTTAATCAAGTATGCAAAATTTGCCCTTTGTTTATTCAAGAAATTCATTTTCCTGTTGATCTTCTAGCTTTAACCTTTAATGAGTTTGACCTTATATTAGGGTTAGATTAGTTGGGAAAACACCAAGCTTGGGTAGACTGTGCTAAGAAAAGACTTTTCCTTTTGGGGTTAGGAAAATAATCAATGACCTTGTTAGATAAGAAATCTTTTGAATCCACTTCAGTGTTTGATGTTATATTTGAGCTAATTGAAACAAAACTTTCTTTTGACTCCATTATAACTGTAACTAAATTTCTTGATGTATTTCCTGAGGAACTTCTGGGGCTACCACCATCAAGGGAAGTTGAATTTGGAATTAAAGTTCAACCGAGATCGGCTCCATTTTCTATTACACCATATAGGATGGCCCTGATTTAACTTAAGGAACTTAAAGGCCAGTTGCAAGAATTACAAGATAAAAGCTTCATTAGACCGAGTTCATCTCCTTGGGGAGCCCCTATTCTATTTGTTAAGAAGAATGATGGATTGATGAGGCTTTTCATCGATTATCGACAATTGAACCAGCTTAACATTAAGAACAAGTTCCTGTTACCAAGAATTGAAGACTTGTCTGATCAGCTCAAGGATGCTAAAGTGTTTTCCAAGATTGACCTTCGATCGGGATACTATTAGATGGAAGTTAAAGAGTCTGATATTCTAAAAACTGCTTTTAGGACTCGTTATGGTCATTATGAATTCTCAGTGATGCCTTTTGGCTTAACGAATTCCCCTGTTGCATTCATGGATCTTATGAATCGAGTCTTTAAACCCTATTTGGACCAGTTTGTAGTAGTCTTTATTGACGACATCCTTGTTTACTCAAAGAATGAGGATGAACACTCAGAACATCTCTGAATTGTTTTACAAACCCTCCAAGATAACCAATTGTACGCCAAATTCAATAAATGTGAATTCTGGTTGTCCGAGGTATCCTTCCTTGGACATGTAATATCCATAGAAGGCATTAAAGTATATCCGAAGAAGGTGCAAGTATAGTTGATTGGAGACCACCAAAGAATGTTGGTGAAGTTAGAAGCTTCCTTGGTTTGGCAGACTATTACCAAAGATTTGTAAAAGGATTCTCCATGTTAGCTACCCCTTTAACCAATCACCTTCGAAAAGATGTACCATTTGTTTGGTCAGAAAATTAGCAAAGGAGTTTTGATCAATTGAAGCAAGTCCTTACCCAAGCTCCAATTTTAATACAACCAGAATCGGGAAAGGAATATACAGTTTTTAGTGATGCATCCCATCCCGGTTTGGGATGTGTTCTTATGCAAGATGAAAAAATTATAGCTTATGCATCCCGACAATTAAAACCTCACGAGTTAAACTATTTGACTCATGATCTTGAGCTAGCTGCAGTAGTTTTTTGCATTAAAGATTTGGAGACATTACTTGTTTGGAGAGAAATGCTATCTATTCACAGATCATAAAAGCTTGAAGTATCTTTTGACCCAAAAAGAATTGAACCTTATACAAAGGAGATGGATGGAGTTACTCAAAGACTATGATTTAGTTATTGATTATCATCCTGGAAAAGTGAATATTGTAGCTGATGCACTCAGCCGCAAACGTATAATTGGTAAGACTCGAATTAAGTTGTATACTATTCTTTTACCCATAATCTAAACCTTGTTTTTTAAGTATGTTTCTTTGTTATGTAGCTTCCTCTGCAATCAATGCTCATTTTAGATTGCAAAAAGATCAAAAATTCCTAGCAGAACTTCATGTTTAATCCGAGTTAGTCTGAAGAATCAAGACCTTACAACAAATCTATCCTGAACTTCTTAAGATCTCTCACAAACTTGAATCTTTACATAATCCAGACTTTTCCTTAAACTCTAATATCCTACTCTATTTTTGAGATAGAATATGTGTGCCAAATGATGAAACCCTTAAAAAGGATATACTACAAGAAGCTCACAGTAGCCCTTTCTCTATTCATCCAGGATCGGTTAAGATGTACAAAGACTGGAAGGAATTATATTGGTGGCCAAGAATGAAGAATGCTATCACAGAATTTTTGTCTAGATGTTTAAATTGCCAGAAGGTTAAAGCTGAACATCAAGTTCCTATGAGACTTTTACAACCTATCGAGTTGCCTCAATGGAAATGGAATCGAATAACCATGGATTTTGTAAGTGGTTTACCCTTATCACCAAAGAAGAATGATGTTGTTTAGGTGATAGTTGATAGGTTTTCTAAGGCTGATCACTTTATAACTATCCGAATGAGCATGAGTTTAGATTTATTAGCTGAACTGCATAGAAAGGAAGTAATACGGTTGCATGGTGTTCTCACTTCTATTATATCGGATCGAGATCCTCGGTTTACTTCCAGGTTATAGAGTTATTTACAAAAGGCTTTAGGAACCAAGACAAACCTTAGTACAACCTTCCATCCCCAATCAGATGGTCGATCAGAAAGAGTGATTCAAACTCTTGAAGATATGCTCTGAGCTTGCATAATCGATTTTGGGAAGAATTGGGAGAAGTCCCTACCCTTAGCAGAATTTGCTTATAATAATAGCTATCAGGCATCCATCAAGATGGCACCTTTTGAAGCTTTATATGGAAGGAGGTGCAGAGCTCCTTTATGCTGGTTAGAATTGGTGAAAATAAAGTTTTGGGACATGAACTCCTTAGAGAAACAGAAATCAAATACAAGTTATCCATAGTAGATTGAAAGAAGCCTTTGATAGACAAAAAGCTTATGCCGATCTTAAAAGATGGGATGTACAATTCAATGTAGGGGGGTCAAGTATTTCTAAAAGTATCTCTGTGGAAGAAAGTGTTCCGATTCGGGAAAAGGGAAAGCTTAGTCCTCGTTATATTGGACCTTTCGATGTTGTAGAGAAGTTTGGTTCTTTGGCCTATCATTTGGCTCAACCTGAAGAGTTCAACAAGGTTCATTTATGCTCCACAAATACCGTTCTGACCCATCCCATGTACTTGAACCTGACGATGTAGAAATCAATTCATATTTATCTTACGAAGAGGAACTAGTTCAAATTTTGGATCGTGAAGTAAAAAGACTTCATAACAAATCAATTCCTCTAGTTAAAGTATTATGGAGAAACCATAATGTTGAAGAAGTTATATGGGAACTGTAGCTAGCTATGAAAGATCTTTATACACATCTATTTTCCCCAGGTAAATTTGAGGATGAATTTCTTTAAGAGGAGGAGAATTGTAATACCCCAAGTATTAGCTTAGAAGTTTTACTCATTGGTTTCAAAATAATTATGACTTTAGGTTAACTTATAAGTGAAACAAATAAGTTTGGAACTAAATTTCAATAAAAAGAAATCTCAAGTGCTTATAGGAGGGACCTAACCGAAACTTGGTAAGAAATTGTACTTTGCATGCAATGGAAATTAAGATTTTTAGCCTTGGACACTTTTCCATTCGATAGACTTGCAAGGTGTTAGGGGTAAGGGGGAGAACTGACTATTGTGTCATTAGGAAAAAAGAAACAATTTCATTCTCCTTCTTCAACCTCTCAACCAGTCGTGTAGAGTGAGAGTGAGAGAAAGTTTGAGTGAATACTTTAGTTGCTTGGGCTTTAAAGTTAAGAGCTTTGTGTAGAAGGTAAAATTCTTTGCTTTTCTTCTATGTAATCTTGTTGTAAATTGAGCTCGAAAATTGTGGTGATTTTGTGCTTAATCGAAATGTATATATCGAAATAGATTTATTGGGAGTTTTAGAAGATAGTAAGAAAAGATTCATGACAAGAAAATGATAATTAGATTTGATGATCCACTATTTCGAAAGGTACATGCTAGTACATTAGGATTGAAATTTGGATTGAGAAAGATTAGGCCATTGAAAGTCGTGTGTATGTATATGTTTGAATATGACTTAGGGCTATTAATGAATGCAAGAATATGTTTAGGTTGTGATTTGTGTACATGTATGTATGTATGTATATATATATATATGGAATTGAATTGTTTTGATGGTAACAAAACTTTAATTGGCTGTTGAAGAAGGATAAATGAATGCACATGAAAACAGGGCATTAAAATGTGATTATATAAACCTTAAGGACTGTTTTAAGTATAATTATATACACCCATGAATTGGAGTCTGTTATGGCAATGTTACAAACATTGAAGGACTGATTTGCTATAGAAATAAATGAAATTCTTGAATTAGGGACTGCCCTGCATATATGTGTGATTAACGGGGCTATTTTTTTTCAAGTATGGTGGGATATATTTGATAATTAGAGGCTGTTTTGTGTGTGCGAGTGTAAAATGGATTACTTTAATGTCTACATAAGCATAAATGTATGTTTAGGTGATTGGAATGTATGTGATTGTAATAGAAGTCGATTAAGTGTTCATGTATGTACAAATGTGTATACTAATAAATTGGACAGTTTTAGTTGGATGTGTAAATGTACCAATGTGATTGGATAGTTGGTAAATTAAGTTTTAATGTGTATAAGTATGACTGATTGAAAGAATGCAGTGTTAAACATAAGGAAAACGATGTCAGGTGCTATAAAACTTATGTGTATATGTATATATATATGAATTTGTGTGACATTATATGTATGAAATGGATCTTGATGTACGTGTATTGTTGTGAATAGATCATGAAGTGCTTGAGGAGGCCAAATCTAAAACTGGTAAAGCTGTAGAAAAGCAAACTGGAATAATGATTCGAGATCAAATATAGGAAGATTACTTGTGAGTGTAGTTTAAAGTCTCGGGAAAGGCCCAAAACCTTCCCGGTCATTTCTTGTTGTTAGATTTTATTATTTACTACAAATATGAATATGACGCTTGCAAACCATAAGCTTGTCTTGGAGGTAAGTCATTATATGCTATTTTTGAAGATGTAGCATCTGTGTTCATAATAGTTCTTATTTGAATTGGATAACATGCCCTTAAAGTAAATTGACATGACTTATGTAATGGCTATCTTGGTTATGTTACCCTTCGAAATGTGAGAAATGAACTCATTAGAATTCATAAGTGGTGAATACAAGTTTGATATGAGAAAGGGTAACAAGATGATTAAAATGATATCTTGATTAGAGAATTATGCTTACTCCTATATGAATAAGACTTGAGAAACATGAAAGCCTTGGTTCGAGTTGGTCTTAGGTATAGTTGCCATGCCATAGAGTCCATAGAGCTCATGATTAGGGTGGACTACGGTCCTTATTTAACGACAGTAAGAGGGAAGTACCGTGCTCATTTGGCGACAGTAGGAGGGATTGACCGGTACTGCGAGTACCATTTATTGTATTTTTGGCGACAATTGGTTGGGGATTCGTGTACCTAGATTGTAGCTTGAACAACAAGGCTATGTTAAAATGAATTCTCGTATGAAACAAAGAACTTAAAGAAATGTTAAATTAATTTGTAGAACAAGTTATAAATATATACATTTATATAGATAACTAATCTTGAATATGAAACATGATACAAGAGATTAAGAAGCTTATAGTTGTATATGTTTTCAAATTGATAGTATGTGACCTTATGTAAATTAAATGATGGATAATTGAGCTTATAAGTAATTGAATGAGCATAATACCTTGATCACTATATCTAATTGTATTTATTGTCTTGAATACTTATACTATACCTCTCATTGTATTGTTCAAAACATCATTGTACTTAAATAGGAAATAAATGAAAGGAATAATTACATGATCGATATTTATATTGCTTTAAACTACCTCATTAAGTGAAAACTTATACATTCCTTTCTTCCATTCCAGGATAAGCTTGGATTGCTTTTTAGATCGGGAGCTTGACTAGATCACAAGCAAACTGATGTATGTTGGTTCTATATTTTGGCACATCTTTTGTTAAAACTCCTAGGATGGTGGAAACATGTTTTGTATCACATATTGGTTGCATATAAGTCCATTTTGGTATGTAATTATTTGAATCTAGTATGCCATCCTAAAAATGTTTTATAAAAGGCCTCTATAAGTATTTGCTAAATGGTTGATATTTAGTCTATGTGATTAATGTTATGTATGGAACTATATATAGGTACTCGTTTGGGTTACTTAATGCTTCGAATGATGCCATGTACATATACACACACATATATATATAGGATTGAAAGGATGTTGTTTAGGAGTAGTTCTTGTGTACTAACTTGGTAGATAGTATAACTACATGGTAAGTAAGAACCTTAAGTATAAACTAGAATAAAAGTTCTTATTGGAGAGTCTAGTCGAAGTAAGGAAAATGGCATGTATAGATGATCAAATTTCTTCTATTGTATTGAATATTGATTTGTATTATCCGGGTGAAAAAGGACTTACATGAGGCTTGATGTTAGATTACCCTCCTATTCACAATCGAACACATTAATGTAACCTTTCATGTTTTTATTTTTTTACGGTGGTTGTTGTTACCATGGAAATTGTTGTTATTCACAAATGTCTGATTATGTTTTAAGTAAATGAATTAACATATGGTTTGAAATAATAGAGCAGATTGACGGGCTAATGTAAGGATTTAAACATAGAATGGTTCATAGCCGAACTAGATTTCCCTTTGTTGTTGTGTTATCATGGTTTCTGCTCGGTTGTAATGCTTCTAAATCCAATATTTTGTCATTACCAAATTAGGGGTGTTTCAACAATTCGGAGATATCGATCATGATGTTCATCGGCACGCGAGTACACAAGAATATATCAATGAACACTACTACGATTGGTCCAGAAACTCATGGAACACACTATTCATCAAATCCATAAATGCAGCCGGTGGATTTGTTAAACCAAACGACATCAGTAAGAACTCATAATGCCCATATCGTGTGCGAAAAGCCATCTTCGACACATCTTTATCCTTCACCTTCAACTGGTAAAACCCCGACCACAGATCAATCTTGGAAAACACCCCTGAACTGATCAGACAGATCATCAATCCTTGGTAAAGGATACTTGTTCTTAATTGTCAACTTGTTCAGTTACCGATAATCAGTGCACATTCTTATCGTGCCATCATTCTTCTTCACAAACAACACCGGTGCACCCTACAGTGACACACTTGGTCGAATGAACCCATGATCCAGCAACTCCTGCAACTGCGTCTTCAACTCCTTCAACTCTCTTGATTCCATACGATACGGGGCAATAGACACCGAATCCGTATCCACGTACGTCTCAATGCAAAATTCTACCTCCCTATCCGGCGGCAAACTAGGCAACTCTTCTGGAAACACTCATGAAAAATTGTAAACAGTGTGAATATCATGGGCATGCGCTTTCTTCATATTCGGATTCATCACATAGGCTAGGTATGCTTGACCCCCAAACTCCAACAACCTCCAATGCAGAAACCACATTTGACATGAACTTTACATTCTCTCCCACAACTACAACTTCTTAATCCTCGACAAGTTTTAAAGAAACTCGCTTCCTTCAAAATCCACTACAGCTTTGTGTCGAGACAACCAATCCATACCCAAAATCACATCGAAATCATGAAATGTTAACTCCATCAGATCAACGTTAAACACATGCCCTTGAACCATCAAGGGATAACTCCTACACAACTTTCTAGCTACAATCGTCTCACCAAAGGAACTTGTTACCCGCATACCAACATCTAACAACTCTACAGGTAAATCCAACAAAAATGCTTGCTCGTGCAAAATGTAGGAATGTGTAGAACCGGAATCAATCAAGGATAACAAAGGAAAAGATTGCAAGGTAAAGGTATTTGTGATCAGATCAATATTATTCTTTCCCACAAGGTGAGCAAAGACTCTCACTGGTCCACCCTCCTCAAGCTGAACCGCTACGGTATACGCTACAACTCTCTGTCCATCATCTCTGGGCTAGAAATGTCCACGCCCGTGCCCACGACCCTTCTGCGCCACATCAACCGCTACATGAGCCTGACCCTCTCTGGCCAACTGCTGACAATCCCTCCTTAGATGATCCCTCAATCTATAACTCTAGCATGTGCTTATAGCACCCCAACATTCCGCCGAATGCTTTCTACTACACCTCATACTCTCAGAAACTGTAGCAAAGGTATTATGACCCTAAAAACCACCCCCAGCACCATTTCATCCCCGCCTTTGATTCGGATGGTACTTTCTGTCTCTATGCCTCTTATATCGATCCTTACCAACATCAGACTCAGCAAACTTCTTTCTTGTTGAAGAACTCCCAAAACGAGCAGACAAGCCCAAATTCTGTTCTCTGTCCTTTGCTGGAGAAACCAGGACATCAAACTTCATGTAGTTGGTAGCCAACATGTACGTCTTCACTTTCTTGATCAACCCATAGCATAACCGATCACACCTCTGTCACTTATCTGAAACCAACACAGGAGCATACTTACTCAGTCGTACAAACTAGATCTCATACTCGAAAACAAACATGTTTCTTTACTCCAAAGCCATGAACTCCATTTTTTTCATCTCTATACCGAGTTTCTAAGTACTTCTTCCTGAAAGCCTCGCAAAAGAATTCCCATGTAACATTAGCAGGTTTCATCCCCACAATCACAAATTTCCACCAACTGTAAGCATCGCCTTGAAGGAATGACACAATACACCTCAGCTTGTGTACATTCGTACACTCCATATGGCTAATGATTCTCTTAGTACTAGCAAACCATTCCTCGACTACTTCAAGAATCAATCCTCTGAACTCAAAACCACCAAGGCTATGCAAACACTCCAGAGGTAACCTGATATTAATAGTTGGAGGCACCGGTATAGGTACATGCACTCCAGCTATGGCCGATTAGAAAGCTCCCGTCATCGTTGGACTAACAGTGCCATATCACCAAAAACAGGTGCTTGGGGTGCCTGAGGCGCACCTCCCTCTGCTCCAACACCAACAGGAGGATTCGATGAAGGAGGAGGCAACTCATCATCATGCGTATCCACCACACTACCCATGTGAGCTCTAGTCTCTTATCTCAGTCCCATACGTGAAAATATGAGTCTAAACATGATAATGCAACAAAAATAAAACAATTAGGCCAGCTCGCAGCAAGAATCCAAGTCACTCTTGAATAAAAACAAAATCATTTAACTCAATAGTAATAAGGCAATGTGTCCTGAGTTTAAACACCCCAAACATACCACATATCGAATGCAATTTCACAAATTCAATCACCATACATGTCAAACAACATGTACAAACAACATCAACCAACGAAACAACAAATAACCCACCTCCCAACAATCATAACCTGGCTTTTATACCACCAAATATAACCCCCTTGACTCGATCTAGCCGCAAGACTAAACTGAGTGAGCTACATTAGGGTTTACCGAAATAAGCCCTAAAGAGAAAACAACTAAAATAGTTAATTTTTTCTTTTATCTTATCAAAATGCATTATTAGGTCCTAAGGTGTTCATACAAGTCATGGTGAAAATTACAACTTAATCTGGCGTCATCTCGACATCCAATTGCTCGTAAACACTTTAAAGGGACAAAATCATAATTTCCATTATTTACGAGGACTTTCTTAAAATTAAAGTTAACAATCCTCAATTAGTCATGTTACATGCCTTCATGTTAAAGATCAACTCAAAATAATCATTTATACCTAATTAATTGCACATTTAAGAAACACGAACCAAATTGTAAGGATTTCAAACTACGGATGCTTGCACAACTGAAATAGCGCTCTGCGAACCGATACGGCACAAAATGAAAAAGGCGTATCGATACGGTCCCTAGGCGTATCGGTACGACTTTTGTAATTTGAAAAATTTAGATTCTAGTAGCTAGACACTGTATCGATACGGTAACTCGTGTACCAAAATAGACATTGTTTTCGCACTATGCGTATCAATACAGTTACCAGGCGTATCAGTACAACTAGGCTATTTTGAACACTTTGAGCCTGAACGAGTCCCCGCGTACCGAAACCTAAGGGGCTTGTACCGGTATGGGGCGACCTATAATGACCTCTAGGTCCAACATATGGCACTTTGGCTTAATCTAACACTATCCATTCAACCTCTAATCATCATATAGCATCATAAACATTCAATTATCAACCATAGCAACATAGATTGAAGCTACACTAAGCATGGCATACTCAAGCAAACACCTATGATCATGATTTCTACCCGAGCATGCTTAATGTCTCCCAACCCCTCAAAACCACATATTAAAGCATCATACCAAACCAAAATATCAATCGAAAGTATTACAACAAGAAGTATCTCAAAACACATCTCCCAAAACAACCCGATCACATTGCCTTCTTATTACTACATAACATATAATATAAAACCATACTTTGAATCGAAATGTTCCTTGGATCCTCCCTTGCTCACGTACCGCCCAAGAAGCTATTTATTGCATTGATAAGGAAAAGAAAACGTAAGCTGGAAATGGCAATTAACTCATCAATGTGTTTAAAATCTATTTCTATCAAATCACGTGTAATAATCTCATGGCAAAACATCTCATGCTCTTCTCAACATCTTAAATATGCATATTTAAATCATTTTCAACACATGTATCATGGATTCAATCTCTATCTCAATTAAGCTTCACACCACAACACCTTTATTTCAAGCTTAAAGAGTAACACATGTATAAATCTAATTATACAAAAACAATCCATTTCTCATGATACATTATCTCATATATTGGCTTTCAAGTGACTCAAAACCAGCAACCTTACACTTCACAAAACTTATCGGATGCAAGGATTTCTCAAGTGGGTCCTACAACCATTTCACATACATACCTCTACCGGAGTAACAGCACACTTGCCCTCCTCAACGGTTCAAACTGAAGTAACGACACACTTGCCCACCTCTACGGTTTGGATGTATAATCCACCAGCAGGAGTAAACGAAACATTTACCCACCTCAACCACTGTGGTTCTCATGTTGGAGATTACAGACTATTAACACCCCTCGACAAACATGATGCAAATTTTTATAGTGCACTAAACCCTATGGCATGCCAACTATATCTGATATATCATTTTAAACATAGACACTTGCCAATATATTCAATAAAAAACATTATTTCACTGTTTTATATAGGCATTAAATCAATCTTCCACAAATATATTAAACCATGTCTTTTCATATTCTCAAAATACTTGCATAAATCATATGATATTCCCAAAAGTAATCATCAATGATCATTTGAGTAACATCCTTAACGTATACCCGTAAATTGAATATACATTAAAGATGTTACGGAGTCGTTTAAAGAAATCTCGACTTATAAATTTATTTTTACAAGTATTTACAAATTTTAGTTTGTAAATCTAACCCTTTCTCGGTTTTCTTAAAAACACAGCCTATGTGCAGTTAGCTAGTTTCAACCCTGAATTAATTATTTTAAAACATATTTGGGAATTATTAAAAATAATAGTTCAATTTAGGGTGAAAACTAGATTCGCTAACTAGGCCCTTTCTTGACTTTAAAATCTTTACACAATTACCGATTATTCTTATTAGAAAAGTAATTATCCTTTCTACCTTAGATTTATTTTGTTACAATGCTAATGCCTTATTTTGCTTTATCCATATACGATTCATCATCAAAACTGATTACTTATCTATCATTTAGTCTAATTTAATGCATCATACTCTACTAGCAATTAAATAATTACATGCCTACTATAGATTATCATAAGTTAGAATATCTTACTGATGTTTTGCATATTGAAGCTTGATCAACATGCTCGACTCCTCTTCTAATCCTCCATCTTAATCTACGTGTGAAACAAATACACGATAAGTAAGAACTTAGTGAGGCAATTAAACTTATTTATTTACTCATGAAATGATGTTATATAATACTTTATATAAGAATGCATTTCATATTTCTCTACGACAAGGCAAGTATATCACAATGTATATGTATCATGTATCATAGCTATCATATAAACCATATTATCATTGCATAATATATTCTCTATCATAGACATGCTTTCATCATGTAATCATTTACGTAACATGTGTTCTATCATATAGCATGTAATATTTCTATCATGTATCATGTAACATTCTATCTCGTATGTCATGTACTTCTCAAACATGTAACATGTAACTTCTTTTTCAAGTATCATGAAACCATGTAACATCTGTATCATATATCATGTAGCATCTATATCATGTTTCATGTAACATCCGTATCATGTACCATCTCTATCGTATGAATCATGTATCGTCATTGAGTCATTTGCATGCTCATGATCTACCATGTAATCATCTTGTTATTATTATCATCGTGTCTGGCTAGAGGCCTATGGAAACCCCATAGCCTATCTGCACCGTAGTGCTTTGTAGAGTACATACTCGGGAGGACGCTCTTTGCTCCTTATATAAGGACGCTCTTTGCTCCTTATATTAAAACACTTCGTTAGTGCATTTTGCACTATGGGCTTGGATCCCCATGGTGTATCTTGTTTCATTTTAATCTTGTTATTGTCCATATTCCTTGTATAGACATACATTGTCATTATGCATAATGCATCATCATTTGTGCAAACAATAATTCATACCTGGTATTCCATCAAGCTTGCCATGTCGAGCATTGTATCATATCACGTATTATAAAGAAATGAAATGCCAATTCCAATGTAATGCAAACATTTAGAAATGCATCACATGGGCCATTTATTAATATGTCTCACTAAGCTTTATTGTTCCTTTCCTTTTATAGTACCTCGAATCTTCTTTTGATTCGGATCCAACTTCTTTTATCACATGAATATAAATAAATATTTGTTAGATTCACTTCTAACAATATTTCAGTTAAGCTATTTAATCATTCATCATAAAAATTTTCCATAAATTTCCTTTCTTCCTTATACTGTCAAAACCTCATTTTCGTTCTCAATAACCATTTTGAGCATCAAATAATTCTTCAGAACTTGATAACCAACATTATATACAAAATATCTAAATTTACATTTTCGAGCAGTTTTGTACAACCTTCAAAGAAATATTTCTATAAAATAACCTACAACTCGAAATTCGATTTCGTTTGTTCTGAAATAATGTAGATTCAATAAGCTCTTCAACCATATAAATTAATAGCTCAAATTCAACTTGTATGATTTATGTGAATTTTAAAAGTCAACTTTCAGGACTAAATTCGAAGCAGACTGCTAAACTGTTTTTCTGACCTTTCATCACTTAAAAATTCATATCTTTTTGCTCAGAACTCGAAATCAGTTTCCGTTTGTTGGAAACGAAACTAGACGAACACATATTAATATCGGTAAAAAATTCACCTTTTAACCATTTTTTGGAATTTATGGTGAATTTCCAAATTTACTGCCAAATCCAGTTTTTACACAGTTTCATAAATAATTTCAAACTTTATACTAATTACTCCTTACTTTGCTATTTGTCAATTTAGTCCCATTATTTACTTTAAATCATCAAGTTATCACCTTCTTCATCAAATAATTATTCACAATAGTTTCCCTTAATTTTCCTTCTTAACCGAAATAGGCACTAAAATGCAAATATAAGGATTATAGCTTCTTAACTTTGCAATTTAGTCTTCAAATCAACATTACTATCTTAATTCAATCATTATAACTAAAAATTGGATTTAACCATTCTCAAAAACCTCATTTCCGAATTGGTCACTTAACTTTGACAATTTGTCAAAATGGTCACTAACTCGAATTTAACATCAGTTTTGCATTCTAACTTTAATTTCATATCTTCAACATCCCTAAAACATAAATACATACCAATTCCATAAAAATCAGATTTAGTCCTTCAACTTTTAAACTTGCTGAATTGGTCCCTAAACATTTAAATTAGGGTTTTGCTTCTAAACAACAAATCAAGCTTTCTAGATCATTTATCCAACATCACAAACCCTAAATCAAACTTGAATCCATAAACCCTAATATCTTCTCATGCAAAATTATCATCAATCAAGCATGTTTTCCACAAATTATTTACACCAAAAGATAGAGCTTGATGAGTAGAACAATTTTGTAGTTCGAAAGATTACCTAAAAATCGAGTTTCGGGGCTTGAATCGAACTTGGAAAATTTTTATCCATTTTTCTTTCTTTCTCCCCCTCATATTTCGAAATTTGAAGATGAAGAATGGTCTTCATCTTTTTATTTTCATCCAATTTGGCCACTTGTCTTGTATAAATGAATTTTAAATTCATTTAAATAGTGAAATTACTAAAATGCCCTTTTCATCGAATGACAAAGATTTAATCTCATCAAAACTCAATGGCCAAGATCAAATCCATGTGTAATTGGCCTTTCAAAATTGCCCTTAAAGTTTCAAAATATTTCAAAAATGCCATCCATGGCAAATGTCCAATTTGCCCTCCAACTAGTCTTTATTTACAACAAGTATTGAAAATTGCCATTCCATTAAAATTGAACCAAATTGGTTCCAATCCAACCGGCCATGTCCCAAAATATCTTATATTTTTATTTATGGCATTTATTCGATCCAAATATTCGAATTTCACTCAATACGATTTCCAAATTTTCTTCTTACGAACTCCAAAGCTTTATAACCATTAATATAAGCTTCGTACGAAAAATTTGGGTAACACGAAAGTATCACTCTTGGGGGTGAACCATTCATTTACGGGGTAAACTTACATAACTTTCAGAATTTACACTTTGGTCCCTAAACTTTCCTAAAGTTTATACTTTGGCCACAAAACTTTCAAATTTTTCATTTTGGTCTCTGAACTTCAATTCCCATTTCAATTTTCCTCAGATTTTTACCAACTTTGAGAGTACCCAATACAACTCACTATCTATCACATGATACTTTTAAACCTTAAAATTTTCCTTTCATAAAGACTTAGACTGAATTTTCTTAAATCAATCTATTATTCCGATAATTATTGAAAATCTTCATAGCATAAGGTTTCTCATAGAAATACTTTATTTCAAATCCATACGAATATTTTATACTTTTACTGAGTCCAAAATATATATCAGAAACACTTTTATGGGACCTTCCCAAAGGTCACCCATCTTTGTATTTCCCTGGCCTGAGCACGCTTAACAATTTCAGTCGATCCAAATTCGGGACCTTTTTCTGCATCTTAATTCTCAAAACCGATATCAAGGTACTTATTTCGATTCGATTCACTCTTCTACTGAATAAAATTACTTGTTAGAGAAATTTACACTTTAGTCCCCAAACTTTTCCAAGGTTTATACTTTAGCCCCTAAACTTTTAGATTTTACAATTTAGTCACTAGCAAAATTTTGGGATATTACAATTTGCATCATAAATCATTTCTAAACATGCATAATACACTGAGTAATCAAAACCATAACATGTGCATGAGATTTCATATTGCAAAAGCCAAAACCGAGAGAAACTCAACCGATACTTCCGAGCTTAGATAAGTGTGCCAAACTATATCTAAACTCCCACAACTCCTTTTCAAACCTTTTAACAACAGTAAAACACTTTTTCACTCACCAACAATCCAACGCTTGCTTGCCGATGTGCGAATCAAGCTTTCGAAGCTTCCGCGCCTTCTTCAAAAGCCAAAGGACTCAACTCCCTTGCTTTTCCCAATCAAAAATAGAGGATTAAAACACTTCTCTGTACCTCAAACCTCCAATAACTGTAACACCTCAGTTTTGGGCCTAGCAATTTTGGGGCTGGTTAGACGGTCTAGAGGACTGGTTAGAGATTTGAGTCAAATTTAGGAGCGAATATTTTTCTAAAAGATACAAATATGGAAAATTATTTAAAAATCATATTTTATTATATTAAAAATATTGGTGAAAGCAATTTTGGAAAACGAGCTTTGGAAGAGTGATATTTTGGCTAGTGACCAAAATGCAAATTTTGAAAACTATTTTTAAAAGGTGACTGTTTTGTAAAGAGTCAAAACTTAGAATCTTTAAGGAGCTATTTTACCATTTGGTCTAATCTAAGTTTTCACTTAATTATGAATATTTTAAAAAGGTTTTAATTAAAAGAATTAAAAAGGATTTAGTTAAAAGGTGGTTATTTCTTTCAAAACACAATTTGACGTAACTTTTCTTCTCTCACGTTTTTCTCTCAAAACACTCTCAGCCAAACACTCTTTTTCCATCAGAGATTTAAGGTAATGATCTTAATTTCTTAACTCATTGATTTGCTAAATGATTTCTCAAGTTGTTTTCCAAAATCTCATTGAATTTCTTTGTTTTTCAAGAGGAAAAACCATCCAATTGAGGGGAAACTCATTCATTGGAGGTAATTTTCGTTCTTCTCCTCTAACGAAAGGTTCTTTATTGAAATTCCCAAGTTCTTGTCTCTTTACATATGTTTTCTAATAGGTTTTGATTAATTAATTATGGATTTTAGCTTAATTAAGGTTTAATTGAGGGATCTTGTGATTTTCGATTTGGATCTATTTTTCCAGTGTTGTGGATTGATTTCAATCTTATTTTGGATGTATTATTATGTGGATAAGTTGTTTTTAATAATGGAATCCCGAAATTGGTTGAATCTCTAATTGTTTAGGTTGTTAGTTAAGGGTTTTTGGGTTGTTTAAGGTGTTTAATCATTGCTGGAAGTAAAAAGATGTTGTGGATGAGTTTTTAGATATCAATTGATGAATCTTGATGTTTTGAATCGTTATAATATGGCTGGTTTAAGATTGAGTAGTGTTTGAGGTTGATTTCAGTAAGTTTCAGATGTGTTTTGTGTAGGCATCTTTAAAGCTACGAGATTTTGGGTTGAAACAGAGCGTTGGATGCATTTTAATGCACGTTTCCTCTGGTTTTGTGTGGCCGAAACAGGGGATAATCAAGGCATAGCATTTTGAGGTGGTTTGAGGCTTGTCGGGAGCTTGTTTCGCGGTAGCAAGCAAGGCGAAGTGAAATCGGTACGTGGAAATGGTCTTAAAAGTCTTTCAAAGGTTTGAAAGTGGTTTTGGGGGTTTATGATAAGTTTGAAACACTTACGTAAGCTCAGAAGTAAGTTTCCCTCGTTTGCTCTTTAATATCGGTTCGGATATGAGCATGTGTAATTCATGTTTTGGTCGGAAACATGGCTTGTTTTTACTTACTGTAAATGCATGATTTTGAGTACATATGCAGTGGCTTAAAAGTGTATTAAATGCTAGTGAGTATTGGGTTCTATTTCGTTTGGGAATGTGATATTGCTATGGCAATGTGATTTGCATATGTGGAGATTTTGTGTAATGCATTGTAAAACAGTGAGTAAATGGTTTTGTAAATGATATATTGGCTATGTGACATGGTGAGAAGAAATTCGGATATAGTTGGCATGCCATAGGCTAAAGTGTACTATAATATGATTAAAAATCAATCGTGGTTAAGGGTCTTTGAGGTATAGTGGTTGGCTACTCAGACTATGTTGTTATCACGGGTTGAACGGTCGGTTTCCCTTGTTGATGTAAAACTTGTGGTTGGCAAGGTTGTTAAATCATGCGGTTGGCATGGTGTAGTCTTGTTGATGTAAAACTTGCGGTTGGCAAGGTTGTTAAATCATGGGGTCGGTATGGGGTAGTCTTAGTATTAACAGAGATTTGGGTATTCGATGTGCAAAGTTAACGGTCGGTTAACTAAAGATTAGCGGTCGACTAATCAAGGATAGTGGTTGACTATTTGAGGTAACTATAATGGCCAATATATGAAAGTTCTTTTGTTGAACCTATTGATTTAATGCTTTGGAATTTAAGCATGGTTTATGATTTAATGCTTTGGAATTTAAGCATGGTTTATGATTTAATGCTTTGGAATTTAAGCATGGTTTATGATATAATTCTTTGGAATTTAAGCATGGTTTTGTACATATAATGCTTTGGGGACTTAAGCATGTGGTTTATAATGTTTTGCATATGGTTGACATGCATGTTTTGAATTGGAATCATTGGAACTTGCTTAGGTCGTAAGCATGGTGTGAAAACAAGTGTTGGTTTTCAAGGGATTTAATGCATCATTGTTTTAAGAGCATCCTCACTAAGCAAGTGTGCTTACGCTCTCTTTTTCTCTAATGATGCAGAGCATTAAAGCTTGGAGGCAGCAAAGGCAAGGATTAAGTGATCCAAAGACAAGACTATTTGAGTAGGAACCCGTTTTAATTTACGGTTAATAGTACAATGTGATCGCCATGGATTTTTGGGTGTTGTAATTTAGTTTGCCCTAGTTTTAATCATGTATAATGCTGTGATTTTGGAGCTTGATTGTTGTAATTCAGTTTTCCCTAGTTTTAATTCAATTTTCCCTAGGTAAGCATCTAGATGTTTTTTCTTGGATGACATGCTTTGATGAGCTAATCCTGTTGAGTATGGTATTGATGTGTTGTTGGTATGGTGTTCTTGCTGGTAAAAGCTTAATTGAGCATCTTGGTATGTTTGGTGGTGAGTTATAGGGAGCATGCCTCTAGATCAATCTTTTTGGTGGCATAATCTTGTGTTGTAGTTAAACCTTGGTGTAAGTGTTGTTAAGTGTGATGTTGGATGCTTATATGTATGCATGCAAGTTGCTAGGACCTAAATATATCTAGTTTTGTGTGAAAACCAGCTAAAATGTCATTACAGGTCTAGGCGTATCAAAATAGGTGTCCCCGTACCGGTACGGCTAGGCCATTTCAAGCATAGTATTTCGATACGCGGGAGGGCGTTTCGATACGGTCCTGCCTTTCTAGGCTTAACGTTTTCGGTACATGAGCAAGCGTTTTGAGAAGGTCATAGGCATATTTTCCAGGCATTTTGATACGCGAACAAGCATTTCGGTACGGGTTTTAGCTACTAGATTCTGAGTTTTTGAAAACATAAGGGAGTATCGAAACACTAGTACGCGTACTGGTACGGGTGCCGTTAAATTGGTTATTTTGGAATCTTGAAAGTTTCTGGTTCTTTCATTTTGGTCCTTGAGTATTGGGAATGCAATTGTATGAATTGGGATGATTAAATTGACATGGAATTTATCATGTTGGCATGTAAATGGACTAATTGAGGATTGTTAACCTTAAATGCAATTTTGGTCTTGTAATTTAAAGTATTTATGTTTTAGTCCTCAATTTTGAATATGATGCAATTGATTGTCATTTGTGACTCGTTTCATTCGAACACCAACTACTGGGAGTATGAACATGTAGGAACATTAATTTGCATTTAGACAAAATAAAAGAAAAAATGGACCAACTTTTTGTATCCTTTCTCTGGTTTGCTTCGGCAAACCTAATGTAGCTCTGTCAGTTCAATCGGGCGTCTAGGCTGGGTCGAGGGGGATACAGTAACCGTCAAACACAACATTGCTTCACAAGAATCCACTCAACACCCTCCTAAAACCATCAAGAACACCACCAAACCTTATCTAAACAAAGCCCAACCAACATCTAATGATTCTAACACATTAACATCATCAAATAACATCCAAAAACACTTTAAACATGTCATTATACCTCTAGCAACACTAAAGCAACAAGATCAAGCGCAAAAACAATTATTCACAACCTAGAAAACTAACAATTCACTTAGTTTCAAGATTACATTGATTAATCAACTCTTTCAACATCAAAATACATTCAAATAAAGATATTAATCAATTATATTCATTTCCAAAACAAATCCAATCAATATTTCAAAAGTCTTTCAAAGTATTGAAAGTGGTTTTAGGGTTTAGGTAATGTGAAACATTACCTAAGCTGGCAATGTGATTTCCATATTTGCTCTTTTTGTTCGGATATGCATTGTAAAACATGTTTTGTTAGTAAATGGTTTTTTAAAAATGATGATTTTGGTACATATCCAGTGACAAAAGGTGAGAAGAAATTTGGGATTTATTTCGTTGGCATGCCATATTGGTATAAATGTGATTTGCCTAATATGATTAAAAATCAATCATTGTTAAAACTTTGAGTAAATGGTTTAGTAAATGATTATTGGCTACTCAAGGTGAGAAGACATTATATTGTTGGCATGCCATAGGATTGACTACAACATGATTAAAAATCCCTTGTTGATGTAAAACTTGTGATTGGCAAGGTTGTTAAATCATGCGGTTGGCATGGTGTAGTCTTGTTGATGTAAAACTTGCGGTTGGCAAGGTTGTTAAATCATGGGGTCGGTATGGGGTAGTCTTAGTGATGTAAAACTTACGATTTGGGTATTCGATTGTTAAAGTTAACGGGTTGGTTAACTAAAGATTAATGATGGTCGACTAATCAAGGATAGTGGTTGACTATTTGAGGTAACTATAATGGCCAATATATAAAGTTCTTTTGTTGAACCTATTGATTTAATGCTTTGGAATTTAAGCATGGTTTATGATTTAATGCTTTGGAATTTAAGCATGGTTTATGATTTAATGCTTTGGAATTTAAGCATGGTTTATGATATAATTCTTTGGAATTTAAGCATGGTTTTGTACATATAATGCTTTGGGGACTTAAGCATGTGGTTTATAATGTTTTGCATATGGTTGACATGCATGTTTTGAATTGGAATCATTGGAACTTGCTTAGGTCGTATGCATGGTGTGAAAACAAGTGTTGGTTTTCAAGGGATTTAATGCATCATTGTTTTAAGAGCATCCTCACTAAGCAAGTGTGTTTACGCTCTCTTTTCTCTAATGATGCACAGCATTAAAGCTTGGAGGCAGCAAAGGCAAGAAATAAGTGATCCAAAGACAAGACTATTTGAATAGGAACCAAGTTTTAATTTACGGTTAATAGTACAATGTGATCGCCATGGATTTTTGGGTGTTGTAATTTAGTTTGCCCTAGTTTTAATCATGTATAATGCTGTGATTTTGGAGCTTGATTGTTGTAATTCAGTTTTCCCTAGTTTTAATTCAATTTTCCCTAGGTAAGCATCTAGATGTTTTTTCTTGGATGACATGCTTTGATGAGCTAATCCTGTTGAGTATGGTATTGATGTGTTGTTGGTATGGTGTTCTTGCTGGTAAAAGCTTAATTGAGCATCTTGGTATGTTTGGTGGTGAGTTATAGGGAGCATGCCTCTAGATCAATCTTTTTGGTGGCATAATCTTGTGTTGTAGTTAAACCTTGGTGTAAGTGTTGTTAAGTGTGATGTTGGATGCTTATATGTATGCATGCAAGTTGCTAGGACCTAAATATATCTAGTTTTGTGTGAAAACCAGCTAAAATGTCATTACAGGTCTAGGCGTATCAAAATAGGTGTCCCCGCACCGCACGGGCTAGGCCATTTCAAGCATAGTATTTCAATACGCGGGAGGGTGTTTTGATCGGTCCTGCCTTTCTAGGCTTAACGTTTTCGGTACATGAGCAAGCGTTTTGAGAAGGTCATAGGCATATTTTCCAGGCATTTTGATACGCGAACAAGCATTTCGGTACGGGTTTTAGCTACTAGATTCTGAGTTTTTGAAAACATAAGGGAGTATCGAAACACTAGTACGCGTACTGGTACGGGTGCCGTTAAATTGGTTATTTTGGAATCTTGAAAGTTTCTGGTTCTTTCATTTTGGTCCTTGAGTATTGGGAATGCAATTGTATGAATTGGGATGATTAAATTGACATGGAATTTATCATGTTGGCATGTAAATGGACTAATTGAGGATTGTTAACCTTAAATGCAATTTTGGTCTTGTAATTTAAAGTATTTATGTTTTAGTCCTCAATTTTGAATATGATGCAATTGATTGTCATTTGTGACTCGTTTCATTCGAACACCAACCCGCTGGGAGTATGAACATGTAGGAACATTAATTTGCATTTAGACAAAATAAAAGAAAAAATGGACCAACTTTTTGTATCCTTTCTCTGGTTTGCTTCGGCAAACCTAATGTAGCTCTGTCAGTTCAATCGGGCGTCTAGGCTGGGTCGAGGGGGATACAGTAACCGTCAAACACAACATTGCTTCACAAGAATCCACTCAACACCCTCCTAAAACCATCAAGAACACCACCAAACCTTATCTAAACAAAGCCCAACCAACATCTAATGATTCTAACACATTAACATCATCAAATAACATCCAAAAACACTTTAAACATGTCATTATACCTCTAGCAACACTAAAGCAACAAGATCAAGCGCAAAAACAATTATTCACAACCTAGAAAACTAACAATTCACTTAGTTTCAAGATTACATTGATTAATCAACTCTTTCAACATCAAAATACATTCAAATAAAGATATTAATCAATTATATTCATTTCCAAAACAAATCCAATCAATATTTCACAATTTTCCAATTAAATCCCAATTTAATCAACAAATCCATATTGATAACATAATTTCATAACATAAATCAATAACAAATGATCAAGAACTTTGGAATTTTAGTAAAGAACCCTTAATTAAAGGAGAGAAACGAAAATCACCTCTAACTCCTCAAAAGTCTTTCAAAGCTTTGAAAGTGGTTTTAGGGGTTTAGGTAAGTTTGAAACACTTACCTAAGCTAGGAAGTAAGTTTCCCTCTTTTGCTCTTTAATATCGGTTCGGATATGAGCATGTGTAATTCATGTTTTGTTCGTAAACATGGCTTGTTTTTACTTACTATAAATGCATGATTTTGAGTACATATCCAGTGGCTTAAAAGTGTATTAAACGCTAGTAAGCATTGGGTTTTATTTCGGTCGGGAATGTGATATTGGTATGGCAATGTGATTTGCCTATGTTGGGATTTTGTGTAATGCATTGTAAAACAGTGAGTAAATGGTTTAGTAAATGATATATTGGCTATGTGACAAGGTGAGAAGACATTCAGATATAGTTGGCATGCCATAGGATAAAGTGCACTACAACATGATTAAAAATCGATCGTGGTTAAGGATCCTTGAGGTATAGTGATTGGCTACTCGGACTATGTTGTTATCACTCGGGTTGAACGGTTGGTTTCCCTTGTTGATGTAAAACTTGCGGTAGGCAAGGTTGTTAAATCATGCGGTCGGAATGGTGTAGTCTTGTTGATGTAAAACTTACGGCCGACAAGGTTGTTAAATCATGCAGTTGGTATGAGGTAGTCTTAATGATGGTCGGTCATTAAAGGAGATTTGTGTATCCGATGTGTAAAGTTAACGATCGGTTAACTAAAGATTAGTGGTCAGCTAATCAAAGATAATGCTCGACTATCCGGGGTCACTATAGTTTCCAATATATGAAAGTTGTTTTGTTGATCCTATTGATTTATTGCTTTGGAATTTAAGCATGGTTTATGATTTAATGCTTTGGAATTTAAGCATGGTTTTGTATATATAATGCTTTGGGGACTTAAGCATGTGGTTTATAATGTTTTGCATATGGTCGACATTCATGTTTTGAATTGGAATCGTTGGAGGTCGTATGCATGGTGTGAAAGCAAGTGTTGGTTTTCAAGGGATTTAATGCATCATTGTTTTATGAGCATCCTCGCTAAGCAAGTGTGTTTATGCTCTCTTTCTTTAATGATGGACAGCATTAAAGCTTGGAGGCAGCAAAGTCAAGAAATAAGTGATCCAAAGACAAGACTATTTGAATAGGAACCAAGTTTTAATTTCCTGTTAATAAGGCAATGTGTTCGCCATGGGTTTTTGGGTGTTGTAATTCAGTTTTCCCTAGTTTTAACCATGTATAATGCTGTGATTTTGGGCTTTATTATTGATGTTTCGCATATCGTGCATCGTACCTATGGTTGATGTTATATGGTTACCTAGGTAAGCATCTAGATTGTTTTGCTTGGATGACATGCTTTGATAAGGTAGTCTTGTTGAGTATGGTATTGATGTGTTGTTGGTATGGTGTTCTTGCTGGTAAAATTTTAATTGAGCATCTTGGTATGTTTGGTGGTGAGTTATAAGGAGCATGCCTCTAGATTAATCTTTTGGGTGGCAAAATCTTGTGTTGTAGTTAAACTTTGGTGTAAGTGTTGTTAAGTGTGATGTTGGATGCTTATATGTATGTATACAAGTTGCTAGGACCTAAATGCATCTAGTTTTGTGTGAAAAACTAGCTAAAAATGTCATTACAGGTCTAGTCGCATTGAAACAGGTGTCCCCGTACCGGTACAGCTAGGCTATTTCAAGCATAGCATTTCAATATACGGGAGGGTGTTTCGATACGATGTTGCCTTTCCAGGCTTAATGTTTCGGTACTCGAGCAAGTGTTTCGATATAGTCATAGGCATATTTGCCATACGTTTCGATACGCAAACAAGCATTTAGGTACGGGTTTTAGCTATTGGATTATGAGTTTTTGAAAATATAGGAGCGTATCGAAACACTAATATGCTACCGGTAAGGCTATCGTTAAATTGGTTATTTTGGAATCTTGAAAGTTTCTGGTTCTTTCATTTTTGGTCCTTGAGTCTTGGGAATGCAATTGTATGAATTGGGAGGTGATATCACCTTGTCCCTTGATCCTCAATCCTCTTTTATCTCTATCTCCCTCCCAAAAGCCAAAGAGAAAGACCAAATATTTGTCATTTTGAGTTGGAATTTCGAAGTGTAAGTGAAGGGTAGTGTTATCAACATCAAGCGATCTATACAAGAAGGTAAGGATGGAAGATTTTGTTGGAGTTTAGAAAATGAAAGTTTGGCATGGTTGTAGACTAAGAACGAGAATGAGGGATTTGACTCCATTTTATGTTGTAAAGCTACATCTTTTATGTTTTAATCTTCTAGCAATCTTGTAACCCGTTTTGCAACATGATCTTGTAGTGAAAGAGGTTGGAGAGCACTCAAAAGCTCAAGTCAAGAGGAGGACTTTAGGCTAGTGCAAGGAGGTTAATTTCCAGTGTTTGGAAGAAGGTTAGTACACTACTAACTCCTTTTCCTTCATGGACATCCTAAATTTGATTGCTTTGTGTGCTTGAGTGGTATTTTGGTTTTTGCTTGCTTAGAGCCTTGATCATGGTAAATCTTGATTGGGTTGTTAAAAGGTAGTATAAATGGTAGTAAACCACCTAAAACAACTTCCATAACTTGTAGGTTCATCTTAGGGGTCTTTCCTTTGGGTTTTGGAGGCATGGGGGGTGATTTATAAACTACGAAAAATGAATTTTGGGTTTGAATACCGATACTGGTTGAACATGTATCGGTACCCTGTGTTCTAAGTGATAAACACATCAAATTTTTGAAGGACGTATCGGTATGAGCTCAGGCCGTATCGGTACCCCCTATTTCATTAGAATTCTAGTGAAGCCAAGTATCGATAAGCATAGGTGCGTATCGGTACCCATAGATGCGTATCGGTACACTTGGGTGGGTATCGATACCCACTAGACAATATATTCAAAAAATGCATTTTGAGTTTGAGAGGCCTATTAATCGAGATCAATGGCCTAATGGCCTTCTAATAGGGTAAAATGAATTGTAAAACTGAGAAACCGAGATTCAACCCTCTTATACGAGCATAATGAGTAACAACTTCGTAAAGCCTTCGATGACTTGTTCGTAATAGCAACTATAGGGATCCTTGGTGGATCGTGTGATGTTATGTGCCAAGTAAAGGCACCTGTGTGGATAGGTCACCTTTTTTTTGGGATCCGGATACCTAGAGAGCGTGTTGCAGCACCATGAAATGAGATTCTGGATGTACATTCTCGTGGTTGTTTAACACAAGGCCTCATCTGATGATACTTTATGAGAGATTCTGAGTTCGATTGTATATTCTCGAGGTTACATGACATCGATCCTCGCTCTGAGTGTGCGTTCCTGAGGCTATGTGACATTGGGTCTCACTCTAGGTTTGTTAGTATGGCGCACATGTGCTGGGTGATATTATTGCTTCCTTGTCGTTGTTATGTGTTTAGGCGTATAGAGGTAGCACCAAATGTTGTTATATATATACACATACATATACTACCATGAGATTATCTTTATCTACATACTCATATTTATGATTTGCATGAAGCATGGTTGAGTGGAAGTGTATTCTCTAAGCTTTGTAAGCTCAGCGTTCGGAATTTTTGTTTACGTTCGCAGGTTAGTAGGTTGGCGTACATTGTTGGAGCACTATCGAAGTAGGACCTCAGCATCAACTTGTGTTTGAGTAATGTAATTATATTATATTGGTCCATGTATTAGTAGGTCCCTATGCTTGTATTGTAACTCAATTTTGGATTTTAAATCGTAAGTCAAATGCTTTTTAATTATGTATTTTAAATAGAGCTCCCATGTAACGTTTTAACTATTTATCTAATTTGAACTTAATGAAATTTTATAAAATGGATGTGGTTTGGGTTAAACTAGGTTGAAATTTTATGGTAATGGCTTGGGCTTGAGGCCCAAATGTGATATCCAAGTCAAGGGTATTATACAGTCGTCGAATGTTATGCTGTAGGTGGTGTTGACTCTGACCCTCTAAAGGTTAGGCTCTCCGCTTGAGGATAATTTGAACTTGAAGAAAACGAAGAATCATGTTGGCACGGTGGTGGAAAACTCTTTATGGGAGGATATGGAGATCTACGCTAATGGAGAAAATCAATCTAACATGGAGGCTCAATCGGGCAGCATTAATGGTGTAGTCCCTAAAGGTGGAAAGAAGAATCAAGTAGATGGTTCGATTAATGAGAACATCTACACATAATCATATACAAATATGGTGAAGGGGTTACCAAGCGACCAGACTCAAGCAATTGGTCCTGGTGATAACGATAATGTGGTAGTTCTAAAAGAGGATTGTCGAGTTGACCATTCTGGTTCATTCTTACTTATTTGCTTCTTATATCGTGTGCATGAACAGAACGACCAGTGCATGAGGAATGTGCTTATCCTTCGCCTCCTTGGACGCCTATTGGTTACAAAATGCTATTTGATCGGATTCAGAAGTTGTGAAAATAGGTGGGTGAGTTTCGTTTAATTGATATTGATAACAATTATTTTTAGGTGTGTTTTGCACATGAACAATGGAGCATTGCTTTCTCCACATCTGAACAAACCATCCCAAGTGATTGTATGGGTTCGTCTCCCTGGCCTACCATACAAGTACTATACAAAGGCGTTGTTTTGTCGTATTGCCAACGTTATCGGAAGAGTGATAAAAGTTGACTTTAATACGTTTACAGGAGGGAGAGGGAAGTTTGCTCACCTCGCAATTCTAGTAGACCTCAAGAAGCCCTTATTGTCGTGTATTAGGATAGATAGGTTCGTCCAGAAGCTGAATGTGAAAAATTGAACCAATTTTGCTTTGATAATGGCAAGTATGGACATTTGAAAGAGGGATATGTAGAATCAAGAGAGGAGGTTGCTGGTGAGAGTATCTCACAATCGAAAGAGGCATCACAAGGTCATACACTGTCTATCAAATCTCGAGGGTCATATCTTATGGGCCATGGATGGTTGTGGATAATCGACGTTGTAAGCCTAGAGCAGATACTAAAGTTAAGGAAGGTGGGTCTATGTCTCATGGTTCTATCAGGACCTTTTGGTTTGCAGTGTTAGGGGAAGATAATATGGTTATTGAGCAAGATACAACCTAGGATGTCAAACCATATAGGCCGCATTTGCTTATTGTTTCACGGCCAAGAGTTGAAAAAGACCAAAGTTCTCTAGGTAAGAAGGTGGAGGCAAATCACCTTATTGTCTGCAATGTTGCGTACATGGCATCTAATCCTGACAAAATATCTATGGGGTACATGCGGAGAGCAATGGGATGAAAGTAATGTTGTTGGTTGAGGGTTAATCTACCAAGGTCTCCACTTGTCATGCATGACCTAAATCAAGTTCTCATAATATGGTCTCTATAAAGGAAAAGGGTCATGGGGATAAGCTCTGCTCTGGGGTTAAAGCTGCTAAGTCACATGGGGTTGTTAACAAAACTTTCAAGGAAAATATTTGTTGAGGTGGTAAGGAGATGAAGCCTTCACACATCAGTAACTCTGATCGACCGACATTAAAGGAATGGGTTCAGTCAGTTTCTGATCAAATAATCCTGGTCAGAAACTAGGTTGGGTCTGACGGTAATGGTTTAGGGGTCATGAAACTGGTGCGAATGAGAGCGTGCTTTTGTCAAACTCCGAAGACTCTATTGGTGATGATTTAATGAGTGATTCAGCTATAGAGAATAGCCAAGACGAGGAGACGCTAGGATTACCTCAATAAGTTGTGTTTTTCTTTAATTTATTTATCATGATTAATATGCTTTTTTGAAACTATCGGAGTGCAGCTAGCCCTACTTTCATAAGGTATTGCAAGAATTTCATTAGGGAACATTGTTAAACCTATATTTGATTTTGATATAACAAGGACTTAATTTTAAATAAAAAATATTTTAGGTACTTGAATTTACTCAAAAATTGAAAGGCATTCAAACCAAAATAATTTTCTAAGTCAATATTTTCAATCCCTAAAATTTCCTAATTATTTTAGTACTCAAACTAGCCATTTTGGTAACTGAGTATCGGTACAGCTATATGCGTACTAGTATAGGTTTTTGAAACTGTAAACAATTTAATTCTTTATAGCATCTAGTACCGGTGATATATCTCTAAAGAGCACGTATTTTTCTCGATTTATGGATTTTTTTGACCCTACATTAGTGTTTCATGCATCCATTCCTACATTTTCTGTTTATTATTTGCATTTTGTTTAACTCAAATCATATTCTCTCTTGTTATACAATTTTATGCCTTTCTACTGTCTTGTCACTGCATTACTAATGTCCCTGCAGACGAAATTTCATAACTGCAAATAGTTTGACACTACAGTGGCCAGCTATCCAGACTGCCAAGGATAAGAACGAATATGCCAACTGGATTTTCTATTACAACAAATTGTGTATGGCAAATTTTCATGCAAATTACCTGAAGGATATGTGTCCTTATCTCAGCAGCCTATAAAATGATACTTTTGGAGGAGACAGAAAGATTATTCACACGATTGTCATTTTTTTCTATCATCTTAAACCATTCGAAGCTATCCTCCAATGATTGCTTAAGCTTCCTTCTGGAGAACCAAGGCAAAGCAAGGCTAAAATATATGAGGAAACGAGGATTCATGCGCTGGAGCAAGGAGGAATATGTTTATCTTCTTTAAATATTTCTATAAATAGATTTTTATCGAATCTTTATTATATTTCTTGTGTTTATTGATGATGGTTTACCTTTGTAGTTGCGTTATGAACTTGTTGAAACTTGGATTTTAGGTTCAATATAATCTTATTAGCTTTCTTCTTATTTCAATTGTTGGATATGAGCTTTATTTGGAAGATAGTATTTAACATCGTCACTAACATTGAGAGATGTAATGACAGTTCAGATTAACAAGCCATTACAACGAGAGTTGAATGAGGATGCAACGAGAGTTGATCTACTTGTTTGAGGATTTGTAGTTTTGATGAACAATGAGAGTTGTGGTTAATCTATATATTCGAGTCATCAATTGAGAGTTGAATGGAAGCTAGTAAGCAGGCTTAGTATTTTCTTAGTTAAATGAACCATCGTATATTGTTACCTTGTTGCACATGATAATTTGCCTAGTTGAGACGAGGGGATCCAGATCTTTACTTGATATTTCTTTTACCTTCATATACTTGTTTATTTTTGCTTTCACAATCTATCTTACAATTCAATCCTTTATTTTTCCATTACAACAATCTTTATATTTTCAGAATTGCTTGCGGCCACATAATAATACAACTAAATACCTATTCTCGTGGGATCGATATCTAACAGGATCCACATGTTAACTATACTTGCATCGGCAGTGTACGCTTGCACAGTTCATGTGACGATTATTCATCGATCAAGTTTTGGAACTATTGTCGGGGATGGTGTTATTTGGTTTTTAAGCTTTTGCTTGCAATTCCATTTTCTTTCTTTAGTGTGTAGTCGTTTCCAATCTCTTTTGTATTTCCTTTTCTTTTTACTAGCTTTACTGGTGTTGTATGACCAGAAGTTCTGCCACACCACTTTATGTGCCTGATCCAAAAGTTGAACAGATTCTTCGACAAAGATTTAGAGAACAAAGTGAGATGGCAAGACAGTTCAACAATGAGGGTATCCCTCAAGATCCTGGAAACCCACCTCTGCATCCACCAATTCAAAATAGAACAATCTAAGAGGTTACAGTTCCTCGGACGATTTGCAACCGAGAGTGGTTCGACCACCCATTCAAGCTGGAAATTATAAGTTGAAGCTAGTTATATTTCAAATGCTCAACTCAAATGGGTAATATGCGGGATTGCCACATGAAGACACTAGAGAGAATTTCCAATCATTTCTGTTAATTTATGCTTCTTTTAGACAACAAGGTGTTCCTGATGATGCCTTACATATGCAATTATTTCCACATTCTTTGTAGGAAAAAGCTAGCACGTGGTTTCGTGGACTCCCTGCTAGATCTATCATGTCATGGAATGAACTCGCAATGTAGTTTGTATTACGCTTTAATCCATCGATAATGAACTTGCACCTAAAGAATGATATCACTGCTTATTATTAGTTGAATGATGAAACTCTCCATTCTAGATGGGAAAGTGTTAAACTTATATTTGATTTTGATATAACAAAGACTATTTTGTAAAAGGAATAATTTTTTAAAGTACTCGATTTACTCACAAAATTGACAAGTATTCAAAGTTAAATATTTTCTAAGTCAAAACCTTAAACCCCAAATATTTTCTAAGTGTTTTGATACTCAAAATAGCCAATTTGGTACAAATTTTCGCTACTAGAAATCTATTTTATGCATAATGGCTATAGCGTACTGATACAACCTCAGGCATATTGGTACACTATTTTGAAAATGTAAACCAAATTGCATCTAAGTATCGGTAAGACCTTTAGCATACTGATATGGGGTTTAAAGATTTGCTAAATCTTTTCATTAAATGAGTTGACCATTGCCTTGTCAGTTTTATTGATACCATAATTTTTGAAATATGGTTACTCATACCGATACCCCTATAGACGTATCGATATGGACTTTTAATCACTTCCAAGGATTCCAGTGAACAAAATTGGTATCGATACGGTACGGAGCGTACCGATACCCTTTGTAAAATGGTCACTCCATATCAGTACGGTTAGTCACGTATCGATACCCATTTGTTACAACGACTTTTTCTTCTTATTGCAGGTATCGATATGAGTGCTCGTGTACCGTTACCCAGTGTTGCCAGACAACATTTATTGCCAAAAAAATGCAGCCCAACAACTATAATCAATATCCCAACTACTCAAAGCTTCTTTAACAACTATTAAACAAGTTCAAAGCATTCAAGCACACATCGAACATCTTTGAGCCTTTTATTGTCAAATCTTGTAAACCCACTTGAGTGATCTCAATTGTAATCCTTTTATTCAAGTGTTGGGGTTGAGTGAACCTTAATTGTGCAAACTTTTCTGCCTTTGTGAGGTTTTCTTAGTTTGCTAAGTTTGTAATTTCCTTTGTGAGCTTTGTGAGTGTTCTTAAGGTTTTGGAGTATAAACCTTAAGGGATTTGTAAGGTTATCTCCTTGAGCCTCAAATGAAAGCAAATCTAGTGGATTTGAGAAATCCTTAGTGTGGACAGCTAAGGTAGTAGATGTAAACCCTAGTGAGAAGGTTGAACCACTCTAAATACCTTGTGTCATCTTTTATTGCCTTGGCAATTTGCTTCCACCAAAATTTTAATTGCCAATTCACCCCCTCATGGCCTTTTGCATTGATTGCTCATCCTAACAATTAGTATCATAGCCACACTCAGTGGAAGGCTTCATATCCGCTTGAGTAGATCCTACTGGTGTACAATCAATCAACAACTCAAGCCATAGCCTCTACCTCTAGACACCACTTCGAGGAATCATAATCTATCTCTAAATCGCCTTATTTCAATGGAGGTAAACTACCCCTATTGGAAAAATAGAATGAGGGTCTTCATCAAATCCAGTGACTACCTCGATTGGGATGTAGTGGAAGATGAACAATTCATTAAGATGAAGGAAGAAGAGGATCGACGCATCCCAAGACAAGGCAAGAATACACCGATGAAGATCAAAGGAAATTGCAAATCAACAACAACGCCATGCACATTCTCTTTTGTGCTCTTGGACCGGACGAGTACACCAAGATGTCTTCTTGCACAAGTGCGAAGGAGATATGGACAAGCTAGAAGTTACTTATAAGGGCACCAATGAAGTTAATTAGACCAAGATTGGACTCCTAAATCTTAGATATGAGAATTTCAAAATGGAACCAAATGAAGACATAACCAAGATGTTCGATAGATTCTTCGTTATTGTCAACGGGCTTAAAGGCTATGGAGAAGTCATTCTGGAAGACAAGCTTGTTCGGAAACTTGTCTACTCTCTTCTCAAGTCATGAGACTCAAAGAAGACCGCCACCATCGAAGCTAAAGATCTCAAGACCTTAAAGCTTGATACTCTTTAAGGGTCTATTCTCACTCATAAAATTATGAAGAAAGGAAGAGGAGTGGAGATGAAGAAGGAAAAAAAAGATAGAGAACAAGGAAGTGGAGAAGAAGAAGATAGGAATTGCACTCAAAGCTTCACAAGAGGAAAGCGATTCAAGTGAGTGAGAAGATGAAAAAATGGCTATGCTAGCCAAGAAATTCACAAGATTCATGAAATCTAAATGGGGAAGAAAATTCTAACGGAGAGAGGGTCTCAAAAACAAGCCAAAAGATGAAGAGAAAGACTAAATCATTTGCTATGAGTGCAAAAAATTGGGACACGTCAAGTTTAATTGTCCCCAACTAAATAAGAAGAGCTTTAGGAAAAAGAAGAAGTTCAAGGCACATGTAGCTACTTGGAGTGATGAGGACTCATCCGATGGGGAGGAGCAAGAAGTAGCTAACCTTTGTCTCATGGCGTTGGAGGAGGATCCTAAGGTAACCTCAAACTCGTCTAATTTTGATTTTACTTTTGATGAGCTTCAAGAAGCTCATGATGAGTTGCAAGAGGTTTATGACGAATTGGTTTTGAAGTATAAAGAATTCACTTTTGAAAAATAAGAAAACAAATTAGGACTTGAAATACCAAAATGGTTCTTTATCCAAAACCAATGTGGAACTTAAAAAGAAGGTTGTGGATATGCAAAAAAAAAACAAAAAGATTTTGAAAAAAACAAATTTAGTTTTGAAAGAGAGAATCATTCAAAATCCAAGCATGTGAAAAGAAACTTTAATGGCCAAAAACATAAAGGGTTCCAAAGTCCCTTTAACGGTAAGAGAGTTAGGAGTGTTTGGGTTACTAAGAAACTTGTCACTTCTAATAATTTTGATGCCATTGCTTCTTGGATTCCCAAGGGAACCAAGATTTTGGGAGCTAATACTCATGGACCTAAAAGAATACGGGTACCAAAAATCAAGACTTGATTCTATGATTGTAGGGAGAGCATTGCTACAAGGCCAGCTCTTCAAGTGCAAATTCATGGTACCTTGATAGTGGATGCTCGAGACACATGACCGCTAACAAGAGTCGATTCTTGGAGCTAAAACCAAAGACTGAATGAGTAGTCACTTCAGGCTATTTTTTATGATAACCTTCTTCTTAGGGAGGATACTTGTGATGATGATGATGTAGGAATTTTGGATGCCAAAGATGGTGAAGGACAATCATCAAAAGTAGAAGAAGTTCCACCAAAAGAACCACAAGATCCACCTCTAGAAGCCTTGAAGGACATGTCTCTAGAGGTCACCTACCCAAGGGAGTTCAACCATGTCAAAGGTGGTGAGATTTTGGGTGATCCATCCAAATGGGTAACCATTAGATCCTCTCTTAGAAATACTTATAATTATGTAGCATTTATCTCATGCATAGAGCCTAAAAATATCAATTGGATATTGGCTATGTAAGAATGGTTAAATCAACTTGAGAGGAGTAAAGTTTGGACATTAGTTGATAGGCCTAGTAATAAATCTACTATGGGTATTAAATGGGTTTTTAGAAACAAACTAGATGAGAGTGGTAACATAGTGAGAAACAAGGCTAGACTTGTTGCTCAAGGTTACACTCAAGAAGAAGGAATTAGTTTTGATGAAACCTATGCACCCATAGCTAGAATGGAAGCTATTAGGATGTTGCTTGCATTTGCATATTACCACGAATTCAAGCTTTTTCAAATGGATGTTAAAAGTGCTTTTTTAAATGGTTTTATAAATGAAGAAGTGTATGTAGAAAAACCACTTAGTTTTGAAGATCCAAAATATCCAAACCATTTTTTAAACTTTCAAAAGCTTTATATGGTTTGAAACAAGCTCCTAGAGCTTGGCATGAAAGATTATCAAATTTTCTAATAGAAAAAGGTTTTTAAAAAGGGAAGGTTGATACAACACTTTTTATAAAAAGAAAAGGCAATGACATTTTAGTAGTTCAAATATATATTGATGATATTATTTTTGGTTCTACTAATGAACTTCTATAACCCCCTCCACCCGGCCTAGTCGCAAGACCAAATCGAGTAGGCTACAATAGGTTTACCGAAGTAAACCGGGAAGATTAAACCTAAAATACGTCCATTTTTTCTTTTATCTCATCTAGATGCATTAATTATTTTCTACATGTTCATATTGTCCACAGATGAGCACTCATCTCAATCGGGCATCGTAACGACATCTAATTGGCCACACACACACAAATTAGGGACCAAAACGCTTTTCTAATTTTTAAGTTACCAACCTTTAATTAAGTACATTTCATGCTTATATGTCAAAAATCAGCTTCAAACGATCATCCTGCTCAAATAAATGCAAAACAAGATTCAGGGACTAAAACGAAAGAAACCAGAACTGCCCTTCCAAGACATTAACAAAAACAACGGTGTCCATATTGATACGCTAAGTCCCATACCGATACAGTTGTGAACTCATCGTTTTGATACGGCAACACCCGTACCGGTAAGCCCCTTCGAGTATAAAATACGTTTTAAAATCCTTCAACACCATACCGATACGGTCACCTGGTGTTTCGGTACGCGGCCTTATTCCCAAAAAGTGAAATTGTAGAAACCATTAGGTGTATCGAAACACCCCTACCTGTACCGAAACACCCTGGCCTTATTTGCCTAGTCGTATCGATACGGTCCCCCGCGTATCGGTACGCCTGAGCCTGTAATGTCAAAATTAGTTGGTTTTTCACATAATTCTAGATGCAATTGGCCCCTATCAACTTGCATACACGCATAAAAACATTTGAGCATACATAGACTATCATTTATACCAAGGTTAGGCAAACAAAACGACCTCATACTTCCAAAGGACCACTCTAGAGGCATGCTTCTTAGACCACTTTGCCAAACATACCAAAATGCACAATTAGGCCATTCTCTGCATAAGCATCATGCCAACACGCTCAACATAGCATATTAAACATGGTCAAACCAGCACAACATAGCAATCCACAAGGGAACTCTAGATGCATACCTATACATCCATTCAACCACAACTATAGGCAAGTAATAACATCAAGCTGAGCAACATCTAACCATCATCAAAAACCAGCATAGAATCATTCTAAAAAACACAATGCAACATATTTACAACTCTCAAGAACCATAGCGAACACATTGCCTTATTAACCGGAAACATAAACCGAGTTCATACTCAAAAGTAGTTTATCTCTTGGATCCTTGCAAACCTTGCCTTTGCTGCCCCGAGCTTTAATGCTCTACATCATTAGGAAAAGAGAGCATAAGCACACATGCTTAGTGAGGATGCTCATAAAACAATGATGCCTTAAAAACTATTTGAAAACTATATGCTTCCTTTCCCCAAAACATGCTTGCAACCTAAGCACTTTTCCATGATTCCAACCGAATCAAAACATAATAACCTTTATTTTACATCATATACAATCCATGCTTAAATCCCAAAGCATTTTGAACAAACCGTGCTTAAATCTCTAAAGCATTATAAACAAGGTTCAACACATGAACTTTCACATATATTGGCATTTATAGTGACCCGGATAGACTACCTCTATCCTATACACATCGGATACAAGGATCTCTCATACCAGGCCTAGCTAAACCGTGTGATATCCCAAACCTTGCCTAGCTAAATCGCAAGATTTGACACCCTCGCCTAGTTAAACTACGAGATTTCACCCTTGCCTAGTTAAACCGCAAGTGTACTGACCTTGCCTAGTTAATCTGCAAGATCACCATAAATTTGGGTTGCCTAGTTAAACCGCAAGTCCCAAATGAGGTCCCTAACAGTCCGAGTTGCCTTGTTTACCTGCCATACCTCAAGGACCCATGGCCACGATCGATTTTGTTCATATTTTATAGTGCACTTTTAATCCTATGGCATGCCAACTATATCTGATTGTTTTCTCACCATGTCACATAGCCAATATATCTTTTACAAACCATTCAAAACCATTTGCTTATTGTTTTACAATTCATTTAGCAACACATCACATATGCAAATCTCATTGCCAATGCAATAACATCATTCCCAGCCATAATGAAAACCAATGCTCAATAGCATTTAATATACTTTCAAACCCGTGCATATGTACTCAAAATCATGCATTACCAGTATGTAAATCATACCATGTTTATCACCAAAACATGCAAACAACATGCTCATATGCAAGCCGATATTCAAGAGCAAAATAAGGGAAACTTACTTCTAAGCTTAGGTAAGAGTCTTACGCTTACCCTAAACCCCCAACAACCTTTACAAACCTTTGTAAAGCATTAAAAATCAGTTTCCACTCACCGATATGCTTTGCCTTTCTTGCCAACGCGATACAAGCTCCCGACAAGCCACCAAAACAACTTCAAGCTTTGTCGCCTTGATTATCCCCTGTTTTAAACACATAAAACCAGTGGATAAATGCATTAAGATGCATTCAAACCATTGCCTAACAGCAATCTCCCGCAACTCCCAAGTTGCCCACTCAAAAACCATCTGAAACATACCGAAATCATCATCAAACGTTTTTAAAACTTAACCCATCCATAAAACAACAATTCAACCCATCAACCAACATCAAATAACATCTGAAAACCCTTTCCTAACATCCTTTTACCTCTAGCAAAGATTAAACTCGATTATCTCCACAATATCTCAAAACTAGCAACCTAAACATTTAGAGATTCAAGAGTTTCAGGATTCTATTGATAAAAACAACTTATCAACATCAAAACATATCCAAAACATATATTAAATCAATCTTAAACACTGGAAATCAGATCCACTTCGAAAATTACCATGTTTCATCAATATTTCCAAAATAACTCAATTAAACATTGATAAAACATTAAAATCACATTACAACTTATAAATCAAGGATCAAATACTTGGGAATATCGATAAAGAACCATTTAATAGAGGAGATCACATACCTTATCCCTGTTATGTGATTTCTCCCTCAATTGGCATGTTTAAAGCTAAGAAAACATAAAATTCCAATGAGATTTTGCAAAATAAAGTTAAAGAATCAAGTTAAAATCAATAGTCTGAGTGAAAAGAATCCATCACCTATGGATTTTGATGAAATTCTGAGTGTTTGGAAGAAAAGAAGTTGAGAGAAAAGGTTTAGGAAAAAAGTTATGTGAATTTCTTTTAAAAGATAATAACTAACTAGCAAACACCATTTTAAAACACATGTTTAAAATGATTTAATTGAAGGGAGAAACCACTAGCAAACACTTGGTAGATTAGCTCCTTAAGGATTCTAAGGATTTGACCCTTTTGATTTTAGTCACTTTAAAATAGTTTTCAAAAATCACATTTTGGTCACTAACCCAAAATGTCATATTTCCAAATTCCCTTTTCTAAAATTGATTCCACAAAAATCAATATATATTAAAATATGATTTTTAACTATTTTTCCACATTTTTATCTTACCGAAAAATATAGGATCCTGAATTCGACTCAAATCTCTAACCCGGTCCACCGGATCGTCTAATAAACCTTAAATCTGCTAGGCCCAAAACCGGGGTGTTACAACTTCTTTGCCAAAATTTTGCTAAGTTAATGCAAGGTAAATTTGAAATGAGCATACTAGGGGAGCTCTCATTCTTCTTGGGACTCCAAATCAAAAAAAAGGATGACATCTTTATCAATCAAACAAAGTACATCAAATATATGCTCAAAAAGTTTGGCTTGGAGAATACAAAGCCTCAAGCTACTCCAATGAGTCCATCTACAAAGCTTGAAAAAGATAAAGGAGGTAAATATGTTGATCTTAAGCTTTATAGATCTATGATAGGTTATTTGCTTTATCTTACCACAAGTAAACCAAATGTTATGTTTAGTGTTTGCTTGTGTGCTAGATTTCAATCTATTCCTAGAGAATCACATCTACAAGACATCAAGAGAATCTTTAGATACCTTAGAGACACACCTTGTTTAGGTCTTTGGTATCCTAAAGACTCATCCTTTAGTTTGCATGTGCATTCGGATGCAAATTATGGAGGTTGTAAGATAGACCAGTACTTGTCAATTCCCAGGCAACATGCTTATCTCATGGTTTTATAGGAAGCAAAATAGCGTATCACTATCTACCACCGAGGCAGAATATATTTCGACCGGTAGTTGTTGTGCTCAAGTCCTTTCGATGAAGCAACAACTCTTAGATTATAGAATTGATGTTGGTACCATCCCGTTAAAGTGTGACAATACTAGTGCTATTTGTCTCAATAATAATCACATCCAACATTCTAGAACCAAGCATATAGAAATAAGACACTATTTCATTGTAGATCATGTCTTGAAAATTATATTTTTCTAGAATTTGTAGACACCTTACACCAACTAGCAGATATTTTTATCAAACCTTTAGATAAAGAGCGTTTTGGGTCTCTTAGGAGAGAGTTAGGGCTTACTATCCTTTCTTGAACCTTAGAGCCTTGTTTTGATCTTAAAACTTGCTTAAATTTGGTTGGTATTCATGTTTGTGTGATTTTGTTACTATATGTATCTATTCATGTTGTTAGAGGGAGTATGTATCTGTTTTTTCCCATTTGTGATGATCTCATATCATAAGCATGCATATCGATTCGAGTAAAATCAAAATTTTGGGTTCATTGTAGCTAAATTTGTCAAATTTGTTCAAAGGGTATCAGTACTGGGTAGCAGTACCGATACAGGGCATTAAGGGCAGCATTTCAGTACAGTTGAGTTTGTACTGGTATGGGTCGAGGATCGGTACGGGGTTATCTTGTACAGGTACACGGTGTCGTTATGCATAAAGTGTGTATCGGTACGCGTGTCTGCTAGAGCCATAAATAAGGGTTTCTGTAATATCCCAAATTTTTGACTACTGACCAAAATGTAAATTTTTAAAATTTAGGGGTTAAAGTATAAACTTTGAAAAAGTTCAGGGACCAAAGTGTAATTTTCAAAAGTTATGTAATCTAACCCCGTAAATGAATAGTTCACCCACAAAGTGACATCTCCATGTTACCCGTATTTTTTGTATGAAGTTTATATTAATGGCTATAAAGCGATAAAGTTCAGAAATTTAGAAATCGTATTTTGGATCGAATAAAAATTGTTAAGCGTGCTTAGCCCAGAATAGTACGAGGATGGTGACCTACTGGGAAGGTTCCATGTTAGTGTTTTTGATTGATAAAAAGGATTCACCATGAGTCAACAATATTTGTAATAGATTATTGTTATAAGATTTTCAAGTAGGGATTGTACTTGATAAACTTCTCGGTAATTATCGGTACATCGGATCGAGTTGAAATTTTCAAGACAGATCCAAAGGTTATGGAAATTTATAAAATATTATTTTATGAATATTTTATTATTTTTGGTTGGATACTAACTAGATTTAGTTAGATTCTGATGGAGTGACTATAAAGCAATAAAGCTCAAAGAAAGAAAATTTGGAAATCGTATTGAGTGAAATTCAAATGTTTGGATCGAATAAATGCCATAAATAAAAATCTAAGATATTTTGGAATGAGGCCGGTTGGAATGGAACCAATTTGGTTAAACTTTAATGGGGTGGCAATTTTTAAGACTTGTTGTAAATAAAGTCTAGTTGGAGGGAAAATTGGTCCTTTGACATGGATGGCATTTTTGAAATATTTTGAAACTTTGAGGGCAATTTTGAAAGGTCAAAATACACATGGATGAGATCTTGGACATTGATTTTGATGAGATTAAATCTCAACCATTGGATTAAAAGGGCATTTTAGTAATTTCACTATTTAAATGAATTTAAAATTCATTTATATTTACAAGTGGCATAATTGTAGAGATTGAAAGTTAAAGAACCAAAATATGAAGACTACTCTTCATCTTCTTCATTTCGAAAATAAAGGGGAAGGGGGAGAAAATTTCCGAGTTCGATTGAAGCCTCGAAACTCGATTTTCAGGTAATTTTTTCAATTGCAAAATTGTTCTACTCTTCAAGTTCTATCTTTTGGTGTAAATAATTCATTGAAAACATGCTTGATTGATGAGAATTTTTGCATGAGAAAAAATAAGGGTTTATGGAAAAAGTTTGGGGCTTTTGGAATTTTATTATTTCATGATGAAATTCAAGTTGAAATCAAGCTAGTATAATGTTGAAATCATGTTATTGAGTTGAGATTTAAACCCTACATATTTTAGTTTGTATAAAGATGATTAGGGTTTAGGGATTCAAGTTTGATTTAGGGTTTGTGATGTTGGATAAATGATCTAGTAAGCTTGAATTGTTATTTGGAAACAAAACCCAAAATTAAAGCTGTAATATCCCAATTCTTGCTTAGTGACTAAAATGTACTTTTTGAAAGTTTATGGGTTAAACTTTGGAAAAGTTTAGGGACGAAAGTGTAATTTTGAAAAGTTATATAATTTAACCTCGTAAATGGATAGTTCACCCCCAAGAGTGGTATTTTTGTGTTACCAGATTTTTCATACGAAGCTTATATTATTTGAATTTGGACCGAATAAAATTGTTAAGCGTGCTCAGGCCAGGAAAATATTAGAATGGGTGACCCGTGTGAAGGTCCCATAAAAGTGTTTCTGATTGATATTTTGGACTCAATAAGGGTAGAGAAAATTCGTATGGATTATCGATAAAGGAATTCTAAGAGAAATTTTACTCTATAAAGATTTTCGATAATTATCAGAACAATAGACTGAGTTAGGAAAATACAGTCTACGTCCTTGGAAAAGGAAGTTTTTATGGGAAAATAGAGTTTATTTTCCGAATATGGAAATATATAATTTTCGGAATAAATCCAATAGCTCAGAAAAGGTAAAATTGCAGTAGAAGTATTTTATGGACATTGGTATGTCAGATCGAATTGAAATTTTAAAGACAATTCCAAAGATTATGGAAAATTCATAAAATATTATTTTATGAATATTTTATTAATGTTGATGGGATTCTAGCTAGATTTAGTTAGAATATGTTGGAGTGGTTATAAAGCTCAAAGAAAGAAAAATTGTAAATCATATTGAATGAAATTAAAATATTTGAATCGAATAAATATCATAAATTAACATTTATGATATTTTGGGAAGGAGGCTGGTTAGAATGGAACCAATTTGGTTCAATTTTTATGGAATGGCAATTTTAAGCCGTGTAAGTAAATAAAGTCTAGTTGGAGGGCAAATTGGCCATTTGCCATGGATGGCATTTTGGAAATATTTTGGAACTTTGAGGGCAATCTTGAAAGGTCAAATACACATGGATTTAATCACGACCATTGATTTTTGATGAGATTGAATCTTGGTCATTGGATTAAAAGGGCAAATTAGTAAATTCACTAGTTAAACGAATTTAAAATTCATTTAACTTTACATGTGGATTAAATGGGTTAAAAGATGAAAAAAATCATCTATATTTCCAGCATGCTATTCGAATACAAGAAAGAAGGGGGAGAAATGGAATTTTTCAATTTTTAAGTCCAAAATTGGAGAATCAAGGCAAGTTTCAAGCAAAACTAATTTAGGTAAATTATTCTACACTTGATTTTCTTCATTTTGATAGTAATATTGCATGATAAAAGTTAATTTTAGTTCATGTTATTGATGAAGATGATTATGGAATTTGAAGTTGATGATGGAATTAGACTAGTAGATAGTTAAATTGATGATTTAAACATGGAATTAAGGTTGAGATTGGATAAATTCCATGTTAGAGATTATAAACCCTAACCCTAAAATTTAGGGGGGTTTGTCTAGGAAGCTAAATTAATGATGAAATTGATTGAATTATGATGTTAGGAGACCTATTTTGATGATATGTTGAATAATTTCCCAAGTTGTAAATTTAGGGACCATTTCAAACATTTGGAAAAATTAGGGGAAATTTTATTTTAGCATTGGAATCATTGTATTATGTTGAAAGTAGCTTGAATTTGTGATTAGGGACCAAAATGAAATTTTTTGGAAATTCAAGGACCAATTCGGCAATTTAGTAAAAGTTAGGAATTGGTTTTAAATTTATGGAGAATAGATAGAATTGAAGATTTAAGCATGTTGTGAAAGTTGAAGGATTGAAATGTCAAGAAAAGAAACATAAGGGACCAATTTTGAAAAGAAAGTTTGATTAAGGACTAAATTGAATAAAGTTGAAAGTTGAAAGTTGAAGGAAAAATTTCTAAGAATATTAGAAATAAATAAATGGTTTAATTGTACAGGAATTTATGTACAAAAGTGAAGTACTGACTAGAATGTCACTTTTATAAAGTTGAAGGACTAAAAAGGAAATAGTCCAAAATAAGTAATTAATTATGGAAAATTGTTCAAAAGTGGATTTGAGCAATTGTTTAATGTTCAAAATGGTCACTAAAGACCTAGGGACCATTTCGGCAATAATGTAAAATATTGGGGAAATTTTCAAAAAAAAATAATATTTGAATAGTTATGTTTGAGAATCAAGTTAACAATGTTAGATTTAAATCGAATACGATAATGGTAATGTATATGTTCGATTGGTCTTATATAGTTCTAAAAGAGATCGAAAGAGAACCAGTGATAAAAGAAAGATAAGAACCTCGAGTAAGCTTAGTGAGGGATACTATTCATGGCCCAGGTGAGTGCATTTATGTGTTTTAAAAATGCAATTAGGAAGACTTGCAAGTAGTTGACCTTAAATTAAAATAATATTGCATTTATATATGATTTCATTATGTTGAAAATGGCATTATATTTCTCTATAATACGTGATATAATATATTGCTCGACATGGCAAGATTGACGGAATACCAGGTACGAATGATTCTTTGCATAAATGATGATGCATTATGCATACATGAGATATGAAAAATGACAAGATTAAAATGAAACAAGTTAAAATGGAACAAGATATACCTAAAAATAGTATTGCCTTATATATATGTTGAGCTACTGCATGTTGTAATAAAGGTAGATTACATGGAATATGAAGTATGAATTATTTTTCTGAGAAATGATGATGATCTATGTTTGCCATGACTATTTATGATGAAGCATGAAATATGAAATGTCTATTTATATGGTTAATTATGATATTGAGTTAATGAAGAAAGAAATGCCCAAGTATTGCGTATGAGAGTCCATGGTATAGTTGGCATGCCATAGAGTCTTTAGTAGTTGCACCCTCATGTTCATGTTATCAAACAGTTATTGTGACAAAATGATTGTGTCACGTGCACCCTAAGGATCCACGCCCACTGTACCCGAGTGCACTGTTGAGGTACTTCATGTTTATGGGGAGTAAAGAGCATCCCCGAGTACGTACTCATCTTCACGTTCACGTTTGACACTACGGTGTGACTCGCGTACCTCAATCTCATATAGCATACTTTGGGCAATGATAAAGGAATCAAGTCACGTAAATGAATCATGTCATGTAAATGAACCATGCTATGTATATGGAATAAGTCAAGTATACGAATCATGCCACGTATATGAATCATGACATGTACATGAATTATGCCAAGTTATATGAATCATGCCAAGTACATGAATTATGCCAAGTATACGAAGTATGTCATGCATATAAGAAATATGCTATGCATATGAATCATGCCATGTATACAAATTATGTTATGAATTATGCCTTGCATGTGAATTATGCCATGTACACGTATCATGTTATGTATATGAATTAAGTCATGTATATGAATAAAAACAAATATATGAATCATGCCACGTATGAAAACCATGTCATGCAATTGAGATATGCCACGTGTGAGAATCATGTTACATAAATGATCATGCCATGAACATGAATCATGTTACGTATAGGAACCATGTCATGAATGTAATCCATGTTATGTATGTGAATTATGTTATGTATACGACAAATATTATATATATGATTCATGCTATGCATATAATTTACTTGATGATGATAGAATATTGGAACCATGATTAAGTTAGAAATTGTGACATGCACATTAATATCTAGTGACTATAGAAATCTTGATAGTACTATCCTATCTTAGATAGAGAACTTGATATAATATCATATGATAGGTATAACTCTACTTTATGTTTGTTAAATGAGATTATTGCCTCACTAAGTTCATACTTAGCGTGTGTTATTTCACACGTAGGTTCTCCCAAGTAGAATGGCAAGAATGAGCTATTAAGTTGGAAAATCAAGTTACATTAGTAATCACGGTACGTACATCTTAAATTGTGGTTGATGTCTAGTAGGCATGTACCTGTATGTATGTGAGTTTTAAAGAGACTAATTGTTTTGTAAGCTTAAGATTACAATGCTTTTATGCAGTATTACATATGTATGAATCTAGAAAATGGTTTACTATAAGTAGCTATATTTTTTATATAGTTAAGTATAGTTTAACCCTAATCGCGTGGTAATTTTAAAATCAAGAAAGAGTCTAGGCATGGTACATAGTTTTCTCCCTGAATTATATTTTTATTTCAATAACACATTCATAAATTTTATAAAACAACTCAGGGTTGAAACTAGCTGCTATAGACTGAAGTAGTTTTTAATTCAAAACCGAGAATAGGTTAAACTATAAGATATAGTTTGGTATATAAAAAAAGTCAAATCAAGTTTTCCTTAACAACTTTGTAACATCTTTAGTGTATATTCGATCTACGAGTATACGTTAAGGGTGTTACAAAAGGTATAGGGACCATTTTGGCAATTCTGAATGTTAAAGAACTAATATGAATTTTTATGATTTTGAAGTGTATTTATGTTTTTATTGAAGTTGGAGATGTGAAATTGAAGTTAGAATGTTAAACCGATGTTGAATCCAATTAGTGACCATTTTATCAAAGTGTCAAAGTTAAGTGACCAATTCGGAAATGAGGTTTTATAGAAGGATTAAATTTGAATTTTAGTTGAAATAATAGAATTCAAGTAGTAATGTTGATTTACGGACTAATTTGCAAAGTTAAGAAGCTTGAATCATTATCTTTGCATTTTTAGTGACTATTTCGGAAAGAACGAAAAATTAGAGGGAATTATTTTTTTGAATAATTATTTGATGAAGAAAGTGAACATTAGTGGTTTGAATCAAGTAAGGGAACCAAATTGACAAATAGTAAAGTAAGGAGAAATTAATATAAAGTTTGAAGTTATTTATGGAAGTTAGGTAGGAAAACTGGATTTGGCAGTAAGTTTGAAAATTCACCATAAATTCTACAAAAATGGTTAGATGGTGAATTTTATATTGATGTAAAGATTTATTCGTCTAGTTTCGTTTAAAACAAACGATGATTGATTTCGATTCATATATCAAAATATATGAATTTTTAAGTGATGAAAGGTCAGAAAACAGAATAGCAGTCTGTTCCGAAATTCAATATTGGAATTCGACTTTGAAATTTTGCCATAAATCGTACAAATTGAATTTGGGTTATTAGTTTATATGGTTGAAAAAGCTTATCGAGTCTAGTTTCATTTCCAACAAACGAAAACTGATTTTGAGTTCCGAGTTAAAAGATATTAATTTTAATAGAATAACGGTCAGAAAAAATACAGAACAGTTTCTGTCAAGACAGCCCTATAAACTGGAGTTTGATGAATTTTCATAATTTGTGTATATTTTATTAAATTATGTGGCTTATACCGTTAGAACGTTATCGAATCTAGTTTCTACGATATAAAGGAGATTAAGATTCAGTATGTATTCTGCCCTGTAGAAGTAAATCTTTGATGGTAGTGCAAGTTGACAGAAAAAGGAAATTCAGACAGTTTGTGTCTAAAGTTGGTTAAGCAAGCTTGGAGGAATTATTTGAAGATCAAAATGGTCAATAAGGACCAAAAATGAGTTTGTGAATAGTATAAGGAAGAAAATAAATTTATGGAAATTTTTTATGTTGAATGATTAAATAGCTTAATTGAAATATTGTTAGAAGTGAATCTAACAAATGTTTACTTATATTCATGTGATAAATGAAGTTGGATCTTAATCAAAAGAAGGTTCGAGGTAATATAAAGGAAAGGATCAGTAGAGCTTAGTGAGGCATATTAATAAATGGCCAAGGTGAGTGCATTTCTATATGTTTGCATTATGTTGAAATTGGCATTACATTTCTCTATAATACGTGATAGATACATTGCTTGACATGGAAAGATTGATGGAATACCAGGTACGAATGATTGTTTGCATAAATGGTGATGCATTATGCATACATGAAATATGGATAATGACAAGATTAAAATGAAACAAGTTAAATGAAACAAGATACAGCCTGGGGATCCAAGCCAATAGTGCAAAATGCACTAATGAGGTGTTTTAATATAAGGAGCAAAGAGCGTCCTCTCGAGTACGTACTCCAAAAGGCACTAAGGTGCAGATAGGCTACAGGGTCTCCATGGGCCTCTAGCCAGACACGATGATAATATAACAAGATGATTACATGAAAGAACATGATACATGATAGAAATGTTACATGACAGAGATGTTACATGATACATGATAGAGATGTTACATGTTACATGATATATGATTCCGATGTTACATGTTACTTGCTACATATGTTATATGATACATCATACAAATGTTACATGAATACATGATACATGAAAAAGAAGTTACGTGTCACATGATCAAGAAGGACATGACATACATGATAGAATACATGTTATGCAAATGACGGCATAAAGGAAGCATGATCATGATAGAGTATATGATATGTAAATGATTACATGATGAAAGCATGTCCATGATAGAGAATATAATATGCAATAATAACATGATTTATATTATAGTTATGATACATGACATATACACATTGTGATATACTTGCCATGTTCTAGAGAAAAAGAAATGCACTTTTATATATGACACACTGTATTACATTATTTCATGTTTTTTAAATAAATAAGTTTAACTGACTCACTAAGTTCATACTTAGCGTGTGTTTTATTTCACACGTAGGTTCTTTAGATAAGAATTAGCAAGGAGGAGCCACTCATTTGGAAGTCAAGTTATCAGTAAGTGAAAGTACGTACATCTTTAAAATAGTAAGGAACTTGTGGGCATGTAATTATATTTTCAAGGAAACTATTTTGCAAGCTTTAAAGTATATATATTTTCGAAGTATGATAGTACAAGGATACATGGAATATGAAAATGAACTAATGTTACCAATAAGGTAAAAGTATAACGGTTTAATCAGAATTTAAATCTTATCGCTCAGAATTTTTATAATCAAGAAAGGGTCTAGGCAACAAGCGACATTTTCACCCTGAACAATATTTTCTTTTAAATAACTAAATTTTATGTTTTATAAACCAATTTAGGGTTAAAACTAGCTACAATTGTCTAGAATTGTTTTCAGTTGAAATTTATAGAAAATGATGCTTACCGAAGAGTTAAAAAAATTTCAGTATATGTTTTTAGTAACATCTGTAATGTATATTCGTATTACGGATATATGTTATGGGTGTTACAGTTTCCTTATTCAAATTAAACACAAACTTTATTCTCAAAACCCTAGCCATTTTTTATCTATAAAAACCCTCTAGATTTGTAGGTTTTTCATCAAAATTCTTCAAAATCTTTGGGGGCTTTTACTCTAAACATCAAACCCAAGCTTTGATCATCAAGCTTTGTGCACAACGTCTCTTTATTCATCCATTCATCCATACTCAAGGTACGAACCTATTTTCTTTCTATTTCAATTTTCTTTATATTTGTATAGCTATTAGATAGAATTTTTATATATTTAGGATGTATATATCCATGGTTTTAAACTATACAATATAGATTTTTACCCTACCTTGATCATTGGATTGATTCATTGGATGAATTTGATGTGTTTGCATACATATGTTTTTTGCGGTTTGAATTTTTGCAGGATCTTTAACCATGCCTCTCAAAAACCGATCTAGAAAAGATTTGAGTGCAGGTTCTTCCAATCCCAATCCCAAAAACAATAGTACTAAACCCAATCTTAACCAACTTTTTATCTATTTTTTAATGAATCGGAATATCCCAATGTTACAGAGTATTTTAAACAATTTCAAACTTACAAAATCTGCCAAGCAAGTTGTTGATTTTCCCTATATATGCTCCGATGAATTTAATTTTCGATATCTTGGTTTAATTAGGAATGGAAGTTTATGACTTTTTATGCATATCCAACATTCTTTACAAAAATCTTGTTCGTATTTTCTACTCAAGTGCCTGGTGTCTTTTAGATTGAGAGAAAACTGAAATCATGGTTATTGAATCCTATCTTATGGGAAAGAAATTTACTCTTGATTCTACATAAATTTTTGATCTGTTAGGGATGGAAGATGTAGGTAAAGATGATGAAAATTCTTTTAGTAAAATCTATGGTGGCTCAGTGACCGTTCTCGATGCCCATGAGCGTTTGCTTCATTTTCTCATCACTTTATGGTTTCAACCACCTGGTGGCAAGTGGTCTACCATTCACATGGTGGATGACTTTTAGCTTCATTGTTTCTATGAGGGAAACGTCCAAACTTTGCCCAAATCATGTTCTCTGAGTTGGTCCATATAGTCAACAACCATCATACCACCCTCATCTCCTCTTTCACCTATGGCTCTGCTCTTAGCTTCATGTTTCACAAGCTTGAGATCGATTGTTCTCTTTACATTGGTGTGCCTCTCATGGACCCCATCGATGACAAGTCTCTTCGACGAGCCAAGTTCACTTTTTACAATAGAGAGTGGGTTTGAAATGCAGACCTTCCTGGTGCTGCTCAAGCCGATCCAGTGGAGAATGTTCCCATTGCTCCAGTTTCTCTGATTTCTCAACCTTCCCTTGACGCTCTCATGGCTTACCTTGATGGGAAGTTTGCTACCATGGATACTCGTTTCGATGCTATTGATACTCGTTTGGCTTCCATGGATACTAGAGTAACCTCCGTTGAGCATTGTGTGGCCTCCATGGATATGACCAATATCGTTTTTCATACAAAATAGCGTGACAATGCTCTTGGAGACATTGATGAGGAAGATGAAGATCGGATGACTCTTAGGCTTTGTGTCTCATTCATCTCATATCATATTATCTATTAGGATTTGAGTTTATGCACCTTTGTTTTATTTGATATTTCCTAGACGTTATGTTTTATGCTTTGGTTTATGTTTTTAAGTTTAAGTTAGATTTTATGTCTTGAAAATTATGCTTTGAATTTATAATATTTATGTTGTAACCCCCTTGACCCGGTCTAATCGCCAAACCGAAACGAGTGAGCTATATTAGAGTTTCCAAGACAAACCCAGAAGATTTACATTCGAACTGTCCATTTTTTCTTTTTATCTTATTTAAATGCATTAATAGGCCCTAAGGTGATCATACTGATTATGGTGAAGACTACAACTCAACCAGGCATCGAATTGACACCTAATTGTTCGATTTCGCACCTAGGGATTAAAATGTAATTTCAACTAATTATGAGGTGTTACGTGAAATTACGGTTACCAATCTTTAATTAGGCATGTTTCATGCCTTCAGGTTAAGTTACAACTTAAATTAACCATCCAAACTCATTTAATTGCATATACAAGAAACAAGGACCAAATTGCAAAGAAAACAAGCTACATGAAGCATCTTAACTAAAATAACTACCTGTGTAGTAGTATTGGTGCTTTATGTTTCAATACGGGATAAAATACAAAGACGTACTAATATGGTCCTCAGTCATATCGATACGGGTATGTGATCTCGAAAAATTGGAATTCTAGTAGCAAAAGACCATATTGATAATGTAACCCATGTACCGAAATCATGCTTAATTTTTAGCTATACGTACCTATACGATTTCCAGGCGTATCGGTATGCCTAAGCATTTTTTCCCAGATTGAGCCAAGACATGTCCCTGCTTACTGATCCCCTAAGGACACATACTGGTACGGATAGACCTGAAATGACCTCTTGGTCCAACATATGACACTTTGGCTCAATCCAACATACTCCAAACATCATCTAAACATCATACGACTTCACAAACATCAATTTCATCAACCTGGCAGCATAGAAGACCGTCAATCACAACATGGCATATTCAAAACTCTTTCGTATAGGCATGATCTCTACCCAAGCATGCATGTTGTTCCCCAATCACTCAAAACCAAAGTTTATACTTCTTACAAGTCTAAAACTTCATATCAAACTTATACAAACATGAAGTCCTCAAAAATAAACCTTCCAAACACATCTTGGTCATATTGCCTTTTATTACTACTTAGTCTATATAAAACCATACTTTGAAAAGTCACAACCCTTGGATCCTTCCTTGCACCGTTGCTGTCTGAGTGGCCCATTTCTCTGCATTGATGAGAAAAGAGAGCGTAAGCTATAAGCTTAGTAATGGATTCACTAAAACACTCATCAATGCAATGTAAAACCATTTTAATTCAACCAAATCTACTTGTTCATGGAAAAATCATCTCATGCTTCAACAACCTCTTTCAAATGCACATTTAAAAACATTTACAACAATGTATCATGGATTTCATCTCGACCTCAATTTAAGCTTCAATTGCCAAAGTCTATATGTACAAGCTGAAAGAGTTTCACATATATAAACCACATTATACAAATATAATCCATTTCACATGATACATCAATTAGTATATTGCCTTTCAAATGACTCAAAACAAGTTCATTTCAACTTACAAAAACACATTGGATACACGGATTCACAAGTGGTTCCCACAACCACTTCACATACATACCTCAACCGGAGTAACAACACACTTGCCTACCTCTACGGTTCAAACCAGAGTAACAGAACCTTTACCCACCTCAACGGTTTGGATGCATAAATCCACCAACGGGAGAAAACGGAACCTTTACCCACCTCAACCGCTGCGTCAACGGTACACTTACAACCCCTCGACACACATGAGGCGACTTTCTATAGTGCACTAACAATCCTATGGCATGCCAATTACATTTTTACCTCAGCCACTAGCCAATATACTCATTTAAACCACATTAACTTACTGTTTACATATGCATTAACTCAAACCATTTCTATGAATACATTTCAACATGTATTCAAGATACCCTGACATGCTTTCATAAATCATTTGCTTTACACAAAGCTCAAAATATATAATCATTTGCAACATCTTTTGATTTCAAAACATGCATATAACAGCAAGTAATCAAATCTATAAACATGTGCATGAGATTGTATTTTCCAAAGCCGAAAGCGATAGAGAGCTCAGATGATACTTACTTCCGAGCTTAGATAAGTGTTTCAAACTTAATCTAAACTCCCACAACTTCTTTCAAACCTTTTTAAGGTGGTAAAACACATTTCCACTCACCGAAAACCAAATCGTCCACTTGTTGAAACGTGTTCAAGCCTCTAAAGCTTCCATGATGTCTCCAAAAGCCAAAGGATTCGATTCCCCTGCTTTACCCAAACAAAAACAGAGGATTAATGCACTTCCATGCATCACAAATCCCCAGCAAACAACAACCTCAACTTCGCCTACCTCTAAACCACCAAACGTATATCTAAAACAACTGAAAACAACACCAAACCTAAACTAAACAAAGCCTAGCCACAACTTAATGATTTCAACATCTTAAAACATCAATTAACATCCAAAAACATTCTAAACTCGTCCTTATACCTCCAGCAACACCACAACACCAAGATCACATCAAAAACTAACTCTAAACAACCTAGAAAATTAGATGTTCTATAGTTTCGGGATTTCTTTGATTAGCCTTTCCTTTTAACAAAACAACACACCTTAAAATAGATATAAACCAATTAGAATCATTACAAAATAGATCCAAATCCATTTTTACTCAATTTCCACACAAAACTCAATTTAATTAACAAATCCATGTTTAAAACATAATTCCATAACAAAAAATCAGTAACAAAGGATCAAGAACTTGAAAATTTCAATAAAGAACCCTTAATTATAGGATAGAAACGAAAATCACCTCTTATTGTTGATTTCTCCCTTAATTGGCAATGTTTGATTGAAATCCAAATGAATTTAGCAATAGGAATTGAAGAAATCAATTAGGAAACAAAATGGAAATCAATAAAAATTGATTCCTGAGGATTTTGAAGTGAACATCTTAGTTTGGTTGCTAGGAAAAGTTGAGAGAAAAGTTGGATGAAAAGTAGTCACATGAGAAAGTGTTTTTGTAAAAGTAAAATCTCTTTTAATAAATCCTATTTTATTTTAGTATTAAACCCAATTAAAACACTTCAAAAGTAGCCTAAATTAAGATAGAAATCTGATAAAAAATATTGGTCAAATAGCTCCTTAAAGATTCTAAGTTTTGACCCTTTTACGATTTAGTCACCAAAAATAGTTTTACAAACTTTTCATTTTAGTCACTAGACCAAAAATGTCCCATAATTCGATTTAATTATTTCAAATTAAATTGACCAAAATACTTAATATATAAATTAATTATTTTAATACATTTTTCCATATTTTGATTTGACCAAAAAAAATTTTATACGATTTAATTCCTGAAACTATCTCGAATTACCTAACCCTGTTCTTCCGAACCGTCTATTAGATCCGACTAACTTCTAGGCCCAATTTTCGGGCGTTACAACTCTTCCCCTCTTAAGAAACTCCATCCTCGAAATTTACCTGAAGGAAAGAGATGAGAAAACTTCTTCAACATGTCCTTCTTGCTTTCCCAAGTGGCTTCATCAACACCACGATGTCGCGGCAACACCTTTACCAACTCTATGGTCTTTCCTCGATGGAGTTTGCTGCTTGAATCCAGAATTCTCATTGTCTCTTCATCATAGGTTAAATCTGGATTCAACTCAATCTCCTCAACTGGCATCACATGTGAGGGATCCGATCTATAGCTCTGAAGCATCGACACATGGAAAACATCATGTATCGTTTCCAACTCAACATGCAACCTCAACTTATGTGCCACTAGACCAATACGCTCCAACACCTCATAAGGCCCAATGAACCTAGGACTTAACTTGCCCTTCTGTCCAAACCACATCACCTTTTTCCAAGGCAAAACCTTCAAAAACACACGATTACCCACCGCACACTCTATCTCCCTACGCTTCAAGTCAGCATATGACTTTTGCCGATCCGAAGTCGTTTTCAACCTATTACTTACAAGCTTCACTTTCTTATTGGTATCTTTTAACATATTCGGCAAAGAAACATATTTCTCCCCTACCTCCGCCCAATATAGGGGCGTGCGACACCTCCTACCATACAAAGCCTTGTACAGAGCCATTTGGAGACTGGCTTTATAACCATTGTTATAGGCAAACTCAACTAAAGGTAACTGCTTCTCCCATGAACCTCAAAAATCTATGATGCAACATCGCAACATATCTTCCAACACTTGGATAACGCGCCCAAACTGACCATCAGATACAATGGAATTAGGCACCCCGTGCAACCTCACAATCTCTGCAATGTACAGCTCTGCCAGCTTATCCAAAGTATACATCGTATGCACAGTCAGAAAATGTGCACACTCCGTAAACCTATCCACAATCAACCAAACATAATTCTTCTTTGATGATGTCAAGGGTAAACCAGACACAAAATCCATGGTAACTCTTTCCTACTTCCATTTTGAAATATTCAACGGTTGTAACAACCTCGAAGGAAACTGGTGCTCAGCCTTAACACGCTGACAAACCATGCAACAAGCCAAAAAATCTGCAACATCTTTCTTCAAACCAACCCATAAATACTTCTTTTTCAAATCCTGATACATCTTAGTACTCTTCGATGCATCACAAAAGGACTCGAGTATGGCTCAGTCAAGATATTGCGCCTTAACTCATCATCATTCGGCACCACTACTCGACCCTTGAAACACAAAACTCATTCACTACTGAAACAAAAATCCGTTTCGTTACCATCCAAGATGTCTTTGACATGCGGTACCAACGAGTCGTCATACAATTGCTTCTCCTTAATCAACTGTATCAATGATGGCTTCACCTGTAATTCAGCCAACAACCCTCATCTCGCATTATGCTCAATCGTACAAATATTGCCCTCAACTCCACCGCCACCTTTCTACTTAGAACATCAGCTACCACGTTAGCTTTACCAGGATGATACTCAATTCTCAGATGATAATCCTTAAGCAGCTCCAACCACCTTTGTTGCCTAAGATTCAACTCCTTCTACGACATCAGGTACTTCAAACTCTTGTGATCCGTGTACATAGTACATTTCTCACTGTAAAGATAGTGTCGCCAAATCTTCAATGCAAACACCACTACAGCTAGCTCAATGCCGTGCATAGGGTAGTTGCTCTCGTGCACCTTCAACTGCCTAGACGCATAAGCCACAACCCTTCCTTCTTGCATCAAAACACACCCCAAACCTACGTAGGATGTGGCGTTATACACAACAAACTCCTTTCTCGACTCAGGTTGAATCAAGATGGGAGCTTGCATCAAAGCTTCTTTCAGCTTGTTAAAAACTTGTTGTCTACCTTCCGTCCACTCAAAACTCACATCCTTCTGCAACACCTTTGTCAAATGAGCAGCAATCTTTGAAAAACCATCTATAAAGTGTCGGTAATATCCTGCCAACACCAGGAAGCTACAAACCTCCGACACTGACTTTGTCTCCCTCCAATTCACAACAGCTTCAATTTTCTGCGGATCCATACGAATACCCTCGGCTGAGGCAACATGACCAAGGAAAATCACCTGCTTGATCCAAAACAGGTGATTTAACAAAAATGGGAGAAGTGGGATAAATTGATAAAAAAAATTCAAAAGTTTTTCAAAAAAAAATTATCTTTTAGCCTTAAAGAAATGAGTGAATTGGTTTTGTTATATCAAAAAGGGGGAGATTGTTAAAGCTATATTTGATTTTGATATAACAAGGACTACTTTGTAAAAAGGAATAAATTTTTAAAGTACTCAATTTACTCACAAAATTGACAGGTATTCGAACTTAAATATTTTTTAAGTTAAAACCTTAAAATCCAAATATTTTCTAAGTGCTTTGGTACTCAAAATGGCCAATTTGGTATAGGAGTACCGATACGGCCTATGGATTATCCGTACAGATTTTCTCTACTGGAAATTTGTTTTATGCATAATGGCTATAGGGTATCGATGTGACCTCAAGCGTATCGGTACGCTATTTTGAAACTGTAAACCGAATTGTATCTGAGTATCGGTACGACCTTTAGAGTACCGATACCGATACTGGGTTTAAAGATTTTCTAAATCTTTTCATTAAATGAGTCGATTGTTGCCTTTTTAGTTTTATTAGAACCATAATTTTTGAAAAATGGTTACTTGTACCGGTACCCCTATAAGCGTATCGATATGGACATTTAATTAAAACTTAAAAGGATTCCAGTGAGCAAAATTGGTATCAATACGGTACGGAGCGTACTAATGCCCTTTGCAAAATGGTCATTATTTATCGATACAACTAGTTAAGTATCGATACTCCTTTGTTGCAATGGCTTTGTAATACCCCAATATTTGCTTAGTGGCTAAAATGCAAAGAATCAAAAGTAAGTGGTTTTAGTCCAGTAACTAAAACGTAAAAATTTTAAAGTTTGGTGGCTAAAGAGAAAAGTTGGGAAAAGTTTAGGGACCAACATGGTAATTTTCCCAATAATTATTTTTATGGCAAAAATGAATAGTTTATCCCGATATAAGAATTTTGGTGGGAATTGGATTTTCGGTACGGGATTTGTGTGAAAAGTTATAAAGGGGATAAGTTTCAGAAATTAATTCGAATGATTATTCGAACTCCAAAAATTATGAAAATTTTATGGAAGTCTTAGAAAGACTTGAAGAATGTGATAGTATGGTTTTTGAATCGTTTTTATTCGATTTATATTCGATTTTGTGTAGTATTTGGTGAAATAGGTGAAAATGGTATTTTTGAAGATAGGTTGATTCATTAAGGGCAAAATGGTCTTTTCACCCTTACTTTATGAATATTTCTGATTATTATGGATAAGAATTCACAAGTGTTGCCACATGAATGGTTATAACTCAACGGTAGAATAGTCATTTGACTATTAAAGAAATTATTATATTTAATTTGGTGTTTATAATGCCATTTGGCATTAAAATAAGAAAGAAAATTTTGAAACAAGTTCTTATCTTTTTATCTCCAAGCCGTGGGCCTCCAAGAACAAGGGGTAAGAATTTTTAATTTGATTTTTAAGCTTCCATGGTTAGGTTTAGGCTTGAGACATGAAACAAGAAATTGTTTTTCATTAAATTCCCTATCTTTTGGTATAAGTTTTGTGTAGTTTTCATGTCTCTAAGTTGAGTTTGGTGAATTGGGTGGATGACAGACATGATGCAAACTTATGTTTTAATGATTGTTCTTATTAGAAAGATGCTTGTGATGATGCTTCTATGCTTCAAACGTTGAAAAATGCATGAAAAATGCATAGGTGACCATTCGGTTATGATAAAAAAATTAGGGGAAATTCTTGCAAAAAAATTATTTTGATGATGGATATGATGAGAATGATGCTATTTAAGATTGAATTTGTTGTTAGGATGAAGAAACACTCATGTTTTTGAATTATGGAAAAATTAGGGTTTATGTTAAGTTGGGAATTTTAAGGTATGATTGAAAGAAGAAAGGTTTATTTTGATGATGTAACTTGTTTAGAATGAAAATCCCTAATTATTTTGCATTAGGGACCAAATTGCAAAATTTGGAAAGTTTATGGACTTGATGGTTGAGCTTGTTTTTGAAGTATGTTGGGTTGGAAAATTAAGTTAAGTGATTGGAAGGTTGATTTTGAAGTTTATACTAACTTTGGGACCAATTTGTGAATTTCGTAAATTTAAGGACTAAGTTGTACTTTTTTTAAGTTTGGGTCCTAAAGTGTAAATGATGAGAAATATAAGGATTTGGCTTGAAAATGGTGTTTGGAAGCTTAAAAGAGTCTTTAGGGACTAAAATATGAATATTGAGAAAAATTGGAGATTTAAAGAAAAGTATGAGAAGTTTTGATTCGAATATGGAAAGTTTTATCGGATCAATTTTTGTAAATAATGGATAGTATGAGAAGTTTTGATTCGAATATGGAAAGTTAGGTCATCAAGGGTAAAGAACACTACAAGGCTATTACTCTCCGCAGTGGAAAGCAAACTGCTAATTCAATGCAACAATCACACATCTCTACTCACAAGGGTAGGGAATCCTTGAAAACTAACCAAATATTGAAAGATGGAATAGAGGATGGTATGGTGGATAAAACTCCTTCATTTATTATTTTGCTACCATCGGTTTTGCAATCTAAGTTGTCGGCATAATTTCAACTGTCGGCGTAATCAGCAGATACTCTATCTCTACCTTATCCTCAGAGATTCAAGAATAATGAGTCTGGCAATCAATTTCAATTCTTTTAAGATACTTTACAACAGCTTACAATAAAAATCCCATTGATGGATGCTCTTACGCAAATTGCTAATTATAAAAAGTTCATGAAGGACATTCTATCTAAAAAGAAAAAGCTCAGTGCCACAGAGACCATTGTGCTCATAGAGGAGTGCAGTACGCTTATTTCAACCCCTTTACCAAGAAAAATAAAAGACCCTTGTAGCTTCATCATTCCAGTTCTATTACAAATCATTACTTCAGTAAAGCCCTTTGTGATCTTGGGGCTTGTATTAATCTGATGCCATTATCAACTTTTCAAAAGTTAGGCATTGGACAAATGAAACCCACTACTATCACATTATAACTAGCGGACAAATCTTTGACTAATCCGAATGGACAAATTAAAGACATGTTTATTTGTGTGGACAAGTTTGTATTTCCAGCTAACTTTATTATCCTTGACTGTGAGGCTGACAAGGGTGCCCCTATTATTCTTGGCTGACCATTTTTAGCAACCGAAAATGCTATTATTGATGTCTCTAAAGGATAACTCATAATGTGGGTCGATAATGATCAAGTTACTTTCGAGAAGTTTAATGCAGATCTTGGAAGGAATATAGTGGAATGCCACCATATTGATGTTCTTGACAATATCATTCAAGAAGACTTGAATCGTTATAGTATTCTCATCATTGAGGATACTGCACTGACAACTGTTGAAGATGATCTCCCAAATTGTGATAGCATTGTTGAAGTGCTTACTGTTGAAGTCCAACAAAAATGGCAGGTTTAATCTTTAGATCTTGCATATCATAAAATTCATACTTTTAAACCATCTATTGAAGAAGCTCCTATTTTGGAACTGAAGCCATTACCAGCTAATCTTAAGTATGTATTCCTTGGAGATACGGATACTCCTAGTTTTTGTCTCTGTAACTGTGGATGCATTTCAAGAAGCTAAGTTGATAAATATTCTGAAGCGGCAGAAACATGTTATTGCCTAGACCATTGCGGACATCAAAGGCATTAGCCTATCTTTGTGCAGGCATAAAATCAAGCTGGATGATGATAGAAAACAATCTATTGAGCCACAACGGCGACTCAGTGAAAAGATAAAATAAATGGTCAAGAAATAAATTCTCAAATGGTTGGACGCGGGTATCATATATGTCATATCTAATATTGCACGGGTCTGTCTAGTCTATTATTTTCCCAAGGAAAGTGGCATCACTGTTGTCTGTAATGATGTTCATGAATTGATCCCGACTTGCATTCCTTCGGGTCGGCATCTTTGCATGGATTATAGAAGATTTAATGCGGCCACAAGAAAAGATCATTTCCCTCTTGCTTTTATTGATCAAATACTCGATCGGCTTGCGAGCAAGGAGTATTATTGTTTTATAGATGGGTATTCTGTCTACAATCAGATTTCTATTGCACCTTAGGACCAGGAAAAAACTATGTTTACATGCCTATTTGGTACGTTTGCTTTTCGTTAAATGTCTTTTGGTCTTTGCAATGCACCAACCGTATTTCAAAGGTGCATGATGGCAATATTCTCATATATGATTGACAATTCCCTGTAAATCTTTATGGATGATTTTTCGGTGTATGAGAACGAATTTGACCATTGCTTCGATAATCTTGAAAGAGTATTGCAGTGATGTGAAGACACTAATCTCGTTCTAAATTGGGAGAAATGTCATTTTATGGTCACATAGGGAATTGTTTTGGGCCATCGAATATCTAAAGTAGGAATTGAGGTCGATAAAGCCAAGGTGAATGTTATTGAAAGATTGCCTCCACCAACTAATGTAAAGGGAATTCAAAGTTTTTTGGGCCATACTAGATTTATAGATGATTTATTTGTGATTTTTTGAAAATCACAAACTGCTATGCTTATTGTTGGAGTAGAACAGGAAATTTGTCTTTGATATTGCATGTTTTGATGCATTTAATAAAATTAAAAAACATATTGTGAACATAACTACTGTCATTGCACCCAAGTGGGAGCAATCATTTGAACTCATGTACAATGCCAGTGATTTTGCTGTGGGGGCAGTTTTAGGTCAAAGAAGAGACAAGGTATTTCATGCAATCTATTATGCTAGTAAGACTCTGACGGAGGCTCAAATTAATTACACTACTATTGAGAAAGAGCTATTAGCAATATCTTTACTTTCGATAAGTTTCGTTCTTTCCTTGTCGGTGCAAAGATTACAATATTTACTAATCATTCTATCTTGAGATATCTCTTTGCTAAGAAATACATAAAACCAAGATTGATCCGATAGATCTTGTTGCTACAAGAATTTGACATCGAGATCAAGGATCGAAAAAGGTCAAAAAATAAAGTTGTCGACCATCTTTCGAGATTGAAATCAGGCAGTGAAGATGGCAATAAACTTCAAATTATCGACGCATTTCTTGATGAAAAGCTTTTTGCTGTGGACGCAATACCCTGGTACGCTGATTTTGTCAATTACCTTGTGTGCAGAAAAACTCCTTTGGGTGTCACTAGGCACAAGAAGGGATGATTTCCTTGTGATGCAACTAAATATCATTGAAATGAACCTTATTTTTTCAAGGTTTTCGATGATAATATCATCTGACATTGTGTCCCTGAAGAAGAAATGATGTCAATCTTACAACATTGTCATGATGTTTTATACGGAGGGTATTTCGGTGGCATGGGAAATGCCTCAAAAGTCCTTCAGTCTGGATTTTATTGCCTTTATTATCTAAAGATGCCCATGAGTTTGCCAAACTCTATGATCGATGTCAGGACATAGGGTTGATATCTAGAAGAAATGAGATGCCACAACAATCAATTATGGAAATTGAGCTATTTGATGTTTGAGGCTTAGATTTCATGGGTCCCTTTCCAAATTCTTTTAGTAATCTCTATATTTTAGTTATTGTGGACTACATTTCTAAGTGGATAGAAGTTGTGGTTGTGCCGAAGGATGTTGCCAAGATGGTCTTAAAGTTTTTCCATAAACATATACTCACCCATTTTGGGACACCTAGGGTATTAATTAGTGATCAGGGAAATCATTTTCACTATAGCTAGGTGGCTACTGTGCTGAAATAGTATGGAGTGAATCATAGACTCGCTACAACTTATCATCCCCAGTCCAATGGACAAGCCGAGATCTCTAACCTGACTATTAAAAATATCTTGGAAAAGTGGTAAATACCCCTAGGAAAAACTGGTCTTCGTGGTTGGATGATGCCTTGTGGGCTATTTGCATTGCATACAAAACTCCACTTGGGATGTCATCGCATCAGCTTGTCTTTGTAAAATCCTGTCACTTGCCTGTTAAGTTAGAACACAAAGCTATGTGGGCTTTGAAACAAGTGAATCTAGATTATGAGGCTTCAGGGAAGAAGCGGTTGTTGGATATCACTGAATTGGAAGAAATTTGCCGCAACGCTTATGAAAATGCCTCTATTTACATTGGCGTAACAAGATCATATTGCAGCGACTATTTGAGGTTGGACAACTAGTTTTGCTATTCAATTCACGACTGAAGTTGCACCCAAACAAATTACGATCACGTTGGTCGAGGCCTTTTAAAGTTGTGGAAGTCTTTCCACATGGTGCAGTCACAATCAAGGATAGTAAAGATAGGATCCCATTCAAATTCAATAGACAGAGACTCAAGCTTTAGTTTGGTGACTTTGATTCTAAAAGTGTTGAGACCATTAAATTGGTCGATTTTTTTATCTTTAATTTCCTTGATAGATGTATATTTAGTTTCTTTTTCTTTATTTGTTTATTTTTCTTTTAAGTTTTTATTTTCTTTTTTGCATAATGATTCCCTTTTGTTTGGTATGGAATCATCTTCCAAAGGATTGTACAACAAAGGCAACACATGTTATGCATGATTTTGGGGGCATTTTAGGTAATTTAATTACACCGATCATTTACCAAATCACAGCCTTTGATTTTTGTGCCACAATCAGAACCATTTGAAACTTATCGTATCAGACTGTGAAGTTCGCGCCTTTTCACCTCCTTCTTTCCTTTCTCTTTTATTTAATAATCCTAGATTCACTAACCTTCTTCACTTAGTTTTCTCTATTTTCTTCTTGGATTCTACAAAGCTCTAATTTTTCTGCAAAGTTCTTCTTTTTTGTGTTTATCTTTATTCTCTCATGGCAAAGACAAGAGCTAGCCAAAAAATCTCCATGGATACTTCTACAAAAGAGACTCAAGGCTCTGCTTCCAACACTTAAATGAGGAACTAATCACTCTAGTGGTGAAAACTGATTATGAGGTGTTTCAGACAAAAATGGCAGAAGTTTGTTACAAAGAGCACATCCTCAAGCGAAATATACTTCTGGAACAAGGGATTGTGCTATCTCGGAAAAGTGAACCTGGAAAGTTGATTCACCAGACCATCGAGCTTCAAAAATGGGGCACCTTTTATACTCATCCAGGTAATTACAGATTTGCTCTAGTAAGGGAATTCTTCTCTAATGTAACGCCCCAAAATTGCAGAAGCTCGTGTACTGATACACACCCTTGCCATACAACATTTAATGCGGGAAAATTGCAGCCCAACGGCTCTATTCAATTCCCAAAAATCCAAATGGCTAGAAATCAATGAAAGGGTATAAAATTAAGTCTCCAAAGCTTCTTCAACAACAAGAAAACCATTCTAAAGCATCCAAGCACATATCCAACATCTTTGAGCTCAAATTGTCAAATTATTGTAACCCACTTGAGTGTTCTTCATTTTATTTCTTCTCATTCAAGTTTTGGGGTTTAGTGCACTTCATTTGTGCAAATACATAACCTATGAGGTTTTTCATAGTTTGATTCTTTCTATTCATCCTTTAGGGAAATGGATTACTAGACTTTGGGGTATAAGTTTAGGTTTGGTAAGGTTATCTCCTTTAGCCAAAAAAGAAAGACAAAATAATGAATTTGTGGAGATCCTTAGCTTGGACAGCTAAGGTAGTGGATATAGACCTTGTTGATAAGGTTGAACCAATGTAAATCACTTGAGTCAATTTTCTTTCATTTTGAAATTTGCTTCCACCATTTTTTAAATTGCCAATTCACCCCCTCTTGGCCATCTTCATTGATAGATCAACTCAACAAACATCATGATAGGATATTTTAAATCACTATAAATGAATTCAAGCTTGGTATGAAAGATAGTCAAATTTTCTAGTTGGAATGGTTTTGACAAATGGAACGTTGATACTACACTTTTTATTAAAAGAAAAGGCAAAGATATTTTAGTATTCAAATTATGTTGATTATATTGTTTTTGGTTCTACTAATGAATCTTTTTGCCAAGATTTTGCTAAGTTAATGCAATGTGAGTTCGAAATGAGCATGATGAGGGAGCTCTCATTCTTCTTGGGATCCAAATCAAACAAAGAAAGGATGGCATCTTCATCAATCAAGAAAAGTGCATCAAGGATATGCTCAAGAAGTTTGGCTTAGAGAATGTGAAGCCTCAAGCCACTCTAATGAGATCTTCTACGAAGTTGACAAAGCTGAAGAAGGTAAATGTGTCGATCTTAAGCTTTATAGATATATGATAGATCTTTGCTTTACCTTACCGTAAGTAGACTAGATATCATGTTTAATGTTTGCTTGTGTGGTAGATTTCAAGCTAGTCCTAGAAAATCTCATTTACAAGCCATTTAGAGAATCTTTAGATACCTTTAGTTTGCATGCTTATTCGTATGCGGATTATGGAGGCTGTAAGATAGATAAAAAGAGTACCTCTGGTACTTGTCAATTCCTTGGTAATATGCTCATATCATGGTTTTCTAAGAAACAAGATAGCGTTGCACTATCTACCACTGAGGCAAAATATATTTTGGCCAGTAGTTGTTGTACTCAAGTCCTATAGATGAAACATCAACTCTTAGATTATGAAATTGATGTACGTACCATTATCATAAAGTGTGACAACACTAGTGTTATTTGTCTCAATAAAAATCTCATCCAACATTCTAGAACCAAGCATATAGAGATCATACATAATTTCATTAGAGATCATGTCTTAAAAGATGATGTAATTCTAGAGTATGTAGATACCTCACATTAAGTAGCGGATATCTTTACCAAACCTTTAGATAAGGAACGTTTTTGGTCTCTTAAGAGAGAGTTAGGGCTTACAAGCCTTTCTTGAACCTTAAAGCCTTTGGTTGATCTCAAAATTGCTTGAATTTGTATGAATTTCATGTTTATGTGATCTTCTCCTTGAATGCATCTATTCATATTATTAGTGGGAGTATGTATCTTTGTTTCCCCGTACATGTTGCTCATACATCATAAACATGCATATCAATTCGAGTAAAATAAAATTTTTGGGTCCTTTGCAGCCAAAATTGAGCATTTTGGGCAAAAGGTACCGGTATAGGGGTTACTGTACGGGTTCTTGGGCAGTGTTTCGTTACAAATATATTTGTACCGATACGAGTTGATAATTGGTACAAGCTTAATCAATACTAGTACGCGGCATTTCGGTGCACTTATTAGTTGTACCGGTACGTGTGTGTTTAGGCCATTAAATAGAGGTTTCCAAATCAATTTAAAAGTATACCTCTTTTCACCAAAAACCCTAGCCGAGTTTTCTATATAAACCCTTCAAATCTCTTCAATTTTTCATCAAATTCATCATATCTTTTGTGGCTTTCGTTTCAAACATCAAACTCAAGTCATCTGAATCAAGTTTTGTGCGAATCATCTCCTCATTCATCCATATCTCGAGGTTAAAACCCTATTTTTATACTATTTCAAATTTCTCTATATTTGTATAGTTTTTAGGTCTAAAATTAGTATATTTAGGATGTATAAACCCATATTTTCAAAGTTTTTACAAAATCCTTTTCAAAACTGATTTTTTCATTCGAATATATATATTTATACTCGTATAAAATATTTTACAGATTTCAACTTTAAACCTATGAAAATTTTTCTTTATACTTGTATATGATTTTAAACTATAAATTATAGATTTTTTACATTACTTTGAGTATTGGTTGATTTAATGGATTGAATTTGATATATTTGTATACATATGTTTTTGTGGTTTGATTTTTGCCGGTTTTATATCCCAAACCTTTTTACCATGCCTCCTAGAAAGCGTCCTATAAACGATCCCAATGCTAGTTCTTCTAGTTTCGATAATGGTAATAAACCCAATCTTACCCAACTTTATACCCAAAGTTTGAATGAGCCGGGTAATCCTCACCAAATGGAATTTTACAAACAATTTCAAAATTTTACTATTTGTCGTGAGCGAATCGTTGATTATACGTAATGTGTTCCAATAAATTTGGTTTTAAATATCTTGATTTGATGAGGGAATGGAAATTCATGAGTTTTTTTAACATCCGCGGTTTTGTTTACAAAAACCTTGTCAGCATCTTTTTTCTCAAATGCTAGGTGTATTTTGAACCAAGAGAAAACCGAAATCATTCCTCTGGAATCTTATGTTATGGGTAAAACTTTTTCTCTTGATGCCCAAAAGATAGTCACCCTTTTAGGAATAGAGAACATAGGCATAGATGACGAAACATCTTTTCCCCAAACTTATAGTGGCTCAGTTACTATTCTCGAGGCTCATGAACGTTTCTTTCACTTGCTTATTACTTGGTGGTTTTGAACTATAATGACTATTTTTTCTACACCGCTACGAAAATAATAAATTATTAAAGGGGGTCCTACTTTTATTTGAAAAAATTATTTAAAAGGAGAATTTGGGGAAAACTCGTATTTTTGAAAATTTTAGAGTCGCCATCGGCCACTTTGGGTAGACCGAACACCATTAAAACAAAAGCCAGAAATTCTTTTTTTAATAAAAAAACTTGGGTTTGGGAGCTGATTACGGATGTGGAAGGATTAGCACCCCCACATCGCCCAAATTTGGTACCAAATAATTACCAATTTATTAATATCAAATTTTACGGATTAAAGTGATGATCAAATTCAAAATTTTGGTTATATGTGCGAGTATATTTTAAGGGCTCCAGTGTTTGAGGGATAAACGAAAACTATCATCTACGTCTTAGACTGGTAGCCAAGTTTACCGTTGAAAAAAATGAGCACCTCATTGACAGTTTATATACCAATATGCAACTTAATAAACATGATAAATCATACATAAAGATAAATAAAAACATGAACATTAATATATCATGATATCTAAACCATGTATTAAATCTAATAGAACATACAAAAATATATTTAAAAAACATGCCAATATTAAATAAATACAAAACTATATATCACCCAATTTCTAAACCAATATTAAAATAAATATAGAGATAAAGATCAAATTGTACCCCACATTTTTTGGTGTCGTTGCTTGGCCTTTTCTTTGCCCCCCTCCCCAACGGCTATTTATAGCCAAAATAAGGGGGTAGGAGTGACGTGGCTTATCTTGAGCCACGTGCTTTCCCCTTTTTTTACTTTTTGCTTTTTTTATATAAATTAATTTATTTTTATAAATTAATTATTTTTAATTATTATATATATTCCTTTTATTCTTTTTTTGATTTTTATTGATTTTATATTAATAATATTACTATTAAAATTATACTAATAACACTAAAACTCTGACAAAAATGAGTGATTACAGCTGCCCCTATTTGCTTGTTCTTGTGAAACTAGAACAAAGCAAAGATCAAAAGCACTTATTTTTGTCCTACTTCCTCGTCCTTGGCTTCGGAATCACAGGTTCTTCTGGAACTTCTAGCTCTTCCTCGGCCAACTCTTCAAGTTTTTAATCTTCTAAATGGAGGATTCATTGGGGAAGACAAAATCTTGAACTCAAAAATTTGAGGTCACAAGTTCTTCCTATATAGAACTGTTCTCTCTTCTTCTGATCGGTTCCTTGGAAAAGCAAATTCTCCCTATATAGAATTTTAGCTTGTCCTCGGTGAAGTCTTTGGGCTGCAAGTCCTTCCTATATAGAACTTTTCACCATTAACTATTAGAGTTACAGGTTCTTCCTATATAGAACCTTTCGCTTTCGTTTGATGGATTCTTCGAGCTATAAATTCTACCTATATAGAACTTCTCACCTTGAAATTCTTTCTTTTGTCTACTGCCTAGGAACCACGAGTTCTTCTTAAACTTTTCACTTTTCCTTAGCTGATTCTTTGAGTCGCAAGTTCTTCTTATATAGAACTTTTATCCTGAAATCTTAGAGTTATGGGTTCTTCCTATATAGAACCTTCCACTCTAGAGTTTTGAAATCCTAAAGCTTTGAGTTCCTCCTATATGGAACTTTTTTTTCTTCTTTTTTTGCATTTTCTTTCTCTTTTTCCTTCTTTCCCTTTTTTTCTTTTTCTTCTTCTTCTTTTCTACTTCTTTTTCATTTCTTTTTCTTTTTTCTAAAATTTAGAGCAGTGAGTTTTTCTATATAAAACGCCCCGTTTTGAAGTCTTTGAGCTATATATGTTCTACCTATATAGAACCTTTCGCCTCGAAGTGTTAGAGTTGTGGGTTCTCCTTATATAGAACCTCCAACTCTTGGATTAACTAGTTCTTCCTATATCGAATTGTTCACTTTGAAATGGTGGAGCAGCAGGTTCTTCCTATATAAAACCTATTGCTCTAAAATCTCGAAGCTGCAGGATCTTCCTATATAGAACCTTTTACTTCGAATCTTTTGAGCTACAAGTTCTTCCTATATAGAACTGGACGGGTTCTTCCAATATAAAACCTTTTGCTCTGAAATCTTGAATTTACGAGTTCTTCCTACGTAGAACCTTTTGCTTCAAAGTCTAGAAAATACGGGTTCTTCATATATAAAACCATTATCTTCGGAAATGGCTCCACGTTTCTTATGGCATGAGTAGAAAATATTTTCCACTGCTTCTCAAAAGGCTGAAGACTAGAAATCTTTGAAGAATGCCCGGATTTCTGATCATCTTAGCATCAAAGGGTATCTCGCTTTGAGACTACCGAAAAATTTTCACTGCTTCCTTGAAAGCTGAAGACTGGAAAACCTTGAAGGATGCCCCGATTTCTGACTGTCTTGACATCAAAGAGTACGCTTGACATTATGCCCGAAGGACTTACTGATGGCCTGAAGTTCTTAAGAAATGGATTCATGCCAAAATGGCTACCAAAATCCCTTATAATGATGCCTCGATTTCTACCAATCATAACATCAAAATAAGGATAGCATCATACCTGAAGGACTTACTGATGGCCCAAAGGACTTAAGATATGGATTCATGCCAAAATGGCTACCAAAATCCCTTATAATGATGCCCCGATTTCTACCAGTATTGACATCAAAATAAGGTTCGCATCATGCCCGAAGGACTTATTGATGGCCCGAAGGACTTAAGATCTAGATTAACACTAACATGGCTACCAAAATCCCTTATAATGATGCCCCGACTTCTACCATTCTCGACATCAAAATAAGGTTCACATCATGCCCAAAGGATTTACTGATGGCTCGAAAGAGTAAAGATCTGGATTCACGCCAACATGGCTACCAAAATGCCTTATAATGATGCCTCGGTTTCAACCAGTCTTGACATCAAAATAAGGTTCACATCATGCCCGAATGACTTAAGTTATGGATTCACGCCAACATGGCTACCAATTGGAAATCTTCAATAATATCTACTTCTTCAAAATGAAGATGCAGACCAAATAACTGATTCACGTCAACATGGTTGCCAATAAAAATCTTCAATATGATTTACCTATTCAACATGAAGTTGTAGATCAAAATCTCTGGTAATCTTTAAATACATATTTAAAACAAGAAAAATGCTTCTAAATTAGAATGGCCCTAAGATATGGATATCTATAAATGATGCATGCATTATAATGCTTTTTCTTCTCTCTTTTCTCTTTTTTTTCTTTCAAATCTATTTTCAAACCCTATTCCCTGAAAGGTCATTCTTCAAATTTTGTCACTTCATTTCTTTGCAGTATGCTCTTCAATCTTTATCTTCATCAATCTTTATTTCATCAATTGAATACTCACGCTCTTAACTCTCTTACGCGAGTAACTCTCTTTTTCTTCTTCAGGGTCTCTACCCATTTCGCAAATAATCTCATTCTAGTCCCTATACTATCTTTGTGTAGGGACTCTCGTCCTTTCTTTTGTTCTTCATTGCCCGATTAAATCCTCGGGCACAACTAACATTCTTCTCTTTAGACCAAACATACAGAGTCTTTACTTATCTCAACATTAGGGTGAGCAAAATGCTTCCACTCCCTGAACTCATCCTTAATCTTCTTGTAGCATCTTGGCGGGAACCAACTCTCGGTTCATATGCTTTAATTCTCATAATATAAAACTGGGAGAAAATACCAAACATTTTGAAAATTATTGTATAGGTATCTAAAAAAACAAAGGTTTGGAAAAATTCCAAACATCTTTGAAAATTGGTGTTTGGGAGAAATGGTAAGTATTAAAAGAGATTTTTTTAAATGCCAAACATTTTTGAACATTGATGTTTGGAAGAAACGATAAATATTAAAAGAATCAAAATTCGGAGAAAAAATGTAAAACATTTTGAGAACTGGCGCTTCGAGTAAATCAAAATTTCGAGTAAATACCCTAAATATTTTTGAAACTAATGCTTGAAGGAAATGACAAATATGTAAACGAGTTGAATTCTGAAGAAAAAATGCCCAAACATTTTTTAGAACTATTGTTTGGAGGAAATGACAAATAAGTAAAAGAATTGAAATTTGGATAAAAATGGCCAAACATTTTTGAAAACTAATATTTGGAGGAAATGACAAATATGCAAAAGAATTGAAATTTGCAGAAAAATTCCCAAACATTTTTGAAAACTAATGTTTGAGGAAATGATAAATATTAAAAGAATTTAAATCTGGGATAAAGTCAAAACATTTTTTGAAAACTAATGCTTGGAGGAAATTACCAAAAAGAATTGAAATTTTGAAAAAGTTCAAACATTTTTGAAAACTAATATTCGATGATAAATGCACTAGCAAATTTATATGTATAGAAAATCTTGCCTATTTTGGCGATATAAGCATATGTATGGTCTCTCTAGTTCATTTAGGCTTTTAAGAGGAATACTTTCCATACCTAATTTCAAACCCATTTATGGTAGCTCTCTTGATCTCACCGCTCATTATTCCCACCATCCTTCCCTCAGTTGGGTGTGATCAGGCACTTCGAAGTTTGACGTTCCTTGAAGAAAGGTTAACCCTTATAGGCGGAATGTAATTTGAAGACAGTCTCATTCAACTTAGATATCTACGAATGATCAAAATGGTCACTAGAGGCTTGTACTATAGACCACGTGTCAAAAGCGTGCTCCTAAACTCGTTTAATCAGTATATGCTCATATGACGTATTCTCTTTCATTTGTGAGATCGCTCTAGACTGCCCATTTTTTGGGTTTTCACCCAAGAGTTTATTTCCTTTCTTTCGTGACTTCGGACCGACTTGTATTCTGATTGAAACTGGTGCTCACTTTCTATTCAAAGTAATTAATCCTCTACAATTCTTCAAAACTGATATTTACTTGAATAGAGGAGTTCGTATAAATTCTTTGGGATTTTTCTTCTAACCAAAGCCTTCATCTCTTGCTCAGACAGGATACTCTTTTCTCTTTATTTTCAGGATCGCTCTAGACTGCCATTTTTAGGTTTTCACCTTAGAGTTCATTTCCTTCTTTTGTATTTTTAGGTCGGCGTATTCTGGCCAGACATTGATGCTAACATGATCATACATATCACTTTTTCATTTTATTTTAGGATCACTCTATACTGCCCTTTTTTGGGCTTTCACCCTAGAGGTCATTTCCTGTATCTTCTAACCGACTTGTATTTCGGTCGACATTAATGCTTGCTTTATGTCCAAAGGTGACCGGTCTTTCAAGGTTCTTCTAAGATTGAGATTTCTTGAAGGGAGGATTACATCGAAATCCCTTACTCATTTTTTAGTCAGAGCTTCATTCTTGCACTGTTTATTCATGTATTCTTCCCTTTTTATTCTTCTTTTCTTTCTTTTTTCTTTTCTTTTATTTTTTCTTCTTTTTCTTTTCTTTTCTTTTCTTTCTTTTATTTTTTATTTTCCTATTTTTTTCTTTTATTTTTTTGCTTTTCTTTTATTTTCTTTCTCTCTCTCTTTTTTTAGCCTGACTATTTTGGATCTTCAGTCTCCAATCTCTTTTCTTTATTGTTTTTGTATTAGACCTTGACATTTATTTCTGCTTGGAAACAGTTGATTCTCCATGATTCTTTTAAATTGACGCTTATTGGCTAGGGGCTTCTTCATGTGTCTCCCTCCTTTCTTTATTGCGCTGTTCAACTTAAAGCGCTCACTCTTTATTACTTCAGTTCTCTGTCTAGCATTTCTTTCTTTGCTCGGTTTACTCATTGAACCTAATATTTTCTTCAATTACTTCTCTCTGGTGATTCTATGGCCTTCGCATCCAATATATCTGGTCTCATTTTTTCTTGTTCTTAAGGTGGAAGAATGCCATTTGTCATCGCATTCATAGACATCGATAGAAAGTCTTCATGGGGATAGAAGTTTAGGGTTAACACTCGATTCAAGGATCTTAAATGACAAGTATCTGAGAGGGGATTTTTCCTAAAATGGGAACTGCCCAATAGCTAAACAGTTATTTTTCCTCTGTCGGCCTAAATGGACTAGCGGATACTTGCATTTGCAATATCCCCACGGTGTTTAACATTTTAAAATTGATCTATGAGTCTATATCGAAGGGTTTGCCTGTATTTGAGATACAATGACGTAATAAAAAAGTATGTACCTGTGTATGTTTTTTCATTAATATATGTATATATATATGTGTATGGGAGAACAAAAAAAACTATCCCATAGCAATGAATGGAAAGTATAAAGAATCAAAGAATGCAAAAAATGCAAAAAAGTTTTCTAAATAACAAAATGGAATTTTCATTATGACAAAATAACTACATTCTGACATTTGATTTAAAAATCTATAGCTTAGCTCATAGATTTCTTTTGCATTTTCCTAAATGCACAAGAATCAACAGTTTTCATTTGCCTTCACCAGTAGCCGTTTGCTCCGGGCTAGTTGTATCATTCCCTTGGGTACAATAAGTTTATACCAATCATGACATTGAATTTTTCCAAAGGATTTATTTTCCTTTGACCATTCATAAAAATGGATTTTTGGTGGACATTTGTATTATCCATTGTCTTAAACTTTACCATGTTTAAGCACGTTGCACCAAAATTTCTGTCGAACTTGCCAAACTCCAACATTTTTATTATGAAAAAAATAACTAAAAATATCTTTAGAAAATATTATTATTTTTTGGGGGTTTAAGTCGTAAGGCTCTTCTGTGCAATATTCTCAAAAAAAAGCCAAAATGTGGGAAATCAAAATAACATATTTGCAGAAAGGTGAGAAACCCAAGAGTAGGGACTTTCGAGTCATTGTCAAGGCGCCAACTCATTCTGGCCTTCTAGGTGCGGTGTAAGCTTGCCCCAATTTTTTTATTCTCCAATGTTCGATCAACTTGTGTTAAAATTCCCTTGTTAACCAACCTCTTGATCGTAACGATCTACACTTCTTTTTAGAATGCCCCGGTGCCCCTAGAAATCCAGTGGAATGAACAAATCAGGGACTAATCAAAGTCCTCTTGCATTGAAGATGTCAACTTTTCCTATTTTCTTGAGCTCTTTCTCAAATCTATCTTTTAACTAGTCAAATCATGATTTCTTTGTTAGTTCCATTCCGTCTTTTTTTTAACTAGTTCTCAAAGACTTCGAACCCCAAAATCTTCAATCATGAAAGGTAATATAATGTTGTTAAATATGCAATAAATGCGTAATGCAATGCAATGCAATACTAAAATGTAAACATGAATGCAATAAGGTATTGATTCCAAAAATGATCCCCATAGAACAACTTTCATTGAGACCAAAAGGTTTCGTTGCATTAGATATTCTTCTCCTAAGCTCCAATTCCAGCTAAGCAGTCTGTTAATATTCTAGGATAACCCTTGTTCTGAATTCCCATTTTCTAAATTCCAAAAGAGTTTGAACTCGTCGCTTAAAGGCGATACAATTCTCAATATGGTGCCCCTGAATTTCGAACGACACTCGCAACGAGCTTTGATGTTTTACCAATTTGGATAGGGTGGTTTTAGCTTTCGTCTTCTAGTTATTAGTAGGGTGTTGTCATCGAGATTCGAACCTTATCCTGAATATTGGTTTTTCTTTGACCTTGCCCCTCGGGTGATTGTTGGATCACTGTAGAATTTGGGTTTTCCATCTTCAAGGCTCAATACTCTTGTCTTGATAAAGTTCTGAACTTTACTCTTTAGCGTCCTGCAATCTTCGATGTTGTGATCCGAACTCCCTACAATTTAAAGCCATTTCGAACCATCATGCCATTGTTTCAAAACATGCACTTAATCTTTATAAAAATCAGCATATTAAACCATATGTAACATGTATCATGGATTCCACAGCATAATCCCATATGCAATTCCCTCTATTTAAGCCTTCCCAAGCATAACATCCCATGTGCAAAGCTTAAGGAGTATAACACGTATAAATCACATCGTTCAAACCAATCGATCAACATGATACAATTTAAAACATTATATTGGCTTTCAAGTGATCCATTACCATATACATCCTTTCAATAAATCATCATTAACATTGGATACACGGATTTCCCAAGAGATTTCGCAATCTCTTGCAGCCCATTGGCATGGAGATGTGCAACACATGTGCCACCTCTACACTACCAAGGCTAATCCTCCAACTTGGAGTACACACACTCGACGCATCAAACTCTACAGCTCATGGCTAGAGTAAAAGCCATCTAAGTGTTACCTCAACAACATTGGGGTTCACATGATCGGAGTAAGTACCTCTCGTACTACCTCTACAACCACAAGCGACTTATTATAGTGCACTTTAAATCCTATGGCCGGCCAATTATATCCGATAACATTTCCATAACATTTTCCATTAATCACTTGCCAATATAATCCACTTTTATAAACATACCTCATTGTTTTCATATGCATTATTCAAATCATTTCATTGTGCATTAAACCATGCATAAGCCATGTTCGTAATCATCCTTTAGAATCATGCATTACTTTCCAAATGCATCTAACATCATTTCATATCAATTCCCATCATTAAACCATGCTCATTTCATGCATAAAACATGAGGTAAACAATCATTTAACAAGTGCATTCATAAATCATTTGCCAACCAAAATTAAGAGAGAATCCACTTTACTTACTTCCGAGACTTAGACCAGCGTATCAAGCCTAGTCTAGACTCCCATTAACCCTTTTCAAATCTTTGAAAAGCCATTCTTATCTGTTTCACTCACCGACAAAGCAACGCCTCCCTTGCCAATGTCAAATTAAGCTTTCGGCAACTCCTCAACACCAAGATTTGCTTCCAAACTATTTCCCCCTGTTTCAAACACATCATAACAGAGAATCCAATGCATTATAATGCATCCAAACTCACAGCAAACAACAATTAACACTATCCAACTATAATCCTCCACAACACCACATCTTATCAACTGAAAACATCATCGATTCATCTATAACCTCAACCCAGCCATTAACTACGAATCTCAACCTTCAAAAAACACCTAATAACATCAAAACAACAACTCAACCCAACCTCCTACCTCGAGCAACAATAATCAACCACAACACCTCAAGATTTCTTAACTAACAACCTAACAAATTAGAGATTCACTAGATTTTGGGATTCTATCATCAAAACTCACTTCATTAACATTTTGAACATCAAAATCAAGTTATAAATCAATCCTTAACTCAGCAAAAACATATCAACTACGAATTTCCCCAATTTCAATCTTAAATCACCAATTAAACCATAAATCTGAGTTTAATTAATTAAAACCCAATGAAAATCTTATAAAATAGATCAAGAAGTTAGGAATTTCAATAAAGAACGTTTCATTAGAGGAGAAGAACGAATCCTTACCCCCAATGATGATTTCTCCCCTTAATTGCTTGATAAAACATGAAAACCAATATAGAAACCATAAGAATTTGTTGTAAAAACTTTAGGAAATCAATTAGAAATCTAAAATCCTGATTTTTACCTGAAGAAATTGAGGTTAAAAATGTGTTTGGCTAGAGAGAATTTGAGAGAAAAGAAGTTACAAAGTTTGTTATGTGAAATTCTTTTAAAAAACTTAATTATGTTTAATTATCAAAAATTGAAATTTCAAATGAATAAGGGGGAGCTTATAAGATTTTCATCATTAAATCTCTTATTCAAATATTATTTTTACTAAGGGGGAGAATCTCAAAAACAATTTTTCAAGTTGGTTTTATTATATCAAAAAGGGGGAGATAAATTGTTTTAAAATTGGCTCCCCCTTACTCAAGCATCATTCATATGGTTACTCCAACATATATGATAAACTAGTTGAATTAAAATAAATAAATCAAATTAAAAGAGATTCTAAGTAAACTAAAATCCCTCTTAAAGGTATGTGTTTGCACTCTAAATCACTCACCCAAATCCTAATACACTTGAGCATCATTAACATTTAAGCTCAACAAGTGTAGTCTATACAAAGAATAGGAATTTAAGCTCTAAGACAAATTTGACATCATAATGCTGTTGACAATTGAAGCATTAGTCTTCCATAGATGCTTGGAGGTCCCTTATATACTCCCAATTGAGTTCATAGCCGTTGGGATTGAATTGGAGCTGTCAATTAATGCAGTTCTGCAGTTGTCCGTATCGATACACGGTTACCCGTATCGATACACCCTTCTTGGAAACTAGCCGTTAAGCTCTTAGCTGCCTAACCATATCGATACGCGTGAAGCCGTATCGGTACGGGGACTAGCTGTTACGCCAAATCTTGCTGACCATATCGAAACACCTTTGTTTGTTTGCTAACCATATCGGTACACCACTATTTGTTTTGCTAACCATATCGGTACGGGCTGGTCTGTTTCGGTACGCCCTACAATTTAAATAGTCGTTGGGATTTAGCCATTGGGGAGGTTAAAACCAGGATCGGTACGCCAGGTGGCGTATCGAAATGATCATTTCCGTATCGGTACGCCTAGGGGCGTACGATATGATTTTTGGTTACTGTAAAAATATTGTTGCTGAAACCCTTGGACCGTATCGATACAGGGTATACTGTATCGGTACGCCTATGTTGAAAACAACATTTTGGCTTATTTAAAACGTTCAAAACCTTTCCAAAACCTCTCAAAAACTTTACAATCTTACTTTCAAGTTGTTTGGACATAAAATCATTTTTGCAATATTTTCAATTTAGTCCAAAACTATTTTTCAATTATTATATGAAAACAAGTACACTAACAAATTCTATCCAGTATTTATACCTCTTAAAAACTTAATTAAAATAGTTAATTAAAGGGAGAAATCTGATGAAACCCTTTTGGATTATTAGCTCCTTAAAGATTCAAAGTTTTGACCCATTTTCAAAATAGTCACTAAATACAGTTTTGCAAACTTTGCGTTTTGGTCACTAACTCAAAATGTCCCATTTTCGAATTTCTTTTTCCAAAATTGTTTTCACCAAAATCATTTATATTATTAATAAAGATTTTTAGACTATTTTTCAATATTTTTATCCCCTATAAAAATATTTAATCTAATTTAAATCCCGAATCCGGCTCGAATCTCTAATCCCGGTCCCCTGGACCGACTAAACCATCCCAAAACTCCTAGGCCCAAAACCGGGGCGTTACACTTTTTTTTACTTTTTACTTTTTATATAAATTATTTTTTATAAATTATTTTTTTACTTATGATATATATTTTACTTTTATTCTTTTTTTTGACTTTTCTATTGATTTTATATTAATAATATTACAATTAAAATAATACTAATAATACTAAAACTTGGACAAAAATGAGTGATTATGTAACCCCTTCGACCCGGCCTAGACGCCCAACCATTTTGAGTGAGCTACATTAGGTTTGCCGAAGTAAACAGGAGAAAGGTTACGAAAAGTCGGTCCATTTCTTTCCTTTTTATCTTGTCTAGATGCAAATTATTAATCCTACATGTACATACTTGCAGCAGGTGAAATTTTGAAGAAAATGAATCACAAAAAGGCATTATAACCCTTGAAAACCAACACTTGTTTTCAAACCATGCTTACGACCTAAGCAAGTTCCAACGATTTCAATTCAAAACATGCATATCGGCCATATGCAAAACAATATATTCCACATTCTTAATCCTCAAAGCATTTTATACAAAACCATGCTTGAATTCCAAAGCATTAAATACAAAACCATGCTTAAATCCCAAAGCATTAAAAATAGATTCAACATTAGAACTCTTATTTATTGGTAATTATAGTGACCCCGGATAGTCGACCACTATCCTTGATTAGCCAACCGCTAATCTTAGTTAGCCGACCGTTAACTTTACACATCAACTTTCATATATTTGCAATTATAGTGACCCCGGATAGTCGACCACTATCCTTGATTAACCGACCGCTAATCTTTAGTTAACCGACTGTTAACTTTACACATCGGATACACGAATCTCCCTTAATGACCGACCATCATCAAGACTACACCTTGCAACCGCATGAGTTAACCACCTTGTCGACCTCAAGTTTTACATCAACAAGGGGAACCGACCGCTCAACCCAAGTGATATCCATGTAGTTCGAGTAGCCGACCGCTATACCTCAAAGACCCTTTAACCACAATCGATTTTTAAACATATTATAGTGCACTTTATCCTATGGCATGCCAGCTATATCCGAATGTTTTCTCACCTTGTCACAGAGCCAATATATCATTTACAAAACCATTTACTCACTATTTTACAATGCATTACACAAAATCCCCACATATGCAAATCACATTGCCATAGCAATATCACATTCCCGACCGGAATAAAACCAATGCTCACTAGCATTTAATATACTTTTAAACCATTGTATATGTACTTCGAAATCATGCATTTACAGTAAGTAAAACCAACCATACTCACGACTCAAACATGAATCACACATGCTCATATATGAAACGATATTAAAGAGCAAAGGATGGAAACTTACTTCTAAGCTTAGGTAAGTGTTTCAAACTTAACCTAAACTTCCAAAACCACTTTCAAACCTTTGAAAGACTTTTAAGACCGTTTCCACTCACCAATTTCACTTCGCCTTGCTTGCTACCGCAAAACAAGCTCCCGGCAAGCCTCAAACCACCTCAAGATGCTACGCCTTGATTATCCCATGTTTTGGCCACACAAAACCAGAGGAAACATGCATTAAAATGCATCCAACTCTCTATTTCAAACCAAAATTCCGCAGCTCTCAAGATGCCCACTCAAAACTCATCTGAAACTTACCGAAATCAACCTCAAACACTTCTCAATCTTAGCCCAGCCATAATATAACGATTCAATACATAAAACTTCATCAAATAACATCTAACAACCCTTTTACAACATCCTTTTACTTCCAGCATAGATTAAACTCCAAAAACAACCCAAAAACCATTAACTAACAACCTAAACAATTAGAGATTCAACCAATTTCGGGATTTCATTATTAAAATCAACTTATCCACAATATAATACATCCCAAATAAGATTGAAATCAGTCCTCAACACTGGAAAAACAGATCCAATTCGAAAATCACAAGATTCCATCAAATGAACCTCAATTAAGCAAAATTCCATAATTAATTACTTAAAACCTATCAACAAACCTATGTAAAGAGTCAAGAACTTGAGAATTTCAATAAAGAACCTTTCATTAGAGGAGAAAAACAAAACTTACCTCCAACGAGTGAGTTTCCCCTTAATTAGATGTTTTCCTCTTGAAAAACTATGAGATTCAATAAGATTTTTGAGAAAACAAGTTAAAGAATCATTTAGCAAATTAAAGAATTAAGAAACAAGATCATTATCTTGAATATCTGATAGGAAAACGAGTGTTTGGCTGAGAGTATTTTGAGAGAAAATATGAGAGAAAGAAAGTTACGTCAAATTATGATTTGGAAAAATAACTACCTTTTAACTAAATCCTTTTTAATTTCTCTTAATTAAATCCCTTTTAAAAATAATCCAATTAAAAGAAAACTCATATTAGACCAAATGGTAAAATAGCTCCTTAAAGATTCAAAGTTTTGACTCTTTACAAAATAGTCACCTTTTAAAAATAGTTTTAAAAAATTTAATTTTGGTCACTAGCCAAAATTTCACCCTTTCAAAGCTCATTTTCCAAAATTGCTCCCACCAATATTTTTAATATATTAAAATAGGATTTTTAAACATGTTTCCATATTTTTATCTTCCAGAAAAATATTTGCTCCCGAATTCAACTCGAATCTCTAACCTGGTCCACCAGACCGTCTAACTGGCCTTAAAACTTCTAGGCCCAAAACTAGGGCGTTAAAACCCCCCTTCAAAAATTTCATCCTCGAAATTTACCTTGAGGAAAAAGATGTAGAAATTGCTCCAACATATCCGCCTTGCTTTCCCAAGTGGCTTCCTCGACACCTTGATGTCGCCACAAGACTTTAACCAGTTCTGTCATCTTACCACGTAGAACCCTGTTGCTGGAATCAATGATTTCCACTGGCTCCTCATCAAAGGATAAATCCGGTCTCAACTCAATATGCTCCACCGACATAATGTGCGAAGGATCCGACCGATACCTCCGTAGCATATATACATGGAACACATCATGTATTTTCTCAAGCTCGGAAGGCAACCTCAACTGATAAGCCACAGGACCAACACGTTCCACTATCTTATATGGTCCAATAAACCTCGAACTAAGCTTACCCTTACGTCCGAAATGCATCACCTTCTTCCACGGTGACACTTTCAAGAACACACGATCGCCTACTGCATCTTCAATTTCCCTACGCTTCAAATCTGGTTAAGATTTCGGCTGATCCATAGCCACTTTCAAACGTTCACACGCAAGCTTAACTTTCTTATCCGTGTATTTCAACACATGTGGCTAGGAAACATGCTTTTTCCCTACCTCAGCCCAACATAAGGGCGTACGACACCTCCAGCCATACAATGCCTCATACGGTGCCATCTGAATACTCGCTTGATAGCTATTATTATAAGTAAATTCAGCCAAAGGTAAATGCTTCTCCCAGGTTCTGTGAAACTCAATAATACAATATCTCAACATATCCTCCAAGACCAGGATAACACGCTCAGATTGCCCATCCGTCTGAGGATGATATGCGGTACTGAAACTCAACCTCAATCCTAAAGCCTGATATAAACATCTCCAGAACCTTGTTGTAAACCTCAGATCTCTATCCGAAATAATAGACTTTGGTACCCCATGCAGACGCACAATCTTAGCTATATACAAATCCGATAGCTTGTCCAAGGTGTACATCGAATGCACTGGCAGAAAATGTGCACACTTTTTAAACCGATCAACAATCACCCAAATGGAATCATTTTTAGCCATTTTCAACGGCAACGCTGTCACAAAATCCATGGCGATTCTCTTATATTTCCATTCCAGAATTCTCAACGGTTGCAACAACCCAGATGGAAACTGATGTTCAGCCTTAACCCGCTGGCACACTATACACTTGGACACAAACTCCGCCACATCCTTTTTCAAACCAACCCAATATTACATTTCCTTCAAATCAGATATATCTTGGTACTACCCGGATGCATAACAAAAGGACTAGAATGTGCCTCCGTCAAAATAGTGTGACTGAGCTCCGGGACTTCCGACACCACTAATCGGCCCTTAAAGCACCAAAAACGATCATCATCAAAATGAAAATCGTTGGATTACCATCCGCTATGTCCTTAATATGAGGAACCAAAGAATCATCAAACGGTTGCTTAGCCTTAATATTGGCCTTTCCAGGATGATACTCAGCCAACAACCCACCTTCTCGCGTCATACTCAACTTCGCAAACATCGCCCTAAGCTCAACCGCAACCATACGACTCAACGCATCCGCAACCACATTGGCCTTTCCAGGATGATACTCAATTGTCAAGTCGTAATCCTTAAGCAACTCCAACCACCTTCGTTTCCTAAGGTTCAAATAATTTAGAGACATCAAATATTTCAAACTCTTGTGATCCATAAATACCACACACTTGTCACCATAAAGGTAGTGTCGCCAATTCTTCAAGGCAAACACCACAACCGCAAGCTCCAAATCATGAGTTGGATAGTTGCGCTCATGAACCTTCAACTGCCTTGACGCATAGGCCACAACCATTCCATCCTGCATCAGCACACAACCCAAGCCAACATATGGTGCATCACTATGAACCACAAACTCCTTTCTTGACTCAGGTTGAATCAACACATGAGCATGTGTCAAAACCTTCTTCAACTTCTCAAAACTCTGCTGCTATTTATCCGTCCACGCGAAATGAACACTTTTCTATAGCAACTTTGTCAACAGAGCTACGATACCTAAAAATCCCTCCACAAAAATGGTGATAATAACCAGCCAACCTGAGAAAACTACGCACCTCCGACACGGTCTTAGGTTGTCTCCAATTGAGAATAGCCTTAACTTTATGTGGATCAACACGAATACCCTCCACGGATACCACATGTCCAAGAAACATCACCTCCTTGAGCCAAAACTCACACTTGCTCACCTTAGAATACAACTGGTTATCCTTCAGCACTTGCAACATGATCTGCAAATGCCGGTCATTCTCCTCCTTGGTACGTGTAACCCCCTAGAATTTTCATAGATGCCCAACCGAACTGAGAGTGCTACATTAGGTATGCCGAAGCAAACCTGAGAAAGGTTACAAAAAGTCGATCCATTTTTTATTTTATCTTGTCAAAATGCAATTTAATGTTCCTACATGTTCATACTCGCAGCGGGTAGGTTCTCGAATGAAACGAGTCACAAAAGTCAATCAAATACATCATATTCAAAATTGAGGACTAAAATGTAAATACTTTAAAATACAAGACCAAAATTGAATCTAAGGTTACCAATCCTCAATTAGTCCATTTGTATGCCATCATGATAAATTTTAGGTCAATTTAATCATCCCAATTCATACAATTGCATTCCCAAGACCCAGGGACCAAAATGAAAGAACCAAAAACCTTTAAGACTCTAAAATAACCAATTTAATGGTACCCGTATTGGTACACGTACTTGTGTTTCGATACACCCTTACGTTCTCAAAAACTCAGAATCCAATAGCTAAAACATGTACCGAAACACTTATTCGCGTATCATAACGCATGCAAAAATGCCTATGACCGTATCGAAACATTTTCTTGAGTATCGAAACGTTAAGCCTAAAAAGGCATGATCGTATCGAAATGCTATGCTTGAAATGGCCTAGCCATACCGGTACGGGGACACCTGTTTCGATACGCCTGGACCTGTAATGACATTCTCAGCTATTTTTCACACAAAACTAGATGCATTTAAGTCCTAGCAACTTGCATACATACATATAAGCATCCAACATCACACTTAACAACACTTACACCAAGGTTTAACTACAACACAAGATTATTCCACCCAAAAGATTGATCTAGAGGCATGCTCCCTATAACTCACCACCAAACATACCAAAATGCTCAACTAATTAATCTTTGAAGTATTGTATTTTTCTTTTACATGTTTTCATTTATGCCTTGTCGTTATTTATCATGATATGTTGTGTTATGTTCATGTTTTTTTATTTTTGTTTAATTTTGTAATATTCATATTTTATGTTTTGGTACCGTATCAATGTGAATGTATGTCCTTTTTAAATTGTTTTCTAAGGTTGCATAATAGATTATTAATTGTCAATACGGTGACCTTTTGTTCGAGTGAAAACGTGGCTAGTATTAAGCGCAGTGATGGTGTTTATCGGTTTATTCTCGAATACTGGGGCTTTTAAAATTTACTCGCATTTATAACCAAAGTTTAACTTAATTGTCACTTTAATACGGAAAGTTTAATATTAATGAAACGGTAATTATTAAAGTACCAATTTTGGGCGGTGTGGGGGTGCTAATCCTTCTCCATCCGTAACTGACTCCCGAACCCAACAATTTTGAAATCTCTGGTTTTATGGTGTCCGACCTACCTTAGTGGCCGGTGGCGACTCCATTTTCTAACAAAACATGTTTTTTACAAAGCCCCGAAAGAAGGCATATTTTTTAAATACCCAAAGACCCCAAACACCTTGAAACCCATTTTAGCAAAAACACTTGAAAAGAAAGAGATCGCTACAGATGGCGACTCCGCTAGGGAGATTTTTGTTTTCAAAAATAAAAGAAAGATAAACTTTTCAAATAATTACAGTTTTACTAATATCGGAAGTTCTGAATTAAAGTGACTATTAAATTAACATTAAGTTATAATTGCGCGCTTATTTTAACACATTTAAAATTTGGCATATAAACCCGTCCTTTTTAAGTGGGGATAAAATGGTAGTGCTTTCGTGAGGATATCGTTCCTCCTTATGGGCCTAGCAAAGTACCATCGGGGCTCGAGTACCTTATGCTTTCATGAGGATATCGTTCCTTCGTAGGGGCATAAGCGAATGGGTCCCCCTTAATTGAACCCGGTTGAAAGGAGCCTATAATGGGTGATGATTGGGGGCCTTGCTACCCTTAGTATGGGACAACAAGGAAAATTTGGGTACCTCCTAGCACCAACACTGTACGTAGAAAACATAAAAAACCCACCCTTTTTAGAGCCATGTGGATAACCTAGGTATTTTAGACCGGATGTAAATAGGGTTGTTTTGTTCGTTTATCTTATTTAACTTGCCTTTCATTTATGTATTTATTATTTTTATCAGGTACTAACTCATTTCCTTTTTTGTTTTTTTTGCATATATCATCACATTCACATTACATAAGGTATTGATTCTCGAGGGGTTTCTCCCATAATAGAGATTGTTCATAATGGACCAAGGGTTCTTCGACCTGACGATATGGGGTTCGGTTCTAGAGTTCAATCCCAAGGCTGAATCAGGGATAGTAGAAGAAGGATTGTTCAAAGGCTTCAGGTCAGATTTGGCAAGCAGTGTCAGTCCGGGTAACGAGCGAGGTGGGGTACAAGAGTTAAAGAAGCAAATGGCCGAGATGATGAACCAGATAAATGCTATGATGAAAGGTAAGCAACCTATTGAACTTAGAGAAAAATCGGTGAAGGATCAGAATGTAGAACAGAATGGTCAGAATGTTAAGATAGACAACACTGTTAAATACGACAAGTTGAATCCTTTTGTGATCAATCTCAAGAAACGGACATGTGGCATATCTGGGGCAGATACCCAGGAAACAGAGGCAAGACTAGGAGAAGCCTGAGAATCAAATGACGTAAAAGGAATTGTCCTATACCTATGAGATAATGAGCTACTTTCGTTGCTCATTGAAAGGAATCTTATCATACTAGTGAAGTCTGTACCAAAGAGACCTCCTTGTCCGAAGGGTTACAACAGTCGTATCTGGTGTAGCTACCACATAAGGGGTTCGGGTCATCACACTGAGAACTGTGGAGCCCTGAAGAATAGAGTTGAAGATCTTATTAGGATGGGAGTTTTGGGTTTCAAAGACGGACAACCCCGATTCTACAATGAGCCAGCCACTGCACGAGGGGCAAAGTCGAAAAAGGGTCAGTGCCCGGTCCAAGGTTCATGTAACACAGAAGTGGGTCACTCGAGTGATACCAATTCAGGAGATGAGAGTAAAAGCATCTCAGAAGATAAAATTGCATTTGAGTACGGCCAGCTCAAGCAGGAGAGGTATGATCTGAGCGAGAAACCGAAGAGTATATAAGATAAGTACCAGAAAGTTGCATTATGAATTCAAGAATGGCGGTTTGGGTAACACCTCTGAAGAATGGGTTAATGGCATGATTCAACTGAAGAACAATTTGGAACGTTGGAAGCAGAAATGCAAGACTACTAAAAATAAAGCCAGGTCATTGTCACAGAAGCTGAAAGAAGCTGAGAGCCAATGCGACATCCTCCAAAGTGAGTTGGAAAACAGCCTGGCTATGGATGAGATCCTGAAATCAAGTCTGCAGCAGAAAGAGGAGGAATCTAAAGCCTTCCAAATGGAAAATGCAGCACTCGAAGAACATATAGAAAGGCTTAAGACTTCTTTGCATACCAGCGAGATTCGTGTTGAAGCGTACAAGTATGTCAGGTATGAAAGTTTCAAAGAAGTAACTGTCAAGCTACAAAAGGTCAAGCCAAAAATACAGGAGAAAGACCAAGACATGAAGATTGTTATGACTCAAGCGCGACATGTGGCCCAACAGGTAGCAGATTTAGCTGATGCGACAATGCCAATAAGCCAAAATATGGATCCAGCGTTGGACCGCAAAGGAAAGCTGACGAGACTATTGAATGAGGTCAAGAAACTAGGTGCTAGAGCTCACCGCTATCTGTAAACTCTAATACCTGATGTAATGAAAGCTTTTGGTCTGAATGAAAGATGTTCTATGGGGACAAATCACTTGCAGAATCAATACCTTATTGCATTCATGCATTGCATTTGCATTACATCCTTTTGCATTGTTTAATGATTTTATCATTGCGTAGCACTTCATCATTTAACTTTTGAGGTTTGATGGAAGAACTAGTTGAGAAAATGGAACGAACTAAGGAGTCGAGGGTTAATCTGATAGAAGAAAAAATTGAGAAGGAGCTAAAGAAGAAAGAAAAATAGATGTTTTCAATACGAGGGAACTCTGCCTAGTCCCTGATTTGGTCATTCCTCTAGATTTCAAGATTCCCAGATTTGTGCTGTATGACGGAACTAGCGCCCGAAGGTTCACTTGACCATGTTTTGCAGAAAAATGGAGGGATACATGAAGAATGAAGAGTTGTTGATCCACTACTTGCATGATAGCCTAACGGGACCTGCAGTAGTGTGGTATAACCATTTGAGCATAAACCAATTTCGGTCATGGGGTGACCTTGCTAATGCCTTCTTGAGTCAGTACAAATATGCTTTAGACTTAGCGCCCTGTTGTCAGTTTCTTCAGAACACGAAAATGAGACCAAATGAAAGCTTCAAGGAATATGCATTAAGGTGGCGATGTTCGGCAACCCAAGTTCAGCCTGCTATAGCAGAAGAAGAGTTGACTCCCCTGTTCCATGCAATGCTTCCCTCTCATTTCTTCGATATGATGTTGGAGAAATCAAGAAGTAGATTTGAGGATTTTATGATGATTGGAGAGAGGATAGAATACACAATCCAAGAAGGGAAATTAGGGTCTAAGTCTAAGGACCAAACTGAAGAAAAGGCAGATGAAGACAAAGAAGTAAATAAGTGTCACCTCCAAGGTACTCGTGGCCGTAAAAGAAGAAGACTGACTGACACTTTGGGGTCGTCAAGGAAAATTCCTCAGATGAGTGCAAATTTGGAAGTGTTCGGAGTATCCATCTTAGACATATGGCCTCATTTGGTAGAAGGTCGCTATCTAGCTCCCAACCCGATGAAGATTACACCTGATCCATCTGCTCATAGCTTCAACTCGAGTAGCACATGTGAATTCCACATGGGGGCACTAGGGCATCCCACCAGAAAGTGTAGACCTGTGCTCGAGGAAATCAAGAAGCTGATCAATAATGGGACCTTGACACAAGAACTGATCCAGCAATGGAGAGCCAAGTATGGGGGCAAGTTTACATAGTGCTAGGAAAGCCAGAGATGTCTCCGCATTAGAAAACTTTCTTGAAGTAATACAAGGAATCAACTTTACTACATGTGGTAAAGATCTTTTGTGAAGGGGCATGCGTCATGTTTGTTGATTTTTATTCCAATGAAGAACCTATTTCACTTAACATACAATGATTCTTGAAAGCACATAGCTGTGTATCTGTTCTCACCGAGTAGGTCACTGGATGTCAATTGCAAGATGTAATATTAGTTGGATGTTATGATAACAATGAGGTGTGATCTCCCGAATAGACTCTGGTCAGCATTGCAAGACTACTACTCTTTCGATGACATTCAAGGACAAAAAAGCTCCAAATGTTAACCATGTAGAGTTGCTTGAAATTGAAATTCTAAGCGTAATCTTCTATGCACTAAAGAGTTAACAATCAAAACATGACACATATGTGTGGAATAAAAGAAAATAACAATACTAGGTGGATTAAATAAAAAGCACTCCTATGTTCGAAGCCTAGTAATAGGCTTCTTCAGATAAGAGTGTGTAAATTTTGGGGCACTCCGCTGAAGCAATAAGGTTGTAGTACACTATCCAAGTCAAGAAAACTTAGCTTCATGAGTGATTGTAATATTTTCAAATCGTGACTATGCCGAGTAACTTGGGGTAATGTTGTTTGCTCCATCACTGTCTTCAAGAGAAAGGACTGTGATGAGTTGATTTCCTAAAAAATAATGATAAATGCATGAAAAAAAAGAAAAGAAAAAAGATAATAGAAAAAGAAAAAAAAAGAAACGAGAGAGGGAAAAGGAGACAAAAATGAACAATAGCATAAGTATAATTAAAAACACACACCCACCCAGAACTTTATTCTTAGAATGATATTTCTGCGCTCAAGTGGTCAAACAAGTCCACTCTTTTTAGGGCAAAGAAAATAATGAGAATTGAGAAAGAGTAGTATTTTGCAGCAATGCGATAATCATGAGGATGAACCAAGTCAATTGGGAATACTTCACGGCCTTGAACCGCCGCAACATTCGAAATCCTTATGGACTCAAGCTATGCTTGAAATGATCGTTGACCGGTTGAATCTAAGACGCTCTTGTACTTGATATCCAGAGCTCTTATTCTGTTGTTATACTAAGATTCTACTTTCAAGATCCTATATGTTAATCTAAATGACACTCTTCAGTGGAATGCCAAACAAGAAATTAACAATTTAAAGCAACAAAGATTTCCATGTATTGCTTCAGAGATAAGATTTAGAACACAAGGTCATAGATATTATTGGGCACCTAACTAGAGAAACGACCCCTCAATGTATAAGAGAAAGACGATAACAAGAATATATGTGTCAGACAGCTCAAGAGCAGGAACCGGGTTTTAGCTATGATGCCTTGGTTGGTCCAAGGAAATGAAGAACGAACTGGGACGAGAATGAGGTCGCAAAATACAGGAAAGGCGAGAGATAAACATTGATTCTCCAAAAAGTTAGAGCATAGGGATCGAAAGATGGTTCCCGTCAAGAAGTAGCAAGAAGATTAAATTTTAGAAATTAAGTTCAGAGCATGGAAGCATTTTGCTCGCCCCGATAAAAGCATTTTGCTCGCCCCGACGATAAAGCTGACAAATACTCCGAATGTTGGGTCAAAGAGTTGGAAGATAGCTGAGCTCATGATTGAGTGGGGCAATACATAACATGAAGAATGGTAAGAATCCCTATACAAGAATGATATAGAGATTAGAAGGAGCTTATTTGTGAAGTGGGCAGAGACCCCGAAGAAGAAAGATAATTGCTTGTGCAAGAGAGCGAGAGCGGGTATTCTATTGATAAAGGAAAGATTGATGAAAATGAAGATCAAAATTGAACATATTGCAAAAAGAAGGGAAATGGAGAAATCCCCAAAAAATGACCTTTTACGGAATAGGATTTTAAAACATATTTAAAAGAGAGAGGGGGAAAAGAAGAAAAGGAAAAGAAAGAAAGTAAAGAAGAAAGAGAAAAGATGGAAAAATAAAGAAAAAGATACAAGGGGAAAGGAAAAAAGAGAAGAAAAAGAGAAAAAAGGAGAAAGAACAAAAAGGAAGGGAGAAGAAAAAGAAAAAGAAAAAGAAGAAGAAGAAAAGAAGAAGAAAGGAAGAAGAAGAAAAAAGAAAGCATTACCTTGCATGCATCACATAGATAGAGGCATGTCAGTTTGTTGTTTTAGACAGGTATTTGAAGAATTATCAAAGAGTTTTAAGAACTAGAAAGAAGGATGACGGCAACCATAGTAGTGTGAGGCCAGACGACGGTAGCCATAGTAGCGTAAAGCCAAGTATTAAGTCATTTGGGCTATCAGTAAGACCTTCGGGTATGATGATAAGACCTTCGGGCCACCAGTAAGTCTTTTGAGCATGGTGATAAGTCCTTCGGGCCATCAATAAGTCCTTCAGGCATGATACGACAGTTATAGTAGCATGAGGCCCGATGACGACATCCATAGTAGCGTGAGGCCAGATGACAGTAGCCCTAGTAGCGTTAAGCCATATATTAAGTCCTTTAGGCCATTAGTAAGGCCTTCAGGCATGATGATAAGACCTTCAGGTCACCAGTAAGTCTTTCGAGCATGGTGATAAGTCCTTCTGGCCATCAATAAGTCCTTTGGGCATGATGCGGCATCCAAAGTAGCATGAGGCCAGAGGACACCAGCCATAGTAGCGTAAGGCCAGATAATGGTAGCCCTAGTAGCGTGAAGCCATATATTAAGTCCTTCAGGCATGATGATAAGACCTTCGGGCATGATGATAAGACCTTCGGGCCACTAGTAAGTCTTTCAAGCATGGTGATAAGTCCTTCGGGCCATCAATAAGTCCTTCGGGCCATCAATAAGTCCTTCCGGCATGATGAGGTAGCCACAGTAGCGTGAGGACAAGTGACGACAACCATAGTAGCGTGAGACCAGGTGACGACAGCCATAGTAGCGTGAGGCCAGGTGACGGTAGCCATAGTAGCGTAAAGCCAGATATTAAGTCCTTCAGGCCATCAATAAGTCTTTTAGGCATGATGATAAGTCATTCGGGCCACTGGTAAGTCCTTAGGGCATGGTGATAAGACCTTCGGGCCATCAGTAAGGCCTTCAGGCATGATGTCGACATGTCAAGCTTTCTTTTTGAATGTCGAGACGAGTACAAAGCGAGGCATTGGAGAGATTAAAGCTTGAGGGGTTGGCCGAGGAAGAGCGAAAAGTTCTAGAAGAACCCATGATTGCAAGGCCATGGACAGGAAAATAGGACAAAAATGATTGATTTTTGGTCTTTGCTTTGTTCTCGTTTCACAAGAACAAGCAAAGAGGGGTAACTGTAATCACTCATTTTTGTTCGGGTTGTAAATATTATAGATGAATTAAGTAGTTATAGTAGTTATTATATATGTTCGTACGAGTGTAATATATGAGTATGCATGTTTATAAATGATATACATGTTGCATGTAATATTTGAATATAAGTACATAAGTACGTATGTTTGCATGTATATGTTATTTGTATGTATGCATGAGTGGTAGTATGCGGAGGTATTATGATAGTCGTTACTATTATATGTATACGTATGTGTATTATTATTACGTGTGTGCATTACTATGGCATGTTTTACTATTGGTTTAATGATACACGTGTGTGTATATTATATATATATAGGCTTATGCATGTATATATATTAATACGTGTGTGCTATTGTTATTATTGGCTTAAGTTAGAAAAAAAATAGATCATATAAATTATATTAAAAAACCCATAGTTATTAAATGCCCAATCTATAATTACAGAGCCCATAATTAAATTTTACAATGCCCATTTGGCCAGAACCCAAACCCAATAGCTAAAATCCTAACCCATATCGGATAAAAACCCCGGTTTAATCTAACACCCCATCTTTATTTTGCAGTTGCCTCATTTGAGCCGTTGCATCAGGCTTGATCCAACGGCCTAGATCAAAGGAAGAACACCCATCATCTATTGCATGGAGTTATGCGCTAGCCATCAGACTTCCTACACGCGCGTGCCCGACACGTGCCCGATCATCCAACTTCCAAGAGCCACATGTCGTCATCTCATCTTCCCTAGAAACGATCTCAACTGTCCAATCCATACGAGATCTTAGCCGTTAGATCAGATATAATCCAACAACTCAGATCGAATCTGGTCGTACGACTCTTAATCTCCTCTGCCACAAGGCCATCCCACCAGAAATCTCGCATCGTTGTACGCCTCCCTTACTAGCATCTCACCAATCAAACATGCACAACACAGTAAAAAAGTCAACCAATATCAGATTTTAGATCAAGAAGTATGGGTAACCATTACCAATAATAGATTAGACTTTTTTATGTACTATAATCGGTATAAATCCGAATGGAAAAACCATTATACTAGAGGATCATCAGTAATAATACCAAAAAAAAACAAGAAAGTTCCAGTGGTAATCACCTGTTTTGTTTTTTTCTTGTGCATGGATATTTTTGAAAAAAATAATAACAAAATAAACTAAATAGGGTAAGTTTACCCTAGGTTGTCTATCCTCTTTCTCACCGGTGATAAGCCCATTCCTAGGGTGAATCCGTTGAGAAAAGGGAGTGATGGGGTTGTAAAAAGGGAGAGTTTTTTAAAAGGAAGGTTTCAGGTTTTTCAGATCTTGGCAAACACAAGTTTTTTTCCTAAAATCTAAGAACATATTCAGGTTTTAGAAAGGGAAGTGAGTTGTTTGGAGGTGGTTTCGGGATCTGCCACTAGTGACGAGATATGGTCGGTGACGTCAGTGGTGGCCGACGTGGCAGACAGCCACCAGAACCTGGATTTGGTTCTATACTCTTAGAGTTGAGGGGGGTTGGCTGAGAGAAAAAAATAAGGAAGAGGGTTTTTATTTCTTAAGGCTCAAAACAAAATGGCTAAAAGGGCTAAATGGGTCTGATAATGTCCTTTTATAGGAGTTTTTATTTTTTAAAATGGGTTAATTCAGGTTTAGTCATTTCCTGTTTCTGGTTTTTTCAAATCGATTCTGCCCCTTGGTCCAATTACATTTCCAGTCCCCTCTTTTTTTGCTTTCTTTCAATTTCACCCCTAGATTAAACTAATTCAGCTTTTTAATGGTAAAATTACGCCGTTAATCCTTCTGTGTTTTCAATATTTTCAATTTGAGTGTGCCCCTTGGTTTTATTACAATATTAGTCCTTGCAAGTTTATTTCAGTTTGTATTTAAGTCCCTATACGTGTCTTGTAACACCCTTAACGTATACTCGTAAATTGAATATACATTAAAGATGTTACAGAGTCGTTTAAAGAAATCTCGACTTATAAATTTATTGGTACAAGTATTTACAAATTTTAGTTTGTAAATCTAACCCTTTCTCAGTTTTCTTGAAAACGCAACCTATGTGCAGTTAGCTAGTTTCAACCCTAAACTAATTATTTTAAAATATATTTGCCAATTATTAAAAACAATAGTTCAATTCAGGATGAAAACTAGATTCGCTATCTTGGTCCTTTATTGACTTTAAAATCTTTACGCGATTACCGATTATTCTTATTAGCAAAGTAATTATCCTTTCTACCTTAGCTTTATACTGTTACAATGCTAATGCCTTATTTTGCTTTTTCCATATATGATTCATCATCAAAACTAATTACTTATCTATCATTTAGTCTAATTTAATGCATCATACTCTACTAGCAATTAAATAATTACATGCCCACTAGAGATTATCATAAGCCAAAATATCTTACTGATGTTTTGCAGATTGAAGCTTGATCAGAATGCTCGACTCCTCTTCAAATCCTCCATCTTAATCTACGTGTGAATAAAACACACGCTAAGTATGAACCTAGTGAGGCAAAACTTATAAATCAAAGTAAAGCACTTTAATTTTAATAAAAATTGCATAATAAGTAAAATACTGAATGTAACATATAAGAATTTAAAATCGTATAGAATGACTTATCGAACTCGTTCCTCTGTCATGTAACCTATAAAAGTCAACATCTCATATACATATATATGTACAATACATGTTATATCAGTACGATCCATTGTACTTTCAATTTCAATATAGCCCAATGTACTATGGATGAGAATACATGGTATGCGAGTCAATAATGAGTATGCACATGTGCTGACATCAACCAATTTGTTGTGCCATAATAAAACAATATATCCATGTATCGATATCAATTTATCAATGTCAATGTATCAATGTAAACACAACCGTAACTTAACGGCATCAATAATAACGATAGGTCATAGTTGTAGAACACAACTCACTGTATCACCATTGTAACTTAACAGCAGTATTAACTGATAGGTCATAGCTGTAAAACACAGCTCACTGTATCATTACTGTAATTTGACAGTAATATTATATCGATATACTCCACGTCTTTGGCATGCCAATATACCAAGACTCTCAATAATCATACAATGAGCTTTTTGAACAATTCACTATTATGAACCTTTCATTCATTTCGATAATATCAATGGATCAAAATCAATAATTTTAACATATAAAAATATGCATAGGGCAGTTCATACCCAAAATCATTCACAAAACCATTCAAAACCATTTAATATAAATCAAATCCTTTTCTTTCAACATTTGAGGTTAACTTATCACAAGTCTTCCTCGTATCATAATTAAAATAAATAAGATTGCACTCACCTGGGCCATGTAATAGTATGCCTCACTAAATTCTACTCAATCTTTTCTTTTATAGTATCTTGAATCATCTTTGATTCGTGTTCGGCTTCATTAACCACATAAATATAAATACCATTTGTTAGATTCAAATCTAACAATATTCTAAATATGCTATCAAATCTAATTATTCGAATATGTAAAATTTCCAAAACTTTTTCTTCCTTCATTAGACTGTCCAAAAATTCATTTTGGTCCCCAATTGACCACTTTTACCTTCAAATAATTCTTCCAAGCTTGCTAACTGCCATTAGATACCAAATGTCTCAATTTCCATTTTCTAGCAGCATGCACTATCTTTAAACATTTATTTCTATAAAATAATCTAAAACTCAGAATTTGATTCCATTTGTTCTGAAAGAAACTAGATTCAATAAGATTTTAACCCATATAAATTAATAGCCCAAATTCAACTTGTACGGTTTATGACGAATTTTCAAAGTCAATTTCCAGTGTTGATTTTCGAACAGACTGTCATACTATTTTATGACCTTTCACCACTTAAAAATTCATATCTTTTTACTCGGAACTCGAAATCAGTTTCCTTTTGTTGGAGGAAAAACTAGACAAACAAATCTTTACATCGGTATAAAATTCACCATCTAACCATTTTTATAGAATTTATGGTGAATTTTCAAACTTACTGCCAAATCCAGTTTTCATACACAACTTCCATAAATAACTTCAAACTTTATACTAATTTCTCCTTACTTTTCTATTTGTTAATTTAGTCCCATTATTTACTTTAAATCATCAAATTATCACCTTCTTTATCAAATAATTATTCACAATATTTCCCTTAATTTTCCTTCTTAACCGAAATAACCACTAAAATGCAAAGATAAGGATTCTAGCTTCCTAACTTTGCAATTTAGTCCTCAAATCAACATTACTATCTTAATTCCACCATTATAAATAAAAATCAGATTTAATCCTTCTCTAAAACCTCATTTCACTTAAGAAATAAATTAAGAAACTGGTTTTAAGAAAAATATACTTATGAAAGGATAAAATTGAGAAATTTAGTTTTAAGAAAAACATCCTTATGAAAGGAACAAATTAAGAAATTCAATTTTAAGCAAAACATCCTTAAGAAAGGATTAAATTAAGAAACTGGTTTTAAGTAAAATATCCTTATGAAAGGATAAAATTGAGAAATTTAGTTTTAAGAAAAATATCTTTTAAAATGATACCCCGGTTCTATTCGTCTTGACATCAAAAGAAATTCATCAAAGGTGATGGCCCGAGAATTCAAAATCTTGATTGGAAATCGAGAGATAATCTTTTTTTTCTTCTTTTTCTTTTTTCTTTTTCATTTTCTTTCTCTCTTTTTTCTTTTTTCTTTCTTCTTCTCTCTTTTTTTCTTTTTCTTTTTCTTTCTTTTCTTTTTCCTTTCTCCTGACACTCGAGTGCGTGTCTTCTTAACAGGTGCAAAGGTACACGAAGTCCTATGATACAGATGATGCATGAGCATATTTTATGATGCAAAGGTGCAAAATTTTCTTTTTCTTCTTCTCTTCTTCTTCTTTCTTTTCTTCGGGGTAGGTAGTCTTCATCTTGTGACTACCACCATTCCTCATTCTTATGCCCCGATAAAATTTGTCTTTAAAACTTTATTGTCCCTTCTCTTTTTGAACCTTCCAGCCAAGTAACCTCGGTCGATATCAACTCTTTGCTTAAGAAAAATCCTTTGACTTTTTTCAGCAGTCAAATCCTCTCATCTCTGTGTCACTTCTGGTCTCTTCTAATTGGAACTCCCATACGCATGAGATCTTTGCTATTTTATGGGCAATGATGCCCCACTCGCCTTGGATTCTTGTGAGCAACATATCTCGATTTTTCACGGACAATGATGCCCCACTCAATCTTGATTCAACTCATCGTCATTTTTTTGACCCTACATGAGGAGTCTTCATCTTTCTTATCATTAGGGCTGGCAAAATACCCCTACGCCCTGAACTCATCTTTAATCTTCTCGCAACACCTCGGCGAGAACTAACTCTTGGTCCCTATACTAAAAAGGTTAGTATTTTAAAATAAACTGAGAAATTTAGGAAAAATGACAAACATTTTTAAAAATTGATGTTTAGACGAAATGGTAAAGAGGAAAATACCAAACATTTTTGAAAAATGAATGTTTGGAGTAAACTATAAGTATTAAACAAATTGAAATTCGAAAACTGTCAAACATTTTTTTAAAAACTAATGTTTGGAATAAATAATAAAGATTAAAAGAATCAACAAAAATGTCAATTAATGTTCGATCCTAAAATAACAAATGCATTGGAAAAATTGTCTATTTAAAAAATCTTGCCTATTTTGGTGATATAAGCATATGTATGGTCTCCCCTAGTTCATTTAGGCTTTCGAGAGGAACGTTTCCCATACCTAATTTCTAACCCATTCAAAGTGGCTCTCTTGATGTCACCACTCACTATGCCCCCAATCCTCTCCTTATTTGGGTGTCGATCAGGCACTTCGAGGTTTGACGTTCCTTGAAGAAAGGTACCTTATAGGCGAGATGTAATATGAAGACAAACTTATCAAACTTAGATATCCACATTGATTTGAATGGTGTTTGTAGGCTATGGTTCATGGTTACGAAAGAAAGGGTATATAGGCCCAAAATGAGTATTTAAGGGTGATGAAACCAAGGATCATTTATTCTGGTTAAAATATCTTCTATGCGTTTGTTGATCAGAATGTGCTCAAATAAAAAACTTATTTGATTTATTTCTTAGATCGCTCTAGATTGCCCATTTCTAGGTTTTCACCCTAGAGTTTGTTTCTTTCTTTATAGCTTTGGAATCTGTATCTTGCACCTTTAATGAATGTTGATGCATTTCTTATTCACATGCAATCGAATCTTCTCTTGTTATCGTTTATTGCACTTTTGATGGTGCTTTTAATCTTCATTGTTTCAAACTTCTTGTCGACACACTTTCAATTTGGTTTTGCCAGTCCTTTTGAGCAAAAATTTCTTTTACTGGCTTATTCTGATATTTCTCTTGGTCTTCACGTTTAGGATATTGATTCTCATTTCTTTCGCTTATTCATGGAGCACCATCTTTGTAATGCGGTCAAAACTGGGCGATTTGACAAAATCCTCTTCTTCTTTGCCCCAGTGTAGGGGTGATCCTTGGTTTGGGTTCAAATGAAAAGAAATGAACAAGCTCAAAGGGGATAACAAATGGATATTTTCTATTATTTGCGAAGGGTATCGAAGGAATGTCATTCATCATCCCATACATGGATATCAAAATAGTCTTCAAAGGGTAGAAGTTTAGGGTCAACACTCCATTCAAGGATCTTAAACAACAAGTGCCTGAGAAGAAAATTTCCTAAAATGGGAACTGCCCATTATCTACACACTTGTTTTGTTCCTCTATCGGCCTGAATGGATTAGCAGATACTTTCATTTGCAATGACCTAATAAAAAATGGTATGTACATGTGTATGCTTTTTCAAAAATATGTGTATATGCGTATGGGAAAAAAACTATCCCATGATAATGAACAAAGAATGCAAATATGCTTTCTGAATAAATGAAAATTTCATTACGACAAAAATAACTTTATTCTGAAAAAATATGACTTAGCTTATAGATTTCTTTTGTATTTTTCCCAAATGCACAGGGATCAAAGGATTTGAATTGCATTTACTGGTAGCCGTTTGCTCCGGGCTAGCTGTACCATTCCCCTGGCTACAATCAGTTTATACCAATTATGACATTGGACTTTTCCAAAGGATTTATTTTCCTTTGACCATTCGAAAATGGATTTTTGGTGAAAATTTAATTTACGGCTTTGTTTATAGATTTCTTTTGCATTTTTCCCAAATGCACAGGGATCGAAGGTTTTGAGTTGCCTTTACCGGTAGCCGTTTGCTTCGGGCTAGTTATACTATTCCCCTGAGTACAATCAGTTTATACCAATTATGAAATCGGATTTTTCCAAAAGATTTATTTTTCTTTGACCATTCGTAAAAATGGCTTTTCGATGGATACTTTAATTATCTATTGTCTTAAACTTTACCGTGTTTAACCACGTTATGCCAACATTTCTGTCGGACTTGTTAAACTCTATTAAACTCTTTCCAATTTTGTGAGCATGAAAACTCACAATCAACTTTAAAAAATCTTTTTCTTCTTTCATCCTTAAGAAAAGATAGAATTAAGGAATTCTCCTATTTTCAGAAAAAACAATCCTTAAAAAGATAGAATTGAGAAAAAACTTCTTAAGAACTATGAAAAACGTTCTTAAGACTGGTAGGATTAAAATATCTTTAAGAAATTTTTTAGAGAGAAAAAAACGATCCTTGAGAAATGACAGGATTGAAAATTTTTGTTTTTGAGAAAATCAATTGAGAAATTCTTCTTCCCTTTTTTTGAGAAAAAGAAAAATCTTAAGAGGGGAAAGAATTGAGAAACCTATTTTTTTAACAATATCCTTATGAAAAGATTTAATTGAGAAAAATGTCCTTATGAAAGGACTAAATTAAAGGCTCATATTAAAGAATATCCTTGTGAAAGGATCGAAAAAGAAACTCTTATTATTATTTTTGAAATAATGTTCTTATGAAAGGATTGAACAAATGTATTTGTGAAATGATTCAAAAAACTTTGCTAAAAAAATATTTATTATCGTGGGAGGATGAAAAAAGCTCAAAAATGTCATTGTGAAGGGACTTGATCTAAGAACTTGTTAAAAGAAATTGAAATGTTCATTTTTTGTTTTTTTTATCGCCCTTATGAAATGGCTGGATTTAGAAATTTGGTTGAAAGAATATAAAAGTTCATTCTTAAAAAAATGTCCTTAAAAGGATTTACCTTTTCTTAAAAATAATTTGTGAAATAATTTTTTGGTATGTGATTTTATGCAAATGAGATGCATGCACTTGCTTCCGAGGTGATGCAATGTACGAAATATAAAAATCATAACAATAAACAACAAATGCAAGAATGAATACAGATAAAGGCGTTGAGTCCACTAGTAATCACCATTTCGAACAACTTTCATAGGAATTAAAGGGTCTAGATTCTGGAGCCAGAAAAGAAGACTTCTACAGATATGCACCTCTACGTGTTTTTTGGTCGCACTCAAGGAAATGAAAGTCTCGATTAAAATCGCTAGTACCGGGTTCGCCTTCCGCTTCATGAATTCAAACAGATCCAAGATGGCTACATCGATGTTTCCAAGAACCCTCGAGAAAATGATCAAACCCTATATCCCTAAAGAGAACATGTCCATCTTCATCGCCTCATCCGGGTGTACGGGTATGATGTCTCGGATACACTCCCATGCACAGGCCAGGCTATCTCCTCGACTCTGAATCAGGCCGTTGACCCAATCGTCACTCATCCCGGCAAAAGGTTTTGAGATTTAATGGATAATTCTAGTTCCTTGGCGGCTTCATATAAGTCCAATCTTTTGAACATTTTTCTTATTGAGCAAGGCTGTGTACTCTTCTATCGTGGGTATCATGTCATGTCCGTTGAAAGTAAAGCAGAAAAAAATGGGATTCCAAAGCTGGAAAATGGCTCGGAGTAAAGGCTGATTGACTCGAACATACATTAGCTGGGCTATGTCGCCATAACTGTCGGAAAACAATTCATGTAGTCTTCGGTCCCATCTTTCCTAAATCTCTTTAAGCTCACACAGATCATTTTGTTGTAGGCTCTCGTGTGTATACTTTGGCACTACACGCTTGCTCGGAAAACTGTTACCTCGGACCCATTGATTAACCTCTGACCAATGTCGTACGACTAGGTTGATGTCGTCCTCCTTAAGATACCTTTTTCCATGATAAAAGATTTTCTTATCGGGTAAACCACTTGAATAAACACCTTTATGTAATGTGGATGCAATGATAATGCAACAAAAGTATGTGTAAAATAAAAAAAATAAAAAAAATAAAACGCAAAAAGAAATGAGTTATTACTGGATAAAAATAATAAATACGTAAATAAAAGGTAAATTTAATAAGGTAAACACAAAAACAACCCTATGTACATCTCATCTAAAAACACCTAGGTTATCCGCATGGCTCTAAAGGGTGGGCTTTCTATATTCTCTACATGCAGTGTTGGTGCTAGGAGGTACCTGAACTGTCCTTGCTGTCCCCTACTAAGAGTAGCAAGGCCCCCGATCATCACCCATTATAGGCTCCTTTTAATCGGGTTCAATTCAAGGGGACCCATTCGCTTATGCCCCTACGAAGGAATGATATCCTTACGAAAGGATAAGGTACTCGAGCCGCGAAGGTACTTGCTAGGCCCATACGGAGGAACGATATCCTCCCAAAAGCATTAACGTTTCCCCCCACTTAAAAAGGACGGGTTTATATCCCAAGTTTTAAATGCGTTAAAATAAACGCGTAATTATAACCGAATGTTAATTTAATAGTCACTTTAATCCAAAATTTCTGATTTTACTAAAGCAGTAATTATTTTAAAAAGCTTGACTCTCATTTTGTTTTTGAAAACAAAAATTTGGTCCCTAGCGGAGTCGCCATCTGTAGCGATATCCCTTTTTCTTCTTCGCTAAAAAATGAGGGTTTCAAAGGTGTTTGGGGTCTCTCGGGTATTAAAATGTTTATTCCGTGGGGTTTTAGAAAAACCGGGTTTTATTTAAAAAAATGGAGTCGCAACCGGCCACTTAGGTAGACCGGACACCATAAAACCAGAGATTTTAAAAAATGTTGGGTTCGGGAGTCAGTTACGGATGGGGAAGGATCAGCACCCCACCCCGCCCAAAAACTGGTACTTTAATAATTACAGCTTTATTAATATTAAACTTTCCGGATTAAAGTGACGATTTAATTAACACTTAATTATATGTGCGAGTAAATTTTAAAAGCCCCGTTATCCAAGAGTAAACGCCCAACTACCATCACTACGCCTGATACGGGCCCCGTTTACGCTCGGATAAAAGGGCACCGCATTGACAATTTATATTCCATTATGCAAACTTAAAACATGGAAAATAATTTAAATACAATGTGATAAAAATTAAAACATAAATGAATAAATAATAACATAATAAAATACTAATCTAACATAAATAAAATACTAATCTGAAACATACATACATAAATATTAATCTAACACATAAATAAAAACTAATCTAACATAAATAAAATACTAATCTAAAACATAAATAAACATACAAACTAAAAAATAAGAACACAATTTTAAATTAACTAATACTTCATTAAATCATAAAAATTACAACACAAATAAAAAGGGAAGAAAATATACCTAACTAGGAGCTCGAATGACGAACTCCGATTGAACCCCACTGAGATCTCCCACGACCTCTCCAAAAATTAACTAGATCGGACCTAAAATAAGACCCCAATCGAACCGGTTAAGACCGAGGCCATTGCCCCGGTCCTTGGCTAGCCGGGAGCCTAAGCTCCCTTACTTCGCATGCCCTTGACCGATTCATGTCTTCAAATGCCCCCCCACGCCCCTTTTTATAGGCAAAGTAAGGGGTGAGGTGGGTGACGTGGAGCCTTGTGCTCCACTCCCCTCCCCCTTCTTTTTTTTACTTATTATTTTTTTATTTTTCCTTTTTTTAATAATATTATTATTACAATAATACTAATAATACTAAAACTCGGACAAAAATGAGTGATTACAATCAAACATATGCAAAACATTATATATAAATTCCACATGCTTAATCCCAAAGCATCAAATGCAAAGCCATGCTTAAATCCCAAGCATTATATACAAACCATGCTTAAGTCCTAAAGCATTATAAAATAGGTTCAATATTAGAATTCTTATATATTGGCAATTATAGTGACCCCGGATAGTCGACCACTATTCTTTATTAGCTGACCGCTAACCTTTAGTTAACCGACCGTTAACTTTACACATCGAATACACGGATCTCCTTTAATGACCAACCATCATAAAGACTACCCTATGCCGACCGCATGACTTTACAACCTTGCCGACCGTAAGCTTTACATCAACAAGGGGAACCGATCGCTCAACCCAAGTGACAACAACTTAGTCCGGGTAGCTGACCGCTATACCTCAAAGACTCTTAATCCCACGATCGATTTTTAACCATATTATAGTGCACTTTATCCTATGGCATGTCAACTATATCTGAATGTTTTCTCACCTTGTCACATAGCCAATATATCATTTACAAACGATTACTTACTGTTTTAAAATGCATTACACAAAATCCCCACATATGCAAATCACATTGCCAAAGCAACATCACATTCCCGACCAAAATAAAAACCATTGCTCACTAGCATTAGATATATCTTTAAGCCACTGCATATGCACTTTAAAATCATGCATTAAAAGTAAGTAAAGCAAACCATGTTTACGACTAAAACATGAATCACACATGCTCATATCTGAACCAATATTGAAGAGCAAAAGAGGGAAACTTACTTCCGAGCATAGGTAAGTGTTTCAAACTAATCCTAAACTCGCAAAACCACTTTCAAACCTTTGGAAGACTTTTAAGACCATTTCCACTCACCGATTTCACTTCGCCTTGCTTGGTACCGTGAAACAAGCTCCCGGCAAGCCTAGAACCACCTCCAGATGCTACGCCTTGATTATCCCCTGTTTCGGCCACACAAAACCAGAGGAAACATGCATTAAAATGTATCCAATACTCTGTTTCAACCCAAAATCCCGTGGCTCTCAAGATGCCCACTCAAAACTCATCCGAAACTTACCGAAATCAACCTCAAACATACTCAATCTTAACCAAGCCATATTACAACGATTCGAAACATCAAGCTTCATTAATTAATATCTAAAAACTCAGTCCCAACATCCTTTTACTTCCAGCAATGATTAAACACCTTGAACGCCCCAAAAACCCTTAACTAACAACCTAACAATTAGAGATTCAGCCAATTTCGGGATTCTATTATTAAAAACAACTTATCCACATTATAATACATCCAAAATAAGATTGAAATCAATCCACAATACTAGAAGAACATATCCAAATCGAAAATCACAAAATTCTTCAATTACACCTCAATTAAGTTAAAATCCATAATTAATTACTCAAAACCTATTGAAAATCATATGTAAAGAGCCAAAAACTTGGGAATTTCAGTAAAGAATCTTTCATTAGAGGAGAAGAACGAAATTTACCTCCAATGAATGAGTTTCCCCTTAATTGGTTGGTTTTTCCTCTTGAAAAGCAAAGAAATTCAATAAGATTTGTGGAAAACAATTTAAGCAATCATTTAGCAAATCAATGAGTAAAGAAATTAAGATTATTACCTTAAATCTATGATGGAAAAAGAATGTTTGGCTGAGAGTGTTTTGAGAGAAAATGTGAGAAAAGTAAAGTTACGTCAAAATGTGTTTTAAAAAGGTAACTACCTTTTTAACTAAATCCTTTTTAATTCTTTTAATTAAAACCATTTTAAAATAATCCTAATTAAGGGAATATTCAGATTATACCAAATGGTAAAATAGCACCTTAAAGATTCTAAGTTTTGACTCTTTACAAAATGGTCACCTTTTAAAACAGTTTTCAAAAATTACATTTTGGTCACTAGCCAAAATGTCATCTTTCCAAAGCTCGTTTTCCAAATTTGCTTTCACCAATATTTTTAATATAATAAAATATGATTCTTAAACATTTTTCCATAATTTTATCTTTCAAAAAAATATCTACTCCAGAATTCAACTCGAATCTCTAACCGGTCCACTGGACCGTCTAACCAGCCCCAAAATCGCTAGGCCCAAAACCGGGACGTTACAAGTTAACCGACCGTTAACTTTACACATCAGATACACAAATCTCCCTTAATGACTGACCATCGTCAAGACTACCCCATTTCGACCGCATGACTTTACAACCTTGTCGACCGCAAGCTTTACATCAATACGGGGAACCGACCGCTCAACCAAAGTGATAACAATTTAGTCCGGGTAGCCGACCGCTATACCTCAAGGACTCTTGACCCACGATAGATTTTTAAACATATTATAGTGCACTTTATCCTATTGCATGCCAACTATATCCGAAAGTTTTCTCACCTACAAAACCATTACTTACTGCTTTACAATGCATTGCACAAAATCCCCCACATATGCAAATCACATTGCCATAGCAACATCACATTCCTGACTGAAATTAAAACCAATGCTCACTGGCATTCAATATACTTTTAAACCATTGCATATGTGCTTCAAAATCATGCATTTATAGTAAGTAAAACCAACCATGTTTACGACCAAAACATCAATCACACATGTTAATAACTGAATCGATATTGAAGAGCAAAGGAGGGAAACTTACTTCCAAGCTTAGGTAAGTGTTTCAAACTTAACTTAAACTTCCAATACCACTTCAAACCTTTGAAAGACTTTTAAGACCGTTTCCACTCACCGACTTCAGTTCGCCTTGCTTGCTACCGTGAACTAAGCTCCCGGCAAGCCATAAACCACCTCGAGATGTTACGCCTTGATTATCCGTCCACTCAAAACTCATCCAAAATTTACCGAAATCAACCTCAAACACTTCCTAATCTTAACATAGCCATAATATAACGATTTGCTACATCAAAATTCATCAAATAACATCTAAAAACTCTGTTACAACATTCTTTTACTTCCAGCAATGATTAAACTCCAAAAACAACCCCCAAAACCATTAACTAACGACCTAACAATTAGATATTCAACCAATCTCGGGATTCCATTATTAAAAACAACTTATTCACAATATAACACATCCAAAATAAGATTGAAATTAATTCTTAACACTGAATAGATAGATCCGTTTTGAAAATCACAAGATTTCATCAATTAACCCCAAATTAAGCAAAATTCTATAATTAATCAATAAAAATGCATTAGAAAACATATATAAAGAGTCAAGAAATTAGGAATTTCAGTAAAGAACGTTTCATTAGAGGAGAAGAATGAAACTTACCTCCAATGAGTGAGTTTCCCCTTAATTGGATTTTTCATCTTGAAAAACAATAAGATTCAATAAAATTTTTGAGAAAACAAGTTAAAAAATCTTTTAGAAAATCAAAGGATTAAGAAACAAGATCATTACCTTGAATTTATGATTTGAAAAAAGTGTTTGGCTGAGAGTATTTTGAGAGAAATTGTGAGAGTAGAAATTTGTGTTTTAGAAAAATAACTACCTTTTAACTAAATAAGCCTAGTTAAGAGAAAACTCAGATTGTACGAAATGGTAAAATAGCTCTTTAAAGATTCAAAGTTTTGACTCTTTACAAAACAGTCACCCTTTAAAATAGTTTAAAAAATTGCATTTTGGTCACTAACCAAAATGTCACCCTTCCAAAGCTTATTTTCCAAAATTGCTTTCAACAATATTTATAATATATTAAAATAGGATTTTTAAACATTTTTCCATAATTTTATCTTTTAGAAAAATATCTGCTGTCGAATTCAACTCGAATCCCTAACCCGGTCCACTAGACCGTCTAACCAGCCTTAAAACTACTAGGCCCAGAACTGAGGCGTTACAGAATCAAGTGGAAAATCAAAAAGGGAAATCAAAAAATTGATTTCTAAAAATTTTGGAAAGATTTTGATAGTTTGGCTACTAAGAAAGTTGAGAGAAAAGTTGTATCAAAGTTAGTTACGTAAGAAAGTGATTTTGTGAAAATAAAATCCTTTTCTTAAATATAATTCTTTTAAATATGAAAACCATTTAAAAAAACTTTAAAAATAGCTTTGAATTCAATAACGCAACATCGAAACATAGCTTCCAACACCTGGCTAAAGCGTTCAGATAGACCATATGTTTGAGGATGATACGAAGTACTGAAATTCAACCACCCCAAAGTCCTATGCAAACACTCCCAAAACCTTGCTATAAAACATGGATCCCTATCCGATACTATAGACTTAGGCACCCCATACAACCTCACAATCTCAGCAATGTACAGCTTCACCAACTTATCCAAAGTATATGTAGTATGCACAGCCAGAAAATATGCACACTTAGTAAACCTATCCACAACCACCCAAACAGAATTTTTCTTCAAAGGCGTCAAAGGTAAACTTAACACAAAATTAATGGTAATCCTCTCTCACATCCATTTTGGATTCTTCAACGGTTGCAACAACCTCGAAGAAACTAGTGTTCAGCCTTAACACGCTGACATACCATACTACTAGCTACGGAATCTGTAACATCCTTCTTCAAACCAATCCAAAAATTCTTCTTTTTCAAATCCTGATACATCGTTGTACTTCATGGATGCATCGCACAAAGACTCGAATGCCTTAGTCAAGATAGTGCGCCTTAACTACTCATCTTTTGTCACCACTATTCGACTCTTGAAACACAAAACACCTTTATCACTGAAACAAAAATCCGTTTCGTTTCCATCCAAGATGTCCTTAACATGCAAACATCGCCCTCAACTCAATCACAACCTTTATACTCAAACCATCGGCTAACATATTAGCCTTACCCGGATGATACTCGATTGTCAGATTGTAATCCTTAAACAAATCCAACCATCTTTGTTGCCTAAGATTCAACTCTTTTTGTGACACCAGGTATTTCAAACTCTTGTGATCCGTCTGCACAGTACACTTCTCACCGTAAAGATAGTGTCGCCAAATCTTCAACGTAAACACCACTGTGGCAAGCTCAATATCGTGCGTAGGATAGTTGAGCTCGTGCACCTTTAATTGTCTAGATGCATAAGCGACAACCCTTCCTTCTTCCATCAGAACACACCCCAAACCCACATAAGATGCGTCACTATACACAACAAACTCCTTCCCAGACTCAAGTTGAATAAAGATGGGAGCTTGCCTCAAAGATTTCTTCAGCTTGTCAAAAGCTTGCTGCCTACCTTCTGTCCACTCAAAACTCACATATTTCTACAACAACTTCTTTAAAGGAGCAACAATCTTTGAAAAACCATCCACGAAGAATCGATAATATCCTGCCAACCCCAAGAAGCTATGAACCACAGATACCGACTTTGGTTGCTTCCAATTCACAACAACTTCAACTTTTTGCGAATCCACGCGAATACCCTCAGCTAAAACAACATGACCAAGGAAGACTACTTGATTGATCCAAAACTCACATTTACTCAACTTGGCATAAAACTGATTGTCCAATAGAACTTGCTACACAATCTGTAGGTGTTGATCATGATCTTCCTCAGTACGTGAGTACACAAGAATATCATCGATGAACACAACCACAAATTGATCCAAAAATTCATGAAACACCCTATTCATCATATCCATAAAAGCTGTCGGCATATTTGTTAACCCAAACGGCATCACCAAAAACTCATAATGCCCGTATCGTGTGCAAAAAGCTGTCTTCGGCATATCTTTATCCTTCACCTTCAACTTATAGTATCTAGACTACAAATCAATTTCGGAAAACTCAGTAGCTCCCCGAAATTGTTCAAACAAATCATCAATCATCGATAAAGGATACTTATTCTTAATCATCAACTTATTTAGTTGCCAATAATCAATGCACATCCTCATCTTGCCATCTTTCTTTTTCACAAACAACACTGGTGCTCTCTATGGTCAAACACTGGGTCGAATGAAACCACGATCCATCAACTCCTGCAACTGTGTCTTCAACTCTTCCAACTCTTTTGGTGCCATGCGACAGGGTGCAATCGATACTGGAGCCATATTCGTGTATGTCTCGATGCAAAACTCTACCTCCTTATCCGGTGGCAAACCCGATAACTTTTCCAAAAACACCCCTAGAAAATTGCAAAAAGTGCGAATATGTTGGGCATGCATTTCCTTCATATTTGGGTTCATAACATAAGCTAGGTATGCTTGACCCCTAGATTCCATCATCTTTTACGCCTCCAAAGCCGAAAAAACATTAGAAAAGAATTTGACATTCTAGCCCACAACGACCACTTCGTAATCCTCAGCTAGTTTTAACGAAACTCGCTTGGTCTCAAAATCAACTATAGCTCTATGCTCCGATAACCAATCCATCCCCAAGATTACATCGAAATCGTGAAACGACAACTGCATCAGGTCAGCCGCAAACACATGCCCTTGAACCATCAACGGACATCTCCTATACAACCTCCTAGCCACTACCATCTCACCAAAAGAACTAGTTACCCTAATACCAACATCTAACACCTCTACATGTATATCAAGCAAGCAAGCATGTTCGTGCAGTATATATAAATGTGTAGAACCAGAATCTATCAAAGAAAACATTGGTATGGACTGTAAAGTAAATGTACCTGCAATAACATCAGTATTATTTCTTCCCACACGGTGCGCAAAAACTCTCGCCTTTCCACCACCCTTAGGCTGAATCACTACGGTATGAGCAACTACCCTCTAACCATCATCTCTATACTGGAAATATCCACGACCGGGCCCACGACCTCTCTGCGGTACCACAGCTTATGCCGCAACTTGTTCCTCTCCAGCTAACTATGGATAGTAATGCCTGAGATGATCTCGTGATCCACAACTACAACATGTACCAAAAGCACTCCAGCACTCCCCTGAATGCCTCCTACCCCAACACCTACACTCGCATACTCTATTATAGGTGTTTTGACCTTGTGGACCTCGCTCAGCATTACTTCCACCACGCCTCTGATCGGGTTGGTACCTCCTATCTCTATGCTTCTTATAACGATCTCGGCCAACATCCAACTTAGCATGCCTCTTCTTAACAAAAGAACTCCTAGACCGAGCAGACAACTCTAAATTTTGTTCAATATCCTTCGCTTGGGAAACTAGAACATTAAACTCTGTATAGTCTATAGCCAACATGTATGTCTTTACTTCCTTCACCAACCATATCAGAATTGGTCACATTGCTGGTGCTCATTAGGAACCAGTTCAGGAGCATACTTGCTCAACCGAACAAACTAAATCTCATACTTGGAAACAGACATGTTTCCCTGCTCCAAAGCCATAAACTCCCTCTTCTTCTCATCCTGATATTGATATCCCAAATACTTATTGTGAAAGGTAGTATAAAAGAATTCCCATGTTACATCAACAGGTGCCACACCCATAACAACAGTTGTCCACCAACTGTAAGCATCTCCCTGGAGCAACGATGCCGCACATCCTAACTTACGATCATCTATACACTTCATCTGGCCAAGAATCCTCTTGGTGCTAGTAAACCACTCCTCAACAACTTCAAGAGCCAAACCTCTAAACTATGTACCACCCAAGCTATGTAAATGCTCCAAAGGTAGCTCGGTATTTACAACTACAGGCTCTAGTGCAAGTACTTGCACTCCAGCTATGGCCTCCTGGAAAGCTCCAGTCATCCCTTGGACTAAAGGTTTCATATCATCGAAAACAGGTCATTGTGGTGCTTGAGGCGCACCACCGTCAACTCCAACACCAGCAGGAGGAACCAGTGGAGAATGAGGCAACTTATTCTCTTGTCTATCTATAACACTTCCTAAATGAGCTCTCATCTCATGTCTCAGTTACATTCGCAAAATATGAGTCTAAAACATAATAATGCAATAAAACAAAATAATTAGGCCAGCTTGTAGCAAGAGTCCAAGTCGCACATGTTTCAAAACAAAACCATTTTGTACTAGTAGTAATAAGGCAATGTGTACCTAAGTTTATACCCCAACAAGTCACATATCAAACATAATCTCACAAATTCAAACACCGTGCATAACAATCAACATACTCATGTATCAACAATCAATCAAACAACCATAACCCATCTCCCAAAAATCATAACTAGACCAGATACAACAAATGTAACCACCATAACCCGGTCTAGTCGCAAGACCGAACTGAGCGAGCTACATTAGGGTTTGCCAAGACAAACCCATAAGATTTACATTAGAAACAGTCTATTTTTTCTTTTATCTTAACTAAATTTATATTTAAGTCATATGGTGTTCATTCCAATTATAGTGAAAGTCCTAAACCAATAGGGCATCGATTTGACATCTAATTGTATAATACCACGTTACAAGGACTAAAATATAATTTCTAATAATTAAGAGGACTTACATGTAATTGAAGTTACCAATCCATAATTAATCATATTTCATGCATTCAGGTTAAATTACAACTTAGAATAACCATCCAAACTCATTTAATTGCATAAACAAGAAATGAAGACTAAATTGCAAAGAAAACAAACTTCAAGAAGCATCCTAACCGATTTAACGGTTGGCTTACCAGTACAGGGCCAATCTGTAAATCAATGGGGTCAAAATACAAAGGCATACTGATACGATCCTCAAGCATATTGGTACGGGTATGTGTTCTCAAAATTATGGAATTCTAGCAGCTAAAGGCCATACTGATACGGCTACCCGTGCACCAAAACCAGGCTTATTTACCAGCTACGCGTACCAATATAGTTACCAGGTGTATTGATAGCCTAGGCAATTTTGCCCATATTGAGCCGAGATAGATCCCCGCGCACTGATCCCTGAGGACTCGTACTGGTACGGTCAAACTTGTAATGACCTCTTGGCCCAACATATGACACTTTGGCTCAATCTAACACACTCCAAACAACGTATAAACATCATATAACTTCACACTCGTTAATTTCTCCAACATAGCAGTAAGGTAGAAGATCATTCTCAACATGACATATTCAAGACAAATCCCTATAGGGATGATATCTACCCAAGCATGCATAATATTTCCCAACCCCTCAAAACCAAATGATAAGCTTCATACAAGTCTAAAACATCAAACCAAACTTATAAAAATAGGGAGTACTCAAAATTAATCTCCCAAATACAACTTGGTCGCATTGCCTCTTATTACTACTAAGCATTTATAAAACCATACTTTAAAATTGTTCCGACGCTTGGATCTTTTCTTGCACGTTTGCTGTCCAAGATGGCTATTTCTCTGCATTGATGAGAAAAGAGAGCGTAAGCTATAAACTTAGTGAGGGAGTCACAAAAACACTCATCAATGCAATTAAAAACAATTTAATTCAAACCACGTGTACATACTCATAGCAAAGTCATCTCACGCTTCTACAGTCTCTTTCAAATGCACATTTAAACCATTTGCAACACATGTATCATGGATTCCCACACAACCCTCGATTTAAGCTTCATATACCAAAATCTAAATATAGCAAGCTTGAAGAGCATCACATGTATAAATCACATTATACAAAACATAATCAATTTCTCATGATACAACTTCTCGTATATTGGCATTCAAGTGACTCAAAACAAGTTTCTTTCCAACTTCCAAAAACACTTCGGATACACGAACTTCACAACTGGCTCTATGACCACTTAACGTACATCTAACCGGAGCAAACGACACATTTAACCCCTCAACAATTACGATGTAAACTATCAACAATGGGAGCAAAGGACACCTTTAACCCTCTTAACCATTGTGATACTCAATCCTCCAGTGGGAGAATACATCATATTTTACCACTCTGTATACCCCTTACCCAATCTGGTAGAGAACCGGTTTAAAAAGTGTTATCAGAACGAAAATGGTAATCGATGCAATACTTCATTTAATAACCTATAAAAAATTTGAGGGATTTTATGTATAACGTTAATGCATATATCATGAATCAGACTAAATTAAACCTTTTTATAAACTTAAGGAGTCTTAAGCAATAATCTTCAATGACTTACCAAGGTGATTATCAAATTTTAAAGCAAGGGTATTGATACGCCCTATTACTATATCCATACACTATGACTAAAATGATACTAAAAAAATTTAGTGTTAAGGACCCGTACCAATACACATTAAGGTCTATCGGTACACCAATCACTGACTGCTAATACCGTTATGTTCCACGAACTCGTATCGATACGAGATTGAACCGTATCGATACGCGACTGATTTTATTTACAGATTAAAGAAGATGTATCAATACGCACCCAAACCGTATCAAGACAGAGCAAAACCCAAAATTTTAGTGTCGAGACACTGTACCGATACGCCATCACTCGTATCGATGCGGCAGGACCTGTAATGTTAACTTTTTTCTAGTTTATTATCATTTTTACCAACCGAACCATATCCAAATTCACTAAAACTTTACCAACAAGTTTATACACCATAAATATACATGCATGTCAAATTTTACGCTAAAACGAATCCATTTACCATGTTTTTCCTTATTGGTACATTTTAGGCCTTTAAACTCTATTTATCAAACCTTAATGTACCATATATCAAGTCTTGACTCATTTAACATAGTAGACCATATGTACATACAAATTGGGGCCAAACTAACTTGTCTAGACCTTATGCCACCTTTCTAGGAGTTTAAAGACAAATTTTACTTACATGTATCTTGGTGACTTGCTTCAAAATGTCCTTGCTCTGATCCTCGATCCGACTAATCTTTAACCTGAAAATGCATGAAAATGAGATACATTAGGCTTACTTAGCCTAGTGAGGTAGTCAATATCAACAATATGAAGATCAATGATAACAATGACATGTATAACAATATAAATGCATCTCAAGTAAAGTTTAACAATACTTGCAAATTCTTATTTATTTTCCTTGGATCGACATGTAATGTGGATATGCGAATTCCCAACAAACATCACCAACAATAAATGGTCAATATCCTCCAACATCGCCAATAAGACCAATGTCAACACATCCCGCCAACATCACCAAATAGAGCCTTAGCTCAATGACTGTAGTCCACTCCGTGCCAATGATATCAATAAAGGTAGCAATGATAATACTATATAGCATGATCAATATAATATTTCTCAATATTTCAATAATATCAATAGCAATGCAATGCTTCAACAATTAACTTGACAATGTAATAAGCTTACCAAAGCTTACCAATGACACCTTTAACAAGGTTCTCTTATATTCATACCTTGATCAATAATGATGTTGCAATAATTTAATATTAATAAATTTGAGAGAGGCACCTAGCCAATCCTTTGACTCTGACTAAACTCACCGATACTTTTAAGGCTTTCAAGGCTCTCGAATGATAATTCCCATATTCTTGAGCTTGGTAGAATTGGAAGGAGTTAGAGATTCTTCACCTTGATTTTCTTGAGCTAAAAAGAAATAGAAATTTACAAGAATTTCAATATCGATTTTAGACTCATAGCACTTATTAGCTATGAAAAACAATAACAAATAGGCTATGATATCCCTAGAGAATTTCTAGGGTTCTTTGATTCTTAAACTTGAAATTAAACATGGTTTTGCCATGGAATCGATAAACCAATTGAGGGGAAAAGCTTACCCAATTAGTAGCTACAATCTAGGATTAAGAAACTTAAGAGAATCAAAGCTTGGATAACTCTCTAATGGAGGTGCTTGCTTAGCTAGGTTTGACGGAAGAAGATAAAGATAGTGAGGTGCTTGTTTGAAGTCTTTACCGGGTAAGCTCTCTAAACCTTTTTCTTCTTTTTTACTAATTTTAATTGTTGGACTTTCCTTTGGATGAAGGAAGCTCATCCCAAAACACCATGTATGTTGTGATTAATATTGGGGAGGGCTAATCGCAAGGTTAGTCCCTCAACTCTTCAAACATTATACTTTTGTCCCCTAACTTTGAATTTTCTCAATTTAGTCACCAAAACAAGTTTCAAAGCTTACAATGGGGTCCTTAAACAATATCAATACTTAATTGGGATTCAATAATCCAACAATTAACCACTTGGTCAAAGGTTAACTTTATAATTTGACTTTCTGGTGCAAAATTTTTGGTTGCTGAAATTAAATTTCATCTAGGTCCAATTTCGAGGTGTTACAACACCCCTTTAAGAAAAAAATTGTCCTCGAATTTTACCTAAACCGAAGAGATGTGGGTATTGATTCTTCATGGTCTCTTCCGGTTCCCAGGTAGCTTATTCAACCTTGTGACTTCTGTACAAAACTTTAACTAGAGGAACGTTCTTGTTTCGAAGTCGCTTGACTTCTCTTGCCAATACTTGTACTGGTTCTTCCAAATATGTTAGATTGGGTTAGAGTTCTACTGATTCAGGTTCAATAATATGAGATGGATCAATCTGTACTTGCGAAGCATTGATACATGGAATACATCTTAGATCTTGCTCAACTTTTGAGTATGAACTCGGTTTATGTTTTCGGTTAATAAGGCAATGTGTTCGCCAAGGTTTTTAGGATTTGTAACTCTATTTTCTTATGGATTTTAAGTATATTTCTATGTTGGATTTTGTGGATGGTTGATGTTGGAAAGCTTGATGTTAATACTTGTTTGTAGTTGTGGATGATTGGTGGCTTAGGTATGCCTATAGAGCTTCCATGATGATTGCCTTCGTGAGATGGTTTGAGCAAGTTTATTATGCGGTGTGAGTTGTGTTGTTATGATGCATGTGCTGAGAATGGCTTATTTGTGTAGCTTGGGATGTTTTGGAAAAGTGTTTTCAGGAAGCATGCCTTTAGAATATCATGGGATGTATGAATGCCAATTGGTTGCTGAGCTTATGATGTTTAGGTTGTTATTGCATCTAAGTAGTGTTGTATGACAGTTTGCGCCATGATGTAATGGTTTAGTTTTGAAATAAGCATGTTATATCAGCCATTTATGACCATTCAGGTCCAGGCGCATTAGTACGTGTGTTCACGTATCGGTACGGGAAGCCATTTCGGGCTTGTGGTACCGCTACGTGGGCTAGGCATTGCGATACAATAATGTATCTTTGGAGTAGCGTACTGATACATGGGTTTGCATATCGGTATGGGAAGGCTGATTTTGGCTTGGGGGTTTGGTACTCGGGTTTGAGGATCGGTACGGGCATTTGGTTTTGGTAAGGCGTATCGGTACGTAGGGCCGTACCGGTACAGAAGTTGGCTACTGCAACTTTTGGAATTCGAAATGGAAAGGGCGTACCGATACCCAAGTGAGCGTACCGATACCCGTGGCAGTTAAGTTGGTTAATGGTCTTAGTGAAGTTCTAATTTCTTTCATTTTAGTCCCTGAATCTTGCTTTGTCAATTATTTAAACATGGATGATCGTTTGAGGTTGATATTTGACATTCAAGCATGAAATGAACCTAATTAAAGGTTGTTAACTTAAAAAGTGGAAAAGCCCTTCTATTTTGCTAAATTTACGTTTTGGTCCCTAAATAGTGTTGTGTCCAATTGGATGTCGTTACGATGCTTGATTAAGATGAGTGCTCACCTATGAACAATATGTTCATGTAGGAAAGCTTAAATGCATCCAGTTAAGATGAAAGGAAAAAATGGGCATGTTTTAGGTTAAATCTTCTCGGTTTACTTCGATAAACCTAATGTAGCTTCCTCGGTTCGGTCTTGCGACTAGGCCAGGTTAAGGGGGTTACATTTGTTGGTATCAGAGATAGGTTTGCGAAAGGTTGGAATGATGTTGTGTGGTTAGTTGATGTTGTTTGAACTGCATAGTGATTGTGTATAGGTTCGGTGATTGTTTAATTATCTGTTGGGGTACGTTTGGGAACACATTGCTTATTACCGAGGATTTTAAATGTGTTTTAAAGTTATCTTGGATCATTTGCCTGACGCTAGCCTAACTCTAATATGTTTGATGCTTTTGTTAGCATGGCTCGACGTGAGACATGATCTACGGCTAATACTGCCGGAGTTGGGCAGAATAATAAGACAAAGGAGAATCTCCCTCATGTTTTACCTCATCCTTCTCTAGTGGTTCCTCCAGTTGACGTTGGGGTAGATGAAGCACCCCAGGTTCACCAAGTGTCAGTATCCTTTTCACTTTAGTCACTAGAAAATCATAGTTTTTAAAACTTTCATTTTGGTCACTAACCAAAATGTCCACCTTCCAAAACTAATTTTTCAAAATTGATTCCACTATTATTAAATATATAATTAATAATGATTTTTAAACATTTTTCCATAATTTTTCCAACACTGAAAATATATGATCCCGAAACCGACTCGAATCTCTACTTCAGTCCACCAAACCGTCTAATAACCCACTAAAACCCTAAGCCCTAAAACCCGGGTATTACAACTCTCCCCACTTAAGAAATTTCATCCTCGAAATTTACCTGGAGGAAATAGGTGCAGAAACTAGTTCAACATATCCGACTTACGCTCCCACGTGGCCTCCTCAACACCGCGGTGCTTCCACAACACCTTAACCAGCTCGACTATCTTGCCACAGAGCACCTTACTGCTGGTGTCAAGAATCTCTACTGGTTCCTCATAATAAGATAGGTCTGGTCTCAACTCGATCTCTTCCACCGGCATGACATGCGATGGATCCTACCTATACCTCCACAACACCGAAACGTGGAACACGTCATGAATCTTTCCCAACTCCAGAGGTAACCTCAAATGGTACACAATAGGACCCACACACTCAATGACCTCGTATGGTCCAATGAACCTCGGGTTAAGCTTCTATTTCAGCCCAAAATGCAACACCTTTTTCTGGGCAACACTTTCAAAAACAGTTTATCACCCACAATGTACTTTATATCCCTACGCTTCAAATCCGCATAGGATTTCTGGCGATCTACAGACGCTTTTAAGCGCTCACATATCAACTTTACCTTTTCGGTCGTGCCTTTCAAGACATTGGGCATAGACACAAACATTTCCCCCGCTTCTACCCAACACACTGCGTACGACACTTCCTGCGATACAACGCCTCATAAGGGGCCATCTGTATGCTAGCATGATAATTGTTATTGTAAGAAAACTCCACCAGCGGCAACTGCTTCTCCCAAGTTCCCTAGTACTCAATAACACAACTCTTCAACATATCATCGAGAACCTAAATCGCGCGCTTCGACTGGCCATCCGACTGAGGGTGATACGAGGTACTGAAACTCAACTGGGTTCCCAAAGCACGATGTAAACTCACCCAAAACCTTGCGGTGAACTGCGGATCCCTATCCAAAACTATAGATTTGGACACCCTGTGCAAACACACTATCTCAAAGATGTACAACTCAGCCAACCTGTCCAAGGTATACATAGTATGCACGGGCACAAAATGCGCACACTTCATAAATCGATCTACGATCACCCAAATAGAATCGTTTTTGGTCGGCGTCAAAGGCAGCCCAGACACAAAATCCATGGTGATTTTTTCCCACTTCCATTATGGTATCTTCAACGGTTGCAACAACCTGGAAGGGAACTGATGTTCAGCCTTTACCTTCTGACAAACCATACACCGAGCTACACATCATTCTTCAATCCAACCCAATAGTACTCCTCCTTCAACCCTCGATACATCTTATTACTACCTGGAAGCATAGCAAAAGGACTAGCGTGTGCCTCAGTCAAAATAGTATGCCTCAACTCTTCGTCCTTAGGCACCACTATTCGACCTTTGAAACACAACACCCCATCATCGTTGAAATGAAAACCCGTAGGATTTCCATCCCTGATATCATCCACATGAGATACCAAACACCCATCACACGATTGCTTCCCCTTAATCATCTGCGACAAGGACGGCTTCACTTGCAACTCAGCCAACAAACCTCCGTCATTCATCACACTCAACCTAGCAAACATGGCTCTCAACTCCACAACCACTTTTCTACTCAAAGCATCCGCTTCCCGGGATGATACTCAATGGTCAGATCATAATCCTTAAGTAACTCCAACCATGCCTAAGATTCAACTCCTTCTGTGATATCAGATATTTCAAGCTCTTATGATCCGTGTAAACCACATATTTCTCACAATACAGATAATGCCTCTAGATCTTCAAGGCAAAAACTAGCGCTGCGAGCTCAAGATCATGAGTAGGATAGTTACGTTCATGCACCTTCAACTGCCTAGATGCATATGCCACTACCTTACCCTCCTGCATCAACACGCAACCAAGCCCAACATACGACGCATCAATATAAACAACAAACTCCTTTCCCGATTCTGGTTGAACCAAAATCGGAGCTCGCGTCAAGGCTTCCTTCAACCTTTCGAAAGCTTGTTGCCTATCCTCCGTCCACTCAAACTAAACATTCTTCTGTAGCAACTTTGTTAACGGAGCTGCCACACTGGAGAACCCTTCCACAAACCTCCGGTAATAACCCGCCAAACCTAGGAAACTCCTAACTTTCGTCACAGACTTAGGCTCCTTCCAACCCATTACAGCCTCAACCTTATGCGGATCGACACGAATTCCTTCGGCTGACACCACATGTCTGAGAAACACAACTTCCTTAAGCCATAACTCACATTTGCTTAACTTAGCATACAACTGATTGTCCATCAGTTTTTGAAGCACAATTCGCAAATGGCTATCATGATCCTCCTCAGTACGAGAGTACACAAGGATATCATCAATAAATGTGACAAACTGATCCAAAAACTCATGAAACACACGGTTCATCATGTCCATAAAAGCAACTGGAGCATTGGTCAAACCAAACGGCATCACAAGAAACTCATAATGCCCGTACCTCGTACGAAATGCTATTTTGGGCACATCCACCTCCTTCACCTTTAACTGATAGTACCTTGACCTCAGATCTATCTTGGAAAACACTGAAGCTCCCCTGAACTGATCAAACAGATCATCAATCAGCGGTAAGGGATACTTGTTCTTTATTGTCAACTTATTCAACTGCCGGTAATATATACACATCCGTAACGTACCACATTTCTTCTTAACAAACAACACCGACGCTCCCCACAGTGAAATATTGGGTCTAATAAAGCCCCGATCCAACAACTCCTACAACTGCATCATCAACTCCTTCAATTCCTTCTGAGCCATGCGGTATAGAGTAATAAATACTGGTACTGTGCCCGCAAAAACTTCGATGCCAAACTCTACTTCACGGCTAGGTGGCACCCCCGGCAATTCCTCTGGAAAAACACCTGAAAACTCACATACGGTGCGAACATCCTGCACTCTCAACTCCTTTCATCCAGGATTCATAACATAATCCAAATATGCCTGACATCCTGAATCCAACATTCGTCTTGCCTCCAAAACTAAAACAACACTAGACAAAAACTTGGCATTCTCGCCAACAACCACCACCTCATAATCATCCAACAACCTCAAAGATATCCGCTTGGTCTCAAAATCCACCACAGCCCAATGCTCGGTCAACCAATCCATACCCAAGATCACATCAAAACCATAGAATGGTAGCTCTATCAAGTCTACGGCAAACACATGTCCCTGAAACATTAGCGGACACCTACAATACAACCTCCTAAGCATGACCGTCTCTCCAAGATAACTAGTCACTCAACCCCCACATTAAGAATTTGAACAGATATATCAATCAACACAGAATGCTCACTCAAAATGCATGAATGAGTACATCCAGAATAAACCAACGAATACAATGACAGAGGCTAAAGGGTGAAAGTACCTACAATTACATCAGTGTCATTGCGCCCCCCACGGTGCGCATACACCCTAGACGGTCCACTTTCCTTAGGCTGGATAGCAACACTATGAGCCACAGTCTTCTGTCCCCCATCTCGACGCTGAAATGGTCCGCGGCCACGACCACGACCTTCTACGGAACAACAACAGGTGCAACACCCTGCCCACCTCGAGCCAACAATGGACAATCACGCCTCTAGTGGTCGCCGACCCATAACTCCAACAAGCATTAGCCACAACAGGCGCATGTACCTGACCTTCCCTAGCCAACCTTGGAAAATCTCGCCTCAAATGGTCTCGGGATCTGCAAACCCAGCAAGTGCTATACGAGGCTCTACCTGGACACCTTGCCCCTAGACTCCACGTCCCATAACACCTCCACCATGCCTCAGCTCCGGGTGAAACCTCCTGTCACGGTGTCTCTTGGCCTGTCCACCTCTATAACCCGAATCAGCAGCTCTCTTACCTGAGCTCAAACCTCGTGATCTAGAAGCCAAGCCTAAATTATGCTCCACATCCTTGGCTCACGAAACCAACACATCAAAATCGGTATAATCAGTAGTAAGCATGTATGTCTTAACATCCTGCACAAGCCCATAACGTAAATGATCACATCGAGTACGCTCGTTAGGAACCAACTTAGGTGTATACTAACTCAACCTCACAAACTGCACCTCGTACTCCGCCATAGACATACTGCCCTACACCAACGCCATAAACTCTCGCTTCCTCTCGTCCTGGCAGTAGACTCCCAAAAACTTCTTTCAAAAAGTTTCACAAAGAACTCCCATGTCACATTATCCGTCACCATATCGGATATAGTGGTAGTCCACCACGTATAGGCATCACCCTGCAACAAAGAAACAACACAACCCAACTTACGAGCATCGGTGCACCCCATTTTGCCCAATATCCTCTCAGTATTGGCCAACTAGCCCTCAGAAGCCTCAGGCGATAACCCTCGAAACTCAACTCTGCCCAAACTACGAAGATGCTCAAACGGATACATGGGTTCAACAAGTGTTAACCCAACATTTCAAGCCATCTCAACCGGAATAGTGATACAATCACAATCGCGGTACAATAACAACCGAGTACAATAACGACCGGGTACACTTTCAACCCACATGGAAACCCATCCCTCTCATCGGTTAGATGCTTAACCCCACTAACGGGAGTATTCGGTACCGTTAAACCCCTCTACCGTTAGGGTACTTGGATGGAGTATTCGGTACACAATATAAACCCCTCAACATCCAAGGCAACTTATTTTATAGTGCACTCAATCCTATGGCCGGCCAACCCGATAACAATTTTAAAACCACATCACTTGCCAATATAATTAACCAAATAACATTTACCTCACTTTTTAACAAGCATTAAACCATGTCATTTCCAAAGCAACAACCATGCTTTGAAACACAAGTATAAACCACATACTTACAAGGATCACTTACCATGTGCATCCTTCAGCATTTCATGCTTAAAAATAGTATATCAAATACTTTAAAACATGCTTAAAGAGTAGGTAACATGTAAATTAGAACAAGTGCATAAAACCATTTCAAACTAGCACGACCGAGGGAGAAAACCACTTTATACTTACTTCCGAGTCTAGGTAAGCATTTCAAGCTCTACCATAACTCCCCAAAACTCTGTTCCAAAACATCAAAACGCTTTAAACTACATTTTCACTCACTGATACGCAAAATTTCAATTCGCCGACGCGCAAACAAGCATCCGAAGTCTCCTACGGTTCTCCAAACACCTCCGGATCAACCTCCCCTATTTTTACCACACAACAACAGAGGATTAATGCATCATAATGCATTCTAAACACAACAAACACAATCCTTCTCGGATTTCCACAACACCCTCACAATTAACCCTCCACAACAACCGAAATCAAGACCAAAGCACTTCGATTCACAACCCATCCAACATCTATCAACCTAGCATCATTTTCAACACCAAAACACATCTAAAAATAGATCCAAGACAACCTACCACCTCCAACAACCCAACGACCATAATTTCAACACAAAACCTCAAAACTAACAACCTAAACAAATAAAGACTCTTATGTTTCGGGATTCCATTGATAAAAATCACTTATCAACATTGTTAAACATCCAAAATATGAGTCAAATTACCATTACATACTGGAAATCAGATTCAATTTGCGAATCGACACATTTTCCCCAAAGATCTCATTAAATCATTAGAAATCATCAAAATCGGATTAGAAATGCAAAAGCAATGATCAAATGCTTGGGAATTTCAATAAAGAACCATACAATAGAGGATATATCGGACCTTACCCCTATTGTGAAGTTTACCCCTCAATTGATTTGTGAAAAGCTAATAAATCACAAGATTAATGTGAGATTTTGTATAAACAATCTTTGTAAAACAATTTGGAACAATAAAATCAAGTTAGAAACCACCTCCCCTCTGGAAATTTGATGAAATCTGAGTGTTTGGCTGAGGAGAGAATAGAGAGAAAAAGTTGAGAGAAAAATGACGTGATTTTTGTTTAAGAAAAGATAACCAACTTTTTAACAAAATCCACTTTAGTTATTAATTAAAGCACATGTTTAAATTAATTAAAGCACATGTTTAAATTAATTAAGTTAAGGGAGAAACCTTCAGAAACAAATTGGTAAAATAGCTCCCTAAAGATTCTAAGTATTTGACCCTTTTCACTTTAGTCACTAGAAAATCACAATTTTCAAAACTTTCATTTCGGTCACTAACCGAAATGTCCACCTTCCAAAACTAATTTTTCAAAATTGATTCCACAATTATTAAAAATATACTTAACAATGATTTTTAAACATTTTTCCATAATTTTTCCAACACCGAAAATATGCGATCCCGAAACCGACTCGAATCTCTACTCCGGTCCACCAAACCGTCTAATAATCCACTAAACTGCTAAGCCCTAAAACTGGGGCGTTATAGGAAACATGCATTAAAATGCATTCAACTCTATGTTTCAAACCAAAATCCCGCAGCTCTCAAGATGCCCACTCAAAACTCATCCAAAATTTACCGAAATCAACCTCAAACACTTCTCAATCTTAACCAAGCCATAATATAACGATATGCTACATCAAACTTCATCAAATAACATCGAAAAACCCTGTTATAACATCCTTTTACTTCCAGCAATGATTAAACTCCAAAAACAACCCCAAAAACTATTAACTAACAACCTAACAATTAGAGGTTCAGCCAATTTCGGGATTCCATTTTTAAAAACAATTTATCCACGATATAACACATCCAAAATAAGATTGAAATCAATCCTTAACACTGAATAAACAGATCCATTTCAAAAATCACAAGATTCCATCAATTAACCCCCAATTAAGCAAATTTCCATAATTAGTCAATTAAAATCCATTAGGAAACATATATAAAGAGTGAAGAACTTGGGAATTTCAGTAAAGAACCTTTCATCAGAGGAGAAGAATGAAACTTACCTCCAATGAGTGAGTTTCCCCTTAATTGGATGTTTTCCTCTTGAAAAACAATGAGATCAATTTAGATTTTTGAGAGAACAAGTTAAAGATTCTTTTAGAAAATCAAAGGAATAAGAAACAAAATCATTACCTTGAATTTCTGATTGGAAAAAGAGTGTTTGGCTGAGAGTATTTTGAGAGAAAATGTGAGAGTAGAAAAGTTACGTCAATTTGTGTTTTAGAAAAATGATAAAATAACTCCTTAAAGATTCAAAGTTTTGACTCTCTACAAAACAGTCACCTTTTAAAATGGTTTACAAAAATTACATTTTGGTCACCAACTAAAATGTCACCCTTCCAAGGCTTATTTTCCAAATTTGCTTTCACCAATATTTATAATATATTAAAATAGGATTTTAAACATTTTTCCATAATTTTATCTTTCAGGAAAATATCTGCTCCCGAATTTGACTCGAATCTCTAACCCGGTCACTGGACCATTTAACCAGCCTTAAAACCGCTAGGTCCAAAACCGGTGCGTTACAACTCTCCCCCTTTTAAGAAATTTCATCCCCGAAATTTACCTGGAGGAAAAAGATGCAGAAATTGCTCCAACATATTCGCCTTACTCTCCCAAGTGGCTTCCTCGACACCTCGATGTCGCCATAAAACTTTGACCAGTTCTATCCTCTTACCACGTAGAACCTTGCTGCTGGAATTAAGGATCTCCACTGGCTCCTCATCAAAGGATAAATCCGGTCTCAACTCAATATGCTCCACCGACATAACGTGCGAAGGATTCGACCGATACCTCCGTAACATAGATACATGGAACACATCATGTATCTTCTCAAGCTAGGGAGGCAACCTCAACCGATAAGCCACATGACCTATACATTCCACAATCTCATATGGCCCAATAAACCTCGGACTAAGCTTACCCTTACGTCTGAACTGCATCACCTTCTTCCACGGTGACACTTTCAAGAATACACGGTCGCACACCGCGTATTCAATTTCCCTACGCTCTAAATCCATGTAAGATTTCTGTCGATCCGCAGCCGCTTTCAAGTGTTCACACACAAGCTTAACTTTCTCATCCGTATCTTCCAACACATGTGGCAAGGAAACATGATTTTCCCCTACCTCGGCCCAACACAAGGGCGTACGACACCTTCGACCATACGACGCCTCATAGGTTGCCATCTGAATACTCATTTGATAGATGTTATTATAAGCAAATTCAACCATTGGTAAATTCTTCTCCCAAGTTCTTTGGATCTCAATAATACAACACCTCAGCATATCCTCCAAGATCTGGATAACACGGTCAGACTGCCCATCCGTTTGAGAATGATACGCGGTACTAAAACTCAACCTCGAACACAAAGCCTAATGTAAACATCTACAAAACCTTGCGGTGAACCTCGGATCTCTATCCAAAATAATAGACTTTGGTACCCCGTGCAAACGCACAAGCTTAGCTATATACAAATCTGTTAGCTTGTCCAAGGTGTACGTCGCATGCACTGGCAGAAAATGCGCACACTTTGTAAATCGATCAACAATCACCCAAATGGAATCCTTTTTAACCAATGCCAATGGAAACCCTGTCACAAAATCCATAGTCATTATCTCCCACTTCCACTCCAAAATTTTCAGCGGTTGCAACAACCCGGGTGGAAACTGGTGTTCAGCCTTTACCCGCTGGCACACCATACACTTGGAAACAAACTCAGCCACATCCTTTTTCAACCCAACCCAATAGTACCTTTCCTTCAAATCACTGTACATCTTGGTACTACCCGGATGCATAGCAAAAGGACTAGAATGAGCTTCCGCCAAAATAGTGTGCCTGAGCTCTGAATCTTTCAGCACCACTATTCGGCCCTTAAAGCATAAAACACCATCATCATCAAAATGGAAATCCATCGGATTACCATATGTGATGTCCTTAACATGAGGAACCAAAGAATCATCAAACGGTTGCTTAGCCTGCAATTCAGCCAACAACCCACCTTCCCGTGTCACACTCAACTTCGCGAACATCGCCCTAAGCTCAATCGCCACCTTACGACTCAACGCATCTGCAACAAAATTGGCCTTTCCTGGATGATACTCAATTGTCAAGTCGTAATCCTTAAGCAACTCTAACCAACATCGTTGCCTAAGGTTCAAATCCTTTTGAGACATCAAATATTTCAAACTCTTATGATCCGTGAGAACCACACACTTCTCACCATAAAGGTAGTGTCCCCAAATCTTCAAGGCAAACACCACAGCTGCAAGCTCCAAATCGTGAGTTGGATAGTTGAGCTCAGGAACCTTCAACTGCCTCAATGCATAGGCCACAACCTTACCATCCTACATCCGCACACAACCTAAGCCAACATACGATGCATTACTATAAACTACAAACTCCTTCCCAGCTTCCAGTTGAATCTACACAGGAGCATGTGTCAAAACCTCCTTCAACTTCTCAAAACTCTACTTCTGCTTCTCTTTCAACACGAAAGGAACATTCTTCTGCAACAACTTTGTTAATAGAGCTACGATACTAGAAAACCCCTCCACAAAACGGCAATAATAACCAGCCAACCCAAGAAAACTACGCATCTTCGATATGGTCTTAGGTTGTTTCCAATTGAGAATAGCCTCAATATTCTGTTGATCAACATGAATACCCTCCGCGGAAACCACATGTCCAAGAAACATCACCTACTTGAGCCAAAACCCGCACTTGCTCAACTTAGCATACAACTAGTTATCCTTCAATACTTGCAGCACAATCCGCAAATGATGATCATGCTCCTCCTCGGTACGAAAGTACTCAGGTATATCATCGATCAATACAACCACAAACTGATCAAAGTACTCATACAACACCCTATTCATCATGTCCATGAAAGCCGTATGGGTATTCATCAAACCAAACAGCATCACCATAAACTTATAATGCCCATACCTTGTACGAAACACCATCTTATGCACATCCACATCCTTTACCTTCAACTGGTAATACACTGACCTTAAATCAATCTTCCAAAACACCGTTGCCCCGCAAAACTAATCAAACAAGTCATCAATCTGCAGCCACGGATACTTGTTCTTCACCGTCAACTTATTCAACTGACTATAATCAATGCACACACATATCGATCCATCCTTCTTCTTCACAAAAAGAACCGGAGTACCCCAAGAAGAAACACTTGGCCGAATGAACCCATGATCTAGCAACTCCTGGATTTGTGACTTTAACTCCTTCAACTCCTTCGGTGCCATCCGATAAGGAGAAATAGACACCAGAGTTGTACCTTCGTATGTCTCAATATGAAATTCCACCTCCCTATCTAAAGGTAAGCCTGGCAACTCTTCAGGAAAAACTTCCAGATAATCTCATACAGCCCGAATGTCTTACACCTGAACACCCTTGGCTTCCGAATTCATAACAATATCCAAATAGGCTTGGCAACTGACAAACATCATTTTCTCTGCTAAAAAAGCCGACACAACATTGGACAAGAATTCACATTCTCACCAACCACTACAACTTCATAATCATCAGCCAACTTCAGAGAAATCCTTTTAGACTCACAATCCACCACTGCCTTGTGCTCACTTAACCAATCCATACCCAAGATAACGTCAAAACCATGAAACGGCAACTCCATCAAATCTGTATCAAACTCATGACCATGCACTGTCAAAGGACAATGCCTATACAACCTTCTAGTTGTAGCTGCCTCCCCAAAAGAACTAGTTACCAACATGCCAACATCCAAATTCTCAATAGTAACATTCAACAATGATGCATGCTCGTTTAAAATATATGAATGAGTAGACCCCGAATCAATCAAAGAAAACAACGAAAAAGATTGCAAGCTGAAAGTACATGCGATTACATCAGTGTCGTTGCACCCCTTATGATGAGCATAGATCTGTGCTGGCCCACCATTCTCTGGTTGTACAACAACAACATGAGCCACAACCCTCTGACCATCCTCGTGCCTCTAAAAATTACCCCTGCCAAGGCCTCGGCCCCTAGCAGGTACAGTAGGTCGAACCGGTGTATCACCCACAGCTCGATGACAGTCACGCTTCATGTGACCAGGGGATCCTCATATCCAGCAACTCATGGTATTTCCCCAACACTCACTCGTGTGGCGTCTACCACAACGCTCACACTCAAATATAATATGAACACCTTGGTTACCATGGCCAACAACGCCATCTTGTCTATGATCCACCTCATGCCTCTTATTACGGAACCATTTATTCTGCTTCCTAAAATTACCAAAATTAGCCCCACGCTTGTTCGAGCTCATGCCAATCCTTGTCCTGCTACCCTTAGGGACTGCTCAATATCCTTAGCACGGTTCACAAGCACATCAAAATCTGTATAGTCTGCAGCCGATATGTATGTTTCGCTATCCTTTACCCACCCATTGAGAAACCTGTTGCACCTCTCAAGATCATCCGGAACCAAGTCCGAGGCATACTGATTCAAACGGACAAATTTTACCTCATATTCAGCCACGAACGTGCCACCTTGTTCCAAGTCTATAAACTCACGTTTTATATGAATTTCATATGTTATTGATCCATTTTATATGAATTTCATTGGGTTTTAATTAATTAAACTCGGATTTATGGTTTAAATAGTGATTTATCAAAAAAATTTAGGAAATTCGTATTTGATCTATTTTGCTGAGTTGATGATTGATTTGTAACTTGATTTTGATTTTTAATATGATAATGAAGTGAGTTTTAATTATAGAATCCCAAAATTTAGAGAATCTCTAATTTGTTAGATTGACAATTAAGAGTTTTTGAGGTGTTGCGGTTGATTATTGTTTGCTGGAAGTATGAGGTTGATTTGTGTTGTTGTTAGATGTTATTTGATGCTATTTGAAGGTTGAGATTTGTAGTTGTTGACTGGGTAGAGGTTTTTGATGAAACAATGATGTTTTCGATTGATAGGATGTGGTGTTGTGGAGGATTGTAGCTGGGTAAATGTTATTTGTTGATTGCTATGAGTTTGAATGCATTATAATGCATTTAATCCTCTGTCGTAATGTGTTTGAAACAGGGAAGATAATTCAGAAGTGAACCTTGGTGTTGAGGAGTTGCAGAGAGCTTGTTTTGGCAACGGCAAGGGAGGCATTACTTTGTCGGTTAGTGAAAACATGGTTTAAAGCATTTTGAGGGTTTTAAATGATGTTTTGGGAGTTTAGGTAGATCTTGAAATGCTTACCTAAGCTCAGAAGTAAGTATGGGTTATTTTCTCTCTTGATTTCGGTTGGCAAATGATTTATGGAATGCACTTGTTAAATGATTGTTTACCTCCTGTTTTATGCATGAAATGAGCATGGTATAATGCTGGAAATTGATATGAAATAATGTTAGATGCATTTGGAAAGTAATGCATGGTTTTAAAGAATGTTTATGAACATGGCTTATGCATGGTTTAATGCATGATAAAATGATTTGAATGATGCATATGAAAATAGTGAGGTATGTTTATAAAAGTGGATTATATTGGCAAGTGATGGATTGAAAATGTTATAGAAATATTATCGGATATAATTGGCGGGCCATAGGATTTAAAGTGCATTATAATAAGTCACTCGTGGTTGTAGAGGTAGTACGAGAGATACTTACTCCGATCATATGAACCCCAATGTTGTTGAGGTAGCACTTAGATGGTTTTTACTCCATCCCTTGGCTGTAGAGGTTGATGCATTGAGTGTGTGTACTCCAAATTGGAGGATTAGCCTTGGTAGTGTAGAGATGGTGCATGTGTTGCACAACTCCGTGCCATTAAGCTGTAAGAGATTGGGAAATCTCTTGGGAAATCCGTGTATCCAATGTTAAAGTCGATTTATGGAAATGATGTATATGGTAATGGATCGCTTGAAAGCCAATATAATGTTTTAAACGTATCATGTTAATGGATTGGTTTGTATAATGCGGTTTATACATGTTTTTACTCCTTAAGCTTTGCATATGGGATTCTATGCATAGGAAGGCTTAAGTAGAGGGAATTGCATATGGGATTATGTTGTGGAATCCATGATACATGTTGCATATGGTTTAATATGCTGATTTTGAAAAAACTAAGTGCATGTTTGGAAAAAAAATGGCATGATGATTTTTGAAATAGTTTTAAATTGCATTGGATGATGTTTGTGTTTTGAGCGCTCCTCGCTAAGAAATGATTGCTTACGCTCTCTTTTATCATCAATGCAAATTAATTGAGCAAGGGGACCTAGCAAGCAAGGAAAGGAGTTCCAAGACTTGATTTACCAAAGTATGTTTGAGATTAAAGTAATAATAAAGGCAATGTGGCTTAAATGTTGTTGGGAGGGTTTGAGTGCTTAACTCCCTATTTGAGAAAGTTTATATTGCTGTTTTGGACTTGTAATAAGGTTGGTTTGCTGGATTTTGCATTTGGTATACGTTTTGGTACTTTTGGTAATGTGGTTTTAGGAAGCATGCCTATAGTTTACCTTTAAAAGCATGTTTTCCATGAGTTAATGATGGTTTTGTGTTCCTATGAATAGGTTCAATCCTTGGTAATGTTGCTTGAGTGTTTAAGGCATGTTAAAGTGTAATGGTAATCATCAAAGTGTGTTAAAATAGCAAAAATGGACATTTTGGGTTCAGGCGTACCGAAACACGTATCCCCGTACCAGTACGAATAAGCCATATTAGGCATGGTGTTTTAGTATGCGAGATAGCCGTTTCGATACGGGTAAGCCAATTTAGGCTTAGCGTTTCGATATGCAGGGTGGTGTTTCGGTACGGCAAAGAAAGATGGCTAGGTGTACCGATATGCATAGCTGTACCGATACAGTTTTAAGCTACTAGAATCTAAGTTTTACAAAGTGGCCAAGGCGTACTAATACACTTGCTCGTGTACCGATACGGCAAGCTGTTATTTCAGTTATTTGGATTATTAGAAGGTTCTGACTTATTCTTTTTGGTCCCTGGTTGTGGTGAATGCAATTGCTTGAGCTTATATAGTCAGATTAAGCTGAGAACTAACATGCAAGCATGTAATTCTACTAATTGAGGATTGATAATCCTAATTTCAATAATGGTCCTTTAACTTACCCGTTTTACATTTTAGTCCCTAAAATGTATTGTATGCAATTGGTTGCCTTTCCGAGGTCCGTTTCCTTTGTAACTTCACCCGCTGCAAGCATGATCACTTAGGATTAATAATATGCATTTAGACAAGATAAAAAATGGTATGGTTTTCGTGATCTCTCTTCGGTTTGCTTCGGCAAACCTAATGTAGCTTGCTCGGTACGACCCCTATATTGCAATAACTAAATTATCGAACTCAACAAAGACATATCAGTACGGCCTAATGCAAACCAATACCAGTACCGCTAATTCTGTTAATAAGGTTTAAAATGAATTCTGGAACTTTATAGTTTGATCACTAAATCTGATAAGGTTAAATCGGGCTAGTAAATGAACTCTGATTGATATGAAAATTTAAATATACGTTGTCCATAGCTCGAATTACGTTGGTGTAGGTTTAATTTATAAAATGGACCCTTAACTTATCGAAATTACAATTTAGTCTTTAAAACTTGTAAAAGTTTAAGATTGGTCAAAAATTTAGTAATTTAGTATCCTAATGAAATACCGACCTTATTACATTGAATGTTACACTATATTGCTTATCAATTCTCCAATTATTGAAGAAATTATCGCACCGAATACCGTATCTTTCTCTGGTAACATATTTTGACCTAGATTTCTACCAGGCCAGGAAAGGGGTGTTACACAAGGTGTTCCTCAAGGTGTCACCATGGAAAAGAGTAATCTGCTTTGGGCGAAAGGGTAAGTTAAGCCTGAGGTTTATTGGGCCTTACAAGATTCTTGAAAAGGTTGGGACCATGGCATACCGGCTTGTCTTACCTCCGAAAATAGCACACATCCATAATATGTTTCATGTGTCTATATTGAGATGCTACCGTTCTGATCCTTCGCATATTATTCCACTCGAGGAGATTGAGATCAACACTGATTTGACCTATGAGGAAAAATCGATAAGGGTTTTGGACAAGAGGGTCATAGAGCTTCACAATAAGTGTATACCTCTTGTTAAGATGTTATGAAGGAACCATGGTGTGGAGGAGGCTACATGGGAAGTTGAGAAGGATATGAAATTGCTCTATCCACATCTGTTTCTAAAAGGTAAATTTCAAGGATGAAATTTTCTTTTAGGATAGGAGAGTTGTAACAACCCAAATTTTGAAATCCAATGGTCAGTTTAACCCGAGTTATAGGTCTCAGGATTTAGGCTAAGATGTTAGGCTGTGAAGGGCTCTATGGGGATTCTAGTGAGCTTCCATGTGTTGTTAGGCTTGAGGGCTGGGTTTTTGGTTTGTTAGGGAGGAAGAATGGAATGGTAATCAGGTAAATTACCCTCAAAGATGAAAAAGGTTGTTCCCCTTTAATTTTTCTAAATTTTGAAAAATGGTGAGATCACCCTTGTCTCCTATCTTCTTTCTCCATACCATTCACCTTAAACCCAAAGTTAAAGTTGAAATCTTTGTCTTTTTAAGTGGGAATCCCAGAATCAATGTTTGAGGAGAGATGTTTAGCTTTCAAGGATCTATATTTTGAGGTAAGTTTCATCAAGTTTGGTAGTGGAGGAGTTTTGGTAGGCAGTTGAGCAAGAATTCGAGAGTGAGGTTTTTTTAACTCCATTTCTTGTTGTCAAATCATACCTTTAATCTCTTTTAATCTCCCAGCAACATTGTAACTCATCTTACAATGTTTTCTTGTAGTGAAAGAGGTGAGAGAAGCTTCCAAGGCTCAAGAGAAGAGAAGGGCTTGAGGGTTTTGGCTTGAAGCTTTGTTTACAGCTTATCATCAAGGTTAGTATACTACTAACTCCCTTGTATTCCTAGAAATCATAAAACTACATTGTTTATTGCTTGGTTTGATGTTTTGGTTGGTTGAGAACTTGAAACCCCATTAATGGCTAAATTCAGGTTTGTTGTTAAATGGTGTAAAAATGCTAGGAAACCACCTAAACAACCTTCCATAACTCATAGGTTTAATTTGGGGGATTTAACATCAAGTTTTAGGGATGTTAAGGGTGATTTACTAGCTATAGAATTCAAATTTTGGGTTCAATTATCAGTACTGGATGAACTGGTACCAGTACCCCCTTTGTTGCATGGCTAACTCAAGTGGAGTTTGAAGGGCGTATCAATACGCCTTTAGGGGTATCGATACCCACTGTTTCATCCAAATTCTAGTAGCAATTTTGGGTATCGATACGTTTGGAGGGTATATCGGTACCGAAGGGGTATCAGTACACGAAACTATGTATCAGTATGGGGTTTAGGTTAAACCCGTTTAGCATGCAAAGCCAAGTATCAGTATGCATAAGTGGGTATCGGTACCACAAGAGCGTATCGATACCCTTGAGTGAGTATCGACACTCGATGGGTAACCTGCCTGAAATTTATGATTTGAGTTTGAAGGACCTATAGTTCAATAACTAAGGCCCAATGGGCCTCTAATATGGTAAAATGAATACTAAAACTGAGAAACTGAGAATTTAACCTCTATTATGTACATAATTGATAATAATTCAGTAAATGTTGGGTGACTTGTTTATAATAGCAACCATAGTGATCCTTGGTGGATTGTGTGTGAATACGTGCTATGTAAGGGTACTTATGTGGTTGGGTTACTTTGATTGGTGGGATCCGGATACCCAATGAAAGTAATAGTGTGTTGCAACATTGTGACTATTGTTTTATCGAATGTATGTTCTCGAAGCTATGTGGCATCAGGTCTCATTCGAAGATGCTCGACGAGAGATTCTGAGCATGGGTGTACGTTCTCAAAGCTGTATGGCACCGGGCCTCACCCATTGAGTGTACATTCCCCAAGGCTTGTGGCACCGCGTCTTACTCCAGGTTTGTTGGTATGATGACTATGTACTGTGTGGGAGTATTGTCTTTTCCATTGCTTGCTATGTGTTTAGGCGGCTAGAGGTAGCGCTAATGTTGTTATATTATGTCGTGACATCATTTTTTAGCTACGTGCTCTTATTTATGATTTCCATGAAGCATGGTTAAGTGGAAGTGTATCCGTGAGCTTCGTTAGCTCAGCGTTCGGAATTGTTGTTTCCGTTCGTAGGTTAGTAGGTTGAAAGTGCATCTTGGAGCACGATTAGAGTAGAACCTCAACATCGACTTGTTGTCCGAGTACAACACTTAGATTAATTGGGTTATGCATTCGTAGGACCCTATGTGTTGTATTGTAACTCTTATTTTTTATTTCAACTTGTGAGTATAATGCTTTTAATCATGTATTTTAAATGGAGCTCCCATGTAACGTTTTAATCGGTTTATTTACTCTGAAATATTTAAACTTAATGGACTTTATGAATGTTTGAGATTTGGGCTAAATCTAGTTGCAAAATTTTATGGTTTTGGGTTAGGCTTGAGGCCCAATTTGTGACATCTGGGTCGGGGGTGTTACAGTAACGGTCAACGTTGACTTTCATCAGTCAAGGGGCAAATAGGGATACAATTCGACTAGTTTTGGGCCAAATTGATGCGAAAATACCATAGGGGTGAAAATACAAAAATAAAAATAAAAATATAAATTTTATTTATAATAAATCAGTTTTTAATACATATATATTATTTCTTACAGTTTTAACATTTTTTATATTTTAATTTTTAAAAATAAAAGTATAATTACAGTTTTGAAAAAATATAGATGTAATGTAAAACATAAATTCTGAAAATTTAATTGTAACTGACCCAATTTGTCCAGGCCCTAACTAAACCCATTACCCAAACTAAACCGACACAAACCATTTACCCAATACCCAAACCCGATTTATTTACCCACAATTTGACCCAGATCTAATAACCCGACCCGAACCAAAAAATCCTAATTTCTAAAACAAACCCTAACTCTACTTTACCCTAGTCGCGCCGCCATTCTACCGTTGTCGGGCCGTCGCTACCGCCGTCCCAAGCCATCGTCGGCCACCCATTTCGAACCATAACCCTAAATCAACCCTAAAATCCCTAATCCCTAAATCAACCCTAAAACCTAATCTACAGCCAACATACCCCTATCCCTAACCCTAAAGCTACCATCCAACCACTCGGCCATACCCCTAACTGAACCAAATCTTGAAAATCCAGGATTTCAACAACAACAAAAGAACCAAAATCAAACCGACCCCATCTCCTATATAATCTTGCATCCAAAAGTAAAAAGGGGATTCACAAAACCAAAAAAAATCAGAGAGATTTTACAAAAAAAGGGGATTCGAACCAAAAAAATAAGGTAAGGGAAATACCTTTTTGTTGAATTGAATATAGGTCTCGCGTTGGTTCTTCTTCATCTCGAATCTGGTGGCCGCCGGAGGAGTGGCCATACCCTCCAGGGACGGCGGCGTGGTTTGAAGGAGGAAACCCTAGGCTAGGGTTTACTTTGAAAATTTTAGAGAGAAAAATAAAGGGGGCTAGGTTATTTTTGTTTAAAATGGGGGAAGAATGAATTTTTTTGGGTTAAAAAAACACTTATAACCCGTGTACAAAACGACATCATTTTAGGCGCCTATACAACGGCCCAAAATGGCGCTGTAACGCCCTGATTTTGGGCCTAGCGGTTTAAGGGCCAGTTAGATGGTCTGATGGACTGGTTAGAGATTTAAGTCAGATCCGGGAATAAATATTTTTGAGTAAGTTAAAAATATGAAAATTGGTTAAAAATCATTATTTAATATATATAATAATGGTGAAATCAATTGGAGAAGATTGGAATGGGAAGAGTGATATTTTGGCTGGTGACCAAAATGTAAATTTTTAAAACTGTTTTTGAAAGGTGACTAGTTTATAAAAGGATCAAATTCTTAGAATCCTTAGGGAGCTATTTTACCAAACTTTAGATTGTGGTTTCTTCCCTCAATTAAGGATTTTTACATGTGTTTTGTTATTTGATAAAAGGGTTTTAATATTAAAAAGGTGGTCATCGATTTTATAAAGATTTGACATAAACTTTTCTCTAAACTTTTCTCTTCACTTCTACTCTGCCAAACACTCTTGTTTTCATCAAATTTTAGAGGTGAGAGATCTATCTTCTTGAATTCTTGATTTATAAATAATTCTTCATCTTTGATTTACAAAATCTCATTGAAATCTTGTGTTTTTTTCAAGCTTAAATCAATCAATTGAGGGAGAAATCACACAATAGAGGGAAAGTTCGTTTTCTCCTCTATTGAATGGTCTTTATTGATATTCCCAAGTATTTGATCCTTGATTTATGATTTATAATTTGATTTTGTGTTTTTATGATGATTATTTAATTTAATTGGGTTTATTTAATGAAATTGAGGGAGATCCATATTGGATCTGTATTTTAGTGTTAAGGGTTAATTTTAAACATGTTTTGCATCTGTTTGTGGCTGGGTTGAGTTTGGAAAGAATTAGATGATGATTTCGGTTCTTGTGGTTGGGTAATTGTAAAAGAATTGTTGAGGATTGTAAGGGATGTTGTTGCGGTGTTTGAATGCATTGAGATGCATTAACCCTCTGTTGTTATGTGGTTAAAATAGGGGAGGCTGGTCTGAAAGCTATTGGTGAAGCTTTGGATGCTTGAATTCGTGCCGGTTTAGCTTTGAAATGATTTAAAGGTGGTTTGTGGGAGTTTAAACTTAGCTTGAAACCCTGGTTTAAACTCGAAAGTAAGTATAAAGTGGTTTTCTCTCTTGGTCGTGCTTTTATGAAATGGTTTATGCACTTGTTTTGAATTACATGGTACCTACTGTTTAAGCATGTTTCAAAGTATGTTTAATATTGTTTTGATTATAAAATGTTGAAGGATGTACGTATGTGGAAATACTTGTTGAAAAGCATGGTTTGTTGCTTTGGAAATGATTTGGTTTAATGCATATAGAAAAACAGTTAGGTACATGGTTAATTGTGAATTATACTGGCAAGTGATATGGTTTAAGATGTTATCGGATATAGTTGGCCGGCAATAGGATTGATAGTGCACTATAAAAAGTCGTATTGGATGTCGAAGGGTTTTATACGATGTACCGAATACTCTATCCAAGTACATTAACGGTCGAGGGGTTATATGGTATCGTAAACACCCGTTAGTGGGTTAAGCATCTAACCGATGATTGGGGGTTGGTGTCCCCGTGAGTTGTAATTGTACTCAGTTGATAATGTACAACGATTGTAATTGTATCGCTATTCCGGTTGAGATGGCGTGAAGTGTTGAGAGGACACTTGTTGAATCCGTGTATCCAGTGAACTATTTTGGTAAAGGAACTTGGTTATGATCACTTGTAAGCCAATATAATTGTTGAGGTCTCATGTATTTGTTTATGTTGTATAGTGTGATTTATACATGTTTACACTTTAAGCTTTGCATATGGTTTGTTATTCATGAGAAGGCTCAAATTGAGATTTAGCAATGGAATTTGCTGATGGTTAATGATACATATTGCATATGGTTTAATATGCTGGTTTTTTTAAAGTGTTAAGTGCATGGTTTTCAAGGCATGGTATTTCAAATGATGTTTTAAGTGATGTCTAAAAGATGATTGAAATGAGATTTCAATGTGTTTTGGGAAACGGTTTTAAATGCACTGATGGTGTGTTGTATTTGAGTACTCCTCACTAAGCCTAGTGTGTTTACACTCTCTTTGTCCATCAATGCAGAGAATTAAAGATTTAAAGGCAGCGTGGAAGCAAGGTATCACTAAAGACTTGATACTAAAAGTGTGCTTCGAACTAGACTATAAGTAATAAGGACAATGGGGTTTCCGTTGTTGTTTCGGGAGATGATTTGTTAAACTCCATGTTTGAGCAATGTTGTTTTACTGCTTTTGATTTGTAATTGGCCAATTTGGATTGTTGGTTGCGTTGGCTTTGAGATTTGTGCTTGGCTTGGCTTGGTTTCTAGGAAGCATGCCTCTAGTTTTATGTTTGTTGCAAGATGCCCTGAATTGTTTATGAATTTGTTTTGTCTTGCTGGGGTTGGATCCTTGATTATGTTGGATATATGTTAGAAGCATGTTAGAGTGTTTTTGTATCTTCAAAAGCATGTTAAACTAGCAATAGAGGACATTTCGGGTCGAGGCGTATCGGTACGCGTGTCCCCGTACAGGTATGGACAAGCTATTTTAGGCTCAGTGTTTCAGTACGCGGGTCGATAGCGTATTGGTTCGAGCTTAGGCCAAATGTAGCCAGTGTTTCGGTACGTAGGCTGAGTATATCGGTACGGGTAAGTCTTTTTAGGCATAGCATTTCAGTACACGATGAGCTATTTCGGTACGGGGTAAGTGTAATTTACAGGGCGTATCGATACAAGTTTTAGCTACTAGAATTTGGGAATTTTGAAATAGCAAGAACGTACCGATACGCGTGTAGTGTACCGATACGGCTAGTAGTTATTTTAGTTATTTGGATGTTCTGAAGTTCTATTTTCTTACGTTTTAGTCCCTGAATATTGGGGATGCAATTGAATAAGTATGGATGCTCACATTGAGCTAAGTTTCGACACGTATGCATGAAACTAGAATAATCAATGGTTGGTAACATTAAAAGGGGTTAAGTCCTTATATTTTCTAGAATTACAATTTGGTCCCTAAATTGTAATTGTATCCAATTAGATGTCATTTCGATGCCCGATTGAGTTGAGTTTTTACCGCTGTCAATATGAACACATAGGACAATAATTTGCATCTAGATAAGATAAAAAGGAAAAAATGGATGCATTTCGAGTTTATTCTTCACAGTTTACCTCTGTAAACCTAATGTAGCTTGCTCGGTTCGGTCTTGTGACTAGGTCGGGTTGAGGGGTTACATTTGGTCGTATCAGAGCTAGGTTTTGCGATAATTAGGAGTTATTATGGTTGTTGTAATGTTGTTGTGGATTGTAACCCATTGTTGCTATGCACGATGATTATAATATGCATGTTGATTGTTTTATGCTATGTTGGGGGGAAGTTTGGGAAACCCATTGCCTTTTTTTTATAGTCTAAAATGTTTTGATTTTGAAATGGAGGTCTTGGATCCTCTTAAAGCTGGCCTAATTGTTTTATTTTGGTGAAATATCATGCCTTAGATACATTTTAGCACAATGGGACCGAGGAAAGAGTTGCAATCTAGTACGATTGATGCTGCCATTGGGCAGGGAAATGAGGAGGATGTCATACCTCCTAAAGGGTTGATGTCGCCTTCACCTAATCCACCTACGGTAGTGGAGCAAGTACCACCTATTCCCATTGGGCCAAGGATAGGTGACATGGCACCGCTGATTCAGGCCATGACTGGTGCTTTCTAGGCCATAGTTGCAAGTGTTCATGTGTCGGCACCAGTGGTTGGACAGACGGGTTTGCCGTTAGAGCGTCTTCGCAGTCTGGGTGGAGTTGAGTTCCTTGGTCTAGCACCAGAGGCTTATGAGGATTGGTTGGCCAGTACAAAGAGGATACTGGGTCAGATGAGTTAATGCCCGTAAGTTGGGTTATGATGTGTCCCTGTTGCTGGGAGATACCTATAGCTGGTGGACCACCATGACAGCTAGGACGGACCTTGAGGATATATTTCGGTAGTTCTTTTGTGTTGCTTTTCAGAAAAGGTACCTGGGGGTCCGTTATCTAGATGAAAGGAAGAGAGAGTTTATGGCTTTAGTATAAGGTGGTATGTATGTTTCTGAATATGAGGTGCACTTTGTGAGGTTGAGCCGGTATACACCTAAGTTAGTTCCTGACGAGCGATAGCGATGTGATCATTTTTGCTACAGGCTGGTACAGGAGGTTAAGATGTACATGCTTGTTGCTGATTATACGAATTTTGACGTATTGGTTATGCGAGCCAAGGATGTTGAGCATAACCTTGGTTTAGCTTATGGGTCTCGAGGCTTTAGCTCTGGTAAAAGAGTGGCAGATTCTAGCTTTGGCGGTGGTCCGGCCAAGAGACACTACGACAGGAGGTATCGCCCTAATCAGAGACGCGATGGAGGTGCTATTGGGCGTGGAACGCAGGGGTAGGGTACCCAAGTTAGATTGCCCACGTTTGGCCAGAAAGGGTCAGGTATCTGCAGCTGTTGTGGCTAATACTTATTGGAGTTGTGGGCCTGGGGACCACCTAAGACGTGATTGTCCTTTGCTATCTGGAGGTGGGCAGGGTGCTGTACCTGTTGTTTCTCCGTAGAGAGACCGTGGGCGTAGTCACGGTCAGTTTTAGCGCAAGGATGGGGGCAGAAGACTGTGGCTCATACAGTTGCTATCCAGCCTGAGGGAGGTAGACCAGCCAGAGTCTATGCCCACCGTGAGGGTCGCAAGGTACATTCACTTTGCAATCTTTCCCGTTGTATTCATTGGTTGATTCTAGTTCTACTGTAATGCCCCGATTTTGGGCTTAGGAGTTTTGGGAAATGGTTTAGTCGGTTTAGTGGACCAGGATTAGAGATTTGAGTCAGATTCGGGATTTAAATTGGATTGAATATTTTTATTGAAGATAAAAATGTGTAAAAATAGTCTAAAATCATTATTAAATGTATAAACACTTTTGGTAAAAAAAAAATTGGAAAATGAAATTCAGAAATGGGACATTTTGGGTTAGTGACCAAAATGCAAGTTTGCAAAACTGTTTTTAGTGAATGTTTTGGAAATGGGTCAAAACTTTGAATCTTTGAGGAGCTATTAATCCAAAAGGGTTTCATTAGATTTCTCCCTTTAATTAACAATTTTTAATTAAGTTTTAAGAGGTATAAATAAGGAAAGAATTAATTAAACACAATGAAGGCTTTTAAAAGAATTTCACGTAACTAATTTTGTAACTTCTTTTCTCCCAAATTCTCTCCAGCCAAACATATTTTCCAACTTCAACTTCTTCAGGTAAAATTAGGATTTCAAAGAGCTTTTGATTTCCAATTGATTTCTAAAGCTTTTACATGAAATACTTATTATGTCTACCTTAATTTGCATGGTTTATAAAGCAATTAAGGGGAGAAATCAGTATTGGAGGTAAGGATTCGTTCTTCTCCTCTAATGAAAGGTTCTTTATTGAAATTCGTAAGTTCTTGATCCACTTTATATGATTTGTATTGGGTTTTGATAAATTAAACTCGGATTTATGGTTTAATTAATGATTTATGATGAAAAATTGTGGAAATTCGTAGTGATCTATTTTTGTTGAGTTAAGGATTGGTTTATAACTTGATTTTGATGTCTAAATGATTATTAAGTGAGTTTTGATGATTGAATCCCGCAATCTAATGAATGTCTAATTTGTTAGGTTGTTAGTTAAGAGATCTTGAGGTGTTGTGGTTGATTATTGCTTGCTGGAGGTATAATGTTGTTTTAGGTTGTTGTTTGGATGTTAATTGATGTTATTTGAAGGTTGAGATTCGTAGATGTGGGTTGGGTTGAGGTTTTTGGGGAATCGATGATGTTTTCGATTGTTAAGATAGAATGTTGTGGAGGATTATAGTTGGGTGCTAATAATTGTTGTGTTGCTGTGAGTTTGGATGCATTGTAATGCATTGGATTCTCTGTTATGATGTGTCTGAAATAGGGGAAAGTAGTTTGGAAGCAAATCTTGGTGTTGAGGAGTTGTCGAAGGCTTGATTTGACATCGACAAAAGAGGCATTGCTTTGTCGGTGAGTGAAACGGATAAGAATGGCTTTTCAATGGTTTGAAAATGTTTATGGGAGTCTAGACCAGGCTTGATACGCTGGTCTAAGACTCGAAAGTAAGTGAATTGATTTTTCTCTCTCGTTTTCGGTTGACAAATGTTATATGAATGCACTTGTTTGATGAATGTTTACCTTCTGTTTTATGCATGAAATGAGCATGGTTTAATGCTGGAAACTGATGTGAAATGATATTAGATGCATTTGGAAAGTAATGTATGATTTTAAAGAATGTTTGTGAACATGGTTTAATGTATGTTGAGGTGTTTTGAATAATGCATATGAAAACAGTGAGGTATATTTATAAAAGTGGATTATATTGGCAAGTGATGAATTGAAAATGTTATCGGATATAATTGTCCGGCCATAGGGTTTAAAGTGTACTATAATAAGTCGCCCGTGGTTGTAGAGGTTGTACGGGAGGTACTTACTCTGACCATGTGAACCCTAATGTTGTTGAGGTGACATTTAGATGGCATTTACTCCAGCCAAGAGCTGTAGAGGTTGATGCGTCGATTGTGTTTACTCCAAGTTGGAGGATTAGCCTTGGTAGTGTAGAGGTGGTCTATGTGTTGCACGATTCCATGCCATTGAGCTGCAAGAGATTGCGAGATCTCTTGGGAAATCTGTGTATCCGATGTTACTGATGTTAATGATGGTTTCATGGATATGTTGATGTTGAGATGGATCACTTGTAAGCCAATATAATGTTTTAAATGTATCATGTTGATGGGTTGATTTGGAATAAAGTGTTTACACGTGTTTTACTCCTTAAGCTTTGCATATGGGATGTTATGCATGGGAAAGGCTTAAGTAGAGGGAATTGCATATGAGATTATGCTGTAGAATCCATGATACATGTTGCATATGGTTTAATATGCTGATTTTATAAAGACTAAGTGCATGTTTTGAGAGAGTGGTATGATTGTTTTGAAATGGTTTTTAACTGCATTGGATGATGGTTTGTATTTTGAGCTTTCCTCACTAAGCAATGATTGCTTACGCTCTCTTTTATCATAAATGCAGATTTATTGAATGCAAACCAAAATATGCTTGAGTTTAAGTAGTAATAAAGGCAATGTGGCTTAAATGTTGTTGGGAAGGTTTGAGTGGTTACTTCTCCATTTGAGCAAGTTTATATTGCTGCTTTGGACTTGTGATAAGCTTGGTTTGTTGGATTCTGCACATGGTTCATGCTTTGGTTGCTTGAGTGTCAGGAAACATGCCTATAGTTTACCTTTAAAGCATGATGACTGTTTCTTGATTTTGGTTTATGGTAGTTGATGGTAAATGATCAATGATGATGTTATTTGATTGTTAGAAGCATGCTTAAGTGTTAGAATTCCAAAACGGGGCTAAAAACTAGCAAATGATGACGTTACAGATCAGGGCGTATCGATACGCCTGTGCCCGAATCAATACATGTAAGTGTTTCCAGGCATAACGTATTGATACACGGGGGACCGTATCGATACAGGTAAGCATATTTTCAGGCTTAGCGTATCGGTACACGGGTGATCATATCGATACGAGTCTACGGTTTTAGGCATAGTGTATCGATACACGTGAAGGTGTATCGATACAGTTTTGAGCTACTGGAATCTGGAATTTTGTAAAGGCTCAGGCGTATCGATACACTTGCCCGCGTATCGATACGGGTGGCAGTTAAGTTAGTTGAAAGTATGTTTTAAAGTTTTTGTTTTGTCTCATTTTAGTCCCTGAGTGATATACATGCAATTAAATGAGTTTAAATGATTGTTTTGATTTCAAATTTCACCAGTATGCATGTAATTGGTTCAATTGAGGATTGACAACTTTAATTGTGAAATTGGTCCTTGGAAATAATGGAAATTACAGTTGGGTCCCTAGGTGTTATGTATGCAATTGGATGTGTTTAGATGATCGTTTTAAGTTGAAATTTGGCATGTATGCTCGTAACCTAACTAATCGAAGATTAGTAAAGCAAATTACAAGTTAACCCTTATATATTTGTAGATTTACATTTTGGTCCCTTTTATTGTAAAGTGACCAATTGGATATCAAATCGATGCCCGATTGGGTTGGGTTTTCACTCATTATTTGTATGTACATGTAGGGTAATAACCAGCATCTAGATAAGATAAAAAAGAAAAAAAATGGACGTGTTTCCAGAGTTTTCTTCACGGTTTACTTATGTAATCCTAATGTAGCTCGCGTGATTCGGTCTTGCGACTAGGTCAGGTCAAGGGGGTTACATTTGGTGGTATCAGAGCTAGGTTATGATTGTTGGGAGTGTGTTATGGTTGGTTTATGCATGTTCAGAAGTTGTTTGATATGTATGTAGATTTAATTGAGTTGATTGCTATACACAGTGATGGATTATGTGTTATATGCCATGTTGGGGAATGATTTGGGACACATTCCCTTATTACTACTAATGAAAAAAAAATTTGATTTGAAATGGAAGTCTTGGACCCTTGATTGAAGATGACCTATTCGTTTTTATTTTGGTGTTATCATGCCATAGATTCTTTGTTTACAATGCCACCGAGGAGAGAATTATGTTTTAATGTGAATGGGGGGAGGCAAGATGATGAGAATAATGTTGTGCCTAAGGGGTTGCCACCTCCTCCACCGAATCCACCTGCGGGTGTGGAACAAGTACCACCTGTGCAAGTTGGGCCAGCACTAGATGATATGACACCTTTGATACAGGCAATGACAAGAGCGTTCCAGGTCGCGATGGCTGGAGTGTAGGTGTCTGCACTAGGACCGGTTGTTGCTGCTAATCTAGGATTACCCTTAGAGCGTTTACGTGGCCTAGGAGGGGTCAAGTTTAGAGGGTTGTCGCCTGAGGCTTTTGAGGAATAGTTTGCCAGCACGAATCGTATTTTGGATCAGATGGGTTGTTTTGATGCTCGTAAGCTAGGATGTGTTGTATCTCTACTGCAGGGAGATGCGTATAGCTAGTGGACTACGGTGATTGCAAGTATGGAGGCCGACAATGTATCATGGAAAACCTTCCGGTCTGCGTTCTAGAATAAATATCTCGGAGCTAGATACCAAGATAAAAAGAAATGCGAGTTCATGGCTTTAGTGTATGGAGATATATCGGTATCTGAGTATAAGATACAGTTTGTGAAGCTAAGTCAGTGTGCTTCTGAGTTGATGCCTGATGAGAGGATCCGTTGAGACCGCTTCTGTTAGGGATTGACGTAGGAGGTTAAGACATATATGTTGGCTACTGAGTATGTTGATTTTGATATATTGGTTTCAAGAGCAAGGATATTGAGCAGAGTTTGGGTTTGACATCCCGTGCTGGAGGATCCAGTCATGGTAAGAGAGATGCTGATGCTAATGCTGGGGGTGGCTGATATAAGAGGCACCATGATCAGAGATATCGACCCGAGCTTGGGAGAAGAGGTCAGCTAGGGCAGAGTTCTAGAGGTGGGATACCCGAGTGTATTCAGTGTGGGAAGAAGCATTCGGGGGTTTGCTGGAGGTCAAATAGAGTTTGCTGGGGTTGTGGATCTCGAGACCATGTTAGATTCAATTATCCTCATATTGGACGAGCTGGGCCAGTTCTTGGCCCTGTGTTAGCTAGAGGTGAGCATGTTCCTACACCAGTTATGGCTGCACAAAGAGGTCGAGGGCGTGGACGAGGACATTTCCAGCTAAGAGATGGTGGGCGTAGGACTGTGGCATACACCGTTGCTATCCAACTGGAGGGAGGAGATCCCGCGATGGTGTATACGCATCGCGAAGGACACAACGATACTGATGTGATTGTAGGTACCTTTACTTTGCAATCTTTGCCGTTATTTTCTTTCGTTGATTCTGGTTCCACCCATTCGTATATTCTTAGTAAGCATGCACAGTTGCTTGATATACCTGTAAAGATTTTGAATGTTGGGGTTCGAGTAACTAGTTTTTTGGGTAAGATGGTTGTGGTTAGGAAGTTATACCGAAGGTGTCCTTTGATGCTGCAAGACCATGTGTTCGCTATGGATCTGATGGAATTGCCATTCCTTGGTTTTGAGGTAATATTAGGGATGGATTGGCTATCCGATCATAGGGCAGTTGTGGATTTTGAAACCAAACAGATATCCTTGCATCTTGTTGATGATTATAATGTTGTGGTGGTTGGCGAGAATGCAAAGTTCCTGTCTAATGTTGTTTCGGCTTTTGAAACAAGTCGAATGTTGGAACACAGATGTCAGGCGTATTTGGCCTATGTTATGAATCCTGGATCCAAGGATGTGCGTGTGCAGGACATCCGTATTGTTTGTGATTTTCTGGGAGTTTTCCCTAAAGAGTTACTGGGGTTGCCGCTAGATAGGGAGGAGGAGTTTAAAATCGAGACATATGTTGATTCGGCACCAGTGTCCATTACGCCTTATCGTATGGAACCTAAGGAGTTGAAAGTGTTAAAGACACAACTCCAGGAGTTGCTTGATCGGGGGTTTATTAGACCTAGTGTTTCACCCTGGGGTGTGCCGGTGTTATTCGTGAAGAAGAAAGATGGCACAATGAGGATGTGTATCGATTATCGGCAACTGAATAAGTTGACGATTAAGAACCAATATCATTTTCCACAGATTAATAATTTGTTTGATCAATTTCGAGGTGCATTGATATTTTCTAAGATCGACTTGAGATCAGGATATTATCAGTTGAAGGTGAAGGGTGAGGATGTGCCAAAGACTACCTTTCGTACGAGGTATGGGCATTACGAGTTCTTAGTGATGCCGTTTGGGTTGACCACTGCACCAGCTGCGTTTATAGATATGATGAATCGGGTGTTTCATGAGTTTTTAGACCAATTTGTGGTAGTGTTTATTGATGATATTCTTGTGTACTTTCGTACCAAGAAAGATCATGATGAGCATTTGCGGATTGTGCTTCAGAGATTATTTGATAATTAGTTATATGCCAAGCTGAGTAAATGTGAATTTTGGTTGAAGGAAGTAGTTTTCCTTGGACATATGGTGTCGGCTGAGTGAATCCATGTGGATATACAAAAGATTGAGGCTGTAGTGAGTTGGAAGCCACCTAGGTCAGTGACGGACGTGCGTAGTTTCCTTGGGTTGGCTGGATATTATCGCCGGTTTGTAGATAGATTTTCAAAGATTGTTGCACCTTTAACCAAGTTGTTGCAGAATAACATTCATTTTGAGTGGACGGAGGATCGTCAGCAAGCTTTTGAAAAGTTAAAGGAAGTTTTGACGCAAGCTCTAGCCTTGATACAACCCGAGTCGGGAAAGGAGTGGTATATAGTGATGCATCATATGTTGGTTTAGGGTGCGTGTTGATGCAAGATGGGAAGGTTGTGGCTTATGCATCTAGGCAATTGAAGGTGCACGAGCACAACTATCCTATTCATGATCTTGAGCTTGCCGCGGTGGTGTTTGCGTTAAAGATTTGAAGGCATCATCTTTATGGTGAGAAGTGTGTAGTGTACACGGATCACAAAAGTTTAAAGTATTTGATGTCGCAGAAAGAGTTGAATCTTAGGAAACGAAGGTGGTTGGAGTTGCTTAACGATTATGACTTGACCATTGAGTATTATCTGGGTGAAGCGAATGTGGTAGCGGATGCTTTGAGTAGAAAAGTTGTGGTTGAGTTGAGAGTTATGTTTACTCGGTTGAGTTGGTAAAAACAATTTTGGTAAAATCATTATTAAATGTAAAAACAATTTTGGAAAATGAAATTTGGAAATGGGACATTTTGGGTTAGTGACCAAAATACAAGTTTGCAAAACTGTTTTTAGTGACTGTTTTAGAAATGGATCAAAACTTTGAATCTTTAAGGAGATGTTAATCCAAAAGGGTTTCATCAGATTTCTCCCTTTAATTAACTATTTTTAATTAAGTTTTAAGAGGTATAAATAAGGAGAGAAATAATTAATCACAATGAAGGCTTTTAAAAGAATTTCACGTAACTAATTTTGTAACTTCTTTTCTCCCAAATTCTCTCCAGCCAAACATATTTTCCAGCTTCAATTTCTTCAGGTAAAATTAGGATTTCAAAGAGTTTTTGATTTCCAATTGATTTCTAAAGCTTTTACATGAAATACTTATTATTTCTACCTTAATTTTCATGGTTTATAAAGCAATTAAGGGGAGAAATCAGCATTGGAGGTAAGGATTCGTTCTTCTCCTCTAATGAAAGGTTCTTTATTGAAATTCCTAAGTTCTTGATCCATTTTATATGATTTGTATTGGGTTTTGATAAATTAAACTCGTATTTATGGTTTAATTGATGATTTAGGATGAAAAATTGTGGAAATTCGTAGTGATCTGTTTTTGCTGAGTTAAGGATTGGTTTATAACTTGATTTTGATGTCTAAAATGACTATGAAGTGAGTTTTGATGATAGAATCGCGCAATCTAATGAATCTCTAATTTGTTAGGTTGTTAGTTAAGAGATTCTGAGGTGTTGTGGTTGATTATTGCTTGTTGGAGGTATAACGTTGTTTTAGGTTGTTGCTTGGATGTTAACTGGTGTTATTTGAAGGTTGAGATTCGTAGTTGTGAGCTGGTTTAAGGTTTTTGGGGAATCGATGATGTTTTCAGTTGTTAAGATAGAGTGTTGAGGAGGATTATAGTTGGGTGCTAATAATTGTTGTGTTGCTGTGAGTTTGGATGCATTGTAATGAATTGGATTCTCTGTTATGATGTGTTTGAAATAGGGGAAAGTAATTTGGATCTAAATCTTGGTGTTGAGGAGTTGATGAAGGCTTGATTTGACATCAGCAAAGGAGGCGTTGCTTTGTCGGTGAGTGAAACGGATAAGAATGGTTTTTCAATTGTTTGAAAAGGTTTATGGGAGTCTAGACTTGGCTTGATACGCTAGTCTAAGACTCGAAAGTAAGTGAATTGGTTTTTCTCTCTCGTTTTCGGTTGGCAAATTCTATATGAATGCACTTGTTTGATGAATGTTTACCTCCTATTTTATGCATGAAATGAGCATGGTTTAATGCTGGAAACTAATGTGAAATGATATTTGATGCATTTGGAAAGTAATGCATGATTTTAAAGAATGCTTGTGAACATGGTTTATGCATGGTTTAATGCATGTTGAGGTGTTTTGAATAATGCATATGAAAACAGTGAGGTATGTTTATAAAAGTGGATTGTATTGGCAAGTGATGAATTGAAAATGTTATGGAAATGTTATCGAATATAATTGGCCGGCCATAGGGTTTAAAGTGCACTATAATAAGTCGTCTGTGGTTGTAGAGGTGGTACGGGAGGTACTTACTCCGACCATGTGAACCCTAATATTGTTGAGGTGACATTTAGATGGAATTTACTCCAGCCAAGAGATGTAGAGGTTGATGCGTCGAATGTGTTTACTCCAAGTTGGAGGATTAGCCTTGGTAGTGTAGAGGTGGTGTATGTGTTGCACGACTCCATGCCATTAAGCTGCAAGAGATTGCAAGATCTCTTGGGAAATCCGTGTATCCAATGTTACCGATGTTAATGATGGTTTCATGGAAATGTTGTTGTTGAGATGGATCACTTGTAAGCCAATATAATGTTTTAAATATATCATGTTGATGGATTGATTTGGAATAAAGTGTTTACACATGTTTTACTCCTTAAGCTTTGCATATGGGATGTTATGCATGGGAAAGGCTTAAGTAGAGGGAATTGCATATGAGATTATGCTGTAGAATCCATGATACATGTTGCATATGGTTTAATATGCTGATTTTGTAAAGACTAAGTGCATGTTTTGAAAGAGTGGTATGATTGTTTTGAAATGGTTTTTAATTGCATTGGATGATGGTTTGTATTTTGAGCATTCCTAACTAAGAAATGATTGTTTACGCTCTCTTTTATCATCAATGCAGATTGATTGAATGCAAGTGGCCTAGCAAGCAAGGAGGGAATTTCAAGACTTGGATTACCAAAGTATGTTTGAGTTTAAGTAGTAATAAAGGCAATGTGGCTTAAATGTTGTTGGGAGGGTTTGAGTGGTTACTTCTCCATTTGAGCAGGTTTATATTGCTGCTTTGGACTTGTGATAAGCTTGGTTTGTTGGATTCTGCACATGGTTCATGCTTTAGATGCTTGAGTATTAGAAAGCATGCCTATAGATTACCTTTAAAGCATGATGATTGTTTCTTGATGTTTGGTTTATGGTAGTTGATGGTAAATGATCAATGATGATGTTATTTGATTGTTAGAAGCATGCTTAAGTGTTAGAATTCCAAAACGAGGCTAAAAACCAGCATATATTGACGTTACAGGCCAGGGCATATCGATACGCCTATTCCCGTATCAATACAGGTAAGTGTTTCCAGGCACAGCATATCGATACACAGGGGATCGTATCGATACGGGTAAGCACATTTTCAGGCTTAACGTATCGGTACACGGGTGATTGTATCGATACGGGTCTACAATTTCAGGCATAGTGTATCGATACATGTGAAGGAGTATCGATACGGTTTTGAGCTACTGGAATCTGGAATTTTGTAAAGGCCCAGGCGTATCGATACACTTGCCCGCGTATCGATACGGGTGGCAATTAAGTTAGTTGAAAGTATGTTTTAAGGCTTCTGTTTTCTCTTGTTTTAGTCCCTGAGTGATATACATGCAATTAAATGAGTTTAAATGATTGTTTTGACTTGAAATTTCACCAGTATGCATGTAATTGGTTCAATTGAGGATTGGCAACTTTAATTGAGAAATTGGTCCTTCGAAATAATGGAAATTACAATTAGGTCCATGGGTGTTACGTATGCAATTGGATGAGTTCGGATGATCCTTTTAAGTTGAAATTCGGCATGTATGCTCGTATCCTGACTAATCGAGATTGGTAAAGCAAATTACAAGTTAACACTTATAGATTTGTAGATTTACATCTTGGTCCCTATTATTGTAAAGTGACCAATTGGATATCAAATCGATACCCGATTGGGTTGGGTTTTCACTCGTTGTTTATATGTACGTGTAGGGTAATAACCAGCATCTAGATAAGATAAAAAAGAAAAAAATGGACGTGTTTCCAGAGTTTTCTTCACGGTTTACTTCGGTAAACCTAATGTAACTCGCGCGGTTCGGTCTTGCGACTAGGTCGGGTCAAGGGGGTTATATCTACCCATTTATACATCTCGAGTGATCATGCACAGTTGTTTGATATACCTATTGAAATTCTTAATATGGGTATTAGAGTGACCAGTTCTCTTGGAGAGAAAGTCGTGGTTAAAAAGTTGTATCGTAGATGTCTGCTGATGGTTCAGGGTCATGTGTTTGTCATGGATTTTATGGAGTTGCCATTTCCATGGTTTTGATGTTATTTTGGTAATGGATTGGTTGACCGAGCATAGGGTTGTGGTAGATTTTGAGACCAAACAGATATCCCTAAAGTTGTCTGAGAATTTGAGGTGGTGGTTGTAGGTGAAGACGCTAAGTTCTTGTCTAATGTTGTTTTGGCTTTAGAAGCGAGACAAACGATAGATTCTGGATGTCATGCTTTCTTAGCCTATGTTATAAATCTTGGTTCAAATGAGTTGAGGGTGCAGGATATCCGTATGGTATGCGAGTTTCTGAGTATTTTTCTGAAAGAGTTGTTGGGGTTGCCACCGGATCGAGAGGTGGAGTTTGGCATTGAGGCTTGTGCGGATACGACTCCAGTGTCAATTGCTCTGTGTCGCATGGCCCCCAAAGGAGTTGAAAACGCAACTATAAGAGTTGCTTGATCGAGGGTTTATTAGGCCAAGTATTTCACCGTGGGGTGCACCGGTGTTGTTTGTGAAAAAGAAGGATGGTACGTTACGGATGTGTATAGATTATCGGCAACTAAACTGTAATCACTCATTTTCACTTGTAAATATATTAATATTGCATGTATATTTATTATATTATATGAATGTTACTAATATAAGATGGTGTGCGCATGTATAAGCTATGTATACGTATTAGGGGTGTATGTATGTCGCGTATTTATCTAGAGTATGAGCGTATTTGATTAATATATAGATGTTATGTTAATTATATTTATGATTATACGTACGTATGCTAGAATATTATATTAATTAATGATTGTATAATATAAGTATACATTTTCGTATGTATATATATTGCTGTTATAATTATATTGGGCTGGTAAAATGAAAAAATTAAATATATTAAACCCAAATAAAAATGAAGTCCAAGTCCAATTACAAATTCAATTACAAGGCCCTATTGGCCCAAATCAATCTTATCTAATTACAATGTGCGGGATAGCGTGGGCGTTGGATCAAGGTCTGATCCAACGGCCACGATCTAACCAGAAGTCAAAAATATCTGCCAGGCGCGTGTTCCACACGTATGGACTGTTCGAGTAAGATCCCACGCGCGCGTAAGATCCACGCGTTCTGACTCCTCGACTGCGGAGCTCCACGTGGCGAAATCTGAAGCCGTCTCATCAAATCGAGGCTTCATCCAGGCCGATCGTTCTTCAAGCCATCTCGACCGTTAGATCGGATCGATCTAACGGCCGAGAACGCTGTCTGCCCCCGCGCAATGTCCATACCGTCACCGCGCCCGATATTCATTCCCCGTGTTCAGAATATGCCCAAGACAACAAGCAAAAGTGTCAGTTCAGATCTGAAAAAGAAGATGCAACTTGCAACAAAAACATAGGCAATAATATATATGAAACGGGAACTTTTGTAACGGGGATAAAAAAAAACGAAGGAGGGTAACAAAAAGAAAGAGAGAACAGAGATCTTGTAATACAAAAAAAATCTGAAAGTTGTAAACATCCAAGATAATCAAAAGACAGTCCAGTGGTAAATTTTTGTCTCTTTTTCTTACTTGTTTTCTTTACATGCATATACGAAAGAAAAAAATAGAAATAAAAGAGGAGAGTAGTCTTACCGGCGTCGTTTGTGGGTCTTCCCTTCCTCAGTGATAAGCCTTTCGGCTTCTACAAGCCAGATCTGGTGAACTAAAGGGAGGAGAAGACCCTTTGTAGTTTTGTTTTGGTCTAAAAAATATTTTTTTTTTTGGTTCGTATTTCCTAGATCTAGGGCGAATAGAGGTATATCCTCTGAATCCAACCTAGGATTCGTATTGAGGATGAGGAGGGGGTTGTTTTGGTGTGTTTTGGAGTCACGCCGGCGCCGGTTAGCGGCGGCCGGCGGCGGAGAACACGGCGGCCGACCGCCGGATTCTGGGTTTCAGAAGAACAGTTGAGAGAAAAACGAAGAACATGGTTCTTGAAAAAAAATAGAAAATGAAACAAATGGCCAAAATTTTAATTTCGGCCTTAAAGGGGGGCTTTTATAGTTATTATTATTTTGCTAAATGGGTAAATTACACACTCAACCATCCCGCGTTTTCAATATTTTCATTTTTGTCTTGCCGCATGGTATAATTACAATCCCAGTCCTCCTGATATTTCAAAATCTTGTAATCCAGTCCCTAAATTACACCGATTCAGATTTTAAACGGTAAAATTACGCCTTTAGTCATCCCGCGTTTTTGAACTTTTCGTTTTGGGTCTGCCCCTTGGTCTAATTACAGTTCTGGTCCTTTTAGGTTTTGTTTGTTTCGCAATTTCGTCCCTAAATTACATATTATTGTTCTTTAATTTCTGCCACTGACTTTTATTTTACTTTCATTTCAGTCCTGTATTCTTTGTAAATATTCATGTTCGTATTATAATCGTATATGCTGATATTCTATTGTTTTATTTTATGTCCCTCACATATGACTCGTATTTTATATTTATAGGTATATATGTGTTAAGCTTATGATAGTCATGTTTTTTTATCCGATTATTTGTATTAAAGTTTGTTATGTTCTATTTGAAATGTAAAACAACATGTTATTGTATTTCTGTACGTATTGTATGTTTTCTTGGCTTTTAGGTTACGTGTTAGTGTGTCTTCTTTTACGTATGATATATTGTTCATATATGTTGAAATGTGTTTTATTAATAGCATGTATGTCTTTTTAATATTTGTTCGTCTATATACTTAATTATTCCTACCTTGTTATTCTGTTTTGTTAAAGTTGTTTTTATCTATTATTTAGAATAATATGTATATATGCATGTTTTAGTCTAGAATATCATCTATGTTAGATTAATATTCTGTTATGTCAATATTTATTACATTTAAACATTTTGCTATGTTTTATATTTTTGCCACTAAGATTGCATATGATTTATAACTTGTTAATGCGGTGTCCTTTTATCCGAGCATAAACGGGGCCAGTATCAAGCGTAGTGATAGTGGTTGGGCGTTTATTCTAGGAGAACGGGACCCTTAAAATTAATTCGCAATTATGACCGAATTTTAAAATAATCGTCACTTTAATCCGGAAAATCCGATATTAATAAAGCGGTAATTATTAAAGTACCAATTTTGGGCGGTGTGGGGGTGCTAATCCTTCCCCATCCGTAACCGACTCCCGAACCCTGTCTTTCTGAATCTCTGGTTTTATGGTGTCCGGCCTACCTAAGTGGCCGGTGGCGACTCCAACTTTTTAAAAATACGGTTTCTTTAAAACCCCCATGGAATAAATATTTTATATCCAAAAGAGTCACAAACACCTTTCAAACACCTTCGAAAATCCTCTTTTTTTTAGCGAGAAGAGACATCGCTGCAGATGGCGACTCCGCTGGGGACATTTTTCTTTTTTCGAAAAAAAAACAAATGAGAGTCAAGCTTTTAAAATAATTACCGCTTTACTAATATTGGAAATTTCGAATTAAAGTGATATTAAATTAACATTCGGTTATAATTGCACGTTTATTTTAACGCATTTAAAATATGGCATATAAACCCGTCTTTTTAAGTGGGGGGAAAATGCTAATGCTTTCGTGGAGATATCGTTCTCCCGTATGGGCCTAGCAAGTACCTTCGGGGCTCGAGTACCTTATGCTTTCGTAAGGATATCGTTCCTTCGTACGGACATAAGCGAATGGGTCCCCCTGAATTGAACCCGGTTGAAAAGAGCCTATAATGGGTGATGATCGGGGGCCTTGCTACTCTTAGTAGAGGACAGCAAGGACAATTCGGGTACCTCCTAGAACCAAGACTGCATGTAGAGAATACATAGAAACCTACCCATTTAGAGCCATGCGGATAACCTTAGGTTTTAGACGGGATAAATAGGGTTGTTTTGTGTGTTTATTCTGTTCAATTTTGTCATTTTATTTATATGTTTATCAATTTTATCTGGTACTGACTTGTTTTCCTTTCGCTTTTTGTTCTATTTCTCATACATCATTGCATTTGCATCGCATAAAGGTACTGGATCAAGTGGTTTGCCTGATCAGAAAGTCTTTCACCATGGAAAAAAGGTGTCTTAGGAAAGAAGAGCTTAATTTGTCAGTCAGACATTGGTCAGAGGTCAACCAGAAAATCCAAGGGGACAGTCTGCCTAACGAATGCGTAATAGCTGGATACACCTATGTGAGTCTTCAACAGAACGACTTGTGGGATCTTCAAAGCATTTGGGAAAGATGGGACCGAAGTTTACAAGACTTATTCTGCGATAGTTATGGCGACATCGCACAGCTGTTATATATTCGGATTAATCAGCCCCTACTCCAAGCTATAGTCCAGTTCTGGAATCCGACTTTTTGCTGCTTCACCTTCAATGGGCAGGACATGATGCCTACGGTAGAAGAATACACTGCTTTATTTAACCAGAAAAATATTCAGGAAGATTGGATCTATGCAAAGCCTCCAAGGAATCAGAATTACACTGCGAAACTCAAAACCTTTGCGGGAATGAGTGACGATTGGGTTAGTGGCCTCCTTCAAATCTGAGGAGATAATACAGTCTTTGCATGGGAAAGTATTCGAGATATCATATCGACACATCTAGACGAGGAAAAGAAAATGGGCCTATTCGCTTTAGGAATATATGGCTTGGTGATCTTTCCCAGAGTACTCGGGAACATTGACATAGCCATTCTGGATTTGTTTGAGTGGGTGAAACGAAAAGCAAACCCAGTACCAGCAATCTTGGTCGAGACTTTCGTTTCCTTAAATGCTAGCTGGAAACATGAAGAAGGACGTTTTCAAGGCTGCGCACAGCTATTACAAGTATGGATTCAGAGTCACATGTGGAAGACGCCGACAAGAGTCCTGCCGGGGATATCCTTCCAAGGTTTTTCGCCTTTACGAGAATACTTAGAAAAGGAATGGCGAGAGGATCTGAAAACAAAAATGTGGACCAGTTTCTTCAGGAACATTCAAGATGAAGACATAGTGTTGCGCGTGATAAGTGCTACGCAATTGTGCAAGTATACACGTCGCAAGTAATAAAGTGATATGAGTATCGAGTATCGTCTCCACAGGGATTGGTTTGGGCCACTTTGCTTAAGTTCTTGACCGTGAAAAGTAAAAACACAATTAAAGGATTAAAGGAGTTTAACTAATAACTAAACTAGAAAGCAATAAAGTAAAAGAAAAGATGAGATCTATTGAGAGAGATAGGCTAGGTTATCGTGAGTTGAGGTGTGATAGCCGATTGGATTGTCTTGGTAAAGAGTGCACGGGCAACTCGGTTGTGGCGTGGCGACTTACAACGGGGGTTGCCTTGGCAACTAATTGATGGTTGCACAGGCGACTAGTTGGGCAACTACTTGGGCGGCCGGGCAGCAACTTCAAGGTTCGGCGGAGCGTTCTTCAATGGTTTCTTCTTATCCCTAAGTCGAAACTCTAGCTACTTGTGCATGCCTTGATAATACATCCTGCGTGAATCAAGGGTGAACAACAACCAATCTTGCACTCCTCTTAGCCGTTGAAATCCTTAACTTATTCCTAAGCGGATTAATCTTCACCATCATTGGATTGAATAAAGATCATATTCATTCGTTTCTTGAATCTAACTCTCCCGATATTAGATAAATGGATGAAATCACGAGATCCTCTCCCAATTCACTCATAAACAATAATAAGAATCAAGAATGAATAAACCTTGAAATAGAAAAGTACAAACTCTTATTACCTAAACAAAAACCAATAGTTTCTCACAACCACAAAACACAATAACCATAGCCGATCAAGTTAGTTCATGGTTGGGTTCAAAAGATATACAAAGAATAATCCCCAAACCATGAATCTAATAGAAGCAAAGAAGAAGAAGAAGTCGAAATTCCCTAATGCTCTCTTGTCAAATTTCCCCCTTGCTCTCTCTTTTTGGATTGTCGAAATCTCCTTGCTATTTATAGGGCTAGGCCAAAGTCCTTCTTTGAGGAGGAGTTTGAGTTGGAATTAAATTATCTTTAAAGAATATAATTCTTTATTATAATTTTATTCTATTAGAACTTCTCCTATCTTCTTGGAATTTAATTCTTCTTTAATCTCTGCATGGCAATCAAATTCCTTTGGGCTTGGGCCTTGCTCCATGTCATCTTGGGCTTGTAAAGTCATTAATTTCGACATCCCTATTGCATTTTTTCTTTGTCGACAAATGCCATGGCAACTGCTCAGCGTCTCCTTCATTCATGCATTACCACGGCAACTAGCTCAACATTGCTTTGGCAAGTGATCCTGCACATACACACACAAAAACACACCAAAGCAGCATCTTTTTCCACAAAAATCACCAAGTTATGTAATCAAGCTCAACGGTGGAAAGAAACATGAATTAATGCATGAATGACTAATTATGCAACTATTATGAGCTTAAGTCTAACAATAATATGAGTAAAAAGGGTAATAAAAATAGTACTTTTGAACACTTATCACGCCCCCAAACTCGAACTATTGCTTGTCCTCAAGCAATGCAAACTAACAATTACACCAAAGACTTTAATCATCAAAGACATGCTTCAAACTTGAATTCAAACCTCGGAACCGTGGCACAAAGTATGATCACCTTTTAATTTTTCGGATAACACAAAAATTACCCGGAACCAAACTATAGTGCTCGTGACAATGTGTGTGCGTAGTTGTGAACAAGTTGATTTTCAAGATTCTATGTGAACTACAGGCTTTTATTAATTCAATTATCGGGTATTTATTTTTATTTTCACTAGAGCCAATTTCGGGCACCTCTAGCAAAGTAAGCAATTCCTCATTTTATTTTAGTCGACTAGAGCCAATTTGGGCACCTCTAGCGATTCTTTAATGTGCATTAACTACTAGAGCCAGTTTGGGCACCTCTAGCAAGAAAGTGTATTTACTACTAGAGCCAGTTTTGGGCACCTCTAGCAAGAAATTAACTTTTAATTTTCAATTTTAAATTTACCCAAATTTTAAGCAACCTAAGTTCACTAAGTTTCTTTGAATCAACAACCCACAACCGTGTAAAAAAAATTCAGCATCATAGTAAAACTCCAAGTTCTTTTCATGCAATCCTAAAATTAAAGGTTATTTCAATTAAGTACAGTGGCAAAAATTCATCATTGGATATTCAACAAGTCTTAAGCAATTAAATCAAATTAAAGGCATGGCAAGTAACATATGCAACCTATATGTGATTGCTAAAGATGAATGCAACTAAATATGAAACTAACTAGAAACCAACACCCCCCCAAACTCGAGAGAAGCATTGTCCTCAATGCATGTAAGAGTGAAACAAAATTTAAAAGAAACTAAATGAAATGAGTTAGTCAGAGAGGTCGTCACCTCGATTGATGAGTTTCCTTCGTGCCGTTTGCTTGATTCAATTTTCGGTCAGTGGTTGAATGCTTGAGGCTAGTACCGCGTGAATAGCATTGCCTTGATTTGGTCCATGTTTGCCGATGCGGTTTTACTTGCATGTGCATCGATAGTTGCCGAAGCCATTGTTGTTGCACAGGCATCGCCATTTCCGTTGTGGTTGTTGTGGCGAGTAGTCGTCAGATAAATTTCCTTATCATGGTGGTTGTGAGTCTTGTTGTGGAAAAGAAAATAAAGAAAACACGGAAACTAAAGATAATGAAGAAAAATAAAATATATCCTAAAAAATAAAGAGAAAAAAATAACAAAAAATAATAGAACAAAATAGTTCAAAAAATAAAAATAAAAATAAATGTATCGATGTTTGCCGTGGCGTCGAGGGTTGCCGAGGCATGCACATCCATGGTTGCCGAGGCGTCGGGGTTGCCGAGGCGTCGGCGTCCATGGTTGCAGAGGCGTGCGTATTAGGAGTTGTTGCGGTGTTGAAGGTTGCCGTTTTGATACTTCTTATAGTCCATCCGCACCCTCCATCGGGTGATAATATTGCCCAAAAAGAGTTTGGCAAATGTGCTTGCCACTACTCCCTTTATGCGTTACCATGGTGGAGGTGTCTTTCTTCTTTGTTAAACTTGTAGTCCATGTATACTCTCCACCTTGCTACTATTCCTGAAGGCACAAATATATTAATAGGAAAAATTATATCCATTCTCAACCATTCAATTACCTCATTTTTTGTCGACTTCTATCATGGTTGGATGTAGCCTTTGTTGTCGTGGCAATTGTTGCTCAAGCCAATTGCCGTGGCAATCAGTTGTCAAATTTTTCTCTAAGTCAAGGGAAGAATCAATTTTCTGAAGAGCTTTATGAATCCAAACACCTTTTTCTTTTGGCCTCTCAAACATCTCCATCGGTAGAGATTTCGATGGCTTCAAATCTACCAACCTCGGTTCCTCAAGACATACCTGCAATGGACGAGGTGAGTTTTTAAAGAATTCAAAAGGTTCAACTATTACCTGCTCATATTCCATTGGCAAAGTATTATCATCTCGTTGATCTTGTATGTGGTCGTGTAATTGTCGTGGCAATTGTAGATGAGAGCAATCTGATTTCTGTTTCAAAGATCAACGTTGTAACCTTACGGGCATCAGGTTCCTCGAAATTTGCTGTAGTATTGTTGTTGTTCTCAGCTTCACTGAGTGTTGTCGCGGCATTGCTCTGTTCAGGCTCCTCAATCATTGCCGAGGCAATTTGTTGTTCAGGCCCATCATGTGTTGGGCAGTCTCTCTCATTGGCATCCTCTTGACTTTGAGGTTCTAGTTGTTCTTCACACATCGGAGAGATTTCTTTGTATTGCTCATTATCCTCTTGCCTTGGGACGTCAGTATCCCTAGGAATGAATTGTTGGTGCATGTTATCCATGACATATGTGGATCTCCCCAATTGATCTTCTGAATCCCCTAAGGTTGCATCCCACTGAGCTATCCTCGTATCCATAGATTTTGATAGTTCTCGAATCTCTTCAATTGATCCGTCAAGTCTAGCCAAGGAAGCTAGTAACGTTTCCTCCAAGGGATTGGAATGCTCTTGAAAAGGACTACATTGCCATGGCATATCTGTTGTCGCGACAAAATTGTTATGGTAAAAAAAATTTTGAGCTTTTTGACCATACCATGAAGAATTTTGCTGCTGGTTCCCTCTATGGTCCTCCATGTAGTTATATGCACCAAAAATGTGGGGCAATTTTCAAACACATGATGTTCTCCACACATAGCACAAGATTTTTCCACGGTATAAGTTCTTTGGGCTTTTCTCGGTTGGTATAGGTAATCATCAAAGGGTGCAAGAAACTCTTGATTGGATTGATTCATATCTTCCAACATCATCTCTCGAATAGATTGGCTTTTATTTCCCGACATGTTGGCGTCCCTTAACTTGTAGCGCACCTTTTTTTTTAAAAACAAACAAAAGAAAAAAAGTTAGTAAAACTAATAGAACAAAAAATGCAATAACAAAAACAACTAACACCAATTGCCAATCCCGACAACGGCGCCAAAAAACTTGTTGCGCGTGATAAGTGCTACGCAATTGTGCAAGTATACACGTCGCAAGTAATAAAGTGATATGAGTATCGAGTATCGTCTCCACGAGGATTGGTTTGGGCCACTTTGCTTAAGTTCTTTGCCTTGTGAAAAGTAAAAACACAATTAAAGGATTAAAGGAGTTTAACTAATAACTAAACTAGAAAGCAATAAAGTAAAAGAAAAGATGAGATCTATTGAGAGAGATAGGCTAGGTTATCGTGAGTTGAGGTGTGATAGCCGATTGGATTGTCTTGGTAAAAGAGTGCACGGGCAACTCGGTTGCCGTGGCGACTTGCTGTGGGGTTGCCTTGGCAACTAATTGATGGTTGCCTGGGCGACTAGTTGGGCAACTACTTGGGCGACTGGGCAGCAACTTCAAGGTTCGGGCGGAGCGTTCTTCAATGGTTTCTTCTTATCCCTAAGTCGAAACTCTAGCTACTTGTGCATGCCTTGATAATACATCCTGCGTGAATCAAGGGTGAACAACAACCAATCTTGCACTCCTCTTAGCCGTTGAAATCCTTAACTTATTCCTAAGCGGATTAATCTTCACCATCATTGGATTGAATAAAGATCATATTCATTCGTTTCTTGAATCTAACTCTCCCGATATTAGATAAATGGATGAAATCACGAGATCCTCTCCCAATTCACTCAAAACAATAATAAGAATCAAGAATGAATAAACCTTGAAATAGAAAAGTACAAACTCTTATTACCTAAACAAAAACCAATAGTTTCTCACAACCACAAAACACAATAACCATAGCCGATCAAGTTAGTTCATGGTTGGGTTCAAAAGATATACAAAGAATAATCCCCAAACCATGAATCTAATAGAAGCAAAGAAGAAGAAGAAGTCAAAATTCCCCTAATGCTCTCTTGTCGAATTTTCCCTTGCTCTCTCTTTTTTTGGATTGTCGAAATCTCCTTGCTATTTATAGGGCTAGGCCAAAGTCCTTCTTTGAGGAGGAGTTTGAGTTGGAATTAAATTATCTTTAAAGAATATAATTCTTTATTATAATTTTATTCCTATTAGAACTTCTCCTATCTTCTTGGAATTTAATTCTTCTTTAATCTCTGCATGGCAATCAAATTCCTTTGGGCTTGGGCCTTGCTCCATGTCATCTTGGGCTTGTAAAGTCATTAATTTCGACATCCCTATTGCATTTTTTCTTTGTCGACAAATGCCATGGCAACTGCTCTCAGCGTCTCCTTCATGCATTACCACGGCAACTAGCTCAACATTGCTTTGGCAAGTGATCCTGCACATACACACACAAAAACACACCAAAGCAGCATCTTTTTCCACAAAAATCACCAAGTTATGTAATCAAGCTCAACGGTGGAAAGAAACATGAATTAATGCATGAATGACTAATTATGCAACTATTATGAGCTTAAGTCTAACAATAATATGAGTAAAAAGGGTAATAAAAATAGTACTTTTGAACACTTATCACATAGCATGGAGGTTCCCTTGGCTCGGTAAAGTTAATTATTTTCTATACAGTTGTGGTGACTTCAACTGGCTGATGATGTTGGGATTGCATGGAGCGATCGCTTGTGCTCCGCTTTTAGTGTCTCGGCAGTTCGGATCACGACAGTTCATTCCCAATACCACCGGATTAAGCCAAACTGAATTTCTTTTCAAAGGGGAGTTCAAAGGAAAAATTCAGACCATCATGAGGGCCTGGGATCATTATTACGGATCGGGGTGGAAGGAGATACCGAGCACATGACTACCCCAGTTACGATCTTTGGAGAAGTTTGAGGGTTAATAATGTGATTCCCTGAATCTGATCAAGGACCAGCGGTGTCACTCGAAGAGCTTAAAAGGGTGGTACCGTCCGGCCGACATCTTAAGGAGTGAACTCGAAGAAGTTAAAAGGAAAATGGACATTCAACAGACCCAACATGCGAGCGAACTCTATAAAGCAAGCCTAGAAGTTGACGAGCGGGACGGGATCATTAGGCAATTGAAGAAATTGAATGCAGATTTAAGCGACAAAAATACTCTTTATCAAAAAGATGCCCTCCTATTACAAGCAAAAATACAAAAGGCCGGCCGGAGTCAGTTCATAGCTGTGGAAAGAGAAAGAATGAACGGTATCCGTTTGGTGGAAGAAGAATGAGAAATTAACCAAAGAGCGATCGAGAAAGAGATTGAAAGCTGCCGTTTGGCTATGGAGGAAGAAAAACGGTCCGCCAAGAAGGCCATTGATCAAGAGAAAGAAAGATTCAGACAAGAAATCAGCAAAGGAAAACAAGCTGTCCATTATGAGAGAGAAAGTGTCGCCGTATGGAAAAGAAAATCCATAAGTAGTCGAAATAGACTGTTAGAGATGCAGAAACTGTACGATGACACTATTCAAAGGATGGAGCAAAGCCAAAGTCAAAATGATGAATTAAAAGGGAAGATGGCGGAAGTCGAACACTCACTTCGAATGTACTGCCGCAGGAATAACTTTGCTGAGCTGCAGGAAAGAGAACGAGAGGTGGGTGTGTTACAAGCACGAATTGGGACCCTCGAAGCAATTGTGGAGGATTACAAGGAAAGAATTAATGTGTTCAAGGAAGCTGCAGCCGGAGGGGACACCTATTGGCAGAAGAGATTACGCGACGCTGCTCGAATGGTACAGGACAGAGACCAGTACTACACAAACCTAATGATGGACATACAGCGAGTCGCCAGACATGTAAATGATTTAGCTGTCGAGGCTGAGACACTCCGACCTTTTATAGCCCCGGGAATGGAAGAAGCTCCTAGGTTCCTCAAGCTACTCAGGGCAATTGGAAAGTTAGGAGATAGAGCTAGAGTCTATCTATAGGACTCTGTGTTGTGATTAGATCTTTTGTACTAGGGATCTTTACTTTGTAACACGAACTTTGTTGTAATCAAGACCCTTTAATTCCCGTGGAAGTAGTTCAAAAGGGTGATTACCAGCGGAATCAGTACCTTGTCTGCATACATTCTTGCATTTGCATCATAACATTCGCATCATTGTACATGCATTTATTTTTTGCAACCATATTAACAAATGAATATTGTGGCGTTGTATGTAGTTAACCCGCAATCATTCATCACCCATACTTTACCCGGCTACAAGGAAAGCTCATGGAAGAAAGAATAATCAGTCTACAAAGAGGGCAAAGGGAGCTTGAGACAAGGCTTGAAGAGGCCCAGAGAAGCCTTAGTGATCAGATTGCGCAGTCACAAACATCTATAGTATCTGACATAACTGCATTGCTGGCAAAAAGTCTTGGAAAACGAGTAGAAGGAGAAAATGTTCCAGAACCAGAAGGTACCCCGGCTCACTACAAGGTTCAACCAACTGCACCAAACCAGGCTAGGAAGGTGTATATTGACCCTGCAGGAATGTCTTCCAGCTTTCAAATAGGGGCACCTGAGACTCAACCCCTCGATACTGAAGCAGTTTATGAAGAAGAAGTACCGGACCTGAACATGGTCGAAAGGATCAGGAATGAGGTAGAAAAAAAGTGGGAAGAAAGATTTCGCCTCATGGAAGAAAAATTTAAAGCGTTACAATCAAATGAAGAATCAGAAAATGACGCTAGCGACCTAAGTCTGGTGTCTGATCTTGTCCTGCCGCCAAAATTCAAAACGCCAGAGTTCGATAAATATGATGGAACCACATGTCCTTCTGCACACATAACGATGTATTGTAGAAAAATGGCAGCCTACCATAAAGACGAAAAGCTGCTGATCCATTGTTTCCAGGATAGTCTAACTGGAGCGGCGTTACGTTGGTACACTTAGTTAAGCAAGGCAAATGTCAAGACATGGAAAGATTTGTCTAAAGCATTTACTGAGCAATACAAACATGTAACAGACATGATCCCTAGCAGAATTATGTTAGAAAATATGGGGCAGAAGTCCAATGAAAGCCTGCGACAATATGCCCAAAGGTGGAGAGAAGTGGCCGCCCAAATCCAGCCACCTATCCCGGAGCATGAAATCACGCCATTATTTGTCAATACTCTGAAAGGAGCACTCTTTGATCGCCTCATCAATAACACAACACAGTGTTTTGCCGACTTAATCAGGACTGGGGAGTCTCTCGAACTGGCAATCAAGAGCGGCATAATAGATGGTGGGGAAGGGTCTCAAAAGTATAACAAGAGAAATGAAGTAAACACCACCAGCACCTATACCGCCCCGAAGAACTTCATAGTCTCACAGCCGCAAGCACCTGTGGGAAAAACACAAAACTCGAATCAAAGAGATGAGAGAGTCACCAGAAAAGAGAAAGAGAGGAGAACTTTCACTCCCCTACCTGTTTCATACTCAGAGCTTTATTCCCAGTTGTATGAAGCAAACCTGGTCCGACCATACATCGTTACTCCTGTCAATCCACCCTTCCCGCCTTGGTATAATCCAAGCGCACATTGCGACTATCACGGCGGTACCCCTGGACATCCCACTGAGAACTGCCTTGCCTTCAAAAAGCTTGTGCAGAACTTAATCGATTCTAGGATATTGAAGTTTGAAGAGCCGAGTGTAGCTAACAACCCGCTGCCTAATCATGGGAACAGAGGGGTAAATGTCATCGAAGAATGCTTTACCAGGAGGATAAAGGATGATGTGTCAGAAATCAAGTCTCCTTTAAGGTGGGTATTTCAACAGTTATGCATGGCTCGTGTGATTGACAAAGGCATGATAACAAGGCATAAGGAATGTGGAAAGTATTGTGAATTCCACCAGACTGAAGGGCATGATATCCAAAAATGTGACGAGTTCAAGAAATTGGTGCAGAAATTGATGAATGAAAAACAAATAGAATTCTTTGAAGAGCCCATGGGGAAGAAGGGGTCAGACGTACACATGACGGATAGCCCCAAAACTAAATACGGGAAAGATAGACCTTTTATCATCTCTCCCAGGCCAGGGAATGCAGGTGTCTCCCAAGGAGAAACCAGCAAAATAAGTCCCAAGATCATCATTTCAGCACCATCTCCATTCCCATTCAAAGATATGCGACAAATTCCCTGGAATTATGCTGTAAATGTGACCACGCCCGAAAAACCAGAACACGATCAGGTGAAAGAGCCTACACTGAAAGCCCAACAAAGCCTGAACGATGTGAACGTTGGTGAGGCAGGCCATTTCACAAGGAGCGGCCGATGTTATTCCTCCGAGGCTTTGAAAGCGGATGAAAAAGATAGGGGGAAGAGTACAGCAGTTAGCCCTACGCAGATATTTGGAGAAGAACCTCCCCAAAAGATAAATGAACCGGTAACTGAGGCCCAGGCCAAAGAATTTCTAAAGTTCTTGAGACATAGTGAGTACAGCGTAGTGGAACAACTACGAAAACAACCGGCCAGGATCACAGTGCTGGAATTACTCTTGAGTTCAGAGAAGCATCAGGAGACGCTATTAAAAGTGCTGAATCAAACTTTTGTGCCCCAAGACATTTCTGTATCAAACCTGGACATGATAGTGGGGCATATTACTGCCTATAATCATATCACATTCAGTGATGATGAGATCCCGGAGGGAGGAATGGGGTCTACCAAAGCCCTTAACATCACTACCCACTGCAAAGGGTATGTATTACCAGGCGTATTGATCGACAACGGGTCAGCATTGAATGTCTTGCCTATGGTAACCCTGCAAAAATTACCAATAGATGGTTCACACCTAAAGCCCTGCCACAATTCGGTAAGAGCCTTTGATGGTACGCAAAAAGGAACAATGGGGAAAATTGAGGTGCCCCTATTGATCGGACCAACTGAATATGTGATCGATTTTGTTGTGATGGACATAAAACCATCTTACAGCTGTTTGTTGGGAAGACCGTGGATCCACTCCGCAGGAGTTGTCCCATCATCATTGCATCAGAAATTAAAATTTGTAGTTGAAGGCAAATTGGTCACAGTAGAGGCAGAGCATGAATTTGTTGCTTCTGTGACATCAGACACCCCCTACATTCAAAATGATGAAGATGCTGCAAAATGCTCGTTCCGAGCATTAGAACTAGTAAATGCCACATTCGTTTTAGAAGGAAGTCAGATCCCCTACCCCAGGTTATCTAATTGTACCAAGATGACCGTCGCAGAAACTCTGGGCCGAGGAGCCAAAATAGGAAAAGGGGTCAGAAGAAATTACAAGGAAACCTGAGGCCCAAGAATATGATAACCAAGAAGGATCGTTTCGGGCTGGGTTACCAACCAAGTGTCCAACAGAAGAAAAAGGAATATAAGAGGAAGGAGGAGCAAAGAAAAGCCAGATCTAAAGGAGAAGACATTCCGTGGAGGTCGATGTCCTTTCCTAGTTTGAAAGCCACTTTCGTCTCCGGAGGGTTCTACCAGCCAGGTCAAGATATTGGAGAGGCAATGAAGAAAAATGATGAACTTAACCAGGAGGAAATACTCAGTAAATCATTTGAGGGGATGTACATCAACATGATAGCTGAAAAGGACCGAGGCAGCAAAATGTTGACCAACATCCGCCCCTGCCATCCCGGGGAAACACTCGATAACTGGAGCTGCATTGATCTACCTGTAGTTTTTAGGAATAGATCAGAGTAATGCTCTGAATCAACCTTTTGTTTTTGCCCATAAACAATGGGGATCTCTTGTATGGGGCACCTATGTTAACTTTTTGATTGAAATGATAATATCCCCACTTTCTTAAAAATGACCAAAGTCTCATTTATTCCATTCATGCATTCTTCATATTTATTCCCTTCATGTAAAGCCGTCTCTTTCCCAATACAATTCATTCTCATTTAATGCAGGTCACTCATGATTGACGATATGAATGATACCGGATCCAATCCTGGAGTAAATTTTGAATGCCCTGAGGTCTCAGAGGGAATTGAGGAAGGATATGATGAGATAGAAATTGAGATCCCGGAAGAGTTGAAGAGAATGGTGGACAACGAAGAAAGGCAGATCGTGCCCCACCAAGAAGAAACAGAAATTGTCAACTTGGGGACTGAAGAAGAGAGAAAAGAAATAAAAATAGGAACGACGATTTCCTCAAAAACCAAGCATGAACTGATAGCCATACTTCAGGAATTCAAGGATGTCTTCGCCTGGACTTATCAAGATATGCCAGGATTGAATACCGACATAGTGGTACACAAATTGCCAACAAAATCGGAGTGCAAACCAGTACAACAAAAACTTCAGAGAATGAGACTAGATATGTTGTTAAAGATCCGAGAAGAGGTGAAAAAGCAATTTGATGCTGGATTCTTGGATGTAGCCAAATACCCCGAATGGGTTGCAAACATTGTACCAGTACCAAAAAAAGACGGGAAAGTTCGTATGTGTGTAGATTATAGGGATCTGAACCGAGCCAGCCCTAAAGACAACTTCCCTTTACCACATATTGACACGCTGGTTGACAACACCGCAGGACATTCATGGTTTTCCTTCATGGACGGCTTCTCAGGGTACAACCAGATAAAGATGGATCCTAACGACATGGAGAAAACCACATTCATAACCAAGTGGGGTACTTTTTGTTATCAAGTGATGCCGTTTGGACTAAAGAACGCAGGGGCAACATACCAAAGAGCAATGGTGACTTTTCCATGACATGATGCACAAAGAAATAGAAGTATACGTGGATGATATGATTGCCAAATCCCGAACAGAGGAAGAGCACCTATAGAACTTGAGAAAACTATTCCAAAGACTACGGAAGTACCAACTGAGGCTCAATCCTGCCAAGTGTACCTTCGCCGTTACTTCTGGAAAACTCCTAGGGTTCGTAGTAAGCATAAGAGTGATTGAGATTGATCCGGATAAAGTGAAATCCATCCAGGACCTTTCACCACCCCGCACGCAGAAGGAAGTCCGCGGTTTCCTGGGGAGGCTGAATTATATCTCTCGTTTCATTTCCCAATTAACCAACCAATGCGACCCGGTCTTCAGACTTCTTAGAAAAAATAATCCTAGCTTGTGGGATGAAGAATGTCAAAAAGCCCTAGAAAAGATCAAAAAGTACCTGACAAATGCTCCAATTTTAGTCGCACCAGTACCTGGTCGACCACTAATTCTCTACTTAACAGTCTTCGAGAGTTCAATGGGATGTGTACTGGGGCAACACGATGAGTCAAGAAAAAAGGAGCAAGCCATCTATTACCTAAGCAGGAAATTCAATGATTGCGAAACGCGGTACCCACCAGTGCAGAAACTGTGTTGTGCTCTAGTTGGGCTACCAAGCGGCTCAGACAGTACATGTTATACCATACTACATGGTTGATATCCAAGCTAGACCCATTAAAGTTCTTAATGGAAGCGCCAGCGCTAACGGGAAGGATGGCTCGATGGCAGATGCTTTTATCCGAATTCGACATCGTATATGTTAATCAGAAAGCTGTAAAGGGGAGTGTCGTAGCAGATTTCCTGGCTAGTCGTGCTTCGGATGAATATGAGGCATTGAACTTTAGTTTCCCAGACAAAGACTTGATGTGCATTACCACTGAAGAAGAGGTTTCAGATGATAAGTCATGGAAACTTTACTTCGATGGAGCCTCCAACGCCCTCGGACATGGGATAGGGGCAGTGCTAATTTCACCTGAGGACGTCTATTATCCTTTCACCAGCAGATTGGAATTCTTCTGCACAAACAATATAGCTGAATACGAAGCTTGCATCATGGGACTGAACTCAGCCATCGAGAGAAAGGTTAAGGAACTTCGAGTGTTCGGAGATTCGTCCTTAGTCATTTACCAATTGCGCGGGGAGTGGGAAACCAGAGACCCGAAGTTGGTCAAATATCACGAATTGATCCAAGAGCTCGTCAAAGAGTTCGAAAAGGTCAGCTTCAATTACCTGCCCCGAGAAGAAAATCAGATGGCAGATGCATTGGCAACCTTGGCATCCATGTTTAAAACAAACACCGGGGCAGAAATGAAGCCCATTGAGATGCAGACGTTTGAAAAGCCTGCTCATTGTTGTAATGTACAGGAAGAGATTGACGGAAATCCATGGTACTATGACATCCTGCAATATGTCAAGCTTCGAAAGTATCCAGAAGGGGCAAACGACAATGACAGAAAAGCGCTCAGAAAAATGGCAACAAAATATGTCCTAGATGGGGAAATCCTATATAGGAGAAGTCATGATCAAACATTGCTGAGATGTGTGGATGCCCGGGAGGCGAAGGAAATCTTAGCTGAAGTACATGACGGGATCTGTGGAACGCACGCCAACGGGCTGTCTATAGCCCAGAAAATTATGAGATACGGTTATTTCTGGTTGACCATGGAGGGAGATTGCATCGATTACGCCAGGAAATGCCACAAATGCCAAATTTACGCTGACAAGATTCATGCACCCCCATCGCCTTTACACACCATGAATTCTCCGTGGCCTTTCGCAAAGATGGGGCATGGACGTCATCGGGCAGATCCATCCGAAAGCCTCCAATGGGCACCGTTTCATTTTGGTCGCCATAGACTACTTCACTAAATGGGTAGAGGCAGCGTCTTACGCCAATATCACCAGGACTACAGTTTGTAAGTTCTTAAAGAAGGAAATTATTTGTCGATACGGATTGCCAGAAAGGATCATCACCGACAATGCTTCCAATCTGAACAACAAAATGATAAAGGACGTGTGCACTCAATTCAAGATAATACACCATAATTCCACAGTCTATCGTCCTAAAATGAATGGAGCGATGGGGAAGCGACAAACAAGAATATAAAGAAGATCATAGCGAAGACTACGGATACCTACAAGGATTGGCATGAGAAGTTGCCTTTTGCCCTTTTCGCCTATAGGACGTCCATTCGCACATCAACAGGGGCAATACCCTACTCCTTGGTGTATGGTACCGAAGCAGTACTCCCAATTGAGGTAGAAATTCCGTCTCTCCGGGTCTTAAACGAAATAAAACTAGAAGAAGCTGAATGGGTGCAGGCCAGAATTGACCAGCTAAATCTCATTGACGAAAAAAGACTAAAGGTCATTTGTCATGGTCAGATGTACCAAAAGCGGATGGTGCAGGCTTACAACAAAAAGGTGCGCCCAAGAGAATTCAAAGAAGGGGATTTGGTACTCAAGAGAATCCTCCCTATCCAGAAAGATTCTCGAGGAAAATGGATGCCCAACTGGGAAGGACCGTACGTCGTAAAAAAGGCCTTCTTAGGAGGAGCCCTGATCCTAACAGAAATGGACGGGGACGAGCTGAAAAATCCCGTAAATTCTGATGCCGTCAAGAAATACTATCTCTAAAAAAAAATTTGGAGAGCTCAGGACGAAAACCCGAAACCGGGCGTCTTGAAGCAAAGGATGGACTTGAGTTGAAAACCCGCAAAGGGCGGCTCGGGTAAGTTGAAAAGTTGAATATCTGAAGAGAAAGGTATCTTCATGAACATTATGAAGAGAAGGCTTCAGAAAAAATTCTACACCGGTTGACAGGGTCATGTATCATTCATATCGAAGATAATGAGGGATCTTGTATTTTCATACTTAACTCATGTGTGTCATACCTTTCTTCTTAAGATATCTCGAAACCCTTCATTGTAATAAAACCGTGTTTTTGAGCATCCATTCCTGGCCTTCTCGTCAATTTCAGTCAAATAAGATAACATAGGCTTATAATGAAACAAGAGATTTCGGAGCATTACTATGATTTAACCTTGAAAATGCAGGTGATCAAAGAAAACGATGTTAACTCCGTCCTCCAGTTCCCTACATAATGGCTAGGGAAGGTGAGAAGCTTTAAACAACCAGGTAGGATGACCAATGGCACATGTCCTATCTATTCAAGGAGAGCACACGAGATAACAAAAGAGATCTCTTGGGTGAAAACCAGAAGGGCACCCCTAAAAAAAACTCTCTTTAAAGTGAAAGCCCGAAAGGACACTTTAGAATTCCAAATCATAATTGGAGAAAAAGAAAGGTTGAGATGGTTGAACCTGACAGTGAGGCGGAGTATCGATGTCTGTAAAAAAGGAGAAAGCGAACATCAAGATCAAATCAAGATCAAAACAAGCCCACCAAGATATTGACACTCATGCATCATGAATAGTCAGACATCACTAGGATTAAGAGCATGTCAATTCATTCATTTGTCATAGCATTTTGTTTTCATCTCAGACAGGTATCTGCAGATCCAAAGAAACATCGAGGGCCATCACGGTGTGAATCCCAAATGAGAAGACAATGTTTTTACATACAAAAGGCGCATGTTTTCAAGCTCTATAGAGAGGTTCTATATAGGAAGAATCCTCCTCTCCGAGGCTTCAGAAGCTGAAAGTTCTATATAGGAAGGAATGACAGCTCCAGGGTGAAGACTAGCAGTTCTATATAGGAAGGACTCCCAGTCGAAGGAATTCACCCATGACACGCAAGATTATATAGGAAATCCTGCTGTGTCGAAAGCAAAGAGTTCTATATAGGAAGGGCTCCTAGCTTCATTGTCTTAGAGTGAAAGATTCTATATAGGAAGAATCCGTAACTCCAAGATTTCAAAGACGCCGAAAAGTTCTATATAGGAAGGACCGACGGCTCCAGGGTGAAGACTAGCAGTTCTATATAGGAAGGACTCCCAGTCGAAGGAATTCACCCATGACACGCAAGATTATATAGGAAATCCTGCTGTGTCGAAAGCAAAGAGTTCTACATAGGAAGGGCTCCTAGCTTCATTGTCTTAGAGTGAAAGATTCTATATAGGAAGAATCCGTAACTCCAAGATTTCAAAGACGCCGAAAAGTTCTATATAGGAAGGACCGACGGCTCCAAGGTGAAGACTTCATGATTCTATATAGGAAGAACTCCCAGTCAAAGAAATTCACCTATGACACAGGGTTATATAGGAAACCTGTTGTGTCGATAGCAAAGAGTCTTATATAGGAAAGGCTCCGAGCTTCATTGTCTTAGAGTGAAAGGTTCTATATAGGAAGAACACAGAGCTCTGAGATTTCAGCATAAAAAGTTCTATATAGGAAGGACTGACGGCTCCGAGATTTGAAGACTAGCAGTTCTATATAGGAGGAACTCCCAAATAAAGAATCCATCAGCGGCGCAAAAGGTTTTATATAGGAGAAACCAGCGTTGAAGGCGAAGAGTTCTATATAGGAAGGACTCCAAGCTTTACTGTCTCAAAGTGAAAGGAATGACTCATAATTCGGGATTTCATAGCGAAGGGTTCTATATAGGAAGAGCCTGTAGCTCCAAGATCGGAAGGTGACGAAGCTCTATATAGGAAGAACTTACGAGCCTGAAGATTCAGCCAAGGAAGAGCGGAGATGTCCAAAAGAATTCGTTTTTCCAAATCTACAAACAGGGAAGTCTGATAAAAATAAGTGCTTATGAATCTTTGCTTTGTTTCCCATTCCATGAGAACAAGCAAAGAGGGGCAACTGTAATCACTCATTTTCACTTGTAAATATATTAATATTGCATGTATATTTATTATATTATATGAATGTTACTAATATAAGATGGTGTGCGCATGTATAAGCTATGTATACGTATTAGGGGTGTATGTATGTCGCGTATGTATCTAGAGTATGAGCGTATTTGATTAATATATAGATGTTATGCTAATTATATGTATGATTATACGTACGTATGCTAGAATATTATATTAATTAATGATTGTATAATATAAGTATACATTTTCGTATGTATATATATTCTTTATTATAATTATATTGGGCTGGTAAAATGAAAAAATTAAATATATTAAACCCAAATAAAAATGAAGTCCAAGTCCAATTACAAATTCAATTACAAGGCCCGGTTGGCCCAAATCAAATCTTATCTAATTACAATGTGCGGATCGTGGGCGTTGGATCGAGATCTGATCCAACGCCACGATGCAACCAGAAGTCAAAAATATCGCCAGCCGCGTGTTCCACACGTATGGACTGTTCGAGTGCCACGCGCGGGACGCTTTAACATCCCACGCCAGCGTAAGATCCACAGCGTTCGACTCCTCATTGCGGAGCTCCACGTGGCGAAATCGAAGCGTCTCATCAAATCGAGGAGGCTTCATCCAGGCCGATCGTTCTTCAAGCCATCTCGACCGTTAGATCGGATCTAATCTAACGGCCGAAACGCGTCTGTCCATTGGCGAGAATGTCCATACCGCCCACCGCGCGATATTCAGTCCCCGTGTTCAGAATATGCCCAAAGACAACAAGCAAAAGTGTCGTTTCAGATCTGAAAAAGAAGATGCAACTTGCAACAAAAACGAGGGCAATAATATATATGAAACGGGAACTTTTGTAACGGGGATAAAAAAGACGGAGGGTAACAAAAAGAAAGAGAGAACAGAGATCTTGTAATACAAAAAAAATCTGAAAGTTGTAAACATCCAAGATAATCAAAAGACAGTCCAATGGTAAATTTTTGTCTCTTTTTCTTACTTGTTTTCTTTACATGCATATACGAAAGAAAAAAACAGAAATAAAAGAGGAGAGTAGTCTTACCGGCGTCGTTTGTGGGTCTTCCCTTCCTCAGTGATAAGCCTTTCGGCTTCTACAAGCCAGATCTGGTGAACTAAAGGGAGGAGAAGACCCTTTGTAGTTTTGTTTTGGTCTAAAAATATATATTTTTTGGTTCGTATTTCCTAGATCTAGGGCAAATAGAGGTATATCCTCTGAATCCAACCTAGGATTCGTATTGAGGATGAGGAGGGGGTTGTTTTGGTGTGTTTCGGAGTCACGCCGGCGCCGGTTAGCGGCGGCCGACCGCCGGATTCTGGGTTTCAGAAGAACAGTTGAGAGAAAAACGAAGAACATGGTTCTTGAAAAAAAACAGAAAATGAAACAAATGGCCAAAATTTTGATTTCGGCCTTAAAGGGGGGCTTTTATAGTTATTATTATTTTTCTAAATGGGTAAATTACACACTCAACCATCCCGCGTTTTCAATATTTTCATTTTTGTCTTGCCGCATGGTATAATTACAATCCCAGTCCTCCTGATATTTCAAAATCTTGTAATCCAGTCCCTAAATTACACCGATTCAGATTTTAAACAGTAAAATTACGCCTTTAGTCATCCCGCGTTTTTGAACTTTTCGTTTTGGGTCTGCCCCTTGGTCTAATTACAGTTCTGGTCCTTTTAGGTTTTGTTTGTTTTGCAATTTCGTCCCTAAATTACATATTATTGTTCTTTAATTTACACACCGACTTTTATTTTTCTTTCATTTTGATCATGTATTCTTTGTAAATATTCATGTTCGTATTATAATCGTATATGCTGATATTCTATTGTTTTATTTTATGTCCCTCACATATGACTCGTATTTTATATTTATAGGTATATATGTGTTAAGCTTATGATAGTCATGTTTTTTTTATCCGATTATTTGTATTAAAGTATGTTATGTTCTATTTGACTCAGAAAACAAAGATGTTATTGTATTTACACGTATTGTATGTTTTCTTGGCTTTTAGGTTACGTGTTAGTGTGTCTTCTTTTTACGTATGATATATTGTTCATATATGTTGAAATGTGTTTTATTAATAGCATGTATGTCTTTTTAATATTTGTTCGTCTATATACTTAATTATTCCTACCTTGTTATTCTGTTTTGTTAAAGTTGTTATTATCTATTATTTAGAATAATATGTATATATGCATGTTTTAGTCTAGAATATCATCTATGTTAGATTAATATTCTGTTATGTCAATATTTATTACATTTAAACATTTTGCTATGTTTTATATTTTTGCCACTAAGATTGCATATGATTTATAACTTGTTAATGCGGTGTCCTTTTATCCGAGCGTAAACGGGGCCAGTATCAAGCGTAGTGATAGTGGTTGGGCGTTTATTCTCGGATAACGGGACCCTTAAAATTAATTCGCAATTATGACCGAATTTTAAAATAATCGTCACTTTAATCCGGAAAATCCGATATTAATAAAGTGGTAATTATTAAAGTACCAATTTTGGGCGGTGTGGGGGTGCTAATCCTTCCCCATCCGTAACCGACTCCCGAACCCTGTCTTTCTGAATCTATGGTTTTATGGTGTCCGGCCTACCTAAGTGGCCGGTGGCGACTCCAATTTTTTAAAAATACGGTTTCTTTAAAACCCCCACGGAGTAAATATTTTATATCCAAAAGAGTCACAAACACCTTTCAAACACCTTCGAAAATCCTCTTTTTTTTAGCGAGAAGAGACATCGCTACATAAACAAGTTGATGATAAAGAATAGGTATCCTTTGCCGCGAATCGATGATCTGTTTGATCAATTTAGGGGTGCCTTGGTGTTCTATAAGATAGATTTAAGGTCTGGGTACTATCAGCTGAAGGTGAAAAATGTGGATGTGCCCAAGACAGCTTTTCGTATGAGGTACGAGCATTATGAGTTCATGGTGATGTTGTTCAGTTTGACCAATGCATCGGCTACTTTCATAGACATGATGAATTGAGTGTTCCATGAGTTTTTATATCAGTTTGTGGTTTTGTTTATCGATGATATTCTTGTGTACTCTCGTATCGAGGAGGATCATGATAAGCATTTACGGATTGTGCTTTAGACACTGTTGGCTAATCAGCTTTATGCCAAGTTAAGCAAGTGTGATTTCTGGCTTAAGGAGGTTGTTTTCCTTGGGCATGTAGTGTCGGCCGAGGGGATTCGTGTTGATCCACACAAAATTGAGGCCATGATGAGTTGGAAAGTGCCTAAATCAGTGTCGAAGGTTCAGAGTTTCCTAGGGTTGGCCGATTATTACCGTAGGTTTGCTGATGGGTTCTCCAGTATAGCTGCTCCTTTGACCAAGTTGTTACAAAAGAACGTTCGTTTTGAGTGGATGGAGGATAGGCAGTGGGCTTTTGAAAGGTTGAAGGAAGCTTTGACACGAGCTCCGTTCTTGATTCAACCATAATCAGGGAAAGAGTTCATTGTCTATAGTGATGCGTCCTATGTTGGACTCAGTTGCGTGCTGATGCAAGAGGGTAAGGTACTTGCCTATACATCTAGACAATTGAAAGTGTATGAGCATAATTACCCTACTCATGATCTTGAACTAGCCGCATTTTTTTTGCTTTGAAAATCTAGAGACATTACCTTTATGGTGAGAAATGTATCTAATGTCGTAGAAGGAGTTAAATCTTAGGCAACGAAGATGGTTGGAGTTGCTTAATGATTATGATCTAAACATCGAGGATCATTCGGGTAAAGCTAGCGTTGTGGCCAATGCTTTGAGTAGAAAAGCTATTGCTGAGTTGAGGGCTATGTTTGCTAAGTTGAGTGTGACTCGTGACGGTTGTTGGCTGAGTTGCAAGTGAAACCTTCCTTGTCACAGTTGATTAAAAAGAAACAATCGCATGATGAGAGTTTGGTACCGCATGTGAATGATATCATGGATGAAATTCCTACATATTTCATTTTAATGATGGTGGGGTGTTGTGTTATAAAGGTCGGATAGTGGTGCCTGATGATAAAGAGTTGAGGCATTCCATTTTGACCGAAGCCCATGCTAGTCCTTTTGCTATGCATCCCGGTAGTACTAAGATGTATTGAGATTTGAAGAAAGATTACTATTGGGTTGGTTTGAAGAAAGATGTGGCTAATTTTGTTGCTCGATTCTTGGTATGTCAGCGAGTAAAAGCTAAGCATTAGTTGAGGATACCATAATAGAAATGGGAAAGAATCACCATGGATTTTGTGTCTGGGTTGCCTTTGACACCGACCAAAAAGGATTCCATTTGGGTGACTGTTGATCGGTTTACAACGTGTGTGCATTTTGTGCCAGTGCATACGACGTATACCTTAGACAAGTTCGCCGATCTATACATTTCTGAGATTGTGCATTTGCACGAGGTGCCCAAGTCCATATTTTCGGATAGAGATCCGCACTTTACAGCAAGGTTTTGTGAGTGCTTGCATCGTGCCCTATGAACAGGGCTGAATTTCAGTACTTCTTATCATCCTCAGACGGATAGTCAGTCGGAGCGTGTGATTCAGGTCTTGGAGGATATGTTGAGGTGTTGTATCATTGAGTTCCAATGAACATGGGAAAAGTAGTTGCCTTTGGTGGAGTTTTCTTATAATAACAGTTATCATGCTAGTATTCAGATGGCACCGTACGAGGCTTTGTATGGTAGGAAGTGTCGTACACCGTTGTGTTAAGCTGAGGTTAGGGAAAAATGCGTTTCGATGCCTAATGTGTTGAAAGACGCCAATAAAATTTTGAAATTGATACGTGAGCGCTTGAAAGAGGCTTCGGATCGTCAGAAATCCTGTGCGGATTTGAAGCCCAATCATATGGAATGTGTTGTTGGTGATCGAGTGTTTTTGAAGGTGTCACCTTGGAAGAAGGTGATGCATTTTGGGTGAAATGGGAAGCTTAGCCCGAGGTTTATTGGACCATACGAGATTGTTGAGCGTGTGGGTCCAATTGCTTATCGTTTGAGGTTACCTCCTGAGTTGGAGAGGATTCATGATGTGTTTCATGTGTCGATGTTGCGGAGGTATCGGTCGGATCCATCGCATGTTATGCCGGTGGAGGATATTGAGCTGAGGCCGAATTTGTCTTATGATGACGAACCACTAGAGATCCTTGGCACCAGCAGTAAGGTCCTGTGTGGCAAGACGGTTGAGCTTGTTAAGGTGTTGTGGAGGCACCGCGGTGTTAAGGAGGCCACGTGGGAGAGCAAGTCGGATATGTTGAAACAGCTTTCGCATCTGTTTCCTCCAGGTAAATTTCAAGGATGAAATTTCTTAAGTGGGGAGAGCTGTAACGCCTCAGTTTTGGGCCTAGCGGTTTAAGGGCTAGTTAGACGGTCCAGTGGACTTGGTTAGAGATTCAAATCGGATTTGGGAATAAAATTTTTTGAGTAAGTTAAAAATATGGAAAATGGTTAAAAATCATTATTTAATATATATAATAATGGTGAAATCAATTTGAGAAAATTGGAATCGGAAGAGTGACATCTTGGTCGGTGACCAAAATGTAAATTTTTAAAATTGTTTTTAAAAGGTGACTAGTTTATAAAAGGATCAAATTCTTAGAATCCTTAAGTAGCTATTTTACCAAACATTGGTTGATGGTTTCTCCCCTCAATTAAGGATTTTTAGCATGTGTTTTATGAATTTATAAAAGAGGTTTTAATATTAAAAATGTAGTTATTGATTTTATAAAGATTTGACGTAAACATTTCTCTCAACTTTTCTCTTCATTTCTACTCCGCCAAACACTCTTGTTTTCATCAAATTTCAGAGGTGAGAGATATATTTTCTTGAATTCTTGATTTATAAATTATTCTTCATCTTTGATTTACAAAATCTCATTGAAATCTTGTGTTTTTTTCAATCTTAAATCAATCAATTGAGGGAGAAATCACACAATAGAGGGAAGGTTCGTTTTCTCCTCTATTGAATGGTTCTTTATTGATATTCCCAAGTATTTGATCCTTGATTTATGATTTATAATCTGATTTTGCGTTTTTATGATGATTATTTGATTTAATTGGGTTTATTTGATGAAATTGAGGGAGATCCGTATTGGATCTGTTTTTTAGTGTTGAGGATTGATTTTAAACATGTATTGGATGTTTTATTATGTTGGTAAGTTGTTTTAAACATTGGAATCCCAAAACTCCTTGAATCCCTAATTATTTAGGTTGTTAGAATTGTATTTTTAGGTGTTGTGGAGACTATTTAGTTGCTGGAGATAGAAGGATGTTGTAATCCTATTTTGAGTGTTGCTTGATGTTAATGGAAGTGTTAGATTGATAGTTTGTGGCTGGGTTGTGTTTGGAAAGAATTAGATGATGATTTCGGTTGTTGTGGTTGGGTAATTGTGAAAGAATTGTTGAGGATTCTAAGGGTTGTTGTGGTTGGGTAATTGTGAAAGAATTGTTGAGGATTGTAAGGGATGTTGTTGCAGTGTCCAAATGCATTGAGATGCATTAATCCTCTGTTGTTATGTGGTTAAAACAGGGGAGGCTGGTCTAGAAGCTATCGGTGAAGCTTTGGAGGCTTCGGATGCTTGAATTCACGTCGGCGAATTAAGGTTTCGCGTATCAGTGAGTGAGAATTTGGATTTCAGGTTTGAAATGATTTAAAGGTGGTTTATGGGAGTTTAAACTTAGCTTGAAACGCTGGTTTAAACTCGAAAGTAAGTATAAAGTGGTTTTCTCTCTCGGTCGTGCTTTTACGAAATGGTTTATGCACTTGTTTTGTGTAATACCCCAATTTTTGGTTAGTGACTAAATTGTAAAGATTTAAAAGTTGGTGGTTTTAGTTCAGTGACTAAAACGTAAAAATTCAAAGTTTGGTGACAAAAGTGAAAAGTTGGGAAAAGTATAGGGGCCAACATGGTAATTTTCCCAATTATTATTTTTATGGAAAAAATGAATAGTGTATTCCGGTATAAGAATTTTAGTGGGAATCAGATTTTTGGTACGGGATTTGTGTAAAAAGCTATAAAGGGAATAAGTTTCGGGAATTAATTCGGATGACTATTCGAACTCGAAAAATTATGAAAATTTTATGGGAGTCTTAGATAGACTGAAAGAAGATGGTGTTAAGTTTTGGGATCGTTTTGATTCGATTGAAGACAATATTTTGAAATAGTGCACAAATGGCATTTTTGTGAATACATAGATTCATTAATGGCATTTTAGTCATTTTGCCGTTACTTTTTGATTAAAGATGATTATGGAAAAGTGAATTTAATAGGTGTCAACACATAATTGGTTATAATTGAAGGGCAAAATGGTAATTTTACTATTAAAAAAGATTTTTATATTAGGGTTAAAGATTAAATATGCCATTTGTCTTGTTAATTTAATGAAGAAAAAGCTAGAATTTCTCCATCTTCTTCCTCCGTAAGAAAAAAAATTTTGATTCATTTTTTAACATGATTCGATTGGTTTTTGGGTTAAGACATGAAATAGAAAATTGATCTCCATCAAATTCTCTTTCATTTGGTATAATTTTTGAGTAGTTTTCATGTCTATATGTTGAGTTTGGGGATTAGGGTTTATGAAGAACAAGTTGGATTTTCATGTTTTATGGATTCTTTTGATCAAATATGATCTTGTGATGTTGTTTCAAGCTTGCAAATAGTGAAAATTCCATGAATTATGTTGTAGGTTGAATTTGGGAAAATGGAAAAATTAGGGGAAACTCTTGCAAAATTTTTATTTAAAGTGAGAATGATGTTAGAAGCTTGAATATGTTGTTTTGAGGTTTAATTCATTCTTGAATCAAAATGTAAAGTTTGGTCAAAGTGACCTTTCGTATTAGGCTATGGTAGAAAATATTGGGAAAATTATGGAAAATTTTCCTAACATTATAAATGGTGTAAGGATGATTTTGCAAGCTTTAGAAAGTTATTTGGACTAACGTGGAAGTTTATAAAGTGTTGAGGATTAGCTTGTAAATTTGGAAAGTTTAGGGGTTTGGTTGTTAAGCTTGTTTTTGAAGTTTGTTGTGTTGGAAAAATTAAGTTAAAGTGATTAGAAGGTTGATTTTGAAGTTGTGTTAACTTTGGGGACCAATTTGAAATTTCAGCAAATTCAAGGACTAGTGTGTAAATTTTTAAAGTTTGGGTCCTCAAGTGTAAAGAATGAGAAATATAAGGTTTGGACTTAAAAATGTTGGTTGGAAGTTTAAAAAGAGTCCTTGGGACTAAAATGAATATTTTGGAAAGTTAAAGAATTATTATGAAATATTATTCCTAATATGTATCAATGTTAGTATGATGCTAACATGTACTTTGAATGGTATGATTTGTTGAAATGTTGTGTAGATCGTAATCGGGATACAAACAAGGCTGATGATAAAGATAAAATTCAAGTGTAAGCTTGGAAGTAATAGTACAGCTTTTAGTGAGGCAAAGGCGAGTGCAATCTTATTTATTTTAATTATGATACGAGGAAGACTTGTGATAAGTCAACCTCAAATGTTGAAAGAAAAGGATTTGATTTATATTAAATGGTTTGAACGGTTTTGTGAATGATTTCGGGTATGAACTGCCTTATGCATATTTTTATATGTTAAAATTATTGATTTTGATCCATTGATATTATCGAAATGAATGAAAGGTTCATAATAGTGAATTGTTCAAAAAGCCCATTGTATGATTATTGAGAGTCTTGGTATATTGGCATGCCAAAGAGGTGGAGTATATCGATATAATATTACTGTCAAATAACAGTAATGATACAGTGAGCTGTGTTTTACAGCTAAGACCTATCGGTTAATACTGCTGTTAAGTTACAACGGTGATACAATGAGTTGTGTTCTACAACTATGACCTATTGTTATTATTGATGTCGTTAAGTTACGGTAGTGTTTACATTGATACATTGACGTTGATACATTGATAACGATACATTGATATATTGTTTTATTATGGCACAACAAGTTGGTTGATGTTAGCACATGTGCATACTCATCATAGACTCGCATACCATGTATTCTCATCCATAGTACATTGGGCTATATTGAAATGGAGAGTACAATGGATCGTATTGATATAACATGTATTGTGCATATATATGAAAATTGAAATTTTTTACGGGTTACGGAAAGGAGAATGATTGTGATAAGTCAGTCTTTATAATTTTCTTATCCTTGTTGATAGTTATATTGTACTCTATTTATTTTCATTATTACTTTGCAAAGAAATGTTTTAATTTTTTTATATTGCCTCACTAAGTATATACTTAGCGTGTACTTGTTTCACGCGTAGATATTAAGGAGCATAAGGAGTAAGGAGCAGTAGAGGACATCATCATATTTTGGAGAGCCGAAAATCAGTATCAATATGACATCTTTGATGTTATCTTTTGATATTACTAGTTGGCATGTATATTTATTAATGTTTTGGCTGCTCTGATATGTATATGTTTAGGAAAGAGTTAGTTTAAATCGTATTTTATTTACTATTTAAATGATTGGTAATTTAGGCAGTTTTTAAGCAGTTTTATTAGTCATATGATTTAGAAGTAAACTGCCTAGTTGTTGCTTGAAACTAGGTTCGAATTTAACTTAAAAATATTAGTTTTAAATTTTTACGCGATTTGCTAAATAACTAATTTTGAAGGTTATATTTTATGTGATGAATGAAACAAGTTTTTATTGAATTTATATCTGTGATAGATTGTAAATGCTAATTGACATCTCTGACCTGTATTCAGCAATGGATACGGGAAGGGGTGTTACATTTATTGGTATTAGAGCTATTGGTTTAGTCGGTTCTCGGCCGGAATGAAAGTTGTTTTTGTTGAAAAGTGTGTACATGCTACTAGGATGTCAAAATTACTGATCTGAGGTTTATATAATTGATGAATGTTTCTCCTTACTAACGTAGTGATTATGTGAATATAGATGGCTGAATTAGGAGGTTCTAGACAGGCTATGGAACATGAGGTTCCAGAAGAAGCTGGAAGTGAGAATAATGTGGTCAATAATAACCCTCTAGCTCAACCGGAACAGGAAAGAGCACTAGCACAACAGGGAATGCCTGTGCAGGACCGAGGGACTTTTCTTCAGGCATTGGAAACGATTCTGACGCGTTTTCGGCCATTAGCTCCCCCTGCTCCTCGTATGACAATTGCTAAGGAATTAAAAAGTTTGGGAGCACCCGGATTTAAGGGAGATTCAAATGAAGGTCCCGTGGTTGCAGATATGTGGTTAAATGATTTGAAGATTATGTTAGAAGGTTTCCATTGCTCGGAGACTGATAAGTTGGATGGAGATGTTTCTTTGCTTCGAGTATAAGCTAGATTCTGGTGGACCAATGCTACGATGCATGTCCCTCAGGAGCGAGTTACTTGGCAATTCTTTTTGGAGGAATTTAAGAACAAATACATTGGAGATCAATTTATCCGATAGATGAAGCAAAAATTCCTCAGTTTGAAGCAAGGAAACCGAACCATCTATGAGTATGAATGTGAGTTTAACAAGTTGAGCCAGTTTGCAACAGAGCTGATCCCTACTAAAAAGGACCGATGTGATTATTTTATTGAATGCCTAAATAGGAGACCAAAGGAATTGTTGGTGGCATTGAACCTGCCTACCTTTCAAGAGGTGGTGAATCGAGCTAAAGCAATGGAACGTGTCTACTTAGAGGACACAACAGAGTAAACTTCGCAATCTAATAAATGACCATGAACATCTTCAGCTCCTTTCTCATCGAAGAGGAATAAAGGTGGTTCTTGGTATAAGAATAAATCTAGATCTGCTCGTAAAGGAGGCAATGCTAGAGGAAATAAGAAGGCCCATACAATCAATTTCGGTGTTTGTTCATCATCCCCGTTTAGAAATCAGTCTTGTGATGGTTGTGGTAAACATCATTTAGGTACCTGTTGGTTGGTGACCGGAGCAAGTTTTAACTGTGGAAAGGTGGGCCATTTTATGAGAGATTGGCCTCAAAAGTATGGAGAGAAACCTGTACAGACATAAAGGTCTACTGTTATGCCATCGAGAGGCTGAGGAAGAGGCAGACCGGGAAGACCATCTGAGTCAGCTTCGCAAGCAGAAAGGCGTGCACCAGCTCGAGTTTATAATATACGGACTAATGAGGACCGGGATAACTCAGAAATTATTGCAGGTACATTCTATCTTTTTGATAATCTTGTATTAGTTTTGATTGATCATGGTTCTACGCATTCGTATATTAGCACTAAGTTGATTGAAGAGAGAGATATTCCATTAGAGTCTATCTCTAGTGATATAGTGGCAACGAACCCTTTGGGTCGGAGTGAGAGAGTAAGTAGAATATGTAGAAATTGTCCGATAAAGGTGCAAGGAACAAAGTTTCCGACAAACCTAGTGGAGTTACCTTTCGAAGAATTTGAAGTGATTTTAGGCATGGATTGGTTATCTTTCTATCATGCCATTGTGAATTGTCGCTTAAAGCGATTAATCTTGGAAAATATGAAAGGTGAGAAGATATTAATAGTGGGAGAAAGGATGAATCCTTTATCTAATGTGATATCAGCAGTTTTTGCGAAGAAGCTGCTATTAGAAGGTTGTCAAGCTTTTCTAGCTAATATGGTGGATACTCGAACTTCTAGAATTAATTTGGAAGATATTCTTACTGTTCGAGAATATCTAGATGTATTTCTTGATGAGTTACTGGGATTACCCCTTGATCAGGAAATAGAATTTAAAATAGAGGTGTTACCTGGTACTGCACCCATATCGATGGCCCCGTATAGAATGGCGCCAGCTGAGCTTTGAGAGTTAAAGGCACAATTGCAAGAATTATTGGATCGGGGTTTTATAAGGCCAAGTGTGTCACCTTGTGGTGAACCAGTATTATTTGTGAAAAAGAAAGATGGATCTATGCGACTATGCATAGATTATCATCAACTAAACAAGGTGACCGTGAAGAATAAGTATCCTCTTCCGAGGATCGATGATATTTTTGATCAATTAAAGGGTGCAGCCGTGTTTTCCAAAATTAATCTTCGATCAGGATATCATCAGTTGAAGATTAAGGAAAAAGATATTTCAAATACGTCTTTTCGAACTCGGTATGGACACTATGAGTTTGTAGTAATGTCGTTTGGATTAACTAGTGCCCCTACAACATTCATGGATTTGGTGAATCAAATATTTCAGCCATATTTGGATCAATTTGTGGTGGTATTTATTGATGATATTTTAGTCTATTCAAAGACAAAAGAAGAACATGATGCTCATCTTCGAGTTGTTCTTCAGATCCTCCGAGAAAAGAAACTATATGCTAAGTTATCGAAATATGAGTTTTGGTTATCAGAAGTTACTTTTCTCAGTCATGTCGTTTCAGCGGAGGGGATAAGAGTAGATCCCAAGAAAGTACAAGCTATAGTTGAATGGAAAGCTCCGAAGAATATTTTTGAGGTTCGAAGTTTCTTGGGACTGGCTGGTTATTATCAAAGATTTGTAAAGAATTTCTCAATGACTGTCTCCCCGTTAACCAATTTATTGAGGAAGGATGTGCTATTTATTTGGACAGACAAGTGTCAGGAAAGTTTTGAAGCATTGAAGAGAATTTTAACTGAAGCTCTAGTATTAGTACAGCCAGAATCGGGTAAATATTTTGTGGTGTATAGTGATGCATCTCATAATGGATTAGGATGTAGACTCATGCAAGAAGGAAAAGTGGTGGCTTATGCTTCTAGAATTATCCTACCCATGATTTACAGTTGGCAACAGTTGTTTTTGCATTAAAGATATGGCGTCATTATTTATATGGAGAACGATGCTATATCTATATAGATAATAAAAGTTTAAAGTATCTGCTAACTCAAAAGGAGTTGAATTTAAGACAGAGGAAAAGGATTGAGCTTCTAAAGGATTATGATGTGGTTATTGACTACCATCCCGGGAAAGCAAATGTGGTAGCTGACGCCCTCAGCAAAAGGACCTTTGCTACCCTGCGAGCTATAAATGCGAGGCTAGCTTTGAAAGATAATGGTGTTTTGATTGCTTAATTAAGTTTAAGGCCTTCTTTAGTAGATAGCATAAAGGAGCTTTAGAATAGAGATAAGGAATGTTTGTCAAGATTCAAACAAGTCGAAAATGATGAGAATAAAGATTTTGAAGTTAAACCTGATGGATGCTTGTATTACCGGGGAAGAATTGTTATTCCCGAGGATGAAGAACTAAAGAAAGAACTTCTCTTTGAAGCACATTATAGTCCTTTGACTATGCATCCAGGTGGAAACAAGATGTATCAAGATCTAAAAAGTCGAATTGGTGGCTGTGAATGAAAAGAGCTATAACTGAATTCGTTTCCAAATGTCTGACATGTCAGCAAGTAAAAGGAGAGCATCAAATGCCTTCTGGGTTATTGCAACCAATTTCCATTCCTTAGTGGAAATGGGAACAAGTAACCATTGATTTCGTAACGGGGTTACCTTTGACTCCAAGCAAAAAGGATTCCATTTGGGTGATTGTTGATAGATTGACTAAATCGGCACATTTCATTAATGTCTGAACTGATTTCTCCATGGATAAGTATGCTGAATTATATATTAAAGAAATAGTTCGACTTCATGGAGTACCAGTCTCAATTGTCTCTGATAGAGATCCAAGGTTTACTTCCAAATTTTGGAAGTCTTTGCATAAAGCTCTGGATACTCGACTTAATTTTAGCACAGCCTTTCATTCTCAAACAGATGGACAATCAGAGCGAACTATCCAAATTTTGGAGGATATGTTGAGAGCTTGTGTAATTGAATTCAAAGGATCTTGGGAGAAATATTTGCCATTAACTAAATTTGCTTATAATAATAGCTACCAAGCAAGTATCAGAATGGTGCCTTATGAAGCCTTATATGGAAGAAAATGCATGACTCATTTGAATTGGTTTGAGTTAAAAAATCAAGACATTGTTGGTCCTGATCTAATAAAGAAGCAGAAGACAAAGTAAATATTATACAAGATAATCTGAATATAGCTGCTGGTCGACAAAAGTCGTATGCAGATTAAAAGAGAAAAGAAATTGAGTTTCATGTAGGTGACAAGGTGTTTTTTAAAGTAACTCCTTGGAAGAAAGTGTTGCATTTTGGACGGAAAGGAAAATTGAACCTTAGATTTATTGGACCGTATGAGATTGTAGATAAAGTTGGTCGTGTGGGTTATCGACTTGATTTGCCTCCAGAATTGGACAAGATTCATAATGTATTTCATGTATCAATGCTTAGAAGATATCGATCGGATCCTTCCCACATCGTCACTCCTGAGGAAATAGAGATTCAACTAGATTTGACATATGAAGAAGAACCGATCAGAATTCTAGCTGGTGATGTCATGGAACTAAGGAATAAAAAAATTCCACTCGTTAAAGTTCTTTGGAGAAATCATAAAGTGGAAGAAGTAACATAGGAAAGAGAGAATGATATGGAAAAATGGTTTCCTCATCTTTGACAAATTTTCTTAAGGGGGAAGAATTGTAATACCCAAAATTTTGGTTAGTGACTAAATTGCAAAGATTTAAAAGTTGGTGGTTTTAGTTCAATGACCAAAATGTAAAAATTCAAAGTTTGGTGATAAAAGTGAAAAGTTGGGAAAGTTTAGGGACCAACATGGTAATTTTCCCTATAATTATTTTTATGGCAAAAATGAATAGTTTATTCCGGTATAAGAATTTTGGTGGGAATCGGATTTTTGGTACAGGATTTGTGTAAAAAGCTATAAAGGGAATAAGTTTCAGGAATTAATTAGAATGACTACTCGAACTCGGAAAATTATGAAAATTTTATGGGAGTCTTAGATACACTAAAAGAAGATGGTGTTAAGTTTTGGGATCGTTTTGATTCGATCTAGATTCGATTGAATACAGTATTTTGAAATAGTGCACAACTGGCATTTTTGTGAATACATGGATTCATTAATGGCATTTTTGTCATTTTGCCCTTACTTTTTGATTAAAGATGATTATGGAAAAGTGAATTTAATAGGTGTCAACACCTAATTGGTTATAATTAAAGGGCAAAATGGCAATTTTACTATTAAAGAAGAATTTTATATTAGGATTAAAGATTAAATGTGACATTTGTCTTGTTAATTTAATAATGAAAAAACTAGAATTTCTCCATCTTCTTCCTCAATTTTTGAACACCATAGCAAGGTAAGAAAAAAATTTTGATTCAATTTTTAGCATGATTCGATTGGTTTTTGGGTTAAGACATGAAATAGAAAATTGATCTCCATCGAATTCTTTTTCATTTGGTATAAGTTTTGAGTAGTTTTCATGTTTATATGTTGAGTTTGAGGATTAGGGTTTATGAAGAACAAGTTGGATTTTCATGTTTTGTGGATTCTTTTGATCAAATATGATGTTGTGATGTTGTTTCAAGCTTGCAAATAGTGAAAATTCCATGAATTATGTTGTAGGTTGAATTTGGGGAAATGGAAAAATTAGGGGAAACTCTTGCAAAATTTTTATTTGAAGTGAAAATGATGTTAGAAGCTTGAATATGTTGTTTTGAGGTTGAATTCATGCTTGAATCAAAATGTAAAGTTTGGTCAAAGTGACCTTTGGTATTCGGCTATGGTAGAAAATATTGGGAAAATTATGGAAAATTTTCCTAACATTATAAATAGTGTAAGGATGATTTTGTAAGCTTTAGAAATTTATTTGGACTAATGTGGAAGTTTATAAAGTGTTGAGGATTAGGTTGTAAATTTGGAAAGTTTAGGGGTTTGGTTGTTAATCTTGTTTTTGAAGTGTATTGGGTTGGAAAAATTAAGTTAAAGTGATTAGAAGGTTGATTTTGAAGTTGTGTTAACTTTGGGGGCCAATTTGAAATTTTGGCAAATTCAAGGACTAGTGTGTAAATTTTTAAAGTTTGGGTCCTCAAGTGTTAAAGAATGAGAAATATAATGTTTGGACTTGAAAATGTCGGTTGGAAGTTTAAAAAGAGTCCTTAGGACTAAAATAAATATTTTGGAAAGTTAAAGAATTATTAGGAAATATTATTCCTAATTTGTATTAGTGTTAGTATGATAATAACATGTACTTTGAATGGTATGTGTTGTTGAAATGTTGTGTAGATCGTAATCATGATACAAGCAAGGCTGTTGATAAAGATAAAATTCAAGAGTAAGGTTGGAAGTAATAGTACAACTTTTAGTGAGGCAAAGGTGAGTGCAATCTTATTTATTTTAATTATGATACGAGGAAGACTTGTGATAAGTCAACCTCAAATGTTGAAAGGAAAGGATTTGATTTATATTAAATGGTTTGAATTGTTTTGTGAATGATTTCGGATATGAACTGCCCTATGCATATTTTTATATGTTAAAATTATTGATTTTGATCCATTGATATTATCGAAATGAATGAAAGGTCCATAATAGTGAATTTTTCAAAAAGGCCATTCTATGATTATTGAGAGTCTTGGTATATTGGTAGGCCAAAGAGGTGGAGTATATCGATATAATATTACTGTCAAATAACAGTAATGAAACAGTGAGCTGCGTTTTACAACTAAGACCTATCAGTTAATACTGTTGTTAAGTTATGGCGGTGATACAGTGAGTTGTGTTCTACAACTATGACCTGTCGTTATTATTGATGTCGTTAAGTTACGGTAGTGTTTACATTGATACATTGATATCGATACATTGATATATTGTTTTATTATGGCACAACAAATTGGTTGATGTCAGCACATGTGCATACTCATCATTGACTCGCATACCATGTATTCTCAGTCTTTATAATTTTCAAATCCTTTTTGATTGTTATATTGTACTCTATTTATTTTAATTATTACTTTGCAAAGAAATGTTTTAATTATTTTATATTGCCTCACTAAGTGTATACTTAACGTGTGATTGTTTCACGCGTAGATATTAAGGAGCATAAGGAGTAAGGAGCAGCAGAGGACATAATCATATTTTGGAGAGCCGAAAATCAGTATCAGTATGACATCTTTGATGTTATCTGTTGATATTACTAGTTGGCATGTATATTTATTAATGTTTTGGCTGCTCTGATATGTATATGTTTAGAAAAGAGTTAGTTTAAATCGTATTTTATTTACTATTTAAATGATTGGTAAATTAGGCAGTTTTAAGCAGTTTTATTAGTCATATGATTTAGAAGTAAACTGCCTAGTTGCTGCTTGAAACTAGGTTCGAATTTAACTTAAAAATATTAGTTTTAAATTTTTACGCAATTTGCTCAATAACTAATTTTGAAGGCTATATTTTATGTGATAAATGAAACAAGTTTTTATTGAATTTATATCTGTGATAGATTGTAAATGCTAAATGACATCTCTGACCTGTATTCAGCAATGGATATAGGAAGGGGGTGTTACATTTTGAATTACATGATTCCTACTGTTTAAGCATGTTTTAAAGTATGTTTAATATTGTTTTGGTTATGAAATGTTGAAGGATGCACATGGTAAGTGATCCTTGTAAGTATGTGGAAATACTTGTTGAAAAGCATGGTTTGTTGCTTTGGAAATGATTTGGTTTAATGCATATAGAAAAACAGTGAGGTACATGGTTAATTGTGAATTATATTGGCAAGTGATGTGGTTTAAGATGTTATCGGATATAGTTGGTCAGCCATAGGATTGATAGTGAACTATAATGAGTCACCTTGGATGTCGAGGGGTTTTATACGGTGTACCGAATACTCCATCCAAGTACCCTAACGGTTGAGGGGTTATATGGTGTCGTAAACTCTAGTTAGTGGGTTAAGAATCTAACCAATGATTGGGGGTTGGTGTCCCCGTGAGTTGTAATTGTACTTAGTTGATAATGTATCATGATTGTGATTGTATCGCTATTCCAGTTGAGATGGCTTGAAGTGTTGAGAGGACACTTGTTGAATTCGTGTATCCAATGAACTATTTTGGTAAAGGAACTTGGTTATGATCACTTGTAAGCCAATATAATTGTTGAGGTGTCATGTAATGGTTTATGTTTTATAGTGTGATTTATACTTGTTTACTCTTTAAGCTTTGCATATGGTTTGTTATGCATGAGAAGGCTTAAATTGAGGTTTAGAAACGGAATTTGCTGATGGTTAATGATACATATTGAATATGGTTTAACATGTTGGTTTTTTTTAAGTGTTAAGTGCATGGTTTTCAAGGCATGGTATTTCAAATGATGTTTTAAGTGATGTCTAAAAGATGATTGAAATGAGATTTCAATGTGTTTTGGGAAACGGTTTTAAATGCATTGATGGTGTGTTGTATTTGAGCACTCCTCACTAAGCCTAGTGTGCTTACACTCTCTTTGTCCATCAATGCAGAGAATTAAAGATTTGAAGGCAGCGTGGAAGCAAGGGATCGCTAAAGACTTGATACTAAAAGTATGTTTCGAACTAGACTATAAGCAATAAGGGCAATGGGGTTTTCGTTGTTGTTTTGGGAGATGATTTGTTAAACTCCTTGTTTGAGCAATGTTGTTTTGTTGCTCTTGGTTTGTAATTGACCATTTTGGATTGTTGGTTGCATTGGTTTTGAGATTTGTGCTTGCCTTGGCTTGGTTTCTAAGAAGCATGCCTCTAGTTTTATGTTTATTGCAAGATGCCATGAATTGTTAATGAATTTGTGTTTTCTTGCTGGGGTTGGATCCTTGATTGTGTTGGATATATGTTAGAAGCATGTTAAGGCGTTTTTAGATATTCAAAAGCATGTTAAACTAGCAAAAGAGGACATTTCGGGTCCAGGTGTATCGGTACGCGTGTCCTCATACCGGTACAGACCAGCCATTTTAGGCTTACTGTTCCAGTACGCGGGATAGCGTTTCGGTACGAGCTTAGGCCAAATATGGCCAGTGTTTCGGTACGCGGGCTGAGCGTATCGGTATGGGTAAGCCTTTCCAGGCATAGCATTTCGGTACACGAGGAGCCGTTTCGATACGGGGTAAGCGTAATTTGCAGGGCGTATCAGAACGCGAGGGCATATCGATACGAGTTTTGGCTACTAGAATTTAGGGATTTTGAAATAGAAAAAATGTACCAATACGCGTGTAAGTGTACTGATACGGCTAGCAGTTATTTCAGTTATTTGGATGTTCTAAAGTTCTGTTTTCTTCCATTTTAGTCCCTGAATATTGTGGATGCAATTGAATGAGTATGGATGCTCGCATTGAGCAATGTTTCCACACGCATGCATGAAACTGGACTAATCAAAGGTTGGTAACATTAAATGGGGTTAAGTCCTTGTAGTTTTCCAAAATGGCAATTTTGTCCCTAAATTGCAATTGTATCCAATTGGATGTCAATTCGATGCCTGATTGAGTTGAGATTTCATCCGCTGTCAATATGAATACATAGGATAATAATTTGCATCTAGATAAGATAAAAAGAAAAAAATGGACGCGTTTCGATTTTCTTCTTCATGGTTTACCTCTGTAAACCTAATATAGCTCGCTCGGTTCGGTCTTGCGACTAGGCCGGGTCGAGGGGGTTACAGGCACCATTTCATCTTTGTAACCCGTATAGGTGACCCGACTCGGGCAGGATCTGCATGTTTTTTTAATGAAAATGGGATAATTTCTTGTTAGTCCCTCCCCTTTTATTTTCCTTTTAATTTCGTCCTTTTATGTTATGATTTATTTATTTTCTATAGCATTTAATTTCTGCTTCCGTTCAATTTAGTCACTATATTTTTAGCATTTAATTTCCAGCATATTATTTCTATTAATTTAAGTTTATTCCTTTATGTTTCATATCTGTTTCATTTTAGTCCTATAGTATTTACCATTTATACCATGTAATTTAATATTAATGCATTTTAGCCCTTAATTTTTATCTTCATGTTGTTTTATGTTTATTAGTGTAAAGCCATGCATTATTATTATTATTATTATTATTATTATTATTATTATTATTATTATGTGTATACAATACACTATTATTATTATACAAAGTAGTTTAATTTTGTATATTATATATTAATATCATATATAAGATATATGTATATATATGTTTTTTTATCTATGTTTCATATTCTTATGTAGAATTTTTTTATATTTTCTATATTCTTATATATTATATATATAAGTTTTATGTATATTTGTGAAATAATGTACAGTATTTTATTTAATTACTATATATATAAATAATAATAAATACTTATTTTTGTAAATATATATATATATATATATATATAAACTATTAACTTAATATATAGGTATATTTTGATAAATATAAATATTAAATATATTTTACCTTAAATATTATATTTTTAAGTATATATATATATATATATTTACGTGTTATCTTATAATTTTGCATCATAATAGTAATTATATGTGTTAAGAATTAAGGTAATATTCCTTTATTTAGGGCATTCGAGAACTCATGTCTCGGGCGTAAAGGGATATGACTTTCTTAATATCCCTAAATAAATGAATATCCTTTACCATTTTAGGATATAATATTTAAGGGAATATTTTGTTATTTAGAATATTCGAGAAATCATTTCCCGAGAATATAGGGATGTGATCTTCCCGATTATTCTAAATAACGAAATGTTTCTTCAAATATTTAGAAAATTTTCATGCATTTAAGAATAATATTTTAAATTTTATTTGAATTCAAAATTTCAAATACTAAGACATTAAATAATCGGCTAGGTACCAATTTTGGGCGGTGTGGGGGTGCTAACCCTTCCCCATCCATAACTATCTCCCGGGCCCGATTTTTTTTAAAAAAAATCTCTACTTTTATTTGGTGTCCAGTCTACCTTTTAAAATGATCGGTGGTGACTCCATATTTTAGTCTTTGAAATTAAGTTTTTTTAAAAAATAAAAATATCAAAATCAAAAGAAATTTCGTAAAGAGCGCTGGACGGATTTGAGTGATTACAGCTAGCGACTCCGCTGAGGACAATTTTAAAATAAAAATGAGAGTCAAGCCACGAGTCGATTATTTTTTAGTCTTAGTCATTGGAAATTTACAAATTCAATTTTAATTTAACATATGATTATGTCTTTAGTTAATAGGACATGCATTTTATTTTATGTAAATATAACTGCCTTTTCTTTTACTGTTTAGTATAAGTGAACGTAGAAATAGGGTGTCAAAGGTTTGAAAGTTTCTCCTCACACACCGTGCACTTGCCTTACATTTCATGAGCTTTCTACCCGACCTTTGTCCCTTTTTAAGTGGAAGGGTTACCACCGTATAGGTTAGTGAATCACTTTCGAGATATATTTCTTATGCTTTCGTATGGGTTACCTCTGTATAGGCATAAGGGATGTATCCCCCTAAATTGAACTTGGTCCGTTTGAAGCCTATAATGGGAGAGGATCAGGGGCCTTGCTACCTTTAGTAAGGGACAACGAGGACAATTCGGGCACCCTTCCCTAGAATTGAACCACATGTAAGGGACCATAGGAGCCTTGCTTTAGAAACGGAACCCGTTAAAAGTTCAAAGGAGAATCGCTTCTAACCTTTGTCTACTTTATAGACTTATTTCATGAATAAGACACACTGGTAGATATCATGCGGGGTAGGATTTATCTTTTTTGAAAAAAAACATGATGGGTAGAAAGCATGTCTGGGTAGGATTTTATGTATCTTAGACTTTATGCTTTCCAAAATAATGTTGCCTTTCCTTATGTATCCATACTAGTTTTCTTTGTTGTTTTTTTTAGGTTTTGCATTGCATCTTCATAAAAGGTGTTGATTTACATCCAATTTTCAAAAAAAAGGTCTTCAGCATGGAAAGCAATTTTCTTGGTAGAATAGAAGACCGTGCTCGAGTACAAAGTTGGTCTGAGAGGACTAAATTCGAAAGAGGAATCAGCCTATCAATAGGAAATATATCAAGGATGTCTGATTATACTCATGTCTATACTAAACATAATGCTTTATGTGAATTGAAAGAAATACGGAACCAGTGGGATAGTGAGATGCAACAGTCATTCTACCAGACTTATTGAGACATTACGTATCTGTTGGATGTTAAAGTTGAGAAGCAGTTGATTCGAGCCCTTACTTAGCACTGGAATGCCGCCTACAGTTGTTTTACTTTTGGGAAAGTTGATTTAACACCAGCTATAGAGGAGTATACTGCTTTGTTTCGTTGTCCAAAATTTCAGGAGAACAAGGTTTACTCTAAATCCCTCAGTGATAAAACATTCAGGAAGAAGTTGATATTGCTTACCGGAGCGACTGGTAATGGGTCGATGGTCAAATCAAGATAAAAGGAGAAAGATTATGCATTTCTTGGAATGTTCTTCGAAAACTAATACAAACAAATTCCACTACGAAGAAAAAAAGAGAAATGTTCGCCTTTGCCATCTATGGGTTAGTGATTTTTCCTATCGATGGTCAAATCAAGATAAAAGGAGAAAGATTCTGCATTTCTTGGAATGTCCTTCGAAAACTAATACAAACAAATTTCACAGCGAAGAAAAAAAAGAGAAATGTTCACCTTGGCCATCTATGGGTTAGTGATTTTTCCTAAGGTATTGGGTTATATAGAAGCCGTTGTTTTAGATATTTTTGAACGATTAGATAAAGGGGTCACTCCTATTCCAGCGGTGCTTGGCGAGACTTTTCGATCCTTGACTGCTTGCTGACTAGAAGGTGAAGGAAGATTTATCGGTTGCGCTCAGCTTTTGACAGTTTGGTTCCTTGGTCACTTTCGAAAAACGGAAGAGAATCCTTATCGAGTATGTTTTGATGATTACTCTCCTTTGAAAGATTTCTTGAAGCGTAATTGGCAAGAGGATGTTTTAGAAGAACAATGGTTGTCTATTTTTTAGAATCTTCAGGATAGTGATGTTATATGGAGGGCACCTTAGTTACCTTCCACTGATATTCTATTTAAATGTTGCACTTATGATTGGGTCCCTCTGCCAAGACTATGGGGAGGAACTGGTTACGCTCCGTTACTAGTAGCTCGACAATACCAATTAAGACAGTTCGTCCTAGCAACTCAAGGTTTGCGCCTAGTGGATTTATAGTACAAGGGTGACAATTATAAGGAGAAAATCTATCATGTTTTAGTTGCTTGGAGTAAAACTTGTCGATTAAAGCCGTTCGCAGCGAACCCCAGGGTCACGCCTGAATATGAGATCTGAAGGAATATAAGGGTAAATGGCAATATCTCTTTGCCCAGTCAAGAAAGTGGCATGTTCGTTGAAGAAAATCTAAGAAGGGTCATGTTACCTCTCCAAAAGTACTATTTTTAACGACAATCTTACAACACTTTTGCTTGTGTTTAGGTACATTTAGTTGTATTAGGATGTTAGAATCATGCATTTGTATAAGGAGTTTAGAGTTTTGTCTATGCCAGTGTGAAGGGTTGTTTTGTTGGCAATTTTGCAGGTTTGGCATAGGATTTGGCACAGAAAAGCACCACAGGAAGGAATGCCAGAGAGAATGCTGAGTGTTGTTGGCATAGATGGACCAGACAATGCCAAGCACCGGTTGGCAGAGAAGTGAACTTGATGCCATGCCAAGAACCCTTGGCAAGGCCAGCCCAAAAAAATAGGACTAGATTTGGTTGCGAAAAAATAGCATTTGATCAAACTCCGAAAAAAATAGGATGGCGAAAAAATAGGATGCCAAGTCTGTTTGACATAGATGGATTGAACGATGCCAAGCTTCGCTGCCAAAGGAACGACGGTATATGACGTCAGCCCTAGTGAAAACCTGATCAGCTTATCACTTCAAACATGGATAAGATGATCGCATCCCTTATCACTTGGCGCATTCAAATTTCAAACGTGAAAGCTTATCCTAGGGTTTCTTCCATGCCTATTTAAAGAACGATAAAGCAAGCATTTAGAGGAAGAACTTTGAGAGTGATTGATAGACAATCGGAGTGAGGAGTTGGTGTGAAACGATTGACAACCGACAGCACCTTGGAAGGGTGGTTCGACCAGCTTGGCTGAGAAGCCTGGATTTTGAAAGGCTGCATCGAGAGACCCCTTCTAGCCCATTTTCTCTTTCAAGTTATTTTATTTTGTTTTAAATGATGATGTACTTGGGAAACATTTGTGGCTTTTTGGTTAAGTCCCTTACCATGAACTAATTTCATAGTTGGTGGGGGATGATTGCGTTGAACCCTATTTTTATGTTTTAGTTTTTAATAATAAATCTACCTTGACAATGTTTTCACTATTCGGCATACTCTAATATTTCCTAAATACTATGCCAAGCAAGAGCTAGCACTGTTGGCCTATTGTGCCTCAATATCTTAACAAACTTGGGGTGGCAACAAATAAGTTATTGAATACTGAGGAGATAAGCTTCGAGAGAAGTCGTTCAAGTAGATGAACTTACTTCGGTAGTGAAATCTACCCCTTAGGAGTATAGATTGGAACTTAATCAAATTGGTTTATTTAAAAACAAGCACTATAGAGATATATGGTTTTTACATGATCAATTTAGGGCAATGACCTTCGAGAGAGGCTTTGCTAATTTTGAATCTGCTCGGCAAACAATGACAAGACAAGTTGTTATTAAAAGCTGGCATGACATGAATAACGTAAAAACCAGACATTCTTTGCCAATGCTCATCATTCATTACAACACCTTCCTTGCCAACGTATTTACTTTACTTTCATTCCTTTTTCTTTTTAATTGTTTTTAAAACCAACTTCAAATCAAATCACTTTTTCTTAAGGCAAGTAACAATCAAGGCAATTGAATTCCAAGTCAATCTCTGTGGGATTGATACTCAGGTTAACTGTTGTATCACTTGCAGACCGTGTATACTTGCACACAAAAGACTCATTTTGGCACTGTTTTATACTTTTCCAATACATATTTTATGCCCTCTTTTGCCAGCATTCACTTAGAGAGTCTACAAGTTTTTGGCGCCGTTGCCGAGGATTGCAACGGAATTGATTATTTTTAAATTCTTACTTGTCTTTCTTTTATTTTTATTTTTGTTTTTGTTTTTACCTTTTATTTTTGTCAGTGTATGACCAGAAGCCATCCTGTGGTGGACGAGTGGCCGTACGATCTGGAAATTGAGAAAACCTTGCGGAGGTCAAAAAGAAAATTTTGAGAGATGCAAAACCAAGGTAATTGAGGGAATGGTGTGGTGAACAATGGAGGAAATCCACTTAATAATGAGATACCACCACCACCTGCTGTCCCAGTTGTTAATGAGAGACCTATTAGAGAACATTCGGCACCAATCATTGACAATTTGATGCCAGGACTTGTTGGCACAGAGGTAAATGTTGTCAATTTCGAACTTAAGCTGGTAATGATTCAAACTCTTTTAAAAGTAGGTCAGTTTGATGGAGCACTCACTGGAGATCTGAGGCAGCATTTGAAGCAGTTCATGGACATTTGTCAGCTATTCCAACAAAATGGAGTACCTGAAGATACCGTGAAGCTAAAGTTATTTACTTTCTCTTTGAGAGATGGAGCAAAGGCTTGGCTTAACTCCTTGCCACCTGGCTCAATTACTTCATGGGCAAACCTATGCCAGAAGTTCTTGACAAGATTCTAGTCGCCAACACTCACTGCCAAACTGCCAGGTGAGATCATTACATTCAGGAAGATTGAGGATGAGACCTTATATGATGCCTGTGAAAGATTCAAAGACCTGCTAAGAAGGTGTCCTATGCATGGATTCCCAAATTAGACCCAAATCCAAACCCTTTACAATGGATTAAATGCACAAACGATGACTGTTGTTAATGTTTCAACGCTGGTTCACTGCTTGACAAGACGTATATCGAGGTTGTTGACATTCAAGAGAGGATTGCAATCAATGGTTTTGAATATCTTGTTGCTAGACTTGGGTCCGGAACTAAAACCAATGGGAAATTTCAGGTTGAAGAACTAAAGTCCATCCATGCTGAGATTTCCAATCTTACCAGCATGGTGAGAATGTTGCAAAATAACAATGAGGCCCAAGAAGTCAAAGCATTAGACCCTTTCTGTACAATTTGTGGAGAAAATCATCATGTGGATGAATGCCCTGTGAATCCTGAATTGGTAAATTTTGTTGGCAATGTTAATCGTTACTATAATCCTAACTCCAATACTTATAATGCAGGTTGGAGACAACACCCTAACTTAGCATGGGGAAATTAAGGAGGTAACCAGTACAATGCCCAGCGGCAAAATACCCAGATGCGGAATAACAATGGCATGCCATCATTCTATCAGAATGCTATGCCACAGAAAGCTTAAAACAATTTTCAACAAGGGCAAAGATTCAACCAAGGAGGCACTCTCACAGAGTACATGGAGAGGAATGATGCCACATTCCAAAGTTTGGAAGCATCAATGAGGAACTTGGAAGTTTAGATTGGGCAGATTGCCAACACACTCAACAATTGACGCCAAGGAACATTGCCAAGTGACACAGAAGATGCTCATCACAAAGAAAATGAGCACTGTAAAGCCATAACTCTTCGGAGCGATAAGCAGTGTGAGGTGGAGAAGGCTGGCAAGCATCCAGTTAACTGCCAAATCGAGAAGCCAATGCCAGTATATAATCCCAGTGAGGTAGAGAAAGAGCAACCAAAAGCAGATGATGCCAGCATCGATGCCAGATAGCATACCGATGCCAGCACCGATGCAAAACAGACTGATGCTAGCACTGCCTTGGCAAAGCTAGCACTGCCAGCATATGTTTATCCGCCACCACCATTTCTAGCAAGACTTCAAAAGCATAAGCAAGACCAGCAATTCAAGCGCTTCTTAGAGGTTCTTAAGCAATTGCAAATCAATATTCCATTGGTAGAAGCCCTTGAACAAATGCCCAACTATGTCAAATTTATGAAGGACATTCTGTCCAAAAAGAGGAAGTTGGGAGACTTTGAAACTGTTGCTCTAACCGAAGGATGCAGTGCCATGATCCTAAACCGATTACCACCAAAGCTGAAAGGTTTAGGAAGTTTCACTATTCCTTGCACCATTGGTAACAAATTCATGGGCAAGACACTGTGTGACCTAGGAGCCAACATCAACTTGATGCCAATGTCAGTTTTTTGAAAGCTTGGCATAGAAGCAAGACCTACCACGATGTCACTTCAGCTGGCAGACTGATCCTATGCACATCCCAAGGGTAAGATTGAGGATGTGTTGGTAAAGGTAGACAAATTTATTTTTCCAGCTAATTTTATCATTTTGGAGTATGAGGCTAATATTAATGTCCCAATTATTTTGGGGAGACTTTTTCTTGCCTCGGGTAGGGCTTCAATTGATGTTCATAAGGGGAACTAACAATGCATATGAATGACCAGCAAGTTACATTTAATGTGTTTCAAGCTTTGAAATATGCAGATGAACCTGATGAGTGCCAAGCAAAGGAGATTGTATAGTCCATTTACACTTTGGACACGACACAGTTATGCCAGGATGCAGAATTTAACGCCAACAAGTTAGATGGTATAGCGGATCTGTTTGAGGAACCATAAGAACCAGTCTTGGAGGTTGAAGAGGTGAGTTATTTTGAGCCATTACAGTTGGCCGGTAGAGAAATCAAGGCACCTAAACCATCAATTGAGGAGCCACTAGCGTTGGAACTAAAACCACTGCCAAATCACTTGAAGTATGCTTATTTAGGTGAACACTTAACTCTGCCAGTGATCATTGCCACTGGTCTCACTACTGATTAGGAGAAAAGATTGTTGGCAATATTACACGATTATAAGCAAGCATTAGGGTGGACCTTGGCAGACATCAGAGGTATTAGCCCAACCATTTGCATGCATAAGATTATCTTGGAGGAGTACCATGGCAAGACCATTGAAGGCCAAAGAAGGCTAAACCCAAGCATGAAAGAGATAATGAAAAAAGAGATCATAAAATGGCTTGATGTCGGGATTATATATCCCATTTCTGATAGCTCTTGGGTTAGCCCGGTGCAATGCGTGCCAAAGAAGGGTGGCATGACCGTGGTACAAAATAGTGAAGCTGAGTTAATCCTCTCCAGAACTATCACGGGATAAAGAGTGTGCATGGACTATAGGAGGCTGAACAATGCCACGTGGAAGGACCACTTCCCATTGCCATTCATTGATCAGATGCTAGACACGTTGGCAGCTAAAGCTTTCTATTATTTTTTGGATGGTTATTTAGGCTATAATCAGATTGTCATCGCTCCTGATGATCAAGAGAAGACCACGTTCACGTGCCCATATGGGACATTTGCATTTAAAAGGATGCCATTCGGCCTATGTAATGCACCAGCAACATTTCAACGTTGCATGATGTCTATTTTTTCCGATATGATCAAGCACAACATGGAAGTGTTCATGGATGATTTCTCAGTGTTTGGCAAAACATTTGAGGAATGCCTTCTGAGTTTGGAGCAAGTCTTGAAGAGATGCAGAGAGACAAACCTAGTGTTGAATTGGGAAAATGCCACTTCATGGTGAAGAAGGGCATTGTTCTCGGGCACAAGGTAACTGGTAGAGGGTTAGAAGTGGATCAACCAAAAGTTGAGGTAGTTAAGCAACTACCGCCTCCAACGAGTGTTAAAGGTATAAGGAGTTTTTTAGGACATGCCAGTTTTTATTGGCATTTTATTAAAGACTTTTCAAAAATTGCTAAACCTTTATGCTTGTTGTTAGAACATAATATCACTTTTGCATTTGATGATTCTTGTTTGAGAGCATTTTAGGAGCTTAAAGAGATGTTAATCAATGCCCTTATAGTTGTGGCACCGGACTGTAATAAGCACTTCGAGCTTATGTGTGATGCCAGTGACTATGCCGTTGGAGTAGTCTTGGGACAAAGGCATGGCAAGTTTTTTCATGCCATCTACTATGACAGCCGAACCTTGAACGAAGCACAACAAAACTACACTATAACCGAGAAAGAATTTCTTGCGGTTGTATTTACTTTTGACAAATTTAGATCTTATTTAATTGGTAACAAAGTTGTGGTTTTTACAGATCATTCGGCATTGAAGTATCTCTTGGCAAAGAAGGATGCCAAGCCCAGATTAATCTGATGGACGCTCATACTTCAAGAATTTGACCTTGAGATTCGAGACAAGAAGGGCAGTGAAAACCTAGTAGCTGACCATCTCTCACGTTTAGAGCATCATCTTGAAGATGGTAAGACCAATTCTATAAGAGATGAATTTCCTGACGAGTATTTTCTTGCAGTTAATGCCATGCCATGGTATGCCGATATTGTCAACTACTTGGTAAGTAACATTCTGCCACCAGACTTGGCATACAATGCCAAGAAAAGGTTCTTGCGGGAAGTCAGGCAATACTATTGGGACGAGCCAATATTGTTCAAATAGTGTGCCGACGAAGTGATCCACCGGTGTGTGCCCGAGGATGAACAGCATAACATATTGCATATATGCCATGCCGCACCATATGAAGGTCACTTTACTGGGGTAAAGACTGCTGCCAAGGTACTGCAGTCAAGATTCTTTTGGCCCACACTATATAGGGATGCCCATGAGTATGCCAAGGCATGTGATCGATGCCTACAGACAGGAAACATCTCTGGCAGACACCGACTACCGCTCCAAAACATTATGCCTATGGATTTATTTGATGTATAGGGGATAGACTTTATGGGTCCTTTTCCACCCTCATTTGGTAATGTGTACATTCTTGTGGCTGTTGCTGTTGCTCTGCCAACAAACGATGCCAATGTCGTTGCCAAGTTTTTACATAAGCACATCTTTACTAGATTTGGTGCCCCTAGAGTGATCATTCATGATGAGGGAACTCATTTTAAATGTAATCTAATTTCTAAAGCCTTGTGCAGGTATGGTATACAGCAGAGAATTGCCACAGCATATCATCCATAAACGAACGGGCAAGCCGAGATTTCAAATAAGGAGATTAAGAATATTCTAGAGAAGACTATTAATCCATCAAGGAAGGACTGGTCCTTGAGACTAGATGAGTCCTTGTGGGCCTACAGGACTGCTTTTAAAACTCCTTTGGGTACTTCACCGTTTAGACTTATTTTTAGAAAACCATGCCATCTGCCAGTGGAGCTTGAACATAAAGCCTATTGGGCCCTCAGAACACTTGGGATGGCATGGAGAGCTGCTGGAGAAAAGAGGTTACTAGACCTAAATGAGTTGGAGGAATTCAGAACACAAGCCCATGAGAACGCCAGGATCTACAACGAAAAGGCAAAAGATTTGCATGACAGTAGGATAATGCCAAGACAGATTGAGGTAGGCTAATGTGTTTTGTTATTTAACTCACGGCTTAAGTTGTTTCTAGGGAAGCTCAGATCGAGACGGACGGGCCCTTATGAAGTTGTGAAGCCCTATGCTCATGGAGCTGCGGACATTAAGAACTTGAAGACGGGAAAAATCTTTAAGGTGAATGGCCAATGTTTAAAGCACTACATGCAAGGTGATCAGAATAATGCCAAAGAGGTGATCCTCTTGGCAGAGGTAACATGAAAACACCATCAGGTTTGAACTTTTGTAAATATTAGGTTAGTGTTTTTCTTTGTTTTTACATTTTTAGGTTTTTAATTGTTTTTCTTTCTTTTTAAATTTCAAGTTTTTATTCCTTTATTGTGTTGAACAGTTTCCTTTGAGTTGTGCAGATTCACTATGCAAGAAATTATGCCAGGAACACTGTCAGGGTTGCTGGCAAGAGCCAACACTTTAATAGAAAAATCTGCTAGGCATAATGCCAGAACAGTTTGGCATGTAGCGATGCAAAAGATAGAAGGAAGAGGGAAAAACCCTAGTTTTATCGGCCCAGTGAAATAAGAGAGGGTTGTTTTTATTTGACCTCAAACCCTAGCCGCCCAAAATTTTGGTTGAAATTTAAATTCAAATCAATCACCTTATCACTCCAATCTTTACCCTATCTTATCACCTATCACCTTATCACTTCAACCTTATCACTCCACCTTCTTTTTAAATAAATTCTTTTTATTTCCTATCATTATCCCTAATTACTACTCCCATTAAAACACTCAACCGACCCAAAACCTTTCACTTTCTCATCATTGCTGGTTAAAGAAATCAAACATCTCTCTCACTTTTTACTTTCTTTTTTATAAGCAAGTACAAAACCCAAATCGTTCTTTTTCTTTATCTTTCAACATCATTTCAAGTTCCATCAATGATTTTCAATGGCTTCATCCTCTATCCCTTTCAAAAGGTGCTTCAACGAGGAGATTCAGAAAAAGTTTGAAACAAATTTTACCTCGAGAAGTTTTTCTACGAGAAGCACTTCGAGTTTAAAACAGAGACAACGAATGACTTCCCTTCTGAAGTCATGTCTACGATTAACTTGCACAAATGGACTCAGTTCTGCCAGCAAAAAAGGGAGATTTATGCCACCATCGTCCAAGAATTCTATGCGCACCTTGTGACCAAGGATTCGCCCTTCTTGATGATTAGAGGTAAATGTGTTCATTTTGATGAAGGGTATATTAACAATATGTTTGAGTTAGATGGTATAGAGGATGAGTATTTCGAGTACGTTGACTCAATAATGCTGCCAAGAGGAAGAGGCAGCTGGTAGATTTGTGTGAGCCTGGCACGGCATGGATAGTCTAATCAATGGACCACCGAACAGTGAAGAGGCTGGCATTGAAGCCCCAATAAGAGGATGGAATCACTTTCTCAAGGAGAATCTGATGCCCACATCCCATAACGAGAATGTGTCAGAAGAAAGGATGATCATGTTGCACTCTATTTTTATGGGGCACAAGATCAATGTTGGCAAGATCATTATTGAGGAAACTTACAAGTGCACGGTGAAAGGTACTAGCAGCTTGTTTTTCCCTTTGTTGATTTCTAACATTTGCATGCTCCATGATGTGCTAAGGCTTGATACGGATAAAGGGCAAACGATCAAAGGAACAACAATTACTGCTGATATATGGAGGAATCTTGTTGCTGCCGAGCCCAATGACAAGGAGAAGGAAAAGGCAAGGGCACCCACGCCAAAGCCCAAGGAGTCAAAGGCTTTACCAGCAACCATGCTAGAAACTGTACCTGACAATTCAATGGCAATGTTGTCCCAAATTCACCAACGCCAAGAGATTATTCTCTGAAAGCTAGAAAAAGCTGAGGAGCTCAATGCCAAGATGCGACACTACATCCAGGCCAGGGATGTTGTAATCAGGGAGGCTCTTACAAAATTATCAACTGATTTTGTGCCAGCATTTCCAGACTTCCCTGCCGAGCCCTCTACCAGTGACAATGCCATGCCAGCTAGTCTAGTTCATACCTCGTCCGATGCCACAATCCCATTGTCTCTAGTTCAAGTCGTGTCTACTAGTTCTGATTCTTCATCTTAATCAAAGAAAACCAAAGCCAAGTCTGCTAAAGCCAAGTTGCTAGTGACACTTGCTATACATATGCCATCTAATGCCACCGATGCACCTACTGCATTGGAGCCTGCCAAGGAAAAGGAGGAAGTTGGAGCCTCCACTACCGCTTCAAAACCGAGCCTGAAAAGAAATAAGCACATGGCCCCTGATCGAGGGCCATTTGTGAGAAGAAAAACCCGTGCCGCACGGTAAATAGTCTCCGAAGGGGAGTCATCTTCTTCCTAAACTCCTTTACATTTCATTCCATTGCATTCACATGATCATGCATTTTATTTTATTATGTTCTTTTGTATATATGTGTTGTCTCATGCATTGGGGACAATGCACATATTAGGTTTGGGGGTGTGCATTTCTTCGCATTTCTGCCATGCATTTCATGTTTAATTTTTGTTGCCATGCCATCTTGGTCATTTAGGATAGATGCATACCGAACCACTAAAAAAAGAAAAGGAAATTTTTTGCCTCAGTTTAATTTTGAAAAATGTTAGCATTTGTTAGGCAAGTTTAATTTGATCTAGGTGTCTGTCCAATGAGGAAATTTTAACCTTTAGTTGTCATGCCATGCCAGCATAATAGTATGCCAGGTTAGCTTGGCAATTGATCTCTAGTTTAGAGAACTAAAATTCCACTTAACACGTAGTATGTATCTAGTTCCTTAGCAAACTTAGACTTTTTGAAACTATGCTCAGAATTTATAAAAAAAATGATGTCAGGGTAAAAAGAAATAAATAAAGCAGCAGTGTTCTACCAAGGCAAGAAAAAAATGAAATGAACTCTCCTCTACCTAGGGATAATAAGTTACTTGCGGCTTCGTGGTTTGCTCCCTCTTAGTTCTCAAGTCCAAAACCTTAGAGTATGAGTTGAAGAGAAAGCCTAGTGATGTCTAGATTAAGGTGGGGATTCGTGGTATGCTCCCTCTTATCTCTCACGCTAAATAGTGTCACGAAGCAAGCTTAAGTTAATGCCAACAGAAACCCTTGGCAAAGAAAAAAAGATAAAAAAAGATAAAAATCTGAGTTTAGGAAGTAAAATTGGCTAAGGGAGTGACATGATACTTGATGCATATTGCCTACACATCATGCACTCTTCATGAACTTAGACTAGAGTTATGTTGCTGAACTTGAATTACTACCTGCTTGGCATTATTGCACTGAGATACTGAGGACATAAATAGAGCCAGATTCTGCTTGCTAGCACATGTTGGCATTCAACCAAAATTTTGTCGAGGTAACTTTTTCACAGTTTTTGTTTTTATTTTGATTGCATTGCTTGAGGACAAGCAATGAGTTAGGTTTGGGGGTGTGTTACCTCTCTAAAAGTACTATTTTTAACGCCAATATTACAACACTTTTGCTTGTTTTTAGGTACATTTAGTTGCATTAGGATGTTAGAATCATGCATTTGCATAAGGAGTTTAGAGTTTTGTCTATGCCAGTCTGAAGGGTTGTTTTGTTGGCAATTTTGTAGGTTTGGCATAGGATTTGGCCCAGAAAAGCACCACATGAAGGAATGCCAGAGAGAATGCCGAGTGTTGTTGGCATAGATGGACCAGACAATGCCAAGCACCGGTTAGCAGAGAAGTGAACTTGATGCCATGCCAAGAACCCTTGTCAATGCCAGCCCAAAAAAATAGGACCAAATCAGGTTGTGAAAAAATAGCATTTGATCAAACTCCGAAAAAATAGGATGCCAAGTCTGTCTGGCACAGAGGGATTGAAAGATGCCAAGCTCGCCTGCCAAAGGATCGATGGCATATGACGTCAGCCCTAGTGAAAACCTGATCAGCTTATCACTTTAAATATGGATAAGATGATCACATCCCTTATCCCTTGGCGCATTCAAATTTCAAACGTGAAGGCTTATCCTAGGGCTTCTTCTCATGCCTATTTAAAGAACAATAAAGCAAGCATTTAGAGGAAAGAACATGGAGAGTGATTAATAGACGATCAGAGTAAGGAGTTGGTGAGCAACTATTGACAATCGGCTGCACCTTGGAAGGGTAGTTCGACCAGCTTGGGTGAGAAGCCTGGATCTTGAAGGGCTGCATCGAGAGATCCCTTCTACCCATTTTCTCTTTCAAGTTATTTTATTTTGTTTTAAATGATGATGTACTTGGGAAACGTTTTTGGCTTTTTGGTTAAGTCTCTCACGATGAACTAATTTCATAGTTGGTGGGGATGTTTGCGTTGAACGTTATTTTTATGTTTTAGTTTTTAATAATGAATATGCCTTGGCAATGTTTTCACTATTCGGCATACTTTAATATTTCCTAAATGCTATGCCAAGAGAGAGCTGGCACTGTTGGCATATTACACCTCAATATCTTAACAGACTTGGGTTGGCAACGAATAAGCTGTTGAATACTAAGGAGAGAACCTTCGAGAGAAGTCGTTCAAGTTGATGAACTTACTTTGGGAGTGAAATCTACCCCTTAAGGGTATAGATTGGAACTTAATCAAATTGGTTTATTTAAAAACAAGCACTATAGAGATATAGGGGTTTTTACACGATCAATTTAGGGCAATGACCATCGAGAGAGGTTTTGCTAATTTTGAATATGCTCGGCAAACAATGCCAAGACAGGTTGTTATTAAAAGCTGGCACGACATGAATAGCGTGAAAACCAGGCATTCCCTGCCAACGCTCATCATTCATTAAAGCACCTTCCTTGCCAACGTCTTTACTTTACTTTCATTCCTTTTCTTTTTAATTGTTTTTAAAACCAACTTCAAATCAAATCACGTTTTCTTAAGGCAAGTAACAATCAAGGCAATTGAATTCCAAGTCAATCTCTGTGGGATCGATACTCAGCTTAACTGCTATATTACTTGCAGACCGTGTATACTTACACGTAAAAGACTCATTTTGGCACTATTTTATACTTTTCCAATACATATTTTCTTCCCTCTTTTGCCAGCATTCACTTAGAGAGTCTATAGGTCCCTACGAAAATGGAGATTTTGAAGCACGACTTTGAGGAAAAGATCACCGAGTTAACAAAGGTGATAGCCATGTTGGAAGAAGAAAGGTTTCATTTGGATCTCGATGTTAACACACAGATGAAAGAAGCCGAAAGACTAAGGAAAGGAAAGAATAAAGCCGAAGAAGACTTGAACGATTACAAGAAACTCCATACGGCAGCAAGGTATGCTAATCTGGGGAAAACACCGCACGAGTGGAATCTTGAAATCCGTGAAGAAAAGAACAAAGCAAACCTACGGGAAAAGAAGTTCAAAGATGCTCTAGTGCAATAAGCCACCATTGAAGAGGAACTATTTGGAAGCAGAGTGGAGAACGCGAGTTTGAAAAATCGCATAGCCGAGTTAGAAGGTTCTCTACGGGGGCATCGCAATCAAAATTCTGAGCTGGAACTGAAGACAAGCAAAGAAGAGAATGAAATGTTGAAGAAACAAATAAAAGAGTTAGAAATTTCTCTAGAAACTTGTCTGGGGCAAATCGAAATTATAAAGGAAGCCCAAATATGGAATGATCTAAAGTTGGAGAATCGACTTCAATAGTCTTAGGATTAGATCGAGATAGAGACCATGTTATGACTGAAGCCCTCGTTCAAGTAAGACAAGTGGCAGATCTTTTGCAAACTTTGGCCATTAAAGCTGATATCCTTAGTCTACAGATTGAATTAGAGTCCGACAGTGGCAAGAAGTTAGCTTGACTTTTTAAGAAGATTAAGTATCTAAGCCTTAGGACTATGCAGTATATGTGAAGTGAATCTACCCTATGTAAAAGAACCTTTTGTTCCTAATGAAAGACTGTTCTAATGAAAGTTGAACTAGAATCAACACCTTCTGTATAAGTCTTTGCATTGTTACATTAACATTTTTGCATTAACATTTTTTGCATTCATTTTTGCATCATTATTTTTTGGTCGAGATTTTGAAAGAGGGAATTTTAATTGCAGTAATTCTGGGGCAAACAAATCAACCAATTCAGCACCAGTTTTTCACGCGAAGCAAATCTAAGAAAATGGAGGGTCATTTGGAAAAGGTAGAAAAGACGTGAAGATTTAAAGAAAGACATAGAGGATAAGATGGAGAGGGCGCAATAGGAAACTCGTGACCATATTTCACAATCACAAGAAGAATTGTTGGCAAAAATAGATGCTATGTGAGCAGAGAAGAGTCTTGAAAGAGCAATGGGGGTAGTTATAAATCCCAGTGCTATGATAGAAGAGTCGAGCTCTCCTCTTGGAAGGACACATCCACAGGTGGAGCCCTCAACTGTAAAGCAGCAAGGCTTTTAGGTTGGGTCCTCCGTTCAAGGAGGTATCATTGCTCAAAATAGCCCTAATGAATACATTGTTCCTGATTTTAACGAGATGGATAAAATAGAAAATGAAATGCCCAAGAAGCTTGAAGATTGGTGTAAGCAAATAGAAAAGAAAGTTAAAGCAGTGAAAGGTACATACATGTTCTACGGTGTAGATGCAAGAGACTTGAGCTTGGTCCCAGATTTGGTGTTGCCACCAAAATTCAAGATGCCTGAATTTGAGAAATACAACGGAACTAGTTGCCTTGAGGCCCATATTACGATGTTCTACAGGTGGATGATCGGATATGTTAATAGGGTCTGCTACAAAATGGTACAACCAACTAAGTCATGCTCAAGTCGGTTCTTGGAGGGATTTGGCATAAGCTTTTGTCAAACAATATAGCCATGTTACCGATATAACACCTGATCGGGTTATCCAAGAACCATTGTTTGTATCATGATAAGGAAGGTCATGTGGTCCAGAATTGTGTAGAGTTTAAAGCCTTAGTACAAAGGTTGATGGATGTTGCGCGTAATAAGTGCTTCGTAATTGTGCAAGTGTACACGTCGTAAGTTATAGTATAAAAGATATCGTCTCCACAGGGATTGGATCGTCTTGGTAAAAGAGTGCAAGGGCAACTCAGTTGCCGTGGCAACTTGCGTAGTGGGGTTGCCTTGGCAACTAATCGACGGTTGCCTGAGCAACTGGCTGGGCAATTGTTTGGGCGGCTAGGCAGCAACTTCAAGGTTCGGCGGAGCGTTCTTCAATGGTTTCTTCTTATCCCTAAGTCGAAACTCTAGCTATTTGTGCATGCCTTGATAATACATCCCTACGTGAATCAAGGATGAATAACAACCAATCTTGCGCTCCTCTTAACCGTTGAAATCCTTAACTTATTCCTAAGCTGGATTAATCTTCACCATCAATAGATTGACTAAAGACCATACTCATTCGTTTCTTGAATCTAACTCTCCCGATATTAGATAAATAGATGAAGTTACGAGATCCTCTCCCAATTCACTCGTAAACAAGAATAAGAACCAAGAATGAGTAAACCTTGAATTAAAAGTGCAAACTCTTATTACCTAAACAAAATCCAATTGTTTCTTGTTGTGCGTAATAAGTGCTACGCAAATGTGCAAGTATACACGTCGCAAGTTATAGTATAAAAGATATCGTCTCCACAGGGATTGGTGCCACTTCAAGAATCTAGTCTCTTGCACTGTAAAAAGTAAAAACACAAGTAAAGGATTATAGAAGTTTTAACTAATAACTAATCTAGAAAGCAATTAAGTAAAAGAAAAGATGAATTCAATTGAGAGAGATAGGCTAGGTTATCGTGAGTTGAGGTGTGATAGCCGATTGGATTGTCTTGGTAAAAAGAGTGCACGGGCAACTCGGTTGCTGCGTGGCGACTTGCACAACGGGGTTGCCTTGGCAACTAATTGATGGTTGCTTGGGCGACTAGTTGGGCAACTACTTGGGCGACTGGGCAGCAAATTCAAGGGTCGGCGGAGCGTTCTTCAATGGTTTCTTCTTATCCCTAAGTCGAAACTCTAGCTACTTGTGCATGCCTTGATAATACATCCCTGCGTGAATCAAGGGTGAACAACAACCAATCTTGCGCTCCTCTTAGCCGTTGAAATCCTTAACTTATTCCTGCCGGATTAATCTTCACCATCATTGGATTGAATAAAGATCATATTCATTCGTTTCTTGAATCTAACTCTCCCGATATTAGATAAATGGATGAAATCACGAGATCCTCTCCCAATTCACTGCAAAACAATAATAAGAATCAAGAATGAATAAACCTTGAAATAGAAAAGTGCAAACTCTTATTACCTAAACAAAAACCAATAGTTTCTCACAACCTCAAAACACAATAACCATAGCCAAGTAAATTTAGTTCATGGCTAGGTTCCAAAGAAACACAAGATAAACAATCCCTAGCATGAACCCAATCGAACAAGGAAGAAAAGATGAAGCTTGTCGAAAATTCCTTGCCCTAGATGCTTGCCGAAAATTCCCCTTGCTTCCTCTCTTGGAGTTGTCGAAATTCCCTCTTGCTCTCCCCTTGGAATTGTCGAAATCTCCTTGATATTTATAGGGCTAGGCCAAAGTCCTTCTTTGAGGAGGAGTTTGAGTTGGAATTAAATTATCTTTAAAGAATATAATTCTTTATTATAATTTTATTCCTATTAGAACTTCTCCTATCCTCTTGGAATTTAATTCTTCTTTAATCTCTGCATGGCAATCAAATTCCTTTGGGCTTGGGCCTTGCTCCATGTCATCTTGGGCTTGTAAAATCATGAATTTCGACATCCCTATTGTATTTTGTCTTTGTCGACAAATGCCATGGCAACTGCTCTCGGCGTCTCCTTCATGCACTGCCTGCAACTAGCTCGACATATCCTTCATGCACTTTCCCGCAACTAGCTCGGCATATCCTTCATGCACCGCCACGGCAACTAGCTCGGCATTGCTTTGGCAAGTGATCCTGCACATACACACAAAAAACACACCAAAGCAGCATCTATTTCCACAAAAATCACCAAGTTATGTAATCAAGCTCAACGATTGAAGGAAACATGGATTAATGCATGAATGGCTAACTATGCAACTAATATGAGCCTAAGTCTAACAATAATATGAGTAAAAGGGTAAGAAAAATAGTACTTTTGAACACTTATCACACCCCAAACTCGAACTATTGCTTGTCCTCAAGCAATGCAAACTCATAATTACACGCCAAGACTTCAAATTTTCACAAACTTAGCTTTGAACTTGATTTCAATTCTCGAACCGGGCACAAAGTATGATTGGCTTTTTATTTTTCGGAAAACGAGGAGTTACTCGGAATCAAACATAATGCTTGTGCGTGTGTGCGGAGTTGTGTGCAAGTTGATTTTTCGGATTCTATGCAAATAGTAGGTTTTCAAATTACTTCATTGGGTTCTTTTTTAACATGTTTTAACTAGAGCCAATTTCGGGCACCTCTAGTGTTTTATTTTTAGTTTTCTTAAGTTAATTTAATCGACTAGAGCCGGTTTCGGGCACCTCTAGTTTCAAAAAATTTTAACGCCTCCTAGAGCCAGTTTCGGGCACCTCTAGTGATCAATTTTTTTAGCATATGCTAGAGCCAATTTCGGGCACCTCTAGCATTCATCCAATTTTTATTCTAATCCCCCAATTAGTTAACTATCAACCTAAGTTTACTAGAACTCCTTAAATCAATTAAACCACAACAGTGTTTCATCAAATTTAGCATCATAGTAAAATTCTAAGTTTTTCATGGTTATCCTAGAATAAAAATTCTATCAATTAAGTGCATTGGTAAAGTCATCATTGAATATTCATCAAATCTAAGCAATTCTTGTTCCAATTAAAGGCATGGCAAGCAATTTATGTATCCTAAATGTAATGCTTAAGATTAATGTAACTAAACATGGTAATAACAATCCCCCCCAAACTCGAGTGAGGCATTGTCCTCAATGCATGCATAAAAATAACGAAAAATAACAATAAGAATAAAAATGCATACGAGGACTTACTCCGAGAGTTCGTCATCGTAGATGATTAGTTTCCTTCTAGTTGGCGTCTTGATTTTCTTGCTTGAACGCGATGGTTGTTTTCTTGTTGCCGGTGGTGGAATCGATCCTCGTACGGGGTTGTCCTCATCATCCTTTTCATCAATGTCAATGGCTTTTCGCTTGGAGGATTCAATTGGTGTGGTTTTTATTGGTTCAATGGAGGACTCGTCCGAATCTGAAAAATCAGAAAATTATTCCGTAGGAGTTGATTCGGGCATAGGTGCTTTACATTTGGCTTTTGCAGTGGTTGCCGTGGCATTGTCAGGGTTGGTTGCCGTGGCGTCTGCTTCCTTGGTTGCCGTGGCGACTGCTTCATTGGTTGCCGGGGCAAGAATCTCGGCGGGAAAGATTGGGAACGGCACACGATTGTCCGGGTACTTTTCTAGGATGACTTGGGTGATGGCATTGTTGTGCTCCTTCATGTACCGCATGAACATTAGTTGCCGATCTTCAATTTGCCTTAGGCGGCTTTCCAATGGGTGCATAAGTGCTTCAAAGTGTCCCGGGATTAATGGCCGAGTTGCCCTGGCGTTAGGTGCTTGGGCATTAGGGATTGCCGCGGCGGCAGGAGTTGCCGTGACAATTGGAGGCCTTGAAGAATCTCCCGTGCCTCTCCCATTAGCTTTGGATTAGTGCTTGATTCCAACCAGACTTGGGTAGGGCCTTTTCATCGGTGGACTCACTCGGGACATGCATCTCCTTGCAAAGATTAGAAATTAAGCAAGGGAAGAAAAGATAACCCTTATCTTTTGAGTCGCATACAAAAATCTCATCACAAATAATTTTTCCAATGTTAATGATGCGATTATGCAAAATAGAATGTATGAGCAAAAGACGTGGTATATCAACGGTAGTATTGTGTGTGGAGGGCATTAAAGAAGTTTTAACAAACTTATTCCATAGTTTTGCCTCGGGTTTAAGCCGAAGGTGATTTACCGTGCCCTTGTATTTACCGTCGTTCCAATGAGTTCCCGGTTGAGTGAGTTCTTGAAGCACTTTGTCGAGTTGCTTGGGATTGATTTGGTCAACGAAGGCTTGATGCTCGTCCTTCTCAATGTAAAGTCCGTAAAAGGTGTTGATGCTTTCGGGACTTATAAGTATGGCCTTGTCACGAACAAAAACATAAGGATTATTCGGGTTAGGTGAGTGAGCATAGAATTCTCTTACCCATGAGATGTTACCCGGTTCCGGTTGATGGCAAAAGATTTGCTACTTTTGATGTGCAATCCTCTTGAAGATGAATGGTTCAAGGCCGAAATCTTGAGATCTGGAGTATTCAAAGCCTTGTTCTTCATGAATCTTCCGGCTTTCAAACTTGGATTGAAATCTTTCTTGAACCGCCGGTGTAGCAAACTTCTTGTATCTTGGTTCTTTGGAGGAACTTGGATGAACTAAAAGTTTAATCTTGGATGCCATGTATGATCTTGGTTGTGAGTAAAAACAAAGAAAAGAAAAGAAACTAAAAAGTTGCAAGATAGAAAGTAGGAATAGGTTAAGGGTGATGGGTTTTATAGAAAAGATAGGTGGGTGGGATTAGGGGAAATCGGCAATTGGGTTAGGGTTTGGTAGGAGTTGTCGACAAGGGTTTTGGTTAGGATGAATTGGAGGCTTTATATAAGCCTTAGATTCAGCCCATTAGTTTCCTTGTTGAAGATGTTTTCCTACTTGGTTTAGAATTCCTTCTTTATCTTGAACTTCTTTTCCTACAATTCAAAAACAAATCAAATAAGGATTAAAATTAAAGATAAACTAATAAATAAAGATGTGTAATAGGATTCTTAGACTTGAATAAAAAAAATCTATCCTAAAACTACTAATAATCGGCAAAATAATAAAATAATAAAAAATAATAATCGAAAGAAAAAAAAATAATGAAAATTAAATAATTAAATAATCGACAAAAGCAAAAATAAAAATAAATAAAAATAAAAATAAAAATATCAAAAGGGAGAGCATGCTCATGCATCTCCTAAATTGACCACTTCCTTGTTACGTTCCACATGGGCACCATTGTAGTGCTTCAATCTTTGTCCATTAACTTTGAATTCATGGTTGTCAGAGATGGACTTGATTATCAAAGCACCATGGGAGAATGGTTTGACGACTTCAAATGGTCCCGACCATCTTGATTTCAGCTTTCCCCAGAAAAGTTTTTTAGCTGAGAATTGAATAGGAGAACTAGTTGCCCTGGCGTAAATTGCCGTGGCAATAGTTTCTTGTCATGCCATCGCTTTGTTTTCTCCTTGTAGATTCGTGCATTGTTATAGGCGAGTGCACGAAATTCTTCTATCTCATTGAGATCCATCAAGCGCTTTTGTCCGGCACTTCCCCAATCCATATTCACGGTCTTGATTGCCCAGTATGCCTTGTGCTCGATTTCCACCGGTAGATGACATGTTTTACCATAGACAAGCCGGAAGGGGGACATACCTAATGGTGTTTTGAATGCAGTGCGATATGCCCAAAGTGCGTCATCTAGTCTTAATGACCAATCCTTCCTTGAGGGATTTACAACTTTCTCGAGTATTCCCTTCAACTCCCGGTTGGAAATTTCTGCTTGCATGTTGGTTTGTGGGTGATATGCCATGGCAATCTTGTGTGATATGCCGAAACGTTGCAACATCTTGGCAATTAGTCTATTGTCAAAATGCTTGCCCCCGTCGCTGATAATTGCTCTCGGCATCCCAAACCGTGTAAATATGTTTTTCTGCAGGAATCGTTGCACGGTCTTGGAATCGTCGTTGGGAACTGCAGCTGCCTCTACCCATTTAGACACATAGTCGACGGCGAGTAAGATGTAGAGGTTGCCGAATGAAGATGGGAAAGGTCCCATAAAATCGATTCCCCATACATCGAACAGTTCCACCTCGATGATGTTCTGGAGTGGCATCTCATGTCGTCTAGAGATATTGCCCGTCCTCTGGCATCGATCACATTGCTTGTAAAAGTCCTGGGCATCTTTGTACAATGTTGGCCAATACAAACCGGATTGCAAGACTTTGGCGCATGATGCGAGTTCCTCCAAAATGTCCTCCATAGGGTGAAGAATGCCATTGCCGGAGTACATTCTGTTGCTCTTCTTCAGGGACACATCGGCGTATAACCTGATCTGCACATTGTTTAAACAAAAGAGGCTCGTCCCAAAAGTAATGCTTAGCATCATGGCGGAACCGCTTCTTCCCTTGGTGAGTAATGCCATACGGAAAAATACCACAAACAAGAAAGTTAACTAAATCTGCGTACCAGGGTATTGTCGAGGCATGTGCTGCCGTAGTGTCTGCTCCCAAAATTGCTGAGGCGTGTCGTCAAAGATCTGTTTCGGGCGTCGAGTTGCCGAGGCGTGTGCATCCATGGTTGCCGAGGCGTCATGGGCTGCCGAGGCGTTGAGGGTTGTCGAGGTAATTAGAATTTGTTCATCCGGGAATGCATCGCATATCTCTAGATCTGCGTCCTTCTCCCTATTGCATTCCAAACGTGATAAGTGATCGGCCACTTGATTTTCTGTTCCTTTCCTGTCCTTAATTTCAATATCAAATTCTTGTAAAAGTAATATCCAACGAATCAAACGAGGTTTAGCATCCTTTTTAGCAAATAAGTATTTGATTGCCGAATGGTCCGTATGAACAATTACCTTTGTACCAATTAAATAGGATCGAACTTGTCAAATGCGAAAAAAACAGCTAGTAACTCTTTCTCCGTTGTTGTGTAATTCACTTGAGCATCGTTAAGAGTTTTACTAGCGTAGTATATCACATGGAAAGTCTTACCTGTGCGTTGGCCTAGGACTGCTCCTACCGCGAAATCACTTGCATCACACATGAGCTCAAAAGGTAGCGTCCAATCTGGTGGAAAGACAATGGGTGCCGAGGCAAGCTTTTTCTTTAGGGTTTCAAATGCTTGAGTGCAAGAATCATCAAAATCGAAGACTTTATCCTGTTCAAGCAGATTACACAAAGGTTTAGTGATTTTAGAAAAATTATGAATGAACCTCCTGTAAAAACCTGCATGTCCGAGAAAACTTCGAATTCCTTTAACCAAATTTGGTGGGGGTAATCTCTCGATCACGTCCACCTTGGCTTTGTCTACTTCAATTCCCTTGGATGAAATCTTGTGGCTGAGCACTATTCCTTCATCTACCATAAAGTGGCATTTCTCCCAATTGAGGACTAAATCTGTTTCTTCGCATCTTGCCAACACCCTCTCTAAATTGCCGAGACAGCCGTTGAAGTCATTACCAAAAACCGAAAAATCATCCATGAAGATCTCAAGGAAGTCTTCGACCATGTCTGAAAAGAGCGCCATCATGCATCTTTGGAAGGTTGCTGGGGCGTTACACAATCCGAACGGCATCCTTCGGAAGGCATAAGTACCGTAGGGGCATGTGAAGGTTGTCTTTTCTTAATCTTACGGTGCTATGGCAATCTGATTGTAACCTGAATAACCATCAAGAAAACAAGAAAAGGTTTACCTGCAAGACGGTCAAGCATTTGATCAATAAAGGGTAATGGGAAGTGATCTTTCCTAGTGGCTTTATTTAGCTTTCGATAGTCCATACAAACCCTCCAACCGGTCACAGTCCTGGTTGGGATAAGTTCATTATTTTCATTGCTTACCACTGTTATACCTCCCTTTTCGGCACACATTGTACGGACTTACCCACGTACTATCGGAGATAGGGTATATAATGCCGGCGTCAAGCCATTTGATGATTTCTTTCATTACAACCCCTTTCATGGCATGATTCAGTCTCCTCGGGGCCTCAATTGAAGGTTTGTGATCATCTTCCAACAAGATCTTGTGCATGCACACCGCTGGCTAATTCCCTTCAAGTCGGCAATTGTCCACCCTATTGCCTTTTTTATGTAGCTTCAACATGTTGATCAGCTTCTTTTCTGCTCAGGCTGTAACTTAGAGGAAATAATTACGTGTAATGTATTATCGATCCCTAAGTATACATATTTCATTTTGCTCGCAATTGTTTCAACTCAAGAATTGGTGGATTTTCGATAGAGGGTTTTTCGATCTTACCTTCCTTACCCGAGTAGTCCAATGGTTCAAAGTATGTACCTGGTCGATTGACTAGCCAATTTGCCTCTTATGGTTGTTCCTCATCGACCGGTTCTTCATACTCCTCGGGTTCCTCTTGATCGGCAATGTAGTTGCCGAGGCAACTAAATTCCTCATCGGTTAAACTCGCCGTGGCATGAAGTAGTTGGCATTCTTCGGATCATCGGCATGCCTTAGTGTTTGGAACACATTTAGTTTTACTGGCTGGTCATTCACCCTCATTGTGAGTTCTCCCTTTTCAACATCAATCAAAGTTCTCCCATCGCTAGGAATGGTCTCCCGAGAATGATAGGCGCATGCTCATCTCGCTTCACAATCCAAAACAATAAAGTCAGTGGGAAAAATAAATTTATCAACTTTTACCAGCATGTCCTCGATTTTTCCCTCTGGATGCACATAGGATCTGGCTTGGCTAGCTGCAGCATAATCATTGTAGGTCTTGCCTTCCCAATTCCTAGTTTCGGAAAACCGATTTAGGCATCAAGTTTATGCTAGCCCCTAGGTCGCATAGTGCTTTCCCGACATAGTGATTTCCAATAGAACAGGTATTGTGAAACTTCCGGGATCCTTTAACTTGGGCGGCATGCGATTGTGCAACATTGCCATGCATCCCTCTGTCAGCGCAAAAGCTGTTTCAAACTCTCCTAGCCTTGTTCTCTTGGACACAATGTCTTTAAGAAACTTGGCATAGTTTGGCATTTGTTCAATTGCTTCCACCAATGGCAAGTTGATGTGGACTTGCTTTAGGATATCAAGAAACTTCTTGAATTGGTATTCTTGCTTTTGTCGCTTCAACCTTTGTGGGAATGGTGGTGGAAGTCGGATATCTTCTATCCTTTCATTGGTTTGAAACCTGATTGACGGCATTGCTGGGACATCTGGAGTTGCCGATGCGTTACCAACTGGGGTTGCCGAGGCGTGCTTATCGCAAGTTGTCGAGGCGTCATCGGTTGCCGAGGCATGCTTATTGCCGGTTGCCGCAGCAATTCCTGGTTCAGCATCTGAGACTTTGCCGCTAGGTTCGTCTTGATCTTTTTGTGGAGTTTTGTTTGACGAGCGGGTTTGAACCTCTCTAAGTTGTTGGCCACTTCTGGTGGTGATTGCCTTACATTGCTCATGGCCGTTCCTCTTGCGACTTGATGATCGCTAGGTAAACCTCCTTGTGGTCTAGTGTTGATTTTGAGCAAATTGTCCGACTTGATTTTCCAATGATTTGATTGCCGCCTCTTGGTTTTGCAATCTCATCTCGGTCCTGTTAATAAAAGCATCAGTTCTTTTTATGAAATTACTATTCTCAGCCATATAAGATTCAGTTTTCATCATAAAAGCATTTAGAGAATTTTCCAAAGAACTAGATGTTGTCGGTTGTTCTTTGCGGCATCCGTTGTCGTGGCATATTCTTGGAAATCCGATGCTTGTGCATTCTGATTGTTCGGTTTAGAGCATTGTTGGGATTACTCCATGAAAAATTCGGTGCTTTTTCCAAGCTGGATTGTATGTATTGGACATCATGTTGTTGCCCCGATTGTAATTCCCCACATAGAAGTTTGGATTCGGATTCGCATACATTCGGAAGAATTATGGTTATCACCACATAACTCACAAAAATAATCCATTACCTTGACTTCATGTGTGTTGTTTGGTTTTTGCATGTTCGGACCATCTTGGTTAAAGCGCCAATTGTGCGAAAATTGAATCGATGATCCTAGTTCATGTATTGTGGCTTAGCGCCTAACTCCTCCTCTTCTAGTAGATGGGAATTGATAATCATTCTTGGCCAGCCTGTTTAAAATTTGCATTGCTTCTTCCGGCGACTTATCTAGGAGTATGCCGTTTGCCGAGGCATCTAGCATCATCCTTGTTGGTGTATTCACGGTGTTGTAAAACATTGTTACTTGAGTCCACGCCGGGAATCCGTGTAAAGGGCATTTGTGTAGAAGTTCTCTATATCGCTCCCAAGCCTCGTACATGGATTCATCATCCGCTGCCGAAAAAGAAGTAATGTCGTTCCGAAGCTTATCAGTTAAATTTGTAGGATTAAATCTAGCAAGGAAATCACGACAAAGATCAGTCCAAGATGCTATAGATCCGGCAGGAATGCTATTTAGCCATGCTTTTGCCCTATGCCTCAGTGAATAGGGGAATAATCTTAATCGTGAGACATCAGGGGTGACTCCGTGTATCTTGAACGAGTTGCAAATCTCGAGGAAAGATTTCAGATGTTGTCGTGCATCTTCATTCTTTGAGCCGCCAAATTGACCTATTGTGTTGATCATATTAAACATTACCGGTTTCAACTCAAAGTGGTCAGCTTCAATTTCGGGTGCGACAACTCCTGGGTTAAGTCCATCAAGATCTTCTTCAAGATAGTCTCGAATAGTTCTGTTTCGTGCAAGAATCACTCCTCCTCCTGCTCGAACATCTTGATTAATATTGCCGTCTTGATTTGCCATTGCTTCTCTTATCCTTCGCTAAGTCTTTGTAAGGTTCGTTCGATTTACGGATCAAAGGGATATTCTGGTGAAGTCGGTCTCGCCCGTCATATACCAATGCAAAACCAAAGTTTGTTAGCCCTTTGAATTTTAAACAAGAAAAATAAAAAAAAAAAGTGCAAGAAAGTAAAATCAAAGTCGCTATTGCCAATCCCAACGGCGCGCAAAAAACTTGTTGCGCGTAATAAGTGCTACGCAAATGTGCAAGTATACACGCCGCAAGTTATAGTATAAAAGATATCGTCTCCACGGGATTGGTGCCACTTCAAGAATCTAGTCTCTTGCAATCGTAAAAAGTAAAAACACAAGTAAAGGATTATAGAAGTTTTAACTAATAACTAATCTAGAAAGCAATTAAGTAAAAGAAAAGATGAATTCAATTGAGAGAGATAGGCTAGGTTATCGTGAGTTGAGGTGTGATAGCCGATTGGATTGTCTTGGTAAAAGAGTGCACGGGCAACTCAGTTGCCGTGGCGACTTGCACAACGGGGTTGCCTTGGCAACTAATTGATGGTTGCTTGGGCGACTAGTTGGGCAACTACTTGGGCGACTGGGCAGCAACTTCAAGGTTCGGCGGAGCGTTCTTCAATGGTTTCTTCTTATCCCTAAGTCAAAACTCTAGCTACTTGTGCATGCCTTGATAATACATCCTGCGTGAATCAAGGGTGAACAACAACCAATCTTGCGCTCCTCTTAGCCGTTGAAATCCTTAACTTATTCCTAAGCCGGATTAATCTTCACCATCATTGGATTGAATAAAGATCATATTCATTCGTTTCTTGAATCTAACTCTCCCGATATTAGATAAATGGATGAAATCACGAGATCCTCTCCCAATTCACTGCAAAACAATAATAAGAATCAAGAATGAATAAACCTTGAAATAGAAAAGTGCAAACTCTTATTACCTAAACAAAAACCAATAGTTTCTCACAACCTCAAAACACAATAACCATAGCCAAGTAAATTTAGTTCATGGCTAGGTTCCAAAGAAACACAAGATAAACAATCCCTAGCATGAACCCAATCGAACAAGGAAGAAAAGATGAAGCTTGTCGAAAATTCCTTGCCCTAGATGCTTGCGCCGAAATTCCCCTTGCTTCCTCTCTTGGAGTTGTCGAAATTCCTCTTGCTCTCCCCCTGGAATTGTCGAAATCTCCTTGATATTTATAGGGCTAGGCCAAAGTCCTTCTTTGAGGAGGAGTTTGAGTTGGAATTAAATTATCTTTAAAGAATATAATTCTTTATTATAATTTTATTCCTATTAGAACTTCTCCTATCCTCTTGGAATTTAATTCTTCTTTAATCTCTGCATGGCAATCAAATTCCTTTGGGCTTGGGCCTTGCTCCATGTCATCTTGGGCTTGTAAAATCATGAATTTCGACATCCCTATTGTATTTTGTCTTTGTCGACAAATGCCATGGCAACTGGCTCGGCGTCTCCTTCATGCACTGCCCTGGCAACTAGCTCGGCATATCCTTCATGCACTGCCCTGGCAACTAGCTCGGCATATCCTTCATGCACTGCCCTGGCAACTAGCTCGGCATTGCTTTGGCAAGTGATCCTGCACATACACACACAAAAACACACCAAAGCAGCATCTATTTCCACATAAATCACCAAGTTATGTAATCAAGCTCAACGATTGAAGGAAACATGGATTAATGCATGAATGGCTAACTATGCAACTAATATGAGCCTAAGTCTAACAATAATATGAGTAAAAAGGGTAAGAAAAATAGTACTTTTGAACACTTATCATTTCTCACAACCACAAAACACAATAACCTTAGCCAAATAGATTTAGTACATGGCTAGGCTCCAAAGAAACACAAAACAAAGAATTCCTAACATAAACCTAATCGAACAAAGAAGAAAAAGATGAAGAATGAATGAAAGCTTTGTCGAAATCTCTCTCTCCTTCTCTTGTCGAAATCTCTTACTTGCTCTCCTTGAGTTTGACGGCTTGGTCTCCTTTAAATAGGAGATGACTAGGTAAAAGTCCTTCTTAAGGAGGAAGTTAAGTTGGAATTAAATACTTTAAAATAATATAATTCTTTATTATATTTAAATTTCTTCTATATCTTCTCCTATTTTTTTCGGATTTAATTTCTCTTTGACCTCTTCATCGAAATCAAACTCCTTTGGGATTTAACTTTGCTCCACGTCATCTTGGGCTTATATAGTCATCAATTTCGACTGTCATATCATCTTATCCCTTATCGACAATTGCCCTGGCAACTAGCTCGGCATCTCCTTCATGCATTACCCTGGCAACTGCGTCGGCATCTCCTTCATGCACTGCTCTGGCAACTGGTTCTAGCCTTGCTTTGGCAAGTGATTCTGCACATACACAAAAACACACCATAGCAATATATTTTTCCACAAAAGTAAGCAAAATATGAAATCAAGATTGTCAACCAAGGAAACAATGCAAATATGCATGAATGGCTAATAATGCAACTAATATGAGCCTAAGTCTAGCAATAATAAGAATAAAAAATGTGACTAAAATAGTACTTTTAGACACTTAACACACCCCTAAACTCGAACTATTGCTTGTCCTCAAGCAATGCAAACTAATAATTACCCGCCAAGACTTCACTTTTCACAAACTTAGCTTTGAACTTGATTTCAATTCTCAGAACTGTGGCACAAAGTATGATTGGCTTTTCATTTTTCGAAAAACTTAGGAGTTGCTCAGAATCAAACTATAATGCTTGTGAGTGTGTGCGGAGATGTGTGCAAGTTGGTTTTTTGGATTCTATGTAAACAAAAGGTTTTCAAATTACTTCATTGGGTTATTTTAACATGTTTTAACTAGAGTCGGTTTCGGGCACCTCTAGTGTTTTGTTTTTAGTTTTCTTAAGTTAATTAATTTATTCGACTAGAGCCGGTTTCGGGCACCTCTAGCGATCAATTTTTAGCACATACTAGAGCCAATTTCGGGCACCTCTAGCGATCATTTTTTTTTGCACATACTAGAGCCAATTTCGGGCACCTCTAGTATTCATCCAATTTTTATTCTAATCCCCCAACTTTTTAACTATCAACCTAAGTTCGCTAGAATTCCTTAAATCAATCAAGCCATACAATGTTTCATCAAGTTTAGCATCATAGTACGATTCTAAGTGTTTCCATGTTTATCCTAGAATAAAAAGTTCTATCAATTAAGTACATTGGCAAATTCATCATCGGATATTCATCAAATCTAGGCAATTCTTATTCCAACTAAAGGCATGGCAAGCAATTTACGTATCCTAAATGCAATACTTAAGATGAATGCAACTAAACATGGTAACTAACTAATAACAATCCCCCCAAACTCGAGTGAGGCATTATCCTCAATGCATGCAACAAAGAAAAATAAAAATAAAGAAAAGTAAAATGCAAACGAGGACTTACTCTAAGAGTTTGTCATCATGGATGATTAGTTTCCTTTTGGTCGGTGTCTTGATTCTTTTGCTTGAACGCGGTGGTTGTTTCCTTGTTGCCGATGGTGGAATCGATCCTCATACGGGGTTGTCCTCATCGTCCTCTTCATCAATGTCATTGGCTTTTCGCTTGGGCTTGGAGGATTCGATTGGTGCGGTCTTTGTTGGCGCAATGGAGGACTCGCCCGAATCTGAAAAATCACACAATGATTCAGTACGAGTTGATTCGGGCATAGGTGCTTTACCTTTGGCTTTTGCAGTGGTTGTCAGAGCGTCTTTAGCTTTGGTTGCCGCAACATCTTCAGTGTTGGTTGTCGTGGCAACTGCTTGGGTAGGTGCAGTGTAGGTTGCCGCGGCATCATCTATTGTGTTGCCGTGGCAACTGCTTCATTGGTTTTCGTGGCAAGGATTTCGGCAGGAAAAATGGGGAACGGCACGCGGCTGTCCGAGTACTTTTCCAGGATGACTTGGGTGATGGCATTGTTGTGATCCTTCATGCACCGCATGAACATTAATTACCGGTCTTTAATTTGCCTAAGGTTGTTCTCCAACGGTTGTAAGAGTGCTTCAAGTTGTCCTGGGGTTGTTGGCCAAGTTGCCCGGGCATCAGTTGCTTGGGCATTAGGGGTTGCCGAGGCGGCAGGAGTTGCCGTGGCAATTGAAGGCGTTGGGGATTTTACCGGTACCTCTCCCATTAGCTTTCAGATTTGTGCTCGATTCCAACCGGACTTTGGTAGGGCCTTTTCATCAGTGGACTCACTTGGGACATGCATCTCCTGGCAAAGATTGGAAATTAAGAAAGGGAAGAAAAGAGAACCCTTGTCTTTTGTGCTAAATACAAAAATCTCATCACAAATAATTTTTCCAATGTTAATGATGCGATTATGCAGGATAGAATCTATGAGCAAAAGACGAGGTGTATCAACAGTAGTATTGTGTATGGTAGGCATTAAAGAAATTTTAACAAACTTATTCCAAAATTTTGCCTCGGGTTTAAGCCGAAGGCGATTTATCGTGCCCTTGTATTTATCGTCGTTCCAATGAGTTCCCGGTAGAGTGAGTTCTTGAAGCACCTTGTCGAGTTGCTTGGGCGTGAGTTAATCAACAAAGGCTTCATGCTCGTCCTTCTTAATGTAGAGCCCGTAAAAGATGTTGATGTTTTTGGGGCTTATGAGTATAGCCTTGTCACGAACAAAAACATAAGGATTATCCGGGTTAGGTGAGTGAGCATAGAATTCTCTTACCCATGAGATGTTACCCGGCTCCGGTTGATGGTAAAAAATTTGCCACTTTTGATTTGCAATCCTTTCAAAGATGAATGGTTCAAGGCCGAAATCTTGATGAGAGTTGGAGTACTCAAAGCCTTGTTCTTCGCAAATCTTCCGACTTTCAAACTTGGAGTGAAATCTTTCTTGAACCACCAGTGTAGCAAACTTCTTGTATCTTGGTTCTTTGGAGGAACTTGGATGAACCAAAAATTCGATTTTGGATGCCATGGATGATCTTGGTTGTGAGTTTGGTAGAAACAAAGAAAAGAAAGCAAAAGAAACTAAAGAGTTGCAAGATGAAAAGTAGGAATAGGTTTCTTGGAAGTTAAGGTGATGGGTTAAATAGAAAAGATAGGTAGTAAATATGGTGGGTGGATTAAATTGGAAAGAAAGAAAACAAGAGTTTTGATTTAGGGGAGGGGACGGCTAGGGTATTTGGGGAAGGAGAAGGGTTTGGCCGGCTATGTAGGGTTTATTTAGGGTAAATTGGAGGCTTAATATAAGCCTTAGATTTAGCCCATTAATTTCCTTGTTGAAGAAGTTTCCTTCTTGAATCAAATTCCTTTTTATCTTGAACTCTTGTCCTACAATTCAAAAACAAATAAAATAAAGATTAAAATTAAAGATAAACTAATAAAAGAAAATAAATAAAGATGTGCAAAGAAATTCTTAAACTTAAAAATTAAAAACAATTAGATAAATATGAAAGAAAGATGTAATCTTAATCTTAAAGAAAATAAATAAATCTATCCTAAAAAGAAAAAAATAACCGGAAATAAAAAAATTAAATAGTTCGGAAAAAATAAAAATAAAAATAAAAATAAAATATCAAAAGGAGAGCATGCTCATGCATCTCCTAAGGTGACCACTTCTTTGTTACGTTCCACATGGGCACCGTTGTAGTGCTTCAATCTTTGTCCGTTGACTTTGAATTCATGTTCGTCAGTGATGGACTTGATTATCACGGCACCATGGGAGAACGGTTTGACAACTTCGAATGGTCCCGACCATCTTGATTTCAGTTTTCCCAGGAAAAGTTTGAACCGAGAATTGAATAAGAGAACTAGTTGCCCTGGCATGAATTGTCGCGGCAATAGTTTCTTGTCATGCCATTGCTTTGTTTTCTCCTTGTAGATTTGTGCATTGTTATAGGCGAGTGCACGGAATTCTTCTATCTCGTTGAGGTCCAACAAACGCTTTTGTCTGGCACTTTCCCAATCCATATTCACGGTCTTGATTGCCCAATATGCCTTGTGTTCGATTTCCACCGGTAGATGGCATGTTTTGCCATAGACAAGTTGAAAGGGAGACATACCTAAGGGTGATTTGAATGCAGCGTGATATGCCCAAAGTGCATCATCTAGTCTTACTGACCAATCCTTCCTAGAGGGATTTACAACTTTCTTGAGTATACCCTTCAATTCTCGGTTGGAAATTTTTGCTTGCCCATTAGTTTGTGGGTGATATGCCGTGGCAATTTTGTGTGACACGTCGAAGCGCTGCAAAATCTTGGCAATAAGTCTGTTGTTAAAGTGCTTGCCTTCATCACTGATAATTACTCTCGGCATCCCAAACCGTGTAAATATATTTTTCTACAAGAATCATTGCACGGTCTTGGAATCGTTGGTGGGAACTGCAGCTGCCTCAACCCATTTAGACACGTAGTCAACGGCAAGTAGAATGTAGAGGCTGCCGAATGAAGATGGGAAAGGTCCCATAAAATCGATCCCCCATACATCGAACAGTTCTACCTCGATGATGTTTTGGAGCGGCATCTCATGTCGTCTAGAGATATTGCCCGTCCTCTGGAAATGATCACATTGCTTGTAAAACTCTTGGGCATCTTTGTACATTGTTGGCCAATACACACCGAATTGCAAAACTTTAGCCGTGGTACGTGTTCCTCCAAAATGTCCTCTATAAGGTGAAGAATGGCATTGCCGGAGTACATTCTACTGCTCCTCTTCAGGGAAACATCGGCGTATAACCTGATCTGTACATTGTTTAAACAAAAGAGGCTCGTCCCAAAAGTAATGCTTAGCATCATGGCAAAACCACTTCTTTCCTTGGTGAGTAACGCCATAAGGTAAAATACAACAAACAAGGAAATTAACTAAATCCGTGTACCAGGGTATTGCCGAGGTATGTGTTGCCATGGCAATTGCTTCCATGGTTGCCGAGGCATACGTGTTTGGAGTTGCCGAGGCGTGCGCGTCAAGGGTTGTCGAGGCATGCGCGTCTAGAATTGCCGAGGCGTCGAGGGTTGCCGAGGCGTGCGCATCCATGGTTGCTAAGGCAACTAACAATTGCTCATCCGGGAATGCATCGCATATCTCTAAATCCATGTCCTCCTCCCTATTGCGTTCTAAGCATGATAAGTGATCGGCCACTTGATTTTTTGTTCCTTTTCTGTCCTTAATTTCAATGTCAAACTCTTGTAAAAGCAATATCCAACGAATCAAACGAGGTTTGGCATCCTTTTTAGCAAATAGATACTTAATTATCGAATGGTCCGTATGAATAATTACCTTTGTACCAATCAAATAGGATAGGAACTTGTCAAATGCGAAAACTACGGCTAGTAACTCTTTCTACGTTGTCGTGTAATTCACTTGAGCACTATTAAGAGTTTTACTAGCATAGTATATCACATGAAAGGTCCTACCTATGCGTTAACCTAGGACTACTCCTACCGCGAAATCACTTGCATCACACATGAGCTCAAAAGGTAGCCTCCAATCGGGTGGAACGATAATGGGTGCCGAGGCAAGCTTTTTCTTTAGGGTTTCGAATACTTGGGCGCAAGAATAATCAAAATTGAAAACTTTATCCTGTTCAAGAAAATTGCACAAGGGTTTAGTAATTTTAGAAAAATTATAAATGAACCTCCTGTAAAAACCTGCATGTCCAAGAAAGCTTCAGATTCCTTTAACCGAACTTGGTAGGGGCAATCTCTCGATCGCGTCCACCTTGGCTTTGTCTCTTCAATTCCCCTGGATGAAATCTTGTGGCCGAGCACTATTCCTTCATCTACCATAAAATGGCACTTCTCCCAATTAAGGACTAAATCAGTTTCTTCACATCTTGCCAACACCTTCTCTAAATTGCCAAGGCAACTGTCGAAGTCATTACCAAAAATAGAAAAATCATCCATTAGGATCTCAAGGAAGTCTTCGACCATGTCTGAAAAGAGTGTCATCATGCATCTTTGGAAGGTTGTCGGGGCATTACACAATCCGAACGGCATCCTTCGGAAAGCATAAGTACCGTATGGGCATGTGAAGCTTGTCTTTTCTTTATCTTCTGGTGCTATGGCAATTTGATTGTAACCTGAATAACCATCAAGAAAACAATAAAAGGGTTTACCTGCAAGATGGTCAAGCATTTGATCAATAAAGGGTAATGGGAAGTGATCTTTCCTAGTGGCTTTGTTTAACTTTCGATAATCCATACAAACCCTCCAACCGGTCACAGTCCTGGTTGGAATGAGTTTATTGTTTTCATTACTTACCACCATTATACCTCCCTTTTCGGTACACATTGTGCTAGACTTACCCATGTACTATTCGAGATAGGGTATATGATGCCGGCGTCAAGCCACTTGATGATTTCTTTCATTACAACCCCTTTCATGGGATGATTCAGTCTCCTCTGGGCCTCAATCGAAGGTTTGTGATCATCTTCCAACAAAATCTTGTGCATGCACACTGCCGGGCTAATTCCCTTCAAGTCGGCAATTGTCCACCTTATTGCCTTCTTGTGTAGTATCAACATTTTGATCAGCTTCTTTTCCTGCTCAGGCTGTAACTTAGACGAAATAATTACAGGCCATGTATTATCGGTTCCCAAGTAAGCATATTTTAGTTGCCCTAGCAACTGTTTCAACTTAAGAATCGGTGGTTGTTCAATGGAGGGCTTTTCGAGTTTACCTTCCTTACCTGAGTAATCTAGTGGTTCAAAGTATGTACCTGGTCGATTGACTAACCAATTTCCATCTTCTTGTTGTTCCTCATCGATCGGTTCTTCATACTCCTCAGGTTCCTCTTGATCGGCAATGTAGTTGCCGAGGCAACTAAATTCCTCGTTAAAGTCAAACTCTGTCGTGGCATGAAGAAGTTGGCATTCTTCGGATCATCGGCATGCCTTAGTGTTTGGAACACATTTAGTTTAACTTGCTGGTCATTCACCCTTATTATGAGTTCTCCCTTTTCAACATCAATCAAGGTTCTCCCTGTTGCTAGAAAGGGTCTCCCGAGAATGATAGTTGCATGCTCATCTGCTTCACAATCCAAAACAATAAAGTCAGTGGGAAAAATAAATTTATCAATTTTTACCAGTATGTCTTCGATTTTTCCCTCTGGATGCACATAGGATCTGTCGGCTAGCTATAGAATAACTGTTGTAGGTCTTGCCTTCTCGATTCCTAGTTTCTGGAAAACCGATTTAGGCATCAAGTTTATGCTTTCTCCAAGGTCACATAATGCTTTCTCGATATAGTAGTTTCCGATGGAACAAGGTATTGTGAAACTTACGGGATCCTTCAACTTGGGTGGCATGCGATTGTGCAACATGGCCATGCATCCCTCTGTTGCGGTAACTATTTCAAACTCTCCTAACCTTGTTCTCTTGGACACAATGTCTTTCAAAAACTTGGCATAGTTCGGCATTTGTTCAATCGCCTCAACCAATGGCAAGTTGATGTGGACTTGCTTTAGGATATCAAGAAACTTCTTGAATTGATATTCTTGCTTTTGTCACTTCAACCTTTGTGGGAATGGTGGTGGAATTCAGATATCTTCGATCCTTTCATTGGTCTGGAACCTGATTGACGGCGGCATCCTTATCGCTGGTTACCGAGGCATGCTTATCGCTGGTTGCCGCGGCAATTCCTGGTTCAGCATCTGAGGCTTTGCTGCTGATTTCGTCTTGTTCTTTTTGTGGAGTTTTGTTTGATGAACGATCTTGAGCCTCTTTAAGTTGTTGGCCACTTCTAGTGGTGATCGCCTTACATTGCTCATGGCCAGTTCCTCTTGCGACTTCAGTATCACTAGGTAAACCTCCTTACGGTCTAGTATTCAGGTTTTGAGCAAATTGTCCGACTTGATTTTCCAATGATTTGATTACTGCCTCTTGGTTTTGCAATCTCATCTCGGTCCTGTTAATAAAAGCATCAGTTCTTTTTATGAAGTTACTATTCTCAGCCATATAAGATTCAGTTTTCAACATAAAAGCATTGAGTGAATTTTCCAAAAAACTAGATGTTGTCGGTTGTTGCTACGGAAACTGTTGCCATGGCATGTTCTGCTGGAATCCCGATGCTTGTGCATTCTGATTGTTCTGGTTTAGAGCATTGTTGGGATTACTCCATGAAAAATTAGGGTGCTTCTTCCAAGCTGGATTGTATGTATTGGACATCACATTGTTGTTCCAGTTGTAATTCCCCACATAAAAGCTGGATTCTGGATTCTGCATACATTCAGAAGAATCATGGTTACCACCACATAACTCACGAAAGGAATCCATTACCTTGACTTCCTGTGTGTTGTTTGGTTTCTGCATGTTCTGGACCATCTTGGTTAGAGTGGCCAATTGTGCCGAAATTGAGTCTGATGATCCCAGTACATGTATTATGGCTTGGCATCTAACTCCTCCTCTTCTAGCAGATGGGAATTGATAATCATTCTTGGCAAGCCTGTTTAGAATTTGCATTGCTTCCTCTGGCGACTTATCTAGGAGTATCTTGTTTGTCGAGGCATCTAGCATCATCCTTGTTAGTGTATTCACAGCGTTGTAAAACATTGTTACTTGTGTCAACACTGGGAATCCGTGTATGGGGCATTTGTGTAGAAGTTCTCTATATCGCTCCCAAGCCTCGTACATGGATTCATCATCTACCTGCCGAAAAGAAGTAATTTCGTTATGAAGCTTATCAGTCAAATTTGTAGGATTAAATCGAGCAAGGAAATCACGACAAAGATCGGTCCAAGATCCTATTGATCCGGCAGGAATACTATTAAACCATGCTTTCGCCCTATCCCTCAGTGAATAGGGGAATAATCTTAGTCGTAAAACATCGGGGGTGACTCCTTGTATTTTGAATGAATTGCAAATCTCGAGGAAAGATTTAAGATGTTGTCGTGCATCTTCAGTTGCTGAGCCGCCAAATTGACCAATTGTGTTGATCATATTGAACATCACCGGTTTCAACTCAAAGTGGTCGGCTTCAATTTCAGGTGTGACAACTCCTGGATTAAGTCCTTCAAGATCTTCTTCAAGATAGTCTCGAATAGTTCTGTTTCGTGCAAGAATCACTCCTCCTGCTGGAACATCCTGATTCATATTGCCGTCTTGATTAGCCATTGCTACTCTTAACCTTCGTCTGAGTCCTTGCAAGGTTCGTTTGATTTCTGGATCAAAGGGATATTCTGGTGTAATCGGTCTCGCCCTGGTCATATACCAATGCAAAACCAAAGTTTGTTAACCCTTTGAATCTTAAACAAGTAAAATAAAAAGTGCAAGAAAATAAAAACAAAGTTGCTATTGCCAATCCCCGACAGCGGCGCCAAAAACTTGTTGTGCGTAATAAGTTCTCCGCAATTGTGCAAGTGTACACGTCGCAAGTTATAGTATAAAAGATATCGTCTCCACAGGGATTGGTGCCACTTCAAGAATCTAATCTCTTGCATTGTAAAAAGTAAAAGAACACAAGTAGAAGATTGTAGGAGTTTAACTAACAACTAAACTAGAAAGCAAATAAGTAAAAGAAGATGTAATCAAATGAGAGAGAATAGGCCAGGTTATCGTGAGTTAAGGTGTGATAGCCGATTGGATCATCTTGGTAAAAGAGTGCAAGGGCAGCTCAGTTTCCGTGGCAACTTGCGCAGCGGGGTTGCCTTTACAGCTAATCGACGGTTGCCTGAGCAACTGGCTGGGCAACTGTTTGGGCGGCTGGGCAGCAACTTCAAGGATCGGCAGAGCGCTCTTCAATGGTTTCTTCTTATCCCTAAATCAAAACTCTAGCTATTTGTGCATGCCTTGATAATACATCCATGCGTGAATCAAGGGTGAACAACAACCAATGTTGCGCTCCTCTTAGTCGTTGAAATCCTTAACTTATTCCTAAGCCGGATTAATCTTCACCATCAATAGATTGAATAAAGACCATACTCATTCGTTTCTTGAATCTAACTCTCCCGATATTAGATAAATAGATGAAGTTATGAGATCCTCTCCCAATTCACTCGGAAACAAGAATAAGAACCAAGAATGAGTAAACCTTGAATTGAAAGTGCAAACTCTTATTACTAAACAAAATCCAATTGTTTCTCACAACCACGGAACACAATAACCTTAGCCAAATAGATTTAGTTCATGGCTAGGTTCCAAAGAAACACAAAATAAAGAATTCCTAACATAAACCTAATCGAACAAAGAAGAAAAAGATGAAGAATGGTTGAAGGCTTTGTCGAAATCTCTCTCTCCTTCTCTTGTCGAAATCTCTCACTTGCTCTCTTGTCGAAATCTCTTACTTGCTCTCCTTGAGTTTGACGGCTTGGTCTCCTTTAAATAGGAGATGGCTAGGTCAAAGTCCTTCTTGAGGAGGAAGTTAAGTTGGAATTAAATACTTTAAAAGAATATAATTCTTTATTATATTTAAATTTCTTCTATATATTCTCCTATCTTTTTGGGATTTAATTTCTCTTTGACCTCTTCATGGAAATCAAACTCCTTTGGGATTTAACTTTGCGCCACGTCATCTTGGGCTTATCTAGTCATCAATTTCGACTGCCATATCATCTTATCCCTTATCGACAATTGCCCTGCCAACTATCTCGGCATCTTCTTCATGCATTGCCCTGGCAACTGCGTCGGCTTCTCCTTCATGCACTGCCCTGGCAACTGGTTCTAGTCTTGCTTTGGCAAGTGATTCTGCACACACACAAAAACACACCAAAGCAATATATTTTTCCACAAAATTAAGCAAAATATGAAATCAAGCTTGTCCACCAAGGAAACAATGCAAATATGCATGAATGGCTAATAATGCAACTAATATGAGCCTAAGTCTAGCAATAATAAGAATAAAAAGGGTGACTAAAATAGTACTTTTAAACACTTAACAATGGACAACAAAGAGTTGGAATTCTTTGAAGAAATAAAGATTGAAAAGGTGGATGTTTGCGCTTCTGTGGAAGAAACGCTAAAGAAGAAATATGGGGGCAACTTTCTTGTAGTGATCATTTCAAAACCCCAAGAATGTGAAAGAGCCGAGAGCTCAGTATGATTTTAGGGTAAAAATTTAGGGAGACATTTCTCCAAGGGCTGCCTCTGATGAAGTAAATGATGTTGGTTTCTTCACCAGGAGCGAAAAGCGTTATGCCCCTAAGGAAGCTGAATCTAATGAACCCAAGGGAAAAGCATTAATAGTTAAACCAGAGAAGAAAAAGATTGTTGAGCCTGAGCCATCCATCAATGAGCCAGTCAGAGAAGAGGAGACAACAAAGTTTTTAAAGTTCTTGAAACATAGCAAATACAGCGTTGTGGAATAGATTAACAAGATGCCTGCTCGTATATCCATATTGACCATGCTATTAAGTTTAGAATCGCACAAGAATTAATTGTTGAAGGTATTGAATGAGACTTTTGTGCCCAATGAAATAACTGTGAGCAAGTTAGACAAGTTGGTGAACAACTTGAGTGCAGACAATTTTATTTTTTCCAGTGATGATGAGATACCTCTAGGTGGTTGGGGATCTGCAAAAGCCTTATACATTACTACTAGATGCAAGAGATATACATTTCCAGGAGTCCTGGTTGATAATGGATCATCATTGAATGTCTTATCGCTGACTACTTTGAACAGGCTTCATATGGATAGCTCTCATATGAAAACTTGTCACAGCATTGTCAGGGCTTTTCACGGCACTAAGAGGAATGTAATGGGGAAAATTGAAGTATCGCTGCTTGTAGGGCCAAACACGTATGATGTAGACTTCCTGGTAATGGATATCAAGCCGGCATAGAATTATCTGTTGGGAAGACCCTGGATCTACTCAGCTAGAGCAGTTCCATCATCGCTCCACCATAAATTGAAACTTGTAATGGATGGGCAACTTGTTACCATGAAGGCTGAGGAGGATATCATAGTCTCAATCACCAGTGATGCCCTATATATTGGAATGGATGAAGATGATGTGGAATGTTCATTTCGGTCACTAGAATTTGTTAATGCAACTTATACAGTTGAAGGAAGTCAGATTCCTACGCCGAGATTGTCCAAGGCTACAAGGATGAGAATCGAGATGATAGTAGGAAAAGGAGCCCGAGCTAGTAAAGGTTTGGGAAAGTATATGTATGGAATAGTTAGTGCGCCAGTACCAATCAACAAGCAAGATCGCTTTGGCTTGGGACACAAACCAAATGCTAAACAGAGAAAAATGAGATCCTGAAGAAGTAGGAGAGAAGGAATGCACGTCTAGCAGGAGAAGAGGATCCGAAACATTTGTGTTAGGAGGAATCATCAACCCTAAGCAAAGCAAGGAATATGAAAAAAGTAAATTGGGGAAGCTGTTGGAAGTTTTGGAGATCAATATTGTATCTAAAGGAGGAAATGAAGCAATAAATCTAACTGGATATGCCCATATGTTCCCAAAACTGTTCTGGACAATTGGACTGCAAAGGAGCTCCATGTAGTATTTAAGAAAATTTCAGAGTAATGTTCAAAACATACTTGTTACACTTGCCTCAAAGCAACATGGATCCTTTTGTAAAAGAGCATTTGTTTTCTGTCATTATGTTAATGAAATGATGCCTTTTGTGCTTCACCTGACAAACATTTTTGTTCTTTTATTCCTTTCATCATGCATACCATACAAATTATCCATTATTCTTTAATTTATTTGTCCCAATACGAGTCATTATTTCATGTCAGGTCCTTTGATATCAACTACGAGAACGACGCTGCAAGCGACCCAAAACTTATTTTTGAGCAAGAGGTGTGTCTAGATGAACCTCAGGACTTTGAAGAAGATCAAGATTGTGACTTGTCTCCAGATCTACTAAGAATGGTAGAGCAAGATGAGAAACAGATTCTTCCTCACAATGAGCCAGTGGAAATTGTAAATGTTGGGGAAGATGATGAAAAGAAAGAGGTAAAGATAGAGACTCGCATCAATGCAAAAACAAGACATGATCTGATTGAGTTACTACGAAAGTTCAAAGACATCTTTGCATGGTCCTATCAAGACATGCCTGGTTTGAACACAAATATGATTGTACATAAACTTCCCATAAACGAAGAATGCAAACTGGTCCAGCAAAAGCTTCGAAGGATGAGGCCCGATGTTCTACTAAAGATAAAAGAAAAGGTAAAGAAGCAGTTCGATACCAGGTTTCTACAAGTGGCCAAGTACCCAGAATGGGTAGCCAATATAGTTTCCGTTCCAAAGAAAGACGAAAAAGTGCGTATGTGCGTAGACTATCGACATCTAAACAAGGTCAGTCCAAAGGATAATTTCCCACTGCCTCACATTGATACCCTGGTGGATAATACTGCAAGGCATTCATTATTCTCCTTCATGGATGGTTTCTTAGGGTACAACCAGATAAGAATGCACCCTGAGGACATGGAAAAGACTACATTTGTAACATTATGGGGAATGTTTTGTTATAAAGTAATGCCTTTTGGATTGAAGAATGCAAAGGCAACATACCAAAGAGTCATGGTTACTTTGTTTCATGGTATGATGCATAAAGAAATTGAGGTGTATGTTGACGATATGATTGCTAAGTCTCAAGCAGGAGAAGAACATGTGAAGATCCTGAGAAAGTTGTTCTTGAGATTTCTTGTAACACCCTCAAAATTAAATTGGAAACCCTAATTTTTGGGATTTTTTAATTTACTTTCCCTAAATTCTATAAACTAGATTACGAACACCAGTAAAGTTTAGGGATAAATTCTATGGACTAGATTACGAACACCAGTAAAGTTTAGGGAGCAAATCAGTTATTTAACCCTTACTTTTGCCTTGGGTTTTCTTCAAAATGAAAAAGAAGAATTAGAGTCAAGGAGTTTTGAAATCGTGACCTTAACCACCAAGTTTTACCACCTCCTTACCTTTAAGACTACACACCCAATTGTGTAATATTTTGAATCGTGAATAATTTTGAGCTATGTTTATTTCAACCCTAAACATAGGGTATAAAAACCCCCCGTTATAACGTGGTGAGACCCTTTTATCTCATTCTTTGTTTTCTGCCGCAATCTCACCAACAAATCACTCTCTCAATTTCTCCATTTTTCCCATTCAACCTTTGATCACCATTCGAGTGCTTCCATCTTTCGGTTCTACTTTCCTAACCGATAACCATCATTCACTTTTTCTTTTGTTTCTAATTGAAACCTTACGATGGAACAAACTTGTCATTCGTTGATTTTGAGAACCAAGAGATAAATCATTCACTTTTCATTTCCTTTCGATTCTCCATCGTGGGTGTTGCAGGTAAGCTTCGATTTCTTCTCGGCTAATTAGGCTCGGTTTACCTTTCCTAATCGATTCATTTACTTCACACGTCCATGTAGGTGTGATGTCTTTATTATTATTATTATTATTATTATTATTATTATTATTATTATTATTATTGGACGTTTATGCTGAACGTAATTTTTAATCAATTTTTAAAGATTTTTTTGTTGTTATTAATTATTAGAGGTAATAATAGTATATATGTGTTTTAGACGACATCGACTCTAAGGAAGACAAATCACCACCCCTTCGCCTATTCGTTCTGATCGTGAATGTGCTTCAAGGCCTACTCGTGGGTATTCATTCGTATTAGTATCTATGTTTAGATTTAAGTGGCATAGTAATAGTGTTAATAAAGGATTATTATCGTAGGTTTTGATACAGCTGGACTCAGTTCTTCTTATCGTGGGAAATACATTACTCAATAGGTTGAGTTTGCTTTGGCTACGTTATGTTCTCTTTTTGTGCTATATATATTCTGTGTAGCATTTTACAACTCGCAGACTACCTTTCTGTGTTGTAATTCAATGAGATTTGAGATGCCATGCATAATGTGTTAAACTATGTTATCAGAAATTTCAAAACTGTGATCCTATTATTTAGTACGATAAATTGTGATGTGATTTTGTATTTTACAATCATTACCATATTTTATATGCATAGGATGGGATTGTACGGTGGAAGAAGTGGTTTGACCACACTGTGATTGGAGAAATAAGGGTAAGGGGTTCTGGGAACTATCTCCACTGTGACCGGTTGGCTTTACCACCACTGTGATTGGAGTATGTAGATGGGAAATGCGTTTTGTCAATGACATCATTACATGCATTGCGTTTTGATGTGTTTTTATTAAATATCATAAGAAAATTATTTTGAAACTGAATTTGTGATTGCTTGCACTTTAGAGACACGTTGGGCTAATAGCTCACTCCCTTATAGTTTTTCTTTTTCAGATACCTTTGGCTCTAGGCGACTTGGTACTCGGAGGACCTCTTGATTTCAGTTTTACTTTCATTACAGAATGAACTACATTATTTTCAAAAATTGTTTACTTTAGTATTTTATTTTGAGACTATGCATTTGGACTTAAGATTATTTTGGGATTTGATGGTATTTCAGGTTGCATGCATAAAAGCTTAAATACATTTGAACGATCGATTATTAATATAAATGTTGTGATTTTAATAATGTTTTAAGATATCTTTTATTGAAGGTTAAAATGTTTTACGTTATTTTATTAGAAACTATAAGTATTTATATTAAACTTGGATACTTAAGGGAGAAGTTACGAATGCGGCTTACTAAATTGGGACTTTTCTTCTGGGCCTGGTTTAGGGGGTTACATTTAGTAGTATCAGAACTGAGTTCAACCCTCGGACTGTGAGGCTCACAATATCTTTTTCAAAAATTTTCAAAATTTTATGTATGCATAAATGTTTTAGGTACATGGGATGTTTGCTAACGCCTTATTATTAAATATTATTTTAATAGTTTTGAATTTGAGGCTCCAGTACCAATTCTAATCTCTAGGTTATTATTCTTGTAGATAGTAACTATGCCACCTCATAGGAGTGTTAGACTTGCTTCGGGTAGAGGTCGAGACCGAGGCTGTACAGCTGCTGCCGCTAGTGAACCACCTCCTGTTGTTGACCATACGAACGATCAGGATAAGATACAAAATTCGAGAGGAACCCGGCCACCTGAGGGGCAACAGACCGTGAGTCAGTGGTCTGGTGATGGTGATACACATGATCAGCAGCCACATGGTGATGACTTGCTGGATTCAGATGACAGTGAGACTGTGGAGTTGGATAGTGCTACTGTTAATCGGAAGTTGTTGTGTTATTTTCCTGACCAATCAGAGAACTCGAGAAAGCCTATCTCTATAGTATTTCTGAGTGTCGTGATGAGGGTATTTGCGGGTGTGTCTAATGAACACCCATTGATGCTGAGTTATGGATGGAGGATCTTGAGAGGCTTTTTGAGGAGATGGAATATCCTGCCAGCAAGAAGTTGAGAGCTACTATTTCAGTGTTGCATGGTGAAGCACAAAATTGGTGGAAGGCTGAACAGAGATTGATGCCGCTGATCAAATGTCATGGAAGACCTTTCGACAAGCATTCTAGAACCGTTATGTGGGTGAGCAATACTTAGTTGATCATCGTCAAGCATTCATAGACCTTAAACATGAGGGAATGATAGTATCTTCTTATGATATTCGATTCATAAAATGGTCTCGGTATGCACCTGGGTTGGTGGACATGGAAAAGGATAGATGTCGGGAGTTACTCAAAGGCCTACACTTTTCCATTTGTAAGAAAGTGGCTCCATTCAAAGACAAGTTCAATGATTTGGTTGACCAAGCCAAGACAGTGGAAAGAATAAAAACACTCTTGAATAATCATGCAACTCAGGAAAGAGATCGAGGCAAAAAACAACCGATTTCAATTGTTTAGCAGGGTTCGGTTAGTTATACTGGTAAGAGGGCTAGAGAAGAATTTGATCATCAGGGTAGCCAGAGAGTGGGACCAACCATTTTTGCAGTTCTGACAAGTAGTGTGGGTGGATCGATAGGTCCTTATTTTGTGCCTCAGTGTACTTATTGCAAGAAATGGCATGGTGGGGATTGTAGAAAGAATAATGGAGCTTGTTTCGAATATAGTCTCTTGATCATTTCCTTAATGATTGTCCGCAATCACATACTGGTTCAGTCATGCAGAGTCAGACACATGCGTCAGTTCAGGTACCTCCTAGAGGTAGAGAGCAGAGTAGGTCAGCTGCTTCTGGTACTACTAGTAGAGGTATACCTTCTCAGGGTGATAGATCAGCTAAATCAACGTTAAACAACCAGGTTTGGTTTATGCAACCCGAGCTCGTGGTAATTATGATGATGAGTTTGAGGACATAGCAGGTACCGTTATGATATTTTCAGCTCTTATTTTAATCTTAATAGATAAAGAATTTAAAATGAAGTAGTATGTGTGCGCACTTGTTAATTTTAGGAATTTATCGCTAAGTGTGAAATTTCAATGACAAAATTTCTTTTAAGAGTGGGAGAGTTGTAACACCCTCAAAATTAAATTTGAAACCCTAATTTTTGGGATTTTTTTAATTTATTTTCCCTAAATTTTATGGACTAGATTACAAACACCAGTAAAGTTTAGGGACCAAATCCATTATTTAACCCTTACTTTTGCCCCGGGTTTTGGTCAAAAGGAAAAAAGAAGAAGAATTGGAGTCAAAGAGTTCTGAAATCGTGACCTCAACCACCAAGCTTTACCACCTCCTTACCATTAAGACTACACACCCAATTGTGTAATGTTTTGAATCATGAATAATTTTAAACTATGTTTATTTCAACCCTAAACATAGGGTATAAATACCCTGTTATAACGTGGTGAGACCCTTTTTATCTCATCCTTTTTTTTCTGCCGCAATCTCACCAACAAATCACTCTCTCAATTTTTCCATTTTTTCCATTCAACCTTTGATCACCATTCGAGTGTTTCCATCTTTCGGTTCTACTTCCCTAATCGATAACCATCGTTCACTTTTTCTTTTGTTTCTAATTGAAATCGATGGAACAAACTTGTCATTCGTTGATTTTTGTAACGCCCCAGTTTTAGGGCTTAGCGGTTTAGAGGGTTTATTAGATGGTTTAGAGGACCAGAGTAGAGATTCGAGTCAGTTTCGGGATCGTATATTTTTGGTGTTGGAAAATTTATGGGAAAATGCTTAAAAAACATTATTAATTATGTATTTAATAATGGTGGAATCAATTTTGAAAAATGAGTTTTGGAAGATGGACATTTTGGTTAGTGACCAAAATGAAAGTTTTGACAATTGTGATTTTCTAGTGTCTAAAATGAAAAGGTTAAATACTTAGAATCTTTAAGGAGCTATTTCACCAATTGGTTTTTGATGATTTCTCCCTTGATTTGACTTATTTTAACATGTGGTTTAATTAATAATTAAAGAGGATTTTGTTAAAAAGTTAGTTATCTTTTCTAAAACAAAAATCACGTCATTTTCTCTCAACTTTTTCTCTCCATTCTCTCCTCAGCCAAACAACCACGTTTTCATCAAATTTCCAGAGGTGAGGTGATTCCTAACTTGATTTTAATGTTTCAAATTGTTTTATAAAGATTGTTTATACAAAATCTCACAATAATCTTGTGTTTTCTTAGCTTTTCACAAATCAATTGAGGGAGAAACTTCACAATAGGGGTAAGGTCCAAGATCTCCTCTATTGTATGGTTCTTTATTGAAATTCTCAAGCATTTGATCCTTGTTTTTATGTTTCTAATCTGATTTTGATGACCTTCTAATGTTTAATTAAGTTATTTGCGGAAAATGAGTTGATTCGTGAATTGGATCTAATTTCCAGTAATTAAGGTTGCTTTGATTCATATTTTGGATGTTTAATAATGTTGATAAGTGATTTTTATCATTGGAATCCTGAAACTTATGAATCTCTATTTGTTTAGGTTGTTAGTTTTGGGGTTTTGTTGTGTTTCTTTGGTTGTAAGGTTGCTGAAGGAGGTAGGTTGTTTTGGATCTATTTTTAGATGTGTTTTGATGTTGAAAGTGATGTTAGTTTGATAGATGTTGGCTGGGTTGTGAATCAAAGTGTTTTGGTTATGTTTTCAGTTGTTGTGAAGGTTATGTGGGAATCCGAGAAGGATTGTAGTTGTTGTGTTTAGAATGCATTATGATGGATTAATCCTCTATTTTTTGTGGTAAAAATAGGGGAGGTTGATCCGGAAGTGATTGGAGAAGAGTTAGAGGCTTCGGATTCTTGATTTCGCATCGGCGAATCGAGGTTTCGTGTATCGGTGAGTGAAAACATGGTTTAAAGCATTTTGATGTTTGGGACTAGAGTTTTGGGAGTTAAGGTAGAGCTTGAAACGCTTACCTAGACTCAGAAGTAAGTATAAAGTGGTTTTACTCTCTCGGTCATGCTTTTACGAAACGGTTGATGCACTTGTTTTAATTACATGTTACCTACTGTTAAGCATCTTTTAAAGTATTCAATGTATTGTTTATAAGCATGTTTTGCTGAAGGATGCACACGGTAAGTGATCCTTGTAAGTATGGATTATACTTGTGTTTTAAAGCATGGTAGTTGCTTTGGAAATGGCATGGTTTAATACTTGTTAAAAACAGTGAGCTAAATGTTATTTGGTTACTTATATTGGCAAATGATGTGGTTTTAAAATTGTTATCGGATATAGTTGGCCGAACATAGGATTGAGTGCACTGTAAATAAGTCACCTTGGATGTTGAGGGGTTTATACGGCGTACCGAATACTCCATCCAAGTACCCTAATGGTAGAGGGGTTAAATAGTACCGAATACTCCCGTTAGTGGATTAAGCGTCTAATCGATGATTGGGGTGGGTGTCCTCGTAGGTTGTTACGGTACTCGGTTGTTATTGTACTCGATTGTTAATGTACCGCGATTGTGATTGTATCGCTATTCCGGTTGAGATGGCTTGAAGTGTTGGGTTAACACTTGTTGAATTCGTGTATTCCGATGAACTCTTTTGTTAATGGACTTGTTAATGATCACTTGAAAGCCAATATAATTGTTATTGTATCATTAAAATGTTTATGTTGTATAATGTGGTTTATACATATTTCTCCTTAAGCTTTGCATTTGGTAGTAATGCATGGGAAGGCTTAAGTGGAGGGTTAGTAATGTGACTTGCTATTGAATAATGATATATGTAGCATATGGTTTAATATACTGGTTTAAATGATATAAAGTGCATGTTTTAAAAGGGGCATGATGATGTTTTAAAGGATGATGTTAAGTAAATGATTTTAAATGCATTGGTGGTGTTTGTTTTAGATCTTTCCTCACTAAGACTTGTGTGCTTACGCTCTCGTTGTCCATCAATGCGGATAATTGAGGTTCTGGAAGGCAGCAAGAAGCAAGGGGATCTTGGCAAGACTTGTTTCCAAAGTATGTTAAAGACTAGACTATAATGAATAAGGGCAATGGGGTACTTGTTGTGTTTTGGGAGATGTTTTGTGAAACTCCTTGTTTGAGCATGTTTCTTTAGTTGCTATTAGGTTGTAAATGGCCTTTAAGGATTGTTTTTGGTGCTGGTTCACCTTTTGATATGTTGGTTGGATGCATATTAGGAAGCATGCCTATAGATTTCCTCTTTGATGCATGAATCCTTGTTATGTTGCTAGATATGTGATGTTGGTTGGCATTAGGTATGTTTGACATGTTAGTATTGTGTTTAAAGCATGTTGGAGTGGTTTGAGTATGCTTTTGGGATGAAAAATCAGCCAAATGTGACATTACAGGCAAGGGCGTACCGATAAGGTGCCGATACGCGGGGGACCGTATTAGTACGGCTAGGCAATTTCAGGCTTGTGGGATCGGTACGAGTCTTGTGCGTTTCGATATGCCTAGGCAAATTTGGCCTAGCGTACCGGTACGGTGATGGGAATTTCGATACGAGCTTTAGCCTCTGGAATACACTTTTGCAACTTGAACCCGCATATCCAAACACCTGAGAAACCGTATCGGTACGGTTTTAAATATTTCAAAAGTTTAGTATTTCAGTTAGGCATATCGATAAGACTTGGTGGTGTATCAAAACAGTGTGTTTCAAACCGTATCGGTACGGGCTTACCCATTTCGATACGGATGACCGTTTATCCTATGAATGTACTTTTGGGCAGTTTTGCTTTCCTTGCATTTTAGTCCCTAAATCTTGTCAATAAAATTACATATAGTAGAATGACCAGTTTGCGCTGAATTTTGAAATGATATATTGGAACCTGACTAATTGAAGGTTGGTAACTCAAAAATGAGTTTCAATCCTGAAATTTTCTAAATTTGCAATTTGGTCCCTAAATTGCAAAAGTGGTCAATTGGATGTCAAATTGATGCCTGATTGAATTGGGGTTGCACCTAATGTCTGTATGATTATGTAGGAATAATAATTGGCATTTAGATAAGATAAAAATAAAAAAATGGACTGAGTTTGGTTTTATCTCTTCGGTTTGCTGTGGCAAACCTAATGTAGCCTTCTTGATTCGGTTGGGCGTCTAGGGGTTACACTTGGTGGTATCAGAGCCAGGTTTGGTTCGTTTGGGAGGTTGTTGTGTTGTTGTCGTTAGTTATGCTCTGTTGTATGATGTGTACGGTGATTGTTGAATGTAAGCTGGTTGATATACACGGTGATTGATATATGTATGTTGGCTATTGTATGCTATGTTGTGGATGTTTTGGGGTATCCATTGCCTTATTATTATAGTCTGGAAAGTTTTGATTTTTGAAATGAAAGTCTTGGATCCTTGCTTGAGGCTGGCCTGACTGTTTTGTTTTGAAATGATTATCATGCCTTAAATATATTTTAGCACGATAGGACCGACGAGAGAGTTATGATCTAGTGCGATTGCTACTACCGCTGGGTAGGATGATGAAGGAGAAGTTGTACCTCCTTAAGGGTTGCCACCACCCCCACCTAATCCACCGGAGGGAGTGGAGCAAGTACCACCTGCGCCAGCTAGGCTAGGGGTGGGTGACATGGCACCGTTGATACAGGCCATGACCGATTCTTTTTAGGCAGCAGTTGCGGGTGTTCGTGTGCTAGCACCACCGGTTGAGGGGCAAGGTTTGTCGCTTGAGCGTCTTCGTAGTTTGGGCGGAGTTGAGTTCTGAGGGTTGTCGCCTGAGGCTTCTGAGGGTTGGTTAGCCAGTACTGAGAGGATACGGGGCCAGATGGGGTGCACAGATGCTCGTAAGCTGGGCTGTGATGTTTCCCTACTACAGGGTGATGCTTATGCATGGTTGACTACCACGATATTTGGTATGGCAACGGATGAGGTGACCTGTGAGTTCTTTTGTAAAGTATTCTAGAAGAAGTTTTTGGAAGTTCGATATCAGGATGAGAAGAAGCGTGAGTTTATGGCTTTGGTGCAGGGCAGTATGTCTGTTGCGGAGTATGAGGTGCAGTTCGTGAGGTTGAGTCGGTATGCACCTGAGTTGGTTCCTAACGAGCGTACTCGATGTGATCGTTTCCGATATGGGCTTGTGCAGGATGTTAAGACATACAAGCTTGCTGCTGATTACACCGACTTTGATGTGTTGGTTTTGTGAGCCAAGGATATGGAGCAAAATTTGGGCTTGGCTTCTGGATCGCGAGGATCTAGCTCAGGTAAGAGAGCTGCTTATACGGGTTATAGCAGTGGACAGGCTAAGAGACACCGTGATAGGAGGTTTCGCCTGGAGCTGAGGCATGGCGGAGGTGTTGTGGGACGTGGAGTCCAGGGGTAGAGTGCCCAGGTTAGAGCATCGTTTAGCACTTGTTGGGTTTGTGGATCCCGAGATCATTTGAGGCGAGATTGCCCGCGTTTAGCCAAGGAGGATCAGGCACCTGCGCATGTGGTGGCTAATGCTTGTTGGAGTTGTGGGTCAGGTGACCATCAGAGGTGTGATTGTCCGTTGTTGGCTCAAGGTGGGCAGGGCGCTGCACCTGTTGTTACTCCGCAGCAGGGTCGTGGTCGGGGCCGCAGACCGTTTTAGCATCGAGATAGTGGAAAAAGGACTGTAGCTGATACTGTTGCTATCCAGCCTGAGAGAGGCAGACCGGCTAGGGTGTATGCGCACTATGAGGGTCGCAATGACACCGATGTGATTGCAGGTACTTTTACCCTACAGTGTTTATCGTTGTATTCGTTGGTTGATTCTGGTTCTACTCATTCATACATTTTGAGTGAGCATGCTGAGTTGCTTGATATATCTGTTGAAATTCTTAATGTGGGTGTTAAAGTGACTAGTTCTCTTGGGGAGACAATCGTGGTTAGGAGGTTGTATAGTAGGTGTCTATTGATGGTCCAGGGACATGTGTTTGTCGTGGACTTGATGGAGTTACCATTCCATGGTTTTGATGTGATTTTGGGTATGGATTGGTTGACTGAACATCGGGTTGTGGTGGATTTTGAAATAAACGGATATCTTTGAGGTTGTCGGATGATTATGAGGTGGTGGTTGTTGGCGAGAATGTCAAGTTTTTGTCTAGTGTTGTTTCGGCTTTGGAAGCAAGACGAATGTTGGATTCAGGATGTCAGGCTATTTGGCCTATGTTATGAATCCTGGATCAAAGGGGTTGAGGGTGCAGGATGTTCGCACCGTATGTGAGTTTCTGAGTGTTTTTCCGGAGGAATTACCAGGGTTGCCACCTGACTGTGAGGTAGAGTTTGGCATCAAGGTCTTTACGAGTACGGCACCGATATCCATTGCTCCGTACCGCAAGGCTTCGAAGGAATTGAAAGAGCTGAAAATGCAGTTGCAAGAGTTTCTTAACCGTGGGTTCATTAGACCCGGTATTTCACTACGGGGAGCGCCGATGCTTTTTGTTAAAAAGAAAAATGGTACGTTGCGGATGGTATAAATTACCGATAGCTGAATAGGTTGACAATAAAGAACAAGTATCCCTTACTGCAGATAGATGACCTGTTTGATCAGTTCAGGGGAGCTTCGGTGTTTCCAAGATAGATTTGAGATCAGGGTACTGTCAATTAAAGGTGAAAGAGGTGGATGTGCCCAAAACAACCTTTCGTATGAGGTACGGGCATTACGAGTTTCTTGTGATACCGTTTGGTTTGACCAATGCTCTAGCTGCTTTTATGGACATGATGAACCGTGTGTTTCATGAGTTTTTGGATCAGTTTGTGGTTATGTTTATCGATGATATCCTTGTGTACTCTCATACCAAGGAGGATCATGATAGACATTTGAGAATTGTGCTTCAGACGCTGTTGGCTAATCAGATTTATACTAAGTTAAGCAAATGTGAGCTCCGGCTCAAGAAAGTAGTGTTTCTAGGACATGTGGTGTCGGTCGAAGGAATCCCTGTTGATCCGCATAAGTTTGAGGCTGTAATGAGTTGGAAGGAGCCCAAGTCTGTGACGGAGGTTAGAAGTTTCCTTGGTTTGGCAGGTTACTACTGGAGGTTTGTGGAAGGGTTCTCCAGTTTGGCGGCTCCATTAACAAAGTTGTTGCAGAAGAATGTTCGGTTTGAGTGGACGGAGGATAGACATCAAGCTTTTGAAAGGTTGAAGGAAGCTTTGACATGAGCTCCGGTCTTGGTTCAACCAGAATCAGGAAAGGAGTTCGTTGTTTATAGTGATGCGTCGTATGTTGGGCTTGGTTATGTGTTGATGCAGGAGGGTAAGGCAGTGGCGTGTGCATCTAGGTAGTTGAAGGTGCATGAACGTAACTACCCTACTCACGATCTTGAGCTTGCAGCGGTTGTGTTTGCCTTGAAGATCTGGAGGCATTATCTTTATGGTGAGAAATATGTGGTTTATACGGATCATAAGAGTTTGAAATATTTGATGTCACAGAAGAAGCTGAATCTTAGGAAACATAGACGGTTGGAGTTACATTACGAAAGTTAAGGCCTGGTTTTGGGGCTGAATCTTGGGCGTTTGCTTCTGGGCCTGGTTTAGGGGGTTACATTACGAAAGTTTCAGTTGAAACTAAGCCCTGCAAAATGCACTTCTGGAGCTACTTCGGGAAAGTTGTTGGACTTCATTGTTAGTGAAAAGGGGATTGAAGTTGATCTAGATAAAGTTAAGGTTATCCAAGAGTTGTCACCACCGCGCACTCAAAAAGAAGTGAGAGGTTTTCTAGAAAGATTAAATTACATTGCTAGGTTCATTTCGCTATTAACCGAAAAATGTGATCTTATCTTTCACCTTGTTAGAAAACACAACCCAAGAGAATGGGATGACGAATGTCAAGAGGCCTTTGATAAAGTCCAGCATTACTTGTCTAACACTCCAGTTTTGATTCCATCTATCCCAAACAAGCCATTAATTCTATACTTAACAGTTTTTTAGAACTCTATGGAATGCGTACTCGGCCAGCATGATGAGTCGGTGCAGAAAGAACGGGCAATTTATTATCTCAGTAAGAAGTTTACAGAAGGCGAGACAAGATATTCGCCAATTGAGAAACTGTGTTGCACCTTGGTTTAGGCTACTCGGAGATTGAGGCAATACATGTTGTACCACACGACTTGGTTAATCTCAAAGCTAGATCCCCTCAACTATCTGATGGAGTCAACTGCATTGACAAGGAGAATGGCTAGATGGCAGATTTTGTTGTCAAAATTTGATTTGATTTACGTAAGCCAAAAAGCTATAAAGGGAAGTGCAATAGTAAATTTCTTGGCCAGTCGGGCTTTGGAGGATTATGAGCCTTTAAACTTTGATTTTCTAAATGAAGATCTTATGTGTGTTGCCAATACTGAAGTGGATACCTCGAGAGAAGAATATTGGAAAATGAACTTTAATGGCGCTTTAAGTGTTACGGGTAAAGGAATTGGGGCAGTGCTAGTGTCCCTTGAAGGTGATCACTATTCTTTTGACAGTTAACTTGGTTTTGATTGCACAAATAATATGGTAGAGTATGAAGCATGCATCATGGGCATCCGTGCAGCCATTGAGCGAAAAATTAAACTATTAAAGGTATATGGGGATTTTATACTTGTGATTTATCAACTTCGAGGAGAGTGGGAGACGAGAGATACCAAGTTGATAGATTATCGAGATATTGTCCTAAAGTTAATTAAGGAGTTTGAAGAGATCACGTTCCATTACCTCCCAAGAGAAGAGAATCAGATGGCAGACACTCTACTACCTTGTCTTCTCTATTTAAAGTAAACAAGTCATCTGATTTGAGATCTATCCAAATGAGTATATATGAGTCTCGGGCCCACTGCCATAATATTGAAGATGGTGAAGAGGGTGATCATACTTAGTATCACGATATCTTGCGATACGTGAAAAATCGTGAGTACCCAAGAAAGCAACTGAGAATGAAAAGAGGACCCTACGAAGATTGGCAAATGAGTATGTCTTGGATGGAGATATCTTGTACAAGAGAAGAAAAGATCAAGTGCTATTGAGGTGTGTGGATGTTGTTGAAACAAAAAAGATTCCTGAAGAGGTCCACGAGGGCATATGTAGAACACATGTAAATGGTTCACCATGGCAAGACAGATAATGCGATTTGGGTACTATTGGTTCACAATGGAAGGAGATTGCATCATATATGCTAAGAGATGCCACAAGTGTCAAATTTACGGGGAAAATTTTCATGTACCTACATGTGATGACTTCTCCCTAGCCTTTCTCTATATGGGCCATGGACTTCATAGGACCAATCTCACCAAAAGCTTCTAACGGGCATTGTTTCATCTTCTTGGTCATTGATTACTTTACCAGATGGGTATAAGCGGCCACCTATGCTAATGTCATCAAATCGACAATCAGTAGATTCCTAAAGAAGGAGATCATATGCAGATATGGGATGCCGGAGAGGGTCATATCTAGCAATGCATTGAACTTGAACAATAAGAACATAGAGGAAGTGTGCAAATAGTTCAAGATAAAGCATCACAATTCAACACCGTATCGGCTACAAATGAACGGGCGGTGGAAGCAGCCAACAAGAATATTAAGAAGATTGTTGGGAAAATGGCAGAAACTTATAAAGATTGGCACGGGAAGCTACCATTTGCTCTGTATGCTTATCGTACGTCGGTTATAACCTCCACCGGGGCAACACCTTTTTCGTTGGTTTATAAAATGGACGTTGTACTACACATTGAGGTCGAGATTCCTTATCTTCAAGTGCTATCCGAAATAAAACTAGATAAGGCAAAATGGATCTAGGCCAGATATGACCAGCTGAACTTAATTGACGAGAAAAGATTGAAAGCTATTTGGCATGGTGAAATGTACCAGAAGAGAATGATGAGAGCTTATGATAAAAAGGTTTGTCCTAGAGAATTTCAAGAAGAATATCTGGTGTTGAAAAAAATCCCACCTATACGGAATGATTTCTGAGGGAAATGGAAACCAAATTGGGAAGGCCCTTATGTTGTGAAGAAAGCTTTTCAGGAGGATTGATTCTAGCCGAAATGGATGGTACTAATTTGCCCAATCCTGTGAATTTGGATATAGTCAAGAAATATTTTGCTTAAAAAAGAAGAAGAAAAAGAAAGGAAAAAAAGAAAAATTGATGAAAAATGAAATGAAAAAAAAAGAAAGAGAAAATGAGGGTTCAAGATGAAAACCCGCAAAGGGCGTCTTGAAATCGAATGAGGTTTTGAGTTGAAAACCCAAAATGAGCGGCTAATATTTTGGATATGAGTTAAGGTAGATGACAGTTTCCCCTCAAAAGCTTAGAAATCAATAGGGATTTCGCACCTTGGGATATCAACAAAACACTCGAGGTCTCCTAAACACACATCAGGCTCAAGATAATTTTTGGCAAGCCAGCTCAGAAGAACTCATCCGCTTGATATCAGGGGCACCTATTTTCATTTTCTTGCTTTATGTACTTTCAATGTTTGCCATCTAAATTAGGAGTCTCACCTCTAATGAAATTTTAGTTTCATCTAACTCCATACCCTTATTTATTCATATGAGCATTGTGCATTGCCATAGCGATAGCAAGCTAACAATTTTATTGAATGCAAAAGGATTCTTTGCATTGATTTTGCAATATTCCTAAATAGTACAGGGGCTAGAAGTAGTTTCAATTGAAAAGATCTTTTCATTGGAAAAAAACTCGAGAACAAGAAATTGTTGCACTGAAATTACACTCAGTCATCCATTAAAAAGAGGACGTAATAGAAATATGAGGTAGATGGTCACCTTGTGATATGGTACCGAACCTAAGCAAAGAGAGCATGATATCTTGTAAAGTTGGGCTAAGCAAAGCCATAATCAGCAAAATGTGATGCTAATCCAAGAGCAGTTGCAGAAACTCAAAGTTAAAATAAAAAAATTATGGATGGCCTTTCACATTCATATCATTCATGCATTCATGTTTAAATTTAGGAGCATTTGATTCATACTAATCATAGCATCCTAAAAAAAACATGTCCATAAAGCAAATTCTACAGGATCTGTCTATCCAACAAATGGTGTAACAGATCAACCCAATCAACATCGTCTCCCTAAAGTTACAGTGGAATGAATCCAACATCAATTTTATCTCCCTGAAGTTGCAGTGGAACGAATCCAACATCAATTTTATCTCCCTGAAGTTGCAGTGGAAAAATTGAGGTTACATCCGTTCATCTCCCTGAAGTTGCAATAGAATGAACCTAACATCAACATCGTCTCCCTGAAGTTGCAGCGGAATGAATCCAGCATCAATTTTATCTCCCTGAAGTTGTAGTGGAAAAATTGAAGTTACATATGTTTATCTCCCTGAAGTTGCAGTGAAATGGACACGACATCAACCTCGTATCCCTAAAGTTGCAGTGGAACGAATCTAGCATCAATTTTATCTCCCTAAAATTGCAGTGGAAAGATTGAAGCTACATCAGTTCATCTCCCTGAAGTTGCAGTGGAATGGACAAAACTCAACAACTGACCCTATCTCCTTGAACTTCCAATGGAGCAGGTCACCCATCCAATAAAAGATAAAACTACAACAACTGACCCTATCTCTTTGAAATTCCAATAGAGCGGGTCACTCATTTAGTAGAGTTGGAACTGAACATATTTTGCTTCCCCAATACCCATTTTGAAGATTTTGCTTCCCCAACAGTGAAAGGTGGATCAATCAAGAAAAAAGACTTGTGTTGAAGAGAAAGAAGATTTGACGAAGAAAGAAGACATGAGTTAAGAGGGGAAAGCTCAGCCGAACCAAACATAATTGGTTCTCTTATAGTCTTTACTTCATTGTCGTTGCATAACAAACCCAATTTGTCTAGGCCCTAACTAAACCCATTACCCAAACTAAACAGACCCAAACCATTTACCCAATACCCAAACCCGGTTTATTTACCCACGATCTGACCCAAATCCAATAACCTGACCCAAAACTAAAAAAACTAATTTCTAAAATAAACCCTAACTCTAATTTACCCAAGCCATTTATCGTCGCCGCCTCCATCCCAAGCCATCGTCGGCCACCCATTTTGAACCATAACCCCAAATCAACCCTAAAATCTCTAATCCCCAAATCAACCCTAAAACCTAATCTACAACCACCATACCCCTATCACTAACCCTAAAGCTATCATCCAACTACTCGGCCATACCCCTAACTGAATCAAATCCAAAAAATTCGAGATTTCAACAATAAAAACACCAAAATTAAACCGACCCCATCTCTTATATCAACCTGCAACCAAAAGTAAAAAGGGGATTCATAAAAGCAAAAAAATCTGAGAGATTTCACAAAAAAAAAGGGAATTTGAACCAAAAAAATAGAATGTAAGAGAAATGCCTTTTTGTTGATTCGAATATAGGTTTCGCTTCGGTTCTCCTCCCTCTCGAATCTGGTGGCCTCCGGAGGATTGGCTATACCCTCTAGGGACGGTGGCGCGGTTTGAATGAGGAAACCTTAGGTTAGGGTTTACTCTAAAAATTTCAGAGAGAAAAATAAAGGGGCTGGGTTATTTTTGTTTAAAATGGGGGAAGAATGAATTTTTTTTAGTTTAAAAAAACCCTTATAAGTCGTGTACAAAATGGCGTCGTTTTAGGCGCCTATACAATGACCCAAAACGGCGCCGTTTCATTTTTGTAACCCGTGTAGGTGACCCAACCCGAGGATCCGCGCGTTTTTAATGAAAATGGGATAATTGCTTGTTAGTCCCTCCCCTTTTATTTTCCTTTTAATTTCGTCTTTTTATGTTATGATTTATTTATTTTCTGTAGCATTTAATTTCTATTTTAGTTCAATTTAGTCACTATATTTTTAGCATTTAATTTCCAGCATATTATTTATGTCAATTTAAGTTTATTCCTTTATGTTTCATATCTGTTTCATTTTAGTCCTATAGTATTTACCATCCATACCATGTAATCTAATATTAATGCATTTTAGCCCTTAATTTTTATCTTCATGTTGTTTTATGTGTATTAGTGTAAAGCCATGCATTATTATTATTATTGTTGTTATTATTATTATTATTATTATTATTATTATTATTATTATTATGTGTGTATAATACACTATTATTATTATTATTATACAAAGTAGTTTATTTTTGTATATTATATATTAATATCATAGATAAGATATATGTGTATATATATGTTTTTTTATCTATGTTTCATATTCTTATGTATAATTTTTTGTATATTTTCTATATTCTTATATATTATATATATATATAATTTTGATGTATATTTGTGAAATAATGTATAGTATTCTATCTAATTACTATATATATAAAAATAATAATAAATACTTATTTTTGTAAAATATATATATATATAAACTATTAACTTAATATATATATAGGTATGTTTTGATAAATATATTTTACCTTAAGTATTATATTTTTAAGTGTATATGTATATATATATATATATATATATATATATATATATATTTACATGTTATCTTATAATTTTGCATCATAATAGTAATTATATGTGTTAAGAATTAAGGTAATATTCCTTTATTTAGGGCATTCGAGAACTCATGTCTCGGGCGTAAAGGGATGTGACTTTCTCGATATACCTAAATAAACGAATATCCTTTACTATTTTCGGATATAATATTTAAGAGAATTTTCTGTTATTTAGAATATTCGAGAAATAATTTTCCGGGCATATAGGGATGTGATCTTTTCAATTATTCTAAATAACGGAACGTTTTTTCAAATATTTAGAACATTTTCATACATTTAAGAATCATGTTTTAAATTTTATTCGAATTCAAAAATTCCAATACTAAGACATTAAATAATTGGCTAGGTACCAACTTTGGGCGGTGTGAGGGTGCTAACCTTTCCCCATCCGTAACTGACTCCCAGACCCAAATTTTTTTAAAAAAATCTCTGGTTTTATTTGGTGTCCGGTCTACCTTTTAAAACGATCGGTGGCGACTCCACATTTTAATCTTAGAAATCAAGTTTTTCAAAAAAAAAATCAAAATCAAAAGAAATTTTGTAAAGAGCGTCGGACTGAGTGATAACATTAATATTTTTATTTTTTAGAATATGCTTTTTTATTTTCTATTTTTTTAATTCTTATCTTTTCTAATATAGATTAAATGACTTTTTAATAGAAAATACAAAACGATAGTACATAAGAATAAATGATAGAAATAGTACTTGTATAGGGGTGAAATGAAAATTAAGCTAAATTGTAGGGTAATGAGATATTAAGCCTTCTACATACAAGACGAAACGACGCCGTTCTTTAAACACTCAGTCTGAACTCCACTCCATATGCCTAGGGTCGCAACCAGCAAGCCCTAACCTTGCATTTCACCATTTCCCAATTTCCCGCCTTTTACTTGAGATCTTCCCTCCACAGACCATCTCCATGGCCGACAAGAAGAAGCGCCGCCGTGCGGACTCAGACTCCGAGTCGGAATCCCAGCATTTCAAGAACCTTCTCAAATCCGACGACCAAATGCTCCAGATACTCAAATCCTTCACCTCCTCTTTCTCCTCCTCTTCTACTTCAAAACCCTTAACTCTAGCCGACCTTGCCCTCTCCACCACCTGCCGGGAAGTATCCGACCTCTCACTCTCCTCCGTCCAATCCGTCATCAAATCCCTCGTTCTCCAGCTCACCCACCAAATCCTCTCCCGCCAAGGCTTCTCTTTCACCGTCCCGTCCCGCTCGTCCTCCAACCAACTCTACGTCCCCGAACTTGACCGCATCGTCTTGAAAGACAAATCCACCGTCCGCCCTTTCTCCCACATCTCCTCCGTAAGGAAAACCACAATTACCGCCAAAATCCTCTCTTTAGTCTACCGACTCTGTCTCAAAAACATTCACGTTACCAAGCGTGACCTTTTTTACACCGACTTTAAACTCTTCCAAGATCCGATTCAATCCGACGCCGTTTGGATGATGTTTCCTGTATGCTTGGCTGCACTCGATCCAGCCTAAACGTTATCGCCGCGGAAGGAGTGGTAGTTGGGAGACTTATTTTTAGTGACAATGGAGATACGATTGATTGTACTAAAATGGGAATGGGGGAAAAGCAATTCTTCCCAACATTGATCGAGTTGGAGATATGCAAAGCCATGCATTGTTTATTCTGGTGGTAGAAAAAGACGCCGCTTATAATAGGTTTTACAATCGTTTTCCTTGTATATTTGTGATTGCGAAAGGGCAGCCGGATGTGGCAACCAGGTTGCTTTTGAGGAAAATGAAGATGGAATTGAAGCTTCCTGTGTTGGCATGGTTGATAGTGATCCGCATGGATTAAAAATTTTGTCTGTGTGCGGTTGTGGATCGAAGAACATGTCTTATGACAGTGCGAATTTGACTACCCCGGATATTAAGTGGTTGGGGATTAGGCCGAGTGATTTGGATAAGTATAAGATAATGGAGCAATGTAGGTTGCCAATGACAGAACAGGATATTGAGACTGGGAAAGATTTATTGGAGGAAGATTTTGTGAAGAAGAACCCTGGGTGGGTTGTTGAGGAGTTGAATTTGATGGTGAAGACTAAGAAGAAGGCTGAGATTCAGGCATTGAGTTCGTTCGGGTTTCAATATTTGTCTGAGGTTTACTTGCCATTGAAGTTGCAGCAGTAGGACTGGCTTTGAGCGGGAGTGGTAAGAACCAAGCATGTGGAATTTGTTGTTTAACATTTATGTATGAGAACTTGCAAATTTGTTCAATGTTTATTTTCAGTTATTCGTTGACTGGTTTGGATTAGTAGCATTCAAAACTTCCATATGCAAGAAATTGTGAAAGGTTATAATTTGTAAGAAATCATATGCATTTGAAAAAGGCTTAATCGCCTTACATTTTACGGTTAGGGCTATCGGTTACAACTGCAGCTAGAAAATGCTTAGTAGACATTGTGAATTAGTTTCACATCCAGAGAGAATCATCTCTTCAAATAATTGAAATGCCTACACAACTAGACCTGCATTGGCACATGCACTGATCAATGATGACCATGTAACTGTGTTAGGGGTAACCCTAGCTGATACCATATCTTCTTTAATTCTCAGTGCCATTTTCCATAACATTGCATCCGCAAAGACCTAATTGATGCATTGTTAAGAGAAAAATATATCATAAAAGGTTCATTGAACAGGTTATAGAAATTGAAATTGTTTCTTGGACAGTGCAGCAAGCTATGTTGCATCGATTTCTTGGTTTTCTAAAAGTATCTATGTCCAAAACATTTTCGGGCATAGGTATGGGGATATGATCCTCCAAATACATCGAAAAACTTAGAAAAAATTGAAATACCCATGTTAGACATATACCTGTATCCGACATACTTGGTAGTCACCAAGAAGTGCCTTAATAATCGTGCAGTAAGTAAAGACATCCCAACTTTAACACTCCTGTTGACTCTAGATGCTTTACTTCATTAAAATTTATATTTGTATGGCACGAGAAGTATTCGAGTCGAGCATCAAAATTTTGAGCACACAGTTGGTCAATTACAAAGCAAATAGAAATCTGATAATACCCTATTTGAGAGTTGGCTTAGAATGCTCAGTATTATTCACGAGACTGATGAATACGTATATATATATATGGAGTGACCCTCTGATTGACCAAGTCCTCCTGCAGTACACATGTAAAATGTAAGCAAAATCTCATCAGAATACATGATGATCAAACTGTCCTCATTACATGGGCATGTGGCGGTAGGCATGTGGCGGTAGGCAAGCATACCTTCAATGCGCCAACCCAAAAAAAAAGTAAAAGTATAGTTAATTTCTGAAATCATTGAAGCTAATGTTTTAACAGCTTTGATGAAGTTGAGACCTACAGGGAAGCAAACGCTCGTACCTTATTGCAAGATTTGGGTTTCTTTTATCAACACAGATTTTTACTAGTTCCTAAAACCTAAATGAATAGAAACATCTGTCAAGCAACGCATGGAATGGAACCGGTAAAACACAGAGTAACTATATGTACAATACACCTAAAATCTTCCAACACAAGAGCTTTAATTACATAGTGATAATTTCTGTAACACATGTAACTTGCCCAAAGATTAAAAAAATAATACTATTAAGTGGTTCAGCCGCTGAGAGTATAATTAACTCTGATTAGGTATCAAATTGCATAGCAACACTCTATTTCTTCATGCATATGTGATCAATACGGTATTGGTGCAATGGACGGAGTCAGAAATAAAATTTAAGGGGAAAAACATAAAATTTAAGTCTAAATTATTATTATTATTATTATTATTATTATTATATATGAGATAGGATTCTCTTATCCTATGTAAAATTTAAAAATTTTATACTTTTTTGGACCGTTGGAAGAAGGTAAATGGATAAATAAGATTAACAATATAAAATGTGAAGATTATCACTTTGAAAAAAAATAAATAAATAATCTTAACCATTTATTACCATCATACAACGGTCCAAAAAAATATAAAAGTAATTGAGTTTTACACAATGTAAGTGGATCCTAATGAGATCCAGTTACACTATGTAAAACTCAATTCAATTAGTTTTACACTAATCTATGACCATTAGATGAGTAAAATGGATCGATGAGATTAGAAGTATGATATGTAAATATTATCACTTGAAAAAAAAAGTAAGGAGTTAATCTTATCCATCTATTTCACCCATTCAATGATCATAAATTAATGTAAAAAGTTGAAATTCATAACTGCAAATTTGCTGGACAACGTACAAAGATTTACCGCAGTATGAGAGGAACAATTGTCATAAAATCAGTGCTTTATATAATCTTGTTTATTTCTAAGGAATTATGATTTCTTACCACTTAGAGCCTCCAACAAATCGACAGCCCTACTTTCTTTCTTCGCTGAACATTTACGACTGATTATCCTATTCTTTTGTCACCGAAAATTAACAAATAGTGTGTCATTCGATCGTCAATCGTCAAACGCAAAAGTTTCAATCAACGATAAAATTATGCGATAAACGACGCACGAAGTCGGACAATCTACAAGTAGACGTTCGTGATGAGAAGACGACTTCAGTGCAACAACGATGGCGTGAAGATTTACGACAGTAGTTGGTGGTTTTGGGAGTTAAGAATTAAGATTTTAGAGGTTTAGTGGTTTTTTTTGGAAATTTTGAGAATTTTGGGATTTTTAAATTAATTTTTTAATAGTATTATATATTATTTAAAATATAAAACTATATTGTTTATTTTTATATGTATATTATATTATTTATACTACTATTATTTAGAGTTGTATATTTTATTTATATTGTTTATATATACTATTTGTATTAGAATTAAATAAAAAATGTTAAAATTGGTTTAGTGGTTAGGTGCTTACCTTAAATTTTAAAATTTTTTGGTTCAAATCCCTTTAAGTGTAATTTTTTTTTTACAATTTTGTCCATCAAAACGAGTTCGTTTTGAGCTTTTCGACATCAAAATAACTACACTAAAATGACGTAACCAACGTCGTTTTGGTGCAGCAGTCATGTCACTGAGCCGTTAGCCACTTCACCGTCCTGTTAAGGAGTTAACGAAAGAGTGACATAAATAAGTCAGAAGTATAGTGTTAGATTTAAACATTTTTAAAGTTTAGTAGTATAAACGAATCAACGTTAATAATTTAGTGGCATTTGGTGTAATTTACCCAAAAAACTCTGAAATAAGAAAAATAAAATTTGGGATATCTATGTATTATATCCTAGTTGAGTCTAAATTAATAAAACTTTTAATTCCTATAATATTAATATTTTAAAAAGAGATGACGGAAGCAAACACCAACGGCCTAACTAATTATGTATTTTGGCAGCACTATATCTGCATGCATGACCTGCATCAGCTCACTCGGTGATCAGAAACAAGAATACACCAATTTGGCGTCTTTTGTATCAGGGGTATGCATATTCGGATAGAGATAATATTTGATATGAAAAAATCGAATATTTAATTTTTTGAATTAGTAAAATAGTAATTTATATTCGCTTTCAGATATTCAATTTTCGAATATTCGACTTTTCAGATCCGAACATGACTTAGTTTGACAAAATTTTTAAACTTAAATTTTTATATTTTCAAATAAATAATGTATTAATTAGAAAATATTTGTGGGCAAAATTTGTTTTATAAGCCCTAAAATGGATAAGAAATCTAATACAAAAAAAAAAACTAGAAAAAGAAATAAAAAGAAAAAAATTGGCGGGACAGTTTTAGGTTTGTTAAAAGAAAAAAAATTAATGCGAATTGCTTTCACAAGGAAAATGTGTCAACTGTCACTGTGTTCCCTCTCCACAGAATCATGCCATCAAAACTTGGTAAAGACTGAATAAAAAGTACTCTCATAATTTATACCATGGATTATATTGCTGTTTCAAAAGTTACAGTCAAGGTTGATCTTATTTAATTATTCAACAAGTACAACTTAAACAAATTCATGAATATAGAGTCATTGGCAATAACACACTAGTTGTCTTTCTGCAAATACCCTAACACAATGATCCTTTTTACAGCAAATGACAGCCTTCTCTTTTGTGGTCATGTCTTGGGTTACCAGTACGATTATATCACTTAACCGGTGCAAGAATGGTGTACAACAAAAGGAATGAGACTATGATTATTGCTCCTACTAAAGTAAAACCCGGGCTTGTCCATAACATGACATTTGACCTCTCTGCTCTCTTTATCGGATCGACCTCTTCCGACAAGGGATAGTTTAATTGTCTAGGATTCCAGGTAACATACTTGTTAGGAGAAAACCCTGAAAACAAGGACTTTTTGCTTTGCTTCCTGAAATTTGACCATGCCTTATCCCAGTCGGTTGAGAATTTGTCACCTATGTTCAACAGTAATTGAGTAGACGCAACAATGTTAGGGCAATCTTAAATTAACGAGTAGCTAAATTAAAAAAAAGTGATCTTGTACCAACAGTTAAGCCTTACATATCAGCAGAAATAGAGATCTAGCTTATATGCGATGAAGACTGCAATACGCTCCAATATCACTTAATACCGTATAAAAGTTGTATTGTGTTAGTATTTTACTTTCCAGGCTTGCAGAAAATGGAGTTATTGAATAATCATGGACTTCCAAAGAAAGATCTTGTGTTTGATGCAAACATGATTGCAGAAAGCAAGAAAAGAGATTGTATTTGCGTATGATTATATATATGTGCTAATTTACCAATGCATGAACATTATAGCAGTGAGGAGAAATGATAAACGTTAAGGAACTTACAGTGTGACAACTCTAAAACGAAGCAAAATGAAAAGAGTCTTGAACAAGGGCAGGTAACAGGATGCTAGCAAAAGCCGATATCTTGCATGACATTTTATTTGTACAAAGGAAGCTCCATTTTAGAGACAGGGGATCGTGTTTCCCGTTGCAGTGTTGAAATTCGAAACCTATATTAGTTAGATACCATTTCTTAAGAGGTCGCATGGACCAAATTAAGCTCCAGGTACAAGTATAACTGTATTGCCTCTATCCTTAATTCTAAAATATTTATTGTGCATACACAAGTCTTAATCTAAAAGAAAGTACAAGGGGTTACAATGCTAAGATACGAACTGCATATATATTGAATGCAGCCTCTTAAGAGTGCTTGCAGAGCTCTAGATTTGATTCTAACATTATTGCTGCTATCCCTTTTCTCAGTTCTAAGGTATTCATTGTGCATACACAAGTCTTAATCGAAAGGAAATAATCTTTTAAATGTGCTCTCCAAGTATACCTAGTTCAGATATCGTAACTACTCAATCTTGAATCTTGATGTTGGATGTCAGAAGGTAGTTCAGTTTTCCGAGTTCATGACATTCCCATTTCCTTAATCTAGAACAACAGTAAAACTTCAACATCAGCTGCCGCAATTCTACGGACCGAGTATCATGACATTCCCAGCGTTGCTTTATGTATCGGGTTTCACTGTCACTTTGCAGACACACATTATATCTAAGGTATTGTCCTGTTTGAGGATCCACCGACCCCTCAAAGATTTTCCACTAGATGTTCTTTCCTTAGAACGAATCAAGAACCTTTCACTTATGAGAGTTCCTCCATTTCAACCAAGAGAAATGCATCTCCAATTTCTCAAAATTCTTTAGAGACTAGTGAAGAACAAGTTGCTAACTGCTATTGAATTTAAATAGCGGCCCGCAACCGCAATAGCGCGGCTATATTGTGCTCTAGGCACCGTACGAAACCGTGATACCTGCAACCTATGTCCGTAATAGCATCCATGTCCGTGACCGCAATAAGCGCAACGCGACTGAAACTATGGCCGCAACTGCAACATAAAACCCTGCTAAGGAGTATCTAATGAAGACTATACTTTTCAACTATAATGCCCTTTGCAGTAACCAATACAGGTTAGTCAGTTAATAGATCGGGTACCCAAAGTTTTCCTTTTTATCAGTTAACCCAGATTGGTAATGTACACCACAAAACAACCGAAACTAAAATTACTTTCCATCAAAGACAGGCAACCAAATGAACAAAAAACCAAACATAGAACAAAATACCCAATTTGATACAGATATTAAGCCTTTAAATTCGATCGGCATTTCATACCGTTGTTGTCGCCGTTCTGTTGAGGTTGCTGCTGAGAATCCTTTTTGGAGCAGAAAGTTTTGAAATAAGAAGAGGGATGATTACATGAAGAAATACAAGATTTGGGGGAAGTTGCCCGAAAGCTTTGCGATTTTAAGCTCCCAAACCCAGCTCGAATATCCATTAGCATCTCACAAGTGTAGATTCCAATTACAGTTAATGATTTTCCTTCCAAAGAACCAAAAAACTATTGAACTCATAATTTCTGGGTCGTTCGTTTCTTTATCCCTTGGGAGAAGCTGAAACCTCAAGATCTGCCGCGTCATCATTCAGTGACACGTGACAACACCAGCAGTTTTTAATTAATTTATATTTTTTAAGGGAAAACTACTAAAATGACCACCTAACTATTGGTTGATTTCGAAATGACCACTGTACTTTCAATTGTATTATTATGACCACTTAATTATTTAAGTGATATCAATCCAACCACAGTTAAAATCTATTGTGGCAATTAACTTTAATTTATATAATTACAAATTTGATTCTCATTATTTATATATTCTATTAATTTGATTTTAAATTAAATTAAATTAAATAAATTTTATCTTCTAGTCAAATAATTACACATATAACTAATTAATGGGTAGAAAAATAATTGAGTGCTAAAATACAGCCATAAGAGTCAAACCCAAGAACCTCAAGAGTTTAAGGTGCGCCAAGACCCCTGGGACAAATGCTTCTCACGTGATTTGGCTTCGACATCCACTATATAGTTTAATTAAATGTAATGTCAAGGAAAAAGGAAATAAAAGTGATTAAAGTAGGACTAGAACCTAAAACATCTTATATATTTAAATGTCCACTAAATAATCTAATAATATAATATTTTTTTAAAAAAACTTTATCACATATCGACACTTTAGTAGACAACATAGCCGACCATTCTCTTTTCTCTTTCATGGATGGATTTTCAGGATATAATCAGATCAAGATGTGCCCGAAAGATATAGAGAAGAGCATTTTTGTAACACTGTAGGGAACATTCTGCTATAAAGTGATGCCCTATGGTTTGAAGAACGCAGGGGCAACTTACCAAACAACCATGGTGACCCTGTTCCATGACATGATGCACAGAGAAATAGAGGTGTACGTAAAAGATATGATCGCCAAATCTCGATTAGAAGAAGAGCATATTGTGAAGCTAGAGAAACTCTTCCAAAGGTTGAGAAAGTTTCAATTAAAGGTCAACCCTACCAAGTGCACCTTTGGGGTTACAGTTGGAAAATTACTAGGCTTCGTTGGGAGCAAAAGAGGAATTGAGATCGACCTAGATAAGATCAAAGCCATACAAGAACTCTCACCCCTCGAACACAAAAGAGGTCCAAGGTTTCTTGGGGAGGTTAAATTATATTGCCCGTTTCTTCTCTCAGTTGACAGATAAGTGTAACCCAATATTCAGGCTACTTTGAAGGAATAACCCAGGAGCATGTAATGAAGAGTGTCAAGTAGCCTTGGAAAAGATTAAGGAACAGTTGACCAATCCTCTTGTATTGGTACCACCCGTTCCAGGACAACCACTGATCCTCTACTTGACAGTGTATGAAAACTCTATGGGTTGTGTATTGGGGCAACATGACAAAACCGAAAGGAAAGAAAAGGTAATATATTATTTGAGCAAGAAGTTCACTGACTATGAAACCAGATAGTCCTCGATTGAAAAGATGTGTTGCGCTTTGGTATGGGCAGGGAATATATGTTATACCACACTACGTGGCTGATTTCGAAGCTAGATCCCTTGAAATTCATGATTAAAGCACTGGCCCTGCCATAAAGATTGGCTCGCTGGCAGATATTACTATCAGAATTTGGCATCCAGTAAGTAAGCCAGAAAGTAGTAAAAGGGAGTGTTAGAGCTGACTTTTTGGCAAGTTGCGCCTGTGATGACTATGAGGCATTGAATTTTAATTTTCCTGATGAGGATTTGATGTGTATCACAACTGAGGAAGATGGTGTCCTAATAGAATCATGGGTTATGAATTTCGATGGTGCTACAAATGCTTTGAGGCGAGGCATCGGGGCAGTATTGGTTTCACTAGAAAGAAATTATTATCCTTTCACCAGTCGGCTGAAATTCTTTTACAGTAATAACATGGTGGAATACGAGGTTTGTATACTAGGTCTACAAGCACCCATTGAGAGGAAAATCAAAACCCTAAAAGTTTTTAGGGATTCTGCACTAGTTGTCTACCAAATTTGAGGTGAATGGGAGATGAAGGATGCGAAGCTAATAGGATATCATAAGTTGGTCCTTGAACTAATCAAAGAGTTCGATGAGATCACCTTCAAGTATCTCCTAAGGAAAGATAACCAAATGGTTGATGCCTTAGCCACTTTAGCCGCCACGTTTAAAGCAAGCGAAGGCTCTGAGATGATACATATCAAGTTGCAAATGTTGGATTCCCCAGCTCACTGTTATGACGTCGAAGAAGAAGCAGATGGCCTTTATGGTATCATGACATCTTATAGTATATAAAGTCTCGACAGTATCCACTTCAAGCAACTAAGAATAAAATGAAAACGATTAAGAAAATAGTATCAAGATATGTTATTGATGGAGAAATCTTATACAAGAAAAGTCGAGATCAAGTATTGTTGAGGTGCGTGGGTGCTAAAGAAGCTCAAATGATCTTAGAAGAAGTTCATAAAAGGGTTTGTGGGACCCACCCTAGTGGTTTCACCATGGCCAGACGAATCATGCGCTTTAGGTATTATTGGATAACTTTGGAAAGAGATTGCATCAACTACTCCCGGAAATGCCACAAGTGTCAGATCTGTGCCGATAAGATCCATACACCTCCGCAGCCTTTCTATGTCATGTCAACCCTTTGGCTCTTTTTCATGTGGGGCATGGATGCCATCGGCCAAATTTACCCTAAAGCATTAAACGGGCATCGGTTTATTCTATTAGCCATCGACTACTTCATTAAGTGGGTTGAAATAACCTCATATACGAATGTTACTACGTCAACGTCTCTAAATTTTTAAAAAAGGAGATCATCTGCCGGTACGGCCTACCTGAAAGGATTATAAATGATAATGCCTTCAATATGAATAATAAGATGATAACTAAAGTTTGAGAGCAGTTTAACATCAAGCATCATAAATCAGTGACTTACCGCCCAAAGATGAATGCGGCTGTAGAGGCTACTAATAAGAATATCAAGAAGATAGTCGCAAAGATGGACGACACTTAAAAAGACTGGCATGAAAAGTTACCATTTGTGTAACGCCCTTAACCTGGCCTAGACGCCCAACCGAATCAAGAAGGCTACAATAGGTTTGCCGTAGCAAACCGAAGAGATACAACCAAACCCGGTCCATTTTTTTCTAGATGCCAATTATTAACCCTACATGTTCATACAAACATCAGGTGTAACCCCAACTCAATCGGGCATTAATTTGACATCCAATTGATCATATTTGCAAGTTAGGGACCAAAATGCAAATACAAAAAATTTGCTGATTAAAATTCATTTTTAAGTTACCAATCTTTAATTAGTCAGGTTCCAAACTTCCATCTCAAATTTCAGCTCAAACCGATCATCCTACCATATATAATTGCATCAGCAAGAATTAGGGACTAAAATGCAAAGAAAGCAAAGCTGCCCAAAGGTGACATTGACGTGAGAAACGACCATCCATATCGAAACGGGTAAGTCCATATCGATACGGTTTAAAACACACCATTTCGATACACCACCAAGCCGTATTGATACGCCTAACTGAATTACCAAACTTTTGAAATATTTTAAACCGTACCGATACGATTACTCGGGTGTTTCGATACGCGGGTTCAAGTTGCAAAACTGAATTCCAGTGGGTAAAACTCGTATCGAAACACCTATCCCCGTACTGGTACGCCAGGCCGAATTTGCATAGGTGTATCAAAATGCACCAGACCCGTACCGATCCCACCAGCCTGAAATTTCCTAGTCGTACTGATACGGTCCCCCGCGTATCGGTACGCCTGAGCTTGAAATGTCACATTTGGCTGATTTTTCATCCCCAAAGCATGCTCAAACCACTCCAACATGCTTTAAGCACAAAACTAACATGTCAAACATATCTCATGCTAACTAGCAACACATATCTAACAACACAATAGGGATTCATGCGCCAAAGAGGAAATCTATAGGCATGCTTCCTAATATGCATCCAACCAGCATACCAAAAGGTAAACTAGCGCCAAAAACAATCCTTAAAGACCATTTACAACCCAAAAGCAACTAAAGAAACTAGCTCAAACAAGTAGTTTCACAAAACATCTCCCAAAACACAACAAGTACCCCATTGCCCTTATTCATTATAGTCTAGTCTCTAACATACTTTGGAAACAAGTCTTGCCAAGATCCCCTTGCTTCTTGCTTCCTTCCAAGACCTCAATTATCTGCATTGATGGACAACGAGAGCGTAAAAACACAAGGCTTGGTGAGGAAAGCTTTAAAACAAACACCATCAATGCATTTAAAACCATTTTCATAACATCATCCTTTAAAACATCATCATGCCCCTTTTTAAACATGCACTTTATATCATTTAAACCAGCATATTAAACCATATACTACATGTATCATTATTCAACAGCAAGTCACATTGCTAATCCTCCACTTAAGCCTTCCCATGCATTACTACCAAATGCAAAGCTTAAGGAGAAACATGTATAAATCACATTATACAATAAAAACATTTCAATGATACATTAATAATTATACTGGCTTTCAAGTGATCATTAAACAAGTCCATTAACAAAAGAGTTCACCGGATACACGGATTCAACAAGTGTTAACCCAACACTTCAAACCATCTCAACCGAAATAGCGATACAATCACAATCGCGGTACATTAACAACCGGGTACAATAACAACCGGGTACCATAACAACCCACGAGGACATCCATCCCAATCATCGGTTAGACGCTTAATCCACTAACGAGAGTATTCGGTACTATTTAACCCTTCTACCGTTAGGGTACTTGGATGGAGTATTCGGTACACCGTATAAACCCCTCAACATCCAAGACGACTTATTTACAGTGCACTCAATCCTATGGCCGGCCAACTATATCCGATAACAATTTTAAAACCACATCAATTGCCAATATAATTAACCATTTACCTCACTGTTTTAACAAGCCTTAAGCCATGCCATCTCCAAAGCAACAACCATGCTTTAAAACACAAGTATAAACCATACTTACAAGGATCACTTACCATGTGCATCCTTCAGCAAAACATGCTTAAAAACAGTATATCAAATACTTCAAAACATGCTTAAATAGTAGGTAACATGTAAATTAAAACAAGTGTATAAAACCATTTCAAACTAGCACGACCGAGAGAGTAAAACCACTTTATACTTACTTTCGAGTCTAGGTAAGTGTTTCAAGCTCTACCTTAACTCCCAAAACTCCATTCCCAAAACGTCAAAACGCTTTAAACCATGTTTTCACTCACCGATACACGAAACCTCAATTCACCGACGCGAAATCAAGAATCTGAAGCCTCCAACGCTTCTCCAATCACTTCCGAATCAACCTCCCCTGTTTTTACCATAAAACAACAGAGGATTAATGCATCATAATGCATTCTAAACACAACAACTACAATCCTTCTCGAATTCCCACAACACATTCACAATTAACCCTCCACAACAACTAAAAACATAACCAAAACACTTCGATTCATAACCCAGCCAACATCTATCAAACTAACATCACTTTTAACACCAAAACACATCTAAAAACAAATTCAAAACAACCTACCACCTCCAGCAACCTGTCAACCAAAGAAACACCACAAAACCTCAAAACTAACAACCTAAACAAATAGAGATTCTTAAGTTTCGGGATTCCATTGATAAAAATCACTTTTCAACATTATTAAACATCCAAAATATGGATCAAAGCAACCTTACTTACTGGAAATCAGATCCAATTCGCGAATCAACTCATTTTCCCCAAATAACTCAATTAAACATTGGAAAATCATTAAAATCAGATTAGAAACACAAAAAACAAGGATAAAATGCTTGGAAATTTCAATAAAGAACCATACAATAGAGGAAATCTCGGACCTTACCCTATTTTGAAGTTTCTCCTTCAATTGATTTGTTAAAAGCTAAGAAAACACAAGATTATTGTAATATTTTGTATAAACAATCTTTATAAAACAATGTGGTATAATAAAATCAAGTTAGAAACCACCTCACCTCTGGAAATTTGATGAAAATTGAGTGTTTGGATGAGGAGAGAATGGAGAGAAAAAGTTGAGAGAAAATGACATGATTTTTGTTTTGGAAATGATAACTAACTTTTTAACAAAATCCTCTTTAATTATGAATTAAACCACATGTTAAAATAAGTCAAATCAAGGGAGAAATCATCAGAAACCAATTGGTAAAATAGCTCCTTAAAGATTCTAAGTATTTGACCCTTTTCATTTTAGTCACTAGAAAATCACAGTTTTCAAAACATTCATTTTGGTCACTAAGCAAAATGTCCATCTTCCAAAACTCATTTTTCAAAATTGATTCCACCATTATTAAATACACAATTAATAATGATTTATAAGCATTTTCCATAATTTTTCCAACACCAAAAATATACGATCCCAAAACTGACTCGAATCTCTACTCCAGTCCACCGAACCTTCTACTAAACCCTCTAAACCGCTAAGCCCTAAATCCGGGGCTTTACAGCTCTCCCCCACTTAAGAAATTTCATCCTCGAAATTTACCTGGAGGAAACAGGTGCAGAAACTGTTTCACCATATCCGACTTGGGTTCCCACGTGGCCTCCTCAACACCACGGTGCTTCCACAACACCTTAACCAGCTTGACTGTTTTGCCACGTAGTACCTTACTGCTGGTATCAAGAATCTCTACTGGTTCTTCATCGTAAGATAGGTCTGGTCTTAACTCGATCTCCTCCACCGACATGACATGCGATGGATCCGACCTATACCTCCGCAACACCGAAACGTGGAATACATCATGAATCTTTCCCAAGTCCGGAGGTAACCTCAAATGGTACGCAACAGGACCCACACACTCGACAACCTCGTATGGTCCAATGAACCTCGGGCTAAGCTTCCCTTTTCGCCCAAAATGCAACACATTTTTCCAGGGCAACACTTCTAGAAACACTTTATCACCCACAACGTACTCTATATCCCTACGCTTCAAATCCGCATAGGATTTCTGGTGATATGCAGCCGCTTTTAAGTGCTCACATATCAACTTTACCTTTTCGGTCGTGCCTTTCAAAACATTAGGCATAGAAACAAACTTTTCCCCCGCTTTTGCCCAACACACGGGCGTACGACATTTCTTGCCATACAACGCCTCATAAGGTGTCATCTATATGCTAGCATAATAACTGTTATTGTAAGCAAACTCCACTAACGATAACTGCTTCTCCCACATTCCCTGGTACTCAATAACACAACACCTTAGCATATCCTCGAGAACCTGAATCACGCGCTCCGACTGAGGGTGGTACGAGGTACTGAAACTTAATCGGGTTCCCAAAGCACGGTGCAAACTCGCCCAGAACCTTGCGGTGAACCACGGATCCCTATCCGAAATTATAGATTTGGGCACCCCGTGCAAACGAACTATCTTAGAGATGTACAACTCAGCCAACCTGTCCAAGGTATACGTAGTATGCACAGGCACAAAATGCGCACACTTCGTAAACCGATCCACAATCACCCAAATGGAATCCTTTTTGGTTGGCGTCAAAGGCAGCCCAGACACAAAACCTATGGTGATTCTTTCCCACTTCCATTCCGGTATCCTCAACGATTGCAATAACCCGGAAGGGAACTGATGCTCAGCCTTTACCCGCTGACAAACCATACATCGTGCAACGAAATTAGCCACATCCCTCTTCAGTCCAACCCAATAGTACTCTTCCTTCAACCCTCGATACATCTTACTACTACCAGGATGCATAGCAAAAGGACTTGCATGTGGCTCAGTCAAAATAGTACGCCTCAACTCTTCATCTTCAGGCACCACTATTCAACCTTTGAAACACAACACCCCATCATCGTTGAAATGAAAATTCGTAGGATTTCCATCCTTAATATCTTCCACATGAGATACCAAACTCCCATCATACGGTTGTTTCTCCTTAATCATTTGCGACAAGGACGGCTTCACTTGCAACTCATCCAACAAACCTCCATCATTCGTCACACTCAATCGAGCAAACATGGCTCTCAACTCCACAGCCGCTTTCCTGCTCAAAGCATCCGCCATAACATTAGCTTTCCCCGGATGATACTGAATGGTCAGATCATAATCTTTAAGCAACTCCAACTATCTACGTTGCCTAAGATTCAACTCCTTTTGCGACATCATGTATTTCAAACTCTTATGATCTGTATAAACCACACACTTCTCCCCATAGAGGTAATGCCTCCAAATCTTTAAGGCAAACACAACCGCGGCCAGCTCAAGATCGTGAGTAGGGTAGTTACGTTCATGCACCTTCAACTGCCTAGATGCATACGCCACTACCTTACTCTCTTGCATCAACACACAACCAAGCCCAACATACGATGCATCACTATAACAAACGAACTCCTTTCCCGATTCTGGTTGAACCAAGATCGAAGCTCGTGTCAAAGCTTCCTTCAACTTTTCGAAAGCTCGCTGCCTATCCTTCATCCACTCAAACCGAATATTCTTTTGTAACAACTTTGTTAACGGAGCCGCCAAACTAGAGAACCCTTCCACAAACCTCCAGTAGTAACCCGCCAAACCAAGGAAACTCCTAACCAACGTCACAGACTTGGGCTCATTCCAACTCATTACAACCTCAACCTTGTGCGGATCAACACGAATTCCTTCGGCTGACACAACATGTCCGAGAAACACAACTTCCTTGAGCCAGGTCTCACATTTGCTTAACTTAGCATAAAGCTGATTAGCCAACAGCGTCTAAAGCACAATTCTCAAATGTCTATCATGATCCTCCTCGGTGCGAGAGTACACAAGGATATCATCGATAAACACAACCATAAACTGATCCAAAAACTCATGAAACACACGGTTCATCATGTCCATAAAAGCATCTGGAGCATTGGTCAAACCAAACGACATCACAAGAAACTCGTAATGCTCATACCTCGTACGAAAGGCTGTTTTGGGCATATCCACCTTTTTCACCTTTAACTGATAGTACCCCAACCTCAAATCTACTTGGAAAACATCGAAGCTCCCTTGAACTAATCAAACAGGCCATCTATCTGCGGTAAGGGATACTTGTTCTTTATTGTTAACCTATTCAGTTGCCGGTAATCTATACACATCCGCAACATACCATCTTTCTTCTTAACAAATAGCACCGGCGCTCCCCATGGCGAAATAGTGGGTCTAATGAACCCACGGTCAAGCAACTCCTACAACTGCGTTTTTCGCTCCTTCAATTCCTTGAGAGCCATGCGGTATAGAGCAATGGATACCGGTACCGTACCCGCAAAGACCTCGATGCCAAACTCTACCTCACGGTCAGGTGGCAACAGTGGTAATTCCTCTAGAAAAACACCCAGAAACTCACATACGGTGCGAACATTCTGCACCCTCAACTCCTTCGATCCAGTATTCATAACATAGGCCAAATAAGCCTGACATCCCGAATCCAACATTCGACTTGCTTCCAACGCCGAAACAACACTAGACAAAAACTTGGTATTCTCGCCAACAACCACCACCTCATAAACATCCGACAACCTCAAAGATATCCATTTGGTCTCAAAAGCCACCACAGCCTGATGGTCAGTTAACCAATCCATACCTAGAATCACATCAAAACCATGGAATGGTAACTCTATCAAGTCCACGGCAAACACATGTCCCTGGACCATCAGCGGAAACCTACGATACAACCTCCTAACCACGACTGTCTCCCCAAGAGAACTAGTCACTTTAACACCCACATCAAGGATTTCAACAGATATATCAAGCAACTCAGCATGCTCACTCAAAATGTATGAATGAGTAGAACCAGAATCAACCAACGAATACAACGACAAAGACTGTAGGGTAAAAGTACTTGCAATCACATTAGTGTCATTGCGACCCTCACGGTGCGCATACAACCTAGCCGGTCCACCTCCCTCAGGCTGGATAGCAATAGTATGAGCTACAGTCCTCTGTCCACCATCTCAACGCTAAAATGTTCCGCGGCAACGACCATGACCACACTGCGGAGCAACAACAAGTGCAGCATCTTCCCCACCTCGGGCCAACAATGAACAATCACGCCTCTGATGGTCGCCTAACCCACAACTCCAACAAGCATTAGCCACCACAAGTGCAGGTTCCTGACCCTCCATGGCCAAACATAGGAAATCTCGCCTCAAATGATCTCGGGATCCACAAACCCAACAAGTGCTATACGGTGCTCTAACCAGGGCACCCTGCCCCTGGACTCTATGTCCCACAACACCTCTGGCATGCCTCAGCTCCGGGCGAAACCTCCTGTCATGGTGTCTCTTGGCCTGACCACTGCTATAACCCGAATCAACAGCTCTCTTACCCGAGCTAGAACCTCGTAATCCTGATGCCAAACCCAAATTCTACTCCACATCCTTAGCTCGAGACAACCAGCACATCAAAGTCGATGTAATCAGCAGCAAGCATGTATGTCTTAACATCCTGCATAAGCCCATATCAGAAACGATCACATCGAGTACGCTCATTAGGAACCAACTCAGGTGCATACTGACTCAACCTCATGAACTACACCTCATACTCTACAACAGACATATTGCCCTGCACCAAAGCCATAAACTCATGCTTCTTCTCATCCTGATATCGGACTCCCAAAAACTTCTTCTGGAATGCTTCACAAAAAAACTCCCAGGTCACATCATCCGTTGCCATACCGAATATCATGGTAGTCCACCATGAATAAGCATCGCCCTGCAGTAGGGAAACAATACAGCCCAGCTTACGAGCATCGGTGCACCCCATCTGGCCCAGTATCCTCTCAGTACTGGCCAACCAACCCTCAGAAGCCTCAGGCAATAACCCTCGAAACTCAACTCCGCCCAAACTACGAAGACGCTCAAGCGGCAAACCTTGCCCCTCAACCGGTGGTGCTGGCACACGAACACCCGTAACTGCTGCATGAAAAGCACCGATCATGGCCTGTAGCAACGGTGCCATGTCACCCACCTCTGGCCCAGCTGGCACATGTGGTACTTGCTCCACTCCCTCAGGTGGATTAGGTGGGGGTGGTGGCAACCCTCTATGAGGCACAACTTCTCCTTCATCCTGCCCAACGGCAGGAGCAATCGCACTAGATCGCAACTCTCTCCTCGGTTCTATCGTGCTAAAATATATCTAAGGCATGATAATCATTTCAAAACAAAACAGTCAGGCCAGCCTCAAGCAAGAATCCAAGACTTTTATTTCAAAAATCAAAACTTTCCAGACTATAATAATAAGGCAATGAGTACCCTAAAACATCCCCAACATAGCATACAACAATCAACATTCATATATCAATCGCCGTACATATCAACCAGCGTACATACCATAATCATTATACACATCATACAACAGAGCATAACTCACAACAACCTCCCAAACGAACCAAACCTGGCTTTGATACCACCAAATATAACCTATTTGACCCGGCCTAGACACCAAACCGAATCAAGAAGGCTACATTAGGTTTGTCGTAGCAAACCAAAGAGATACAACCAAACCCGGTCCATTTTTTTCTAGCTGCCAATTATTAACCCTACATGTTCATACAAACATCAAGTGCAACCCCAACTCAATCGGGCGTCAATTTGACATCCAACTGATCACATTTGCAAGTTAGGGACCAAAATGCAAATACAAAATATTTGCTGATTAAAATTCATTTTTAAGTTACCAATCTTTAATTAGCCAGGTTCCAAACTTCCATCTCAAATTTTAGCTCAAACTGATCATCCTACCATATATAATTGCATCAGCAAGTATTAGGGACTAAAATGCAAAGAAAGCAAAGCTACCCAAAGGTGACATTCACCTGAGAAACGATCATCCGTATCAAAATGGGTAAGCCCGTATCGACACGGTTTGAAACACACCGTTTCGATACACCACCAAGCCGTATCGATACGCCTAACTGAATTACAGAACTTTTGAAATATTTTAAACCGTACCGATACGGTTACTCAGGTGTTTCGATACGCGGGTTCAAGTTGCAAAACTGAATTCCAGTGGCTAAAACTCGTATCGAAACGTCCATCCCCAATACCGGTACTCTAGGCCAAATTTGCCTAGGCGTATCGAAATGTACTAGACCCGCACCAATCCCACCAGCCTGAAATTGCCTAGCCGTACCGATACGGACCCTTGTATATCGGTACACCTGGGCAAGAAATGTCACATTTGGCTGATTTTTCATCCCAAAAGCATACTCAAACCACTCCAACATGCTTTAAGCACAAAATTAACATGTCAAACATATCTCATGCTAACTAGCAACACATATCTAACAACACAACAAGTATTCATGCATCAAAGAGGAAATCTATAGGCATGTTTCCTAATATGCATCCAACCAACATACAAAAAGGTAAACCAGCACCAAAAACAATCCTTAAAGACCATTTACAACTCAAAAACAACTAAAGAAACTTGCTCAAACAGGGAGTTTCACAAAACATCTCCCAAAACACAACAAGTACCCCATTGCCCTTATTCATTATAGTCTAGTCTCTAACATACTTTGGAAACAAGTCTTGCCAAGATCCCCTTGCTTCTTGCTGCCTTCCAAGACCTCAATTATTTGCATTGATGGACAACGAGAGCGTAAGCACACAAGGCTTAGTGAGGAAAACTCTAAAACAAACACAATCAATGCATTTAAACCCATTTTCATAACATCATCCTTTAAAACATCATTATGCCCCTTTTTAAACATGCACTTTATATCATTTAAATCAGCATATTAAACCATATGCTACATGTATCATTATTCAACAACAAGTCACATTGCTAATCCTCTACTTAAGCCTTCCCATGCATTACTACCAAATGCAAAGCTTAAGGAGAAACATGTATAAATCACATTATACAACAAAACATTTCAATGATACATTAACAATTATACTGACTTTCAAGTGATCATTAAACAAGTCCATTAACAAAAGAGTTCACCGGATACACGGATTCAACAAGTGTTAACCCAACACTTCAAGCCATCTCAACTGGAATAGCGATATAATCACAATCGCGATACAATAACAACTGGGTACCATAACAACCCACGAGGACATCCACCCCAATCATTGGTTAGACGCTTAATCCACTAATGTGAGTATTCGGTACTGTTTAACCTCTCTATCGTTAGGGTACTTGGATGGAGTATTCGGTACACCGTATAAACCCCTCAACATCCAAGGCGACTTATTTACAGTGCACTCAATCCTATGACCGGCCAAATATATCCGATAACAATTTTAAAACCACATCACTTGCTAATATAATTAACCATTTACCTCACTGTTTTAACAAGCATTAAACCATGCCATTTCCAAAGCAACAACATGCTTTAAAACACAAGTATAAACCATACTTACAAGGATCGCTTACCATGTTCATCCTTCAGCAAAACATGCTTAAAAACAATATATCAAATACTTCAAAACATGCTTAAACAGTAGGTAACATGTAAATTAAAACAAGTGCATAAAACCATTTCAAACTTCCACGACCGAGAGAGTAAAACCACTTTATACTTACTTTTGAGTCTAGGTAAGCATTTCAAGCTCTACCTTAACTCCCAAAACTCCGTTCCCAAAACATCAAAATGCTTTAAACCATGTTTTCACTCACCGATACGCGAAAACTCAATTCGCTGACGTGAAATCAGGAATCCGAAGCCTCCAACACTTCTCCAATCACTTCCGAATCAACCTCCCATGTTTTACCACAAAACAACAGAGGATTAATGCATCACAATGCATTCTAAACACAGCAACTACAATCCTTCTCGGATTCCCACAACACCTTCACAATTAACCCTCCACAACAACAAAAAACATACCAAAACACTTTGATTCACAACCCAGCCAACATCTATCAAACTAACATCACTTTTAACACCAAAACCCATCTAAAAACAGATTCAAAACAACCTACCACCTCCAGCAACCTTTCAACCAAAGAAACACCATAAAACCTCAAAACTAACAACCTAAACAAATAGAGATTCTTAAGTTTCAGGATTCCATTGATAAAAATCACTTGTCAACATTATTAAACATCCAAAATATGGATCAAATCAACCTTATTTACTAGAAATCAAATCCAATTCGCGAATCAACTTATTTTCCCCAAATAACTCAATTAAACATTGGAAAATCATCAAAATCATATTAGAAACACAAAAACAAGGATCAAATGCTTGGGAATTTCAATACAAAACCATACAATAGAGGAGATCTCAGACCTTACCCCTATTGTGAAGTTTCTCCCTCAATTGATTTGTGAAAAGCTAAGAAAACACAAGATTATTGTAAGATTTTGTATAAACAATCTTTATAAAATAATTTGATATAATAAAATCAAGTTAGAAACTATCTAACCTCTGGAAATTTGATAAAAATTGAGTATTTGTCTGAGGAGAGAATGGAGAGAAAAAAATTGAGAGAAAATGACGTGATTTTTGTTTTGGAAAAGATAACTAACTTTTTAACAAAATCATCTTTAATTATTAATTAAACCACATTTTAAAATAAGTCAAATCAAGGGAGAAATCACCAGAAACCAATTGGTAAAATAGGTCCTTAAAGATTTTAAGTATTTGACCCTTTTCATTTTAGTCACTAGAAAATCACAGTTTTCAAAACTTTCATTTTCGTCACTAACCAAAATGTCCATCTTCCAAAACTTATTTTTCAAAATTGACTCCACCATTATTAAATACATAATTAATAATGATTTTAAGCATTTTTACATAATTTTCCAACACCAAAAATATACGATCCTGAAACCAACTCGAATCTCTACTCCGGTCCACCGAACTGTCTACTAAGCCCTCTAAACCGCTAAGCCCTAAAACTGGGGCATTACAATTTGCCATATATGCTTATAGGACTGTTATACGAACATCTACTAGGTAACACCATTTTCATTAGTATATGGAATAGAGGTTGTGTTGCTGATTGAGGTCAAAATTTTATCTCTTCGTGTCATGATGAAAACAGAATTAGAAGAAGCAAAATGGGTTCAAGCAAAATATGACTAGCTGAACCAAATTGATGAAAAAAGGTTGAAGGCCATTTTTCATGGAAGCAGAATGATGCGAGCTCATGAAAAGAAAGTTCACCCCAGATAATTTCAAGAAAAAGATTTAGTATTGAAGAAAATGTTGCCAATCCATAAAGATTCCCGTGGAAAATGGGCGCCTAACTTGGAAGGGCCTTATATCATAAAAAAGGTCTTCTCAGAAGGAGTATTGATCTTGGTTGAGATGGATGGAGATGAGCTTGATATTGCAATCTCGAAACAAGTTGAATCTCTAATGTTTAAGTGGTTAATTAAGGGTTTTTAGGGTGATAGTTGGGTTTAATCTTTGTTGGAAGTAAAAGGATGTTGGGAATGGGTCTTTAAGTGTTAATTGATGAGGTTTGTTGTATTGAATCGTTGTATTGTGGCTGGGTTAAGGTTGAGAAGTGTTTGAGGTTGATTTTGGTATGTTTGAGATAAGTTCTGAGTGGGCAACTTGAGAGTTGCAGGTAATTTCTTGTAGGCAATGGTTTGAATGCATAATGATGAATTTGCCCTCTGGTTTTATGTGGTTAAAACAGGGGATAATCAAAGCGACAAAGCTTGACGTTGAGTGTGGCTTACCGAAAGCTTGATTCGCATTGGCGAGCAAAGCGAAGCGTATCAGTGAGTGAAAACTGGTTTAAACGCCTTTAAACAGTTTAATAAAGGTTTTTGGGAGTTTAGGGTAAGCGTGAAATACTTACCTAAGCTCAGAAGTAAGTTTCCCTTATTTTGCTCTTGAATATCAGTTTGGTTATGAGCATCTTGATTTCATGTTTTGGTGTTAAACATGGTTTGATTTACTTGCTGGAAATGCATTTTTAAGTACATTTCAGGGGTTTTAAAGTATAATAAATGCTAGTGAGCATTGGTGTTATTGCTTTGGCAATGTGATTTGCATATGTGGTGTTTTTGTATAATGCACTGTAAAATAGTAAGTAGATGGTTTGTAAATGATATGTTGGCTATGTGACAAGGTGAGAAAGCAATCAGATATAGTTGGCATGCCATAGGATTAAAAGTGCACTATAAAATATGAACAAAATCGATCGTGGCCATGGGTCCTTGAGGTATGGCGGTTTAACAAGGCTACTCAGACTGTTGGGACCTCATTTGGGGCGTGCGGTTTAACTAGGTAAGGTCGATAAACTTACAGTGTAACTAGGAAAGGGTGTTAAGCTCGCGGTTTAACTAGGTGAGGGTGTCAATCTTGCGGTTTAACTAGGCAAGGTTTGGGATATCATGTGATTTAACTAGGCATGGTATGACAGATCCGTGTATCCGATTTGTGTGGATAGAGGGTAGTCTATCCGGGTCACTATAAATGCCAATATATGTGAAAGTTCATATGTTAAACCTACTTTTTAATGCTTTGGGATCTAAGCATGGATTATGTACATGTTGTTGCATAAAGGTTGTTATGCATTGTTTCGGTTGGAAACAAGGAAAAATGCTTTGGTCGTAAGCATGTTTTGAAAGCAAGAGTTGGGTTTTCAAATGGTTTAAATTGCATCATTGTTTTATGAGCATCCTCACTAAGCATGTGTGCTTACGCTCTCTTGTTCTTAATAATGCAGAGCATTGAAGTTTTGGGGCTGCAAAGGCAAAGCTTAAAAGATCCAAAGACAAAGATTACTTTGAGTATGAACTCAGTTTATGTTTCTAGTTAATAAGGCAATGTGTTTGCCATATTTTGAGGATTTGTATTTCTGCTTTTCCATGAGTTTTAAGCATGTGATGTGCTGGATTTTATGGTTGTTTGAGTTTGGGTGAATCATGCATATGTTGTTACTAGCTATGTGCTAGAGTATGCACCTAGTTGGATTTATTTCGTTGCCATGGTTTGATGTTTCAAGCAAGTTTGGTATGATGCTATAAGTGTGCAACCATGTTGAGAATACCTTAATTGTACCAAATGAGAGTTTTGGTTGCTTGGTTGAATGATACTAGGATGCATGCCTATAGAAAGTTTTGAGTGGTATAAATGCCATGAATGGTTGTTACATTTGTGATGCTTTGGTTAGTAACGTATCTTGGTAATGTTGTATAAGTGTTTGAAGCATGTTGGAGTGTTTTGGATATCATCAAAATGTGTTTAGACAACAATTTGGGTCATTAAAGGTCCAGACGTACCGGTACGGCTGTTCATGTTTCGGTATGGGTAAGCCATTCCAGGCTTAGCGTACCGGTACGCGAGCAACTATTTTGGTACGGGCCTAGGAAAAATTGGTCAGTTTTTCGATACTCGGAGAGGCGTTTTGATATGGCATAGTGTTTTCATGAAGGGCGTTCCGATACACAGGAGCGTATAGGAACGAGTTTTGGCTACTGGAATTTTGGGGTTTCAAAATAACTATGGCGTATCGAAACACTTCTTGTTGTATCGGTACAGTGGCAGTTAAGTTGGTTATTTGGAATCTTTTGAAGTTCTATTTTCTTACATTTTGGTCCCTGAAAGTTGTGGATGCAATTGAATGAGTTTGGATGACCGTTTTGACTTGATTTTTGACATGTAAGCATGAAACCTTCTTGATTAAGGATTAGTAACATAAAAATGAGCTAAGACCCTGCAATTTTCTAAAATTTCAATTTGGTCCCTAATTTGCTAGTGTGATCAATTGGATGTCAATTCGATGCCCGATTGAGTTGAGTTTTCACCTAAGGTCAGTATGTACATGTAGGATAATAATAATGCATCTAGACAAGATAAATAAAAAATGGTCGCGTTTCGGGTTTTATCTTCTCAGTTTACTTCGGTAAACCTAAAGTAGCTCGCTCGGTTTAGTCTTGCGACTAGGTCGGGTCGAGGGAGTTACAGATTTTGTGAAAATAAAATCCTTTTATTAAATCTATTTTTCTGTTAATATTAAAACTAACTAAAACACTTTAAAATAGCCTAAATTAATGGAAAATCCGATGGAAAAGTTTGGGTAAATAGCTCCTTAAAGATTCTAAGTTTTAACCATTTTACGATTTAATCACCAAAACATATTTGAAAACTTTTTATTTTAGTCACCGGACCAAAATGACCCAAAATCAGGCTTAATTCCTTCAAATTGAATTTACCAAAACCTTTAACATATTAATTAAATATTTTCTAGCATTTTCCATATTTTATTGTGACCAAAAACTATTTATTAATCTTAATTCTGGAAACTAACCTGAATTGTCTAATCCCGTTCTCCCGAGCCGTCTAATCGATCCGTCCAACATCTAGGCCCAAATTCAAGGCGTTACATAAAATTCCATGTAACACCCCCCAAAAATGGCCTAGTTGGAATAGGATTTTCGAAGATTGGAAACTCAACTTCCGACGAATAATGGAATTATTGAATCATAGGATATTGAGTCAAAATTGATTAATTATTGGATCATTGCTAAGCACTGAGACTAAATTGCAAAGATTGAAAATATGTAGTTATTGGTTAAAATTTAGAAATGAAGCATAGAATGACATAGATTTAAGTCATGACTAAATACAAGGACTAGGTGTTTAATTAGACCACCTAGTGACTAAATTGAAAAGAATAAAAGTATGATTACTGACTAAATTGAAAAAAAACGAAAGTTTGATAACTTTAGTGTAAGAGGTGCAAAGCTCAATGATTAAGTGAAGAATTGGGTATATTTCTTTATGAATCATAACTACGTGTCTCTCTTCCTAATGCTTTCTCATATTTTTATTATTAGTTAATTAAAAGAGAATAGAAAAGGGAAGAATATGGTTTTTGGCAGACTTCATCTCTCTCTTTCTTCATTTCCTTTTGCCAATTCCATCGTTGAAAGAGAAAGAAATAGCTCATTCTTCTTCAACTTTTAATTCACGCAATGGATGATTCTTAAAAACACTAGGAGCAAAATTTTGAATCCGCAAGCTGGTTCCTAAGAACAATATGAACACACTATTAGTAACTTTATTTATTTATTTGTAATTCTTTTTACGTTAAAAATACACCTTTAAAATTCAGGGATATTTTATTAAAATCATTATTAGATTATTCTAGCTTTTCTGAAATGTATTTATGCCTAAAAATCCAACATAAACATGTGGTTGTAATGAGGATTTCACATATGCGTAGCAAGCTAGCAGCCAAGAGATAACACTTGATTGGTGTAAGGATTCTTGCATATTTAAGTATAGTTGGTTTCGGTGTTACATTCTGGCAAGTGGGTGTCAATATACATCATTTATTCATTTTTGAATATGCTCAAATGATTAAGGAGCTGCTAAAATTTATGATTTTATTCTTTTATTTGCTTGCTGGAAATCTTAGTGTCCTTGAATAATTAAGCAATTGTCAAAGGTCTAAACACGGTGTAAGTTGCATACGTATGTAGCCACATAGGGATTTTTTTATATGAAAAGATTTTAATTCATGAATTAATTTTATGATTGAAAGAGCTTAAAATCTGTTTGTAATCACCTTGCTCTGTTTGGGGACTGCTACACAATCATGACTTGATTAAGGGACTGAAATTTAATGCTTAATGAAATAATTAGTTATTGAGTTACTGTTTAGATGAATGCCCTACCATAGTAAGGATATTATGTACAATGATACCTTACCTGGTATTTTATAAATGTGTAATGTGGCAACTCATAAATATTCGAAGTTGATGCTGAAGTAGTGAGATTAGTTGTTTGGTTTTAAACCAGAATGGTGCTTATTATAGCTATATGAATACGTGAATAGTTGTAGGAATTTTAAACAGGATGTGTCTGAGGAGAAAGCAACTTGTAAAGTTGTGTTAATGATGTTAATGGGAGTTGAGGAGTGAAAAGTTTGTTCATTAAAATATTTATAACTAATAACTTGTATTTGTATTTGTGTTTATTAATGGTGAGCTTCAAAACCAAGCAGGAGCTTACAACCCCAAGGAAAAAGGGTGGTTTAGATGATTGAGCCCTCGGATTGTTTGAAATTGTCAATTGCTGTCGATTTTAAGGCAAGTGTAGTTCATAGTTTGGATGGCTAGGTGCTATCCTTGTTGTATTACTTTTTATAGTTTATTGTATGATTATTGCCGAATTGTTTATTGGCTCATATAGAGCATTTGGTGGCAATTCTCATATCATTGGAAAGCGAACAATGTTAAAAGACAAGTAGAACTATGGGTATGATTATTGTATATATAGACAAGAACAAGACATGGAAACAAATTCATGGCATTGAGCATTGTTCATGTGTGGACATGTATACATTCAGGCCACCATAATCATTGATTGCATTGCTCTCCTGAAATCTATTATTATTGTCATCAGAACATTATTGAGTTACTACCTCACTAGGCAAAGTATGCCTAATGCATTCATTTCCATGCACATTTCAGGTTTAAGGACTCACAAGGATCGATCGTGTTTGGAGTTTGCAAGCAACACTCTCATGCTTCCTAGTAAAGTCTCATTTTTCATATAACTCCTAGAATGATGGCATTTGGCATGAATGTACAAAGTGCTTGTTATAATATTGCTAAGTGTGTTTCGTAAACTAGGAACATAATATGGTACAATATAAGTAAATTATACAAGTTAATTAATGGCATGGGCAGGCACTACATTGAGGTTTACATGTTTATAGGTTGCATGCAAGATTTCAAAAACATAGGATATCGATAAGATACTCAAATCGAATAAAAAATCAGCTAAAATCTGTCATTATAGACACAATCGTACAGATACGGATGATGACACATCGGTACGGGTGAAAAAATATGGTCATATAGGATACGAGGTATCGGTACTGGTATAGCTGTACTGATCCTCATATTGTATTGGACCCTATACTGTAGTGATTATTTTTTTGTGTCGAAAGGTCACTACTAAAAATTATAAAAAATCGTGTTTGGAGAAATTCCCGCTTTTGTTGAAAATATATAAAAAAGTGGAATTGTTAAAAAAACTTGTATTTTAAAAACATAGGAGTCACCACAGGTCACTTGGATTAGGTAGACCGGATTTCGAAAATAAAACCAAAGATTTTAATTGAGTTTGAGAGTTGATTACGCACGGGGAAGGGTTAGCACCCTCGCTACGCTCAAAATTAGTACCAAATCGATTCGTATCGTATTTATAAAGAAAAATAAAAATTCAATTTAATTTAATAATTAATTCCAAAAAAGCAAGTTTCGAATATTAAAATTTTTTCCTTTATCCATGGTACCAAAGGAGATAACACCCGGAGATCGGGATGACACTCCCACTAGAATACCGGGATAAAAGGCTCTAAACTAAGTGCGATAAATTAAACAAAAAAATGCTATAAGTAAACTAAAATACGCGAATTAATAAACAATAAACAAATATAAAACATGTGCATATAAAAAAAATGAATGCGTAGTTAAAATAAATCATCCATGTACGTAAAAACATAATATATGTACAACATATAATATATAACATCTAATATGCATCAATATACAAATATAACATAATATGTATAATATATAATATATAATATAAATTATATAAATAATATTATATATGCAACAAAAAACATCATACATAATCTATAGCATTAGTTAGCATGTACATAACATTAAAATATATATAACATATTAACATATATACAAGAGAAACAAAAATAATAAAAACAATATTAGCAACGTAATTTGAATATAGAACAACATTAAAAAATATAAATAGCATGTACCGAACAAGAATATGATAAAAACATGATAAATAAAAAAATAAACAAATAACAAAATATAAATTTAAACTGAAATTAAATTAAATTAAAAGAACAAGGACTAAAAAGTAATTAACCCATAAATAAAACAGTTTTGAAATTGGTAGAAAAGGGCTTGATTGAAAATAGTAAAAAGAAAGAGGGACCAAATTGTAATTTTCCCTTAAAAAGAAAATAAAACAAAATTAGGGATGAAATTAAAGATAGACAAGAATTTGGGAGGACCATTTATGCAATTATATCATGCGGCAGAGAACTTTTGAAAATATCAAAAGGGCGGAGGGACTTCGGGGGGTAATTTCTCCATATAAAATATGATTTTATGAAGTTTAGAGATGAAATTGTGATTTTTGAAAACTGGAGGGGGTTGAAAGTGTAAATTACCCATGCGGCAAGCCCAAAATAAAAAAACTAAAAGGGCGGAGGGACTAAACTGGAATTTGCCCATTTTTAAAACATTAAACGCCTATATAAAGACATATCTGGTTTCAATCAAACCCTTTAGCCATTTTGAGATTTCATTTGAAATAAACCAGCCCATCCCTTTATTCATTTTATCTCAAAACCGAAAACCCCTTCCCTTTGAATATTCATCCCGGCCTGGGATTAAATCCAGAAATCAGCCGCCTGCCACCGTTCCCTCCGCCACCGGTTGCCGCTGGTCGACACTGACATACCTTAAAATCAAACCAAAACAATCACCTTTATCTCCTAAAGCCAAAAATGACTTCCGATTAACCCAAAAACGTCCCTTATTTCATAGATCTAAATAAACGAGACCCTCTTTATTTTTTAAAACCCGAAAAGGCATCTCTTTTCTAAAAAAAACTTTTTTCAGTCCGGTTCACCCCTGTTCCCTAAGGAAAACGACAGGCTTGTCACCGGACATACAATAACGGCAAGGGTAAACTTTTTCCTTATTTCCCCTTTTTTATTTGTTTTTATTATTTATTTTTTTATTCGAAGCATGCTTATAAGAGAGAAAAAAGGAAGAAAGTTATTACCACTAAAAGTCCCTTTTTTGGCTTTTTTATTTCATTTGAATCTGGTTGTGTACATTAATGGCTGATTACATCTATATATGCATGTTTGTTCTGGGTTTTTTTTTCTTACAAGAATCCCCAAATTAAATGCTATCACTGTTGGATTGATTGACTGACTTTTTCTCCTTTTTTATTGATTTTGACACGTCCGGTTGGTGAGAGAGCCGGTGAAAATGTATAGCGGCCATGGGAGATCCGACAAAGCGGCCACGTGGCGGAAGAGATCAAGAGTCGTACGGTCAGATTCAATCTGAGCCGTTGGATCAGATCTTATCCAACGGCTAAGATCTTGCATGGATTGGACGATCGAGATCATTTTTGGGGAAGCGTGAGATGACGAAACGTGGCTCTTGGAAGCTGGACGATCGGGCGCGTGTCTAGCATAGGCGCGTGAGAAGTCTGATGGCCAGCGCGTGACTCCACACGGTAGATGAAGGGGTGTTCTTCCTTTGATCTGGGCCGTTGGATCAAATCTGATCCAACGACTCAGATTAGGCGGCTGCAAAATGAGAAGATATATTAGATAGGTATCGAATAGGGTTTTAGGGTTATTAATTAGATTGGGCTTGGCCGAAATGGGCTTTTGTAAATATTAATTTGGGTTTTGTAAATTTGAACTGGACACTTAATATATTTGGGTTTTGATTATTTTAGATCTGTTTTAATTCCAACCCAATAATAATACTAATAATAATAACTAATATTAATAATACATTAATACATATACATATGTACACGTCCATATAATAAACATTACGTATACACATAGAAACTAATAATAGTACATAATATTAATAACCTAATAATAATAACATTAGTTTACATGCCACATACGTACATATACTTATACACATTAATGACACACAATAGTAATGACACATATACCTATGCACATATAATAAACAATCACAAGTAATATACAAACCTTAATACAACAACACATGCATGCATACACTTTAAACACACATCTAAATTATTGAAAACAATAAAAACAACATATATAACATTGATACACATATGTATTACATATATTCATATACCACACTAATACATATGGACCTACCTATATATTCATATATAGACATTAATACATACATACTAACATATATAAGAACTACCATAATTACTTAATATAACTATAATATTTACAACCCGTACAAAAATGAGTGATTACAGCTGCCCCTCTTTGCTTGTTCTTGTGAAACAAGAACAAAGCAAAGACCAAAAAGCACTCATTTTGTCCTACTTTTCTGTCCTCGGCTCTAGAATCACGAGCTCTACTAGAACTATCTGCTCTTCCTCGGCCATATCTTCAAGCTTTGATCTCTTCAATGCCCCGATTCGTACTTGTCTCAACATTCAAAAGGAAAGCTTGACATCATGCTCGAAGGTCTTATCATCATGCCCGAAGGACCTACAAGTGGCCCGAAAGACTTATCATCATGCCCGAAGGACTTAATGATGGCCCGAAGAACTTAGGATCTAGATTCACGCCGGAAGTGGCTACCAATCTCCCTTAAAATCTGGATTCACACCGAAAATGGCTACCAACACCCTTTAAAATGATGTCGCAGCTTAAACCAGTCTTGACATCACAATAAGGTTAGCATCATGCCTGAAGGACTTACTAATGGCCCGAAGGACTTATCACCATGCCCGAAGGACTTATCGGTGGCCCGAAGCACTTATCATCATGCCCGAAGGACTTACTGATAGCCTGAAGGATATAAAATCTGGATTCACGCCAAAAATGGCTACCGATCTCTCTTAAAATCTGGATTCAAGCCGAAAATGGCTACCAATATAAATCTTCAATAAAATTTACTTCTTCAACATCAAATTCTTTAGTAATCTTCAAATATTTATTTAAACACAAACAAAATGCTTTTAAATTAGCATGCTCCTATCTACATGCATGCAATGTAAAACTTTTTTCTTTTTTTATCCTTTTTTTCCTTATTTTTTTCTTCTTTTCATTCTTCCTTTTCTTTTCTTTTCTTTTCTTTTTTTTCTTTTTCTCTTCTTTTCTTTTTTCATTCTTTTTCTTCTTTTCCATTTTCTCTTTCTTTCTCTTTTTCTCTCTTTTCTTTTTTCTTTCTTTTCTTTCTTCTTCTTCTTCTTCTTCTTCTTCTTCTTCTTCTTCTTTTTCTTTCTCTTTCCTTTTCTTTTAATCTCTTTTATAATCCTATGACCTGAAAGGTCATTCTTCAGATTTTTTCACCTTATTTCTCTGTAGTATGCTCTTTAATATTCATTTCATCACTCTTTATTTCTTCAATTTAATACCCACGCTCTTATCTCTCTTGCGCGAGTAGCTTTCTTTTTATTCTTTGGGGTCTCCACCCACATTGCAAATCATTCTTCTAGTCCCTACTTTATCCTTAGGTAGGGATTTTCATCATTCTTCTCGCTTCAACATTGCCCCCATCATTCTCTGGGTTCAAATATCTTTAAATTCTTGACCCAACATTCAGAGTCTTGATCTGTCTCACCATTAGGGCTGGCGAAATGCCCCTAAACCCTTAACTTATCTCTAAAATCCAATCTTCTTGTAGCATTTGAGCGAGAACAACTCTCGGCCCCTATACTTTAATTCTCATTTAAAATTTTTAACAAAAAGGTAGCCATTTCAAAAATGAACTTAGATAAAATGTCAAACATCTTTGAAAATTAATGTTTGAAATTTCCGTAGATCTCCGTAGATCAGAGTTTGAAATTTCAACTCTAAACTTTTCTCTCTTTTTCTCTCTCTCCCACCGTTCTTTTCTTTTCCTCTTCTCTCTCCTCCATCATCTCTTTTCTTTCTTTTCAACCACCCACCCTATTTAAAATTTAAACAATCTTTTCTTTTCTTCTTTTTTTATTTTCTTTTTCCCCTTTTACCCCTAAGCCCAATTACAATTTCTTAATTGGGCCCTCAACCCAAGGCCCAATACCCGGTCTAAAACCCAATTCATAAATCTGAAATCTGGGTCGTTACAACTCTCTCCTCCTTAAAAGAAATTTTGTCCTTGAAATTTACATCCATAACCCAGAAGAAAAAGCTAAAACCATTACAACTCTTCAACATTCCCAAGAATTTCCCGCTGCGTTACTCTGATCTCTCATAACACCTATCAACATGACTATGCCTTCTAATGGTACGAACAACATCTCAACTAATCCTTTTCCATGTGAGGGCTTCATCCTCGTTCGGTACACCACAACGACCAGCCAAAACTCAGTTGTGCCTTGACAAAACGTCACACAGATACTTCATCAAATAAACTTAACTTACTCTATTGAACCCCAAGAAATTGCTATACATGAATTCTTCTACTACAACACACGATCAAAAAGAACACGAGGTTAAACAGTCGTTGCATCCAAACTAGACAACTATTCTCGAGGTACTCCCTGATGGAGATTGTAACTCTAACGACATTCTCATTCATAACATCGCTTGCCGAGTGCCAACTTCTGAAAACAAATGACACTCCAACTTGGCTCAAGCATTCACATTAAACTCGACATGGAACCTATATCGGCAGCCAACATAGCTCTCACCAACTTGGTTCTCACAAGGGTCTTACGATTCGAAACATAACGTGTTTGGAGAACACATCATCTGTAATACCACTCGAATCTATCGTCGTAATAAAAGCCCACCAAAGAAACAGGTTCCATCAACCTCGAATCTTATACTAAGAGGTGACATGAACGTTCGCTGTGACATACCACCCAACTAGCAAGCAACCAAGCAGACTTTGTAATGCCTCAATTTTGGGCCTAGCGGATTTGAGGTTTATTAGACGGTCTGGTGGACTGGGTTAGTGAATCGAGTCAGATTCAGGATCGTATATTTTTCGGTAAGATCAAAATATGGGAAAATAGTTAAAAATCTTCTTTTAATATATATTGATTTTTGGTGGAATCAATTTTAGAAAAGGGAAATTGGAAATATGACATTTTGGTTAGTGACCAAAATGCGATTTTTGAAAACTGTTTTAAAGTGACTAAAATTAAAAGGGTCAAATCCTTAGAATCCTTAAGGAGCTAATTTACCAAGTGTTTGCTGGTGGTTTCTCCCTTTAATTAAATCATTTTAAACATGTGTTTTAAAAGGGTGATTAAAAGGATTAAATATCTAAAGTTAGTTATTAGCTTTTAAAAGAAATTCATGTAACTTTTTCCTAGACCTTTTCTCTCAACTTCTTTTCTTCCAAACACTTAGAATTTCATCAAAATCCAGAGGTGAGGGATTCTTTTCACTTAGATTATTGATTTTAAGTTGATTTTTAACTTTGTTTTGCAAAATCTCATTGAAATCTTATGTTTTCTTAGCTTTAAACAAGCCAATTGAGGGAGAAATAACATAACAGGGGTAAGGTCTGTGATCTCCTCTGTTAAATGGTTCTTTATTGATATTCCCAAGTATTTGATCCTTGATTTATAAGTAACGTGATTTTAATGTTTTATCAATGTTTAATTGAGTTAATTTAGAAATATTGATGAAACAAGGTAATTTTCGAAGTGGATTTGATTTCCAGTATTTGAGATTGATTTAATACATATTTTGGATGTGTTTTGATGTTGATAAGTTGTTTTTATCAATAGAATCCTAAAACTCTTGAATCTCTAATTGTTTAGGTTGCTAGATTTTAGTTGTTGTGGGGATAATCGAGTTTAATCTTTTTAGGAGGTAAAAGGATGTTAGGAAAGGGTTTTTGGATGTTAATTGATGTTGATTGATGGGTTGAATTGTTGTTTTATGGATGGGTTAAGTTTCGGAAACGTTTGATGATGATTTCGGTTTGTTTCGGATGGTTTCTTAGTGGGCAACCTGAGAGTTGTGGGGTTTTGGTTCTGAAGCAGTGGTTTGAATGCATAATGATGCATTTATCCTCTTGTTTTATATATTTAAAATAAGGGATAATCAAGGAGACAAAGCTTGACATTGTTTTGGTGGCTTGCCGGGAGCTTGTATCGTGTTGGCAAGAAAGGCAAAGCGTATTGGTGAGTGGAATCTGGTTTTTAATGCTTTAAAAAGGTTTGTAGAGGTTGTTGGGAGTTTAGGGTAAGTGTGAGACACTTACATAAGCTCGGAAGTAAGTTTCCCATATTTTGCTTTTGAATATCGGCTTGGATATGAGCATGTTGTTTGCATGTTTTGGTGGTAAACATGGTATGATTTACTTACTAGAAATGCATGATTTTGAGTCCATATGCAAGGGATTGAAAGTATATTAAATGCTATTGAGCATTGGTTTTCATTCTGGTTGGGAATTGTGTTATTGCATTGGGAATGAGATTTGCATATGTGATGTTTTGTTTAATGCATTGTAAAACAATAAGTAAATGGTTGTAAATGGTTTGTAAATGATATATTGGCTATGTGACAAGGTGAGAAAACAATCGGATATAGTTGGCATGCCATAGGATTAAAGTGCACTATAAAATATGAACAAAATCGATCGTGGCCATGGGTCCTTGAGGTATGGCGGTTTAACAAGTCTACTCAGACTGTTGGGGACCTTATTTGGGGCTTGCAGTTTAACTAGGCAACCCAAATTGATGGTGATCTTGCGGATTAACTAGGCAAGATCGGTACACTTGTGGTTTAACTAGGCAATGGTGAAATCTCGCTGTTTAACTAGGTGAGGGTGTCAAATCTTTCGGTTTAACTAGGCAAGGTTTGGGATATCATGTGGTTTAACTAGGCATGGTATGTGAGATCTGTGTATCCGATGTGTATAGGATAGAGGTAGACTATCCGAGTCACTATAAATGCCAATATATGTGAAGGTTCATGTGTTGAATCTTGTTTATAATGCTTTGGGATTTAAGCATGGTTTGTTTAAAATGCTTTGGGATTTAAGCATGGATTTAAGCATGGCTTTGGTTGTAAGCATAATTTGGAGAACAAACATATAATTTTCAAATGGTTTTAATGCATCATTGTTTTATGAGCATCCTTGCTAAGCATGTGTGCTTACGCTCTCTTTTTCCTAATGATGCAGAGCATTAAAGTTCGGGGCAGCAAAGGCAAGGTTTGAAGGGATCCAAGAGATAAACTACTTTTAAGTATAAACTCGGTTTATGTTTTCGGTTAACAAGGCAATGTGTTTCCCATGGTTTCGCGAGTTGTAAATCTGTTTCATTGTGGATATAGGTATGATTCTATGTTGGTTTTTGATGATGGTTAGATGTTGCTCAGCTTGATGTTATTATTTGCCTATAGTTGAGGTTGAATGAGTGTTTAGGTATGCATCTAGAGTTCCCATGTGGATTGCTATGTTGTGCTGGTTTGACCAGGTTTAATATGCTATTTTGATTGTGTTGACATGTTGCTTATGCTGAGAATGGTCTAATTGTGCATTTTGGTATGTTTGGCAAAGTGGTCTAAGAAGCAGGCCTCTAGAGTGGTCCTTTGGAGGTATGACGTTGTTTTGTTTGTCTAACCTTGGTATAAATGATAGTTTATGTTTATTCAAATGTTGATATGCATGTATGCAAGTTGCTAGGGGCCAATTGCATCTAGAATTGTATGAAAAACCAGTTACTTTTGACATTATAGGCCTAGGCGTACTGATGTGTGGGGGACCGTATCGGTACTGCTAGGCAAATAAGGACAAGGTGTTTCAGTATATGTATGGGCATTTCGATACGCCTAATGGTTACTGGAATTTCATTTTTTGGAATGAGGTCGCGTACTGAAACACTAGGTGACCATATCGGTACGGTGTTTAAGGATTTTAAAAAGTATTTTATACTCGAAGTGGTGTACCGGTACGGGTCTTGCCGTATCAAAACAATGGGTTCACAACCGTATCGATACGGGACTCAGCGTATCGATACGAATACTGTGTGGAAAGGCAGTTCTTGTTTCTTTCGTTTTAGTCCTGAATTTTGTTTTGCCAATTATTTGAGCATGGATGATCGTTTGAAGCTGATTTTTGACATATAAGCATGAAGTGTGCTTAATTAAAGGTTGGTAACTTAAAAATTAGAAAGTACTTTTATATTGCTAAAATTACGTTTTGGTCCCTATTTTGTGTTTGTGGCCAACTGGATGTCGTTACGATGCCTGATTGAGATGAGTGCTCACCTGTGGACAATATGAACATGTAGGAAAGAATTAATGCATCTAGACAAGATAAAAGACAAAAAAATAGATTTGTTTTAGGTTTAATCTTCATGGTTTACTACTTCGATAAACCTAATGTAGCTTGCTCGGTTCGGTCTTGCGACTAGGTCGGGTCGAGGGGGTTACAGATTTTCTGTGGCTCACACCTTTGCTGAAAACTTATCAATCGGTGCATACCCAAGAACTATATCGTTACTCAACAAAACTGTGCAACGAACCCTATACAAAATCCCTGGTCATCCATTTAATTTTCATCGATGAATGCCAAGCATCCCCACAATTCTGAGGAACTCAATGCTTAACTCTCAACTGATAACAAGCCAACTACTTATCACTATCTCAAACACACGACTCCACACTATTTCCTAAACATGTGATGAAAGCTTGGTACCAATTGTCACTCTCAAAATTTGTCGTATACAGACCACTGTACTATAAGGAAAAATCTCATACCTTGTCATATATTTTCCAAAGCACTTACCACAAGATTTCAACCATCAGACCCAATTTCGATCATAACATTGTATCATCTTAACTTAATCAGATGCTTCTTCTCGTTGCTCCCAAAGCAAATCAACTCTTAACTCAAAATGCACTAAGGAACACACTAGTACTGATACGCACCGAGCTAGTATCGACACTCTCTTACCCGACCATTATCTAGGATAGTCCTACATGACAGCATGATACTCCGAATCTTGTTACTCGGTACGATCCACTACTTATTTAGCTCACTTGCTTAGGTGCTGATCAACTACACCATCAACAGTTCTTACATACCTTATCCCTTGCATCATCTAAACCACAAATTTCCTTAGAGATCAAGTACCTCAAACTTCACACTATTAGGAAGAACACAACCTTTCTCTTCTAGCACCAAAATACAACTCTAACGGTACAACAAAACAGCTTCGAAAACCTCAAAATCTTATTCGAATCTAATCAAGTCCACTCCACTGTCATAACAAAGCGGCCTCATGTAGCTCGAGTTCTCACCAATGTCTCACGGCTCGTTCCAAAGAAATTGTGATACGATCAAAAGCATTTATGAAGTCCCAGTCCTTGCTTCTTTAACTGATTGCAATGCAATTAACCTTTCCCCACAGACATGGTCCGTGAGATAATCATCTTTTCAACGTCAATCTTTATGGATTCTTATACTTCCACCCTTGTCACGCAAGGAAACAAACTTATATTTGAGAGACAACACCGTGGCTCTCACCTATCTTCATTGATATACCTCGAAGTCACCACAGACATTTCCAACTATTACGGCATGCTTAAAAGAAAGTCTTCATTCCAAAATCCATTTATCAAATTTTCTAACCTTAACACATAACAATAAGCATCACACATTCAAACTAATCTAAAAAAAACACGCAGGTACATTACATTCGTTAAATGGGTTATCCACCTTCAGAAATTGGTAACCGTCTTCTATGATCACTTATCAACTATTAACGGCTTGGGTAGCACATTCAAGAACCAACTTTTTACTAGAGAACAAGTCTGACTCTCCCTTGAGCGAAGCACTTAAACGAAAAAGACCTTATTCAAGTCGTTCCTCTGAAACTGAATCTCCAACTACTCAACTGGGTTGATATCCTCTGACAACTACGACAACGTCGACATCCAATTCGGTCTTATCTCAACATCTACTTATGTTCCTGATATGGAGAGATCTTATTGACTCCTTTATTAAGCATAAACAAGCACTCTGGTAGCCTAAAAGCCCTCGAGCATCGAACTATACACATTAACACCTATCGATTCGGTCAAACCTATCTCACAACACCGTTGCCACTGTGAAGATCACGATAAAAGGACGACGATCCTACATTTCCATTTTTAAAAGCTGGGTTCCATCGAGGTCTCGAAGCCTCAAACTCACTCTCGACATCACTGGCTAGCTCCACACTTGATTAACCAGAACAATTCCCACGGTGCAACAACTCTTAAGAAGGTAGCTTTCCTTTAAACCGATAGAACGTCTACCTTCGGCCATACTCAGACGAACTAACGGATCCTGGATCCACTATCTCCGAGGAATGCCCTTAAAAATGGCAATGATACTCTCCTAGTATCAACACAGACTCATTTTTAAGCAGATAAAAGGGTCCTCTAACCAACATGCACTCACCGATCAATTTTGAGAGCAGATTATCCATTCTCGCAACAAAACCTTTATCCACGCTAACGATAAAGATTTCTTGTTACGAACTCCTGCAACGAATCTGAAGACATCAGGGTGACTACAACGCACAACGAAAATGCCATTCGTGTGACGTGAGGAGAACACATTGTCGACTCGGTATCATCTGACTAACTTGCATCTTGACAATCTGAAGTGACCCCACTCCTGGGATCACTTCTATTAACTATCCCGCACTTAACTCGGTCCTCTCAGCCACGATCATAACCATCTTGACGTTGCAACATTGGATGCACTATCATAATTCCAGCCTTAAGGAGTACATATTTAGTTTGAAGGCTTATATTCACTAGACACCTTACCAAAACAGCTATACCACCCCGGGATTTCTTAGAACCGGCTAAACCTAGGCTCTAATACCACTAAATGTAACACCCTCGACCCGAATGTCACATTTGGGCCTCAAGCCCAACCCAAAACCATAAAATTTCTTTTCAAGCAGGATTAACCCAGCAAGTAAGTCGAAAAAATATTTAAAACCAATGATTAAAATAATTATATATAAGTAATTAAAATGTCCAAGGAGCCCCAATTTAAATTTAAAATAGTTGAAGATACAATTTAAATATTACAGTTCCAAATAATAAATACAGACTCCACATGTAATGTCCTATGAACATATAGCCCATTAGACTCAAATACCGTACTCCGAAGTTCACCATGTGCTAGAATCTCGATCTGATAGTGCACTATGATCCCACGATCCAACGATCAACCTACGCACAAAAATAACATTTTTGAGCACTGAGCTCACAAAGCTCAGTGGTACACATCTACTCTACTATACTTCATGCTAATCATAAACGTAAGCATGGAAGCTAGTACAAGTAATAAGAAGAAATAAATAAACATGTGGTGCTTCTATAATCGCCTAAACACATGCCAAGCATACAAACAACATCAGAAATACCACCAGCACATCAATAAAGCAAACCAAAAGCGAGGCCCAATGTCACTCGACACTAGGAGACCCGCCCATGCTTGGAATCTCACATCGAGCTGATTGGAATCTCACATCGAGCGGTATACTCAGAATCTCACATTGAGTCTTCACTCGAAATCTTACATCGAGCAAGTATCATCACACAAAATCTCACATCGGATGGCCTTCATTTCATAACTTGGAATCTCACATCAAGTGGCCTTTATGTGTTGCAACACTCACTCACTGGGTATCAGGATCTCACCAAACAAAGACTCATGACCAAACAGGTGCCCTACTTGGCATGTAACCATACATGATCCACCACGGATCCATACAAGTGCCCTACCTGGCACACAACCATCACACGACCCACCACGGGTCCCTATTGTTGCTATTACAACCAATCAAGCATTACCGAGTTGTTATATTTTATGGAGAAGTAATACAATTCATTCCCGTCAATAATTTCCATCAATTCACATTATCTCATTGATTACAGTAATAATCGCTTTATTAATCATATTCATTGATTTTCATCTTAAATTGGCCGTTAAACCAATTAGTGTTAATTACTAGGTTCATAAGCAATTTATCGAGCGATCGATTATACTAGTCCGTTATTACAACCCTCGTCCTTACATAGCATTATAGGCCATTAAGCCTGACAGTATCAATATTAATTACGAGGCCCTATTCTACCCCTAAAGCTTATAAAAGTCATTATAGTTTGTTGCTAGCACATTTAAATAATTTAATAATAATTACCAATTTTTAGGCATTTAATTGAATATTATCAACACTGTCCCTAACCCATATTCAATCGAATATATTAATTCATTCCACTAGCCCACAAGGCATCATCACATAGAAATCATGAATCAGATAATCATACGAATATTCAGGCAATCCTATACAATCTCTAAAGCTCATAACGGCTTCGAACATCCTCAACTCATCAAGCACTTTAATAATTATCGAGCCTCGCAATACCAGTACCGACGCATACTTATTACTCATCTCCTATTTTACAACCACTAACATGCAAGGCAACCACTAACATACCAGTACCGACGCATACTTATTACTCATCTCCCATAATGCGTGCGAATGTTTCACGCGTAGGTAAAAGAACATAAGGAGTAAGGAGCTGCAAGAGAAGACGCCATCTATTTTGGAATCGGTACATTATTATCAGTAAGACATCTCCGATGTCCCTTTTTGATATTATTAGTTGGCATGTATATTATAAATGTTTTGGGTTACTCTGATATGAAAATGTTTGAAATGCTTGTAATAATATAAACAAGAATATGGATACTTAGAGTGGATATTATTAGTTAAATATGTTTGAAATCGTATTTTATTAGCTATACAAATGATTTTTAATTTAAGCAGTTTTTAGGCAATTTTATTAATTACATATATTAGAGTTGAACTGCTATGTTGCTGCCTGAATATAGGTTCAGATTAAACTTAGAAATATTAGTTTTTAAATTTTACGCAATTAAGTATTCTTTCAAAAAATGGTAAATTATTTATATTTTAAAGAAACAAAATTTTACCGATTTTGAAATAAGTACTTTGTACAAGTTTCATGTGACATCTTTAACTCGTATTCAGTAATGGATACGGGTAAGGGGTGTTACACGAGTGACGGCGGCTTCCGGCGACCAAACTTCACCAACCGACTATTCTCGAGCCGGTGAACTCAATGGTGCCCTCCGTTTCTCAATTCGAGCCCTCTAACCCCTTGAACTACACAACCCAAAACTTCATCTCTCTTACCTCCTCCAACAGAAACTCTGACGGCGATGATGCAGGTACCGTCAAACTCATCTCGGTGAGATGAACACAATAGCGGTGAAAGTGTCGTGATAGGATGGCTAGATCTCCGTAGATCAGAGTTTGAAATTTCAACTCTAAACTTTTCTTTTTTTTCTCTCTCTCACCATTCTTATCTTTTCCTCTTCTCTCTCCTCCATCATCTCTTTTCTCTTTCTTTTCAACCACTGTAACACCCTTTTTCGTATCCATACGACGAACACGAATCAGGAATGTCATAACTTTACTATCCTTAAATATTAATGATATTTGAAACAAAATTCAAGCTTTGATATTTTGATCCCAAATATCATAAAACATACAATCTCTCAATTATGTTAGCATGAAACTCATCACCTGAGGTTACTCTTAACTTTGAATCATTTCAGAAACGCAATTATAAAGAAACCATAACGAACTTTCAAGGCCAATCACAACTCAAATAGGTTTAGCTAGTATACATGCAACTATAATAATCGAACCTCAATTAGGGTGTCATTACTGTGATTACCTGTTGAGATTTCCAATATTGATGCAATGCTCTTCTCACTCTCATCTTGATTTACCTACGTGTGCACAATCAAACAAACGCTAAGTACGAACTTAGTGAGGCAGTAAAGGAAGTAACAACAATAATTTAAATTTTATTCAACTTCATGGCTATGTTTATATAACATGATATATATATGCCAATATACTAACTTTTATATTGCATTGGTAACGATTTACTACATGCTAATGCCATCAAACTTTCACGCTTGTCTATTTTTCATAATATGCCATATATGCATAAATGCATCATGATCACTAGACATGTATTACCATCATGTTAATCATATATTAACATAATATGAACCGGATTTAAATTTCTTACCAATATTCTTGCCATTTATTCCAAAAGCTCATAAGTTTTTTTCACCTGTTTATCTTTTATTAACCAATAAACCATAGCCCAAATATAAGCCTAAGAGGACCTTGGGTACATGAGTCAAAACCACACACAAGGTTATGCTAACCATCCGCACATAAGGTTGTGCTGACCATCCGCACATAAGGTTGTGTTGACCATCCGCACATAAGGTAGTGCTAACCATATACACTAAGTGTCTTTTAGATACACTATAGTGCTAAACCGAGTATGCAGCGTGCTGTTGGACTCTATGCATGCCAACTATACCCTGTCCCTCATTAACATACTTGGGCATATATTCCATATTTATTCCATCCATGGCAATGTATATCAACATAATTTAACATTGGGCAGTTCATACCTAAAATAACATTCATAATATAACATCATATATAACTAGTGATCTATGCATTTATGTTCAACCTTTGACATATTTAAAACATGGCAATATATAATCAATGACATAAATATCATGCCAATATATAAATAAGGTAGACTCATCGCAAATCTTCCTAATGATGTATAAAACATCCATGTATCATGTTATGTATACATTGCACTCACCTTGTCCACTTAACCCAATGCCTCACTAAGTTATAGTTCTATCTTTGCTTTCAAAGTACCTCGAACCTTCTTTGATTCAGACTTGACTTCATTAATCACATGAATAAAATAAAATATTTGTTAGATTCAAATCTAACAATACCTTAAATATGTTGTCTAACATAATCACTCGAATATAAAATTTCCAAATATTTTTCATTTCTTCTTTGTACTATTCAAAAAACTCATTATGGTCCTTAGTGACCCATTTGAACTTCCAATAATTCTTTCGAGCTTGCTAACTAACATTTAAATACAAAATGTTTCAAATTCCATAATTCGAGTATTCCATTCGATTTTCATTCACTTAAAGGTTTAGGGACTAAAATGAAAATCTTTTCCATTTCAATGGAATTTTCAATATATTTATCACCAATAGAATTTTTACCTAATAACACTCATCATAAATTCTTCACTTGCAACTTTTGTACATTCTAGTACCTAAATCCCTGATTTTGCTAAAATGCCATTTTGGTCCCTAAACACAAATTCATTTTGATTCGAAAGTAATTTCCAGCATTTAACCACATTTCTAACACACAAATACCCTAATTTCTAGATTTTTACATGCTGGTCCTTGCATTTTCTCACATTGCCAAATTGGTCACTAAATACAATCCAAGGATTCAAGCTTCCTAACTTTGCAATTAAGCCTCCAACAACCACTGCTAATTCATCAAACTCATCATTATACTCAAAAATCAGATCTGATCCTTTTCAATATATTTATCACCAATAGAATTTTTACCTAATAACATTCATCATAAATTCTTCACTTGCAACTTTTGTACATTTTAGTCCCTAAATCCCTGATTTTGCCGAAATGCCATTTTGGTCCCTAAACTCAAATTCATTTTGATTCGAATGTAATTTCCATCATTTAACCACATTTCTAACACACAAATACCCTGATTTCCATATTGTTACACGCTGATCCTTACATTTTCTCACATTGCCAAATTGGTCACTAAATATAATCCAAGGATTCAAGCTTCCTAACTTTGCGATTAAGCCTCCAATCACTATTAATTCATCAAACTCATCATTATACTCAAAAATCAGAACTGATCCTTTTCAATTTCCAGCATGCCAAATTGGTTCTTACAATTTAACGATTTGCTAAAATGGTCCCTAATCAAGATAACACCAATTTTAGCATTCCAACATCAAGTTCATGCTTAGCAAAACCTTATATAATCAATAACAACTTATTAAATACAAAAAAACATCAGTCCCTATTATTAATCAATCAAACCGAATAGGTCCATAAAGATTTCCAAATTACTGATTTAGTCACTAGTTGAAATAACTAGATTTTCAACCTCCAAACATCAAATTCAAGCTTCAATTATCATTAACTCTATAAGTACTCTTAAAACTTTAGATTTGAACACCAGCCCTAGCCTTTAAATGCTGGACGAAATAGTCCCTTAACTTTAGACATCAATCCAATTTTGTCATAAGCATGGAAACAACATAAAATCAAACATAGTTTCTTAAATCTTCAAAATTCCCAAAATTCACATAACCCTAATTTCTTCCTCATATCAATTATCATCAACCAAGCAAGTATTCTATGAATTATTTACATCAAAAGATAGATCTCGAAGAGTATAACAACTTTGTAGTTCGAAAGATTACCTAAAAACCGAGATTCGAGGCTTAAATCGAGCTTGGAAATTTGTTTCCTTTTTCCTCTAGCTCCCATGGTACATGGCCAGAAAAAGATGAACATTTGTTCATCTGTTAATTATTATTTTACACTTGTAACAATTAAATGAATTTTAAATTCATTTAAATAGTGAAATTACCAATTTAGCCTTTAAATCTAATGGCTAATTTAATCTCATCTAAAATCAAGGACCAAGATTAAATCCATGTATAATTCATCTTCCAAAAATGTCCTCAACATTTCAAAAATATTTCAAAATTTCCATCCTTGCCAAATGATCAATTTGCCCTCCAAGTAGTCTTTATTTACTAGTTTGTTTCAAAATTGCCATTCCATTATAATTTAACTAAATTAGTTTCTTCTCAATCGGCCACTATTCCATCAATATCATTTTATGATTTTCCATGGCTTATGGAACAGTCTCTGAAAATTCAATTCAATTTGATTTCCCGATATTCACTAAATACTTCTACTATGATTTTACCTTTACCGAGCTATCAGATCTATTCCAAAAATTCTATGCTTCCATATTCAGAAAATAAATACTATTATATCATAAAAAATCCTTTCTTAAGGACTTGGACTGAATTTTCCTAACTCAGTCTATTATTCTAATAATTATCAAAAATCCTCCAAATAGTGAAATAACCATTTTGCCCTCAAATCCAATGAATCCATAATGTACCACATGTCATCATCCTTCATCCAATGGCCTAGATTTAATCTTGAGTTAGTAGTTCCCAACTTTTCCCTTAAAATTTCCCAAAATTACGATCTTGGCATTTTTCATCCAATGGCTCATATTTAATATGGAAAATCAACTTAAATCCAAGGGTTCATATTCTTCCAACACAAAGAAAAAATCTTAGACATGAAAAATGATATAATAATAAACCTTGCCTTATCATCTTTCAAAATATCTTGGATATTCGATTCGATCCAATTATCCGAATATTTTTCTGAACTTTATCGCTTTATAGCCATTAATATAAACTCCGTACGAAAAATTTGGGTAACACAAAAACATCATTCTTGGGGGTAAATTATTCATTTACGGGGTTAAAATACACAACTTTTGAAAATTACACTTTGGTCCTTAAACTTTTCCAAAGTTTATACTTCAGCCCCAAAACTTTCAAAATTTTCATTTTGGTCACTAGCCAAAAATTGGGATATTACAGTCACCCACCCTATTTAAAATTTAAATAATCTTTTCTTTTCTTCTTTTTTTATTTTCTTTTTCCCCTTTTTACCCCTAAGCCCAATTACACTTTCTTAATTGGTCCCTCAACCCAAGGCCCAATACCCGGTCCAAGACCCAATTCATAAATCTGAAATCCGGGTCGGTACATAACCTCATTTTTAAGAATTTTTTACTCGGTTAAAATTCCAACAAGTCCACTATGAGCCCATTTAGACATGTACACCTAACCCCCAAAAAAATAACAACAAAATAAGACTAGATCAAATTTTATGCGTTAAAATATCTTATTATGGGTTTTTGAATATGATCATATAGCTTAGCCTCAATTTTAGAACCTTTTACTCGGGTAAAATTCCAACGGGTCCACTGTAAAGCCCATTTAGACATGCACGCCTTAAACTCCAACAAAATATCCGCAAAATAAGATTAAATCAAATTTTATGACTTAAAATATTTATTTATGAGCTTTTGAACATGATTATACAGTTTAACCTCAATTTTAGAATTTTTTACTCGGTTAAAATTCCAACGGTTCCACTGTAAAACCCATTTAGACATGCACGACATTAACCCCAATAATACGGTCGAAAAATAAGATTAAATCAAATTTTTTTGACTTAAAATATTGAGTTATGGGCTTTTGAACATGATTATACAGCTTAACTTCATTTTCAAAAAATTTTACATGGTTAAAATTCCAACGGGTCCACTATAAGCCCATTTATACATGCACACCTTAAACCCAACGAAACAACTACAAAATAAGATTAAATAAAATTTCATGAGTTAAAATATTTGATTATGGGATTTTGAATATGACTATATAGCTTAAGTTCAATTTCAGAACTTTTTACTTGGTTAAAATTCCAATGTGTCCACAGTAAACCCATTTAGACATGCACACCTTAAACCATAACAAAACGACTAAAAATAAGATTAAATTACAGTTTATGACTTAAAATATTTAGTTAGGGCTTTTGAACATAATTATATAGCTTAACCTCAATTTTCAAAAATTTTTACTCGGTTAAAATTACAACGGGTCCACTATAAGCCCATTAAGACATGCACGCCTTAAACCCAACAAAATGACCACGAAATAAGATTAAATCAAATTTTATGAGTTAAAATATTTGATTATGTGCTTTTGAATATGATTATATAGCTTAAACTCAATTTTAAAACTTTTTACTCGGTTAAAATTCCAACGGGTCTACTGTAAAGCCCATTTAGACATGCACGCCTTAAACACCAACAAAATGGCTGCAAAATACAATTAAATCAAATTTTATGACTTAATATATTTAGTTATCAGCTTTTGAACATTATTATACCGCTTAACCTCAAATTTGGAACTTTTTACTCGGTTAAAATTCCAACGGGTCTACTGTAAAGCCCATTTAAACATGCATGCCTTAAACCCCAACAAAATGGCCTCAAAATAAGATTAAATCAAATATTATGACTTAAAATATTTATTTATGAGCTTTTGAACCTGATTATACAGTTTAACGTTAATTTTAGAACTTTTTACTCGTTTAAAATTCCAACGGGTCCACTAGAAAGCCCATTTAGACATGCACGACTTAAACCCCAACAAAACGGTCAAAAAATAAGATTAAATCAAATTTTTTGACAAAAATATTTATTTATGGGATTTTGAACATGATTATGCAACTTAACGTCATTTTCAGAAATTTTTACTCGGTTAAAATTCCAACGGGTCCACTATAAGCCCATTTATACATGTACGCCTTAAACCGAACAAAACAATCACAAAATAAGATTAAATAAAATTTCATGATTTAAAATATTTGATTATGGGCTTTGAATATGATTATATAGCTTAAGTTCAATTTCAGAACTTTTTACTCGGTTAAAATTCCAAAGGGTCCAAAGTAAACCCATTTAAACATGCACGCCCTAAACCATAACAAAATGACTAAAAATAAGATTAAATCACATTTTATGACTTAAAATATTTATTTAAGGGCTTTTGAACATGATTATATAGCTTAACCTCATTTTTCAGAAATTTTTACTCAAGTAAAATTCCAACAGGTCCACTATAAGCCCATTAAGACATGCACGCCTTAAACCCAACAAAACGACCACAAAATAAGATTAAATCAAATTTTGTGAGTTAAAATATTTGATCATTTGCTTTTGAATATGATTATATAGCTTAAACTCAATTTTAGAACTTTTACTCGGTTAAAACTCCAACGGGTCCACTGTAAAGCCCATTTAGTCATGCACGCCTTAAACACCAACAAAATGGCTGCAAAATAAGATTAAATCAAATTTTATGATTTAATACATTTAGTATTGACCTTTTGAAACATTATTATACATCTTAATCTCAATTTTGGAACTTTATACTCGGTTAAAATTCCAACGGGTCTACTGTAAAGCCCATTTAGACATGCATGCCTTAAACCCCAACAAAACGGTCGAAAAATAAGATCAAATAAAATTTTATGGCTTAAAATATTTAGTTATGGGATTTTGAACATTATTGTATAACTTAACCTTATTTTTAAGAAAAATTTACTCGGTTAAAATTCCAACGGGTCCATTATAAGCCCATTTAGACATGCACGCCTAAACCCAAAAATGACCTTAAAATAAGATTAAGTCAAATTTTATGAGTTAAAATATTTGATTATGGGTTTTTGAATATAATTATATAGCTTAACCTAAATTTTAGAACTTTTTACTCAGGTAAAATTCCAACGGTCCACTGTAAAGCCCATTTAGACATGCACTCCTTAAACAACAACAAAATGGTCGCAAAATAAGATTATCAAATTTTATGAATTAAAATATTTAGTTATGAGCTTTTTAACCTGATTATAGAGCTTAACCTCAATTCTAAAACTTTCTACTCGATTAAAATTTCATTGTAAAGCCCATTTAGACTTGTACACCATAAACCTCAACAAAACAGCCGAAAAAATAAGATTAAATGAATTTTTTTGCATTAAAAATATTTAGTTATGGGATTTTGAACATGATTATATAGCTTAACGTCATTTTTAGAAATTTCTACTTGGTTAAAATTCCAACGGGTCCATTATAAGCCCATTTAGACTTGCACGCCTTAAACCCAACAAAACAGCCACAAAATAAGATTAAATAAAATTTCATGAGTTAAAATATTTGATTATGAGCTTTTGAATATGATTATATAGTATAAACTCAATTTTTGAACTTTTTACTCGGTTAAAATGTAACACCCCTTCCCCGGCCTGGTCGGGAACCGGGTCGGAAGTTGTTACTGGTAAACAATGCGATGATTGATGCAACAAATTTTTATTCAATGTTCGATAATTAACTATGCCATGCTTATCATACGATACAAAACAATATTACAAGTTCACTTAGTCTGATACAAAATGGTGATTATCTAATTAGGACCAATTTGTAACTTTTACAAGTTTTAGGGACTAAATTGTAATTTCAATAAATTGCAGGTTAATCTCAGAAATTAGGCATACCACGATGAAATTCAAACCATGAACCTTATGTCTATAAATTTTCATATTAATCAGAGTTCATATACCAACCCAATTAGTCTTATTAAAATTCAGTGACAATTTTATAAGTTTTAGAATTATCATCTACCTTACCAGAACCCGTACCGATACTCGGGAGGGCCGTATCAGTATGCCTATGTCATGACCGTTAAATCTGTTATGAAATAATGAGCACGTATCGATACCGAATGCATGACTTAAGCTTACTAGTGTTCAGGATTTCATACCCGTATCGATACAAGAGAGACCCATATCGGACCGAGTTGACCAAGGTTGACCGTTTCGATGCACTCTATAGACCGTACCGATGCAAATAATTTTCTAGATTATAGTGTTGACTTTCCGCATCGATACACCCTTTGACGTACTGATACGCCACGTTGACCAACGTTGACTATACACAAATATGCAATACCGTACCGATATGCCATCACACGTATCGGTACACCTTGGTCTGTAACGACAAATTTTATCTGGTTTTAATCCAATTTGACCTATCAAACAATGTCCAAATGCAATGAAACTTTATCAGCAACTTAAAATCATCATAATCTACTAACATGTCAAATTTCATGATCATATGAATCCATTTACTACGTTTTTACCTTTTTAGCCAAATATGCATATTTATTCCTTTTTAGCAAAACACTTAAAGGTCATTTAGGGCCTTTAAGGCTTATACATGCCACAAGCAAAATACACATATCAAAAGGACTAAAAACAACTAGTTTAATTAGATTGCCACCATTCTAGAAGTTCATAGGGTCGATATACTTTACTTTAGGCTGGTAGCGACTTGCGAAAAACTTTCTTCGATTCCGATCTCGAACTCTAAACTTCTTAACCTGAAATGCATGGAAGATGAATGCATTAGGCATACTTTGCCTAGTGAGATAGTCACATTCAAGTAAGAATATGCAACATAGAATCCAATGCATGAGTAGTCAATATTTTATGGCATTTCATCAATATTCATTATCAAAGCATAATTCTAATTTCATTGATTCGTTTACCCATTACCAATAGTTTAATAGACCAATAATAACCCTTGGATCGATCCAGATAGTGGATATGTGGATTCCTACGCCTCGCCAATTCAATAATGGTCTAATCCATCTGCCTCGCCAAATGACCAACACAACATCCCTCTGCCTCGCCAATATAAAGGTCGTAGCCCAAGGACCTTAGTCCACCCATACCAAAGAGCTCATAAATCCTATGGCATGCCAATTGTATCCAAAGTCCACTCGAATCCAAGGTCCAATACTTTAAGTCAATATTTAGCATAATATTAATGGCAACAATCCAATAATCACAATGGCAGTAAGTTGACCCTTAGGTCCATTTCAATGATATGGTGAGTTTGATATTAAGTTTTAGCCAATAAAAATATATTTAACATTTCAATTGCAATGATAATAGTTCAATAATTAGTTTCCAATGATCAATAGAATGATTTGATGACAATGTTCAATGCCTGATAGTTTAATGACAATGTTCAATACTCGATAGTTCAATGACAATGTTCAATACTCAATGTTTCAATAAGGAAGCTTACTGGAGCTTACCAACACACTTTCAAGCTTTCAAGACTCTCAGATAATGATTCATTTGTTCCTAGCCTTCGATGGACATGATGAACTAGCTTTCTCCAATTCTTGAGCTAGGTGACCACAAAAAGGAGGTCGTTAGAATCGATACTATGGAATCAAAATCAACGTAACAATATCGAGATCAATCCCTAAGCTCATAATAGCTATTACCATTGGATATTGAATTTAGCATAGGTACCCAATAGCTTTATCTTGAAATTAAGCATCCACAATCCAAGGAAACTAACAATTGATAAAGGGTTTATTCTTACCCACTCGATAGCTATGCAATAGAATTAATGAACCTAAGAAAGCTTATGATTTGGATGCTTAATAAGAGAGGTGCTTGCTTGCAGCTTGGTGGAGAAGATGACATTGGTGGAGTATGCTTGAATTTAGAAAAGATGGAGAAAAGGTGAAGTAGTAACTTCGGTAAGTTAAATTCTTCAAAGAAGGAGTTTCCACACTTGCTAGGCTTTCATAAAGCAATCCGATGGGCTTCCCTTCAAAGGGTAACTTGCTTTGCTTTACCACAAGCCAATAGGAAGATTTCCTTTGGCAAAAGGTAAGCTTAAAATATTAAAATTTTCTTGATTTCCTAACTATGGATAACAATATGTCATCTTTTCCCATCCTTCACAAGTTATTCATAGGGTGATGTTAAACAAGGAGGTGACTCACACCTCAAAACGGTATAATTACGAGGGTGGTCCCCTAATTACCTAGAGTTTGCGCTTTTACCCCCTTAACTTTCAATTCTCACAATTTAGTCACTAAATGACTTTCAATTCTTTCAAAAAGGCCCAAAATTGATAATTAGACTCAACTGAAGTCCATTACATTACAATCGAGTACAATAAGGAAGTCAATACATTGATTGGACCATTTCGATACAAGATTTCTGATCACCAGAACCTAATTCTGACTAGACCTATTTTCGGGGTATTACAACTCTCCCATTTTACAAAAAAATTGTCCTTGAATTTTCATTAAAACGAAAGAGATGAGGGTACTGCTTCTTCATCGTCTCCTCTGATTCCCAAGTGGCTTCTTCTACTGAATGACTCCTCTAGAGATCTTTGACTAATGGCACCGACTTATTACGAAGCCTTTTGACTTCTCTTGCAAGAATTTGCACCGATTCTTCCCCGTAGGTCAAATCCGATTGGATCTGCACATATTCTGGTTCAATGATATGCAAAGGATCAGATTGGTACTTGCGAAGCATGGACACATGAAAGACATCATGAATTCTACTTAATTCTGAGGGCAATGCTAAACGATAAGCCATCGAGCCAACTTTCTCAATGGCCTCAAAAGGCCTAATGAATCGGGGACTCAATTTCCCCTTCTTGTTGAACTTCAGAATCTTCTTCCTTGGTGACACTTTGAGGAAGGCTTTTTCACCAATCTCGTATTGGATATCCCTTCGCTTAAGATCAGCATAGGCCTTTTGTTTTTCAAAGGCTATCTTCAAGCGATCATAGATGATGGTAACCCATTCTTCGATTTCCTGAAGTAGGTCAGGGCCCAACATCTTGCCTTCACTGAGTTCAGCCCAACACAGAGGAGTCCTGCAACATCTGCCATACAACGCCTCAAAAGGTGCCATTCCGATGGAAGCTTGGTAGCTGTTGTTGTAGGCAAACTCGATAAGGGATAGGGATTTCTCCCAAGATCCACCAAAATTGACGATACATGCTCAAAGCATGTCTTCTAGAATCTATAATGGAAGATTTCAATTACAATGTTTGTTTCTACAGATTCGATAGAAGGAGATCTCGACATTTACCTGAATTATCCTTTCTGACTGACCGTCAGACTGAGGGTGGAATACAGTACTAAGGTTAACTCTGCTGCCCAGAGCACCTTGCAAGGATCTCCATAATCGAGAGGCAAATTGTGGGTTTCGATCGGAGATGATATATTTAGGTACACCATGAAGTCTCACGACTTCCTTGATGTACAAGTCAGCTAGCTTAAGAAGACCGTAGTCCATCCTAACCGGTAAGAAGTGTGCTGACTTGGTGAAGCGATCCACAATGACCTATATGGCATCATGCTTGGTGGGAGTTGTAATCACTAATTTTGTCTGGGTTATTATTATTTATATTTGAATATTATTATTAGCTTATTATTATTATTTTATTTTTAATTTATTATTATTTATTAATTAAAAATAGATTAAAATAAATAATTAAGCCCAAATAATGTTAATGTTTATCCAGTCCATGTAATTACAAATCCAATACAAATTTATTACAATGGCCTGTTTGGCCCAAAATTAAAAGACCCTAAAAAACCCTAGTATGTCTGATACACATTTTTTGTTGCAGCCGCCACTTCAAATCTGGCCGTTGGATCAGATCTGATCCAACGGTCCAGATTGCACTCAAAAGACCCCTTCGGCTCGCGCGTGCCTTTGAACGCTCCTGACTCTTTAATTCTCCCTGGCCATGTGGCACGACCTCCGGTGATCACGCTGCCGCCGTTTAACTACCACCTGCAAAAAAGACGAAATAATACATAAAAATGAGATCATCATCATCAAAGCATGGGAAAATTTCACATTCAATAGTATAGATTAGGTTCTTATTTTTATTTTATTATTGCATGTAACCGGGTATAAATCCAGATAAAAAATCAGTGTAAAAATTATCAACAATCAGCAATAATAACAAAAAAATCCTCCTTTCCAGAGGTAAAAAAATCTATCTTCTTCCTTTTTTTAGTTTAAAAAATAGAAATAAAAACAAATAAAAATAAAAAACAATAAAAAGAAGGGTTAGGGTTTATACCTCGGAGGTCTTGAACCGTCGTTGCCTTCTCCGGCCGAGGGAGGTGCACCGATGAACATGCACCGTTTCGTATCCCTTCTTAGATCTAAGTTTTTTTGATTTTTATGTTCGATTAAAAATAAAAAGGGATCTCTTTTGAGGTTTTAGATGTCAGTGTAAAAAAAGAGGGGATGTTAAAACTACCCAGATTTCAGCGTCGGTAGACGACGTCGCACGGCCAGAATCTAGGTTTTGGGCGGCGGTGTTCATCATTTGCAGAGGGGATTTGAGAGAGAGAGGCCAGTTTTTTTGGTTTCAAATGAGTTAAAATGTTTAAAAAATTGGGTTGACATTTATAACTGACGGTTTAAAACAAATGGGTTTATTGATTTTTTTAAAATCCTTACGCTCATCTTTTCTTTTCGCTGCTAGACACCGTGCTTTTGTTTCTTGCATTTCGGTCACCAATTTCCATATCCGCTTTGTTCTTTTCATTTTGGCCCTGCAATTTTGGTTTTTGTTCATTTCGGTCCGAGATTGAAGGATAATGTTCCCCGTTTAATGTCTTCTATTGGTTTAATTGCTCCTATGTCCTTCTATGTTTTTGTTTCTGTAAATTAAGTATATTATATATATTATGCGTATGCTATGTATAGGTATTATATATATATTCTTGTATTATTAGTAGTATATTATATATATTGCTATCTTATAATATAATTATATGTTATATATACTTTTTTATATGTTATAGATTATATATTTTATTATATACCTTTTTGATTATTATTATCATTATGTATATGTGTGTATGTTTTTTTTTATATATGTGTTATACGTATAATTTATTATATATCATTTATATCATATATTATATTAAAATATATGTATATTATGATGTTTTTCATTTATGTATATATTTTATATGTAACATGCATATTAGGTATATTATATATATTATGTGTGCAATTTTATATATTTTTATATATGTAATTTACGATTTTTTATGTATATATGTATTTAATCGTATTTACCCATTTTCTTGCACATATTTTTATTATTTCAACGCTTTTTTAAACCTAGTTCTCATTCTGGTATTCTAGTGGGAGTGTCGTCTCGGTCTCCGGGTGTCATCTCCTTTGGTACCGTGAATCGAGGCATTTTAAATTGTCATTTTAAGTTTTTAAATTAAATTGAATTTTAATCATTTTTAATAAATACGATACAAATCCTATAGATACCAATTTTTGGGCGTATCGGGGGTGCTAACATTTCCCGTGCGTAACTGACTCTAAACCCGAATCTCCGGTTTTATTTTTTGGTGTCTGGTCTACCTTATCCAAGTGATCGGTGGCCACTCCCTCAATTTTATTCCAAAATACAAGCTTTTTCCAAAGTCCCCCCTTTTAAACATTTTCCAAAAAAAAAATTTAAACAAAAAGGAGAAACTTGTAAATTTTGAATTTTTTAAGGTCGCTACAGCTTGGCGTCTCCGCTGGGGAACTATTTTTGTTTTCAAAAAAACATGAGTCAGGTCTTAATCGTGTTTATATCTTATTTAGTAAGAATAATTAAAATTTGATTTAATTTAAAAAAATTATCTCCATACATTAGTTTTTAAAACCTTTAAGTGGGAGTGATTACTTCGCTTCGTGAGGTTTTCACCTCCGTATAGTGTTGTAATTCACTTTCGGAATCCGATTCTTATATTTCGTGGGATTTTCACCCCCGTATGGTATAAGGGTCGTATTCCCCCGAATCGATGTTCGAGCGACAGTTCGAGTACCGTACTTTAGAACCGAACCTCATATAGTGAACCATAGAGCTCACCCTTTAGAGCCATTTCGTTATGCTGCCAATATAGTGATAACCCTTTTAGGCTTTATTTGATTTATTCGTTTCCTTATTTTTATTTTATTTACTTTATTTATTTTTGTTATTATAATTTAATTTATTCGACTATATTGTCATACTAACTTGTTTTTTTCTTTTTCTTTTTTTTTCTGATGTTTTTTGTTTTTTTGTTTTATTCCTCTTTTCTTTATATTTATTTTTGCATCATAACGTAGTGTTGATTCAAGAATGGTCCAATTTAAAGGACATTTGAGATAGGAGAGAAGTCTGTGATGTCGAGAGCGATAATGCTACAGTATCGAGTTTGACCAAATGAAGACCCATCGAGAAAAGAGAAATTGACTATGAGACACGTGTCGGAGGCAAAGACGACATATCTTGGATATAGAGGATCTTCATTGAAACCAGTGGGGGCCACTCCCCCAAAATTTAAAAATTTTACAATTAGCCCCGTTAAAATTTCAAAATTTGGCCCCTCTAAAATTTTAAAATTTATTATTGTATTTCAAAATTTTAAATATTTTTGATTAAATTCCTTTCTAAATTTCTTTTTTAAAAATGGGTCTTGATAAGTTTCGATTCTTTTTCAAAAATGTTAGTTACATTTATTACATTTTCATGAAAATTTTGAACTAAACCCTTCAAAATTTTGGAAATTTTAATTTAAGCCTCCAAAACTTTCATAAATTTTAAATAGGCCCCTTCAAAATGCATTGTTATGATTCTCCCCTTAAGAAGGGATTTTTGTTGCACTCTACAGTGGATCTTTCGAATAGCATAAGAGAAGAACTGACGAGGTCGCCTATCGGATTGGAGATGATGCTGGGGAAAAGAATACGAGCCTTGTTTCCCAAAGTCAAGATCTCAAGAAAAGGAGCTAACCGTTATCTATAATTCATTTTCGGCTTCTTGCAATTAAACATCTTCTCCGTTAAATGAAAGTCTCTCTAAGGACTGTTCGTGAATCAACACATTATTTGCATTCATTCCTGCATTAGGACATATTGCCTCATACATATTATGACGTAGCTATTCATATTTCAATATTATTAAGTCTTTTTTTTAGTAAAACATTCATGTGCAGTCATTGCATCATTTTTTTGTTATCGCCACTTGGGCGGGGTACTCGCTTCAAAAAGCAGAACTTCTCATCAGTACAATTGAGAGCCACTTGCGATCGATGGCGCTGACTGTTCTAGAACCCTATTAGTTGCCGGTTTATCAAGCCTTCGAAGAGAAGAAAGAGAAATCAAAAGTCCTACATTTTAGTTTGATTTCTTTTATTTACTGTGATTGGTTTTCCAAGTTGTCACAAGTCTAAAAAAATGTTTGCGTAACGTGCTTAAACACGGTAAAGTTTAAGATAATTGATAATTCAAATATCCATTCTTATGAATGGTCAAAGGAAAATAAATCCTTTGAAAAATCCAATGTCATGATTGGTATAAACTGATTGTACCCAGGGGAATGGTACAACTAGCCTGGAGAAAATGGCTACCGGTAAAGGCAACTCAAAACCGTTGATCCCTGTGCATTTGGGAAAAATGCAAAAGAAATCTATGAGCTAAGCTGTAGATTTTTATTTTTTTAAATCAAATGTCAGAGTATAGTCATTTTTGTCATAATAAAAATTTCATGTTGTTATTTAGAAAACATTTTTTGCATTCTTTGATTTTTATACATTTCTTTCATTGTTATGGGATAATTTTTGTCTTCCCGCACATCCCTATACATATCATTAATTGCAAAAATAACTTTATTTCCGAGCAGCTTATGTTTAGAGGAAAGCGAACAATGCAAGGACACTACAAATGTGAACATCTTATGTTCTATTTAGGCAGATGAGAGGAACAAAAACGAGTGTTCAGATAATGGGCATATCCCATTAAGTGAATTCCCCTCTAGGCATTTGTTGTTTAAGATCCTTGAATCGAGTGTTAACCTTAAACTTCTACCCCTTGAAGACTATTTTGATATCCATGTATGGGATGATGAGTGGCATTCCTTCAATTCCCTTCACAAATAAGAAAATATCCATTTGTTGCCCCCCTTTGAAACTGATCGTTTCTTTTCGTTGGAACCCAAACCAAGGATCACCCCCACACTGGGGGTAAAGAGGACGAGGATTTTGTTCGCAAGTAAAAGTTGCCCAGTTTGGACCACATTACAGATATAATGCTTCATGAATAAGCATAAGAAGTGAGAATTTATGTATCGGATACAAAGACAAGAGAATAATCAGAATAAACCGGTATAAGAAAAATTTTCTCAAAAAGATTAGCTCAACCAAGTTGAAAATTCGCCAATAAGAAAGTTGACACAGTCAAGAATTAAAGCACCAAGTCAGGAAGTGCAATAAAGAACACTAAAGCCTTGAGGATTTAATTACATTTGAATAAAAGCGCATCAACATTCAGTCAAAGATGCAAGCTACATGAGAGGAGGAAATGAACTCTAGGATGAAAACCCAGAAATAGGCAATCTAGAGCGATCCAATGAATACATTACTCTATGTGAGTATACCCCAATTCAAGCGATACATGAATAAGGTTTTATTGGAAATTTATATAAACTTTGGTGGATCGATCACCTTTGAAATCTACGTCAATGCTGAGAAAAGACACAAATCAGTCCAAAGCTACACATTCCAAAGCTACCAGAGAAGGAAATGAACTCTAGGGTGAAAACCCAGAAATGGGCAGTCTAGAGCGATCCAAGAAACAAATCGAAGAAGTTTTCATTTGAGCACATTCAGATCAACAAGTACAAAAAAGATATTTCACCAAGAAGAAATGATCCTTGGTTTCCTCACCCTTAAACACTTATTTGGGCCTTTATATCCTTTCTTTCATAACCATGAGCCATAGCCTACATTACAAGCCTACAAAGACCATTCAGATCATATATGGATATCTGAGTGGATAATTTTGTCTTCAGATCATATCCTGCCTATAAGGGTTAACCTTTCTTCATAGAAATGTCAAGTTTCAAGTGCCTGATCGACACCTAAATGAGGGAAAGATAGGGCATGGTGAGTTAGTGAGGTCAAGAGAGCCACTTAAATGGGATAGAAATTAGGTATGAGAAATATTATTTTTGGAAACCTAATAGCCCAGAAGGGACTTCATACGTGCATCTATCATCGTAACCCTCGCGGTCCTTAAACATAAGCTCCACTTGGTTTGAGTTTCGACAATTCGAAACAAACGAACTCTTGCATTTAATATTCGGGTATCAAATTTTGGTCTTTTTACAAGTTCAATTTTCAAAATTAATTTTCTAACTTATCTTCATAAGTTTTTGAATTGGAATGAGCTTAAAGCCTTTTTTTCGCCCTAAATTTTGAAAATAAGGCCGCCTTTACATGATGTTTTTGCATCAAAATAGGCCTATGACTCATCTTTATAATTTTTGCATTGAAATGAGTTCAAAGCATTTTTTGCCCTAAATTTTGAAATAAGGTTGGCTTTACACAATATTTTTGCATAAGATTTTTAAAACTCATAGTTTTGTATTAAATGAGTTTAAAGCATTTTTACCCTAAAAGTTGAAAGTGGGGCAAACTTTACATCACGAATTCAAGAATGAAAGGAATTAGTAGGACGCCATTTGTCCACATAAATAGATTATTTGTACATAGGAGTCCAAATCAATATAGACCAAAGGGGGTACTGAGCCTAAAATTTTGACCATTGAGCAAGTTGAAAACTAGTTCAAAAAAGAATAAGCGTAAACAACAAAATTTTGTGGCAAATTTTGTTGGGTCAAGAAAATGGCCAATCCATTCATTGGCAAAGACATTTCAGAACCATAACTCACAGACATTAAGTTGAGCAAGATATGAAGAGTAATCCGAAGTGAGAACCTGAAAAAGCTTTGAAGAAAAAGAGATGCAAAGATTTGAACACTACTTTAAGATGGGTTATATTAGTTGCAGAAATAACTTTAATAAAAAGAAACCTTGAGCTTCCTAGAAGATGATCTCACCCCAAGTGGTCCTTAATTTGCATCATTCATGCATCATGAGTAATTAGGCATCCTCAAGTTAGGGGCATGCTAACCCGCATCATTAATTTATTTTGGCCATTTTAAAAAAAATCATTAAAAACATTAATTGAAGAATGAAGAATTTCAAACGAGAAGAACAGCTTCAGACCTCGGAGAATGAAGAATTTCAAATGAGAAGAACAACTTCATACTCAAAACTTTAGTAGAAGATTGAAGAAATTCAAATGAGAAGAACAACTTCAGCCTTCAACATTAATTGAGGAATGAAGAATTTCAAATGAGAAGAACAGCTTCAGACCTTGGAGATTGAAGAATTTCAAATGATAAGAACAGCTTCAAACTCCAAACTTTAGTAGAAGATTGAAGAATTTCAAATAAGAAGAACATCTTTAACCTTTAACATCAATTGATGAGTGAAGAGTTTCAAATGAGAAGAACAGCTTCAGACCTCGGAGAATGAAGAATTTAAATGAGAATAACAGCTCCGAGCAACCAATAAGCCCTTTAGTGTATGGCTTTAATACCGTTCGAGCATCTATAAGACCTTCAGTGCAAGGTGATTCGAGCAACCAGTAAGACCTTCAGTGCATGGCTTTAATATAGTTCAAGCATTTGTAAGACCTTTAGTGCAGGGTGATTCGAGCAACTAGTAAGACCTTCAGCGCATGGTGTTATGATCTTCAGACCATCAGTAAAACCTCTAGTGCTTGGTGATTTGCGGAAATTAGTATCGTCCGGACATCAGTAAGACCCTCAGTGTCTGATGATTCAGGCAATTATTAAGACTTCCAGTGCATAATTTCAAGATTTTCGAGCCACCAATAAGTCCTTCAGTGCATGGTGAGTCAGGATCGAAACAGGGAAGTAGGACAAAATTAGTGCTTTTTTGTCTTTGCTCAATTCTTGTGTTACAAGAATGAGCAAAGAGGGGCAGCTGTATCACTAATTCTGTGCAGGTTATTATTATTTATATTTGAATATTATTATTAGCTTATTATTATTTTATTTTTGATTTACTATTATTATTATTTATTAATTAAAAAATAGATTAAAATAAATAATTAAGCCCAAATTATGTTTATGTTTATCCAGTCCATGTAATTACAAACCCAATACATATTTATTACAATGGCCCATTTGGCCCAAATTTAAATAACCCTTAAAAACCCTAGTATGTCTGATACACATTTTTTTGTTGCAGTCGCCACTTCAAATCTGGTCGTTGGATCAGATCTGATCTAACGGTCCATATTGAACTCAAGAGACCCTTCGGCTCGCGTGTGCCTTTCACCGCCCGGACCATTTGGCTTCCCGCGCGCGTGTGATGCACTCTCCTGACTCTTCAACTTTCCCCGGCCACATGGCGCGACCGCCGGCGATCACGCTGCCACTGCTCAACCACCACCTGCAAAAAGGATGAAATAATACATAAAAATGGGATCATCATTATCAAAGCATGGGAAAATTTCACATCCAACAGTATAGATTAGGTTATTATTTTTATTTTATTATTGTATGTACTCGGATATAAAACTAGATAAAAAACCAGTGAAAAAATTATCAACAATCAACAATAACAACAAAAAAACTCCTTTCTAGAGGTAAAAAATTCTATCTTCTTCCTTTTTTTAGTTTGAAAAATAACAATAAAAACAAATAACAAAAAATAATAAAGAGAAGGGATAGGGTTTATACTTCGGTGGTCTCGAACTACCGTTTCCTTCTTCGACCAAGGGAGGTGCGCCGATGAACATGCACCGTTTCGTATTCCTTCTTAGATCTAAGTTTTTATATTTTTTGTTCGATTAAAAAGAATAGGGGATCTCTTTTGAGGTTTTAGATGTCAATGTAAAAAAAGAGGGGATGTTAAAACTACCCAGATCTCGGCGCTGATAAGCGGCGGCGTACGGCCGAAATTTGGGTTTTGGGCGACGGTGTTCATCATTTGCAGAGGGGATTTGAGAGAGAGAGGCCAATTTTTTTTTTTGTTTCAAATGAGTTAAAATGTTTTAAAAAATGGGTTGACATTTATAACGGGCGGTTTAAAACAAATAGGTTTATTGATTTTTTTAAATCCTTACGCTCATCTTTTCTTTGCGCCGCTAGACATTGTGTTTTGGTTTCTTGCATTTCGATCACTGGTTTCCATATCCGCTTTGTTATTTTCGTTTTGGCCCTCGAATTTTGGTTTTTGTTCATTTCGGTTCGAGATTGAAGGATAATGTTCCCCGTTTAATGTCTTCTATTGGTTTAATTGCTCATATGTTCTTATATGTTTTTGGTTTTGTAAATTAAGTATATTATATATATATTATGTGTATGTTATGTATATTGTCACGCCTGAAAAGAGGCTGGGTCATTAATCCCACATCGGAAAGGAAAAGGGAGGTCTTGGGATATAAATATGGTGGCGCTGCACATCCTATCAGACATGTCTTTTGGGAAGAGGGTAATGGCTCCGTGACAAGTGGTATCAGAGCGACCCTTTGACTGCCCGATTTCACGCCGAGCGCCCATGAGTGGGGTAGGCAGGGTGGACAACTGTGACAAGGTAGCCCATCACGAGAACATAAGCTCGTGACGAGGGCGTCACGAGGTTGAGTGGGGGAGAATGTCACGCCTGAAAAGAGGCTGGGTCATTAATCCCACATCGGAAAGGAAAAGGGAGGTCTTGGGATATAAATATGGTGGCGCTGCACATCCTATCAGACATGTCTTTTGGGAAGAGGGTAATGGCTCCGTGACAATATGTATTATATATATATATATATATATATATATATATTCTTGTATTATTAGTAGTATATTAAATATATTGTTATCTTATAATATAATTATATGTTATATATACTTTTTAATATGTTATAGAGTATATATTTTATTATATACCTTTTTGATTATTATTATTATCACTATGTATATGTGTGTATGTTTTTTATATATGTGTTATACGTATAATTTATTATATATCATTTATATCATATATTATATTAAAATATATGTACATATGATGTTTTTCATTTATGTATATATTTTATATGTAACATGCATATTTGGTATATTATATATATTATGTGTGTAATTTTATATATTTTTATATATGTAATTTACGATTTTTTATGTATATATGTATTTAATCGTATTTACCTTTTTTCTTGTACATTTTTTTATTATTTCATTGTTTTTTTAAACCTAGTTCTCATTCCGGTATTCTAGTGGGAGTGTCATTCCGGTCTCCAGGTGTCAACTCCTTTGGTACCGTGAATCAAAGCATTTTAAATTTCATTTTAAGTTTTTAAATAAAACTTAATTTTAATTATTTTTAATAAATACGATACAAATCCTATAAATACCAATTTTTGGGCATAGAGGGGGTGCTAACCCTTCCCCGTGCGTAACCGACTCCGAACCCGAATCTCTGGTTTATTTTTTGGTGTCTGGTCTATCTTATTCAAGTGATCGGTGGCGACTCCCTCCATTTTATTCCAAAATACAAGCTTTTTCCAAAGTTCCCCCCTTTTAAACATTTTCCAAAAAAATGAGAAACTTGTAAATTTTAAATTTTTAGGGTCGCTACAGGAGTTAAAGTCAAACCACAAACAAAGTCCATGGTAATCTTCTCCCACTTCCATTGTGGTAGATCAATAGGTTGTAATAGGCCGGTAGGAACACGATGCTCATCTTTGACATGCTGGCATATAAGGCACTTGGACATGAAATCAATTATGTCTTGTTTCATGCCTGGCCACCAATAGAGTTCTCGAATATCTTTATACATCTTTACGGATCCCGGGTATATAGAGAAAGAGCTCGAATGAGCTTCCTTTAGGATGTCGGTATGGAGAGATTCATCGTTGGGCACACAGACCCGATCGTGATAACATAAGAGGCCTTCAGGATTAATCCTGAAATCTGGTTCATCTCCACTCTCCAGTTTGGAAATAATAGACTGTAACAGAGGATCTTGATCATGTAAAGCCTTGACTCTGGATATGAAGGTAGACTGAACCTACAGTTCAGCGACGAGACAATGGTGCTTCTAAAGTCGAAAGTGTGCATTAATAGCACGAGGGGCTACAGTACAATGATCAATTAATAAGTTCGTTACAATGACAATATAGGGTTCGATGGTCAATGACAATACTTACCATGCTGAGGTTTGCGGCTGAGTGCATCAGCTGCAACATCGGCCTTGCCCGGGTGATAGTCAATGATTAGGTCATAGTCTTTAAGGAGTTCCATCCATCTCCGTTGCCAAAGATTTAACTCCTTTTGTGTCAGAAGATACTTGAGACTTTTATGGTCGGTGAAGAGGTAGTATTTTTCTCAGTAGAGATAATGCCTCCAGATTTTCAATGCGAAGACAACTGCAACCAATTCTAAATCATGAGTGGGGTAATTCAGCTCATATGGTTTAAGTTATCGAGATACATAAGCTATAACCTTGCCTTCTTGCATGAGAACACATCCTAACTTGAGATGCGATGCATCACTATAAACTGTGTAGTCTTTGCCAGACTTGGGTTGCGTTAGAACGGGTGCACGAGTTAAGACTTGCTTCAGCTGATCAAAGCCTTTCTACTGTTCCTCGATCCAAGCGAAAGGGGCATCTTTTCTCAATAACTTTGTCAAAGGAGCTGCTATCACGGAAAATCCTTTCACGAGCCTCCGATAATAGCCAGCTAGACCAAGAAAGCTTTTGACTTCTCCAATATTCTTAGGTGGTCTACATTCTAAGATTGCTTGGATTTTCTTCAGATCCACTTGGATGCCTTCAGTGAGCCAGAACTCGCACTTGGAGAGCTTAGCAAATAATTGCTTCTCCTGAAGGGTTTGCAACACAATAAGAAGATGGTCACGATGCTTTGCAACGTTCTTAGAATAGATTAGTATGTCATCAATGAACACCACCACAAACTTATCCAGGTAGGGCCTAAAAACCCAGTTCATCAAATCCATAAAGGTTGTCGGTGCATTAGTTAGCCTAAATGGCATCACCAAGAATTCATAATGCCCGTACCTAGTACGGAAGGCAGTTTTGGGTACATCGCATTCTTTAACTCTCATTTGATAGTAGCCTAATCTTAGATCGATCTTGGAGAACACAACAACATCTTTAAGCTAATCGAGCAAGACATCAATTCTTGGTAGAGGATACTTGTTTTTGATGGTCACCTTGTTCAGTTGCTGGTAGTCAATACACAACCTCATGGATCCGTCTTTCTTCTTCACGAAGAGGACTAGAGCTTCCCAAGGTGAAGAACTCGGTCGAATGAAACCTTTATCAAGAAGATATTGAATTTGAGCCTTTAGCTTCTTAAGCTCAATTACGGCCATACGATAAGGTGCAATGGAAACTAGGGCAGTTCTAGGTTGTACTTCGATGCCAAACTCCACCTTATAGGTCAGCGGTAAACCCAAAAGTTCTTCAGGGAAGCCATCAGAAAATTCACAGAATGTGTCAATATTAAGTAATTGATGTTCATCCTTGGTACCAAAGGTCATCGCATACAGAGATGGGTTTCTTGAACTCATCAGGGTGACGCTCTCCTTGCCAAGTCCTCGGAGATACAACTTCTTTCTAGAGCAATCAACCCAAGCTTGATGTTCACTAAGCCAATCCAGTCCCAGTATAACATCGAATTCAAAGATTGGTAAGGCCAATAAATTGGCCGAAAAAGGAATCCCTTGGATTATTAAGGGACAGTTCTTATACACTAAACTTATGGTGACACAATCACCCAAAGGATTGGTTACAAAGATCTTAGATACCACCTGATCAAAAGACATCTTATACTTCTTTGCTAACCTCGAACTAATGAAAGAAAGTGTGGAGCCATGATCAATCAATGCATAAATAGAATGAGAGTACAGCTCAACGGTACCTGCAATAATGTCAAGATCATCCTCTTTCTCACGGCTCCTCACATGGTACAAACTAGGCAGGGGCCTTTGAATCTTGTCTGTTTGACGCATTAGCTGAGCCACTGGGTCTTCCCGTAGCTCCCGATGAGCCTTGTTTCGATCCCTTGCCTCAATAAGACTGAGCCGGTGATGTTGTAACAGTTGATATGGCAATAGGCTTAGTGGTATTCAGTGAACAGTCTCGGATAAAGTGACCTTGTTCACTACAGAAATAGCAAGCCCCAGACTGCTTGCGACATTGTCCTGCCAGGTGTTTATTCTAACAATAATTGCATACTGGATGTTGTATACCTCGCCCTGAACCTCCAATACTCTCAACTGAAGCAGCCTTAGCAAACGATTGGGTCATCATCTGCGGCTTAGCAATATTCCCACACATCGAATACACAGATTTCTCATACCATGCCTAGTTAAACCGTATGATATCCCAAACCTTGCCTAGTTAAACTATAAGATTTGACACCCTCGCCTAGTTAAACCGCGAGATTTCACCATTGCCTAGTTAAAACGCAAGTGTACACACCTTGCCTAGTTAATCCGCAAGATCACCATCTATTTGGGTTGCCTAGTTAAACTGCAAGCCCCAAATGAGGTCCCCAACAATCTGAGTGGCCTTGTTAAACTACCATACCTTAAGAACCCATGGCCACGATCGATTTTGTTCACATTTTATAGTGCACTTTTAATCCCATGGCATGCCAACTATATTCGATTGTTTTCTCACCTTGTCACATAGTCAATATATCATTTACAAACCATTTACAACCATTTAATTACTGTTTTACAATGCATTAAACAAAGCATCACACTTGCAATCTCATTGCCAATGCAATAACACCATTCCCAACCGGAATGAAAACCAATGCTCAATAGCATTTAATATACTTTCAATCCCCTGTATATGTACTCATAATCATGCATTTCCAGTAAGTAAATCATTCCATGTTTATCACCAAAACATGCAAAAAACATGATCATATCCAAGCCGATATTCAAGAGCAAAATAAGGGAAACTTACTTCCGAGCTTAGGTAAGTGTCTCGCGTCTACCCTAAACTCCCAACAACCTTTACAAACCTTTGTAAAGCATTATAAACCAGTTTCCACTCACCGATATTCTTTGCCTTTCTTGCGAACGCGATACAAGCTTTCGGTAAGCCACCAAAACAACGTCAAGCTTCGTTGCCTTGATTATCCCCTATTTTAAACACATAAAACCAGAGGATAAATGCATCATTATGCATTCAAACCACTGCTTCAGGACCAAAACCCTGCAACTCTCAGGTTTCCCACTAAGAAACCATCCGAAACAAACTAAAATCATCATCAAAACATTTCTGAAACTTAACCCAGCCATAAAACAACAATTCAACCCATCACTCAACATCAATTAACATCCAAAAACCCTTTTCTAACATCCTTTTAACTCTAGCAAAGATTAAACACGATTATCTCCACAACAACTCAAATCTAGCAACCTAAACAATTAGAGATTTAAGAGTTTCGGGATTCTATTGATAAAAATAACATATCAACATCAAAACACATCCAAAATATGTATTAAATCAATCTCAAATACTGGAGATCAGATCCACTTCAAAAATTACCTTGTTTCATCAATATTTCCAAATTAACTCAATTAAACATTGATAAAACATTAAAACCACATTACAAATTATAAATCAAGGATCCAATACTTGGGAATATCAATAAAGAACCATTTAACAGAGGAGATCATGGACCTTACCCCTGTTATGTGATTTCTCCCTCAATTGGCTTGTTTAAAGCTAAGAAAACATAAGATTTTAAAGAGATTTTGCAAAACAAAGTTAAAGAATCAAGTTAAAATCAATAATCTGAGTGAAAAGAATCTCTCACCTCTAGATTTTGAATAAATTTTGAGTGTTTGGAAGAAAAGAAGTTGAGAGAAAAGGTTTAGGAAAAAGTTACATGAATTTCTTTTAAAAGCTAATAACTAACTTTAGATATTTAATCCTTCTTAATCACCCTTTTAAAACACACGTTAAAATGATTTAATTGAAGGGAGAAACCACCAGCAAACACTTGACAAATTAGCTCCTTAAGGATTCTAAGGATTTGACCCTTATGGTTTTAGTCACTTTAAAATTGTTTTCAAAAATCGCATTTTGTCACTAACCATAATGTCATATTTACATATTCCCTTTTCTAAAATTGATTCCACCAAAAATCAATATATATTAAAATATTATTTAACTACTTTTCCATATTTTTATCTTACCAAAAAAATACCGTCCTGAATCTAACTCGGATCTCTAACCCAGCTCACCAGATTGTTTAATAAACCTCAAATCCGCTAGGCCCAAAACTGGTGTGTTACAGTTGGTTAAGTGAGCACAAGGTGGTGGTGGATTATGAGTCTAAAAGGATTTCTCTGAAGTTGGCCGATGATTATGAAGTTGTAGTGGTTGGTGAGAATGTGAAATTCTTGTCCAATGTTGTGTCGGCTTCTCGAGCGGAGAAAATGATGTTTGACGGTTGCCAAACCTATTTGGCTATTATTATGAATCCAAAAGCCAAGGGTGTTCGGGTGCAGGACATTCAAGCTGTATGTGATTATCCAAAAGATTTTCCTGAAGAGTTACTGGGTTTACCTCCGGATAAGGAGGTGGAATTTCATATTGAGACATACAAAGGTACAACTCTGATGTCTATTGCTCCTTATCGGATGACACCGGAAGATTTGAAGGAGTTAAAGTCACAAATCCAGGAGTTGCTAAATCATGGGTTTATTCACCCAAGTGTTTCTCCTTGGGGTGCTCCGGTTCTTTTTATGAAGAAGAAGGATGGATCGATGCGTATGTGCATTGATTATCGTCATTTGAATAAGTTTACAGTGAAGAACAAGTATCTATTGCCATAGATTGATGACTTTTCGATCAATTTCGTGGGGCAACAATGTTTTCAAAGATTGATTTAAGGTCGGGGTATTACCAATTGAAGGTAAAGGATGTAAATATGCATAAGATGGCATTTCCTACAAGGTATGGGCATTATGAGTTTTTGGTGATGCTGTTTGGTTTGACGAATACCCCGGTGACTTTCATGGACATGATGAATAGGGTGTTCCATGAGTCTCTTGATCGGTTTGTGGTGGTTTTTATCGATGATATACTCGTGTACTCTCGTACCGAGGAGGAGCATGATCATCATTTACGGATTGTGCTGTAAGTATTGAAGGATAACCAGGTGTATGCTAAGTTGAGCAAGTGCGAGTTTTGGTTTAAGAATGTGATGTTTCTTGGACATGTAGTTTCTGCAGAGGGTATTCGTGTTGATCCACAGAAGATTGAGGCTATTCTCAATTGGAAACAACCTAAGACCGTATCAGAGATGTATAGTTTTTTTGGGTTGGCTGGTTATTATCACCGTTTTGTGGAGGGGTTTTCTAGTATCGTAGCTCCGTTAACAAAGTTGCTATAGAAAGAATGTTCATTTCGTGTGGACAGAGAAGGAGTATCAGAGTTTTGAGAAGTTGAAGGAGGTTTTGACACATGCTCCTCTGTTGATTCAACCGGAAGTTGGGAAGGAGTTTGTGGTTTATAGTGATGCATCGTATGTTGGCTGGGGTTGTATGTTGATGCAGGATGGTAAGGTTGTGGCCTATGAGTCGAGGTAGTTGAAGTTTCATGAGTGCAACTATCCAACTCACGATTTGGAGCTTATAGTTGTGGTGTTTGCCTTGATGATTTGGCGACACTACCTTTATGGTGAGATGTGTGTGGTTGGAGTTGCTTAAGGATTACGACTTGACAATTGAGTATCATCCTAGAAAGGGCAATGTTGTTGCGGATGCATTGAGTCGTAAGATGGCGGTTGAGCTTAGGGCGATGTTTGCGAAGTTGAGTGTGACACAAGAAGGTCGGTTGTTGGCTGAATTGCAGGTTAAGCCTACATTGTCACAGTTGATTAAGGCTAGGCAACAGTTTGATGATTCTTTGGTCCCTCATGTTAAGGACATCACAGATGGTAATCCGACGGATTTCCATTTTGAATATGATGGTGTTTTATGCTTTAAGGGCCGAATAGTGGTGCCAAAAGATCTAGAGCTCAGGCACACTATTTTGGCTGAAGCACATTCTAGTCCTTTTGCTATACATCCATGTAGTACCAAGATGTATCGTGATTTGAAGGAAAGGTACAACTAGTTGGGCTGAAAAGGATATGGCTGAGTTTGTTTCCAAGTATATGGTGTGTCAGCGGGTCAAGGCTGAACATCAGTTTTCATCCGGGTTGTTGCAATCGCTAAATATTCTAGAGTAGAACTGGGAAAGAATCACCATGGATTTCGTGACAGGGTTGCCGTTGACATCGACTAAAAAGAGTTCCATTTGGGTGATTATTGATCGGTTTACAAGGTGTGCGCATTTTCTGCCAGTGCATATGGCGTATACCTTGGACAAGCTAGCGGATTTGTATATAGCTAAGAATGTGCGTTTGCACGAGATACCAAAGTCTATTATTTTGGATAGAGATCTGAGGTTCACCGCAAGGTTTTAGAGATGCTTACATCAGGCTTTGGGTTTGAGGTTGAGTTTTAGTACCGCGTACCATCCTCAGACGGATGGACAGTCTGACCAGATCTTGGAGGATATGTTGAGGTGTTGTATTATTGAGTTCCAAGGAACCTATGAGAAGCATTTACCAATGGTTGAATTTGCATATAATAACAGCTATCAAGCGAGTATTCAGGTGGCACCCTATGAGGCGTTGTATGGCCGAAGGTGTCGTACGCCCTTATGTTGGGCCGAGGTAGGGGAAAAGCATGTTTCCTTGCCACATGTGTTGAAAGATACGGATGAGAAAGTTAAGCTTGTATGTGAACGCTTGAAAGCGACTGCAGATCGTCAGAAATCTTACGCGAATTTGAAGCATAGGGAAATTGAATATGCATTGGGTGACCATGTATTCTTGAAAGTGTCATCGTGGAAGAAGGTGATGCGGTTCAGACGTAAGGGTAAGCTTAGTCTAAGGTTTATTGGGCCATATGAGATTGTGGAACGTATTGGTCCTGTGGCTTATCAGTTGAGGTTGCCTCCCGAGCTTGAGAAGATACATGATGTGTTCCATGTATCTATATTACAAAGGTATCGGTCGGATCCTTCGCATGTTATGCCGGTGGAGCATATTAAGTTGAGACCGGATTTATCCTTTGATGAGGAGCTGGTGGAAATCCTTGATTACAACAGCAAGGTTCTACGTGGTAAGACGATAGAACTGGTCAAATTTTTGTGGCGACATCGAGGTGTCGAGGAAGCCACTTGGGAGAGTAAGGTGGATATGTTGGAGTAACTTCCGCATCTTTTTCCTCCAGGTAAATTTCATGGACGAAATTTCTTAAAAGGGGGAGAGTTGTAACGCCTCTATTTTGGGCCTAGTGGTTTTAAGGCTGGTTAGACGGTCCAGTGGACCGGGTTAGATATTCAAGTCGAATTCAGGAGCAAATATTTTTCTAAAAGATAAAATTATGGGAAAATGTTTAAAAATCCTATTTTAATATATTATAAATATTGGTGAAAGCAATTTTGGAAAATAAGCTTTGGAAGGGTGACATTTTGGTTAGTCACCAAAATGCAATTTTTGTAAACTGTTTTAAAAGGTGATTATTTTGTAGAGAGTCAAAACTTTGAATCTTTAAGAAGCTATTTTACCATTTGGTCAAATCTGAGTTTTCTCTTAATTAGGATTATTTTTAAAAGGGTTTTAATTAAAATAATTAAAAAGGAATTTAGATAAAAGGTAGTTATTTTTCTAAAACACAAATTGACGTAACTTTTCTACTCTCACATTTTCTCTCAAAATACCCTTAGCCAAACACTCTTTTTCCAATCAGAAATTCAAGGTAATGATCTTGTTTCTTAATCTTTGATTTTCTAAAAGATTCTTTAACTTGTTTTCTCAAAAATCTTATTGAATCTCATTGTTTTTCAAGAGGAAAACATCCAATTAAGGGGAAACTCACTCATTAGAGGTAAGTTTCGTTCTTCTCCTCTAATGAAAAGGTTCTTTACTAAAATTCCCAAGTTCTTGACTCTTTATATATGTTTTTCTAATGGATTTTAGTTGATTAATTATGGAATTTTGCTTAATTGGGGGTTAATTGATGGAATCTTGTGATTTTTGAAATGGATCTGTTTATTCAAGGTTAAGGATTGATTTCATTCTTATTTTGGATGTTTTATATTGTGGATAAGTTGTTTTTAATAATGGAATCCCGAAATTGGTTGAATCTCTAATTGTTATGTTGTTAGTTAATGGTTTTTGGGGTTGTTTTTGGAGTTTAATCATTGCTAGAAGTAAAGGGATGTTGTAGCACGGTTTTTAGATGGTATTTGATGAAGTTTGATGTAGCGAATCGTTATATCATGGTTGGGTTAAGATTGGGAAGTGTTTGAGGTTGATTTCGGTAAATTTTGGATGAGTTTTGAGTGGGCATCTTGAGACCTGCGAGATTTTGGTTTGAAATAGAAAGTTGGATGCATTTTAATGCATGTTTCCTCTGGTTTTGTGTGACCAAAACAGGGGATAATCAAGGCATAGCATCGTGAGGTGGTTTGTGGCTTGCCGAGAGCTTGTTTCGCAGTAGCAAGCAAGGCGAAGTGAAATCGGTGAGTAGAAACGGTCTTAAAAGTCTTTCAAAGGTTTGAAAGTGGTATTGGAAGTTTAGGTTAGGTTTGAAACACTTACCTAAGCTTGGAAGTAAGTTTCCCTCATTTGCTCTTTAATATCGGTTCAGATATGAGCATGTGTGATTCATGTTTTGGTCGTAAACATGGTTGGTTTTACTTACTGTAAATGCATGATTTTAAAGTACATATGCAATGGTTTAAAAGTATATTGAATGCTAGTGAGCATTGGTTTTTATCCCGGTCGGGAATGTGATGTTGCTATGGCAATGTGATTTGCATATGTGGGGATTTTGTGTAATGCATTGTAAAACAGTAAGTAATGGTTTTGTAAATGATATATTGGCTATGTGAAAATGTGAGGAAACATTCGTATATAGTTGGCATGCCATAGGATAAAGTGCATTATAATATGTTTAAAAATAGATCGTGGGTTAAGAGTCCTTGAGGTATAGAAGTCGGCTACCCGGACTATATTGTTATCACTTGGGTTGAGCAGTCGGTTCTCCTTGTTGATGTAAAGCTTGCGGTCGGCATGGTTGTAAAGTCATGCAGTCGGCATGGGGTAGTCTTGATGATGGTCGGTTATTAAGGGAGATCCGTGTATCCATGTGTAAAGTTAACGGTTGGTTAACTAAAGTTAGCAGCCGGCTAATCAAGGATAGTGGTCGACAATCTGGGGTCACTATAATTGCCAATATACGATAATTCTATTGCTAAATCTGTTTTTAATGCATTGGGAATTAAGCATGGCTATGTATTTAATGCTTTGGAATTCAGGTGTGGTTTTGTATAAAATGCTTCGGGGGTTTAAGCTTGTGATATATATATATATATATATATATATATATATATTGTCATGCATATGGCCGATACGCAATGGTTGAGTTGGAATCATTGGAACTTGCTTAGGTTGTAAGCATGGTTTGAAAATGAGTGATGGTTTTCAAGGGTTTTATTGCATCATTGTTTTAAGAGCATCCTCACTAAGAAAGTGTGCTTACGCTCTCTTTGTAACACCCTAACCAGTATTCTATATTCAATACTAATTAGAGTATCACATAAAGAATATAGATTTTTTTCGCGTAGAATCATATTTTGAATTTTTATCCCATCAAATTAGGTCCGAATTCAGGCAACAACTTAACAATTCTTATCTATGATATATAAGGAATATAACTGCCTAAAATAAAAATCTACTTGATTACTCTATTTAACTTTTTCTAGTCATTACCCAATTTTTAATTTAATAAACTTGCTCACCAACCACTATAAACACAAACTAGTTTATAAGTCAATATAACCCATATCTAAATTAGTATAAAAGTCGTTTAACTTTAAACTATACATGCCATCTAGTAACATCAAAACACATCAAAGATGTTATTATTGATATCGTTATTATACTGTAGAGAAGTAGGATGCCTGCTCCTTACTCCGGTTTCTGCTCTTTACCTACGCGTGAAAACCATCACACACTAAGTATATACTTAGTGAGGCAAAAGTAATAACCAGTGCAATATAACATAACTATAATTAATAACATGTAACTGTATTCATTCATTTTGAATCACTAGATATGATTTACCATCATGTTAATCATATATCAACATAATATAAACCGGATATAATTTTCTTAACAATATACTTGCCAAAACTTTAAGAGTGTATAAACTCTTTAACTTGTTTATCAATTATTTACCGATATAATAGCCCAAATATAAACCTATAAGGACCCTGGGTACTCGAGTCAAAGATGCACCGAAGTGCTAATACACATAAGGTCTTGCCCACCATAATACACATAAGGTTGTGCCTACCATATGCACTAAGTGTCCTTTATATACACTATAGTGCTAAACCGGATAACCGAGTATGCATCGTGCTATTGGACTCTATGGCTTGCCAACTATACTCTGTCCCTCAATGACTTATTCGGGCATAATTTTCGTATTTATTCCGCCCATGGAAATTTATATCAACATAATTTAACATTGGGCAGTTAATACCCGAAATAACATTCATAGTATAACATCATATATAACTAGTGATACATGCAGTTATATTCAATCTTTGACAAATTTAAAATATGTCAATCAATATGATCAATGACATAAATATCATGCCAATTTATAAACTAGGTAGACTTATCGCAAGTCTTCCCATTGATGTATAAAACATCCATGTATCATGTCATGTATGCATTACACTCACCTGATGCCTCACTAGTAAACCTTACTATTGCTTTAACTTTACTCTTGAACTTTTTCCTTGTCCTTAAACTTGCTTGTAAAACGATCTTGATCACGGTCACGATCTATAAAATCATCGTTTCCAAACACTTACATTTCAAAGCGTATGTTAGTATCATTCTAACATAGGCACATATATTAGGAATAAATTCCTAAAACCTCTTTATTATTCATATCCATCACAAATTCACAATACATTCTCAAATCTCATAATATAATCATAAAATGAATTCTTTTAGAATTCACCTCAACTTTCTAAAATTTTCAAAATGGTCTCTTGCCATTGAACTTCAAATTCAAACAGTAAACAACATATTCAACTTTGAAAATTTCAAATTGATCCAAGCAACATTCTAAGCCTTGTAAAGTCATTCTCACATCATTCCTAGCCTTAGGAAATTTTCCATAATTTTCCTCAATTTCCCCCCTAAGGCCGAATATGAAGGGTTAAGTTGTTCAAATTTTCCAACTTGATTCAAGCATGAATTCAACTTATAAACTTTATTTCTAAGCTTCTGCAATTATAGAAGGGTTAAGTAGTTCAAATTGTAGAAGCTGTTCTAGGAAGCACATCTGGAAATTATCGCACCGTAGGTATCTTTTCTAGATATATTTTTATTTCCGGAGTATTTATCACATGAGCTAAATAAGCTTCATACTCATGTGATAATAACTTTCCAGTAGATACAGTTGCAAACTAATGGCTTAAATAATTATGCCTTTCTCCCACAAATATCATTTCTGAACCATCTGGTTCTTTTAAGACTACCATTTTTAATCGGCATTCAACCATACCGCCATATGTCGATAGCCAATCCATTCCAAGAATGACTTCAAACTCTTAGAAAGGCAATTCCATAAGATTGGCTAGAAATTCTCTTCCTTGGATCTTTATAGGACACTTTTTACATATTCGAACTATTTTGGCGCTTTGTCCTAATGGATTAATAGCAACTACCTCACTCGAAATTGGTTCTACCAGAATATTTCTTTCACATACTACTTTAGAACTAATATACGAATGGGTAGAGCCTGGATCAATCAATGAAAAAATAGGTTTGCCAAAGAGTTCGATCATACATGCTACAATCTCTCGAATCATCTCGGACATGGGTAGTCTTGATATTGTATACTCGGCGGCAAACCTTATCTTCTCAATTAGGAATAGTCGTTGATGCTCCCGGTTTGCCACCTTTATTTCCTCTGCTTTTCTAAGGAGATAAGAATGACTGATCGGTGAAGCTTTGGACAATTCTTCTTGAAATGACCAACTTGTCCACAATGATAGCATTCTCCACCAAAAACCAAATTGACTAGAGTGCCTTTTCCATAATGTTCGCGATTCGAACAGACGAAATTTGGAACCTCGAGTACCCGCAAAGAACAATCAACTGCTTTGACTTTCTTCCAGATTATCCCTTTTCAGCGGAAGAAGCTGATTTCACTGGATTTTGCTGTGGAAAACCTTTACTGCATTTAAATAACGATGCAAAAAAGAACTTCCAGATCTTTTTCCAGTTTGAACTTGTTTTCCTGCCTTTTCCTTGAGGTCCACTTTTTCAATAGCTTTTGCTCGATTCACCGCCTCCTGAAAAGTGATGAAATTGTGGGAAACCAATAGCCTTTTATATTGAGAATCCAACCCAGCTATAAATTTATTGATTTTGGATTTTTTGGTTGAAATGAACTCTTCTGCAAATTAGCTTAGTCTATTGAATTCACATACAAATTCATAGACTGTCTTGCCTGATTGCTTCAAATCCAGGAACTGCTGCCTCATTTCTTCAATGAACAGGTTCCCAATATACTTTTCTTTGAATTCTTTCGAAAAAGAATTCCCATGTAATCTGTTCTGAAGGAACTCATGTAGTGACTACATTCCACCAGACGCTTGCTTGCTCCATCCGAAGGGATACTGCTCGTTCTAACTTTCCTTGACCATCGGAAGGAATCCTACTTAACATGATCTTAATATCATTCAACCAGTAATCAGCGGCCTTTGGATCTGCATCAGTATCTCCTCGAAACTCTGGTGCTTTAATTTTTCTTAATTACTTCGAAACTGATACCGATGCTCGTCGATTTATAATAGCTTCCAATGCCTGAAGAAATAAGCCTTGATCTTAGACAGGCATATTTATTTGTTCTTGAGCTAATGGCTCTACATTCTGCTGTCCCTAAGGTGGATTTTGATTCACCTCATTACTTCCACTCTAAGCAGGCATATCACGCTCGATTGCCTGACGAGATTCCGATGATCTGACATCTGTTAATGTCACAATCATCCCTTATAAATAAGGAGTAACTATACTAATTACTAGGCTTCCAATTATATTCATTCAAATATCTATAATATTGACATCCTAGTGGCATGTATAAAATTCTGACAATTAACAAACCCAATCCGTATCCAGAACCGACTAAACTTGTAGCTTGGATACCAATAAATGTAACACCCTAACCAATATTCTATATTCAATACTAATTAGAGTATCACATAAAGAATATAAATTTTTTCGCGTATAATCATATTTTGAATTTTTATCCCATCAAATTAGGTTCGAATTCAGGCAGCAACTTAACAATTCTTATCTATGATATATAAGGAATATAACTGCCTAAAATAAAAATCTACCCGATTACTCTATTTAACTTTTTTCTAGTCATTACACGATTTTTAATTTAATAAACTTGGTCACCAACCACTATAAACACAAACTAGTTTATAAGTCAATATAACCTATATCTAAATTAGTATAAAAGTCGTTTAACTTTAAAATATACATGCCATCTAGTAACATCAAAACAAATCAAAGATTTTATTATTGATATCGTTATTATATTTGTAGAGAAGTAGGATGCCTGCTCCTTACTCCGGTTTATGCTCTTTACCTACGCATGAAAACCATCACAAGCTAAGTATATACTTAGTGAGGCAAAAGTAATAACCAAAGTGCAATATAACATAATTATAATTAATAACATGTAACCGTATTCATTCATTTTGAATCACTAGATATGATTTACCATCATGTTAATCATATATCAACATAATATAAACCGGATATAATTTTCTTAACAATATACTTGCCAAAACTTTAAGAGTGTATAAACTCTTTAACTTGTTTATCAATTATTTACCGATATAATAGCCCAAATATAAACCTATAAGGACCCTGGGTACTCGAGTCAAAGATGCACCGAAGTGCTAATACACATAAGGTCTTGCCCACCATAATACACATAAGGTTGTGCCTACCATATGCACTAAGTGTCCTTTATATACACTATAGTGCTAAACCGGATAACCGAGTATGCATCGTGCTATTGGACTCTATGGCATGCCAACTATACCTTGTCCCTCAATGACTTATTTGGGCATAATTTTCCATATTTATTCCATCCATGGAAATTTATATCAACATAATTTAACATTGGGCGCTTAATACTCGAAATAACATTCATAGTATAACATCATATATAACTAGTGATCCATGCATTTATATTCAATCTTTGACAAATTTAAAATATGTAAAAAATCAATATGATCAATGACATAAATATCATGCCAATTTATAAACTAGGTAGACTTATCGCAAGTCTTCCCATTGATGTATAAAACATCCATGTATCATGTCATGTATGCATTACACTCACCTGATGCCTTACTAGTAAACCTTACTATTGCTTTAACTTTACTCTTGAACTTTTTCCTTGTCTTTAAACTTGCTTGTAAAACGATCTTGATCACGACCACGATCTATAAAATCATCGTTTCCAAACACTTACATTTCAAAGCGTATGTTAGTATCATTCTAACATAGGCACATATTTTAGGAATAAATTCCTAAAAATCCTTTATTATTCATATCCATCACAAATTCACAATACATTCTCAAATCTCATAATATAATCATAAAATGAATTCTTTTAGAATTCACCTCAACTTTCTAAAATTTTCAAAATGGTCTCTTGCCATTGAACTTCAAATTCAAACAAGAAACAACATATTCAACTTTGAAAATTTCAAATTGATCCAAGCCAAATTTTTTTCCCTAACATTCTAAGCCTTGTAAAGTCATTCTCACATCATTCCTAGCCTTAGGAAATTTTCCATAATTTTCCTCAATTTCCCCCTAAGGCCCTCATATGAAGGGTTAAGTTGTTCAAATTTTCCAACTTGATTCAAGCATGAATTCAACTTATAAACTTTATTTCTAAGCTTCTGCAATTATAGAAGGGTTAAGTAGTTCAAATTGTAGAAGCTGTTCTAGGAAGCACATCTGGGAAATTATCGCACCGTAGGTATCTTTTCTAGATATATTTTTATTTCCGGAGTATTTATCACATGAGCTAAATAAGCTTCATACTCATGTGATAATAACTTTCCAGTAGATACAGTTGCAAACTAATGGCTTAAATAATTATGCCTTTCTCCCACAAATATCATTTCTGAACCATCTGGTTCTTTTAAGACTACCATTTTTAATCGGCATTCAACCATACCGCCATATGTCGATAGCCAATCCATTCCAAGAATGACTTCAAACTCTTAGAAAGGCAATTCCATAAGATTGGCTAGAAATTCTCTTCCTTGGATCTTTATAGGACACTTTTTACATATTCGAACTATTTTGGCGCTTTGTCCTAATGGATTAATAGCAACTACCTCACTCGAAATTGGTTCTACCAGAATATTTCTTTCACATACTACTTTAGAACTAATATACGAATGGGTAGAGCCTGGATCAATCAATGAAAAAATAGGTTTGCCAAAGAGTTCGATCATACATGCTACAATCTCTGAATCATCTCAGACATGGGTAGTCTTGATATTGTATACTCGAGCGGCAGCCTTATCTTCTCAATTAGGAATAGTCGTTGATGCTCCTGGTTTGCCACCTTTATTTCCTCTGCTTTTCTAAGGAGATAAGAATGACTGATCAGGGTGAAGCTTTGGACAATTCTTCTTGAAATGACCAACTTGTCCACAATGATAGCATTCTCCACCAGCGAACCAGCATTGACTAGAGTGCCTTTTCCATAATGTTCGCATTCTGGAACAGGACGAAATTTGGAACCTCGAGTACCCGCAGTAACAATCTGAACCTGCTTTGACTTTCTTCCAGATTATCCCTTTTCAGCGGAAGAAGCTGATTTCACTGGATTTTGCTGTGGAAAACCTTTACTGCATTTAAATAACGATGCAGCAAAAGAACTTCCAGATCTTTTTCCAGTTTGAACTTGTTTTCCTGCCTTTTCCTTGAGGTCCACTTTTTCAATAGCTTTTGCTCGATTCACCGCCTCCTGAAAAGTGATGAAATTGTGGGAAACCAATAGCCTTTTATATTGAGAATCCAACCCAGCTATAAATTTATTGATTTTGGATTTTTTGGTTGAAATGAACTCTTCTGCAAATTAGCTTAGTCTATTGAATTCACATACAAATTCATAGACTGTCTTGCCTGATTGCTTCAAATCCAGGAACTGCTGCCTCATTTCTTCAATGAACAGGTTCCCAATATACTTTTCTTTGAATTCTTTCAGAAAGAATTCCCATGTAATCTGTTCTGAAGGAACTCATGTAGTGACTACATTCCACCAGACGCTTGCTTGCTCCATCCGAAGGGATACTGCTCGTTCTAACTTTCCTTGACCATCGGAAGGAATCCTACTTAACATGATCTTAATATCATTCAACCAGTAATCAGCGGCCTTTGGATCTGCATCAGTATCTCCTCGAAACTCTGGTGCTTTAATTTTTCTTAATTACTTCGAAACTGATACCGATGCTCGTCGATTTATAATAGCTTCCAATGCCTGAAGAAATAAGCCTTGATCTTAGACAGGCATATTTATTTGTTCTTGAGCTAATGGCTCTACATTCTGCTGTCCCTAAGGTGGATTTTGATTCACCTCATTACTTCCACTCTAAGCAGGCATATCACGCTCGATTGCCTGACGAGATTCCGATGATCTGACATCTGTTAATGTCACAATCATCCCTTATAAATAAGGAGTAACTATACTAATTACTAGGCTTCCAATTATATTCATTCAAATATCTATAATATTGACATCCTAGTGGCATGTATAAAATTCTGACAATTAACAAACCCAATCCGTATCCAGAACCGACTAAACTTGTAGCTTGGATACCAATAAATGTAACACCCTAACCAATATTCTATATTCAATACTAATTAGAGTATCACATAAAGAATATAAATTTTTTCGCGTATAATCATATTTTGAATTTTTATCCCATCAAATTAGGTTCGAATTCAGGCAGCAACTTAACAATTCTTATCTATGATATATAAGGAATATAACTGCCTAAAATAAAAATCTACCCGATTACTCTATTTAACTTTTTTCTAGTCATTACACGATTTTTAATTTAATAAACTTGGTCACCAACCATTATAAACACAAACTAGTTTATAAGTCAATACAACCTATATCTAAACTAGTATAAAAGCCGTTTACCTTTAAAATATACATGCCATCTAGTAACATCAAAACAAATCAAAGATTTTATTATTGATGCCGTTATTATACTGCAGAGAAGTAGGATGCCTGCTCCTTACTCCGGTTTATGCTCTTTACCTACGCATGAAAACCATCACAAGCTAAGTATATACTTAGTGAGGCAATAGTAATAACCAGTGCAATATAACATAATTATAATTAATAACATGTAACCGTATTCATGCATTTTGAATCACTAGATATGATTTACCATCATGTTAATCATATATCAACATAATATAAGCCGGATATAATTTTCTTACCAATATACTTGCCAAAACTTTAAGAGTGTATAAACTCTTTAACCCGTTTATCAATTATTTACTGATATAATAGCCCAAATATAAACCTATGAGGACCCTGGGTACTCGAGTCAAAGATGCACCGAAGTACTAATACACATAAGGTCGTGCCCACCATATGCACTAAGTGTCCTTTATATACACTATAGTGCTAAACCGGATAACCGAGTATGCAGCATGCTGTTGGACTCTATGGCATGCCAACTATACCTTGTCCCTCAATGACTTATTTGGGCATAATTTCCATATTTATTCCATCCATGGCAATATATATCAACATAATTTAACATTGGGCAGTTCATACTCGAAATAACATTCATAGTATAACATCATATATAACTAGTGATCCATGCATTTATATTCAATCTTTGACATATTTAAAATATGTAAATCATATGATCAATGACATAAATATCTTGCCAATTTATAAACTAGGTAGACTTATCGCAAGTCTTCCCATTGATGTATAAAACATCAATGTATCATGTCATGTATGCATTGCACTCACCTGATGCCTTACTAGTAAACCTTACTATTGCTTTTACTTTACTCTTGAACTTTTTCCTTGTCTTTAAACTTGCTTGTAAAACGATCTTGATCACGACCACGATCTATAAAATCATCGTTTCCAAACACATACATTTCAAAGCGTATGTTAGTATCATTCTAACATAGGCACATATTTTAGGAATAAAATTCCTAAAAATCCTTTATTATTCATATCCATCACAAATTCACAATACATTCTCAAAACTCATAATATAACCATAAAATGAATTCTTTTAGAATTCATCTCAAATTTCCAAATTATTCAAAATGGTCCCTTGCCATTGAACTTCAAATTCAAACAGTAAACAACATATTCAAGTATTCCAAGAACACATTCAAGCTTAACACATAAATTTCTAATCACTTTCCATATCATTCTCAAATTTTCCCTAATATGCCATTTGGTCCTCAACACTTTGAAAACTTCCAAATTGATCCAAACAACATTCTAAGCCTTGTAAAATCATTCTCACATCATTCTTAGCCTGAGGAAATTTTTCCATAATTTCCCTCAATTTTTCCCCTAAGGCCGAATATGAAGGGTCAAGTTGTTCAAATTTTCCAACTTGATTCAAGCATGAATTAAACTTGTAAACTTTATTTCGAAGCTTCTACAATTATTTCCATATCAAAATCAATCCAAATTCAACTTCACATCAAAAACCTAACTTTAAACAATTTAGGATTTAGCTACTTTCAAGTATTTTCAATCATAATACAAGCTTGGATAGGATTCTACAACAACAATTTCATCAAATATAATCTTAAATCATCATATTTAAACATCCCCTTCATCTATCCAAATCATAAAACTAAGGTTTCAAGCAAGGAAAACATGAATAAATGGTACCAAAAGATAGAGAATTTCATGGAGATCAACTTCATATTTCATGCTTTCATCCAAAATCCAACCAAATAAGCTTGAAAATTTGAAAGAACAAATTTTCTTTCTTACCTTGGAGGTTTTGAACAAGGGGAGATGAGTGAAGAGAAATCTTGAATTTTCATTTGTTTCCAATTTAGCCATTTGGCATATAATTTAAAATTCCAAATAAAGAAATCTCTTTTATAGCAAAATAACCATTTTGCCCTTGTAATCCAATGCTTTGCCACATGTTAACCTACTCATCCAAGTGTCAAAAATAAACCAAGTAGTTGGTGATTACCAACTTTGCCCTTAGAATTTTCCAAAATTATCATCTTGCCACTTTTCATCCAATGGCTCATATTTAACATGGAAAACCTTCTTTAATCGAATGGTCCATGTTAAATCCTACCATTTTAAGAAATGAAAATGACATTTTTAACCTTGCTTTATCATCCTTTAAAATATCTTGAATATTCGATTCGATCCAATCATCCGAATAATTTTCTAAACTTTATCGCTTTATAGCCAATACTATAAACTCCATATGAAAAATCCGAGTAACACAAAAATATCATTCTTGGGGGTGAACTATTCATTTACGGGACTAAAATACATAACTTTTGGAAATTACAATTTAGTCCCTAAACTTTTCAAAGGTTTATACTTTGGCCACCAAACTTTCAAATTTTTTATTTTGGTCACTAGCCAAAATTTGGGATATTACACTCTTTTTCCTAATGATGCAGAGCATTAAGGCTTGGGGTAGCAAAGGCAAAGTTGTAGGGATCCAAGGGCCAAAGCGATTTGAGTATGAACTCGGTTTATGTTTCTGGTTAATAAGGCAATGTGTTCACCATGGGTTTTGGGATTTGTAATTCTATTTTCCCTAGTTTTAAGCATGTGTAATGATGTGAATATGGAGTTTGATTGATGTTGTTAAGTTTGTTGTGCATCGTTACCCATGGTTGATGGTATGAGGTTGCCTAGGTATGCATCTAGATAGTCTTGCTTGGATGGTATTCTTGATGATCATAACATGTTAAATTGGGTGTTGAAGTGATATTGGCTTGATGCTTGTGCTAGTAAATGTTTATTTGAGCAATTTGGAATGTTTGGTGGAGTGTTTTAGGGAGCATGCCTCTAGAGTAATCCTTATGATAGCATAAGCATGTTTTATTGCTAAACCTTGGTATAAGTATTGATATATGTATTGTTGAATGTTTATATCTATGTATGCAAGTTGCTAGGATCTAAATACATCTAGATTTGAGTGAAAAATATAAGAAAATGACATTATAGGCCTATGTGTACCGATACGCGGGGGACCGTATCGGTACGGCTAGGCAAAACTGGGCAGTCAGCATCAGTACGGGCATTGGCATACCGGTACAGACAAGAAGATTAAGCTTGGCGTATCGGTACGGGATAAGGTGTACCGGTACGGGGAATCATTACTGGAAAATCACTTTTTGGAGGAAAACCCTTGTTTTGGAACACCAAAGGCTCGTACCGGTACGACTTTGGTACTGAACATGCTAAAGTGGCGTATCGATACGGTACATTGTGTACCGGTACGCGTGGTTACTCTGTATCGGTATGCCTATGTACGTATCAGTATGGGAGGCAGTTTTTACAGGTAATGTCATGGAATCTAGTTTCTGGTTTCTTGCATTTTAGTCCCTAATTATTGCAAATGTAATTGGATGCACATAGATGATCATATTGACCTAAAATTTGATATGTGAGCATATAAATAGACTAATTGAAGATTGGTAACTTTAATTGCAATTTTGGATCAATAATTTAAAGTATTTGCGATTTAGTCCTTGTAATGAATGTGATGCAATTGGCCGCCTAATCATGTATTGTTTTCTTCTAAATTTCACCTGCTGCGAGTATGTACATGTAGGACTAATAACTTGCATCTAGACAAGATAAAAGAAAAAAATGGACCATCTTTTTGTAACCCTTCTCTGATTTGCTTCGGCAAACCTAATGTTGCTCACTCAATTCGGTCGGGCGTCTAGGCTGGGTCGAGGAGATTACACTCGCCAATACAAGGAACGATCCACCTCAAGATACTTCGCCTTGATTATCCCTTATTTTGACCACACAAAATTAGAGGAAACATGCATTAAAATGCATCCAAACCACCGCCTCAAAGCAATTTCCCACAACTCACAAGTTGCCCACTCAAAAACCATTCAAAAATTATCAAAATCAACCTCAAACAGTTTCCAATCTTAACCCAACCACAATATAATGATTCGATACATCAAACCTCAACAATTAACATCTAAAAACCCTTTTCAACATCCTTTTACTTCCAGCAATGATTAAACTCCATTAACATCATAAAAACCCTTAACTAACAACCTTTAACAGTAGAGATTTAACTAGTTTAGGGATTACAATGTTAAAACAAAGCTATTAACATTATTAAACATCAAAATCATGATCTAATCTGATCAAGAATCCAGAAAACAGATCCAATTCCAAAATCTATTAATTTCATCAATCAAAACACAATTAAACCAATTTTCCTTAATTAAACTATCAAAACACATTACAAAATATTTGTAAAGGACCAATAACTTGGGAATTTCAGTAAAGAACCTTTCATTAGAGGAGAAGAACAAACATTACCTCTAATGGATGCTTTCTCCCTTAATTGGATAGATTTACATGAGAAAACAAAGTTAAAACAATAAGGTTTAGTTTGGAAACCATTGAGAATCCATTTGAATTCAAAAGATTTAAGAAAATAAAGATTTACCTGGAGATTTAGAAGAAGAGAATGGTGTTTGGCTGGAGAGATTTTGATAGAAAGTTAGTTACGTAACTTTTTTTAAAGAATTAATTATCAAATTAATTCTTCACAACCTATTTATATTTTCCAAAACACTTTTAAAAATAGCCAATTAAGGGATAAAGTATGAGATTAGACTTTCGGGAAATTAGCTCCTTAAAGGTTCAAAGTTTTGACCCTTTTGCAAAACAGTCACTAGAAACAGTTTTCATGGTTTACATTTTGGTCACTAGTCCAAAATGTCCAATGTCCAAAACTCATTTTCCAAAATTGATTCCACCAAAATCATTTAACATATTAAATAAGGATTTTAGAACATTTCCACATTTTTATCACCTTTAAAAATATTTAATCCGATTTAATCTCAAAACTGACTCAAATTTCTCACGCCGGTCCACTAGACCCTCAAAACAAACCTCAAAACATCTAGACCCAAAACCAGGGCGTTACAACTCTCTCCCACTTAAGAAATTTCATCCTCAAAATTTTACCTAGAGGAAATAAATACAGAAATTGCTCTAACATGTCCGTCTTGCTTTCCCAAATGGCTTCCTCGACACCACGATATCGCCACAAAACCTTAACAAGCTCAATTATCTTGCCACGAAGAACTTTGCTGCTAGAATCAAGGATTTCCATCGGCCCTTTGTTTTCATTTTGAAAGGCTATCCACGATGGCATCACCCTCATAACTCTCTTCTTGTTCTTGTTCTTCTTCTTCCTCTCAACACTCGCATTTTCTCTCCCCTAAAGCTATAGCCATTTTGAAGTAAAGATTCAAACTTTACTTTATTATTCTTCAACAAGATTTGAATATGTTTATCTCTTCAACAAGATCTACATTTTGAAGTAAAGATCATAAGAAAAGGTGGAGAAATAGAAGAATTGGTTTTTGAAAGGGTTTTGTTTGGAGTGTGTCTTAGGATGAATTAGAAGTTCTAAAATCATTTTAGAGCTTCTTCCTTATCCTTTTGAGGGTGTAACAAATTGTTTTTACACTTGCTTATTAGTTAAAGAAGTTGGAGAACAATCTTATACCAAGCACAAGCAGAAAAAATGAAGGAAGCTTCTGAGAGGAGTAAATTCAGGATTTTGAGCAAGGTTTGTACATCTCAAACTTTGAAGTGCTTCCTGCTTTTCATAATTGTGATTGCATTGCATATTTAAGCATTTAATGAATTGTTGGGTGTTTAGCATGTTGGCCATGGTTGCTCTTGGATTGATTGTTTTGTTGTTAAAAAGGTGTTTAAATGGTCATAAAGTGCTAATAATAATCCTGATAGACTTTAAAAAGAATGAAACTGGTTGGGTGGTTCAAAATTAGAGATTTTTAGTTAAAATATATGGCCTAGAAGGGCATTTCTCAGCTTCAGGATCGGTACAGACGAGGCCTGTACTAGTACCCCTTGTTAATCTTGAAGAAACAAGGATGAGATGAGTGTAGCATACCAGTATGACATTCAAGAAATATTGATATGACATTCAAGCAGTATCGGTACTTGTTGGTTTTTGAGGATTCTAGTAACCAATTTTGGTATCGTACGATAGAAAGTAATCGGTACTTGAGCCCCTGAGTATCGGTACGATCGATTCAATACTGATGCAGACTGACTTGGTCAAATTTGAGTAATGAGTTTTGGTATCGGTACGGGCTACCGAGTATCAGTACCCATGGGGTGAGTACCGGTACACACTGGACCATACCAATACCCACTATTGCCACTGCCCAAATGTAATGAATATTTATAAGGGTTATTTGGGAACAAAATTGAATGTGATAAATTACAAGGTCGAGCCTTTGGTTGAACTAAGACTTTGGATACACTTAATGTTGACCTCTCTTGCCTTGGTTTAATTTTTGTGATATAATTATATAGGATTCAGATACCCAAGTTTTGTACTATAGTACTTGTTCACTTTTCAAGTGTACTCGATGTCTAGGTGTTTCTACGTATGCAACACTTGCTCGATAACTAGGTGTTTATGAGCATAAAATTTACCAACCCGATGTTTATGTGGTCCCAGATAATGGCCCTTACTAATACTTGATGGCTAAGTGTTTCTGGTATGTAGTAAGATGAGAACTCGATGTCTAGATGGTCCTGGGTTAACAGGTTAACACACCACTGTGGTATTACTTATTGTTGGATTTCTTGCCACATATCTTATGCTCTTGTTTTTATTGCATGCTCACTTTTATGAACGTCAAGAAGTATAGTAGAGTAGACATGTACCACTGAGCTTTGTAAGCTTAGCGTGTGGATTTGTTGTTTTCGTGCTTAGGTTGATATGTCACTCACTTGGAAAAGCGTATCGACGAGGATTTCCCAGCACGATTCAACTCAAATATAATAACTTGATTTTAGTAGTTAAGCTATGAATCCATAGAACCTTATGGTAGTCAGTCTATAACTCTAATATTACTTTATTCTAAAATATAGTGTTTTAATTCGTACAGAGCTCCATTTATGTTTTGGATTTGAACTAAATATGAAACTCTTATTTTTTGACTTGATTTAATTATGTTTTATGGCAAAACTTGGGAATTTTAAATGGAACAAAATTTTACGGGACATGTTAAACATAGCACGAGTGTAGCATCTCAAGTTCAGTGGGATTACGGTATTACATTTAGTAGTATCAGAGCCTAGGTTTGCTGGTTCTAGGGAATCCCCATGGTATATTAGAGTTGTTATAAGGTGTCTAATGGATATGAGCCCCTAAGATTAAGTTTGTCTCCAAGATTGGGATTCTGATGTGTTTCTTTTGTTTCCCTGTGATTTCAAAATTTACTATGCTTGGTGGCACAAACTATAGCCATGATGGTCATAACAAGAGTCATGCACCTCTTGGGGATGACTATGAGGATGAGTACATCCCATATACAGAGGGGGTGGACACTAGAAACGATTATGCTACCTACTTTTAGAATTTGAATGGCTTCCTCCATCTTGTTAGGGACTTGTTGAGTCCTTCTAATGAGCCACGAGAGACACCCGTAGAGAGGATTCACATTTATGGGGTCAAAGATTTTTGTGGCACAGGTGATTGCAATCCAGTTGCAGTGGATCATTGGTTGTGGGATGTTCAGTTGGTTTTTATACATATGCGGTGCAAACCTGAGGATAAGCTAGATTGCATTACATCCCTTTTGAAGGGTAATGCCAAAGAATGGTGGGAAATCGTAGAAATGAGATTGCACCTTGCCCTACCGACTTATGAGTACTTCTTGAAGGAGTTCAAGAACAAGTATGTTGGAGAAGCTCATATGGATGTGTTGAGGGATCAGTTCTCCCACTTGGTGGAATAGAATTGGTCAGTGTTTAAGTATAAGCATGAGTTACTACGACTGAGTAGTTTTGCTCCAGAGTTGGTTGTGAATGAGGAAATGAAATGTAAGAGGTTCTGTCGGGGTTTAAATATACACATTCAGATGTACGTGACTGCAGACCCGCACAAAACATTTGTAGAGTTAGCTAATAGAGTTAGGTCACTCGAGCAGGTTGGCAGTTTGACCCATGGGCATACTGGAGGGTCCCAGGGTTAGTACAAGACCTATGATACTAGGGGTTCGTCACAGAGTGTAGGCAAGAGATCTAGGGATTCTCGTAATTTGAGGAAAAATAATAGGAATCAGTCAAAGAGGTCTAATCAGTGGCATGGTTCATGTTACTACGGAGGGCATTCAACATCCTAATCAATGATGAGTGTAACACCCCAGTTGTGGGATTAGATGTTTTAAAGGTTGGTTCGAAGGTCTAGTGGACTGGTATTAGAGATTCAAGTCAGTTTCGAGATTTAATTGGATTAAATATTTTATGGTGATAAAGTTATGGAAAAATATGCTAAAATAATTATTTAATATAGTAATGATTGTGGTAAAATCAATTTTGGAAAATGAGATTTGGAAATTGGACATTTTGGGCTAGTGGCCAAAATGCAAACTTTGAAAACTATTTTTAGTGACTGTTTTGAAAAGGATCAAACTTTGAATCTTTAAGAAGCTAATTATCCTAAATATTCTTAACAAATTTCTCCCTTTAATTAACTGATTTTAAATGGGTTTTAAAAGGCTTTAAAAGTGGAGGGAATTAATAAATCATATTTTAGACTTTTAACAAAATTCACGTAACAAACTTTGCAACTTCTTTCTCTCAATTTCTCTCTAGCCAAACACCTTTCCAACTTCAATTTCTTCAGGTAAAAATCAAAGGTTTTGATTTCCTAATGCTTTTTCGTCAAATACTTATTGTTATTATCCTGATTTTCATGTTTTGCTAAGCAATTAAGGGGAGAAATCAACATTGGAGGTAAAGATTCATTCTTCTCTTCTAATGAAAGGTTCTTTACTAAAATTCTCAAGTTCTTGATCATTTACAATTATTTTCTAATGTGCTTTGATAGTTTAATTAAGAAAATTTGGTTTAATTGTGTTTTGATTGATGAAATTGGTTTATGTTTGAAGTGGATCTGTTTTGCTGGGTTTTTGATCAGGTTAGATCATGATTTTGATGTTTAATTGAGTTAATAACTTGGTTTTAATATTGCAATCCCGAAACAAGTTGAATCTCTAATGTTTAAGGCGATTAATTAAGGGTTTTTGGGGATATAGTTGTGTTTCATCTTTGCTGGAAGTAAAAGGATGTTGGGAATGGGGTTTTATGTGTTAATTGATGAAATTTGATGGATTGAATCGTTACAATAAGGCTGGGTTAAGATTCGGAAGTGTTTTGATGATGATTTCGGTATGTTTCAAAAAGGTTTTGAGTGGGCAACTTGAGAGTTGCGGGTAATTGCTTATAGGCAATGGTTTGAATGTATAATGATGCATTTTCCCTCTAGTTTTATGTGGTTAAATAGGATATAATCAAACGATGAAGCTTGATGTTGACTGTGGCTTGACGGAAGCATGATTCGCATTGGCGAGCAAAGTAAAGCGTGTTGGTGAGTGGAAACTGGTTTAAATGCCTTTAAATGGTTTAATAAAGGTTGTTGGGAGTTTAGGGTAAGCGTGAAATATACTTACCTAAGCTCGGAAGTAAGTTTCCCTTATTTTGCTCTTGAATATCGATTTGGATATGAGCATGTTGATTTCATGTTTTGGTGCTAAACATGGTTTGATTTACTTGCTAGAAATGCATGGTTTTAAGTACATATGCAGGGGATTAAAAGTATAATAAATGGTAGTGAGCATTGGTTTTCATTCTGATCGGGAATGGTGTTATTGCTTTGGCAATGTGATTTGCATATGTGGTATTTTTGTACAATGCATTGTAAAACAATAAGTAAATGGTTTTGCAAATGATATATTGGCTATGTGACAAGGTGAGAAAACAATCGGATATAGTTGGCATGCCATAGGATAAAAGTGCACTATAAATATGAACAAAAAATTGATTGTGGCCACGGGTCCTTAACGTATGGTGGTTTCACAAGGCCACTCAGACTGTTGGGATATCATTTGGGGTGTGCGGATTAACTAGGCAACCCAAATTGATGGTGATCTTGCGGTTTAACTAGGCAAGGTCGGTACTCTTGCGGTTTAACTAGGCAAGGGTGGAAATCTAGCGGTTTAACTAGGCGAGGGTGTCAAATCTTGCAGTTTAACTAGGCAAGGTTTGGGATATCATGCGGTTTAACTAGGCATGATATGAAAGATACATGTATCGAATGTGTAGGATAGAGGTAGTGTACCTGGGTCACTATAAATGCCAATTTATGTGAAAGTTCATGTGTTGAGCCTATAATAATGCTATTGGATTTAAGCATGGTAAATGATTTAATGCTTTGGGATTTAAGCATGGTAAATGATTTAATGCTTTGGGATTTAAGCATGGTAAATGATTTAATGCTTTGGATATAAGCATGGAATATGTATATGATGTTGCATAAAGGTTTTTATGCATTGTTTTTGTTGGAAACAAGTAAAAATGCTTTGGTAGTAAGCATGATTTCAAAAACAAGTGTTTGGTTTTCAAATGGTTTTTAATTGCATTGTTATACTATGAGCATCCTCACTAAGCAAGCATGTGTGCTTACGCTCTCTTTTTCCCAATGATACAGAACATTGAAGTTTTGGGACTGCATAAGCAAGGCTAAAGTGATCCTAAGACAAAGACTACTTTGAGTATTAACTCGGTTTATGTTTTCGGTTAATAAGGCAATATGTTCGCCATATTTTGGGATTTGTATTTCTATTTTTCCATGAGTTTTAAGCATGAGAAGTGCTGGATTTTATGGTTTGTTTGATGATGGTTGAGCTTAGGTGAATATTGCCTATGTTGTTGCTAGCCAAGTGCTAAAACATACATCTAGTTTGATTTGTTTGGTTGCCATGGTTTGATGATTCAAGCAAGTTTGGTATGATGCCATAAATGTGCAAGCATGTTGAGTATGCCTTAAATGTACCAAATGTGAGTTTTTGTTTCTCGGTGAAATGGTATTAGGATGCATGCCTATAGAAGGTCTTGAGTAGTATAAATGCCATGAATGGTTGTTAAATCCATGATGCTTTGGTTGGTAATGTATCTTATAATGTTGTATAAGTCTATAAAGCATGTTGGAGTGTTTTGATTATCATTAAAGTGTGATTAGACAGCAATTTGGGACATTACAAGTAAAATTGTACCGGTACGAGTGTCCTCGTTTCGATACAGTAAGCCAATTTAGGCTTAACGTACCAGTATGCGGGCAACTATTTCAGTATGGGCCTAGGCAAAATTGGCCAGTGTTTCGATACTCGGGGAGGCATTTCGATACGGTCTAATGGTTTTATGAAGGGTTCGATACGCGGGGGCGTATCAGAACGAAAATTGGCTACTGTAATTCTGGGGTTTTGAAATAACGAAGGCGTATTAAAACACCCCTGAAATGTATGTTATGCAATTGGAGGCCTTCCCATAATCCGTTTTCTTTAGAAATTCATCCACTGCAAGTATGTACATTTAGGATTATTAATGTGCATCTAGATAAGATAAAAGGAAAAAAATAGACTGCTTTCATAATTATTCTTCAGTTTGCTTAGCAAACCTAATGTAGCTCTCTTAGTTTGGTCAGGCATCTAGGCCGAGTTGAGGGGGGTTATATTTGTTGGTATTAGAGCCAGGTTTTGAAAAGTTAGGATGTTGTTGTTTGATTAAATTTTGTTGTTTGAATTGCACGGTGATTGTGTATATGTTCGGTGATTGCTTAATATCATGTTGGGGTATGAATTGGGAACACATTGCCTATTACCGAGGTTTTAAAATGTTTTATAAGGTTGTCTTGGATTCTTTGCCTAATTCTAGCCTGACTTTAATGTGTTTTGATGCTTTTGTTAATATGGTTCGACGTGAGACATGTTCGATGGCTAATAATGCGGGAGTTGAGCAGAATAATGTTGAGGAAGGGAATCCCCCTAATGTTTTACCTCCTCCGTTGGTTCCTCATGTCGATGTTGGGGTGGGTGGTGTACCCCAGGCTCCTCATGTGCCAGTATTGGTTGATTTGACTTTGTTAATCCAAGCGATGACGGGAGCATTTCAAACAACAATGGTTGGGGTGCAAGTGCAAGCATCGGCACCTGCTGTGGTGGCTAATAAAGGTTTACCCTTGGAGCGTCTTCAAAGTTTGGGAGGCGAGGAATTTCAAGGTTTGAGTCCTGAGGTAGCCGAGGGATGGCTGGAGACAATCCGTTGTAATGAGGAACGCAAGTTGGGCTGCACTGTGTCACTATTGTAGGGTGATGCATATCATTGGTGGTGACCACAATTACTGGCGTTCCTGAGGCGGATGTAACTTGGGAGTTCTTTCGGATAGCTTTCAAGAGGAAGTATCATGGCACTCAACATTTGGATATAAAAAAGCGTGAGTTTATATCGCTATCTCAAGGAGGCATGTCTGTTGCCGAATATGAGGTGAAGTTTGTCCGCCTGAGTTAGTATGCTCCAAAGTTAGTTCCTAATGATCAACAGAGATGTGATAGATTCAGATATGGTCTTATGAAGGACATTAAGACTTATTTTCTAGCTACAGATTACACAGATTTTGATGTGTTGGTTAATCGGGCCAAGGATATTGAGCAGTGCGGGCTTGGGTAAGAGAGTGGTCAATTCTAGCTATTCTGGGAGGCAGAATAAGAGGCATCGGGATAAGAGGAATAAGCCAAGTCACAGGCGTGGTGCCGGTGTTGGTTAGGGTAACCATAGAGTTGGTATTGTAGCAGAGTGTGAGCGTTGTGGTAGGCTCCACATGGGTACGTGCTGGGGTAATATTGGAGTATGTTGGATTTGTGGGTCATCTGATCACTTGAAGTGTGATTGTCCTCATGTTGTGAGAGGTACACCGGTATATATTACTGTACCTACTAGGGGCCGAGGCTGTGGCAGGGTATATCGGAGGGTAATATGATGGATTTTCATTTTGATGATGATTGAGTTTTGTGTTTCAAGGGTCGAATAGTGGTGTCGGATGATCTGGAGTTGAGGCACACTATTTTGATAGAGGATCATTCTAGCCCTTTTGCTATGCATCTTGGAAGTGTGAAAATGTATTGGGGATTGAAAGAAGCATACTACTGGTTGGTTTGAAAAATGATGTGGTTGAGTTCGTTTCTAGGTGCATGGTATCTTAGTGGGTCAAGGGTGAACATCAGTTTCCATCCGGGTTATTGCAACCGTTGAGAATTCTGAAATATAAATGGGAGAGAATCACCATGGATTTGTGTCGGGGTTACCTTTGACCTCGGCTAAAAAGGATTCTATTTGGGTGATTATGGATCGGTTTACGAAGTGTACACATTTTCTACCAGTGCATACGACGTTTACGCTAGAGAAGTTGGAAGATTTGTACTTTACTAAGATCGTGTATTTGCACGGGGTACCAAAGTCCATTGTTTCGGATAGAGACCTGAGGTTTACAGTAAGGTTTTGGGTGAGTTTGCACCGAGTTTTAGGTACAAGATTGAATTTCAGCACCACGTATCATCCTCAGTCGGATGGTCAGTCTGAGCGGGTTATCCAGGTTTTAGAGGATATGTTGAGATGTTGCATTATTGAGTTCCAAGGAACCTGGGTCAAACATTTACCTTTGGTTGAGTTTTCATATAACAACAGTTACCAAGCGAGTATACAGATGGCATCGTATGAGGCATTGTATGGCCGGAGGTGTCATACGCCCTTGTTGAAGGACACGGATGAAAAGGTAAAGTTTGTGTGTGATCGCTTGAAAGCGGCTAAAGATCGGCAGAAATCTTATGCGGATTTGAAGCGTAGGGAAATTGAATATGCGATGGGCGATCGTGTGTTCGTGAAAGTTTCACCATGGAAGAAGGTGATGCGTTTTGGACTTAAGGATAAGCTTAGTACGAGGTTTATTGGACCATATGAGGTTGTTGGTTGTGTTGGTCTTGTGGCTTATTGGTTGGGGTTGTCTCCCGAGTTGGAGAAAAATACATGATGGTTCTGTGTATCCATGTTGCGGAGGTATCGGTCAGATCCCTCGCATGTTATGTCAGTGGAGCATATTGAGTTGAGGCTGGATTTGTCCTATGATGAGGAGCCAGTGGAAATCCTTGATTCCAGCAGCAAAGTTCTTCGTGGCAAGACGATTGAGCTTGTTAAGGTCTTGTGGCGACACCGTGGTGTCGAGAAAGCCACTTGGGAGAGCAAGGCGGATTTGTTGGAGCAATTTCTGCATTTGTTTCCTCCAGGTAAATTTCAAGGACGAAATTTCTTAAGTGGGGGAGAGTTGTAACACCCCGGTTTTGGGCTTAGATGTTTTAAAGGTTGGTTCGAAGGTTCGGTGGACAAGTATTAGAGATTTGGGTCAGTTTCGGGATTTAATTGGATTAAATATTTTTGATGATGATAAAATTATGGAAAAGTATGCTAAAACCATTATTTAATATAGTAATGATTGTGGTAAAATCAATTTTGGAAAATCAATTTTGGAAATTGGACATTTTGGACTAGTGGCCAAAATGCAAACTTTGAAAACTATTTTAGTGATTGTTTTGAAAATGATCAAAATTTGAATCTTTAAGGAGCTAATTATCTTAAATATTTTTAACAGATTTCTCCCTTTAATTAACTGATTTTAAATGGGTTTTAAAAGGATTTAAAAGTGGAGAGAATTAATAAATCATATTTTAGACTTTTCACAAAATTCACGTAACAAACTTTGCAACTTCTTTCTCTCAATTTTTCTCCAGCCAATCACCTTTCTAACTCCAATTTCTTCAGGTAAAAATCAAAGGTTTTGATTTCCGTTCGATTTCCTAATTTTTTCATCAAATACTTATTGTTATTTTCTTGATTTTCATGTTTTTCTAAGCAAATAAAGGGAGAAATATGCATTGGAAGTAATGATTCGCTCTTCTCCTATAATGAAAGGTTCTTTAAAGAAATTCCCAAGTTCTTGATCCTTTACAATTGTTTTCTAATGTGTTCTGATAGTTTAATTAAGGAAAATTGGTTTAATTGTGTTTTGATTGATGAAATTGGTTTATTTTCGAAGTGGATTTGTTTTGATGGGTTTTTGATCAGGTTATATCAAGATTTTGATGTTTAATTGAGTTAATAACTTAGTTTTAATATTGCAATCCCGAAACAAGTTGAATCTCTAATGTTTAAGATGGTTAATTAAGGGTTTTGGGGAAATAGTTGTGTTTAATCTTTCTTGGAAGTAAAAGGATGTTGGGAAAGGGTTTTTAGGTGTTAATTGATGAAGCTTGATGGATTGAATCGTTATAATAAGGCTGGGTTAAGTTTCGAAAGTGTTTGATGCTGATTTCGGTATGTTTCGGATAAGCTTTGAGTGGGCAACTTGAGAGTTGCGGGTAATTGCTTGTAGGCAATGGTTTGAATGCATAATGATGCATTTGCCCTCTGGTTTTATGTGATTAAAATAGGGGATAATCAAAGCGACAAAGCTTGACGTTGATTGTGGCTTGCCGGAAGCTTCATTTGTGTTGGCGAGCAAAGCGAAGCGTATCGGTGAGTGGAAACTAGTTTAAACAGTTTAATAAAGGTTGTTGGGAGCTTAGGGTAAGCGTGAAATACTTACCAAAGCTCGCAAGTAAGTTTCCCTTATTTTGCTCTTGAATATCGATTTGGATATGAGCATGTTGATTTCATGTTTTGGTGTTAACATGGTTTGGTTTATTTGCTGGAAATGCATGGTTTTAAGTACATATGCAGGGGTTTATAAGTATAATAAATGCTAGTGAGCATTGGTTTTCATTCCGGTCGGGAATGGTGTTATTGCTTTAGCAATGTGATTTGCATATGTGGTGTTTTTGTCAATGCATTGTAAAACAGTAAGTAAATGGTTTTGTAAATGATATATTGGCTATGTGACAAGGTGAGAAAACAATTGAATATAGTTGGCATGCCATAGGATAAAAGTGCACTATAAATATGAACAAAAAATCGATCGTGGCTATGGGCCCTTGAGGTATGGCGGTTTAACAAGGCCACTCGGACTGTTGGGACATCATTTGGGGCGTGCGGTTTAACTAGGCAACCTAAATTGATGGTGATCTTGCGGTTTAACTAGGCAAGGTCGATACTCTTGCGGTTTAACTAGGCAATGGTGGAAATCTTGCGGTTTAACTAAGCGAGGGTGTCAAATCTTGCGGTTTAACTAGGCAAGGTTTGCAATATCGTGCGGTTTAACTATGCATCATATGAGAGATGTAATATCCTATTATTTGATTAGTTACCAAAACGTAAGAATATAAAAAGTTAGTGGTTTTAGTTATGTGACTAAAATGTAAAGTTTTAAAGTTTGGTGACAAAAGTGAAAAGTTGAGAAATGTTCAAGGACCAACATGGTAATTTTTCCAATAATTATTTTTATTCCATAAATTAATAGATCATAAAAGGGTGTGGATTGAATATAAAAACTTTGGTTCGATCTGATGCTTCTATTATTGAGAAATTACGTTTAAAGTTTAAATGGAATTCGGGTACTCGTATGAACTCGGAGTTTTATGAAAATTTGAAGGAAGTCTTAAGAAGACCCGAGGAACATGACATTGAAGTTTTTAAATTGTGTTTGATCGTTTTAGATTCGATTAAGTACAATATATGGAATAATGCATAAATGGCATTTTGGAAGATATAAAGATTCATTAATGGCAAAATTGTCATTTTACCCATACTTTTTAATTATAATTGATTTAATGATAAGGTTGAGATAGGTGTCAACTTTTAATTGGTCATAATTCAAGGGTCAAATGGTCATTTTACTATGAAGGGGAGTTTTGTTTTAAAATAAGGAAAATAAGCCATTTGGCATTAAAATTAAAGCTAGAAAAAGCTAGAAACTTTGTTCATCTTTCTCTCAAGTGGCCGAAACCTCAAGGGGACTACGTAAGAAAATTTCAATTCAATTTTTGGCTTGATTTGTTTGATTTTTGGCTAGAGACATGAAACAAGAAAGTGATCTCCATTGAATTCTCTATCTTTTGGTATAAGATTTGCTCAATTTCCACGTCTTTAGGTTGAGATTGATGATTAGGGTGGTTGAAGAACATGTTAAGTTTTCATGTTTTAAGGTTCAATCAAGTTGGAAATGGTGTTGTAGTGTTGTTTCTATGCTTCAAATGATGAAAATCTCTTGGAAAACCTATAGGGACCAATTCGGCAATATAAAGAATATTAGGGGAAATTTTGTAAAAATTGTTTTGATGATGGATTTGATTAGAGTGATGTTTTCTAAGTTGAATTATGTTATTGGAATGAAGAAAACATCATTTTAGGACTATTTTGTGAATTTTGCAAATTTGGTGAAATAAATGAGAAATTGGAAAATATTCATGAAACATGGTTATGTTGTTTACTATTATACAAGGATCATTTTAGTATTAAAATTTTTGAAAATTGAGATGAAAGTTTCCAAATTTTAGATTATAAACCCTAAGAGAGAGAATTTAGGGTTTAAAGTGAATTTATCAAACTCTTGTTGCAATGTGCAATTTGAGATAAGATTAAAGTGTAGGAAGCATTGTTGTTGCAAAGAAGTACCTGGTTGAAAATGTTAAATTTTCCAACTTGGTATGTACACGTATTAGTAAGGGTTGGATGTGTACTTAAGGTTGATTGTCTTATATATTTATTGTACATACAGATAACAAGCAAGTTAGAGATCAAACGAGTGAAGAAGGAAGATAAAAAGTGCAACCGATCTTAGTAAGGCTAGTATAAATTGTACTTTGAAAGTGTCAAGGTGAGTGCAATGCATGTATAACATGATCTTTATGTCATTTAGCATATATTTGACATGTTAGAAATATGTCAAGTGTTGAAAACATATGCATGGATCACTAATTATTCATGGAATGTTATTTGGGTATGAATTGCTCAATATGTATATATGTTGCCATGAAGAAGATTATGATTGATATAAAGCCCAATGTGTGAGACAGGAAATTAAAAGTATAGTTGGATATCCATAAAGTCATAAACAGCTGTATAAACACTCTAAGCACTTCAGGTAAAGTGCAAAATTTCACTAATTGTATACTCCGGTAAGTATACAGAAGCACTACGGTGCTAAGCACTTCCGGTAAAGTGCAGATAATACATTATACTCAAGTAAGTATGGGGGATGACTCATGTACATAGATTTCCTTAAATCGATACTTGGGCTAAATGAATTGAAAAACAGGATGAAAACCTTGAAAGCTCGATGATAAACATGGTAACGGTAATGGCAAGAATCAAAGTTTTTACCTTGTGATATGTATATATAATGTCATATATGCTAGCAAGCATAAAATGGTAAGTGATCATATACATTGTTATTTTATTATATTGATATCTATGTTAAGTTGCATTTGATTAAACATTGTTCCCTCACTAAGTATATACTTAGCGTATGATGAATTTCATGTGTAGGTTTTAAAGGAACTTCGAGGGAGGAGTAGCCGAGCATCACTTTCTCATTTTGGGAGGTATATCTTCATATTCATAGTAATGTTAATGATATCCATACTTTCTTTTGGAAATGTACTAGATGGCATGTATAATTAGTGGGGTTGTAATAACTTATAACCAAATATGGCTGGTTTAATAGTTGTTATAATATGGATGATGAACCTAGTAAGACCTATTATGTCTATAAATGATAATGGACTAAGTTTTTAGTAAATGTGGGTCTTAAGGTAGAAAGATTAAAAATCTGTCCAGAAGTGTATGCCAAAGTAGTGTGTTTGAAAAATCAGCATAAATTCCACAATTGGACTTAGAAAGTGAATATTATACATATGAACTACAAATTTTATCTAGTTTATTTCAAAACAAATGATGATTGATTTCGAGTTGTATGTAAAAGGTTATGAATTTTTATTCGATGGATGGTTAGAAAACAGGGTAGCAGAATTTTAGTATTTCTGGGTTGTGACGTGAGTTTAAAGATATATTTGAATTTTTGTGTAATGAATTTAGTTTATAAATTTATATGGATAGAAAGCTTAGTTAATCTAGTTTAATTAGAAAGTTACGGAATGAATTTTTGATGTCTATAAAAAAATTTATAATTTTTTTAGTAAAGACAGTGCAGGCTTCCAGTTTTCAAAGTAAAGGAAATAAAAAAGGTTTAATCTTAGTTAGTAACATAACTGACTCGTATTTGGTAACGAATACGGGAAAAGGATGTTACATTTATTGGTATTAAAGTTGCAGGTTTAGTCAATTCTGGATAGAAATTGAGTTTAAAAGTGAGTCAGAATTGTATATATGCCACTAGGATGTCATAATTACTGATGATTATGTGTAGATACTCTGATGCTCTATAATTAGTAATGCTACTCTATATTAAGAAAATTGTTGAAAATGTGTTCTGTTCAAATGCCGGGCCATCAGGGTTCTAGACATGCGTTTGAATAGGAAGTCCCTGTGCAGAGTGGGAGTAACGAGGTAAATTAGAATGTACCTCAGGAGCAATATCAGGGTCAGACACCTGCACAAGGACAACAATACATGCCGGTTCAGGGTCATGGACTTTTCCTGCATGCATTAGATGATATTATAAATAGACAAAAACCAATATCTGTACCAAGGGAGTTAAGGAAGCTGAAGGCATCAGAATTTCAAGGTGTTTCTGATGTTGACCCGATGTCTACGGACTTCTGGTTGAATGATGTTAAAATTATGCTGGATATTATCTGGTGTGATGATCAAGGTAAGCTTGTAGGTGTAACATCACTATTGATAGGACCTGCTCGAATTTGGTGGACCACCATTACTGTTCAGATTCCCAGGGAATGAATTAATTGGGAATTCTTTTTAAAGGAGTTCCAGAACAAATACGTTGGTGATGTTTTCATTGAGGATATGAGGAATCAATTTTTGAATTTGAAACAAGCAGTTAGATCAGTATATGAGTATGAATGTGAGTTTAATAAGCTTAGCCGGTTTGCTACAGAGTTCCTTCCGACTGAGAAGCACATAGTTACTTGATTTGTGGGAGGTCTAGATCCGGAGTATAAGAAATTCTTGGTTGCTCTTGTTTTGTCTGTATTTTAAGAGGTGGTCAACCGAGCCAAAGGAATGGAAAGAGTATAGCAGGAAGAAGCTTTAGATAAGAAGGCACAATCAACCAAGCGACATGGAGGTCCCAGTGTTTCACACTGGTCTAAACGTGGTAAAGGATTTCAACAGCAAGGATCAGCTAGATCAATGTCGTCCGTAAAGAAGATTTTTTCTGTTGGTAAATCCAAACAAGTCCACAATCGAACGAGTGGAGCTAAAGGTGGTGAATTTCGGATCCAATCGGAATGCAAGACTTGTGGAAGAAGACATTCTGGTCGATGTTGGTATGCACCAGAGACAGTATGTTATCAATGTGGGAAGCCGGGTCACTTTAAACGTACATGTCCAGAATTAAAAGAAAACCAATCGGTGGCTACTTCCCAGAGAAATAAAGGAAACCGAGGTTAGAATTCCTATCAAGGTGCATCGAAAGTTGCATCAAACCTAAAAGGCAAAGCTCCTGCTCGTGTATATAATATCAAGACCACAGAGGATAAAGATGATCCAGATGTGATCTCAAGTATGCTTGAACTCTTTGACATACCTATTTTTGCATTAATTGATCCTAGTTCCACTCATTCATATATTAGTTCTAGAATCATACTAGAAAGAAACATTCTAGTAGAACTAATTACGAGTGAGGTGGTAGCAACCAATCCGATAGGCCGAAGTGCTAAGGTCAAAAGAATTTGCCGTTAGTGTCCTATTAAAATTCTGAATGTGGATCTCCCCGTTGATCTTATGGAATTACCGTTTTGTGAGTTTGAAATAATTTTGGGGATGGATTGGTTATTTGCATATGATGTTGTGGTGGAGTGTCGATTAAAAAGATTAACTTTAAAGGCACCAGATGGATCGCAAATATTATTTGTGGGTGAGAAGCCGAATCATCGTAGTGATGTTGTTTCGTCTGTTGTTGGGGATGAAATGTTGATGGATGGCTGTGAAACATATTCGACTCCCGAAATTGATACCTTGAAACAGGAAGTGAAAATAGAAGATATACCTACGGTGCGGGAATTTCAAGATGTATTCCCAGAAGAATTACCGGGGTTACCTCCAGATAGAGAGGTAGAATTTGGAATTGATGTATTACCTGGTACAACACCTCTATCGATGGCACCGTATCGTATGACACTTGCTGAACTTAAGGAACTCAAGTCTCAGCTGCAAGAATTACAGAATTGAGGTTTTATATGGCCAAGTATATCACCTTGGGGAGCACCTGTATTATTTGTAAAGAAGAAAGATGGATCGTTGAGATTGTGTATTGATTATCGTCAACTCAATAAGGTGACGATAAAGAATAAATATCCATTGCCAACAATTGATCATCTTTTTGATCAATTAAAGGGGGCAGCAGTGTTCTCTAAGATTGATCTTCGATTGGGCTACCATCAATTGAAGATTAAAGAGCATGATATTCCAAAAATAGATTTCGGGACTCGATATGGTCATTACGAGTTCGTGGAAATGTCGTTTGGATTAACTAATGCCCCAGCAACATTTATTGATTTGATGAATCATCAAACATACCTAGACCAATTTGTGGTGGAATTCATAGACGATATCCTTGTTTATTCTAAAACCAAGGAGGATCATGACGTTCATCTCAGAATAGTTCTTCAGATCTTGAGGGACAAGAAGTTATATGCCAAACTATCTAAAAGTGAGTTTTGGCTTTCTAAGGTGATATTTCTTGGACATATAGTATCGGCTGAGGGAATTCGAGTTGATCCTTAGAAAATTCAAGCTATCATGGAGTGGAAACCTCCTAAAAATGTTACAGAGGTTAGAAGTTTTCTCGGATTAGCAGTATATTACCGCCGGTTCGTGAAAGATTTCTCGATGATTGCTGCACCTATAACCAAACTACTAAGGAAGAATGTATCTTTTATGTGGACTAAAGAATGTAAAGAAAGCTTTGAAAGATTGAAGAAAATCTTGATAGAAGCTCCGGTGTTAGTTCAACCTGAATCGGGCAAGAATTTTGTGTTGTATAGTGATGCATCACATAATGGTTTCGGCTGTGTACTTATGCAAGACGGGAAAGTGGTGGCTTGTGCTTCTAGGCAGCTTAAAACTCATGAGAGAAATTATCCTACTCACGATTTGGAGTTCTTTGCGGTTGTTTTTCTTTAAAAATTTGGCGCCACTACTTATATGGTGAAAAATGCTATATATACACAGACCATAAAGCCTGAAATATCTTTTAACCCAGAAGGAGCTGAATCTAAGACAAAGGCGATGGATCGAGCTAATTAAAGATTACGATGCAATTATTGATTATCACCCGGGAAAGGCTAATGTGGTGGCAGACACACTTAGCCTAAAGATGTATTCAGGTCTACGGATATCAAATGCTCAATTATCAATATTGGATGATGGTGCTTTACTTGCTGAACTGAACATCACGTTTACTTTGATAGACAAAATAAAAGAATCGCACGAAAAAGATGAAAATTGTTTAGAGAGAAAGAAGAAAGCTGAAAAGGGAGAATCTTCAGACTTCGAAGTGAAGTCCAATGGATGTTTATATTATAAAGGACATGCTTATATTCCTGAACATGAGGAATTGAAAAAGGAAATTCTTACAAAAGCACATTATAGTCCTTTAGCGATGCACCTGAGAGGAAATAAAATGTATCAGGATTTGAAGAGTTGTTTTTGCTGGCCAGGAATGAAAAGAGATGTAACGGAATTCGTTTCCAAATGCTTAACTTGTCAGCAAGTTAAAGCAAAACATCAAGTGCCATCAGGGTTACTTCAACCAATTGTTATTCCATAATGGAAATGGGAAAAAGTGACTGGATTTTGTAACCGGATTACCATTGACGTCGAGTAGAAAAGACTCAATCTAGGTGATTGTGGATCGATTAACCAAATCTGCACATTTCCTACCAGTCAGAACAGATTTCTCTTTGAGTAAATATGCAGAGTAGTATATTCAAGAGATTGTTAGATTACATGGAGTTCCTATTTCCATTGTGTCTGACAGAGATCCCAGGTTTACTTCTAGATTCTGGAAGGCACTACAGGAAGCATTGGATACTCGATTGCATTTTAGTACTGCCTTTCACCCGCAATCAGATAGACAATCAGAGAGGACAATTTAGATTTTGGAAGATATGCTTAGAGCTTGTGTCATTGAGTTTGCAGGCTCGTGGGAAAAGTACTTACCATTGGCTGAATTTGCATATAACAACAGTTATCAGTCAAGTATTAAAATGGCACCTTATGAAGCTTTATATGGAAGAAAATGCCAGACACCATTAAATTAGTTTGAGTTGGAAGACCGCAAGATTATTGGGCCTGATTTAATTCAAAAAGTAGAAGAAAAAGTGAAGATAATTCAAGATAATCTAAAAATAGCTTCCGATAGACAAAAAGCTTATTCATATTTAAAAATAAAAGACGTTGAATACCAAGTGGGAGACAAAGTATTCTTAAAAGTTTCACCATGGAAGAAAATAATGAAATTTGGAAGAAAATGGAAGCTTAATCCCAGATTTATTGGTCCGTGTGAAATCTTGAAAAGAGCAAGATTCGTGATGTTTTCCATGTATCGATGCTTCACAAATATAGGTCGGATCCTTCACATATCATTTCACCTATAGAAGTTGAGATGCAACATGATTTGACATTTGAAGAAGAACCAGTAAAGATTTTAGTTCAGGGGGTGAAGAAATTCATAAACAAATCGATTCCATTGGTTAAAGTGCTTTGGAAGAATCATAAAGTTGAAGAAGCCACCTGGGAAACCGAAGAGAGAATGAAAGAACAGTACCCGCATTTGTTTAATACAGGTACGTTCTAAGAATTTGAGGATGAATTTTTTTAGGGGGAGAGAATTGTAATGTCCTATTTTTTGATTAGTGACCAAAACATAAGAATATCAAAAGTTAGTGGTTTTAGTTTAGTGACTAAAACGTAAAGTTTTAAAGTTTGGTGACAAAAGTGAAAAGTTAAGAAATGTTCAAGGACCAACATGATAATTTTCCCAATAATTATTTTTATTCCATAAATAAATAGATCATAAAAGGTTATGGATCAAATATAAAAACTTTGGTTTGATCTGATGCTTCTATTATTGGGAAATTACGATTAAAGTTTAAATGGAATTCGGGTACTCGTATGAGCTTGGAGTTTTATGAAAATTTGAAGGAAGTATTAGGAAGACCCGAGGAACATGACATTGAAGTTTTTAAATTGTGCTTGATCGATTTAGATTCGATTAAACACAGTATATGGAATAATGCATAAATGACATTTTGGAAGATATAAAGATTCATTAATGGCAAAATGGTCATTTTACCCATACTTTTTAATTATAATTGATTTAATGATAAGGTTGAGCATAGGTGTCAACTTTTAATTGTTCATAATTCAAGGGTAAAATGGTCAGTTTACTATGAAGGGGATTTTTGTTTTAAAATAAGGAAAATAAGCCATTTGGCATTAAAATTAAAGATAGAAAAAGCTAGAAACTTTGTTCATCTTTCTCTAAAGTGGCCGAAACCTCAAAGGGACTAGGTCAGAAAATTTCAATTCAGGTTCAATCAAGTTGGAAATGGTGTTGTAGTGTTGCTTCTATGCTTGAAATGATGAAAATCTCTTGGAAAACCTATAGGGACCAATTTGGCAATATGAAGAATATTAGGGGGAATTTTGTAAAAATTGTTTTGATGATGGATTTGATTAGAGTGATGTTTTTTAAGCTGAATTATGTTATTGGAATGAAGAAAACATCATTTTAGGACTATTTTGTGAATTTTGCAAATTGGGTGAAATAAGTGAGAAATTGGGAAATATTCAAGAAATATGGTTATGTTGTTTGCTATTATACAAGGATCATTTTAGTATTAAATTTTTTGAAAATTGAGAGGAAATGTTAAAGTTTCCAAATTTTAGATTGTAAACCCTAAGAGAGAAAATTTAGGGTTTAAAGAGAAATTATCAAACTCTTGGTTGGAATGTGCAATTTGAGATAAGATTAAAGTGTAGGAAGCATTGTTATTGCAAAGAAGTACTTGGTTGAAAATGTTAAATTTTCCAACTTGGTATGTACATGTATTAGTAAGGGTTGGATGTGTACTTAAGGTTGCTTGTGTTATGTATTTAATGTACATACATATAACAAGCAAGTTTGAGATCAAACGAGTGAAGAAGGAAGATAAAAAGTGCAACTGAGATTAGTGAGGCTAGTATAAATTGTACTTTTGAAAGTGTCAAGGTGAGTGCAATGAATGTATAGCATGATCTTTATGTCATTTAGCATATATTTGACATGTTAGAATTATGTCAAGGGTTGAAAACATATGCATGGATCACTAATTATTCATGGAATGTTATTTTGGGTATGAATTGCTCAATATGTATATATGTTGCCATGAAGGAGATTATGATTGTTATAAAGCCCAATGTATGAGATAATAAATTAAAAGTATAATTGGATATCCATAGAGTCATAAACAGCTGTATAAACACTCTAAGCACTTTAGGTAAAGTGCAAATTTTCACTAATTGTATACTCTGGTAAGTATACAAAAGCACTACAGTGCTAAGCACTTCCGGTAAAGTGTAAATAATACACTATACTCAATTAAGTATAGGGGGATGACTCGTGTACATAGATTTCCTTAAATTGATACTTGGGCTAAATGAATTGAAAAACAGGATGAAAAGCTTGAAAGCTCGATGATAAACATGGTAACGGTAATGGTAAGAATCAAAGTTTTTACCTTGTGATATGTATATATAATGTCATATATGCTAGCAAGCATAAAATCGTAAGTGATAATATGCATTGTTATTTTATTATATTGATATCTATGTTAAGTTGCATTTGATTTAAACGTTGTTGCCTCACAAAGTATATACTTAGCGTATGATGAATTTCATGCGTACGTTTCAAAGGAACTTCGAGGGAGGAGTAGCCGAGCATCATTTTCTCATTTTGGGAGGTATATCTCCATATTCATAGTAATGTTAATGACATCCATCCTTTCTTTTGGAAATGTACTAGATGGCATGTATAATTAGTGGGGTTGTAATAACTTATAACCAAATGTGGTTGGTTTAATAGTTTTTATAGTATGGATGATGAACCTAGTAAGACCTATTATGTCTATAAATGATAATGGGATAAGTTTTTAGTAAATGTGGGTCTTAAGGTAGAAAGATTAAAAATATGTCCAGAAGTGTATGCAAAAGCAGTGTGTTTGAAAAATCAGCATAAATTCAACAATTGGACTTAGAAAGTGAATATTTTATGTGTGAACTAAAAATTTTATCTAGTTTCTTTCAAAACAAACGGTGATTGATTTCGAGTTGTATGTAAAAAGTTATGAATTTTTTTTTGATGGAAGGTTAGAAAATAGGGTAGCAGAATTTTAGTATTTCTGGGTTGTTACGTGAGTTTAATGATTTATTTGAATTTTTTTGTAATGAATTTAGGTTAGAAATTTATATGGTTAGAAAGCTTAGTTAATCTAGTTTAATTAGAAAATTATGGAATGAATTTTTGAGTAAAGACAGTGCAGGCTGCCAGTTTTCAAAGTAAAGGAAATAAAAAGGGTTTAATCTTAGTTAGTAACAAAACTGACTCGTATTTGGTAACGAATACGGGAAAAGGATGTTACAAGAGATCCGTGTATCCGATGTGTAGGATAGAGGTAGTCTACCCAGGTCACTATAAATGCCAATATATGTGAAAGTTCATGTGTTGAAGCTATAATAATGCTTTGGGATTTAAGCATGGTAAATGATTTAATGCTTTGGGGTCTAAGCATGGAATATGTATATGATGTTGCATAAAGGTTGTTATGCATTGTTTCGGTTGGAAACAAGGAAAAATTCTTTGGTAGTAAGCATGATTTCGAAAACAAGTGTTTGGTTTTCAAATGGTTTTTAAGTGCAACGTTATATTATGAGCATCCTCACTAAGCATGTGTGCTTATGCTCTCTTTTTCCTAATGATGCAGAACGTTGAATTTTGGGGCTGCATAAGCAAGGCTAAAGTGATCCTATGACAAATACTAATTTAAGTATGAACTCAGTTTATGTTTCCGGTTAATAAGGCAATGTGTTCGCCATATTTTGGGGATTTGTATTTCTTTCTTTCCATGAGTTTTAAGAATGAGAAGTGCTAGATTTTATGGTTTGTTTGATGATGGTTGAGCTTAGGTGAATATTGCCTATGCATCTAGTTTGATTTGTTTGGTTGCCGTGGTTTGATGATTCAAGCAAGTTTGGTATGATGCCATAAATGTTCAAGCATGTTGAAGATGCCTTAAATGTACCAAATATGAGTTTTGGTTGCTTGGTGAAATGATATTAGGATGCATGCCTATAGAAGGTCTTGAGTAGTATAAATGCCATGAATGATTGTTGAATCCGTGATGCTTTGGTTGGCAATGTACCTTAGTAATGTTGTATAGGTGTATGAAGCATGTTGGAGTGTTTTGGGTATCATCAAAGTCTGACTAGACAACAATTTGGGACATTACAGGTCCAAGCATACCAGTTCGGGTGTCCCCGTTTCGGTACAGGTAGGCTAATTCATGACTTGGAGTTGGCAGTAGTGATCTTCACCCTAAATATTTGGAGGCATTATTTATATGGCAAAAAGTGTTACATCTACATCAACCACAAAAGTTTGAAATATCTACTTACACAAAAAGAGTTGAATTTGAGACAACATTAGTGGATAGATTTACTCAAGAATTATGACTGTGTAATTGAGTATCGTCTTGGAAAGGCTAATGCATTTGCCGATGCGTTGAGCTAAAAATCTGTGTCAAATTTAAAGGCTATGTTTTATCATTTGAGGGTGACCGGTGATAGTAGATTTTTAGCCGAACTTCATGCAAAACCAGCCTTGATAAAAGTGATTAAGAAGATGCAAGCATTAGACAATGATCTAATGGCCAAGACTGAAATTGTGTAACGTGGCGAGATGACCAGTTTGGGGTGCAAGATGGAATCTTGTATTTTCATGACCGTTTTTGTGTACCACCCATTGATGAGCTGAAGGACAGGATCCTTCGAGAAGCCTATAGTAGTCCTTTTGCTACACACTCCGACAGCAACAAGATGCATCAAGATTTGCAACCGTTCTATTTGTGGCCAAGGATGAAAAGAGATGTCTCAGAGTTCATGACCAAATGCTTGGCTTGTCAGCAAGTAAAGGCTGAACATCAAGTTCCTTCATGATTGCTTCAGCCGATTTAGATTCCACTGTAGAAGTGGGATCAGGTGAAGATGGATTTTGTGATTGGGTTACCGATGATAAAGGGGAAACATGATGCAGTTTGGGTTATAGTGGACAAATTGACCAAGACTATACACTTCTTACCAGTACGAATAAACTACTCTTTGGAGAGGTTAGTGAAATTGTACTTTAAAGAGATTTTGAGACTTCATGTTAAGCCACCATTGAACATCTCTAATAGGGATCCGAGGTTTACTTCCAGATTTTGGAAAAGGTTGTATGAGGAGTTGGGTGCCAGATTACACTTTAGTACAACTTTCTACCCTTAGATCGATGGTCAGTCTGAGAGGGTTATTCATGTTCTTGAAGACATGCTTCGATGTTGCGTCATTGATTTTGAGGGTAGTTGGGAAGAGCACCTTCCATTGGTTCAGTCGAGCATTCAAATGGATCCTTTTAAAGTGTTGTATGGACATAAGCGTAGAAATCCTTTGTGTTGGACTGATTTGAACAAAACATGAATTGTGGGCTCGAATATGATCAAACAGATTGAGGAAACGATTCAAATAATCAAGGACATATTGCAAGCGACATTCGATCTACAAAATGCTTATGCGGATTCACGTCGTAAGCATATTAAGTACGAGGTTGGTGACAAAATGTTCCTTAAAGTGTCACCGTAGAAGAGGGTTATATGCTTTGGGTGTAAAGGAAAGTTGAGTCTGAGGCTCATTGGACCGTATGAGATTATTGAGAAAGTTAGACTAGTAGCTTTACAACCAGAGTTGGAGCAAATTCATAATGAGTTTCGTGTTTTGATGCTTCAACGATATCGCTCTAACCTATCCCATGTCATTCCTCTTGAGGAAATCGAGGTAAGTGTAGATTTTTCCTATAAAGAGGAACTGATTATTGTCCTTGATTTGGGAGTCAAGGAGCTATGCAACAAGAGCATATCGTTGGTAAAGATGTTGTAAACCATGGCATAAAGGAAGCTACATAGGAGACTAGAGACGATATGGAGTTATTGTACCCGCATCTCTTTAGCTAAGGTAAATTTTTTTGATAAATTTTTTTTAAGGTGTGGAGAGTTGTAATGACTCAAATTTTGGAGTCAACAAGTTAGCATTGACCCGAGTCTTGGACATTAGGCTCTAGGCTAATTTTGATCTTAAATGGGCCTTTTGGGCTAATTTTTTAGCTAAGTTTGGGCCTTTTAGGAAGCCATGTGAGCAAGGATGTTATTGGGGTAAGAAGAGGAAGAAATAGAGGGACTATGTGTAACCCCCTTATCCCGGCCTAGTCGAAAGATCGAACTGAGCGAGCTATATTAGGGTTTACCGAAATAAACCCCAAAAAATATTCAACTAAAACAGTCTATTTTTTATATTGTCTATATGAATTATTAGGTCCTAAGGTGTGCATACGAGTCATGGTTCAAATTACAACCCAATCGGGCGTCATTTCTACATCCAATTGCTCAAAATCCCAATACAAGGACTAAAGTGTAATTTCCAATATTTTTAGGGACTTTCATGATTTTAATGTTACCAATCCTCAATTAGTCATGTTATATGCCCATGTTAAATATGAGCCCAAAATAATCATTCATACATATTTAATTGCACATTCAAGAAATAGGGACCAAATCGCAAGGATTTCAAACTACAGATGCCTTAAGAACTAAAATAACGGCTTGCGTATCGGTACAGGTCACAAGCATTTTGATACGGCACAAGAGACAAGGGCGTACCGATATGGTCCCTAGGCGTATCAGTACGAGCTTGTATAATTTGAAAACCAGGATTCTAGTAGCTAAACACCGTATCGATACGGTAACCCGTGTACCGAAACGATCATTGTTTTCTCTCTGTGCGTACCGATATGGTTACAAGGCGTATCGGTACACCTAGGCAATTTTGAACATTTTGAGCCTGGGCGAGTCCCCACGTACCAATACCTGAGGGGTCTGTACCGGTACGGGGCGACCTGTAATGACCTCTAGGTCCATCATATGACACTTTGGCTCACTCCAACAACCTTAACACCTATCTAAACATCAGATAACATCAATAACATGCTTGAGCACCAACATATCAATCATATAAGCCAACCTAGTTCAACTAGCATACTCAAACACCAAGTCTAGAGGCATGCTTCCTAGACCACATTCAAATCACCAAACCATCTATGTCTCAAACAAATAACCCACATTACAAGTCCAAAACAATAATTAAAACTTGCAACAACAGGGAGTTCTTCAAAAACCCTTAGAATACCTCAATCGACATATTGCCATTATTATTACTCTTTAATAACCAAACCATACTTTGAATTCAAGTCTTGGGATTCCTTTCCTCGCTTCTTTGTTGCCTTAAACCTTAGTTTTATGCATTAATGGAAAAGAGAGTGTACGTACAATAGGCTTAGTGAGGAATGCTCAAACAATAACATCATCAATGCATTTAAAAACCATCTCACAAAACATTTGTAAAATACATTTCAAAGCTCTCTTAAATCATCATCTCATTATCATGCCTTATCAAAACCATGCACTTAACATTTCAAAACAGCATATTAAACCATATGCAACATGTATCATGGATCCCACAGCAAAATCCCATTTGCTACCCTCAATTTGGGCTTTCTCATGCATACTACCAATGCAAGGCTTAAAGAGTAAAGCATGTTTAAATCACATTAAACAACATAAACCATCCCATGATACATAAACAATTATATTGGCTTTCCAAGTGATCATTTACCAAGTTACATTGGATACACGGATTCAACAAGTGTTCCCTCAACACTTAACAAACAATCTACCGGTAACCCAAGGTTCACACAAGGAGTGTTCGGTACATATAAACCCCTCCACCATTGTGACACTTGTGGTGGAGTATTCAGTACTCTTAACACCACTCATCGGTACGATGTTTAACCCACTAACGGGATTCTACGGTACTGTACAACCCCTCAACCATTAGGGTACTTGGATGGAGTATTCGGTACACCATACAAAACCCCTCAACATCCAAGGCACCTTTTTATAGTGCACTATCAATCCTATGGCTGGCCAACTATATCCGATTTCATTTCCAAACCATTTCATAACATCACTTGCCAATATAATTCATTTAAACATCCACAACTCACTATTTTCATATGCATGTACCCAAACCATTAAACCAATGCATCAACCTTTTCATTAAACAATGTTTATGAACATTAACAAACCATGCATTACTATCAAATGCACTAACATTATTTCGAACCAATTTCCAGCATTAAACCATGCCAATATATGCATAAACAGTGAGTATTCAAAACATGTAAAATAGGTGCATCAAACTATCGCCAAAATCGAGTTCGAGAGAGAATTTATCCTTTACTTACTTCCAAGCTTAGATCATAATTTCAAGCTCAATCTAAACTCCCAAACACAACTTTCAAACCTTTGCAAAGTTGAAAATACGTTTCCACTCACCAACTCGCAACGCCTAGCTTGCCGATGCGACAAACACACCTGCAAAGCTTCTGGAACTCACGTTCAATCTTAAGGTTCATACTACCTTGATTTTAATTACACAAAAACATAGGTACATTGCATCAAAATGCAATCAACATCACAACAACTCAAAACCTCAACATCCTTAACCCAAATCCACTCCGCAGCTCCAAAAAATTAACAACAAACCTCTTCCAAACTTAACCCAGCCATAATCAAACTTTTCATAACTTCAATTATCATCGAATAACATCCAAAAACACTTCTAAAACGTCCTTATATCTTCAGCATTCAATTAACCACCACAACTCCCCAAAAACACATAACTAGCAACCTAGAAAATTAAAGATTCTTATAGCTTCGGGATCCCAATATTAAAACCAACTTATCAACACTATAAAACATCAAAATTATGATTATAACTCATCAAGAACCCATCAAAATAGATCCAAAATGGAAATCTCTTGTTCTCGTCAATTAAACCTTGATTTACTAAATTTCCACAATTAACTCATCAAAACTCATTAAAAAACATTAAACAAGGATCAAATACTTTGCAATTCAGTAAAGAACCAATCATTAGGGGAGAAGAACGAACCTTACGTCTAATGGATGAATTTCATCTCAATTAGATGTTTTACTCTTGAAACAAAGGAAAATCAATGAGATTTTTGAAAGAAAAAAAAGATTGAAGAATCCATTAGAAATCAATAGTTAATTAAATCAAGAGCATTACCTTCAATCTCTGATGAGAAAGTGAGTGTTTGGCTGAAAAAGATTTGAGAGAAAGAAAGTTACGTCAAAAGTGGTTTTAGAAAAATAACTACCCTTTTATTAGTTAAATCCCTTTTATCCTTAATTAAAACTCTTTAAAATAAGCCAAATTGAGAGAAAATTTTGATAAAAACATTTAGATCAAATTGCTCCTTAAAGATTGTAAGTTTTGATCCTTTTTCAAAACAGTCACTAAAAATAGTTTTCAATCTTTACATTTTGGTCACTAGCCAAAATGTCAATTTTCCAAAATTGACTTTACCAAAAATATCCATATATTAAATAATGATTTTTAGATATTTTTCTCATATTTTTCTCACACCAAAATTATTTGTTTCGATTTTAATCCCGAATCTGACTCGAATCTCTAATCTCGATCCACTGTACCATCTAAACCACTAGGAAAACTCCTAAGCCCAAACCTGGGGCATTACACTATGGGGGTAATTCCACCATAAGTGAATATGTGGCAGTCAATCCCTTTGTTTTCACGTTGAAAGGCTGCTCATGATGGCATCACTCTCATAACTCTATTCTTCTTCTTCTTCTCAACACTCACATTTTCTCTCCCTTAAAGCTATTAAAGATCCAAACTTTACTTCATTATTATTCCATACCCAACCCAAGATTTGAATATGTTTATTCCTCAACAAGATCTACATTTTGAGGTAAAGAACATGAGAAATTTCTCAAACACTTGGTAATTATCAAAAAGAGAACACTAGACATTTGGCAATTTTGAACTGATTTTAGAAATGAGGTCCATATGAAAAAGGGCTTGGTAACCAACGTTTCCAACTAGGCATTCTGGAATTGATACATTAAGATCATTCAGGATATCAGATATATCACGAATATTATAATCTTTTTGGCCAACAAGGGTATTTTGGTTATTTGACTACTAGGGTCAATTTCGTAATCCAACCTAATAGGGACAAAATGGTAATTTGCATGATTGAAGGTTTTAACGGTTTATCAGGTTTCCAAATCCATTCAAACTAACAGATCCCAACATTACGGTACTTATCAAATATTTAAACATATGCACCTCACGCGTATTTATTCCCAATATCGACTGCATTGCATATCTGAACGAGTCACTTTCATAAAGCATCACTGGACTTACACCGAGAAGTTAAACATGTGTTCGAGTGGTATTCTTCCAGTATTGTAGCATTGCCAAGAAAGACTGACATATGTGAGTCAAGCTTCGTAACCCTTAGGGGAATTACAGTCTTTTGAGTTGTATCATAACTTCCAGTATTAAAAAAGCTTCCACTAATTCCAAGTCACTGAGGTATTACAGTTATTTCAGTACATAAGGGTGTTACAGCCATTTCAGTGCTTAATGGATATTTCCAAACATTTAGGAAACTAAGGATATTTTAGACATTTCAAATAATCTAGTCATAAAGTGTAATTTCGATATATTGGTCTTCAGATATTTATTTAGAGCATTTCTAGGAAAAAGTTTTTAGATGTTTACTTAGAAATTAGGGAAGTTTAGGCATTTCGCAATCTCAAAGGTTAGAAACCTAATTTCAGAATTTTCCATACATATCGAAAATATAACGGGTTAAATCAGAGGTTCTATCATGTTATTTATGAATTCCAGATCATTTCTACTTTCAAGGGTATTCAGGTTCTTTTTACACCTCAGGGGTATTTTCGTTATTTCTCATCCAAGTATTTCGGGCATTAGATCTTTTATCAAGAAATAATCTGAATTGAAAGTTTCAATTTTAACTGCTTTATCGATATTCACTGAACTTGGATTTCTTACCGGTCGTCAATTCCTTATTCGAGTCAGTCGATCTTAACCAGTTTATTATCATTTTACCGTAAACAGTACAACTTTAAAATAATCAACGGTACTCAAATGACCAATCATATGTTTCGTGCATTAACCAATTACCAACATGCTCCATAAAGCATATTGTAGGTAGTAAAGTATTACCAAGACTCCGGCTACATCGGTCGACCATTAAAACTTCCTTCGATCACTTTCGAACTCGACATCCCTCAAAAGCTCAATTAAAAAGAACTGCAAATACCGACGCTGAAACGAATGTAACACGGCGGAGGAAGGATAAATTGGGTCGAGCACCTGCGTGTAGGCATGTAAACGAATGGAACGAACATGAACGAGAGTATGATCATGTCCGTTCATTTAATTTAATCAAATAAATAAACGAACACGAACAACTAAACGAACATAATTTCTTGTTCGTGTTTATTCGTTAAAATAATAACGAACACAAACGAACATTGAATATTGTTTAATTTTTTCTTAAGAAGTCTGAAGTCCCATACATTGAGTATTGTTTAATTTTTTTCTTTTTATTTCATATTTTTAATATATGTTTTTAAAATTTTTAAACATAATACTTTTGCTATGAAAAATAATAAATATAAATGGACATATGTGAATAAATTTAAACGAACAGAACGTTCACAAACGTAAATGAACGAACAAGCTCTTCGTTCGCGTTCATTCATTTAATTAAATGAACATAAAATATTGTTCATGTTCATTCTTATGGGATTCCAATAGCTAAAGGGCATACCAATACAGTTGCCTGTGTACCGACACCAGTTATAATTTTCATCTATGCGTATCAATACGGCTACAAGGCATAACGATACGCCTGTGCAGATTTGCACAAATTTGAGCCGAGACAGACCCTGCTTACCGATCCCTGAGGACCCGTACAGGTACAGACTGGCTTGTAATGACCTCTTGGTCGAACATATGACACTTTGGCTCAGTTTAAGATACTTTAAACATTACACAAACATCATAAATATCCTAAGCAACATTCCCACAATCAAATAGACGTGATAGAGAATCATTCAAACTATAGAAAATCCAATCAAGATCTTATAGGCATGATCTCTACCCAAGCATGCAAATCATACCCTAACCCATTAAAGCAAGTTATAAAACCTCATACAAGTCCAAGACATCAAATGAAACTTGTCCAAACTAGGGAGTAACCAAAACAACCCTCCCAATTACAACTTGGTCACATTGCCTCTTATTACTACATAGCATTTATAAAACCATACTTAAAATGCTTAACTCTTGGATTGTCTCTTGCTTTTTCGCTGTCCAAAAATGCTTAATTCTCTGCATTGATGAGAAAGGAAGGCGTAAGCTTATAAGCTTAGTGAGGAAATCTCAAAAATACTCATCAATGCATTTAAAACCATTTTGTTTCCAAATAAGTATTAAAGCTCGTGCCAAAACATCTCACGCTTCTATAGTCTTTACAAATATGCACTTTTAAGCAATTGCAACACATGTATCATGGATTTCTAGCATAAACCTCAAATTAAGCTTTCTCATGCCAAAATCTCTAAATAACAAGCTTAAAGAGCATCACATGTATAAACCATATTATACAAAACATAATCCATTTCTCATGATACATTATATCATACATTGGCATTCAAGTGACCCAAAACCAATGCCATTCTATTTTATAAAAGCACATCGGATACACGAATTTCCCAAGTGGTTCCTTTGACCACTTTACATACATCCTCGAACCAGAGTAGCCCTCAACGATTATGATGTATAAATCTACCAACTGGAGAATTACCACACTCTTGACCCCTCGACTGTTGCGGTTCTCATGGTGGAGCATGGCACACTATAACCCCCTTGACCCGGTCTAGCTGCAAGATCGAACCAAGTGAGCTACATTAGGGTTTATCGAAATAAAACACAATAAATTACATGTGAACCAATCCATTTTTTATTTTATCTTTTCTAGATGCATTTTTTGGTCCTACGTGTGCATACAAGTCATGGTTAAAATCTCAACTCAATTGGGCATCAATTCGACATCCGATTGTTAGAATCCGCATTTTATGGACCAAATTGTAATTTCTAATATTTATACGAGCTTTCACAAAATTTAAGTTACCAATCCTTGATTAGTCATATTACATGCCTTAATATCAAATCACAACTCAAAATGATCATCCATACTCATTTAATTGCATAAATAAGAAGCAGGGACCAAAATGTAAAGCTTTCAAGCACTAGACAACATATCAACAGAATTAACTGCCAGCGTTTTGGTACAGTGGTCCACCGTATCGATACGGTACCAAAGGCAATCGCGTAACAATACGGTCCTCAGGCGTATCGGTATGGCTTGTTTAATTTTGAAAATCTAGATTCTAGTAGCTAAGGACCGTACTATAACAGTGACCCGCATATCGAAACCCTCTCTGTTTCATAACTACACATACCGATACAGTTACCAGGCGTATCAGTATAGTAAAGCAAAATTGCACAATTTGAGCCTGTACAAGTCTCGGTGTACTAACACCTTGAGGTACCGTACCGGTACGGTGAGACCTGTAATGACCTCTAGGTCCAACATATGACATTTTGGCTCAGTCTAACTCCCTTAATTCAATCTATAAACATCATATAGCATCATAGACACTCATCTATCTCACATAGCAATATAACAAAAAAACACTCCAAGCATGGCATACTAAAACATTTCCTAAGGGCATGATCTCTACCCAAGCATACTTAAAGTTTCCCAAACCCCTCAAACACAAATAAAAAGCATCGTACAAGTCCAAAACAATAATCCAAACTATTGCATCAGGGAGTATGTCAAAACACAACTCCTAAAACTTTTGGTCACATTGCCTTCTTATTACTACTTGGAACATATTAAAAATCATACTTTGAATTATATCAAATCCTTGGATCCTTCCTTGCTCGTATGCTACCAAGAAAGCTATTTCACTATATTGATGAGGAAATGAGAGCGTAAGCAGTAAGCTTAGTGAGGGAAACCACATAACACTCGTCAATGCATTTAAAATCATTTTTCTCAAATCACATGTAAACATCTCTTAGTAAATCATCTCATGCTTCTCATGACATCTCAAAGTATTCACATTAAAATCATTTTCAGCACATGTACCATGGATTCAATCTCTACCTCAATTTAAGCTTCACACCACAACGCCTTTATAACAAGTTTAAAGAGCAACACATGTATAAATCACATTATACAAAATAATATATTTCTCATGATACATTATCTTATATATTGGCTTTCAAGTGACTCGAAACTAGCAACCTTACGTTTCATAAAACACATCAGATACACAGATTCTCAAACCTCAACCAGAGTAACAACACACTTGCCCACATCAACAGCTCAAATCGGAGTAATGGAACATTTACCCACCTCTACGGTTTGGATGTATTAATCCACCGGAGGAGAAAATGGAACATTTACCCACCTCAACTGCTACGGTTCTCATGGTGGAGATTACAGACACTTTAACACCCCTCGACACAGATGAGGAGATTTTTTATAGTGCACTTTCAATCTTATGAACCAATCAACTATATCTGATACTTACTTCCGAGCTTAGATAGGTGTGTTAAACCTTATCTAAACTCCCTCAACACCCTTTTCGAGCCTTTTAACAGCAGTAAAATACTTTTCCACTCACTAACAACCCAACGCTCAATTGCCGATACGCAAATCAAGCCTCTGCAATGCCCGTGCCTTCTTCGGTAGGTAAAGAATTCAGCTCCCCTACTTTACCCAATTAAAAACAGAGGATTAAAATAGATCTCTGTATCAAAACCTTCCAACAACCAACAAACACAACAACACCTCACTAGAATCAATCGAACACCCTCTTAAAACCAACAAGAACACCACCAAACCTTACTCAAACAAAGCCCAGCCAAGATCTAACAATTCTAACACAATACTAACATCAATTAACATCCAACAACAACCTAATCACGTCCTTATATCTCTAGCAACAACACAACAACCAGATCGCACCAAAACCAACTATAAACAATCTAAAAACTAGCAATCCTTATAGTTTCGGGATTCTATTGATTAATCAATCCTTTAAACATTAAAACACATCTAATTTAAGATGTAAATCAATTAAATCCATCACCATAATAGATCCAATTCATCTTTCATTTATTTTCCAAGAAAACTCAATTTAATTAACAAATAAATGTTTAAATCATGATTCCACAATATAAATCAACAACAAAGGATCAAGAACTTGTGAATTTCATTAAAGAACCTTTAATTAGAGGAGAGAAATGAAAATCACCACTAATTGCTGATTTCTCCTTAATTGGCCAAGCTTTGATCAAATCCAAAAAGAATTTGCTAAGGTATTTGAAGAAATCAAATAGAAATCTAAAAAGAAATCAATAAAGATTGATTCCTGGAGATTTAGAAGTAAAAATCTCAGTTTGGTTGCTGAGAAAGTTGAGAGAAAAGGTTTTGAGAAAAGTAGTTACGTGAGAAAGTGTTTTTAGAAAATAAAGATCTTTTTAATTAAAACCTCATTTATCCAATTATTAAACCTTTTAAAATACTTTAAAAATAGCATTAATTAAAAGTGAAATATGTAGAAAAAGAATGGTCAAATAGCTCCTTAAAGATTCTAAGCTTTGATCCTTTTTTGATTTAGCAACCAAAAATAGTTTCGAAATCTGATACGAGCATGAGAGGGGTCAAAATAATCATCTTGGAAAAGAAGTTGAAACTGCTTTGCAAGTTAGAAACATCAGCCAACTTGCGAAGCATTTTTGGATGGGATCCAGACATTTATGGGTCAACATGTCTTCTTAAAACTTGTCCGGCTGCAAATTAGCTTTCTAACGCATCTTGAAATGCCTCAATCAGACATCTGGATCTCAAGATACGTATATTTTAGCGAAGACAGCGCATGCAGAAATTCCTATACGAGATTTTTGGATAATTACGAATTTTCAAGATTTTATTTGATTATTTGTAATTTAAATCAACATAGGATTCTGCAATATCTATTAGGATCAGATTTATTTAATTAGGATTTTATTTTTAGCATTTATTTATTATTAGAAGTTACTTATCTAATTAGGAGATTAGATTTTAGCATTTATTTATTGTATTTAATTCCTAAGTTTAGCAGGATTAAAACTTCTCCATGGCCTATATAAAGGAGGCTTCACCCACATTGTAATTCAATTTCATTGATTAATAAAAATTTCTCTTTGGAGATTTTAGTATTCTTTGAGTTTGCAAGTGTTTGATAAACTTGTCTAGAAGCCATCTTCAACGTAAGATCATCGAGTTCTTGTGAGGGAGATCATCTTCACACTCTTGCTTGCCTAGGTAATTGCATCTAGGAGGGTGGGTTAGAGCCGCTTGAGGTTGCTTGCTTAGATAATTGCGTCTAAGAGGGTGCCAAGGACAAAACAACAACTATCAATTCATCACGCCATCTCCACATATTCAAGCTTCCTCCATTGACGCCACCACCATAAGCAAATCTGAATTTTTAGATTTGTTCTTTATTTTGGTTTGTTTTGTTTTTCTCTTTATTCGAATTTGCGCTACTCTATTAAAATCTTTCAATTTAGTCATTAGACTTAAATGTCCAAAAATCGGATTTAATTTCCTCAAATTGACTTCACAAATTTACTTAAAATATTAATTAAGTAATTTAGAGTATTTTTCCATATTTTATTTTACCTCAAAAATAAATTTTTAATTTATTTTCCGAAACTATTCGAAATGCCTAAATCGGTTCCCTCGAACTTTCGGTCAAACACAATTCACATCTAGGCCAATTTTCAGAGCGTCACAACTCTCCCCCTCTTAAGAAATTTCATCCTCGAAATTTATATGGCAGAAAAAGATGAGGGAACTGCTTCAACATATCCTTCTTGCTCTCACAGGTAGCTTCCTCTACACCGCAGTGCCGCCACAACAACTTTACCAACTCTATGGTCCTTCCGCAGAGAACTTTACTACTCGAATCCAGAATCCTCACTGGTTCCTCATCATAGGTCAAGTCCGGATTCAACTTAATCTCCTCAATAGGCATAACATGCGAAGGATTCGATCTATACCTCCGTAACATAGACACATGGAAAACATCATGTATCTTCTCTAACTCAACCGAAAACCTCAATCTATACGCAATAGGACCAACGCGCTCTAACACCTCATACGGTCCAATGAACCTAGGGATCAACTTGCCCTTCTGCCCAAATCTCATCACATTTTTCCAAGGTGAAGCCTTCAGAAAAACACGATCACCAACCGCATACTCAATTTCTCTCCGCTTCAAATCAGCGTAAGACTTTTGCCAATCCGAAGTTTCCTTCAAATGATCACTAATAAGCTTCACTTTTTCATTGCTATCTTTTAACATGTCCGGCAAAGAAACATATTTCTCTCCCGCCTCCACACAACAAAGCAGCGTACGACATCTTATACCATACAGAGCCTCGTATGGAGTCATCTGGATACTAGCTTGATAACCGTTATTACAAGCAAACCCCGCCAACGACAATTGCTTCCTCTAGCACTTGGATAACACGTTCTGACTGACCATCCGTCAGCGGATGATACGAAGTACTGAAGTTCAACCGTGCACCCAAGACCCTATGTAAACATTCCCAAAACCTTGCGGTGAGACGCGGATCTCTATCATACATAATGGACTTCGGCACCCCATGCAACCTCACGATCTCTGCAACATACAACTTTGCCAACTTATACAGAGTATACGTCGTACACACAGCCAAGAAATGTGCATACTTTGTAAACCTATCCACGATTACCCAGACACAAAATCCATGGTGATCCTCTCTTATTTCCACTCAGGAACCCTCAATGGTTGCAACAACCCCAAAGAAAACTGATGTTCTACCTTAACACGTTGGCAAACCATACAACTAGCCACAAACTCCGTAACATCTTTCTTCAAGCCAACCCAAAAATATTGTTTCTGCAAATCTTGATACATCTTCGTACTCCCCGGATGCATAGCAAAAGGACTCGAATACGCTTCAGTCAAGATAGTGTGTCTCAGCTCCTCATCCATCGGCACCACCACTTGACCCTTAAAGCACAAAACCCCATCCTCACTAAAACCAAAATCCATTTCATTCCCATCCAAGATATCCTTAACATGCAACACCAATGCATCATCATACGGTTGCTTCTCTTTAATCAACTGCGACATCGAAGGCTTCACTTGCAACTCCGCTAGCAACCCGCCATCTCGCGACACACTCAGCACGCAAACATAACCCTCAACTCCACCGCGACCTTTCTACTCAAAGCATCCGCTACCACCTTCGCTTTTCCCGAATGGTATTCAATGGTCAGATCATAATCCTTCAATAGCTCCAACCACCATCGTTGCCTAAGATTTAACTCCTTTTGAGACATTAGGTATTTCAAACTTCCGTGATCAGTGTAAACAACACACTTCTCACCATAGAGATAGTGTTGCCAAATCTTCAAGGCAAATGCCACCACAGCCAACTCAAGATCGTGCGTAGGGTAATTGCGCTCATGCACCTTCAACTGCCTAGATGCATAGGCAACAACCCTTTCTTCCTGCATCAACATGCATCCCAAACCCACGTAAGACGCATCACTATACACAACAAACTCCTTCCCTAACTCTGGTTGAATCAAGATTGGAGCGTGTGTCAAAGCTTCCTTCAGCTTATCGAAAGCTTGCTGCCTAACCTCCTTCCACTCAAAACCCACATCATTTTGCAACAATTCCGTTAAAGGGGCAGCGATCCTCGAAAACCCATCTCCAAACTGTCGATAATATCATGCCAATTCCAGAAAATTAGGAACCTTCGCAACAGATTTTGGTGGTTTTCAATTCACAATGGCCTCAACTTTCTGCGGATCCACGCGAATAACCTCGACCGAAACAACATGACCAAGGAAAACCACCTGCTTGATCCAAAACTCACATTTACTTAACTTGGCATAAAGCTTGTTGTCTAACAGAACTTGCAACACAATTCGGAGATATCGATGTAATCTTCCTCGATACGTGAGTACACAAGAATGTCATCAATAAAAACTACCACGAATTGGTCTAGGAATTCATAGAACACCCTATTCATCATATCCATGAATGCCGCTAGTGAATTTGTCAAACCAAACGACATCACTAGGAACTCATAATGCCCATAGCGTGTGAAAAAAGCTATCTTCGGCACATCTTTATTTTTCACCTTCAACTAATAATATCCTGACCGCAAATCAATCTTGGAAAACACTGTAGCACTTTCAAACAAATCATCAATCCTGGGCAAAGGATACTTGTTCTTGATCGTCTTGTTCAGTTACCGATAATCTATGCACATTCTCATTGTACCATCTTTTTTTCACAAACAACACCGGTGCACCCCACGGTGATACACTCGGATGAATGAACCCACGATCCAACAACTCTTACAACTATGTCTTCAACTCTTTCGGTGCCATACGATACAAAGTAATGGACACCAGAGCCGTATCCGTGTACATCTTTATGCAAAACTCCACCTCTCTATCCGGCGGTAAACCAGGCAACTCTTCCGAAAACATTATCAAAAAGTCATAAACCATACGAATATCCTAGGCACGCGCCTCCTTCATATTCGAGTTCATAACATAGGCTAGATATGCTTGACCCCCATATTCCAACAACTTATGCGCTTCTTGTGCTGAAACCACATTAGACATGAACTTGACTTCCTCGCCCACAACCACAACTTCGTAATCCTCGGTAAGTTTTAAAGAAACCCACAGCCTTGTGTTGAGACAACCAATCCATACTCAAAATCACGTCAAAATCGTGAAATGGTAACACCATCAGATCAACCTCAAACAAATGCCCTTGAACCATCAAAGGACAACTCCTATACAACTTCCTAGCCACAACCGTCTCACCAAAAGAATTGGTTACCCACATACCAACATCTAACAACTCAACAGGTAAATCCAATAAACATGCATGCACGTGCAAAATGTAGGAATGCATGGAAACAAAGGTATTAACTGCAAGGTAAAGGTACCTGCGATCACGTCAGTATCATTCCTCCTAACACGTGAGTAAAGACCCTTTCTAGTTCACCATCCTTTGGCTAAACTACCACGGTATGCGCTACCACTCTCTGTCCATCATCCCTGTGTTGGAAATGTCTACGGCTGTGCCCACGACCTTTCTGTGCTCCAGCAACAGGTACACTAGCTTGACCATCTCTGGCTAACTGCGGACAATCCCTACGAAGATGATACCATGATCCACAACTCCAACAAGTTCCTATAGCACCCCAGCACTCTCATGAATGCCTCCGGCCACATCTCTTACACTCAGGAACTCTAACATGAGCATTCTGACCCTGAAATCCACGTCCAACACCAAATCCTCCATGCCTCTAATCCAGGTGATACCTCCTATCTATATGCCTCTTATAACGATCTCAGCCCGCATCAGACTCTGCGCTCCTCTTAGTAGATGAATAACCCCCAGAGCGAACAGACAAACCCATATTATGTTCTATGTCCTTTGCCTACGACACCAGAACACCAAACTCTGTATAATTGGTGGACAACATGTAGGTCTTCACTTTCTTGATCAACCCGAAACAGAATCGATCACGCCTCTCTAGCTCATTCGAAACCAACTTAGGAGCATATTTACTCAATCGAACAAACTAGATCTCATACTCAGAAACAGACATGTTCCCTTGCTCCAAAGCCATGAACTCTCTCTTCTTCGCATCCTTGTATCGAGTTCCCAAATACTTCTTCTTAAAAGCCTCACAGAAGAATTCCCTTATAACATTAGCAGGTTCGACACCTGCGATCACAGTTGTCCACCAACTGTATGCATAAGCCTGGAGCAATGATATGATACATCCCAGCTTGTGTACATCGGTACACTCCATCTAGCCAAGGATCATTTCTTTACTTGTAAACCATTCCTCGGCTGCTTCAAAAACCAAACCTCTAAACTCAACACCACCCAAGCTACGCAAATGCTCCAAAAGTAACCCGGTGTTAACAATTGCAGGCATCGGTGCAGGTACATGTACTCTAGCCATGGCCATCTGGAAGGCTCTCGTCATCTCTTGCACCAATAGTTTTATATCACCAAAAACAAGTACTTGTGGTGCCTAGGTGCACCTCCCTCTACTCCTACACCAACAAGAGGAATCAGTGGAGGAGGAGGCAACTCTTTATCACGCGTATCCACAAGACTACCCATGTGAGCTTTCGTCTCTCGTCTTGGTCTCATACTCGATAATATGAGTCTAAACATGATAATGCAACAAAACAAAACATTTAGGCCAGCTCGCAGCGAGAATCCAAGTCACTCTTGTTTAAAAACAAAATCATTTAACTCAAGTAGTAATAAGGCAATGTGTCTCAAGGTTTAACTCCCAAACATACTCATATCAAATGCAATTCCTCAAATTCAATCACAGTGCCTTTCAAAAAACATATTCAAACATACAAACAACCATAACCAACCTCCCAACAATCAAAAACTGGCTCTGATACCACCAAATATAACCCTCTTGACCCGGTCTAACCGTAAGACCGAACCGAGTGTGCTATATTAAGGTTTATTGAAATAAACCCTAATAAAATTACAGACAAACCGATCCATTTTTTTCTTTTATCTTTTCTAGATTCATTTTAGGTCCTACGATGTGCATACAAGTCATGGTTAAAATCTCAACTCAAGCAGGCGTCAATTCGACATCTGATTGCTAGAATCTGCATTAGTGGAACCAAATTGTAATTTCTAATATTTATACGAGCTTTCACAAAATTTAAGTTACCAATCCTTGATTAGTCATATTGCATGCCTTAGTATCAAATCACAACTCAAAATAATCATCCATACTCATTTAATTGCATAAATAAGAAGCAGGGACCAAAATATAAAGCTTTCAAACACCAGACAACATATCAACTGAATTAACTGCCAACGTTTTGGTACAGTGGTCCACGGTATCAATATGGTACGAAAGGTAATTGCGTACTGATACGGTCCTTAGGCTTATCGGTACGACTTGTTTAATTTTGAAAATCTGGATTCCATTAGCTAAGGACCGTAGCAGAACAGTGACCTGCGTACCGAAACCCTCTCTGTTTCATAACTACACGTACCGATATGGTTGCCAGGCCTATCGGTACGGTAAAGCAAAATTTCATAATTTGAGCCTTTACAGGTCCCCGCTTACCGACACCCTGAGGTACCGTATCGGTACGGTGAGACCTATAATGACCTCTAGGTCCAACATATGGCATTTTGGTTCAATCTAACTCCCTTAATTCAACCTATAAACATCATATAGCATCATAGACACTCATCCATCACACATAGCAATATAACAAGAAAACACTCCAAGCATGGCATACTCAAACATTTCCTAAGGGCATGATCTCTACCCAAGCATGCTTAAAGTTTCCCAAACCCCTCAAACACAAGTAAAAAGCATTATACAAGTCCAAAATAATAATCCAAACTATCACATCAAGGAGTATCTCAAAACACAACTCCCAAAACCCTTTGGTCAGATTGACTTCTTATTACTACTTAAAGCATATTAAAAACCATACTTTGAGTTGTATCAAATCCTTGGATCCTTCCTCGCTCGTGTGTTGTCCAGGAAAGCTATTTCTCTACATTGATGAGGAAATGAGAGCGTAAGCATTAAGATTAGTGAGGGAAACCACATAACACTCATCAATGCATTTAAAACCATTTTGTTCAAATCACATGTAAACATATCTTAGTAAATCATCTCATGCTTCTCATGACATCTTAAAGTATGCACATTAAAATCATTTTCAGCACATGTACCATGGATTCAATCTCTACCTCAATTTAAGCTTCACACCACAACTCCTTTATAACAAGCATAAGAGCAACACATGTATAAATCACATTATACAAAATAATCCATTTCTCATGATACATTATCTCATATATTGGCTTTCAAGTGACTCAAAACTAGCAACCTTACGTTTCATAAAACACATCGGATACACGGATTCTCAAGTGGTTCACAAAACCACTCTGCATACATACCTCAACCGGAGTAACGACATACTTGCCCACCTTAACGGTTCAAACTGGAGTAACGGAACATTTACCCACCTCTACAGTTTGGATGTAATAATCCACCAGCAGGAAAAAATAGAACATTTACCCACCTCAACTGCTGCGGTTCTCATGGTGGAGATTACGGACACTTTAACACCCCTCAACACACATGAGGCATCTTTTTATAGTGCACTTTCAATCTTATGACCGGTCAACCATATCCGATAACATTTTAAATACAACCACTTCCCAATATATTCAATAACCAATATTACCTCTATAACACCTTCTTCTCGGCCTGGTAGGAATCTGGGTTGGGAGGCGTTACCGGAGAACAATGCGATGATCAGTGCTATAATTTTTAGTCAATATTCGATAACTTTAACATTGTCATGCTTTTCAATGATGCAAAATGATATTACGATTTCAATTGCTCCAAGACGAAACTGTAATTATCCATTTAGTATCAATTTTAAACTTTTACTAACTTTAGTGGCTAACCCATAATTTTAGTATTTTAGAGGTCTTTTTTCTAAATTTAACCATATATACTGAAATTAAAGATATATGCAATGTTCATACAAATTTTCAAGTTAATCGGAGTTCATTTACCCATTCAATTAACCTTCAATCAAAACAATGACCAATTCGCAAATTTTTAGCATTATTAACTAACTTATCTGTATCGGTACCGGTACGCCTATCAAATAATTTCTTTTGAACCTAAAACCCATATCGGTACACTATGTGTCGTACCGGTACGCAATCCCTAATCCCTAATTTAAAACATGAATGTGTATCGGTACACCACTACCCATATTGATACTCATGCTATAGTAAAATTTTAGTGTTATTTTGGCGTATCGGTACTTCTATAGCAGTATCGATACGCTCTTAAGCCTCTTACAAAATTTGCATGACTGTACCAGTACGACATCACTCGTACAGGTACGCACAGATTAACATTTCCTTAATTTAGCTTACCAGTACCGGTAAGACACCACCCGTACCGATACACATGTACCTGTAATGTTAAATTTTATTTGGTTTATTATCGATTTGACCAACCAAACCATTTCCAAATGTAGTGAAACTTTACCAGCAAGTTTATAACAACATAACCTACTAGCATATCAAGTTTCATGATCATATGAGTCCATTTACTATGTTTTCACCTTTTTAGGCCAAATATGCATATTTAGTCCTTTTTAGCCAAACATTGAAAAGCCATTTAGGGCCATTAAGGCTTATACATGCCACAAACATTAAACACATATCAAATGGACTAAAAGTAACTAGTTTAACTACTTTGCCACCATTCTAGGAGTTCATAGGGTCGATATACTTTACTTTAAGCTTGTGGTGACTTACTAAACTTCCAACTAGCTCCGATCTCAAACTAATATCTTTCTTAACCTGAAATGCATGGAAGATGAATGCATTAGGCATACTTTGCTTAGTGAGGTAGTCATAAACAATTCCAACAAACATAATATGCAATTAGGCATGCTTCAATGTTAACGATGGCAATAAATCAATAACATATGATTCAATGGCAATATGTCAATGTCTCAATGATCAATAACAATGCTATGACAATAATCAATGCCATGTCTAGATTCAATAACATAATTATTAACAAATAATAATTTTTCTTGGATTGATTTCTGGTATATTAATACACGAAGTCCCCCTCCGCACCAAGGTCAATTGTGGTCTAGTCGCATACCCTCCGCCGCACCAATTTGACCAAATCACACAACATCCCTCCACCGCACCAATATAAAGGTCGTAGCCCAAAACCTATACCAATGAGCTCATGAATTCTATGGCATGCCAATTGTATCCAATACTCTTGAATCCAAGGTCCAATAATCAATAATTCAATAATAGTATTTCAATAACAATAATTCGGTAATAATATCTCAATACGGTAGATCATATCAATATTTCAATACTTCAATAACAATAGGCATGTTTCAATGTTTCAATAACAATATGCAATAGTCACTATCCAATACACGACTATGCAATACTTACCCATACTCACCAATATGGTTCCCAACAATATTTTTATGCAATATCATCAATACAATGGTTAGCAATGCAATAATCAATTATCGATGATTCAGGATAGGCACCTAACCTAATCCTGAGACTCCGACTACACTCACCTCGATTCTGAAGCTACTACAATTCTTGAGTTATGATTCCCTTATTCCTAGCTTTTGTTGGAGATGATGGATTAACTTTCTCCAATTCTTGAGCTAGGTGACAACAAAGGGAAATATTAGAATCGATATGTGGACTGAAGAATCAAAGGTTTAGCTTTAAGCTCCTTAACTACAAATCAAAATTAAACTTGAATCTTCCATGGGCTCTTGAAATTGGTTGATGGCTTTTACTTACCAAGACAAGAGTTATCAAACGATATATAGAAATCAAGGAAAACTTGAGGTTTCAAGGGAGGTTCTAGCTTGAGCTTAGGTTGAGGACAACAATAGAGGTGCTTGCTTGTCTTTGAAGAAAGATGATGAGAATTAAGAAGAGACGGTCTCGGTGGGTTCAACTTGGGAAAAGTGTTCCCATTCTTCAATCCTTCTTCATTTTATTCAATATATTTCCTCTAGCTAAGGGTAACTTAGTTTATTCTATTAAAATTCTACCTCACAACTAACTAATCAATTGGTTTCCTCTAAAGGATGGTAAGCTATATAAAATAATTTCCATTTTCCAATATATAGGATAACATATGATGGCTATCATCTTATCTTTCAATTCACAAGGAATTCACGTGATTGTGTCTAAGCAAGGAGGTGACTCATCCTCGAAATGGGATAAATATGAAGTTAGTCCCTCAACTTTCTAGAATTTATACATTTGCCCCCAAACTTTCAATTCATACAACTTGGTCACTAATACAGTTTTTGACAGACATCCATACTGATACGCGTTATGGTCGTATCAATACAGCTAGCAAAAATTTGGTAAGTTGATTAAAAACTGACAAGGCCGTACCGATATGGAACCCACCGTACTGATACGCCAAGCTAAATTTCATGATTTATGGTATTTTATTCAGGTCCTTAGATAAGATTTAACTCAGTTGGAGCCTATTATCAATAAAATGGGCATCATTGTCAATTCTGATACAATATTTAGACATTTCGGTATAGGGTTTTTGATCGCCGAAACCCTATTCTGACTAGACCAGTTTTTAGGGTGTTACAAATCTCCCCCTTAAGAAAAATTCATCCTCGAATTTTTACCTGAAGCGATGTCGAGATCAACTTCTTTTCCCTTGCCTCTCATGTGGTAAATTTGCATAGAAGCCTTAGATTCAGGTCGATAGGATGTCTTCGATGAATCATCGGGCATTCTGAAAGATCTTTGCTTTGCCTCTTTGCCTCAAAAAGGTCGCACAAAAGATGACGGGTTAACAGATGTAGAGGTAGACTTAACGGTATTTTTAGGGCAATCATGAATTAGATGTCCCATCTCACCACAAAAGAAACATGCCCCCGACTTCTTACGGCATTGCCCTTTAGGGTGCCTGTGTTAACAAAAGTTGCAAACCGAAAGTTGCACCTCTGATCTAGAGCCACCGACACTACCAATGGAATTTACACTAGGATAGAACGGGGTCATGGTTTAAGGCTTAGCAATATATTCAGGACGGGACAACTGTGAATACTCTTTTTGTTTCTAATCATGATGCTTCCCCTTTTTGAAATATTCAAAGGAATGAGAGTCATCTCGATATCTTTTGCCTAATCCACTAGCTTTCTGAGCTTTTTGAGCAGCTTCAGTAACCTTAACCCTGTTCACAAAGTCTTGGAATTTACTAATACCTAATGCTGTAAACATAGGGCGTAGGGCTTCATTTAGACCATTGACGAACATTTTACATTTTTCTTCTTCTTTCTTAATGTACTCAGCCCTGTATCGGCAGTACTTGCAAAAATCATGGATATACTGCTCCACAGGTCGTTCTCCTTGTTTTAAATGAAGGAAGGTGTCCTGCCTTTCAGCAATGCAGTACTCACTAATGTACTTCTTTCGAAATTCACAAAGGAAGAACTCCAAGGTCACCGTTTCTTTGGTAACCACAAGAACGATAGTCTCCCACCAATACAATGCTTCATAAGCTAACAGCGATATGGCACACTCAAGCTTGTGTTCATCCGAACACTGCAGCTGCTTGGTCAGGATTTGAAGAGTAATGTCTAGCCAATACTCAGCAATTTCAGGAATTTCATCAATATGACCAGTGAAAGAGTAGGCCCGATGCTGAGATAGCTTATCAATAGGGGCTCGGGTATCTAGAACAACATCGTTAGGAGGTTGAAAGGTTTGCTCAGTCCTTATCGAGGTCATGAATACTTTGAACATGTCAGGCATGTTCCGGTAACATTCAGCCTGAGCAACTTGTATCTCGGGTTTAGGATTTTGTGGAATTGGCGGATTACCTCCTCTAATCTCCCCACCACGAGTTGAAGAGCCGGTAACATGCTCATCTATATGAGCCTGATTGGGGTTAGAGATTTATAAATAAAGAGATCGGATTACCCGGCAAGTCAAAATAATAACTCCTAGGTGGCAAAGTAATATAACAATCAATACAATAAGCTTCGGTTTAGTCCTACAATCGACTAAACTCTAGCCCAGATACCGCAAATGTAACACCCCCTTCCTGGCCTGGTAGGAATTCGGGTCGGGAGGCGTTATCGGAGAATAGTACGATGATCGGTGTTATCATTTTTAATCAATATTCGATAACTTTAACATTGTCATGCTTTTCAATGATGCAAAATGAAAGTACGAGTTCAATTGCTCCAAGACGAAACTATAATTATCCATTTAGGATCAATTTTAAACTTTTACTAACTTTAGGGGTTAAACCATAATTTTAGTATTTTAGAGGGCTTTTTTCTGAATTTAACCATACTATACTGAAATTAAATCTATATGCAATGTTCATACAAATTTTCATGTTAATCGGAGTTCATTTACCCATTCAATTAACCTTCAATCAAATAGTGACCATTTCGCAAGTTTTTAGCATTATTTACTAACTTACCTGTATCGGTACCGGTACTCAATAGGCCGTACCGGCACGCTTATCAAATAATTTTTTTTGAACCTAAAACCCATATCGGTATGCTATGTGTCATACCGGTACGCAATCCCTAATCCCTAATTTAAAACATGATTGTGTATCGGTACGCCACTACATGTACCGCTACCCGTACTATAGTAAAATTCAGTGTCATTTTGGCGTATCGATACTACTGTAGCAGTATCGATACGCTCTTAGGCCTCTTACAAAATTTACATGATTGTACCGGTACGACATCACCCATACCGGTACGTACAAATTAACATTTCCTCAATTTAGCTTACCAGTATCGGTACGACACTACCCGTACCGGTACGCCTGTACATGTAATGTTAAATTTTATCTGGTTTATTATTGATTTGACCAACCAAACCATGTCCAAATTTAGTGAAACTTTACCAGCAAGTTATAACAACATAACCTACTAGCATGTCCAGTTTCATGATCATATGAGTCCATTTACTATGTTTTCACCTTTTTAGGCCAAATATATATATTTAGTCCTTTTTAGCCAAACATTAAAAAGTCATTTAGGTCAATTAAGGTTTATACATGCCACAAACATTAAACACATATCAAAAGGACTAAAAGTAACTAGTTTAACTACTTTGCCACCATTCTAGGAGTTCATAGGGTTGATATACTTTACTTTAAGCTTATGGTGACTTGCCAAACTTCCAACTAGCTCCGATCTCGAACTGATAACTTTCTTAACCTGAAATGCATGGAAGATGAATGCATTAGACATACTTTGCCTAGTGAGCTAGTCATAAACAATGCCAATAAACATGGTATGCAATTTTGCATGCTTCAATGTTAAAGATGGCAATAAATCAATAACCTATGATTCAATGGCAATATGTCAATGTCTCAATGATCAATAACAATGCTATGATAATAATCAATGCCATGTCTAGATTCAATAACATAATTATTAACAAACAATATTTTTTCTTGGATCGATTTCCGGTACATGGATACACGAATTCCCCTTCCGCACCAAGATCAATAACGGTCTAGTCGCATACCCTCCGCCGCGCAATTTGACCAAATCACACAACATCCCTCCACCGCCCAAAAAAGGTCGTAGCCCAAAACCTATACATGAGCTCATCAATTCTATGGCATGCTAATTGTATTCAATACTCTTGAATCCAAGGTCCAATAATCAATAATTCAATAATAGTATTTCAATAACAATAATTCGGTAATAATATCTCAATACGGTAGATCATATCAATATTTCAATACTTTAATAACAATAGGCATGTTTCAATGTTTCAATAACAATATGCAATAGTCAATGTCCAATACACAACGATGCAATACTTACCCATACTCACCAATATGGTTCCCAACAATATTTTTTTATGCAATATCTTCAATACAATGGTTACCAATGAAATAATCAATAATCGATGATTTGGGATAGGCACCTAACCTAATCCCGAGACTCGACTACACTCACCTCGATTTCAAAGCTACTACAATTCTTGAGTTACAATTCCCTTATTCCTAGCTTTTGTTAGAGATGATGGATTAACTTTCTCCAATTCTTGAGCTAGATGACAACAAAGGGAAATATTAGAATCGATATTTGGATTGAAGAATCAAAGGTTTAGCTTTAAGCTCCTTAACTACAAATCAAAATTAAACTTGAATCTTCCATGGGCTCTTGAAATTGGTTGATGGCTTTTACTTACCAAGACAAGATTTATCAAACGATATATAGAAATCAAGGAAAACTTGAGGTTTCAAGGGATGTTCTAGCTTGAGCTTAGGTTGAGGACAACAATGGAGGTGCTTGCTTGTCTTTTAAGAAAGATGATGAGAATTAAGAAGAGATGGTCTCGGTGGGTTCAACTTGGGAAAAGTGTTTCCATTCTTCAATTCTTGTTCATTTTATTTAATATATTTCCTCTAGCTAAAGGTAACTTAGTTTATTCTATTAAAATTCTACCTCACAACTAACTAATCAATTGGTTTCCTCTAAAGGATGGTAAGCTATATAAAATAATTTCCATTTTCCAATATATAGGATAACATATGATGGCTATCATCTTATCTTTCAATTCACAAGGAATTCACGTGATTGTGTCTAAGCAAGGAGGTGACTCATCATCCAAATGGGATAAATTCCCTCAACTTTCTAGAATTTATACATTTGCCCCAAACTTTCAATTCATACAACTTGGTCACTAATACGTTTTTGACAGACATCCATACCCCAATGGTCGTATTCAATTCATTTGCAAATTAAAAATCCGACAAGGCACTAAAACCCAGTTTTAAATTTCATGATTTATGGTATTTTATTCATCCTTAGATAAGATTTAACTCATTTGGAGCCTATTATCAATAAAATGGGCATCATTGTCAATTCTGATACAATATTTAGACATTTGATAGGGTTTTGATTAAACCCTATTCGACTAGACCAGTTTTTAGGGTGTTACAAATCTCCCCACGTATTCATCCTCGAATTTTTTTACCAAGCGCTAAATCAACTTCTTTTCCCTTGCCTCTCATGTGGTAAATTTGCAAAAATTCAGGTCGATAGGATGTCTTCGATGAATCATCGGGCATTCTCGAAGATCTTTGCTTTGCCTCTTTTTGCCTCAAAAAGGTCGCACAAAAGATGACGGGTTAACCAATGTAGAGGTAGACTTAACGGTATTTTTAGGGCAATCATGAATTAGATGTCCCATCTCACCAAAAAAGAAACATGCCCCGACTTCTTACGGCATTGCCCTTTAGGGTGCTGTGTTAAAAAAAGTTGCAAACCGAAAGTTGCACCTCCGATCTAGAGCCACCGACACTACCAATGGAATTTACACTAGGATAGAACGGGGTCATGGTTTAAGGCTTAGCAATATATTTAGGATGAGACAACTGTGAATACTCTTTTTGTTTCTAATCATGATGCTTCCCCTTTTGAAATATTCAAAGGAATGAGAGTCATCTCGATATCTTTTGCCTAATCCACTAGCTTTCTGAGCTTTTTGAGCAGCTTCAGTAACCTTAACCCTGTTCACAAAGTCTTGGAATTTACTAATACCTAATGCTGTAAACATAGGGCGTAGGGCTTCATTTAGACCATTGACGAACATTTTACATTTTTCTTCTTCTTTCTTAATGTACTCAGCCCTGTATCGGCAGTACTTGCAAAAATCATGGATATACTGCTCCACAGGTCGTTCTCCTTGTTTTAAATGAAGGAAGGTGTCCTGCCTTTCAGCAATGCAGTACTCAAAAATGTACATTTTCAAATTCACAAAGGAAGAACTCCAAGGTCACCACTTTTTTGGTAACCACAAGAACGATAGTCTCCCACCAATACAATGCTTCATAAGCTAACAGCGATATGGCACACTCAAGCTTGTGTTCATCCGAACACTGCAGCTGCTTGGTCAGGATTTGAAGAGTAATGTCTAGCCAATACTCAGCAATTTCAGGAATTTCATCAATATGACCAGTGAAAGAGTAGGCCCGATGCTGAGATAGCTTATCAATAGGGGCTCGGGTATCTAGAACAACATCGTTAGGAGGTTGAAAGGTTTGCTCAGTCCTTATCGAGGTCATGAATACTTTGAACATGTCAGGCATGTTCCGGTAACATTCAGCCTGAGCAACTTGTATCTTGGGTTTAGGATTTTGTGGAATTTTGTGGATTACCTCCTCTAATCTCCCCTCCCCCACGAGTTGAAGAGCGTAAACATGCTCATCTATATGAGCCTGATTGGGGTTAGAGATTTATAAATAAAGAGATCGGATTACCCGGCAAGTCAAAATAATAACTCCTAGGTGGCAAAGTAATATAACAATCAATACAATAAGCTTCGGTTTAGTCCTACAATCGACTAAACTCTAGCCCAGATACCGCAAATGTAACACCCCCTTCCTGGCCTGGTAGGAATTCGGGTCGGGAGGCGTTATCGGAGAATAGTACGATGATCGGTGTTATCATTTTTAATCAATATTCGATAACTTTAACATTGTCATGCTTTTCAATGATGCAAAATGAAAGTACGAGTTCAATTGCTCCAAGACGAAACTATAATTATCCATTTAGGATCAATTTTAAACTTTTACTAACTTTAGGGGTTAAACCATAATTTTAGTATTTTAGAGGGCTTTTTTCTGAATTTAACCATACTATACTGAAATTAAATCTATATGCAATGTTCATACAAATTTTCATGTTAATCGGAGTTCATTTACCCATTCAATTAACCTTCAATCAAATAGTGACCATTTCGCAAGTTTTTAGCATTATTTACTAACTTACCTGTATCGGTACCGGTACTCAATAGGCCGTACCGGCACGCTTATCAAATAATTTTTTTGAACCTAAAACCCATATCGGTATGCTATTGTGTCATACGTGCACGTAATCCCTAATCCCTAATTTAAAACATGATTGTGTATCGGTACGCCACTACATGTACCGCTACCCGTACTATAGTAAAATTCAGTGTCATTTTGGCGTATCGATACTACTGTAGCAGTATCGATACGCTCTTAGGCCTCTTACAAAATTTACATGATTGTACCAGCACGCATAAAATTAACATTTCCTCAATTTAGCTTACGAAGATCGGTGCGACACTACCCGCATTCGCACGCTGTACATGTAATGTTAAATTTTATCTGGTTTATTATTGATTTGACCAACCAAACCATGTCCAAATTTAGTGAAACTTTACCAGCAAGTTATAACAACATAACCTACTAGCATGTCCAGTTTCATGATCATATGAGTCCATTTACTATGTTTTCACCTTTTTAGCCAAATATATATATTTAGTCCTTTTAGCCAAACATTAAAAAGTCATTTAGGTCAATTAAGGTTTATACATGCCACAAACATTAAACACATATCAAAAGGACTAAAAGTAACTAGTTTAACTACTTTGCCACCATTCTAGGAGTTCATAGGGTTGATATACTTTACTTTAAGCTTATGGTGACTTGCCAAACTTCCAACTAGCTCCGATCTCGAACTGATAACTTTCTTAACCTGAAATGCATGGAAGATGAATGCATTAGACATACTTTGCCTAGTGAGCTAGTCATAAACAATGCCAATAAACATGGTATGCAATTTTGCATGCTTCAATGTTAAAGATGGCAATAAATCAATAACCTATGATTCAATGGCAATATGTCAATGTCTCAATGATCAATAACAATGCTATGATAATAATCAATGCCATGTCTAGATTCAATAACATAATTATTAACAAACAATATTTTTTCTTGGATCGATTTCCGGTACATGGATACACGAATTCCCCTTCCGCACCAAGATCAATAACGGTCTAGTCGCATACCCTCCGCCGCACCAATATAAAGGTCGTAGCCCAAAACCCGTAGCAATGAGCTCGTCAATTCTATGGCATGCTAATTGTATTCAATACTCTCGAATCCAAGGTCCAATAATCAATAATTCAATAACGGTATTTCAATAACAATAATTCGGTAACAATATCTCAATACGGTAGATCATATCAATATTTCAATACTTTAATAACAATAGGCATGTTTCAATGTTTCAATAACAATATGCAATAGTCAATGTCCAATACACAACGATGCAATACTTACCCATACTTACCAATATGGTTCCCAACAATATTTTATGCAATATCTTTAATACAATGGTTACCAATGAAATAATCAATAATCGATGATTTGGGATAGGCACCTAGCCTAATCCCGAGACTCCGACTACACTCACCTCGATTTCAAAGCTACTACAATTCTCGAATTACAATTCCCTTATTCCTAGCTTTTGTTAGAGATGATGGATTAACTTTCTCCAATTCTTGAGCTAGATGACAACAAAGGGAAATATTAGAATCGATATTTGGATTGAAGAATCAAAGGTTTAGCTTTAAGCTCCTTAACTTCAAATCAAACTTAAACTTGAATCTTCCATGGGCTCTTGAAATTGGTTGAGGGCTTTTACTTACCAAGACAAGATTTATCAAACGATGTATAGAAATCAAGGAAAACTTGAGGTTTCAAGGGATGTGCTAGCTTGAGCTTAGGTTGAAGACAACAATGGAGGTGCTTGCTTGTCTTTTAAGAAAGATGATGAGAATTAAGGGAGATGGTCTCAGTGGGTTCAACTTGAGAAAAGTGTTTCCATTCTTCAATTCTTGTTCATTTTATTTAATAGATTTCCTCTAGCTAAAGGTAACTTAGTTTATTCTATTAAAATTCCACCTCACAACTAACCAATCAATTGGTTTCCTCTAAAGGATGGTAAGCTATATAAAATAATTTCCATTTTCCAATATATAGGATAGCATATGATGGCTATCATCTTATCTTCCAATTCACAAGGAATTCACGTGATTGTGTCTAAGCAAGGAGGTGACTCATCATCCAAATAGGATAATTACGAGGTTAGTCCCTCAACTTGCCAGAATTCACACATTATCCCCCAAACTTTCAATTCATGCAAATTGGGCACTAAAATAGTTTTTGACAGACATCCATATTGATACGCATTATGGCCGTATCGATACGGCTAGCCAGAATTTGATAAGTTAGTTAAAAAACTGACAAGGTCATACCGGTACGGGACCCACCGTATCGATACGCCAAGCTAAATTTCAGGCTTTCCAAAAAATCCTTGCTAAACCCTTTTGCCTCGAAAAGGTCGCGCAAAGGATGACGGGTTAACCAATGTAGAGGTAGACTTAACGGTATTTTTAGGGTAATCACGAATTAGATGTCCCATCTCTCCACAAAAGAAACATGCCCCTGACTTCTTACGGCGTTGCCCTTCAGGGTGCCTGTGTTGAAAAAAGTTGCAAACTAGAAGTTGCGCCTCCGATCTAGAGCCACCGACACTACCAATGGAATTTGCACTAGGATAGAACTGGGTCACGGTTTGAGGCTTAGCAATGTATTTAGGATGAGACAACTGTGAATACTCTTTTTGTTTCTGATCATGATGCTTCCCCTTTTGGAAAGATTTAGAGGAATGAGAGTCATCTCAATATCTTTTGCCTGATCCACTGGCTTTCTGAGCTTTCTGAGAAGCTTCAATAGCCTTAACCCTGTTCACAAGGTTTTGGAATTTACTAATACCCAATGCTGTAAACATAGGGCGTAGGGCTTCATTCAGACCGTTGACGAACATTCTACATTTTTCTTCTTCTTTCTTAATGTACTCAGCCCTGTATCGGTAGTACTTGCAAAAATCATGGATATAGTGCTCCACGGGTCATTCTCCTTATTTCAAATGAAGGAAGGTGTCTCGCCTTTAAGCAATGTAGTACTCAAAAATGTACATTTTCGAAATTCACAAAGGAATAACTCCCAAGTCACCACTTTTTCGGGAACCGCAAGAATGATAGTCTCCCACCAATACAATGCTTCATTAGCTAATAGCGATATGGTACACTCAAGCTTGTGTTCATCAGAACACTATAGCTGCTTGGTTAGAATTCGAAGAGTACTGTCTAGTTAATACTTAGCAATTTCAGGATTTTCATCATTATTACCAGTGAAAGAGTAAACCCGATGCTGAGATAGCTTATCAATAAGGGCTCGGGTATTTGGAATAGCAACGTTAGGTGTTTGAAAGGTTTGCTCGGTCCTTATCGAGGCCATGAATACATTGAACATGTCGGCCATGTTCCGGTAACATTCAGCCTGAGCAACTTGTATCTTGGGTTCAGGGTTCTGTACATGAGGATTTTGTGGAATTGGTGGATTCCCTCCTCTAATCTCCCCACCACGAGTTGAGGAGCCAGAAACATGCTCATCTATATGAGCCTAATCGGGGTTAGACATCTATAAATAAAGAGATCGGATTAGCCGGCAAGTCACAATAATAACTCCTAGGTGGAAAAGTAATATAACAATCAATATAATAAGCTTCGGTTTAGTCCTGGAATCGACTAAACTCTAGCTCTGATACCACAAATATAACACCCCTTTCCCGGCCTGGTAGGAATCCAGGTCAGGTGGCGTTACCGGAGAACAATGCGATGATTGGTGCTATAATTTTTAATCAATATTCGATAACTTTAAGGTTGTCATGCTTTTCAATGGTGCAAAATGAAAGTACGAGTTCAATTGCTCCAAGACGAAAATGTAATTATCCATTTAGGATCAATTTTAAACTTTTACTAACTTTAGGGGCTAAACCATAATTTTAGTATTTTAGAGGTCCTTTTTCTGAATTTAACAATACTATAGTAAAATTAAAGCTATATGCAATGTTCACACAAATTCTCATGTTAATCGAAGTTCATTTACCCATTCAATTAACCTTCAATAAAAATAGTGACCATTTCGCAAGTTTTTAGCATTATTAACTAACTTACCTATTCGGTACTGGTACTTAATAGGCCATACCAGTACGCCTATAAAATAATTTCTTTCGAACCTAAAACCCGTATCGATACTTTTTGTGTCGTACCGGTACGTAATCCCTAATCCCCAATTTAAAACAAGAATGTGTATCGGTACGCCGCCACTCGTACTGGTACCCGTACTACAGTAAAATTTTAGTGTCATTTTGGCATATCGGTACTATTGTAGCAGTATCGATACGCTCTTAAGCCTCTTACAAAATTTGCATGACTATACCAGTATGCATAGATTAACATTTCCTCAATTTAGCTTACCAGTACCAGTATGACACCACCTGTATCGGTACGCCTGTACCTGTAATGTTAAATTTTTCCTGGTTTATTATCAATTTGACCAACCAAACCATGTCCAAATGTAGTGAAACTTTACCAGCAAGTTTATAACAACATAACCTACTAGCATGTCAAGTTTCATGATCATATGAGTCCATTTACTATGTTTTCACCTTTTTAGGCCAAATATGCATATTTAGTCCTTTTTAGCAAAACATTAAAAAGTCATTTAGGGCCATTAAGGCTTATACATGCCACAAACATTAAACACATATCAAAAGGACTAGAAGTAACTAGTTTAACTACTTTGCCACCATTCTAGGAGTTCATAGGGTCGATATACTTTACTTTAAGCTTTGTTGTGACTTGCCAAACTTCCAACTAGCTCCGATCTCGAACCGATATCTTTCTTAACCTGAAATGCATGGAAGATGAATGCATCAGGCATACTATGCCTAGTGAGGTAGTCATAAACAATGCCAATAAACATGGTATGCAATTTGGCATGCTTTAATTTTAAAGATGGCAATAAATCAATAACATATGATTCAATGGCAATATGTCAATGTCTCAATGATCAATAACAATACTATGACAATATTCAACGCCATGTCTAGATTCAATAACATAATTATTAACAAACAATAATTTTCCTTCGATCAATTTATGGCATATGGGTACACGAATTCCCCCTTCGTACCAAGATCAATAGTGGTCTAGCCACATACCCTCCGTTACACCAATTTGACCAAATCACACAACATCCCTCCGCCGCACCAATATAAAGGTCATAGCCCAAAACCCGTAGAAATGAGCTCTTAAATTCTATGTCATGCCAATTGTATCCAATACTCTCGAATCCAAGGTCCAATAATCAATAATTCAATAATGGTATTTCAATAACAATAATTCGGTAACAATATCTCAATATCATAGATCATATCTATATTTCAATACTTCAATAACAATAGGCATGTTTCAATGTTTCAATAACAATATGAAATAGTCAATATCTAATACACAACGATGCAATACTTACCCATACTTACAATATGGTTCCCAACAATATTTTTATGCAATATCTTCAACACAATGGTTAGCAATGCAATAATCAATAATTGATGATTCAGGATAGGCACCTAGCCTAATCCCGAGACTCCGACTACACTCACCTCGATTCTGAAGCTACTACGATTCTCAAATTACGATTCCCTTATTCCTAGCTTTTGTTGGAGATGATGGATTAACTTCCTCCAATTATTAAGCTAGGTGACAACAAAGGGAAATATTAGAATTGATATTTGGATTGAAGAATCAAATGTTTAGCTTTAAGCTCCTTAACTTCAAATCAAAATTAAACTTGAATCTGCCATGGACGCTTGAAATTGGTTGAGGGATTTTACTTACCAAGACAAGAGTTATCAAACGATGTATAGAAATCAAGGAAAAGTTGAGGTTTCAAGGGAGGTGCTAGCTTGAGCTTAGGTTGAAGACAACAACAGAGGTGCTTGATTGTCTTTGAAGAAAGATGATGAGAATTAAGGGGAGATGGTCTCGGTGGGTTTAACTTGGGATAAGTGTTTCCATTATTCAATACTTCTTCATTTTATTCAATAGACATCTCTGTATCAAAACCTTCCAACAACCAACAAACACAACAACACCTCACTAGAATCAATCGAGCACCCTCCTAAAACCAACAAGAGCACCACCAAACCTTACTAAAACAAAGCACAGCCAAGATCTAATGATTCTAACACGTTACTAACATCAATTAACATCCAACAACAACCTAATCACGTCCTTATATCTCCAGCAACAACACAACAACTAGATACCAAAAACCAACTATAAACAAACTAAAAACTAGTAATCCTTATAGTTTCGAGATTCCATCGATTAATCAATCCTTTAAACATTAAAACACATCTAATTTAAGATGTAAATCAATTAAATCCATCACCATAGCAGATCCAATTCATCTTTCATTTATTTTCCAAGAAAACTTAATTTAATTAACAAATAAATGTTTAAATCACGACTCCATAGTAAATCAACAACAAAGGATCAAGAACTTGGGAATTTCATTAAAGAACCTTTAATTAGAGGAGAGAAACGAAAATCACCTCTAATTGTTGATTTCTCCTTAATTGGCCAAGCTTTGATGAAATCTAAAAAGAATTTGCTAAGGTATTTGAAGAAATCAAATAGAAATCTAAAAGGAAATAAAAAAAGATTGATTCCTGTAGATTTAGAAGTAAAAATCTCAGTTTGGTTGCTAAGAAAGTTGAGAGAAAATGTTTTGAGAAAAGTAATTACGTGAGAAAGTGTTTTTAGAAAATAAAGATCTTTTTAATTAAAACCTCATTTATCCAATTATTAAACCTTTTAAAATGCTTTAAAAATATCCTTAATTAAAAGAGAAATGTGTAGAAAAAGAATGGTCAAATAGCTCTTTAAAGATTCTAAGTTTTGATCCTTTTTCGATTTAGTCACATAAACAGTTTTGAAATCTTTCAATTTAGTCATTGAACTTAAATGTCCAAAAATCAGATTTAATTTCCTCAAATTGACTTCACCAACTTACTTAAAATATTAATTAATTAACTTAGAGCATTTTTTCATATTTTATTTTACCGTAAAATCAATTTTTAATTTATTTTCCTGAAACTATTTGAATTGACTAAATCAGATCCCTCGAACCTTCGGTCCAACACGATTCACATCTAGGCCCATTTTCAGGGCATTACACACACTCTTGACCCATCGACACACATGAGGAGACTTATTATAGTGCACTTTAAACCCTATGTCTAGCCAACTATATCCAGTAACTTTTAATCTCAGTCACTTGCCAATATTGTCAATAAAACCACATTACCTTACTATTTTACATATGCATCAAACCAATTTCCAATACATTAAACCATGTATTCTGGTATTCTCGAAACTCATTTCATAAACCATTGTCATACTCAACAATTATCACTTGTGATCATTTGCAATATTTTTCATTTCTAAAATATGCATATAACAGTAGGTAATCAAAACCATAAACAAGTGCATGAGATTGTGTTTTGCAAAACAGTAAACGAGAGTGAGATTAAACCATACTTACTTTCGATCTTAGACAAGTGTTTAAAACTTAATCTAAACCCCCCAAATATCGTCTTCAAACCTTTTAAAAGCAGTAAACCACATTTCCACTCACCAACAACACAACGCTCCACTAGCCGAAACGAAATCAAGCTTCTGAAGCCTTTGGAACCTCTCCAAAAGATAAAAGATTCGTCTCCCCTATTTTACCCACACAAAAATAGAGGATTACTAAATTTCCATGCATCTCTAAACACAACAACACATCTCCTCAACTTCGCCTCACTAAAAACCATCAAACGCTTCCTTAAAACATTTGAAATCGTCACCAAACTCAACCTAAACAAAGCCCAGCCTAAACCAAGTTTTTAAACAAGTCAAAAACCCTTTGAAAAACTTTCAAACATATTTTTCAAGTTAATGGAGTTTTGAAATATTTTTGCAAATTAGTTTAATTGCAAAAACATTTTCATTTAAGTTATATCGAAATTAAATATCTCAACAGTTTTGGTGGTTAAAGATGGTTCCGGTTTGTCTTGGGGTCTGGTTGATTTGGTTCTGTACGTTCTTGTGTCCTTTCTCTCTATTGTATGGTTGTTTATAACGGTTTAAACATATGTCAATTGAGGGTTGTCGTGTCTTTGTGATTAGATGTTCCAATAAGTGATGTTTTAGACTGTCTATTCATTATATAAGACCATGTTTGTCTACACGTAGTCACTGGATATCGTTCGCTGGTTAGAGGTTCACAAGCTGTGGTGATTGACATGTGGTGACTGGATATCATAGTGGGTCCACAGGTACCAACACTTGTCCCCCAGGTGAGGGAAGTGTAACCCCTTGACCCAGCCTAGACGCCAGTCCGAACCGAGAGAGCTACATTGGGTTTGCCGAGACAAACTTGAAAGAATTACAAAGAAAATGGTCCATTTTTCATTTTATCTTATCTAAATGCATAGTTAAGCCCTAAGGTGCTAGCAACGATGGAAATTACAACTCAACCGAGCGCCGATTTGACATCCAACTGTTCTAAATTACATTATAGGGACCAAATTGTAATTTTTGAAAATTATAAGGACTTCATTAATTCCAAAGTTACCAATCATTAATTAGTCACGTTTCATAAAATCAGGTTAAATTTCAACTTAAAATAATCATTCAAACTCATTTAATTGCATGATCAAGAAATAGGGACTAAACTGCAAATATTCAAACTTCAGAAAGCATCTTAACAAAAATAACTAACTGAGTATCGGTACACAGCCTATCCGTATCGATACGGGTATGAATTCTAAAGGCATACTGATACGGTCCTCAAGCGTACCAGTACAGGTGTTCAATATTCAAAACAGTGAATTTTAGTAGCCAAAGGGCGTACCCGTATGGTTGCCCGTGAACAGAAACCAGACCAAAATTTTAGCTATGCGTACCAATACGGTTACCAGGTGTATAGGTATGCCTAGCCAATTTTGTCCAGATTGAGCCGAGAGTCCCTACGTACCGATCCCTGAGGACCCGTACCGATACGGACAGACTTGTAATGACATCTTGGTCGAACATATAACACTGGCTCAATCTAACTTACCCCAAACAATATCTAATCATCATATAACATCTCAAGCAATATTTCCACAATCATATGAGCATGGTAAAGGATCATACACAACATATCAAAACCAAACAAAGGTCCTACGGGTATGATCTCTACCCAAGCATGCAAAACATGTCCCAACCCCTCAAGGTAAGGTATAAAGCATCATAGAAGTCCAAAACACCAAATATAGCGTACAAATAGGGAGTATCCAAAATGAGATTGTTTCCTAAGAATTTTAGAATGAAATTGATAGTTTGGCTACTGAGAAAGTTGAGAGAAAAGTTGAGAGCAAAAGTAGTTACATGAGAAAAATGAAATTGGCTTTTAAAATCCTTTTGATAAGTTCTATTTTATTTTTAATTAAAAACCATTGTAAAGCCTTTTTAAAAATAGCCTAAATTAAGGGGGAAATTTGATGGAAAACCTTGGTAAATTAGCTCCTTAAAGATTCGAAGTTTTGACCCTTTTACGATTTAGTCACCAAAATAGTTTTAAAAACTTTACATTTTAGTCACTGGACCAAAATGTCCCAAAATCCAATTTAATTCCTTTAAATTGAGTTTATCAAAACCGTTAAAATATTAATTAAACATTTTCTAGTATTTTTCCATATTTTATTTTAACCAAAAACAATTTATTAAGATTTAATTCCTGAAACTAGCTCGAATTGCCTAATCTGGTTCTCCCGAACAGTTTAACTAGCCTATCTAACACCTAGGCCCAAATTCGGGGTGTTACAACTCTCCCCCTCTTAATAAATTTCGTCCTCAAAATTTACCTGGTGGAAAAAGGTAAGGGAATTGCTTCTTCATGTCTTCCTTACTTTCCTATGTGGCTTCCTCGACACCACGATGTCGCCACAACACCTTAACAAACTCTATGGTCTTGCTACGAAGAACCTTGCTTCTAGAATCCAGAATTTTCATCGAATCCTCATCATAGGTCATATTCGAATTCAATTCAATCTCCTCAACATGTATCACATACGACGGATCTGATCTATATCTTTGAAGTATTGATACATGGAAAACATCGTGTATCTTTTCCAATTCTACGGGCAACCTCAACCTATAAGCAACTGGACCAACATGCTCCAACACTTCATAAGGCCCAAATGAACCTTGGACTTAGCTTGCCCTTACGTCCAAACCTCATTACCTTCTTCCAAGGCGAAACTTTAAGAAACACTCGATCTCCAACCGCAAACTCAATCTCCATACGCTTCAAGTCAGCATATGACTTTGCCGATCTGAAGTCGTCTTCAACCGATCACAAATAAGCTTCACCTTCTCATTGGTGTCCTTCAGCACATTAGGCAGAGAAATAAACTTCTCACCCATCTCAGCCCAACAAAGTGGCGTGCGACATTTCCTACCATACAAAGCTTCATACATAGCCATTTGGATACTAGCCTGATAACTATTGTTATAGGCAAACTCCACCAACGGTAGCTGCTTCTCCCACGTTCCATGGAAATCAATGATGCAACACTGCAACATATCCTCCAACACCTGGATAACACATCCAAACTGACCATCCGTTTGAGGATGATACAAAGTACTAAAATTCAACCGCATACCCAAAGCTCTATGCAAACACTCCCAAAACCTTGCTGTAAAGCGCGAATCTCTATCTGATACTGTAGACTTTGGCACCCCGTGCAACCTCACAATCTCCGTAATATACAACTCCGCCAACTTATCCAAAGTATATGCCGTATGCACAACCAAGAAATGTGCACACTTCGTAAAAATATCCAAATAACCCATACAAAATTCTTCTTGGATGGCGTCAGGTCACAAAATCCATGGTAATTCTCTCCCATTTCCATTCCAAAATCTTTAACGGTTGCAACAACTCAGAAGGAAACTGATGCTCAGCCTTAACATGTTGACATACCATACATCAAGCTACAAAATTCGCCATATCTTTCTTCAAACCAATCCAAAAATATTTATTCTTCAAATCATTATACATCTTTGTACTTCCCTGATGCATAGTAAAAGGACTCGAATGAGCCTCAGCCAAGATGGTGTGCCGCAACTCTTCATCCTTCGACGCAACCACCGGACCCTTAAAGCACAAAACACCTTTCTCACTAAAGCAAAAATCTGCCTGATTGTCATCCATAATGTCTTTAACATGCGGTACCAAAAAATCATTATACGGTTGCTTCTCCTTGATCAACCGCAATAATGATGGCTTCACTTGCAACTCAGCCAACAAACCACCATCTTGCGTCACACTCAACCGAGCAAACATCACCCTTAACTCCACTACAACCTTCCTACTCAAGGCATCAACTATAACATTTACCTTACCCGGATGATACTCTATCGTCAAATCATAATCCTTGAGCAACTCCAACCATCTTCGCTGCCTAAGATTCAACTCTTTCTACGACATCAGATATTTTAAACTCTTTTGATTCGTGTTTACAATACACTTCTCACCATAAAGATAATGCCTCCAAATCTTTGAGGCAAACACCACCGCAGCAAGCTCTATATCATGTGTAGGATAGTTGCACTCGTACACCTTTAACTTCCTAGATGCATAAGCCACAACTTTTCCTCCTTGCATCAACACACACCCCAAACAAACATAGGATGCATCACTATAAACCACAAACTCTTTTCATGGCTTAGGTTGAACCAAGGTCGGAGCTTGCGTAAAAGCTTCCTTCAACTTATCAAAGGCTTGTTGTCTACCCTCTGTCCATTCAAAACTTACATCCTTTTGCAACAGCTTCGTCAAAGGAGCAGCAATCTTTGAGAAACCATCTACAAAGCGACGATAATATCTTGCTAACCACAAGAAACTATGAACCTCGGTCATAGGTTGCTTCTAATTTACAACTATTTTAATCTTCTGCGGATCCACACGGATACCTTCCGCCGACACCACATGACCAAGAAAAACCACTTGCTCAATTCAGAACTCATACTTGCTCAACTTGGCATAAAGCTTATTATCCAACAGAACCTGCAACATAATCTATAAGTGTCGATCGTGATCTTTCTCAATACGAGAGTACAGAAAAATGTCATCAGTGAACACTACTACGAATTGATCCAAGAATTCATGGAATATCTGATTCATCATATCCATGAAAGTTGCAGGCGCATTTGTCAACCCAAACGGCATCACTAAGAACTCATAATGCTCGTAGGATGTGCGAAAAGCTATCTTCGGCACGTCTTTTTCCTTCATTTTCAACTGATAATATCCAGACCTCAAGACAATCTTAGAAAACACCATAGCTCCCCGAAACTAATCAAATAAATCATCAATCCTTGGCAATGGATACTTATTTTTAATCGTCAACTTGTTCAGTTATCGATAATCAACGCGCATTCTCATCGTGCTATCCTTCTTCTTCACAAACAACACTAGTGCTCCCCATGGTGATACACTAGGTCAGATGAAAACATGAACCAACAACTTCTGAAACTGCGTCTTCAACTCCTTCAACTCTTTTGGTGCCATGCGATACGGTGTAATCGATATTGGAGCCGTATCTGCATACGTCTCAATACAAAACTCTACCTCCTTATCCAGTGGCAAACCAGACAACTCCTCTAGAAACACTCTTGGAAACTCGTGAACTTTAAGAATATCCTGGGCATGCACCTTCTTCATATCCGAATTCATGACATAAACTAGATATGTCTGACTCCCAAACTCCAACAACTTCTGCGCTTGCAAAGTCGAAACCATATTGGACAAGAATTTAACATTGTCACCCACAACCACCACTTCATAATCGTCAGCAAGTTTCAATGAAACTCGCTTGGTCTCAAAATCAACCACAGCCCTATACTCTGACAACCAATCCATCCCCGAGATGACATCAAAACCACAAAACGGCAACTCCATTAAATCAGCCGCAACCATATGACCTTAAATAATCAAAGGACATCTCCTATACAACCTCCTAGCAACTTTATTGTCTCCCCAAAAGAACTAGTTACCCGCATACTTACATCTAACACTTCTACAGGTATATCAAGCAAGCAAGCATGTTCGCGCAAGATGTATGAATGTGTAGAACCAGAATCTATCAAAGTGAGTAATGATATGGATTGTAAAGTAAAAGAACATGCAATCACATCGATATTATTTCTTCCCTCATGGTGATCATAAATCTTCGTCGGTCTACCACCCTCATGTTGAACCGTCATGGTATGAGCAACTATCCTCGGACCATCCTCTCTACGCTAAAAATTACCTCGACCGTGCCCATGGCCTCTCTGCGGTACAATAATAGGTGTAGGAGCATGACCTTTCCTAGCCAAATGCGGACAATCACGCCTAATATGATCTCGTAAACCATAGCTCCAGCATGTACCAAGGGTACCCTAACACTCTTCTGAATGTCACCTACCACAACGCTCACACTCAGGTGCTCGAACAAAGGTGCTTTAAACATGCTATCCACGCCCAACACTACTCTCTCCATGTAACACCCTCGACCCAAATGTCATATTTGGGCCTCAAAGCCCAAATCCAAAGCCATAAAATTTCTTTTCAAATAGGATCAGTCCAACAAGTAAGTCGCAAAAATATTTAAAACCAACAATTAAAATAAATATATATATGAATAAATAAAATGTTACGAAGGAGCTCCAATTTAAATTTAAACGATTGAAGGTATATTTTAAATAATACAATTTCAAATATTAAATACAGACTCTAACGTATAAGGTCCTATGAACACATAGCCCATTAAACTCAAATGTCGTACTCTGAAGATCACCATGTGCTAGAATTTTGGCCTGATAGTGCTCCTCGATCCCACGATCCAGCGCGCAACCTACGTACGGAAACAACAATTATGAGTGTTGAGCTTACAAAGCTTAGTGGTACACATCTACTGAAGAACATGCACAAATTCGAAGATTCAAGAGAGGACCCCCTTAGCGGTTCGATGAAGTATGTATAAGAGGAACGTGTAGGTATACTATTTAGAGGAGAAAAGTCCTAATGGATGGGATGAAGTTGAGATGAACACGTATCCTATTGGGTTTTTTTAGGGGTATTCCTAGTTATAAAGAGGCTTGGCCTTATAGAGATGAGGACAAGTCTCGTGTTGGACAAATTCTCTTAGGAAATAAGGATGAGGCAGATGATTTCCTCGCCGAGTATAATGGCTGCCATATTCGCAAGTAGAAGTATCGAAAGAATGATGCTCTCTCAGGTAAAGGAAAGATGATTGGCGAAAGTAGCAGGTCGATTATCCTTCCTTCACCTTCTTCCCCTTCTTTATCATCTTATGATGAGAAAGAGATTAGTTCTATGACTTAGAACGAAGAGACTAAGGGATTATATTTTTTCTTCTCAGTATGTTTTTAAAGGTACTTCTATATTGCTGATTTGTTCAATTTTTTTTCTTGCAATATTTTAATTGATTAGTTTGAAAAAAAATTAAAATGTTTAGTGAGAGCATGCCCATTGTATCTATCAATGATGGCTCGCTCATAATTAATTATGTAATGTTGCTATATTTCTGTTATGATAGTTATTGATACTAACTTGCTCTTTTGTTGTTTGAAGGGGTATTATTAGTGGCAGACATGAGGGTTCTTCTGGCCGATTGGAAAGGTCCTCTTCTAGTAAGTTTGTAACTTCAGGTACTTTTGCGAATGTGATAGTCTCACCTTGGGTAAACCCTATAGGTTTACCCTACACCTCAACTAGGAATGCTACTAGTGGGTCTTCTATGGTAAGGCTAGTGGCAATACTAGTTATGGGGCTTTGAATGCTATAGAGATGGCTAAGTGAGTGATGGCCTCCAAAATGAAGAATTTTGCTGACTAAGCCTCATGTTCCTGAGCAAGATAAAAGAATGGAAAAGATGCCTAAGATCTACATGAAGAAAACTGGAGATATTTCTATTGGCTTACCTAGTTCTACTATTGGGTCACTTTCTCACTTTGGTAGTCTTCTACTCTCTACGTCTCTTTCCTTAGGTAAAGTATTTGTCTTATTTATTTTTTAAAATTTTGCATTCTATTTGTTTTTCTTTTTATTTATCCTTTTATGTTTATTTTCCAAGGTGTATCCTCTAGAGTTAGCATTGCAGATTTTACCATAGGGAATACATTCGCTGTTTTAGCTGGGTCAACTCCTACTCTCAATCTTTCCCATCTAAATATCAATATGAACATTATTGGCTCTTCTTCGTTTGGAATTGCTATGTCTCCTCCTCTTCCTATCAGTGAATCCTTAACGCCTCTTACAAAGTTTTATCCATGGAAAGTCGTAGAGGTGTGGATGCTTAGTTCCATCCTAAGGCTACTTCAAGAAGAATGTATAATATCTTCTCAGATAATGTTTTGTCTTTGCTTTCATCCATGGGATGTAGTATGTTAGTTGATGAAAGTCGGGCCTTATTCCGGAATTATGCCTTCTAAAAGGTTATTTGGGAAAGAGTGTAAAAAGTCTTAAGGAGGAAAACCATACTATGTGTTCACTACTGGAGGATAATTTTGCTCACAAGAAAGAGCTTAGAAAGAAACATTCTAAGGACATTTCTACTATTCAAAGCGAACATGCACGATATGTTACATCTTTGAACCTAAAACATTCAACCATTGAGAAGAGCTTCAAAGAAGAGATCCGAAAGTTGAAGAGTGAAATGGAATATTCTAAGGATATTCATGTGAATGAATTGGAGTAGCTAAAGGTTTCACACGCGAAAGAGATTGACCAATTAAAAGTTGCTCATAAGAAGGAAGTGGTTGAGAAGGTTGGTCAAGCCGCAGTGGAAGCTGTAGAAGCAACTTTCGCACTGATGGATGAGAATCTAAAGCATTCGCAAGAAGATGCTACTCTTGTAACACCCTCGACCCTGATGTCACATTCCAGCCTCAAGCCCAACCCAAAACTATAAAATTTCTCAACCTGGGTTTAGCCCAACAAGGTATTTCTCAAAACACACTTAAAGCCAATAGTTGAAATATAGTTAAATAATTGAAACAATACAAATGGGCTCCAATTTAAATTTAAAACATTTAACATTCGTTTGATTATACAATTTCAAAAAATAAAGAATTATAAACTCCATGTAAGGTCCTATGAATACACAGCCCACTAAACACAAGTATCGTACTCTAAAAAATGCCACATACTAGAATCTCGTACTGATAGTTCTCCTCGATCCCACGATCCAACGATCAACCTACACACGAAAACAATGATTCAGTTTTCTAATGCATGAAAAGGAGTGTTCCCCCCCTTAAAGCTACTTTATTTATTTTCTTGCACTCACATTGGAATGCCTTTTATTTATACTTAATAAAGTATACTAGTATATATAGCACATGTTGACACAGGTAGAAGTCATAAAAAATTAGAGGAATGATGCTAGATATTCTCTAATCAAACAAACAGGCATATCAATACAGAGTTAAAAATGCAATCATCCATCATATATATCCTCTAAACTTATCAACAATCAAAACAATTCAAGATTTACACATCGAATGCAAGCAAAAGATTTTTCAACAAAGGGAACCTTACATTTGCTTAGAATATTTTTTTGATTTTTTTTTGAAATAGGGGTGCATTTCAACTCTTAGGCGTATACCCCAAACTTAAAGGTTGCATTGTCCCCAATACAAAAGAAAACAAAATGGAATGATAGAATGCAATGACAGAATGTAATGACAAAATACAATAATAGAATGCGGTTACAATGATGAATGCAATTCTACTACAACTACATGCTACTATAATGATAATGCAAATTTCATGACAAATACAGGGATAAAGAATGAAATTACACTACATGAAATGCATGCCTACAAAAAACTAAAAACAAACTAACTTAAATTTTTGGCTCTTGGGAGGAGGAGGCAAAACGTCTCTTCTTCTTCTCGCTCCTCTTCTCTTTTTTCTCTTTTTCTTACTCTTTTCCTTGAACTGGGAGCATTTTCTTTTCTTTTAATTCTTAGGAAGAGGGTCTCTTCATCATGTTTAGCAGCTTCTTCTCTCTTTGGCTCTTCCTCTTCCTCTTCGGCATCATTGGCCACATCCTCAAACAGAATGAACTGTGGTGGTGCCTTGTATATCACCATCGCGAGAGGGTTTTCCTCTTGTTCATCTACTGTGGGCACAACTTTCGCCAGCCTCGCAGCAACTAGCTTAATCTCTGGTCATTCTAGGGTTGCATCCAGACTCTTGGACGAAACTGAGCTCTTTTCAAGAACTTTCTTAATAGTAGTCATCTCAGCAGCAAAACTGTCATCTTCATTCTCATCAATGTCCTCAACAAGGACTTCATCTTATCTAGCAGTAGTGGGTGTTGCATCGACATCCGTAGGGATGTTCAAATTGAATAAACAATCCCTTATGATCTCACTGGATTCCTCCTCTCGTGGTTAGTCACTAGCTTCATTGACATTGCCAGGGGAATTCACTGATATGGTTGGTACCTCTTTTGTGGCAGCATCATAGGAGAAGTCATAACTTCATATGATGGGAGGGAAATTAAGAAATTCTGGCAGCTCAACTGGAGTCACTACAAGAAATTTCTATTATTGTAAAAAACTTAATTTTGCAAAATTATTTTTGTCACTATTAGTAGATTTATTGTGACAAATTAAATAAGCGTCACATAAAATTAAAAAAACATATACAATTGTGACAAAAACTAAAATTGTCGTAATATTTTGTCATAATTAGCAAACTTGTGTAACATATGATGGAAACATATATTTTGATACCATTTTTTGTCACAAATGTTTTCCTCCATCTTTTTGGCGCCAAAAAAGTCATATAGTGACACATTTTGTAACAAGTTTTAATAATTTTTACAGATTTTTTTTACAACAAATAATGAGATTCTTAGGATAAAAGAAAAATAATGATATTCAAGTTTTTTTGTGACAAATTATGTTTGTAGTTATATATTTTAATAATGGTGACAAAATGTATAGACACAAATGTTTCCCTCAATTGTTTTGTCGCAAAAAATTAATATAGTGACAATTTTTGTAACTATAAATTATAATTATTGTTATAGAAAAAATTGTCACAAGAAATAATGAGATTTAATTTTTTGCGTCAAATTATGTTTATAGTAATGTACTTTAATTATAGTAACAAAATATATTGTCACAAATATTTCCTTCCAATTTTTGGTGCCAAAAAAGTTATATAGTGATAAGTTTTGTAATATAAGTTTTAATAATTATTATAGAAATAAATTGTAAGAACAAATAATGAGATTCTTAGGATAAAAAAACAAATAATGATATTCAAGTTTTTTGTGACAAATTATGTTTGTAGTTATAAACTTTAATTATAGTGACAAAATGTATAGTCACAATGTTTCCCTCCATTTTTGGGAGAAAAAAAAGTCATATAATGATAAGTTTTATAATTTTAAGTTATAATTATTGTTACATAAAAAAATTATCACAACAAAAATGAGACTCATGTTTTTTGCGACAAATTATATTTGTAGTAATATATTTTAATTATAGTGACAAAATATATTGTCATAAATGTTTTACAATGATAAGTTTTATAACTATAAGTTATGATTATTGTTACAAAAAAATTGTCACAAAATAACAAGATTCAAGTTTTTGTGATAAATTATATTTAGTATATATTTATGAATTGGTATATTTTGAATTTTTTTGTATTTTATTTAGAATAAAATTAATAAGTTAGTTTTTTGTCTTCTGTTTTATATTTGTGTTTAATTTGTTTGAATTTACTAAATTTAGGAGAATATCCAAAAAAATATTGAAAATCATTCAAAGAACCAATCTCGAGCCTACTGAACCTGCTGAAATGTAACTGTATTATGATGCGCATCATAAAAAAGAAGGGACATGGGTTAACCAACAAGCAGAAGAGAACTGTGTAACATTTTTCTTAGTCTAAAATACAATTAGAATTGGATTTTGCTTTAGATGCTAAAAGAGTTGGATTAACACCCTTACGATGCCCAAAATTGGTAACTAGTTACTTTTTTATTGTATTTGCAAGAAAAAAATAAAATTCGAATTTAATTTAATGATTAATCCCTAAAATGCATGTATGCATGATTATTAAAACAATACACATAATATATATAATTAAAATGTAGGATATATAAACATAAATCAGCTATATATAATATATTATAAGATATTCGGCACGTTTATAAAAATAATGTAAACATAAAGCATACGATAATATATATACTATAAGGTATGGGTATGTTAATATATAATAAAACACAAAGTACTATGTTAAAAACTTAAACATAATTATGACAACATGGAGTTGAAAAGATAATACCGTAGAAATGGAGTTGAAATGAAAAGTTCAAATCCGTGACTATAGCCTCTAGAAAAATTGGACTATTTATACTAATTAAGTAATAAACTTGGCTTAAATTAATGAACAAGCATTTCATGAGAATAAAAAAAATACATTTAGGTAGCCTTTTAATGAAACATAATGACCTATACACATCATATTCCTTCTCTACATTCTCACTTATGATTCCAAGCTCATCCGTGTTCTTCCTCCCTTTCATCAATCACTCCTTTTCTCTTTTCATTGGATTTTTTCTGGTTTTTACACTAGACAAGTATTCAGCACTTCCTTAGATCATATGCCATAAACTATGGGTAGTATTTTCTCTTTTGAGTTAATTCGTTGACTCAATAGGCAGCCGTTGCTGGGATTGTGTAGCTGGACAAGCAATCTACACATACCGGCTTGAAGAAAGCCTTTCCGAGTTGAAGACAGCTTTGGACGAATTAAAGGAGAAGCGGGACGATGTGATGAGGAAGGTTTACATTGCTGAACAGCAAATTCTAAAGCCACTAAACGAAGTTCAAGGATGGCTTTCAAGGACTGCAACCATGATAAATGAAGTTGATCAAAGAATTATCGATGGAAACGAAGAAATCAAAAAATTATGCATGAGAAGCTGTTGTTCCGTGAACTACTGGTCTACTCTCAAACTTAGCAAAACGTTGGTCCAAACACTCCACGAGGTTCAGCTTTTAAAGAGAAAAGAAGCCTTTGAGGTGGTAGCTACGGAGGTACCGGTCTCTTCGGTGGTTGAAAGGCCGTCTGACTCTACCATAGGCATTGAAGCTACGTTGAATAAGGTGTGGAGCATCCTTGAAGAAAAACATGTCAGAATTGTTGGCATATATGGAGTTGGCGGAGTTGGCAAGACCAGACTCTTGACTAAAATCAATAACAAGATTGGTGTTTCATCTAATGGATTCGATATGGTGATTTGGGTAACGGTGTCGAAAGGGTTTTTGATTGAAAAGGTTCAAGAAGGCATTGCAAAGAGGTGTGGCCTTTTCAGTGGAATGTGGGAAGAAAAAACTGCTGAAGAGAAAGCCATGGATATCTTCAGAGTTCTGAGAGAAAAGAAATTTGCACTGCTGATGGATGACATATGGGAACGAGTTGATCTATTAAAGGTAGGGATCCCTCTCCCGACTTCTGAAAACAGTTCCAAAATCATTTTTACGACTCGTTCTATTGATGTGTGCGGCCAAATGGAGCCCATAAGAAGATTGAAGTGAAATGTTTGGCAAAAGAAATGGCTTGGGACTTGTTTGAAGAACATGTTGGCAATGATATCCTTGATGGCCATCCAAATATTCGAGAGCTAGCTCGTGAAGTGGCCAAAGAATGTGGAGGACTACCTCTTGCACTCATCATCGTCGCTCGTGCCATGGCTTGCAAGAGAACACCTGAAGAATGGGAATATGCAATTTTAGTCTTGAAGAGATCAGCTAATTTTGTTTTTCCAAATATGGGTGAAGATGTATATCCACTTCTAAAATTCAGTTTTGATTGTTTGCCAAATGACAAGGTTCGTTGTTGCCTTCTATATTATTGTTTGTTCACTGAAGATTATCAAATTCCGAAAGAAATTCTTCTAGATTGCTGCATAGCAGAAGGGTTTATGGATGAACATGAAAACATTAGTCAAGCTCGAAAGCAAGGCCACCAAATCATTGGTTCTCTCATTCATTCATGTTTATTGGAAGAAGTAAGTGACTCAACTGTGAAAATGCATGACGTGATTGGCGATATGTGTTTGTGGATAGCATGTAGGCTTGATGCACACAAGTGGAAGTTTTTGGTTCAAGCTGGTTATCAACTGACTCGAGTTCCTGAGGTTGGAAAATGGAGGGGTATAAGAAGAATGTCACTGATGCAGAACAAGATAGAAATTCTAAATGAGTCACCTAACTGTCCTGAACTCCAAACTTTGTTGCTCAATCAAAACCAATTGAAGGTGATCCACAATGAATTCTTTCAATCTATGTCTGGTCTAAAAGTTCTATGCTTCAGAGCTAACAGAGGTATAAGAGAATTGCCGGTGGGAATCTCAAAACTTGTATCTCTAGAGTATTTGGATATATCATACACAGGTATAAGACAGCTACCAAATGAACTGAAGGCTTTAGAGAAGATGAAATGTTTGAAATTGGAGTACTTACTTGATGGCATCACAATCCAAAGAGGGTTGATATCTGGTTTCTTAAAGCTGCAAATGTTGAAGATGATTGTTTCTTTTCTCTTCGACAAATCATCTGTTGAAGATAACAATGAATGCTTAGTAGAAGAAATGCAAAGCTTGAACCACTTGAATGAGTTGAGTGTGTCGGTAACAAGTGCTTCGGCTCTTGAGAGATTTATGACTGCTGAAATGTTGCATACCTGCATCGAACAGATTGGTCTTCACTCATTCAAGGATTCAAAGCATTTGAATATTTTATCTCTAGTGAATTTCAAGTGTCTAAATTACATACAACTTAGTAAATGTGAGAGTTTGGAAGAAGTGAAGACGGAGTGGGACATAACTGGGACAAGAGGACCTACCCAGATTCAAATCCCTGTGACTGAACCTCAACCGTGCTTTCAAAGCCTTGTCAAGGTTTACATATCAGGATGTTCAAGATTGAGGGAGATAACTTGGCTGATTCTAGCTCCAAATCTGTGGCATTTTATTCTAATATATTGCCATAAAATGGAAGAAATAATCGATGAGGTAAAACTGAAGCAGGTTGCAGACATGGTAGGGAGTTTAAGCCTGTTTGCAAAACTCAAGTCTCTTTATTTACAGTATCTACCAGAATTGAAGAGCATCTACAGGAATGCACTGCCATGCCCATGTATGAAGGACATTCATGTCTATGCATGCCCAAAGCTTCCACTCAACTCCAACCATGCAAAGAGAAACGAAATCAGAATTCATGGAAAGGAAAAGTGGTGGAAAGAGCTGCATTGGGAGGATGAATCCACTCGAAATGCTTTTCTTCCCTGTTTCGTTGCAGAAGTAATCTTACTTTCACCTTTTCCATTGTTCTTCAATTCACTGCATGACAGCTTTCAGAAAGTAACTTTTTTTATGGTTTTCTTTTGTTCATGAAAAACGTGTAGATTTGAAGCAAGGCAATCTTAGTGCTGCTGTCCTCTGATATGGCGGATATGACTGTCTGAAGACAAAGAACCCTCAGAAAGAACAATCTCACACTGTTCTAAGTCACCAGATCGAGAAACACTTTAGGCACTTTGTTGCAATAATAATTGTCTTTGTTGTTTCTGTTCTTATATACTTTCTCAATTGGCACATAATGCAGAACAATCTGGGGATCATATTGTCAGAACTAATTTAGCGGCCTCTATGTACCTTCCTTCACAGCTTGTTGTGTCCACTTGAAAGTTGATTTGGCCAATGCATCCATTGGTCAATACTTTTCGTAAGAAACTGATCATGTGAGGAAAAAGATCAATTTCAGGGATTACAGCATGTTCCATGGTTTCTCAAGGTAAACTCTTTTACTAAGTAGATTTAGTGTATGGTGGAATTGTGAATGTTCGTCTCGACTGGAGAGAGAAGAAGATTTCATCTTTAGGGACAAAAGTTCCCTTTTCAACACTGGATCAGATCAAACAACAAAGGGTTTTGAGCAAATTATTCATACATTTATAGAAAGAAACCTTGTGGTTATCTAAACAAAATTCTTAACTTTCAGAAACTAGTAATCTGAAAACTATTCAAAAGATCACGTACAAAATCTTATCCCACGATTTCTACAACCGAAACCCACTGATAGAAGTGGACAAAAGTCCCACTTGATCAAACTTTAGTCCTCAAAGGCCAAAGCTTTATCATAAACTTAACCCCACATCCAGATGACGAAAACTACACAATATAACCAACCAATAAGGATTTTTTTCCCTAAACTCCAGACAAAGAACTTAAACCCATATATGATGAAAACTCTCAACATCGCTGTCTATGGGAATCGAACCCACGAGAACGTGGTTAAAAGCTACGCATTGTACCGGCTGAGCTAAGATGGCTTGCTATTTCACATTCACCGTATTATTAATATTCGTTAAATATAGTGTAAAAAATATCTCGAAAAGAAAATAAACTAAAGATAAACTTTCCTTACAGAACTAAAACAAATCTAAAAGTTAGATTCTGTATTTGAAAGTGACGGTTAAAAAATAGTACTATAAATTAACTATTTAGTCATCCAATTTTACTGCATTCCAATTAAAATCAAAGTTCAATATCCAACTAAGTAGTTAATTTACCCAAAAATATTGAGTTAAAAATTGGAATTTGATTATATCTTTAAAATATGATGATAATGAGGTTTTTTTAAAATTTATACCTATGGGAATTTGTTCTTAATGGATTTAGAACACATAACTTAGGGGAGATAAAAGTGTCAACCGAGAGCTTTAACCACTTGCTCTAGAAATTATTGACAAAGTGATAATGAGTTTTAATCTAATTGGTTCAATCTTTTATATATAAATCATGATTTAATAGGATTATCGAATACTAAAATTAAAAAAAAATAATTTAGATGAAAATTTTAATACAATAATAATGCATTTTTGTGATCATGTTTGAGATATTGATATTTTAGTATATATTATATAATTTAAAACACTGAAGTTTCATGTTCAAATCCCATCATGTATCTCAGTTTTTAATTTGACTCTACATGTAATAATTCTTTTGAACAATGACATCTAAATTTTATTAATGGTGCAAAGAAAAATAGATGCTTCCATTGGGATTAACATGCCAAAATTTAGAAACCTTCAGGAATCTTCTTGTTTCTATCCAAAACGAGACGCTTTACGGGGTGAAAAGGAGTGGTGAACGAACCAAGCTACCAGGTAAATTGCTCCGCTTCCTAGGTCTTATTACATCGCAACCAACCATCAACCAAGTGGGGATCTATCTTTCTAAGACCACCGACAGAATCATAATCAGAGATTAGCGTCGTGAAGATCTCTATACGAGCACCAACCGACCAGTGAAGTATGCTAAAATCATACCACAAAGACAGATGAATCAAACCACAAAAAAAACAAAAAAAACGTGTTACAAGGACAGAGAAAACGTGTGCCATAAAGGCAGAGATTCTTATTAAAACAAGAAAAATAATAGATTTGGTGGTCGACAACCAATACTAAGAGTGGTTGCCGACCACCAGCCAAAGAAAGAAAAGCAAAGTTACAGCATCTACATGTAATATTTAATTCTGATTATACTATGCTTCTATATTTCTAATATATTTGTACATGTAATATTTAATTCTAATTATACTAATGATTCTATATTTCTAATATATTTGTAGTTGTACATATGTCTATTTCTTTTTAATTTAAGACTTCATTTGTAATAAAAAAATCAATCAATTGTACAATAATTAAAATTTCATAATAGAAACTATTAATGATTGAATCATCCATCAACGTTGATCAGACATCGATTGGCTTAAAAACCGTCGACGACAACAATAGCTAGAACTATTGTTCAAAATTTTGAGGGGGAAATCATCAAATAGAACAATGAACAAAAAAATCCTTTTGCCTTTAATTAAAAAAAAAACTGAGGGCAAGCCCCAGTTGGTCATTAATTACAGAAAGGACAGAGACTAATTAAAAGTCACAACATATTGAATTCTACTAAACTGGATGAAACCCTAAATAATCTCAAATCTACTCTAAAAATACATCCTCCCAAATTACCAAAAAAGAAAAGAAGCTGTCAACAGCCTCTAATTCCATAAAAAAAAAACTATGTTTTTCACTCATTTTCTGATGGTGGGCCTAATTGTTAGATTTTTTTTCTTTACACCAGTGGTCTCAAAACTGTTAAAATCACCAAATTTTGCAGTTCCAACTCATATGCAGAGCTTGTATCTGCCTTCTAAACAATTTGACTCTCCTAGCTTTGGAGCCATGGACCAGTTTTCTTACATCCTTTTTAATTGACAAAAAAGCACAAACAAACAGCAACTACCAATATTGGGCACATTTGGATAGATTTTGTGTGGAACATGCCATAAAATTGTCCCAGGATGTTTTCTTTGAGAAAAGGCCCCATATTATAAGCATTGTCCCAAACAGGCTCATTCTTCCATGCCTCGACAAGCCTACAAAAGCTCCCACCATAGACAAGTAGCTTCCTGCAGCAATCTGGTGTAATCCAAAAGTTGGGATATTAGTGCTTATCTAATTACAGATTAATCAAGCAATGCATACAACATACAAGTCCTTAAACCGACCTCGAGACGTTGGAGATCGGATATGGCGGTAGATTTCCTCGAACCAATGGTGGTGTATAAGTTGAGCAATTTGCCATAACTTGGGAGGGTGTGGTTTTTGATGATGGTCTAGGGAAAAGCCCCTGGTTATAGAAGGAGCTTGACTAAATATGTAGGGAAGAGTTAACTGGCAATCAACTGAGAGGATGTTATCTCAATTGGTGTTCTGCAAATTCCAAATTTACAAGGTACCCTGTGGAGTTAGACCATAAATGTCAACAAATACTTTGATTTTTGCATATTTTACCAGCTGCAATAAGAGTTCTAAAAAGGTTTTCAGATTCTAAATGTCAGAGTTCCTAGCAATAATATTCAAGCAAAAGAACCCCATTATTGCACTAAACATTCCAGATGGCATGGATTTTTTTTAAAAAAGGAACCTTTTTTTATGTATTTACATTCTGAGGGATTATACAAACTACCAATGCATCATTGTAAAGGTGAAAACAAAAAGTGGGGGTGAAATGTGAAAAAATTACCTGAAAAGAGGGATTTGGAAGATTATGAGGAGGAAATACATGGCAGAAGCAATGGAGGAAATGTTGGTTGCCAATTTCTTTGAAGAAGCCATTGGAGAAGGAAACATTTAGAAGGGTATCCCAGCAAATAAGAAGGAAATGAAAAGAAAAAAAAATGAAGAGAAATTGCAGAGAGGAAATATGTAACGACTCGGATTTTCGAGTCAACAATGGGCGTTGACTCGGGTCTTGGACCGACACGTCGGGTCAAATGCTCGATTTATGTTAGGCCTTGTTGTTGGGCTTGGTTTTTGGGTTGAGCTTGGAGGAAGAAGGTTTAATGAAGGGTAAATGGGTAATTCACCCTCAAATGAAGGCAAAGGTTGATGCCTCATTAAGGAGGGGTTGTCATTTTGTAAGAGGGTGAAGTCACCCTTGTTCTCATTTATCTATCTTCTCTTTCTTCCAATTTTCTTCCCAAAACCCAAAGATTAAAGAGGGAAGCTTGTTGTCTTAGAGTAAGAATTATGGTTTGTAGCTAGAGGGGGAGTTGCTCAGCACCCAAAGATCTATCTTTTAAGAGGAATATCTTCAGCATTGGTGGAAGTTGGGTTTGAAGCTTGGAGCAAGGAAAAGGGGTGGAAGAAGCTTGATTTCTGCCTTAGTTCGTGAATCTCTTACTAAAGGTCAGTACATTTCTGACTCCTACACTTATGAGAATCCTAAAATGATTGCCTTGTGTGGTTTATAGTTTTGGGTTGTATAGTTGAGGTTTAGAAGCTTAAAACCCCCCGCCCCCTTTAATGGCAAATCATGTACCATGCGTTAAAAATGGGTAAAATTGGTCGAAAACCACCCTAAAAACCTCTAATAACTGTAGGAACGCTTTGGGACTTAACCATGTAGGTTAAGGGATAAGATGGTGAAATCTCAAGCTCCAGATTTTGAAATCTGGGCTCGCGTACCGATACTATAACCCCTCGATCCGGCCTAGTCGCAAGACCGAACCGAGCAAGCTACATTAGGTTTACCGAAGTAAACCGGAATGATGAAACCTAAAACTCGCCTATTTTTTCTTTTATTTTATCTAGATGCATTAAAGTTATCCTACATGATCATATTGTTCAAAAGTGGGCGCTCGTCTCATTCGGCCATCATAATGATATCCAATTGGCCACGACACAACTTAGGGACCAAAATGTAAAATTTAGCAAATTAAAAGGGTTTTACCACATTTTAAGTTACCAACCTTAAATTAGGTTCATTTCATGCTTATATGCCAAATATCAGCCTCAAATGATCATCCATGCATAAATAATTGACAAATCAAGATTCGGGGACAAAACGGAATAAAACAGAACTTTACTAAAGCCTTTAACTAACTTAACTTCCATGGGTATCGGTACTCCAATCCGAGTATAGGTACACCATTTACATTCGAACTTCCAAAGATTCTAGTAGCCATACCCTGTAATGTTGTGACCCCTGTGTACCGATACGCCTTACCAAAACCAAGGCCCCGTATCGATCCTCAAACCCATGACCGATCCCCCAAGCCAAACTCAGCCTACCTGTACCGATACACGAACCCATGTATCGGTACGCGGCTTCAATTATTCTCTTTCGTATCGTAACGCCCAACTTGCGTACCGGTACCACAAGCCCGAAATGGCTTCCCGTACCGATACGTGCACTTGCGTACCGATATGCATGGACCTGAATGGTCACAATTGGCTGGTTTAACAAACTTATTTCAAAAGTAAACCACTTCACCAAGCCATAAACTTCCATACCACACTATCTAGATGCAAAGGCAACCTAAACATCATAAGTTTAGCAACCCAAAAAGGCTTCCATCCATTCAAAGATATTCTAAAGGCATGCTTCCTAAACACTTTGCCAAACGTCTCAAATGCACCATTAAACCATTCACAGCATAGGCAACATAACAACACACACCACAAAGCATAATAGACTTGCTCAAACCATCACAACAAGGCAATCATCAAGGAAACTCCAGATGCATACTTAGGACACCATTCACAACAACTACAATAAGTTCCAACATCAAGCTTAACAACAACAAACCTCCACAAAAACTAGCATAGAATACGTACTCAAAATCCATAAGGAAACAGGATTACAACCCCTAAAAACCTTGGCGAACACATTGCCTTATTAACCGAAAATAGAAACCGAGTTCATACTTAAAGTAGTTTATCTCTTGGATCCTTGAAAACCTTGCCTTTGCTGCCCTGAACTTTAATGCTCTGCATTATTAGGAAAAAAACGTAAGCACACATGTTTAGTGAGGATGCTCATAAATAATGATGCATTTACATTTTTTTAAAAACATATGCTTGCTTTTCCCAAAACATGCTTACTTAAAAGGCACTTCCTCATGATTTTAACTGAATCAAAATATAATGATAATCATAACATCAATAACATCTCATACTTAAATCCCAAAGCATTTTAATCAAACCATGCTTAAATCCCAAAGCATTTTAATCCAAGAATCAACACATGATCTTTTTCATATATTGGCAATTATAGTGACCCAGATAGACTACCTCTAACCTTTACACATATCGGATACACGGATCTCTCATACCATGCCTAGTTAAACCGCATGATATCCCAAACCTTGCCTGGTTAAACCGCAAGATTTGAACCTTCGCCTAGTTAAACAGCGAGATTTCACCCTTGCCTAGTTAAACCGCAAGAGTACCGACCTTGCCTAGTTAAACCGCAAGATCACCATCAATTTAGGTTGCCTAGTTAAATTGCATGCCCCAAATGATGTCCCAACAGTCCGAGTGGCCTAGTTAAACCATCATACCTCAAGGACCTATGGCCACGATCAATTTTGATAATATTTTTTAGTGCACTATTAATCCTATGGCATGCCAACTATATTCGATTGTTTTAACCATGTCACATAGCCAATATATCATTTACACAACTATTTACTTATTGTTTTACAATGCATCTCGTAAACAACACATATGCAAATCTCATTGTCAATGCAATAACACCATTCCCAACCGGAATGAAAACCAATGCTCAATAGCATTTCATATATACTTTCATTCCCCTGCATATGTACTCAAAATCATGCATTACCAGTAAGTAAATCATACCATGTTTTTTACCAAAACATGCAAACAACATGCTCATATCCAAGCCGATATTCAAGAGCAAAATGGGGGAAACATACTTCTGAGTTTAGGTAAGTGTCTCACGCTTACCCTAAACTCCCAACGCCCATTACAAACCTTTGTAAAGCTTTTAAAACTAGTTTCCACTCACCGATACGCTTCGTCTTCCTTGCCAATACGAAACAAGCACTTGACAAGCCACCAAACACATTACGCTTCGTCACCCTGATTATCCCATGTTTTAAACACATAAAACCAGAGGACAAATGCATTAAAATGCATTCAAAACATTGCCCAACAGCAATCTCCCACAACTCCCAAGATGCCCACTCAAACACCATCTGAAACATACTGAAAACACCATCAAACGTTTCCAAAACGTAACCCAGCCATAAAACAACAATACAAGCCTTCAATCAACATCTAATAACATCCAAAAACCTTTTCCTAACATCCTTTTACCTCCAGCAAAGATTAAACTCGAATAACACCATAAAACCACAATCTAACAACCTAACTAATTAGAGATTCAAGAGTTTTGGGATTCTATTGATAAAAACAACTTATCAACATCAAAGTACATGCAAAACATATACTAAATCCAACTCAAACACTGGAAAAATAGATCCACCTCGAAAATTATAATATCTCATCAATATTCTCAAAATAACTCAATTAAACATTGATATAACATAAAAATTGGTTTCCAAACTATAAATTAAGGATCAAATACTTGGGAATTTCAATAAAGAACCATACAATAGAGGAGATCACAGACCTTACCCCTATTGTGAGATTTTCTCCCTCAGTTGATTTGACAAAAGCTAAGAAAACACAAGATTTAAATGAGATTTTGCAAAACAATGTTAATCAAATCATTATCAATCATAAAAACAAATTATAAGACTCCTCACCTCTGGATTTTGAAGAAAACTTGAGTGTTTGGCTGAGGAGAGAGTGGAGAGAAAAGTTGAGAGAAAAAAGTTACGTAAATTTTCTTTAATGAGCTTAACAAACTTTTAACTAAAATCCCTTTTTAATTATCTTTAAAACACATGTCAAAATATCTTAAATTGAGGGAGAAATCATCAGAAAAACCTTGGTAAAATAGCTCCTTAAAGATTCTAAGAATTTGACCCTTTTCATTTTAGTCACCTTTAAAAATAGTTTTCAAATTTCGCATTTTGGTCACTAATCCAAAATGTCACATTTTCAAATTCCTTTTTCTAAAATTGATTCCACCAAAAATCATTATATAATAAAAGATGTTTTTTTAACTATTTTTCCACATTTTTATCTTACCGAAAAATATACGGTCCCAAATCTGACTCGAATCTCTAACCTGGTCCACCAGACCGTCTAACAAACCTCAAAATTGCTAAGCCCAAAACCGGGGTGTTACAACTCTCCCCCACTTAAGAAATTTCATCCTCGAAATTACCTGGAGGAAATAGATACGGAAATTGCTCCTTTCATATCCATCTTACTTTCCCAAGTAGCTTCCTCAACACCTCGGTGTCGCCACAAGACTTTCACGAGCTCTATCGTCTTACCACGAAGAACCTTCTTACTGGTATCGAGGATCTCTACTGGTTCCTCATCAAAGTTTAGATCCGATCTCAACTCCACATCCTCCACCGGCATGATATGCGATGGATCTGACCAATATCTCCTCAACATCGAAACATGTAACACATTGTGAATTTCTCCTGCTCGGGAGGCAACCTCAATGATAAGCCACAAGACCCACATGCTCAATAACCTCATATGGTCCAATGAACCTCGGACTAAGCTTACCCTTACGTCCGAATCTCATCACCTTTTTCCATGGTGACACCTTCAAGAATACGCGATCGCCCACCACATACTCAACCTCCTTATGCTTCAAGTCCGCGTAAGATTTCTGCCAATCCACAGCCGCTTTCAACCGGTCGTATACAAACTTAACCTTCTCCTCCGTGTCTTTCAACACATCCGGTAGGATAACATGCTTTTCCCCCACCTCAGCCCAACATAAGGGCATGCGACATCTCTGCCCATATAACGTCTCAAAAGGTGCCATCAGTATACTCGCCTGATAATTGTTATTGTAAGCAAACTCAACTAAAGGAAAATGCTTCTCCCAGGTTCCTTGGAACTCAATAATACAACATCTCGGCATATCTTCCAAAACCTGAATAACCCGCTCAGACTGTCCATCTGACTGGGGATGATACGCTGTACTAAAACTCAATCTCGAACCCAAAGCTTGGTGCAAACTCCTCCAAAACCTTGCCGTAAACCTTGGATCCCTATCTAAAATGATGGATTTAGGTACACCATGCAAGCGTAAAATCTCCGTTATATACAAATCTGCCAACTTGTCCAAGGTATACGTTATATGCACTGACAAGAAATGTGCACACTTTGTGAACCAGTCAACAATCACCCATACAGAATCATTCTTAGCTGGTGTCAATAGCAACCTTGTTACAAAATCCATGGTGATTCTCTCCTATTTCCACTCTGGAATTTTTAGCGGTTGCAATAACCCGGATGGAAACTGATGGTCAGCCTTGACCCGCTGACATACCATGCACCTCAGCCACGTCCTTTTTCAACCTAACCCAGTAGTATACCTCTTTCAAATCACGATGCATCTTAACACTACCAAGATGCACAGCAAAAGGACTAGAATGTACTTCCGTCAAGATAGTGTGCCTTAATTCCGAATCATCCGGCACCACTATCTGACCCTTGAAACACAAAACTCCATCATCATCAAAATGGAAATCTGTCAGATTACCATCCGCTATGTTCTTAACAACCCAAGCCAACATACGATGCATCACTATAAACCACAAACTCCTTCCCAAATTCCGGCTAAATCAACACAAGAACGTGTCAGCACTTTCTTTAACTTCTCAAAACTGTGTTGCTGCTTCTCCGTCCACATATACGGAACATTATTCTGTAACAACTTGGTTAACGGAGCTGCAATACTCGAAAACCCCTCAACAAAACAGCGATAATAACCAACCAACCCAAGAAAACTTCACACCTCTGATACTGACTTAGGTTGCTTCCAATTGAGAATAGCCTCAATATTCTGTGGATCAATACGAATACCCTCCGCGGACACCACATGACCTAGGAATGTCACTTCCTTAAGCCAAAACTCGCACTTGCTCAACTTGGCGTACAACTGATTATCTTTCAACACTTGCAACACTATCCGCAAATGCTGAACATGATCTTCCTCGGTACAAGAGTAATCGAGAATATCATCTATGAACACCACCACAAACTGATCAAGATACTCATGGAACACTCTATTCATCATGTCCATAAACGCAACCGAGGCATTTGTCAAACCGAAGGGCATGACCAGAAACTCATAATGCCCATACCTCGTACGGAACGTGGTCTTATACACATCCACATCCTTAACCTTAAACTGATAATACCTCGATCTTAAATCTATCTTGGAAAACACCGCTACTCCATGAAACTGATCGAACAAATCATCAATTTGCGATAACAGGTACATTTTCTTTACCATCAACTTGTTCAACTGACGATAATCAACGCACATACACATCGTACCATCTTTCTTTTTCACGAAGAGAACAGACGCGCCCTAAGGAGAAAAACTTGGTCGAATGAACCCATGATCCAACAACTCCTGAAGCTGCGACTTCAACTCCTTCAATTCTTTTGGTGTCATCCTATAAGGAGCCATGGACACCGGTGTTGTACCCTCGAATGTCTCAATACGAAACTCCACCTCTCTATCCGGAGGTAAACCCAGCAACTCCTTAGTAAAAACCTCAGGAAAGTCACAAACTGTCCGAATATCCTGCACTCGAACACCCTTGGCTTCCGGATTTATAACAATAGCCAAATAAGCTTGGCAGCCATTAAACATCATTTTCTTCGCTATAACAGCCGAAACTATATTGGACAGGAACTTAACATTCTCCTCAACCACCACAACTTCATAGTTGTCGGCTAGCCTTAAGAAAATCCTCTTGGACTCACAATCCACAACAGCTCTATGCTCACTCAATCAATCCATACCCAAAATGACATCGAAACCATGGAATGACAATTCCATCAGATCTGCGGCAAACTCATGACCTTGCACCACCAAGGCACATCGCCGATACAACCTTCTTGTTGTAACTGTCTCCCCAAAAGAACTTGTGACCAACATCTAAGATCTCAACAGGAACATTCAGCAAAGATGCATGTTCACCCAAGATATATAAATGCGTAGACTCCGAATCAATCAAGGATAACAATGACAAGGATTGCAAAGTAAAAGTACCTATGATCACATCCGTGTCATTATGACCTTCACGGTAAGCAAAGACCCAAGCCGGTCCACCACCTTCAGGTCTTACTGCTGCAGCATGAGCCATACCCCTCTGGCCATCCTCTCGCATTTGAAAATTACCCCTACCACGGCCTCGGCCCCTAACCGGTGCAGTAACCTGCATTGGTACATCTCTCACAGCCCGAGGACAATCACACTTCAGGTGATCAGATGATCCACAAATCCAACAAGTTTCAGTATTACCCCAACACATACCTACGTGGCACCTACCACATCGCTCACACTCTGGTGCAACACGAGCTCCTTTAGCACCCTGGCCAACTCCACCACCACGCCTATGATCTAGCCTATGCCACTTGTTCCTGAACCTCATATTCTGCCTCTCAAAATAGCTAGAGTCTGCCGCTCTCTTACCCAAGTTTGCACCTGCGACCTGAACTGGTGCACCCAAGGACTACTCAATATCCTTGGCCCGATTGACCAATACATCAAAATCTGTGTAATCTACGACCAGAATGTACATCTTAATGTCCTTTACAAGTCCATAACGGAACCTGTCACATCTCTGCTGGTCATCGGAACCAACTCCGGAGCATACTGACTCAATCGGAAAAACTTCACTTCGTATTCAGCAACAAACATACTTTCCTAAGATAGCAACATAAACTCATGCTTCTTTATATCCAAGTACTGAGCACCAAGGTACTTCCTTTTGAAAACCCTCTGAAAGAACTCCCAAGTAACATCCGCCTTAGGAACACCAGTAATAGTGGTCACCCACCAATGGAATGCATCCCCCTGCAGCAGAGATACAATGCAACCCAGCTTGCGCTCCTCGTTGCATCCCATCTAATCCATAATACGGACCGTCTTTTCCAGCCAACCTTCGGCTGCCTCAGGGCTCAAACCTTAAAACTCTACACCTTCCAAACTCCTCAAACACTCTAAGGGTAAAACCTTGATTTTCCACCACAGTAGGTCCCGGTGCCTGCGCCTACACTCCAGCCATCGCTGCCTGAAAAGCTCTCGTTATCGCCTGTACTAACGGAGTCAAATCACTATATACTGGTACTTGATGAACTTGGGGTGCTTCACCCGCCCCAACATCAACTAAAGGGACCACGAGAGGAGGAGGAGGAGGTAAAACATGAGGGAGATTTTCCCCTGTCTCATTATTCTGCCCAACCTCGGCAGTATTAGCCATAGACCGTGTCTCACGTCGCGCCATGCAAATAAAAGCATCAAAACAAATTAGAGTTAGGCTAGCATCAGGCAAATGATCCAAGTTTACTTTAAAACATATTGAAAATCCACGGTAATAGGCAATGTGTCCCCAATCCAACCCGAACATTACATCAAACAATCACCGAACATATACACAATCACCGTAGAGTTTAACAACATCAGCTAAACAAGAAAAAACATCCCAATTTTCGTAAACCTGGCACTGATACCAACAAATGTAACCCCCTCGACCCGACCTAGTCGCAAGATTGAACCGAGCAAGCTAATTAGGTTTACCGAAGTAAACTGGAATGATAAAACCTAAAACTCTCATTTTTTCTTTTATTTTATCTAGATGCATTAAAGTTATCCTACATGATCATACTGTTCAAAAGTGAGCGCTCGTCTTATTTGGGCATCATAATGATATCCAATTGGCCACGACACAACTTAGGGACCAAAACAAAAAATTTAGCAAATTAAAAGGGTTTTACCACTTTTTAAGTTACCAACCTTAAATTAGGTTCATTTCATGCTTATATGCCAAATATTAGCCTCAAATGATCATCCATGCATAAATAATTGACAAATCAAGATTCATGGACTAAAACGGAAGAAAACAGAACTTTACTAAAGCCTTTAACTAACTTAACTGCCATGGGTCTCGGTACTCCAATCCGAGTATCGGTATGCCCTTTACATTTGAACTTCCAATAGCCGTACCGGTACGACCCTTGCATACCGATACGCCTTACCAAAACCAAGGCCTCGTACCGATCCTCAAACCCGTGTACCAATCCCCAAGCCAAACTCAGCCTTCCTATACCGATACGCGAACCCATGTATCTGTACGCAGCTTCAATTATACTCTTTCGTATCGTAGTGCCCAGCTTGCGTACCGATACCACTAGCCTGAAATGGCTTCCCGTACCGATACATGCACTTGCGTACCGATACGCCTGGACCTGAATGGTCACAATTGGCTGGTTTAACAAACTTATTTCAAAAGTAAACCACTTCACCAAGCCATAAACTTCCATACCACACTATCTAGATGCAAAGGCAACCTAAACATCATAAGCTTAGCAACCCAAAAAGGCTTCCACCCATTCAAAGATATTCTAAAGGCATGCTTCCTAAACACTTTGCCAAACATCTCAAATGCACCATTAAACCATTCACAGCATAGGCAACATAACAACACACACCACAAAGCATAATAGACTTGCTCAAACCATCACAACAAGGCAATCATCAAGGAAACTCTAGATGCATACTTAGGACACCATTCACAACAACTACAACAAGTTCCAACATCAAGCTTAACAACAACAAACCTTCACAAAAACCAGCATAGAATTCGTACTCAAAATCCATAAGGAAAGAGGATTACAACCCCCAAAAACCTTGGCGAACACATTGCCTGATTAACCGAAAATAGAAACTGAGTTCATACTCAAAGTAGTTTATCTCTTGGATCCTTGCAAACCTTGCCTTTGATGCCCCAAACTTTAATACTCTGCATCATTAGGAAAAATAGAGCGTAAGCACACATACTTAGTGAGGATGCTCATAAATAATGATGCATTTACATTCTTTTAAAAATATATGCTTGCTTTTCCCAAAACATGCTTACTTACAAGGCACTTCCTCGTGATTCTAACTGAATCAAGACATAATGATAATCATAACATCAATAACATCTCATGCTTAAATCCCAAAGCATTTTAATCAAACTATGCTTAAATCCCAAAGCATTTTAATCCAAGAATCAACACATGATCTTTTTCATATATTGGCAATTATAATAACCCGGATAGACTACATCTAACCTTTACACATATCGGATACATAGATCTTTCATACCATGCCTAGTTAAACCGCATGATATCCAAAACCTTGTCTAGTTAAACTGCAAGATTTGACACCCTCGCCTAGTTAAACCGCGAGATTTTACCCTTGCCTAGTTAAACCGCAAGATCACCATCAATTTGGGTTGCCTAGTTAAACCGCATGCCCCAAATGATGTCCCAACAGTCCAAGTGGCCTAGTTAAACCGCCATACCTCAAGGACCCATGGCTGCGATCGATTTTGAATATATTTTATAGTGCACTATTAATCCTATGGCATGCCAACTATATCCGATTGTTTTCACCATGTCACATAGCCAATATATCATTTACAAAACCATTTACTTACTGTTTTACAATACATCTCGTAAACAACACATATGCAAACCTCATTGCCAATGCAATAACACCATTCCCAACCGGAATGAAAACCAATGCTCAATAGCATTTAATATATACTTTCAATCCCCTGCATATGTATTCAAAATCATACATTACTAGTAAGTAAATCATACCATGTTTGTTACCAAAACATGCAAACAACGTGCTCATATCCAAGAGCAAAATAAGGGAAACTTACTTCCGAGCTTAGGTAAGTCTCTAACACTTACCCTAAACTCCCAACACCCTTTCAAACCTTTGTAAAGCATTTAAAACCAGTTTCCACTCACCGATACGCTTCGCATTCCTTGCCAACGCAAAACAAGCACTCGACAAGCCACCAAACACGTCACGCTTCGTCACCTTGATTTCCCCAGTTTTAAACACATAAAACCAGAGGACAAATGCATTAAAATGCATTCAAACTATTGCCCAACAGCAATCTCGTGCAACTTCCAAGATGCCCACTTAAACACCATCTAAATCATATCGAAACACCATCAAATGTTTCCAAAACTTAACTCAGCCATAAAACAACAATACAAGCCTTCAATCAACATCTAATAACATCCGAAAACCTTTTCCTAACATCCTTTTACCTTCAACAAAGATTAAACTCAAATATCACCACAAAACCCCAATCTAACAACCTAACTAATTAGAGATTCAAGAGTTTTGGGATTCTATTGATAAAAAAAACTTATCAACATCAAAGTATATCCAAAACATATATTAAATCCAACTCAAACACTGGGAAAATAGATCCACTTTGAAAATTATAATATCTCATCAATATTCTCAAAATAACTCAATTAAACATTGATATAACATAAAAATCAGTTTCCAAACTATAAATCAAGGATCAAATACTTTGGAATTTCAGTAAAGAACCATAAAATAGAGGTGATCACAGACCTTACCCCTACTGTGAGATTTCTCCCTCAATTGATTTGACAAAAGCTAAAAAAACACAAGATTTAAATGAGATTTTGCAAAACAATATTAATCAAATCATTATCAATCATAAAAACAAGTTAGAAGACTCCTCACCTCTGGATTTTGAAGAAAACTTGAATGTTTGGCTAAGGAGAGAGTGGAGAGAAAAGTTAAGAGAAAAAGTTACGTAAATTTTCTTTAATGAGCTTAACTAACTTTTAACTAAAATCCCTTTTTAATTATCTTTAAAACACATGTTAAAATATCTTAAAATATCTTAAAATCCCTTTTCATTTTAGTCACCTTTAAAAACAGTTTTCAAAAATCTCATTTTGGTCACTAATCCAAAATGTCACATTTCCAAATTCCTTTTTCTAAAATTGATTCCACCAAAAATCATTATATTATAAAAGATGATTTTTAACTATTTTCCATATTTTTATCTTACCGAAAAATATACGGTCCCAAATCTAACTCGAATCTCTAACCCGGTCCACCAAACCATCTAACAAACCTCAAAACTATAAGCCCAAAACTGGGGTGTTACAGATACGGGGTGGTAGCGTATCGGTATGCCTTTGTTATAAGGGAGACAAATTGTGAGGGGGAGTACCGGTACACCTTCCTATGTATCGATACCCCTCACCTAATGTGAATTCCAGTAACGTTTTTGCGTACAGGTATGCTAGAGGCGTATCGGTACCCACTGTTCTATTACCTAGGGAGGCTTTCGCATATCGGTACACTAAGATAGGGGTACTAGTACGGATTAGGATCAGTACGAGGCGATCCACTTATCGATGTTGAGTACCAATACGGGGTAAGAGCGTATCGGTACGACTAGTCGTTCAAGTCTTTCGAATCTAATTGGCGTATCAGTATTCATGGGGAGTATCGATACCTAGAGGGCAGTACCGATACTCACCTTGGAGTATCGATACTCACTGGGCAATCTGCCCAAACAAGTTGAGTTCGTGTTCGGGGTTCTATAATTCAGGTTAAAAGGCCCTAGGGGTCTGTTAGGGTATAAAATGAATACTAAAACTGAGAAATGTAGAGTTAAACCCCGTGTGTGAAATAAATGGCTAATAGTTTGGTAATTATTGAGTGGATCACTTGTTTAATCACCCATAGAGATCCGGGGTGGATCGGTTAATGGTACGTGGAAGATAGGGGTCTTTGCTGCGTGTTGAAGGGACGCCCACAAAGGCTGGTTGCCGCAAATAATAAGATAATCTAATGAGAAAAAGCATAAATGAATCCTAAGGACATATATTAATTATTGTAACAAATGAGTATGCCTAGGGGCATCGGCAATGGTTGGCTGGATGCCTTTTATCTCTCGGTGAGATGTATTGATGCTCGGGGGAGCATGTGTTAACGTATATGTCTTAGTTAGGAATCCGAATGTCCTAGAGTCAGTGCAAGAGCACTTAAATAAGGGGATAGGTACTTTGGGCTATATGATCGAGTACATACGACGTATCCACGGGCTATGTGATCTGGATGCGGTTAGAAACCTATCATTGGGCTATGTGATCAGTATATGGAAATACAACTCGGGGGCTGTGTGAGCTCAAGTAACATGAAGGGCTGTGTGATCTCGAGTAACCTAATTGGCTATGTGACATCAGAAAAAGACTACTTGTGGCTATTGTGATCCAAGTATGTCTAGGACATATCCGTAGCTATAGTGATCCGGATATGATCCTAACTCGATGACTATGTGATCACGAGTAACCCGATGGCTATGTGAGCACAGGAAAATAGTAGGGCTTCGTTGGCCATTAGGGAATTATGTTATTTATGTTGTTGTATGGATAATAGATGTTGGCTATTTTACCCATGAGCTATGTGATTAGGGTAGGGTTGTTACTCGACGGGCTGTGTGAGCTTGAGTAACTCGATGAGCTGTGTGACCTCAAGTATGGGCTATATAACCCTTGGGCTATGTGATCAGGGTATGGGACGTAACTCGATGGACGGAGTGGCCTCGAGTATGATAAGCCTGGGATGGCTTGGTAGACTTCTTACATAATAGTGGTATTTTGAGACACGGTTATGGACTCTAGCTAGGGAAGGCTAGACGGTGATCCTTAGATGTTGGGAAGCCTTTCTATGCACTCTTAATTATATTATCATGCATGCTTGTTTTATGATATTCATGAATTGCGGTAGAGTAGAAATGTACCACTGAACTTTGTTAGCTCAGTGTGCAGAATTACGGTTTTTCTGTGCATAGGTTGACAGGTTATTTTTGGAGGAGCATGTCGAGGAGGATTTTCCCAGCACTGAGCCAGTTTTCAGAGTACAGTACTTGATGTTTAGTTTGGACTGATTGTATTCGTAGGACCTTACCACAGTCGAGTCTGTATTTTATTTTGATTTACTGTCATTTGGTCAAACGGTGTATTTTATTTCGAACTCATATTTTGTAAACCCATTTTAGTCTCTTTATTTACGTGGATTTTATGCAAATAGATCTTTTTAAGAATTGCCAACTTGTGATTTTAAATGAGAAATTTTGATGGGTCAATTTTGGGTGTGTGATACTTTAGATCTAGGACGGGATCAGGGTGTTACATTTAGTGGTATCATAGCTTAGGTTTAGTCAGTTCTAGGAAACCTCGAGTGGTATAGAGGTCATGGTAAGGTGTCTAGTGAATACAAGTCCCTAAATTTAAGTGTACTTTATAAGACTAGGAATCCTGATGTGCCATCTTATTTGTTGTGTTTCATAAAAGGATTGATGGAAGGTGGAACCGGTAGTGGAGAGGCGGGTTACTTTCGTGACCTTACCTCTGCCCTCTTGCGTGTGGTGTAAACTATTCCGAGGCAATCGGAGACGCCTCGTAAGACCCTGTAGAGAGGCTTCATCATTTTGGGCCTAAGAATTTTGAAGGCTTGGGTGAGGATGACCCAATCAAGGCTGATCAGTGGTTGCGTGACACATAGAGAATCTTGAGACAAATGAGAGGAAGCCCAGAGGATGACCTTGATTGCATTGTCTCTCTTCTTAAGGGCAATACACACGAGTGGTGAAAGGCCGTTGAGTTGGATTTACAGCCTGAACAACCGACATGGGATATCTTTGTGGATGAGTTTCGGAATAAGTACATTAGTGAGGTATACATGGATGAGATAAGGGATCAATTTCAGCATCTGGTTCAGAGAGATCGAACGATGTTTGCTTATGAGCAAGAGTTTCTATGTTTGAGCTATTATGCCCCGGAGTTCGTTGCGACGGAAGAGTTGAGGTGCAAGAGGCTAAGACAAGGCTTCAATGTTGACCTTTAGTTGCATGTAACAACGGGTCCGCTTGGGATATTCTCCGTGTTAGCCAATAGTGCGAAGGCACTTGAGCAGCTTCAGAGTTCAACATCTAATTAGTTTGAGGATTCTAGAGGTCATGATGTGGAGACCCAGAATATTATAGGTCATTCTCCCTATCCGCATTAGAGGTTTTATGCTTTGAAGAGTTCGAAGAGAGTTGCTTCGGACTAGCTACCAAGAGTCAGCTCAAGATCTAGATCGAGGGTTCGTAGAGACCCTTTTGTTTCTACTCTAGAATGGAGTACTGATGTTTTATTAGAGCATCGCTTTCACCAGTATGCAAGCATTACGGCCGACATCACCTTAGAGTGTGCTTTTTGCTTTAGAGGGTTTGCTATAGGTGTCGAGCACCGGGACATATAGCAAAGGACTGCCCAGTTGGAGACGAGAATACACCAGCTCATTCTTAGAGGTTGGCTGCTTCCCAGCATGATCAGAGTTTTGTTAGAGGAAGAGTTAGGGCACCGTCAAGTTATCAAGGTGGATGTTCTGTGAGATCCACCATCAGGGTTGGCACACGAGGCGTTGCTAAGCAGTCTGCTGCTTAAATTAGAGTTGGCAACATTACAACCGAGGATATGTTAGGTAATTAAGTTTTTTGTTGGTTTCAGTTGTTGCGTTAGCCGTTTAGCTCTTCGGTTGTGTAATAGACCGATTCTTATGATGTGCATCTTGGTAAATCTTGGGTTTGTTATTGCTTTAGATGGTAAATAGAATTGAATCCTTTGCTAGATAAGGTTTTTATCGTAGATGGTTGTTGAGAATAAAAGTGTGCCTTAAGATGCGAGTGAGAAGTATAAAGTTTTAGATTGCTCAAATCTAGTTGTTAGTGTCAGTTGTGTAGGATCTTAACCTCTCTAAGGTGGACGTTGTACTCCGTAGTGCTAGCTCAAGGAAGGTTCTATAGGTTGCAAGGTGTTCTTAGCTTATGTTGTAGACGTGAGGGTTAAGATTTCCTGGTCTTAGTGTTGTGGGTGTTTTGAGGGTATGGAGGTACTCTTGGTGAATAAGCAATCTTACTGGTTGATTGTCGTTTAGAACCGTGATTGAAGTAAGGTTGAGGTCGTTGTTAGTGTCCATCGCTCTGTGGTATGGTACTTAACGAACTCTTTGTTAGAGGCACACTTGTGCAAGCGACCAATTGGGCGTCGTTGCCAAGTGCTTCACCTAGATCATACCTGTATGGGAATAGCTTGTATGGTGGCTTCAGTTGTGTTAAGCCGATGTATAACGGTAGGGAGATCGCTGCCTGTTTCGTAAGATTGGCGACCTTGTTTTGGCCATAGAATATGAGAGCTTTGCGTTTGTTTGTCGGAGTAAAGGTACCATTAGAAAGGTCAAATAAAGGTTCTGATGAACATGGTTGGGTTCTTAAGGGCGAATCGTGAGGATAGTTGCTTGGCTTGTGCATCTGTTGAGCTAGATCTCGTAGAGTTAGAGGATTGCCCAATCGAGTTCGACCAAAGTTGTTATCAGTTAAGGCAAGCAGTGTGTAAGTTATCATAGTGGCGCAGCGAAAATGTGGAGCAATAGCTGTGTTGAGGGTAACCGGATGGTTGCTTTGCCAAGAAATGTTTTTGGATGAACCAGTTGAAAATCCTTGAGAACCGTCAGATAGCTTTTTACGTCTAATTGTTTGGACCGAGTCAAGGGTTAGAAGAAGGTGTTTAGACTTTTGCAAATAGAATGGCTAGTTTTGGGTTTCTTGTGTGAGTTCGCAAGTGACGATGGTCATTTCTCGGAACCAAGTGGTTGAATCGTAAGTGGTTTTTGATCTTGTTGAAAGTAAGTTTGGGGTAAGGCTAAGTTTTAAGTTTCGACTTGGTGGGTCAAGTCTAGAGAAAAGAGCTGCTAATTCAAGGTAGATTGTTGATAATGATCGGTTGTTAGGGTTCTGTTTGTCCTTTAATGGCTTGGATATGGTTGTTAGGCGTGATGCGTTCCCGATAATAGGTTGTGGATATTGTATAGCGTCTTAGGCGTAGATGAAGTCTCAGTTTAGTTTTGGTTGACGGATACAAGTAAAAAGTTTGGTTAACCGAGATTGAATCCGTTAGAAGTGAGTTTTTTAAGTTGGTGTATGAACAGCATGGCCTGAGGTTGGTTATGTTACATGCTTAGCGGTTCGTCATAAGTATCGTTGGTTGATGAAAAATGAGTCGTTGGAAATCTCAAGAGAAGTGTTGAGAGCGGGTGGTTTGATGCTATGGTTTTGTTTAAGGTAAATTGAGGGAGAACTCTCTCTAATCAAGGTTATCTTGTTTGAATGGTGAGGTGGCTAGATCCGTTTTGGTTACATCTCGTTCACCCATCTAAATTTCGAGGATGAAATTTCTTGAAGGAGGAAAGAGTTGTAACGACCTAGATTTTTGAGTCAGCAATGGGCGTTGACTCGAGTCTTAGACCGACACATCGGGTCAAATGCTCGGTTTATGTTTGCCCTTGTTGTTGGGCTTGGATTTTGGGTTGATCTTGGAGAAAAAAGGTTTAATGAAGGGTAAATGGGTAATTCACCCTCAAATGAATGCAATGGCTGATGACTCATTAAGGACGGGCTATCATTTTGTAAAAGGGTGAAGTCACCCTTGTTCTCATCTCTCTATCTTCTCCTTCTTCTAATTTTCTTCCCAAAACCCAAAGATTAAAGAGGGAAGCTTGTTGTCTTAGAGTAAGAATTTCGATTTGTTGCTAGAGGGGGAGTTGCTCAGCACCCAAAGATCTATCATTCAAGAGGAATATCTTCAGCATTGGTGGAAGTTGGGTTTGAAGCTTAGAGCAAGGAAAAGGGGTGGAAGAAGCTTGATTTCTGCCTTAGTCCGTGAATCTCTTGCTAAAGGTCAGTACATTTCTGACTCCTACACTTTATGAGCATCCTAAAATGATTGCCTTGTATGGTTTATAGTTTTGGGTTGTATAGTTGAGGTTTAGAAGCTTAAAACCCCCCTTTAATGGCAAATCATGTATCATGCGTTCAAAATGGGTAAAATTGGTAGAAAACCACCTTACAAACCTCCAATAATCTGTAGAAACGTTTTGAGACTTAACCATGTAGGTTAAGGGATGGGATGGTGAAATCTCGAGCTCCAAATTTTGAAATCTGGGCTAGCGTACCGATAAGACGTAGTAGCGTATCGGTATGCCTTTGTTATAAGGGAGACAAATTATGAGGGGTATACCGGTATGCCTTCTCGTATATCGGTACCCCTCGCCTAATGTGAATTCCAGTAACGCTTTGGTGTAGTGGTACGCTAGGGGCGTATCAGTACCCACTATTCTATTGCCTGGGGAGGCTTTTGTGTATCGGTACACTAAGATAGGGGTACCAGTACGGGTTGGGATCGGTACGGGGCGATCTGCATACCGATGCCGAGTACCGATACAAGGTAAGAGCGTATCGGTACGTCTAGTCATCCAATTCTTTTAAATCTAATTAGTGTATCGGTACTCATAGGGGAGTATCGATACTTAGAGGGCAGTACCGATACTCACCTTGGAGTATCGATACTCGCTGGGTAATCTGCCCAAGAAAGTTGAGTTCGTGTTCGGGGGTTCTATAATTCGAGGTAAAGGGCCCTAGGGGTCTGTTTGGGTGTAAAATGAATACTAAAATTGAGAAATGTAGAGTTAAACCCCGTGTGTGAAATAAGTGGCTAATGGCTTGGTAATTATTGAGTAGATCGCTTGTTTAATCACCCATAGAGATCCGTGGTGAATAGAATAATGCTACGTGGAAGATCGAGGTCCTTGTTGTGTGTTAAAAGGGACGCCCATATAGGTTGGTTGCCACAAATAATAAGATAATCTAATGAGAAAAAGCATAAATGAATCATAAGGACATATATTAATTATTGTAACAAATGAGTATGCCTAAGGGCATTGGTAATGGTTGGCTAGATGCCTTTTATCTCTCGGTGAGATGTATTGATGCTTGGGGGAGAATGTGTTAACGTATATGTCTTGGTTAGGAATCCGGATGTCCTAGAGTTAGTGTAAGGGCACTTAAATAAGGGGATGGGTATTTCGGGCTATGTGATCGAGTACATCCGACGTATCCACGGGCTATATGATCTGGATGTGGTTATAAACCTATTCTTGGGCTATGTGATTAGGATATGGAAATACAACTCAGGGGCTGTATGAGCTCAAGTAACTCAAAAGGCTATGTGATCTCGAGTAACCTGATTGCTATGTGACCTCAAGAAAAATTACTTATGGTTATTGTGATCCAAGTATGTCTAGGACGTATCTGTGGCTATAGTGATTCAGATATGATCCTAACCCGACGGCTATGTGATCAAGGGTAACCCGACGACTGTGTGAGCATGGGAAAAATAGTAGAGCTTCGTTGGCCATTAGGGAATGTATGTTATTTACGTTGCTGTATGTATAATAGATGTTGGCTATTTTACCCTTGGGCTATGTAATCAGGGTAGGGTTGTTACTCGACGGGCTGTGTGAACTTGAGTAACTCGATAGGCTGTGTGACCTCGAGTATGGGCTATGTGATCAGGGTATGGGACGTAACTCGATGGACTGAGTGGCCTCGAGTATGATAAGACTGGGATGACTTGGTAGACTTCTTACATAATATTGGTATTTTGAGACATGGTTATGGACTCTAGCTAGGGCAGGTTAGACGATGATCCTTAGATGGTAAGAAGCCTTTTTGTTCACTCTTAATTATATTACCATGCATGCTTGTTTTATGATATTCATGAATTGCGGTAGAGTAGAAATGTACCACTGAGCTTTGTTAGCTCAGCGTGCGTAATTATGGTTTTTCCGTGCGTAGGTTGACAGGTTGCTTTTGGAGGAGCACATCAAGCAGGATTTTCCCAGCAACGAGCCAGTTTTCAGAGTACAATACTTGATGTTTAGTTTGGACTGATTGTATTCATAGGACCTTACCACAGTCGAGTCTGTATTTTATTTTGATTTACTGTCATTTGGTCAAACGGTGTATTTTATTTGGAACTCATATTTTGTAAACCCCTTTTAGTCTATTTATTTACGTGGATTTTATGGAAATGGATCGTTTTGAGAATTGCCAACTTGTGGTTTTAAATGAGAAATTTTGATGGGTCAGTTTTGGGTGACTCAAATGTGATACTTCGGATCCGGGACAGGATCAAGGTGTTACAAAATAGGGGAGGTGTTGAAGCGGAAGGAAGCAGAAGAAAGTTATTGTTGTAAAACTTATATTATATTTTTGAGGGGGTGAAAATCATGGGGTCATTTTGTTCACACGTTTTTACATTTCGATTTTGCTGTACTTTTGGGCAGCTTTGGGCAAATAATCCAAATGGATTAAATATTTTGGAAAATAGGGTATTTTAGGGGATATTTTGGAATCTACGGTAAATTCTACCGTGCAAGGGGACTTTTGACTTAATTTCAATTTCATTAATAAAAAATGTGTAAATTTAGATATATCTAAACTATAACACCTAATCTCACAATTACAATAATGGATGTCAGCTGCATCATAAATTTTAACGTCAATGGCGGCTGGCTATCCATATTAGAGTTGGCTAATGCTAAAGAGATGGTGGCTACTGGCTAAAGCTATCACGAATTAATTTCACACTGCTTAAAGTAATCGACTACATTAGGCTACTCCTTTAGTAATTCTGGTTGCCTTTTGGCAAAGGATTGGTTATGATTGCGAGCTATTCAAGTCGAATATTAAAATACATGAAGTCAATTCACTCGACAACTACCATTCCTCAACCTCAAGCTCGTTGAAAAGATGCTAGAAAATGACAACCAACTGGTATTGTCGGTTATACAGGATCTCATGAGAACCAACTTGTAAGAACAAAATTGAATGAGATCTGAATCTTCCCTGGCTTACTCTGGTGGAAAACCCTGTATTAGAACAGTTTCGATAATATGAAATTCCTCAACTGGTAAAGATGATGCAGTTGCAGTGCCATATTGCAATTTGCAAAGCAGCAGGATAAAACTTGTTGATACTCTATAGTGATTATTAAAATCAAATACCATGAAAGAATCTAGATAACTTCATAGATATCATCTATATGGGGGGAGAAAAAACTTGTTTCCTTTTTTATTCTTGTTCAAGTTACATCAGTCTTGCCAAGAGCTAAAATGCACGTACAAAGAATGAAGCTACTTTAGTGGCTGCTGAATCGATATATTAGTATGAAACATCTGTATCCTGGAGAAGACTCAGAAGAGGGAGAAGACATCATAGATATACTTCTTTCAGGTTCAGCCTGTCAACACCTCCATTAAGCCCTATTGATACAAGTAATGAGAAGTCAACAAAGTTGTAGCAGTTGTTTCTCATGATACAAGTAAAGGTAACTAACTGGAAAACGCCACCCACCCGTGCAATGTATTGCTCAGCATCAGTTCGTTTGAGAGAGTGCATTGAGTGACGAGCAAAATTGGCGGACTTACGCTGAGAATTATTCCGCTGCCTAAATCTTCAAGCACCCTTACTTTGATGTAGGGATCTTTTGGAGGCACCATATCCTGACGAACCAAGAACATTAGCCGTTGCAATCTAGTTCACAGTGACAGATACTTTATAAAGCTTTATGAGCGAGAATAAAATCTGTATGGTGGAAGACCAATCAATTCTTGTTTAACTACTTGCAGTTGTTTACTTCACAATGACAGATACTTTATAAAGCTTTATGAGCGAGAATAAAATCTATGTAAAGTCACCAACAACAGCTCCACTTTTAAATTTTAATCAAAGGTTTGCATTGAGATAACCGTAGAGCAACAAGTACTTACAAGTGTTTAATTCATAAGAGAAGAGACCTTACCACATTCACATCAAGGCTCAGTTGTGACATGTATAATTTCAAAGACTTGGAATGATTTTTGAAATATTGTTCCTCTGAGTCACTGAACTTCTCCTGAATTTCACGTGGAAGTTCATGAAGCAACCCTACCTTCCATGCCAAATCTCTTATAATTTCTGCACGATTGTTGTACCTGTAACAAAATTAGCAGGTGATAGTAAGAAACTGCATTTTAAAATGTGAACTAGCAGGAATCAGTTTCTTTAGGAAATAATGGCAACAAAGAGTGTGAGAAACTTACACATATGCCATTAGGCAATGCTTGTTGCGAATTAGAGAAATGTGGTGGATAAGTGCTCCATAGTGGTCTGCATTTTTAGCTGTTTGGACTTCCAGTCCTTCCTCTTGCATTTCCTGTTATAACATGTCACATTAAGGGACTGAAATATCCGTGCAACTGAAATTTGATACTAAACTCTAAACCCAACCAGACTCCCCAAAACAAAATAAATAAAAGATGCATCTCAAGGAATGCATTGTACAGTCTGATAGTAACCAAAAACTTTGCAGAGAACATTACATTGTTTTCTACCTCAAGCTCTAGTATAAATTCATATACACAACCTACTGCACTCGGTATGCGTAGAATTGAGAATATAGTTGAACTTAAAAGTCTACTGGCTAACACAAATGCTACATTAAAGTTCTAGCTACCATCAATTGTTACCATTCGATATCAATTTTTTTGAGAAAGTTTAAAAATATACAGAATCAAATCTCTGGGAGGTGCTAAGAGACACTTGGACAAACAAAAACAAAAGGCTAAAGAAGCAAAATAGCAACAAGGAATTGCCTTATTAATGACTGGAGTGCACTATGATGCTCGATGCATTCTTCAATTACTCTCTCAAACAGCTCATTCTCCAAGATCACATCCCATACAACAATTAGCAACAAAAAAAAACCCAGCAAATATAAACTTAAACACAGCTTTGACAGCATATCAGAGCAAGTATAATGAGGTAGGGTTTGAAATGCATTACCAATAAGAGGGGGAGATGCGTAAAGACGGACAGGCAAATCAAGAAAAAAAGATATGGACATATTCTAAAAATGGAACCTTTTCAACGAAAATCCTCGTGAAAATTGATGAATACAAGTATTTTCCGAGCATTTCACGTAGCAAACAGAAAATGTTTTCAAATATTTTCAATATAAAGAAAATCTGATCCTCGAGGATCTTACAGAAGTAACGGTACTTTCATAATTAAACAGCTAATCTTGAGATATATTAGAACTTAAGCAAATAGTTCATTAATAGACACCTAAATTCAAAGAGAAACAATGAACCCACCAAGCGATTTTCCGATTATATAACACAACAACTAGATTTGTTCATCTCTGAAGCATTTAAATGCAAAATAAATAGCGATTTCATCATAAAACTGCGCAAGCCAGTAGCCTTACATTGAAAATCTTGAGATGCCCTTTTTCACCACTAGTAAACTCTTTCACCAGCTCGTACGCCTTTCTTCCGTGCATCTTCTGAAGATGTAAAGGTCCTCCAGTCTTTCAATTATATACTTTACCTTCAAAACCCAATTTATCTTTTGAGACATTTCACCGAACACGTTGCACAATTTTTTTTCTTTAATCTGTATATAAATACAAATGATTAAGCTCCAAGAACAGCGTGAACGGAAAAGAAGAAGAGAGTTATTTAAAAGTTTGTGGGGGGGGGGGGGAATTGAAGTTTTGGCGATTTGAGGGTGTTTGGAAGATGAGAAAGTGAAGACAAAAATTGTTTTTGGATCTAAACGCATGGTGGAGGTTTTGGCGGGTGATTTAGCCCCCGTGCCCAGTGGCGGTTTTAAAATGTTTTGGGCCTATCGTTAATGGATCACTATTTACTATTTAGGCATTTTAATACGTTGGAACTAAGGCAGGGATTACAGACGGGTACAGTTTCGCAGATTCTGCATCGCACCCGCCCCAGTTGAGGTGGGGATGGGTATGAGTTTAGTGGGTAGTGGGCGGGTGTAGATGTAAAAAGTCATACCCATCGTGGGTATTGGGTATGTAATGGGTTTGAGATCTTACCCGCACCGTATCCGCCTGCCCCATATTCACCCGCCCCGCATCCGCGAATTTTGTACTATTTATGTTTGTAGACTTTGATTATGCTTTTTATTATGGTGTTTTATGTACTAAGATATTGGTTTGTTTTAAAATCTACGTTAATCCTTAAATTCGTAGACTTTGAACTCAATTAATTTAGTTTGAAAAAATGATGGTTTATGATCGAGCTTGAATTAATCAGGTTGTAAATTTCTAATATGTGTGGGTAAGTAGAATTTATACAAGTGTAAATATGCTTTAGCTAAGTTAGTTATAGTTAATTAGTTAGTTGTAGTTAAGTAGAATTTATACCGATGAAAAAGCGTTTTAGTTAAGTTAGCTATCGTTAGTTAAATTTATACTGGTGTAAATGTATTATTTATATACACATGATCAATCAATAAAGTATGCGAGTTTTACTCTTCTTCACAAAAGTCTATAGTTTATTTTTACATAATTCGATATTAGTGGTTGCTAGTAGGCGGGTACGGGTTGAGTGGTGGATGTCCAGTTGGGTAGTGGGTGTGGGGATGGATTTCAGAATGTACCCGCGTAGGCGGGTGTGGATATGAAAATTTTAGGTAGGTGCGGGTATGGGGGAGGGGGTATTCGCACCCGCCCCGCCCGTTTGCCATCCCTAATCTAGAGATGGGCACGAGTCGGGTAAAATGTCCATCCTTAGTTGGAACAGATGTACTTCATTAAAAAGATATCTTTATGTTTGTTTTACTGTATGTGTATAATAATCGTAGTTGTAACACACTTGACCCAGATGCTGCAATTGGGCCACAAGCCCGAACCATTCCCATAAAATTTTCGCTTTTAAAAGCGAGTAAAAGAAATTCAACCTTATAAATCCAAACGCGACATATCAAGCATTTAAATCCATACTTACTTAAAACATTCAAATAGTTAAAGGAGCTCCAAATACAGTAATAAAACATTTGACCCATACAAGTTAAATCAAATAGAGTTACAAATACATAGGGTCCTATGAGTACATAACCCACTACATCTAAGTACTTGTACTCTACCAAAAGGCCAATGCTGGATCCTTGCTTCGATGGTGCTCCGCTACGCTCGAACTACCTATTAATCTATGAACGGAAACAACGATTCTGAACGCTGAGCTAACAAAGCTCAGTGAATACACAACCACTCGACCATGCTTCAGGTGAATCATAATTAAGATCATGCTATGAAATATGATGTAAGGATAAGATAAAGTGATGGAGCTACCATAACCGCCTAAACACATGCTATAGAACAATCAGCACCTTAACAATATCAACATATAATAAAAAAATCCAGGAGTGAGGCTCAACGTCACCCGACACTAGGAAACCCACTCATGCTCAGAATCTTACATCGAGCTGCTCGGAATCTCGCATTGAGCGGTATACTCAGAATCTCACATCGAGTCTTCGCTCGGAATCTCGCGTCGAGTCTTCACTCAGAATCTCGCATCGAGCGGGGCTCGGAATCTCACATCGGATGGCCTTCATGTGTTGCAACACTCACTCACTGGGTATCCGGATCCATCAAACAAGGACTCATAACCAAACAAGTGCCCTTACCTGTCACGACCACAAATGATCCACCAAGGATCCTTAAAACTCGCTTACCAAGCAATTTACTTTCATTTCAATACTCAATTAACCATTTAATCCATATAAGCAAAGAGGAACGTACATTCTCGATTTTACCAGTCATTTTATATCATAAGGGACCCATTAGAACCTTTGTCACAATTTATAGAACCCCCAAACTCAAAACGTAAAAACTTGGGCAGATTGCCCAGCGAGTATCGATACTCTAAGGTGAATATCGGTACTCCCCTCTAGGTATCAGTACTCCCTGCTGAGTACCGATACGCCATTTAGATTTGAAAGAAATCGGCCCTTGCCCCGTATCGATACACTTTGTTCCGTACTAGTACCCTATATCAGTTCTGGGATTTCCCTGTACCGATCTTTATCCGTACTGATACGCCTACCCTAACGTACCGGTGTGCAAAGCCTTTTTAGGATACGCAACAGTGGGTACCGATACGCCTCGAGCATACCGGTATACCAAAGCCTTACTGGAATTATGCTCTAACGAGGGGTATAGATACGCGGAGAGGCGTAGCGGTATGCCTCTCACAATTCGACCCCTGAGATACGAAGGAGTATCGATATGCAGCCACCCCATACCTGTACTCGAGCCTCGATTTTGAAACCTAAAGCTCGGGATTGTACCAAACCCCGCTCAACCTCCATAGTTAAGTCTTAAAACGTTCCTACAAGTTATTTGGAGTCATTAGGTGAGTTTCTAACCACTTTTGCCCTTAAACATCAACAATTACAAGATTTACCATTGATGATCATCAAAGCTCTAAATTATCAAAACACCATATATAAAGCAACACATACCAAAATGATGATGCACATGGACACATAGAAGTTAGAAGTGTACTAACCTCGAAATACAAGCTAAAGAGGACCCTCAACCTCCACCTCAAGCTTTCTTATTCCCTTGGGCCTTTGAATGCTCCCCAACCTCTTGAACTACAAAGGAATGTTGTAAACAAGTTACAACGTTGTTGGGAGGTTAAAAAGGAACTTAAAAGAAGGTTCAACCACAAGAAATGGGATTGAAAACACCATTCCCGTTCTCTCACTAAACCCCCCCACTAAACTCTTTTTCTCCACCATTTCAAACAAAACTTACCTTTGTTTGTAGATCCTTGAATGCCTAACAACCTCCCCTTCTACACCAATCCAGGATTTCAACTCAAAACTAGCAAAGATGGTGCCTTTTCTTCCAAACTCAAATAAAGAGTAGATGGAGTGGTGGGAAGAACTTTTGGGGACAAAATGACCTCATCAACACACAAAATTTGCAGCCCCATAACTCCCTCTCTCATCATCTTCTTTAATTATGAAGTTACCATAAAGCCCCTCTCTAATACCCCATACCTCAAGCCCAAAACCAAACCCAAGCCCACCAAGGCTTAATAGGCCCAACAACATAACCCAAACGCGAGGCCCATGCCTCGGTTTAACCCGACGCTTGGGTTCCAAAAATTGGGTCATTACAACTCTCCCCTCCTTAAAGAAAATTTCATCCTCAAAATTTACCTGGTGGAAACAAATGTGGGTAAAGCTCTCTCATCTCTGCCTCGACCTCCTAGGTTGCCTCTTCAACCCCATTGTTTCTCTACAACATCTTTACGAGGGATATACACTTGTTACGAAGCTCTTTAACTCCCCTATCAAGTACCCCCACTTGCTCTTCTTCATATGTCAAATCCGTGTCAACCTCTACCTCCTCGAGCGATAAAACATGCGAAGGATCAGAACATTAGCGTCTCAGCATGGATACATGGAAAACATCATGGATACGTTCTAACTTTGGAGGAAAATCTAGTCGATATGCTACCAGTCTGATCCTCTTGATCACCTCGTATGGTCTAATGTACATCGGGCTCAACTTTCCTTTCCGCCCAAAACGGATTATCCCCTTCTATGGTGATACCTTTAAGAACACCTTTTTCACCAACCTCATACTCGATATGCTTGCGCTTCTTATCCGTGTAAGCCTTTTTCGATCAAAGGCCATTTGCAATATTTCCTTGATTATACGAACCTTCTCTTCAGTTTGTCTAACCAGATCAGACCCTACGATCCTCCTCTCATTAAGCTCGGTCCAACACAAGGGTGTTCTACATCTACTCCCATACAAGGCTTCGAAAGGGGCCATCTTAATACTTGATTGATAACTATTGTTGTATGCAAACTCAACCAACAGTAGCTGTTCCTCCTAACTTCCTTCAAAATCTACGACACAACACCGAAGCAAGTCCTCAAGAATCTGGATAACTCGCTCAGACTGGCCATCGGTCTGAGGATGGAAAGCTGTACTAAAATACAACTCGGTGTCTAAGGCACTATGAATCTTTTTCCACAACCTTGTCGTGAACCGCAGATCCCTATCCGATATGATCAAAGATGACACTCCATGCAACCTCACTATCTCTTTGATGTACAATTGAGCCAAACGCTTCAAGGTGAAATCCATGCGCACAGGCAAGAAATAAGCAGACTTGGTCAAACGATCCACTATTCCCATATCGTATCATGCTTTCTTTGAGTCATCAGCAAACCCGTAACAAAATCCATGGTGACATGATCCCACTTCTATTGTAGAATCTGAATCGGCTGTAGTAACCCTGATAGAACTTGATGTTCCGCCTTCACTTGTTGGCATGCTAAGCATCTCGTTACAAACTCAGAAACATCCCTCTTCATGCACGGCCACCAATAATAAGGTAGAAGATCTTGGTACATCTTGTTGCTTTTCGGATACAAGGTGAAAGGACTATGGTGTGCCTTCCGCAAAATACGATCCCTCAAATCTTCTAAGGCCGGAACACACAACCTACCCTTGAAGTACAAGTACCCACCGTCTCGTACTTCAAAATCTGAGGCCTCGTCTCTCTGAACCGCTTCAATTTGAGCCACTAAATCTTCATCCAGAGCCTGACTCCTCCTTATTTCTTATACCAACATGGGCTCAACCCTGAGCTCAGCTAAAAGCCCACCATCCTCGGTCATTCTCAAGCGGGCAAACATAGCTCTCAAATTAGACATCGACTTGCGACTCAAGGCATCCACCACTATATTTGCCTTGCCCAGATGGTACTCAATAACACAGTCGTAATCCTTTAGCAACTCGATCCACCGACGCTGCCTCAAATTCAACTGTTTCTAGGTAAGAAGATACTTTAAACTCTTATGATCCGTATAGATGTAACACTTTTCCCCGTAGAGATAATGTCTCCAAATTTTCAAAACAAAGATCACTGTGGCCAGCTCCAAATCATGGGTAAGGTAATTCTGTTCATGAGGTTTAAGTTGCCTCGAGGCGTAGGTGTTGCACGTAATAAGTGCTACGCAATTGTGCAAGTATACACGTTGCAAGTTATAGTATAAAAGATATCGTCTCCACAAGGATTGGTGCCACTTCAAGAATCTAGTCTCTTGCACTGTAAAAAGTAAAAACACAAAGACAGGATTATAGGAGTTTAACTAATAACTAAACTAGAAAGCAATAAAGTAAAAGAGTAGATGAGATCAAATGAGAGAGAGATAGGCCAGGTTATCGTGAGTTGAGGTGTGATAGCCGATTGGATCGTCTTGGTAAAAGAGTGCACGGGCAACTCAGTTGCCGTGGCAACTTGCACAACGGGGTTGCCTGGGCAACTAGTTGGGCAACTACTTGGGCGTCTGGGCAGCAACCTTCAAGGTTCGGCAGAGCGTTCTTCAATGGTTTCTTCTTATCCCTAAGTCGAAACTCTAGCTACTTGTGCATGCCTTGATAATACATCCTGTGAATCAAGGGTGAACAACAACCAATCTTGCGCTCCTCTTAGCCGTTGAAATCCTTAACTTATTCCTAAGCCGGATTAATCTTCACCATCAATAGATTGAATAAAGATCATATTCATTTGTTTCTTGAATCTAACTCTCCCGATATTAGATAAATAGATGAAATCACGAGATCCTCTCCCAATTCACTCACAAACAAGAATAAGAACCAAGAATGAATAAACCTTGAAATAGAAAAGTGCAAACTCTTATTACCTAAACAAAAACCAATAGTTTCTCACAACCACAAAACACAATAACCATAGCCAAGTAGATTTAGTTCATGGCTAGGTTCCAAAGAAACACAAGATAAACAATCCCTAGCATGAACCCAATCGAACAAGAAAGAAAAGGATGAAGAAGGAGGCTTGTCGAAATCCTCCTTGCCCTAGATGCTTGTCGAAAATTCTCTCCTCTTGCCCTCCTTGGACTTGTCGAAATTCCCCTCTCTTGCTCTCTCCTAGTTGTCGAAATCTCCATCCTATTTATAGGGCTAGGGCAAAGTCCTTCTTTGAGGAGGAGTTTAAGTTGGAATTAAATTATCTTTAAAGAATATAATTCTTTATTATAATTGTATTCCTACTAGAACTTCTCCTATCTTCTTGGAATTTAATTCTTCTTTAATCTTTGCATGGAAATCAAATTCCTTTGGGTTTGGGCTTTGCTCCACGTCATCTTGGGCTTGTCTAGTCATCAATTTCAACTACCATATCACCTTTGCTCTTATCGACAATTGCCATGGCAACTGGCTCGACGTCTCCTTCATGTATTGCCCTGGCAACTAGCTCGGCGTCTCCTTCATGCATTGCCCTGGCAACTAGCTCTAGCCTTGCTTTGGCAAGTGATCCTGCACATACACACAAAACACACCAAAGCAGCATCTTTTCCCAAGAAAAATACCAAGTTATGCAATCACGCTCAACGATGGAAGGAAACATGGATTAATGCATGAATGGTTAATTATGCAACTAATATGGGCCTAAGTCTAACAATAATATGAGTAAAAAAGGTAAGAAAAATAGTACTTTTGAACACTTATCACACCCCCAAACTCGAACTATTGCTTGTCCTCAAGCAATGCAAACTCATAATTACCTGCCAAGACTTCAATTTTCACAAACTTAGCTTTGAACTTGATTTCAATTCTCTGAACCGTAGCACAAAGTATGATTGGCTTTTTATTTTTTGGAAAACTTAGGAGTTACTTGGAATCAAACTATAATGCTTGTGAGTGTGTGCGAAGTTGTGTGCAAGTTGATTTTTCGGACTCTATGCAAACAATAGGTTTTCAAATTACTTTATTGGGTTCTTTCTAACATGTTTTAACTAGAGCCAGTTTTGGGCACCTCTAGTGTTTTGTTTTTAGTTTTATTAGGTTAATTTATTCGACTAGAGCCGGTTTCGGGCACCTCTAGTGATCAATTATTTTTAACACATACTAGAGCCAGTTTCAGGCACCTCTAGCGATAAATTTTTAGCACATGCTAGAGCCAATTTCGGGCACCTCTAGCATTCATCCAATTTTTATTCTAATCCCCAATTTGTTAATTATCAACCTAAGTTCACTAGAATTCCTTAAATCAATCAAACCACAACAGTATTTCATCAAATTTAGCATCATAGTAAAACTCTAAGTTTTTCCATGGTTATCCTAGAATAAAAATTCTATCAATTAAGTGCATTGGCAAAGTCATCATCGGATATTCATCAAATCTAAGCAATTCTTGTTTCAATTAAAGGCATGGCAAGCAATTAATGTATCCTAAATGTAATACTTAAGATTAATGTAACTAAACATGGTAACTACTAATAACAATCCCCCCAAACTCGAGTGAGGCATTGTCCTCAATGCATGCATGAAAATAACGAAAAATAAAAATAAAAATACATATGAGGACTTACTCTGAGAGTTCATCATCGTGGATGATTAGTTTCCTTTTGGTCGGTGTCTTGATTCTCTTGCTTGAACGCGATGGTTGTTTTCTTGTGCCGGGATGTCTTTAGCTTTGGTTGCCGTGGCATCTTCAGGGTTGGTTGCCGTGGCATCAGCTTGTGCAGACATGATGTAGGTTGCCGCGGCATCTTCTTCATTGGTTGCCGTGGCAAGGATCTTGGCAGTAAATTTCCTTAGCATAGTAGTTGTAAGTCTTGTTGTGAAAAAGAAAACAAAGAAAACCTGAAAACTAAAGGTAATGAAGAAAAATAAAATATCTCCTAAAAATAAAAATAAAAAGAAAAAGAAAATATTGAAAGGAGAGCATGCTTATGCATCTCCTAAGTTGACCACTTCTTTGTTACGTTCCACATGGGCACCATTGTAGTGCTTCAATCTTTGTCCATTAACGTTGAATTCATGGTCGTCAGAGATGGACTTGATTATCACGACACAATGGGAGAATGGTTTGACAACTTCGAATGGTCCCGACCATCTTGATTTCAGCTTTCCCGGGAAAAGTTTTAGCCGAGAATTAAATAGGAGAACTAGTTGCCCTGGCATGAATTGTCGTGGCAATAGTTTCTTGTCGTGCCATCGCTTTGTTTTCTCCTTGTAGATTCGTGCATTGTTATAGGCGAGTGCACGAAATTCTTCTATCTCGTTCAGGTCCAACAAACGCTTTTGTCCGGCACTTTCCCAATCTATATTCACGGTCTTGATTGCCCAGTATGCCTTGTGTTCGATTTCCACCGGTAGATGACATGTTTTACCATAGACAAGTCGGAAGGGGGACATACCTAAGGGTGTTTTGAATGCAGTGCGATATGCCCAAAGTGCGTCATCTAGTCTTAATGACCAATCCTTCCTAGAGGGATTTACAACTTTCTCGAGTATTCCCTTCAATTCCCGGTTGTAAATTTCTGCTTGCCCGTTGGTTTGTGGGTGATATGCCTTGGCGATTTTGTGTGATATGCCGAAGCATTGCAACATCTTGGCAATTAGTCTGTTGTCAAAATGCTTGCCTTCGTCGCTGATAATTGCTCTCGGCATCCCAAACCGTGTAAATATGTTTTTCTACAGGAATCGTTGCACGGTCTTGGAATCGTTGTTGGGAACTGCAGCTGCCTCAACCCATTTAGACACGTAGTCGACGGCAAGTAGAATGTAGAGGTTGCCGAATGAAGATGGGAAAGGTCCCATAAAATCGATCCCCCATACATCGAACAGTTCCACCTCGATGATGTTCTGGAACGGCATCTCATGTCGTCTAGAGATATTGCCCGTCCTCTGGCAACGATCACATTGCTTGTAAAAGTCTTGGGCATCTTTGTACAATGTTGGCCAATACAAACCGAATTGCAGAACTATTGCCGCGGTACGAGTTCCTCCAAAATGTCCTCCATAGGGTGAAGAATGGCATTGCCGGAGTACATTCTGTTGCTCTTCTTCAGGGACACATCGGCGTATAACCTGATCTGCATATTGTTTAAATAAAAGAGGCTCGTCCCAAAAGTAATGTTTAGCATCATGGCAGAACCGCTTCTTCCCTTGGTGAGTAATGCCATAAGGTAAAATACCACAAACAAGGAAATTAACTAAATCCGCGTACCAGGGTATTGCCGAGGCATGTGCTGCCGTGGCGACTGCTCCCAAAATTGCCGAGGCGTGCGCGTCAAAGACTGCTGCGGCGTCGAGAGTTGCCAAGGCGTGTGCATCCATGGTTGCCGAGGTGTCGAGGGTTGCCGAGGCAACTAAAATTTGTTCATCCGGGAATGCATCGCATATCTCTAGATCCGCGTCCTCCTCCTTATTACGTTCCAAACGTGATAAGTGATCGGGCACTTGATTTTCTGTTCCTTTCCTGTCCTTAATTTCAATATCAAATTCTTGTAAAAGTAATATCCAACGAATCAAACGAGGTTTAGCATCCTTTTTAGCAAATAAGTATTTGATTGCCAAATGGTCCGTATGAACAATTACCTTTATACCAATCAAATAGGATCGGAACTTGTCAAATGCGAAAACTACAGCTAGTAACTCTTTCTCCATTGTTGTGTAATTCACTTGAGCACTATTAAGAGTTTTACTAGCGTAGTATATCACATGGAAGGTCTTACCTGTGCGTTGGCCTAGGACTGCTCCTACCGCGAAATCACTTGCATCACACATGAGCTCAAAAGGTAGCGTCCAATCTGGTGGAATGACAATGGGTGCCGAGGCAAGCTTTTTCTTTAGGGTTTCGAATGCTTGGTTGCAAGAATCATCAAAATCGAAGACTTTATCCTGTTCAAGCAGATTACACAAGGGTTTAGTGATTTTAGAAAAGTTATGAATGAACCTCCTGTAAAAACCTGCATGTCCGAGAAAACTTCGAATTCCTTTAACCGAACTTGGTGGGGGTAATCTCTCGATCACCTCCACCTTGGCTTTGGCTACTTCAATTCCCTTGGATGAAATCTTGTGGCCGAGCACTATTCCTTCATCTACCATAAAATGGCATTTTTCCCAATTGAGGACTAAATCAGTTTCTTCACATCTTGCCAACACCCTCTCTAAATTGCTGAGACAGCTGTCGAAGTCATTACCAAAAACAGAAAAATCATCCATGAAGATCTCAAGGAAGTCTTCGACCATGTCTGAAAAGAGCGCCATCATGCATCTTTGGAAGGTTGCCGGGGCGTTACACAATCCGAACGGCATCCTTCGGAAGGCATAAGTACCGTATGGGCATGTGAAGGTTGTCTTTTCTTGATCTTCTGGTGCTATGGCAATTTGATTGTAACCTGAATAACCGTCAAGAAAATAATAAAAGGGTTTACCATCAAGACGGTCAAGCATTTGATCAATAAAGGGTAATGGGAAGTGATCTTTCCTAGTGGCTTTGTTTAGCTTTCGATAATCCATACAAACCCTCCAACCGGTCACAGTCCTGGTTGGAATGAGTTCATTGTTTTCATCACTTACCATCGTTATACCTCCATTTTTCGGTACACATTGTACCGGACTTACCCATGTACTATCAGAGATAGGATATATAACGCCAGCGTCAAGCCACTTGATGATTTCTTTCATTACAACCCCTTTCATGGCATGATTCAGTCTCCTCTGGGCCTCAATTGAAGGTTTGTGATCATCTTCCAACAGAATCTTGTGCATGCACACTGCCGGGCTAATTCCCTTCAAGTCGGCAATTGTCCACCCTATTGCCTTTTTGTGTAGCTTCAACATCTTGATCAGCTTCTTTTCCTGCTCAGGCTGTAACTTAGAAGAAATAATTACAGGCAATGTATTATCGGTTCCTAAATATGCATATTTTAGTTGCTCTGGCAATTGTTTCAACTCAAGAATCGGTGGTTGTTCAATAGAGGGTTTTTCGAGCTTACCTTCCTTACCTGAGTAATCTAGTGGTTCAAAGTATGTACCTGGTCGATTGACTAGCCAATTTGCCTCTTCTTGTTGTTCCTCATCAACCGGTTCTTCATACTCCTCAGGTTCCTCTTGATCGGCAATGTAGTTGCCGAGGCAACTAAATTCCTCGTCAAAGTTAAACTCTGCCGTGGCATAAAGAAGTTGGCATTCTTCTGGATCATCGGCATGCCTTAGTGTTTGGAACACATTTAGTTTAACTTGTTGATCATTCACCCTCATTGTGAGTTCTCCCTTTTCAACATTGATCAAGGTTCTCCCTGTTGCTAGGAATGGTCTCCCGAGAATGATGGGTGCATGCTCATTTGCTTCACAATCCAAAACAATAAAGTCAGCGGGAAAAATAAATTTATCAACTTTTACCAGTATGTCCTCGATTTTTCCCTCTGGATGCACATAGGATCTGTCAGCTAGCTGTAGCATAACTACTGTAGGTCTTGCCTTCCCGATTCCTAGTTTCTGGAAAACTGATTTCGGCATCAAGTTTATGCTAGCCCCAAGGTCGCATAGTGCTTTCCCGACATAGTGATTTCCAATGGAACAGGGTATTGTGAAACTTTCGGGATCCTTCAACTTGGGTGGCATACGATTGTGCAACATTGCCATGCATCCCTTTGTTGCAGCAACTGTTTCGAACTCTCCTAGCCTTGTGGGAATGGTGGTGGAAGTCGGATATCTTCGATCCTTTCATTGGTTTGGAACCTGATTGACGGCATTACCGGGACATCTGGAGTTTCCAAGGCGTTATCAACTGGGGTTGCCGAGGCATGCTTTTCACAAGTTGCCGAGGCGTCTTTATCGTCAGTTGCCGAGGCATGCTTATTGCCGGTTGCCGTGGCAATTCCTGGTTCAGCATCTGAGGCTTTGTCGCTAGGTTCGTCTTGATCTTTTTGTAGAGTTTTGTTTGATGAGCGGGTTTGAGCCTCTCTAAGTTGTTGGCCACGTCTAGTGGTGATTGCCTTACATTGCTCATGGCCAGTTCCTCTTGCGACTTCAGTATCGCTAGGTAAACCTCCTTGTGGTCTAGTATTCAGATTTTGAGCAAACTATCCGACTTGATTTTCCAATGATTTGATTGCCGCCTCTTGGTTTTGCAATCTCATCTCGGTCCTGTTAATAAAAGCATCAGTTCTTTTTATGAAATTACTATTCTCAGCCATATAAGATTCAGTTTTCATCATAAAAGCATTTAGAGAATTTTCCAAAGAACTAGATGTTGTCGGTTGTTGCTGCGGCAACTGTTGCCGTGGCATATTCTGCTGGAATCCCGATGCTTGTGCATTCTGATTGTTCTGGTTTAGAGCATTGTTGGGATTACTCCATGAAAAATTTGGGTGCTTCTTCCAAGCTGGATTGTATGTATTGGACATCACATTGTTGTTCCGATTGTAATTCCCCACATAGAAGCTGGATTTCGGATTCTGCATACATTCAGAAGAATTATGGTTATCACCACATAACTCACAAAAAGAATCCATTACCTTGACTTCATGTGTGTTGTTTGGTTTTTGCATGTTCTGGACCATCTTGGTTAAAGTGGCCAATTGTGCCGAAATTGAATCTGATGATCCTAGTTCATGTATTGTGGCTTGGCGTCTAACTCCTCCTCTTCTAGTGGATGGGAATTGATAATCATTCTTGGCCAGCCTGTTTAAAATTTGCATTGCTTCTTCCGGCGACTTATCTAGGAGTATGCCGTTTGCCGAGGCATCTAGCATCATCCTTGTTGGTGTATTCACGGCGTTGTAAAACATTGTTACTTGAGTCCACACCGGGAATCCGTGTAGGGGGCATTTGTGTATAAGTTCTCTATATCGCTCCCAAGCCTCATACATGGATTCATCATCTGCCTGCCGAAAAGAAGTAATGTCGTTACGAAGCTTATCAGTCAAATTTGTAGGATTAAATCTAGCAAGGAAATCACGACAAAGATCAGTCCAAGATGCTATTGATCCGGCAAGAATGCTATTCAACCATGCTTTCGCCCTATCCCTCAGTGAATAGGGGAATAATCTTAATCGTAAGACATCGGGGGTGACTCCGTGTATCTTGAATGAGTTGCAAATCTCGAGGAAATATTTCAGATGTTGCCGTGCATCTTCAGTTGCTGAGCCGCCAAATTGACCTATTGTGTTGATCATATTAAACATTACCGGTTTCAACTCAAACTGGTCGGCTTCAATTTCAGGTGCGACAACTCCTGGGTTAAGTCCATCAAGATCTTCTTCAAGATAGTCTCGAATAGTTATGTTTCATACAAGAATCACTCCTCCTCCTGCTCGAACATCTTGATTCATATTGCCATCTTGATTTGCCATTGCTTCTCTTATCCTTCGTCTAAGTCTTTGTAAGGTTCGTTCGATTTCTGGATCAAAGGGATATTCTGGTGTAGTCGGTCTCGCCCTGGTCATATACCAATGCAAAACCAAAGTTTGTTAGCCCTTTGAATCTTAAACAAGAAAAGTAAAAAGAAAGTGCAAGAAAATAAAAACGAAGTCGCTATTGCCAATCCCCGGCAACGGCGCCAAAAACTTGTTGCGCGTAATAAGTGCTACGCAATTATGCAAGTATACACGTTGCAAGTTATAGTATAAAAGAAATTGTCTCCACAGGGATTGGTGCCACTTCAAGAATCTAGTCTCTTGCACTGTAAAAAGTAAAAACACAAAGACAGGATTATAGGAGTTTAACTAATAACTAAACTAGAAAGCAATAAAGTAAAAGAGTAGATGAGATCAAATGAGAGAGAGATAGGCCAGGTTATCGTGAGTTGAGGTGTGATAGCCGATTGGATCGTCTTGGTAAAAGAGTGCACGGGCAACTCGGTTGCCGTGGCAACTTACTGCAACGGGTTGCCTTGGCAACTAATCGATGGTTGCCCGGGCAACTAGTTGGGCAACTACTTGGGCGTCAGGGGCAGCAACCTTCAAGGTTCGGCGAGAGCGTTCTTCAATGGTTTCTTCTTATCCCTAAGTCGAAACTCTAGCTACTTGTGCATGCCTTGATAATACATCCTGCGTGAATCAAGGGTGAACAACAACCAATCTTATGCGTTCCTCTTAGCCGTTGAAATCCTTAACTTATTCCTAAGCGGGATTAATCTTCACCATCAATAGATTGAATAAAGATCATATTCATTCGTTTCTTGAATCTAACTCTCCCGATATTAGATAAATAGATGAAATCACGAGATCCTCTCCCAATTCACTGCAAAAACAAGAATAAGAACCAAGAATGAATAAACCTTGAAATAGAAAAGTGCAAACTCTTATTACCTAAACAAAAACCAATAGTTTCTCACAACCACAAAACACAATAACCATAGCCAAGTAGATTTAGTTCATGGCTAGGTTCCAAAGAAACACAAGATAAACAATCCCTAGCATGAACCCAATCGAACAAGAAAGAAAAGGATGAAGAATGAGGCTTGTCGAAATCCTCCTTGCCCTAGATGCTTGTCGAAAATTCTCTCCTCTTGCCCTCCTTGGACTTGTCAAAATTCCCCTCTCTTGCTCTCTCCTAGTTGTCGAAATCTCCATCCTATTTATAGGGCTAGGGCAAAGTCCTTCTTTGAGGAGGAGTTTAAGTTGGAATTAAATTATCTTTAAAGAATATAATTCTTTATTATAATTGTATTCCTACTAGAACTTCTCCTATCTTCTTGGAATTTAATTCTTCTTCAATCTCTGCATGGAAATCAAATTCCTTTGGGTTTGGGCTTTGCTCACGTCATCTTGGGTTTGTCTAGTCATCAATTTCGACTACCATATCACCTTTGCTCTTGTCGACAATTGCCATGGCAACTGGCTCGGCGTCTCCTTCATGTATTACCCTGGCAACTAGCTCGGCGTCTCCTTCATGCATTGCCCTGGCAACTAGCTCTAGCCTTGCTTTGGCAAGTGATCCTGCACATACACACAAAACGCACCAAAGCAGCATCTTTTCCCACGAAAACTACCAAGTTATGTAATCAAGCTAAACGATGGAAGGAAACATGGATTAATGCATGAATGGCTAATTATGCAACTAATATGGGCCTAAGTCTAACAATAATATGAGTAAAAAGGGTAAGAAAAATAGTACTTTTGAACACTTATCAGTAGGCAACCACTTTAACCTCTTGCATAAGGACACAACCAAGTCCATTCAAGGATGCATCACTAAACACCACATAATATTTTCCCAGTTTGGGTTGCATTAGAACCAGAGCCTCGGTAAGGTAAGCCTTCATCTGCTCAAAACACTATTGTCTCTTCTCATTCCATACAAACGACACTCCCTTCTAAAGCAACTTGGTCAATGGGGCAACTAAGATTGAAAAACCCTTAGCAAACCGTCGATAATATCCCGCCAGTCCAAGAAAGTTGGGACCTCTAAGATATTCTTGGGTGGTTTCCACTCTACTATTGTTGGATCTTCTGAGGGTCAACGCGGATCCCATCCGCTACCACGATATGGCCCAAAATGCCACTTCGGAAAGCCAAAACTCACATTTACTGAACTTTGCATAGAGGCGCCTATCTCTCAACGTCTGAAGAACTACTCGCAGATGGTAGTTGTGCTCTTCGACCGATCGTGAATAAACTAGGATGTCATCGATGAACACCACCACAAACTGATCCAAATAAGGCTGGAAGATTCTGTTCATCAAATCCATAAATGCTATTGGAGCATTAGTGAGCCCAAAAGGCATCACCAAGAACTCATAGTGTCCGTACCGCATTCTGAAAGCGGTATTCTGGACATCTTCTTCCACCACTTTCAACTGATAATACCCTGATCTCAAATCTATCTTCGAGAAAACCCGGGCACCCCACAACTGGTCAAACAAATCATCTATTTTGGGAAGAGGATAGCGATTCTTTACTGTTACCTTATTTAACTGTCGGTAGTCAATGCACATTCTCATTGACCCATCCTTCTTCCTAACAAGCAAGACCAGAGCACCCCAAGGAGAAACGCTTGGTCGGATGAAACCTCTCTCTAGTAATTCTTGAATTTGCTTCTTCAACTCCCCCATTTCTGTTGGTGCCATCCAATAAGGTAGAATGGACACCGGTGTTGTACCGGGCATTACCTCAATTCGAAACTCAAGCTCACGATCCGGTGGTAATTCGGGCAGCTCCTCTAGGAAGACATCCATGAACTCACAAACTATCCTGAGGTTCTCGATGGACAGACCCTCGACTCTTGTATCCACCACGTGAGCCATAAAAGCCTCACAACCTTGCTGTATTAACCTCTATGCTGCTAAAGTCGAGACTACATTGGGGATGCAAGGGTGTCTCTCCCCTCTAACCGTTAACTTAGATCCATCAACCACACGGAGCTTCAAACTCTTGTCCATACCTAGGATTGCATCAAATTCTTGGAACGGCAAAACCATAAGATCCACTGGGAAGATTGAACCTTGAACTTTTATAGGACACCTCTGGTACACCTTGTCTACTAACACATCTAACCCTAATGGACTAGACACACGAACTCCTATCTCTAGGTCTTTAGCCGGTATGCCCTAATGCTGGGATATCCCACTACAGATGTAGGAGTAGGTAGACCCTGAATCCACTAATGCAACAATGGGAATAGAGAACAAAGAGAAGGTACTTGCAATCACATCGGCGGGCTCGCAACCCTCTTGAGCTCTAACTACATACTGCCTCGTCGGTGCCCTCACCGTGGACTAAAACGTACCCCTACTCTAGTGGCTGGTCGCCTGGCTTGACCCTCCCCTAGAGAACCCTCGGTGCTTGAACCGGAACGGCTATGGTAATAGCAGGGTAATCCTTCACAAGGTGATCATGAGACCCACACTCAAAGCAAGCTCGGTTTGCACCCCAACACTCTCCTCGGTGCCTACACCCATACTGATTACAAAATGGTGCACCCGTACTCCCCTAAGAACTATTTGGGCTCATCATAGACGAAGATGATGTAGGCCTTCTACGGCTGGCAGACTTTGATCTACGATCTGACCTCACACTCTGATTACAAGCCCCTCTTCCCTGATTCCATCGATTTCTATCCCTTCTCGAGTGAGACTGTGAGCTGTTAGAGAAATTTTGAGTCCTCCCACTAGGTCCTCCTTGTCCACTAGCAGAACCATATGTCAAACCTTGCACTTGCTCCAGAGACTTTGCACTAGCAGTCAACTTAGAAAATACTTTGGGTGGGGCAGTTGTGAAATAGGTTTGTATCTCCTTCCGTAACCCTTTTATAAACCTCTTGCACATCATTTTCTCAGTGGCCACAAGCTCCGGTGCATACCTACTCAGCTGCAGAAATTCTTATTCATACTCAAAGACGGTGTGGTTCCGTTGCACGAGGTGAGTAAACTGATCCCTTAACCTGTCAACGTGAGCGTCACCCACATACTTCTTCTCGAACTCATCAAGAAAGTCATCCCAAGAAGGTCGGCTAGGGTGCCATTCTAGCTCTATGGTTTCCCACCATTCTCTCGCGTTTCCCTTGAGCAAAGATAACACACAAGATAACTTATCCTCAGATCGCAACCTCATCTGCCTCATAATCCAACGGGTGTCTCGAAGCTATTGATCCGCCTTCATCGGGTTGTCCTATCCTGACCCAAGAAAATCTGTGGCACCCTGCCTACGCACCCTCTCAATCGGTGCCTCTCGAGGGATAGATGAATGCCTCGAAATTGCCCTCACAATCTTGTCTAGGGCTCGGTGCAAGTGGGAGAAATAGTTGACTCTATGCCTAGCTCCTCCATCAGACTCCTCCACATCCAGCACGTAGTCTTCATCAGAGTTTCCACCCCGGGAACCCAAACTTTCTTCCACGTTCCTAGCTCTCCTTGGCATGGTTCGGCTCTGCGCAAACAAACAACATGAGTACACCATTGAAATTCCAGCTTAATCCAAGTACGACTTTGACTCATGAGCATGTATCCGCTAGACACCTATTTACCACACAAGATTCCCCCGAGGACAGCCTAGAACTGACTAAACCTAGGCTCTGATACCAAATGTAACACCCTCGACCCGGATGCTGCAATTGGGCCACAAGCCCAAACCACTCCCATAAATTGTTTGCATTTAAAAGCCAGTAAAAGAAATTCAACATTATAAATCCAAACGCGACATATCAAGCCTTTAAATCCATACTTACTTAAAACATTCAAATAGTTAAAGGATCTCCAAATACATTAATAAAACATTTAACCCATACAAGTTAAATCAAATAGAGTTACGAATATATAGCCTACTACATCTAAGTACTTGTACTCTACCAAAAGGCCAATGCTGGATCTTTGCTTCGATGGTGCTCCACTACGCTCGAACTACCTATTAACCTGCGAATGGAAGCAACGATTCTGAGCGCTTAGCTAACAATGCTCAGTGGATACACAACCACTCGACCATCCTTCAGGTGAATCATAATTAAGATCATGCTATGAAATATGATGTCAGGATAAGATAAAGTGATGGCACTACCATAACCGCCTAATCACATGCTATAGAACAATCAACACCTTAACAATATCAACATATAATAAACAATCCAGGAGTAAGGCCTAATGTCACCCGACACTGAGAAACCCACCCATGCCAAAAATCTCACATCGAGCTGCTCAGAATTTTCACATCGAGCGGTATACTCAAAATCTCACATTGAGTCTTCGCTCGGAATCTCGCATCGAGCAATTATCATCACCCGAAATCTCACATCGGATGGCCTTCAATTCATCACCTAGAATCTCACATCGGATGGCCTTCATGTGTTGCAACACTCACTCACTGGTATCTGGATCACATCAAACAAGGACTCATAACCAAACAAGTACCCTTACCTGGCACGACCACAAATGATCCACCAAGGATCCCAAAAACTCGCTTACCAAGCAATTTACTTTCATTTCAATACTCAATTAACCATTTAATCCATATAAGCAAAGAGGAACATACATTCTCGATTTTACCAGTCATTTTATATCATAAGGGACCCATTAGAACCATTGTCACAATTTATAGAACCCCCAAACTCAAAACGTAAAAACTTGGGTACATTGCCTAGCGAGTATCGATACTCTAAGGTGAGTATCGGTACTCCCCTCTAGGTATCGATACTCCATGCTGAGTACCGATACGCCATTTAGATTTGAAAGAAATCGGCCCTTGCCCCGTATCGATACGCTTCGTTCTGTACTAGTACCCTATATCGATAATGGGATTGCCCCGTACTGATCCTTACCCGTACTAATACGCCTACCCTAGCGTACCGGTGCGCAAAGCCTTTTTAGGCAACGCAACAGTGGGTACCGATACGCCTCGAGCGTACTGGTATACCAAAGCCTTACTGGAATTCTACTCTAACGAGGGGTATCAATATGTGGAGAGGCATACCGGTACGCCTCTCACAATTCGACCCTAAGATACAAAGGAGTACCGATATGCAGCCACCCCGAACTGGTACTCGAGCCTTGATTTCGAAACCTAGAGCTCGGGATTGTACCAAACCCCCCTCAACCTCCATGGTTAAGTCTTAAAACGTTCCTACAAGTTATTTGGAGTCATTAGGTGAGTTTCTAACCACTTTTGCCCTTAAACATCAACAATTACAAGATTTACCATTGATGATCATCCAAGCTCTAAATTATCAAAACACCATATATCAAGCAACACATACCAAAATGATGATGCACATGAACACATAGAAGTTAGAAGTGTACTAACCTCGAAATACAAGCTAAAGAGGACCCTCAACCTCCACCTCAAGCTTTCTTCTTGCCTTAGGCCTTTGAATGCTCTCCAACCTCTTGAGCTACAAGGGAATGTTGTAAACAAGTTACAACATTGTTGGGAGGTTAAAAGTAGCTTAAAAGAAGGTTCAACAACAAGAAATGGGATTGAAAACACCATTCTCGTTCTCTCACTAAAACCCCCCACTAAACTCTTTTTTCTCCACCATTTCAAACAAAACTTACCTTGGTTTGTAGATCCTTGAATGCCTAACAACATTCCCTTCTACACCAATCTGGGATTTCAACTTAAAACTAGCAAAGATGGTGCCTTTTCTTCCAAACTAAAATGAAGAGAAGATGGGGTGGTGGGAAGAACTTTTGGGGACAAAATGACCTCATCAACACACAAAATCTGGAGCCCCATAACTCCCCCTCTCATCATCTTCTTTAATTATGAAGTTACCATAAAGCCCCTCTCTAATACCCCATACCTCAAGCCCAAAACCAAACCCAAGCCCACCAAGGCTTAATAGGCCCAACAACATAACCCAAACGCGAGGCCTATACCTCGGTTTAACCCGACGCTCGAGTTCCAAAACCCGAGTCGTTACAGTAGTTATTTTTTAAAAGATGTTTTTGATGTTCGAATTTAAGTTTTTCCTTAATATTGTAATAAACTTCATCATTGCATCTAATATTTATTATTTTTTAACATAAGAATTATTTCTATAAATCAAACAAAAGAATACAACAACTAACAAAAAAAGAAAGAGTCTCAAGAAGATCTCGTCCAAACCCAGAAAAAAGAATCAACAAAAAGTTTAAAATAAAACATCAAATATAATACGACAAAAAACAAAAAGAAGAAAAAACAAGCGGCAATGAAGTCGAAATCATCAAGTCAAAGGCTGAAGGAAGAAACGTCAATGTCAACAGAAGAGCCAATCATTTTTGGAGCATCTCGAACACTACCGTGAGAGCTCAAAGGTTTGAGGAAGGTACGATCAGGGACTTAATTACCAAGTAGACCACAAAGAAGAAATTGAAACTAAAAAAAAGAGATATCCAACAAACTCAAGACAAAGTTTTAAGAACTCCCACAAGAGAATACAAAAACCTCAAAAAAACAAACCAATCACAAATGCCGAAAACACTGTAAAAAAAGAACGAAACAAAAAATGGAGAAAAAATGGAAGACACCAACAACCCTCACCCCAACCAATGCGACCCTAACCATTTAGGAGGGTCTATCTCTTTCTTCGCAAAAGTAAGCTAGACCTGAATTAAAGTTGCCAAAGGCAAAAAAATTACTAACAAGTCAATTAAATGGGACTTTAAGCACACATAAAAAGGAAAACAAAAAAAAGACGCAAATAATCAAAAAAAGAAGAGAGAGGGATGACGACTGCTGTAATCACTAATTTTATCCGGAGTGTTAATCCATTTTTGTTTTTGTGAATATTTGCAATAATGGGCTTTATTATTACTTTTTTATATGTAGTTAACATTATTTAGGGAAAAATATATACTATAGTTATTAATATAGTACACTCGTTATTAGTATTACTAATATATGTTACTATTTGATGCTACTATATGATTTGAAAAGAAAAAGAAAAGACACACAGAAATATTATTGTTATTATTTGTTTTTTTGTTAGTATTATATATTATCATCCTTATTTATTATTTTATATTATTGCTTCGGTCTACTATTTGTTTTGTTTATTTATTATGTTATTATTATATTATATTACAATATAATTATATTATTATTAAATAGAAACAAAAAACAACAAAAAATTTAAATAATAATTAAATAATAAATAAAAGTCCAATTATTTTTATAACAGTCTGATTACAAATTAAAAAACCCAAATAATAATAATAATACATATTATCATGGCCCACTTGGGGCCCAAACTAAAACTAAAACCCTAATGTCCCATCTTCTTTTCTATTCGCAGCCACAATATGACCGTCGGATCAAGGCTAGATCCAACGGTCCAGATCGAGCATCAAGCAGAAACCTAGCAGCCCTCATATTTGCCAGCGCAGCGTTGATCATAACCGTCAGATCTAGAATCTGAATGGACGGCCCAGATAGCCCGTGGAACACTATAGAACCCTATTGTGCCCACGCGCGACTTTTCACTGCCCCTCACGCGCGCATGTGTCGCACGCTCTAACACTTTGGATCTCTAAACGCGCCTTCTGACGATACTTCTGCCTTGCCAGAACCTCTCTCTGGTCTCCTCCTCCTCACCAAGCGGCCACGACGTTCATGCAACCAAAATAAACAAGCATGAGCAAAAACAGGACTAAAGGTATATGCAACCAAAACGAGCAACTATCAAAAAAATTTGGCAGATTTCAAAGGAAATTGCAACAATAAATATTGTTATTTTTTCTCTTCCATGTAACATATTCGGCTATAAAATCGAACAAACAAGATATTGTAAAAAAACACGGGGAAGCAATACAAAAAATGAGATCCTTTTGAGGTAATTCTTTCTTCGATATTCGCATGCATAAAAAAAACAACACAGAGTTAAGTTTTTTTACCCTCGGTCCGGTGACCGTTTAACTCTTTTTGTCTTTTCTGGTGAGAAACCATCGGCCCCTAGGTCAACAGTGGTGAACCGGTAGCAACACTTTTCTTTCTTTCAAGTTTTTTTAACTCAGCTTGTTTAGATCTTGTAAGAAAGAAGATTTTTTTGGGTTGATCGGAGTTGTTAATTTGGGGGAGGAAAGGTTTTTTTTAAAAGAGGAGTTTTTATTTTGCCGGCGCTGGTAGGCAGCGGTCGGCGAAGGTTCATGGTGGCCAGTGGTGGCCGGATTCTGGAATGTACGATGGTTTCTAGTTTGAGGATGGACACCACGACAATGTTCATCCTCAGTTGGGAAGGATTTTTTAAAAACTACAAAGAGGGGAAAATTTTAAAAGGCTTGGGGATATTTTTTTGCCCGAAATGTGACATTTATACTTCCCCGTTTTAAAAAGGGTTTATTCGCACCATAAACCCCTCCGTCACTTCATATTTTTACACGAAGGGGTTTTCGCTTTTTAAATTACATCCTAGGTCCCCAAACATTTTCAAAAATTACAATTTTGCCCTGAAATGAAACCGATTTGATTTTAAAAAGTGGGTTTATCCCTGTTCAGTCCTTTCATGTTTTTAAATACTTTTTTAAATCCTTCCGTCTTTTTTTATTACTTTTGAAGTCCCTTTGGCTTTCATCCGTTTTTAATTTGGTAATGATTTTAATTTATTTTGTTTTTCTTAGGGATAATAGCCCACCCAGCCCTTTTTTTAAATCTCTTCCAATTTGATCCTTCCCAGTATTTCAAATCATCCTATTGGTCCCTCTTTCTTGTTTTTGTCTTAATTTAACTATTACATTGCATATTTATTTGATATATTTTAATTTATATTACTTGTTCATTTATTTGTGTACTTTAATACAAATGTTCGTTTATGTGTGATCGTTTTTTTTAGTTTTTTAGATTAAGGTTTCTAGTTAGAATAAGGTTTAATTTAATTTAATTAATTTAAGTTATGCACTCGTTTTATCGGGGCATAAATTTTAAATTAATTAAATTAAATTTAGGGTTAGTTTTTTGAGCCTTAGTTAGATTTAAGGTTCGAATCAATTTAATTAATTTAAATTTACCATTGGCTCATTGGGGTAAATGTTAAATGCATTAAATTGGTTGGACAACTCTTAATTACTTCTAGGGATAAAATCGATATTTGACTTAGGTCACCTAATTTAAAATATAATTAATTAATTCGATTTGTTTTAAATAGAATCCTTGGCTTATTGGGGTACTAGTTTAAAATTAATCAAATTAAGTATTATGATTCAAGATAATCCATAAATTATTAGGATTTTCTAGTTTTTTTTAGGATTTAATTAATTTAGGGTTAATATTAGACTAACCTATTTAATAATTAGATCATTAATTGAATTTTCATAATTTGGGCCTCTTTTAGGTTAGGACTTTAGTGGGCCTAGGGCTTTAATTTTATGTCTTTCTATGTCATGCATTCTAATTGTCATCCATATGACTTTAATATTTTAATGGACATGCATATGGTTAATTAATTTAGATTATAAAAGAGGTATTTATTAATTTCAATATTTATGTCGTAATAGTCCTGGCTCATTGGATGTTGACCAAATATTCGAATTAATTCTTATCGTCTAAAGGTAAATGAAATTTGAGATAAAATTTTGACAAGTCATAACATCATGTTTAACTGTTTGCATCATGCATAAAGGTGATGAACGAAGTTCGAACCATAAATTAACACGGTAGTCGAGCTTATTCGATGGTTTAATCTATGGTCTGAGTTATAGTCACCCTTATTAATTAAATGTTTAACTAATTCGAATTCACCAATTTGACAAAGCCCATCTAATTAAAGTCTAAATTCAATCGCGAACAATTTAATTAAATTCAATTTAAATTTCAATAATTTCCATCAATTAAAAGCAACATATATTTTGGTACCGATTTCCGAGCGCGATGGGGGTGCTAATCCTTCCCCAGGCGTAACCAACTCTCCAATCCGTTTTTGAACGAATCTCTGGTTTTATGGTGTCCGGCCTACCTTAGTGCCCGGTGGCGACTCCAAGTCTTTATTTGCAAAAATACGAAAAGAATTCCCCGATTTTCTTAAACCTTATTTTTCAAAGGACTTTTTCAAAGAACTAGATGATTTTTTTAGCAATCAGAAAATTTAGGCCGCTACAACTGGCGACTCTACTAGGGACAGATTTTTGTTTTTACAAAACAAAAAGAGAGTTAAGCCAATTTAAAAAATCTATGTTTCTTTTAATGATGGAAATTTTGAAATTAAATTAACTTTAATTAATTGGTTCTTTTTGAAGATATAACTTTAATTACACGAGCTTTGATAATTGGTGGTTTCAAATTAATTGCTTATTTAATTTCTAAGGAATCACCGAAATGTGTTGCATCCTGATCATCAAGCTCTATACCCAAGCTTTGTCCTTTGAGTGGGAGTGAAATGCCATATACCCACGTGAGTAGCCCTCAACGGGTCAGTAATTCACTTCCAGGATCCACACCTTTTGACACATGAGCGGCCCTCCACGTCACTAGGTCGTGTTTTCCCTTAAACTGAATCCACTTAGCAAGCTTGTAATAGGCCAGAATTTTGGGGTTCTTGTTTTCTTAGTCGACAAAATAGGTTCGAGTACCCTTTTAGAACCAAACCCATGCATTAGAATTTAGGAAGCCCACCCCGACTAGAGCCATGCGGACAACCATAATAAGCTAGAATTCATGTGGTTAGGATTTTCTTTTCGTGTCTTTTTGTCTGTTGCTCCTTAATTCATGTATTCTTTGTCTTTCAATTTCGGATTTGTCATTCGTTTATTTATCTCATTACTAACATGTTTCTTTTTAGGTTTTATTCTTTTCCCTTTTATATTTTGTTTTGCATATTGTATCATATCATGAAGAAAACACTGATTCAGAAATAGTCTGAAGTTAAAGATTTGATCGATGGGAGACTTGGTCAGTAGCAGTGATGAAAAGAACTCCGAGGTACAAGTATGGTCAGAAGGTTAACAACTTCGCAATGGGGACAATATTTATGCCGAGTATAGGTCAGCGTTGTCAGGCGAAACTTTCATGAACACGGAACACAATGATGTGTCAGGATTGAGACAGGTATGGCACAGTTGGGGTTTTGAGGCAAAAAGTGTTTTCAAAAGCAAATACGGTGACATAGCATAGTTGTTAGATGTCCCAATTGATCAATCATTACTCCAAGCCTTGGTGAGATTCTGGAATTCGGCTTACATTTCACAATTGGCAACATTGATTTAACCCCGACAATCGAGGAGTATCTAGCCCTCGTGAATTGCAAAAAGATTGATGAGGATCAAGTCTATTCCAAACAACCCAAGAACAAGTCCTTCGGGCCAAGCTAGCTAGGTTCTCCGGTATTTTACCGTCTTGGGTCGAAAATCAAGTGACCACTTGGAACAAGAAGGAGTACCTCAAGTGGGAAGGAATCTTACAATTAGCTTCAGTACATCTAGTGGGCCGAGTCCAACAAGTCCTCTTTGCATTATTGATCTATGAATTAGTTCTGTTCCCCAAGCATTAGGACTCATCGATCCATCAGTATTAGATTTGTTCGACTGTTTGGATGGAAAAACCAACCCTGTGCCTGTTATCTTGGCCGAAACTTTCCAATCTTTAAGGTTCTGAAGAAGACATGGTAGGGGTCGTTTCTTAGGATGCCCTCAACTTCTAACAGTCTGGTTTTACAGTCATCTTTGGTTTGATGTTCATTTCTCGAGGCCTCTCTTCGATTGCAAATTCTCATCGTTAGAAGAATTCTTATAAAATGGAGATTGGCCAACGGGAAGATCCGAAGAAGTATGGTTAAACGTCTTACAAAACCTAAAAGACGAGGATATAGTTTGGAAAGCTCCGTGGCTACTCACGAGAATTATCCTTTATAAACGTGGGAAGCATTCATGGGTATCGCTACATGGTATTTGGGGGCATATTGCTTACGCACCCTTTTTGGTTTTGAGATAGTATGGTTCTAAACAATTTGTCCCGGCCACGAGCGGACTAAATGAGTTCAACGTATACTATTGAACCGAAAAGGGCTACAAGGGGAAGGTGTATGGCGCTTCGTCTACATGGAACAATGTGAGATGAGTCAGGGTTTTGAGTGCTCCATACATGATGACCCCCGAGTATGAAATATGGCGGTTCAATCGCGTCAAAAAAAATATTCCTAGGTTGAATCCTAACGGCATGAGGTATGTTCAAGAAATGTTGGCTACGCTTCCCACTAAAGTTGGCTTGATAAGAAAGCAACTTGAAGAGGAGAAAAAGAAGTTTATTCAGCTAGAAGCAAAAGGCGATCAGGATATTTTCAACTTTGAGTTGGACAAAACAAAACTCGAGGGAGACATCAAGGCTTTGCAAAAAAGAAACGATAAGTTAGAACTTGAGCTCAAGTCGGAGAAGGAGGAAATTAAGAAGTTACAAAGGCTAAACAAGAATAAGAAGGTCGTGAATGACGGGCAGAGTGAAGGATTGGAGCTTAGGCTAAAGGAAGAAAAGGCAAGGGCCGAGACCTACAGATAGAAGTACCTCGAGCAAAAGGACCAAGTACTTGCTATGACACAAAAGATGGAGAACCTAAAGACCTCTCATTCAGAGAAGCTTGAGAATGAACGATGCTAGAACGAAGCATTAAAGGCACAAGTACAACGGTTGGAGAAGTCTCTTCTCAAACATAGAAGTTCCACCCATAAGTTAGAAGCCAACAGCTCAGACAACCAGGCCTTGAAGGATCAGATCGGATAATTAGAGATCGAGAATCAGCAACTCAAAGATCAAGTGAAGAGCTTTAGGGGAGCGGTTCAAGTGTATCAGATGCCAACAATGGAGCAACTTCGGTTTTCCGCTTATACTATTTGGAGGCAAGAACAAGAATTGGCGCACTTGATGACTCAGATGCAAAGGGTCACTCGAAAGCTACAGTTCTTAGCAAAAGATTCCATTGAGCTCCAAGAATGTGTGGACGATGAATCCGAGAAGGGAGAGAGGCTTGTTTGGGTCTTGAGGGAGATTGTTGACTTAGGCGCTGGCTTAGAACCATATGTGTAACAGATTTTCTTTGAATTATTGTAATGAAACAATGTTTCCATCGATGTAAGTCGTTTAATGATGATATTTGCCAGAATCACTATTATTCTTTACATTCATGCATAGCACATTTATTTGCATATTTTATTAAATTATCAAAATTGATTAAAAGACTTCTTATTTCAGAGCATTTTGGTTCTTTTAATTGCAAACATTCCACATCCATACCGCACTCGTCTACAAGCCAAGAAAATGGAAGAGAGCTTTGCTAAGTTGGAGGTTGATCTTAGAGGTCAGTTGGAACGAACACAACAAGAATTAAGAGACACCATAATCAAATCACAACAAGACATGATGAGGGAAATATCTCAAATGCTGTAACTCAGTCGCGGGGAAGACTTAAGAGGGAAGGGTACCGTTGTGAATCCTACTCAGAACCCGGGAGACCCTTCATATTCTCCAATCTTTAAAAACCCTCTCTTCATTAATCCTACACCGAACCCTCCATAAGGGGTATCATCCTCTCATCAGGCATGCGCCTTTGCTCCACCTCAGCCAGGCGTGACATTTGCAAATGTCGAACATGTCAGAGATAGCATCCCGAACTTTGATGAATTAGAAAAATTGAACCAAGTGAAAGAGGAGTTCTTGAAGCTGTTGGAAGATACTAGAAAGGATCTTGAAGAAAAAAATTTGGATAAAAGAGGATGATGATGGTTCTTATGGGCTAAACGCTAGAGATCTCAGTCTACTCCTCGATGAAGAAATCTCGTACAAGTTCAAGCCCCCTGAATTTGAAAAGTTCGATAGGACAACTTGCCCTACCGCCCATATAACCATGTCCTGCCGCAAGATGGCCGAATTTACTAATAATGAGAAGCTGTTAATACATTGTTGCCAAGATAGTCTTGTAGGACCTGCCACGAGGTGGTATAACTAGTTGACACAAGCTCAGATTAAGTCATGGAAGGATTTGGCCAAGGCTTTTACCGACTAATATAAGCACATCAGATATGGTTCCCAACCGGCTCCTATTGCAAGAGATGGAGCAAAGACATAACGAGCGCCTACGTGAATATGCTCAGAGGTGGCATGACATAGTGACGCAAGTTCAACCTCCTATTCGTGAGAATGAGATTTTCCCTATGTTCGTGGATACGCTAAAAGGGACACTCTATGATCGTTTGATTAGTAACCCTATTAGTAGTTTTGTGGACATAGTGATGACCGACAAACGTATTGAAGCAGCCATCAAAAGTGAGAGAATCGACGGAGGGGAACCGTCACGCAAATAGTTTAAGAAGAGAGGCCATGAAGTTAACAACACAAACACCTATGAGGCTGTCAAGAACCTCACCATATCTCAGCCCCAAGCTTCTGTCGAGAACCTCCAAAGTTTTAATCAAAAGAAAGATCGGGGCCCAAGAAAGAAAACGAGAGCAAGTCTTTCACTCCGCTACTGATTTCTTACAAAGAACTCTACTCGCAGTTGTATAAGGCAGATTTAGTTCGACCTTATCATGTGACCCCTTTTAACCCACCTTATCCAGTATGGTATGACCCTAAGGCATATTGTGAGTACCACGCTGATGTTCTAGGGCATTCGATTAAGAATTGTGTGGCGTTCAAAAAGTTTATTCAGAATCTGATCAAGACCGGAGTATTACAATTGGGTGAACCAAGTACCGCCAACAACTCTTTGCCGAATCATGGGGGTTAGGGTGTAAATGCTTTAGAAGAAGAGTACATCAGAAAGGTAAAAGAGAGAGTGTCCGAAGTAAAATCACCTTTGAGATGGGTTTTTCAACAGCTGTGTATGGCTCGTCTCATTGACCGAGGAATGGTAATCATAAAGAAGGGTTGTTGCCCATATTGCGAGTACCATCAGTCAATGGATCATGGGATACATGACTACGAAGAGTTCAGTTAGGTGGTCAAACAATTAATGGACAATAAGGAGATTGAATTCTTTGAGAAAGAAGAGAGGAGTAATGAATCAGGAGTCTGTACATTGGACGGACCAGATACCAAGTACAGTGCAAGAAGGCTGTTTGTTCTCGGCCTCAAGCCAAGTCAAGAAAATATACCTCCAGAGGAGAGTCCTATAGTGGCCCCTAAGATTATAATTTATGCCCCGACATCCTTTCCCTTCAAGTATACCCGGATGGTTCCGTGGAACTACATCGCCGGCATTTCAATTCAAGTTCGTAAAAAGGAGAGAAGTTAGTTACGGGGGGTAAAGCCCATGGAAGGGGAGCCAGTGAAACTAAACCTCGAAGGGATAAACGATATGGGATATTTTACGAGGAGTGGTCGGTGTTTCGTTCCTGAAACTTTAAAGGCAATAGAAGAGCTGAGGGGTAAAGGCAAGGCAACTGAGTTTGAACCCGCAAAGATATTTGGAGAAGGACCTCTTCCAAAGATTAATGAGCCGGTGACTGAGGCTCGAGAACAAGAATTCCTGAGATTCTTAAAACAGAGTGAATACTGTAATACCCCAAATATTGAGTTAAAAGTACATAGTTACTCTGAATGTTTTTCCAATCTAAATTGAGATTCATAGATTTGATTATTAAAGCTTTGGGAATAAATTGAATCAAAAAGAAATTGATGGCTAAACAATAAGGACCAAAGCATGATGGTTGCTTAAAATAGTAACCAGTTTGTAAAGGGTAGAATTTAAGAATGTGAAAACTTATGTGATTGCATGTAAATTTTAGATAATTAAAAGGACTCGAATAGGTGGCTAATAGACTTTAACACGTGGATTGAAGGAGTGAGGTGTCGATTAGGAGGGAGAGATCAAATGGATTGACTATCATCTTCGTTCTTCCCCCCAAAAAAGATACGGAATGTGTAATATCCCAAAATTTGGCTAGTGACTAAATTATAAAATTTGAAAGTTTAGGGGGTTAAATTATAAACCTTGGAACAGTTTGGGGGACTAAAGTGTAAATTTCCCCAACAAGTAATTTTATTCAGTAGAAGAGTGAATCTGATCAAAATAAGTACCTTGATATCGATTTTAAGAATTAAGATACAGAAAAAGGTACCGAATTTGGATCAAATGAAATTGTTTTGTACTCTCTTATTAGGTGGTACTTAGATTGTATATATTGAACTTGTGCATGCATTTTGAATACTTTAAACTTGTATATATATGTTCTTGAATGGGCTTATCATGTTATGAACTTGTTTGATAACGTGAATCGAGTAATGGACTCAAATTTTATGTAAAGGAAAAGTATTTTTACTGCGCTTATGGATATATATATATATTGAATGTTCAAAGTAAACTATCATGCTATTCGAATGACTTGTGAGATAATATAGTCACTTGTGTGAACATACCATGTTGTATGTGTTTTTATAAGTTTGTATGGTAAATGTCGAATGGTAAGGCTTGGCATATAGCTTGCTTGGAGACAAGGTATGTACAAATGATAATGTCTAGTAAATTTATGTATGATATGTTACATGTATCAATCTAAGGAACAATGAAATGAAATGGAAGCATGTTTGCTCATTTAGGTTATTCGAATGTTGGTTGTATGATGATGTTAATTGGATTGTTTGGTTAGCCGAAAGGGAATAGAGATTGACCCTGATAAAGTGAAAGTAGTTCAGGATCTTCCACCTCCTTAAACTCAAAAAGAAGTTCGGGATTCTTGGAAAGGTTAAATTACATCTCTCGTTTGACTGATAAGTGTGACCCTGTCTTTAGACTGCTCTGAAAGAATAATCCGGGTGTATGGGATGAAGATTGTCAAGAAGCCCTAGAAAAGATTAAGATGTATTTGACCAATGCCCTAATCTTAGTAGCACCAATACTTGACAGACCATTAATTCTATACTTAATCGTATTTGATAATTCGATGGGAAGTGTGCTAGGGCAGCATGATGAGTCGGGCAATAAAGAAAGGGCCATTTATTACTTGAACAAGAAGTTCACAGAGTGTGAATCATGGTACCCATTGATCCAAAAGCTATGTTGTGCCCTAGTATGGGCTATTAAGCGACTCAGGCAATGCATGTTGTATCACACTACTTGCTTAATTTCTCGAATGGATCCACTAAAATTTCTAATGGAGGCATCTGCACTAATAGGAAGAAGGACCCGTTGGCAAATTTGTTGTCAGAATTTGATATCGTTTATGTAAGCCAGAAAGTAGTAAAGGGAAGTGTGGTGGTAGATCTTTTGGCTAGCCGCACTTCAGACGACTATGAGCCATTAGACGTTAGTTTTCGGCTGAAGATCTGGTCGGTGTTTTATTTGAGGAGAAGCCCACCAATAAATCTTGGAAACTCTATTTTGATGGAGCATTCAATGCTCTAGGCCATGGAATAGGGGTCGTGTTAATTTCTCCTGAAGAGGTCTACCATCCCTTTACAAGTAGGTTGGAATTCTTCTGTACCAACAATATATCTGAGTATGAGGCTTGTGTCATGGGACTCTAGGCGGCCATAGAAAGAAAAATCAAGGTGCTTTAAGTCTTTGGGGATTCGTCTTCGGTGATCTACTAGCTCTGAAAGGGATAGGAGATGAGAGATCAGAAGTTAGTCAAGTACTATGATTCGATCCAAGAGTTGGTTAAAATTTTTGAAGAAATCAGCTTCTCTTATTTACCAAGAGAAGATAATCAGATGGCTAGTGCCCTAGAAACTTTGGCTGCCATGTTTGAGGCAAGCCCGAAGGCTAAAATGAAGCCAGTTGAGATGCATATTTTTGAGGCACCGACCGACTGCTATAATTTGGAAGAGGAGGAGGATGGCAACCCATGGTACTACGATATCCTTTAGTACATCAAGTTTTAGGTCTACCCAAAAGAGGCCAATGATAACGACAAAATGACCATTAGAAAGTTGGCATCAGGGTATATCCTTGACGGGGAGGTGTTGTACAAGAGAAGTACGGATCAGATATTATAGAGATATGTTAGCGCTCGAGAGGCTTCTAAGACCAATTTAGCCGAGGTACACGACGGTTTGTGCAGGACCCAAGCTAACGAATTCTCAATGGCTAGAAAGATCATGTGATATGGGCATTTCTGGTATACCATAGAGGGAGATTGCATCGATTATGCAAAGAAATGTCATAAATGTCAAATATGCGCCGACAGGATACATTATTTGCCAGTTCCACTTCACACCATGAATTCACCATGGCCTTTTGCTGCTTGGGGCATGGACGTCATCAGTCAAATACACTCGAAAGCTTCTAATGGGCACCGTTTTATCCTAGTAGCCATTGATTACTTCACCAAATGGATGAAAGCCGCTTCTTAATCTAACTTTACAAGAGAAATCGTATGTAAATTCTTGAAGAAGGAAATTATTTGTCGCTATAGTTTGCCGGAAAGAATCATTACTGATAATGCTTCCAAACTAAATAACAAGATGATGACCGAAGTGTGTGATCAATTTAAGATTCTGTACCACAATTCTACTACTTATCGTCCCAAGATGAATGGGGCAGTGGAAGCGGCAAATAAGAATATCAAGAAGATCATAGCAAAGACTATTGATACTTTCAAGGATTGGCATGAAAATCTACCCTTTGCTCCGTTCGCCTACAGAACATCTATAAGGACATCTACGGGAGCAACATCGTACTCCTTGGTCTATGTTACGGAAGCAACCTATTGAGGTAGAGATTTCATCACTTCGAATTTTGAATGAAGTGAAGTTGGATGATGCCAAATGTATGCAAACAAGGATTGATCAGTTGAACCTCATTGAAAAGAAAAGATTGAGGGCCATATGTCATGGCCAAATGTATCAGAAGAGGATGATGCGTGCTTACAACAAGAAAGTTCGCCTGAGAGAGCTTCAGGAGGGGGATCTGGTGCTTAAAAAGATCTTGCCAATTCAGAATGACTTTCGGGGAAAATGGATGCCTAACTGGGAAGGGCCTTATGTCGTTAAAAAGGCCTTCTCTAAGGGAGCATTAATTCTAACAGAGATGGATGGGAAAGAATTGAACAATCCCGCAAATTCAGACTCTGTCAAGAAGTATTACGCTTAAAAAAAGTAGAGTAAAAACCTATAAAGGGCGCTTCGTAAAATAAAAGTAGAGTGAAAACCTGAAAGGGCGTCTCTGGTACAAAAAAGGAGGGTTCAAGATGGAAACTCAAAAATGGGCGTCTTGAAACCGAAAGAGGATCTGAATCAAAAATCCAGAAAGGTCAGTTTAGATAAAATTTAGAGGTTCGACATTTAGTTGATAGGCTTTATTCCAGGTGAGGGGCCGCCTTGATTCAGTTTATGGTGGAATTTCTTTTGGTTATCAAAATTTCAGTCAAGGATGGCGAGTGAAAGTTCTACTACGGTTGGTGGGTTCTTGCATCATTCATACAGTCAATGCTCGGGGATGCCGCACCCTGTACTATTTATATTCTTTATTTTCTCATGTTTGCCATGACTTTCAAATTATTCCAACATTTCTTATATTAATGAAATTTTTATTCTCTCCCCTTTTTTACTTATTTTACGAGTGTCCTATGAATAGATTGACGTAGATTACTAAAAAACAAAGGATTTCTTAGCATTACTATGATTTAACTAAGTGCAGGTTACTCCAAGACAGAAATCGATTCCACCAAAAGAAGTTTGCTGAAGTCAAGGCTAAAGGACATCATATACAAAAGGTGGCGAAATGCCCTCCATGTTGAAATCCAAGATAGAAGAGCTAGATGCAAAAACCCAAAAGGGCGCCCAAAAAAAGAAAAAACAAGAAAAAAAGAAAAAAGGAAAAAAAGAAGAAAAAAGAGAGAAAAAGAGAAAAAAAGGAAAAATAATAAAATTCAAGGTGAAAACCCGAAAAAGGCGTTTTAGAAAAGATCCTAAAGTGAAAACCCGAAAGGGCGCTTTAGAATGAAATTTTGGAGAATATGAGGGTCGAATGGGGACTGAGCCCTGACACAAAGAGAGACAATGAATATGCAAAGACGTAAGGGAAAGCAAAAGAAAGCTGTAGCTAAAAGCCAAGAAGGGAGGCACCAGAGAATTGACTAAATTTTATTTGTCATGCATCATGAATAGTTAGGCATCCTTAAGGTAGGAGCATGCTAACTAGCATCATCAAATCATTGTGTCTAATTCTTTCAGGTATTTGAAAAAAAGAAAGTGGATCCTATGTTCCAAGAAAGAAGAAGTAGATACCAACACAAAGTCAAAGATCCTTGAGAAGTTTTCCAATCTTTAGCTGGCTACAAACATGCCAAGGTGATAAAGATCGAGGGCATTCTGGCAGTCTCTAAGCAAGATATCATTCGGTGGCAAGATAACATAAATCAGGACATCATTGTGGGATCCTCAAGGCGAGAAACCACTCCATGCCAAGGCGATGAAAATCGAGGGCATTCTGGTAGTCTCTAAGCGAGATGTTATTTGGTGTCAAGACGACCAGAAATCGGGACATCATCTGTAGGATCCTCAAGGCGAGAAACCACTGCATTGATCATAACCGTCAGATCTGAAATCTGAATGGATGGCCTAGATCACCCGTGGAACACTCTAGAACCCTCATACACCTACGCGCGACTTTTCACTGCCCCCCACGCGCGCATGTGTCGTACGCTCTAACGCCTTGTATCTCTACGTGCACCTTTTGACAATTGTCTACCTCGCCAAAACCTCTCTCTGGTCCCCTCCTCATCACCAAGCGGCCACGGCGTTCATGCAACCAAAATAAACAAGCATTTGCAAAAACAGCATGCCTCTAGATATTGTGGATGAATGTGTTAGACTTATTAGGTTTACTTAAAATTCTGATATGTTGATGTTCAAGCATGTTGATGAAGTCATATGTTTATTAGTTAAGTGTTATGGTTGATTGAAGTGAGCAAAAGTGTCATATGTTGGACCTAGAGGTCATTACAAGCCACAACATACCAGTGTGGGTACCCAAGGATCGGTATGCGGGGTCTGATTGAGGTTTAAATTATTAAGTTTAAGCATAGGGTATCAGTACGCTTAGCCACCGTATCACCTCGCCTTAAGAGGAAATAGGCATGGTGTTGCTACACGGGATAGCGTACCGGTATGACCCTTTGAGTTTAAGCATGACATATCGATATGCAGAGTATCGTATCAATATGGGCTCTAGATACCAGAATTATGAAGTTTTGAAATCTTAAAGGGGGGTCAATACGTGGTCAAAGCCGTATCGGTACAGGTTGGTCAACAAATTGGATTGATATATTGAAATGTGTATCGGTACGGGAAGCCATTTTATTAGTTGGACAGTATCGGTACTGCTTGCATGTATCGGTACGCCCTATTGAGTCTGTGTAGTTTTGTTTGCTAAAGTTCGAAAATCTTGCAATTTGGTCCCTGATTGTTATGGATGCAATTGATTAAGATTGAATTATTGTTTTGGATTGGAAATTAACCTGTGAGCATGAAATTGAAATAATTAAGGTTGGGTAATCTTCTTTGTGGAAAATACCCTGTAATTTGTAATAATTATGTTTTGGTCCCTTGTGTGTATCGTTGAACAAACAGACCCTGTTTTGCAATCTATTTTAATGTAACTTTTTCGCAGAGGTATGTTCACCCTAGGGGATTAATTAAATACATTTAGACAAGATAAAAAGGAAAAAATAGACCGGTTTAGGTTATTAGTTCTGTTTTGCTTGGGAAAACCTATTGTGATCCTTTTGGTTCAGTTTCGGCTAGGCCAGGCTAAGGGGGTTACATTTGGTGATATCAGAGCCAGGTTACAAAAAGTGTGATGATGTTGGTGTGTTGTTTTGCGTGTTTATGAAAATTGGTAAGCTGTTGATGACTGTTCCATGCTATTTGCTATGCACGGTGATTGTTTATATGTACGGTGTTTGATATATGTCATGATGGGGTATTATTGGGGACCCATTGCCTTATTACGATAGTTACAAAATGATTTTTAGATTAAAATAAAACTCTTGGATCCTCGCTTGAAGCTAGCCTGATTGTTTTTGTTTTGGTGTAGTTATCATGCCTTAGATACATTTTTATACGATGCCACTAAGGAAAGAGTTAGGGTCGGGTATGACCATCATCGAGGAGCAGAGAGTTGAGGATAGTGTTGTGCTTCATGAGGTGTTGTTGCCTCCTCCGCCGAATCCACATGAGGGAGTGGAGCGTGTAATACTCGTATCTGTTAGGACAATGTATGGTGATTTAACGCTAGTAGAGCAGGCGATAGTTGAAGCTTGTTGTGCAGCTGTGGCTGGGATGCATATGCTCGTTGCACCAGGTGGAGTTGCATATTCAGGACTCCCTTTAGAGGGCTTGGAGAAGTTGAGAGGTGTTGTGTTTAGAGGGTTGGCACCCGTGGCATCAGAGGTGAGAACCACAAGTTTAGAGTGGAGTTGGGGAATATCTGATTATGTTGGGAGCTCTGGTTTCCAAAAGGGAGTTGTAACCGAAGTTGGGAAAGGTAGGCGCAAGAGGTCTTGAAACAAGAGGCATCGACCCAAGATTGGATATGTTAGGGGCAATGCTGAGTTGGGACAATTTGGTCATGATTCCACTGTTAAGACGCTTGAGCGTGCACACTATGGAAAAAGTCATCCTAGAGTGTGTTGGAAAATGCCAAGGACGTGTCTACCTTAAAGCCCATTTAAGTTAAAATACCAACGGGTCCACCATAAAGCCCATTTAGACATGCACGCTCTAAACCCAACAAAATGACCACAGAATAAGATTAAATAAAATTTTATGAGTTAAAATATTTGACTATGGGCTTTTGAATATGATTATATAGCTTAACATAAATTTTATAACTTTTTACTCGGTTAAAATTGCAACGCGTCCACTGTAAATTACATTTAGACATGCACGCCTTAAACCCAACAAAACGGCCACAAAATAAGATTAAATCAAAATTTCATGAGTTAAATTATTTTTTATGGGCTTTTGAATATGATTAGATGGCTTAACCTCAATTTTATAGCTTTTTACTCTATAAAAGTCCAACGGGTCCACTATAATGCCCATTTAGACATGCACACCTTAAACCACAACAAAACGGCCGAAAAATAAGATTAAATCACATTTTATAACTTAAAATATTTATTTATGGGCTTTTGAATTTGATTATATGGTTAACCTCATTGTCAAAAATTTTTACTCGGTTAAAATTCCAACGCGTCCATTATAAGCCCTTTTAGCATGCACGCCATAAACCCAACAAAACGACCATAAAATAAGATTAAATCAAATTTTATGAGATAAAATATTTTCTATGGGATTTTGAATTTGATTATATAGCTTAAACTCAATTTTATAACTTTTTACTCGGTTAAAATTCCAACAGGTCCACTTAAAGCCCATTTAGACATGCACGCCTTAAACTCCAACAAAACGGCCTAAAAATATGATTAAATAACATTTTATTATATAGTTTAACCTCAATTTCAGAACTTTTTACTCGGTTAAAAGTCTAGTGGGTCCACTATAAAGCCCATTTAGACATGCACACCATAAACCCCAACAAAACGGCATAAAAATAAGATTAAATCTCATTTTATAACTTAAAATATTTATTTATGGGCTTTTGAACATGATTATATAGCTTAACCTCATTTTCAAAAAATTTTACTCGGTTAAAATTCAAAGGGTCCACTATAAATCCCATTTAGACATGCACGCCTTAAACCCAACAAAACGACCACAAAATATGATTACATCAAATTTTATGTGTTATAATATTTGATTATGGGCTTTTGAATATGATTATATAGCTTCAACTCAATTTTAGAACTTTTTACTCGATTAAAATTCCAACGGGTCCACTATAAAGCACATTTAGACATGCACGCCTTAAACCCAACAAAACGGCCACAAAATAAGATTAAATAAAATTTCAAGAGTTAAAATATTTATTACGGGAATTTGAAAATGATTATATAGCTTAAACTCAATTTTAGAACTTTTTACTCGATTAAAAGTCCAAAGATCCACTAAAAAGCCCATTTAGTTATAGGCTTTTGAACATGATTATATAGCTTAACCTCATTTTAAGAAATTTTTACTCTATTTAAATTCCAATTTGTCCACTATAAAGCCCATTTAGATATGCACGCCTTAAACCCAAGAAAAGGACCACTAAATAGGATTAAATCAAATTTAATGTGTTAAAATATTTGATTATGGTCTTTTTAATATGATTATATAGCTTAACCTCAATTTTTGAAATTTTTACTCGGTTAAAATTTCAACGGGTCCATTGTAAAGCACATTTAGACATTCACGCCTTGAACCCAACAAAACGGCCACAAAATAAGATTAAATACAATTACATGAGGTAAAATATTTGTTATGGATTTTTAATATGATTATATAGCTTAATTTCAATTTTAGAACTTTTACAGGGTTAAAAGTCCAGTCGGTCTACAGTAAAGCCCATTTAGACATGCACACCTTAAACCCCAACAAAACGGCATAAAAATAACATCAAATCACATTTTATAACTTAAAATATTTAATTATTGGCTTTTGAACATGATTATATAGCATAACCTCATTTTCCAGAAATTTTTACTCGTTAAAATACCAACGGGTCCACCACAAAGCCTATTTAGACATGCACGCTCTAAACCCAACAAAATGACCACAAAATAAGATTAAATAAAATTTTATGAGTTAAAATATTTGACTATGGGCTTTTGAATATGATTATATAGCTTAACATAAATTTTATAACTTTTTACTCGGTTAAAATTGCAACGCGTCCACTGTAAATTACATTTAGACATGCACGCCTTAAACCCAACAAAACGGTCACAAAATAAGATTAAATCAAAATTTCATGAGTTAAATTATTTTGTATGGGCTTTTGAATATGATTATACGGCTTAACCTCAATTTTATAGCTTTTTACTCTATAAAAGTCCAACGGGTCCACTATAAAGCCCATTTAGACATGCACACCTTAAACCACAACAAAACGGCCGAAAAATAAGATTAAATCACATTTTATAACTTAAAATATTTATTTATGGGCTTTTGAATTTGATTATATAGCTTAACCTCATTTTCAGAAATTTTTACTCGGTTAAAATTCCAACGCGTCAATTATAAGCCCTTTTAGCGTGCACGCCATAAACCCAACAAAACGACCACAAAATAAGATTAAATCAAATTTTATGAGATAAAATATTTTCTATGGGTTTTTGAATTTGATTATATAGCTTAAACTCAATTTTATAACTTTTTACTCGGTTAAAATTCCAACAGGTCCACTGTAAAGCCCATTTAGACATGCACGCCTTAAACTCCAACAAAACAGCCAAAAAATATGATTAAATCACATTTTATTATATAGCTTAACCTCAATTTCAGAACTTTTTACTCGGTTAAAAGTCTAGTGGGTCCACTGTAAAGCCCATTTAGACATGCACACCATAAACCCCAACAAAACGGCATAAAAATAAGATTAAATCTCATTTTATAACTTAAAATATTTATTTATGGGCTTTTGAACATGATTATATAGTTAACCTCATTGTCAAAAATTTTTACTCGGTTAAAATTCCAACGCGTCCATTATAAGCCCTTTTAGCATGCACGCCATAAACCCAACAAAACGACCATAAAATAAGATTAAATCAAATTTTATGAGATAAAATATTTTCTATGGGATTTTGAATTTGATTATATAGCTTAAACTCAATTTTATAACTTTTTACTCGGTTAAAATTCCAACAGGTCCACTTAAAGCCCATTTAGACATGCACGCCTTAAACTCCAACAAAACGGCCTAAAAATATGATTAAATAACATTTTATTATATAGTTTAACCTCAATTTCAGAACTTTTTACTCGGTTAAAAGTCTAGTGGGTCCAACTAGAAAAGCCCATTTAGACATGCACACCATAAACCCCAACAAAACGGCATAAAAATAAGATTAAATCTCATTTTATAACTTAAAATATTTATTTATGGGCTTTTGAACATGATTATATAGCTTAACTTCATTTTCAAAAAATTTTACTCGGTTAAAATTCAAAGGGTCCACTATAAATCCCATTTAGACATGCACGCCTTAAACCCAACAAAACGACCACAAAATATGATTACATCAAATTTTATGTGTTATAATATTTGATTATGGGCTTTTGAATATGATTATATAGCTTCAACTCAATTTTAGAACTTTTTACTCGATTAAAATTCCAACGGGTCCACTATAAAGCACATTTAGACATGCACGCCTTAAACCCAACAAAACGGCCACAAAATAAGATTAAATAAAATTTCAAGAGTTAAAATATTTATTATGGGATTTTGAAAATGATTATATAGCTTAACCTCAATTTTAGAACTTTTTACTCGATTAAAAGTCCAGTGGATCCACTGTAAAGCCCATTTAGTTATAGGCTTTTGAACATGATTATATAGCTTAACCTCATTTTAAGAAATTTTTACTCTATTTAAATTCCAATTTGCCCACTATAAAGCCCATTTAGATATGCACGCCTTAAACCCAAGAAAAGGACCACTAAATAGGATTAAATCAAATTTAATGTGTTAAAATATTTGATTATGGTCTTTTTAATATGATTATATAGCTTAACCTCAATTTTTGAAATTTTTACTCGGTTAAAATTTCAACGGGTCCATTGTAAAGCACATTTAGACATTCACGCCTTGAACCCAACAAAACGGCCACAAAATAAGATTAAATACAATTACATGAGGTAAAATATTTGTTATGGGATTTTTAATATGATTATATAGCTTAATTTCAATTTTAGAACTTTTACAGGTTAAAAGTCCAAATGGTCTCTGATAAAAAGCCCATTTAGACATGCACACCTTAAACCCCAACAAAACGGCATAAAAATAACATCAAATCACATTTTATAACTTAAAATATTTAATTATTGGCTTTTGAACATGATTATATAGCTTAACCTCATTTTTCAAAAATTTTTACTCGTTAAAATACCAACGGGTCCACCATAAAGCCCATTTAGACATGCACGCTCTAAACCCAACAAAATGACCACAAAATAAGATTAAATAAAATTTTATGAGTTAAAATATTTGACTATGGGCTTTTGAATATGATTATATAGCTTAACATAAATTTTATAACTTTTTACTCGGTTAAAATTGCAACGCGTCCACTGTAAATTACATTTAGACATGCACGCCTTAAACCCAACAAAACGGCCACAAAATAAGATTAAATCAAAATTTCATGAGTTAAATTATTTTGTATGGGCTTTTGAATATGATTATACGGCTTAACCTCAATTTTATAGCTTTTTACTCTATAAAAGTCCAACGGGTCCACTATAAAGCCCATTTAGACATGCACACCTTAAACCACAACAAAAACGCGCGAAAAAAATAAGATTAAATCACATTTTATAACTTAAAATATTTATTTATGGGCTTTTGAATTTGATTATATAGCTTAACCTCATTTTCAGAAATTTTTACTCGGTTAAAATTCCAACGCGTCCATTATAAGCCCTTTTAGCGTGCACGCCATAAACCCAACAAAACGACCACAAAATAAGATTAAATCAAATTTTATGAGATAAAATATTTTCTATGGGATTTTGAATTTGATTATATAGCTTAAACTCAATTTTATAACTTTTTACTCGGTTAAAATTCCAACAGGTCCACTGTAAAGCCCATTTAGACATGCACGCCTTAAACTCCAACAAAACGGCCAAAAAATATGATTAAATCACATTTTATTATATAGCTTAACCTCAATTTCAGAACTTTTTACTCGGTTAAAAGTCTAGTGGGTCCACTGTAAAGCCCATTTAGACATGCACACCATAAACCCCAACAAAACGGCATAAAAATAAGATTAAATCTCATTTTATAACTTAAAATATTTATTTATGGGCTTTTGAACATGATTATATAGCTTAACCTCATTTTCAAAAAATTTTACTCGGTTAAATTCAAAGGGTCCACTATAAATCCTATTTAGACATGCACGCCTTAAACCCAACAAAACGACCACAAAATATGATTACATCAAATTTTATGTGTTATAATATTTGATTATGGGCTTTTGAATATGATTATATAGCTTCAACTCAATTTTAGAACTTTTTACTCGATTAAAATTCCAACGGGTCCACTATAAAGCACATTTAGACATGCACGCCTTAAACCCAACAAAACGGCCACAAAATAAGATTAAATAAAATTTCAAGAGTTAAAATATTTATTATGGGATTTTGAAAATGATTATATAGCTTAACCACAATTTTAGAACTTTTTACACGATTAAAAGTCCAGTGGATCCACTATAAAGCCCATTTAGTTATAGGCTTTTGAACATGATTATATAGCTTAACCTCATTTTAAGAAATTTTTACTCTATTTAAATTCCAACAGGTCCACTATAAAGCCCATTTAGACATGCACGCCTTAAACCCAAGAAAACAACCACTAAATAGGATTAAATCAAATTTAATGTGTTAAAATATTTGATTATGGACTTTTTAATATGATTATATAGCTTAACCTCAATTTTTGAAATTTTTACTCGGTTAAAATTTCAACGGGTCCATTGTAAAGCACATTTAGACATGCACGCCTTGAACCCAACAAAACGGCCACAAAATAAGATTAAATACAATTACATGAGTTAAAATATTTGTTATGGGATTTTTAATATGATTATATAGCTTAATTACAATTTTAGAACTTTTACAGGGTTAAAAGTCCAGTCGGTCTACAGTAAAGCCCATTTAGACATGCACACCTTAAACCCCAACAAAACGGCATAAAAATAACATCAAATCACATTTTATAACTTAAAATATTTAATTATTGGCTTTTGAACATGATTATATAGCTTAACCTCATTTTTCAGAAATTTTTACTCGTTAAAATACCAACGGGTCCACCATAAAGCCCATTTAGACATGCACGCTCTAAACCCAACAAAATGACCACAAAATAAGATTAAATAAAATTTTATGAGTTAAAATATTTGACTATGGGCTTTTGAATATGATTATATAGCTTAACATAAATTTTATAACTTTTTACTCGGTTAAAATTGCAACGCGTCCACTGTAAATTACATTTAGACATGCACGCCTTAAACCCAACAAAACGACCACAAAATAAGTTTAAATCAAAATTTCATGAGTTAAATTATTTTGTATGGGCTTTTGAATATGATTATACGGCTTAACTTCAATTTTATAGCTTTTTACTCTATAAAAGTCCAACGGGTCCATTGCAAAGCCCATTTAGACATGCACACCTTAAACCACAACAAAACGGCCGAAAAATAAGATTAAATCACATTTTATAACTTAAAATATTTATTTATGGGCTTTTGAATTTGATTATATAGCTTAACCTCATTTTCAGAAATTTTTACTCGGTTAAAATTCCAACGCGTCCATTATAAGCCCTTTTAGCGTGCACGCCATAAACCCAACAAAACGACCACAAAATAAGATTAAATCAAATTTTATGAGATAAAATATTTTCTATGGGATTTTGAATTTGATTATATAGCTTAAACTCAATTTTATAACTTTTTACTCGGTTAAAATTCCAACAGTCCACTTTAGAAAGCCCATTTAGACATGCACGCCTTAAACTCCAACAAACGGCCAAAAAATATGATTAAATCACATTTTATTATATAGCTTAACCTCAATTTCAGAACTTTTTACTCGATTAAAAGTCTAGTGGGTCCAACAGAAAGCCCATTTAGACATGCACACCATAAACCCCAACAAAAACAAAGATAAAAATAAGATTAAATCTCATTTTATAACTTAAAATATTTATTTATGGGCTTTTGAACATGATTATATAGCTTAACCTCATTTTCAAAAAAATTTACTCGGTTAAAATTCAAAGGGTCCACTATAAATCCCATTTAGACATGCACGCCTTAAACCCAACAAAACGACCACAAAATAAGATTACATCAAATTTTATGTGTTATAATATTTGATTATGGGCTTTTGAATATGATTATATAGCTTCAACTCAATTTTAGAACTTTTTACTCGATTAAAATTCCAACGGGTCCACTATAAAGCACATTTAGACATGCACGCCTTAAACCCAACAAAACGGCCACAAAATAAGATTAAATAAAATTTCAAGAGTTAAAATATTTATTATGGGTTTTGAAAATGATTATATAGCTTAACCTCAATTTTAGAACTTTTTACTCGATTAAAAGTCCAGTGGATCCACTGTAAAGCCCATTTAGTTATAGGCTTTTGAACATGATTATATAGCTTAACCTCATTTTAAGAAATTTTTACTCTATTTAAATTCCAACAGGTCCACTATAAAGCCCATTTAGACATGCACGCCTTAAACCCACCCAAGAAAACAACCACTAAATAGGATTAAATCAAATTTAATGTGTTAAAATATTTGATTATGGACTTTTTAATATGATTATATAGCTTAACCTCAATTTTTGAAATTTTTACTTAAAAAATTTCAACGGGTCCATTGTAAAACACATTTAGACATGCACGCCTTGAACCCAACAAAATACGGCCACAAAATAAGATTAAATACAATTACATGAGTTAAAATATTTGTTATGGGATTTTTAATATGATTATATAGCTTAATTTCAATTTTAGAACTTTTACTGGGTTAAAAGTCCAGTCGGTCTACAGTAAAGCCCATTTAGACATGCACACCTTAAACCCCAACAAAACGGCATAAAAAAATAACATCAAATCACATTTTATAACTTAAAATATTTAATTATTGGCTTTTGAACATGATTATATAGCTTAACCTCATTTTTCAGAAATTTTTACTCGTTAAAATACCAACGGGTCCACCATAAAGCCCATTTAGACATGCACGCTCTAAACCCAACAAAATGACCACAAAATAAGATTAAATAAAATTTTATGAGTTAAAATATTTGACTATGGGCTTTTGAATATGATTATATAGCTTAACATAAATTTTATAACTTTTTACTCGGTTAAAATTGCAACGCGTCCACTGTAAATTACATTTAGACATGCACGCCTTAAACCCAACAAAACGACCACAAAATAAGATTAAATCAAAATTTCATGAGTTAAATTATTTTGTATGGGCTTTTGAATATGATTATACGGCTTAACTTCAATTTTATAGCTTTTTACTCTATAAAAGTCCAACGGGTCCATTACAAAGCCCATTTAGACATGCACACCTTAAACCACAACAAAACGGCCGAAAAATAAGATTAAATCACATTTTATAACTTAAAATATTTATTTATGGGCTTTTGAATTTGATTATATAGCTTAACCTCATTTTCAGAAATTTTTACTCGGTTAAAATTCCAACGCGTCCATTATAAGCCCTTTTAGCGTGCACGCCATAAACCCAACAAAACGACCACAAAATAAGATTAAATCAAATTTTATGAGATAAAATATTTTCTATGGGATTTTGAATTTGATTATATAGCTTAAACTCAAATTTATAACTTTTTACTCGGTTAAAATTCCAACAGGTCCACTATAAAGCCCATTTAGACATGCACGCCTTAAACTCCAACAAAACGGCCAAAAAATATGATTAAATCACATTTTATTATATAGCTTAACCTCAATTTCAGAACTTTTTACTCGATTAAAAGTCTAGTGGGTCCACTGTAAAGCCCATTTAGACATGCACACCATAAACCCCAACAAAACAGCATAAAAATAAGATTAAATCTCATTTTATAACTTAAAATATTTATTTATGGGCTTTTGAACATGATTATATAGCTTAACCTCATTTTCAAAAAATTTTACTCGGTTAAAAAAAGTCAAAGGGTCCACTATAAATCCCATTTAGACATGCACGCCTTAAACCCAACAAAACGACCACAAAATAAGATTACATCAAATTTTATGTGTTATAATATTTGATTATGGGCTTTTGAATATGATTATATAGCTTCAACTCAATATTAGAACTTTTTACTCGATTAAAATTCCAACGGGTCCACTATAAAGCACATTTAGACATGCACGCTTTAAACCCAACAAAACGGCCACAAAATAAGATTAAATAAAATTTGAAGAGTTAAAATATTTATTATGGGTTTTGAAAATGATTATATAGCTTAACCTCAAATTTAGAACTTTTTACTCGATTAAAAGTCCAGTGGATCCACTGTAAAGCCCATTTAGTTATAGGCTTTTGAACATGATTATATAGCTTAACCTCATTTTAAGAAATTTTTACTCTATTTAAATTCCAACAGTCCACTATAAAGCCCCATTTAGACATGCACACCTTAAAACCCAACAAAACAACCACTAAATAGGATTAAATCAAATTTAATGTGTTAAAATATTTGATTATGGACTTTTTAATATGATTATATAGCTTAACCTCAATTTTTGAAATTTTTACTCGGTTAAAATTTCAACGGGTCCATTGTAAAGCACATTTAGACATGCACGCCTTGAACCCAACAAAACGGCCACAAAATAAGATTAAATACAATTACATGAGTTAAAATATTTGTTATGGGATTTTTAATATGATTATATAGCTTAATTACAATTTTAGAACTTTTACTCGGTTAAAAGTCCAACGGGTCTACTAAAAAGCCCATTTAGACATGCACACCTTAAACCCCAAACAAAAATAAGATTAAATAAAATTTCATAAAAATAACATCAAATCACATTTTATAACTTAAAATATTTAATTATTGGCTTTTGAACATGATTATATAGCTTAACCTCATTTTTTAGAAATTTTTACTCGTTAAAATACCAACGGGTCCACCATAAAACCCATTTAGACATGCACGCTCTAAAACCCAACAAAATGACCACAAAATAAGATTAAATAAAATTTTATGAGTTAAAATATTTGACTATGGGCTTTTGAATATGATTATATAGCTTAACATAAATTTTATAACTTTTTACTCGGTTAAAATTGCAACGCGTCCATTGTAAAATTACATTTAGACATGCACGCCTTAAACCCAACAAAAACGGCCACAAAATAAGATTAAATCAAAATTTCATGAGTTAAATTATTTTGTATGGGCTTTTTAATATGATTATACGCTTAACTTCAATTTTATAGCTTTTTACTCTATAAAAGTCCAACGGGTCCATATAAAAGCCCATTTAGACATGCACACCTTAAAAACCACAACAAAACGGCATAAAAAATAAGATTAAATCACATTTTATAACTTAAAATATTTATTTATGGGCTTTTGAATTTGATTATATAGCTTAACCTCATTTTTTAAAATTTTTACTCGGTTAAAATTCCAACGCGTCCATTATAAGCCCTTTTAGCGTGCACGCCATAAACCCAACAAAACGACCACAAAATAAGATTAAATCAAATTTTATGAGATAAAATATTTTCTATGGGATTTTGAATTTGATTATATAGCTTAAACTCAATTTTATAACTTTTTACTCGGTTAAAATTCCAACAGGTCCACTGTAAAGCCCATTTAGACATGCACGCCTTAAACTCCAACAAAACGGCCAAAAAATATGATTAAATCACATTTTATTATATAGCTTAACCTCAATTTCAGAACTTTTTACTTAAAAGTCTAGTGGGTCCACTGTAAAGCCCATTTAGACATGCACACCATAAACCCCAACAAAACAGCATAAAAATAAGATTAAATCTCATTTTATAACTTAAAATATTTATTTATGGGCTTTTGAACATGATTATATAGCTTAACCTCATTTTCAAAAAATTTTACTCGGTTAAAATTCAAAGGGTCCACTATAAATCCCATTTAGACATGCACGCCTTAAACCCAACAAAACGACCACAAAATAAGATTACATCAAATTTTATGTGTTATAATATTTGATTATGGGCTTTTGAATATGATTATATAGCTTCAACTCAATTTTAGAACTTTTTACTCGATTAAAATTCCAACGGGTCCACTATAAAGCACATTTAGACATGCACGCCTTAAACCCAACAAAACGGCCACAAAATAAGATTAAATAAAATTTCAAGAGTTAAAATATTTATTATGGGATTTTGAAAATGATTATATAGCTTAACCTCAATTTTAGAACTTTTTACTTAGATTAAAAGTCCATAAACCCCATCCAAAAATAAGATTAAATCTCATTTTATAACCATTTAGTTATAGGCTTTTGAACATGATTATATAGCTTAACCTCATTTTCAGAAATTTTTACTCTATTTAAATTCCAACAGGTCTACTATAAAGCCCATTTAGACATGCACGCCTTAAACCCAAGAAAACGACCACTAAATAGGATTAAATCAAATTTAATGTGTTAAAATATTTGATTATGGACTTTTTAATATGATTATATAGCTTAACCTCAATTTTAGAACTTTTTACTCGGTTAAAATTTCAACGGGTCCATTGTAAAGCACATTTAGACATGCACGCCTTGAACCAACAAAACGGCCACAAAATAAGATTAAATACAATTACATGAGTTAAAATATTTGTTATGGGATTTTTAATATGATTATATAGCTTAATTTCAATTTTAGAACTTTTTACTCGGTTAAAAGTCCAATCTGATAAAAGCCCATTTAGACATGCACACCTTAAACCCCAACAAAACGGCATAAAAATAACATCAAATCACATTTTATAACTTAAAATATTTAATTATTGGCTTTTGAACATGATTATATAGCTTAACCTCATTTTTCAAAAATTTTTACTCGTAAAATACCAACGGTCCACCATAAAGCCCATTTAGACATGCACGCTCTAAACCCAACAAAATGACCACAAAATAAGATTAAATAAAATTTTATGAGTTAAAATATTTGACTATGGGCTTTTGAATATGATTATATAGCTTAACATAAATTTTATAACTTTTTACTCGGTTAAAATTGCAACGCGTCCACTGTAAATTACATTTAGACATGCACGCCTTAAACCCAACAAAACGGCCACAAAATAAGATTAAATCAAAATTTCATGAGTTAAATTATTTTGTTATGGGCTTTTTAATATGATTATATAGCTTAACTTCAATTTTATAGCTTTTTACTCTATAAAAGTCCAACGGGTCCATTGCAAAAAGCCCATTTAGACATGCACACCTTAAACCACAACAAAACGGCATAAAAAATAAGATTAAATCACATTTTATAACTTAAAATATTTATTTATTGGCTTTTGAATTTGATTATATAGCTTAACCTCATTTTTCAGAAATTTTTACTCGGTTAAAATTCCAACGCGTCCATTATAAAGCCCATTTAGACATGCACGCGCTATAAACCCAACAAAAAACCACAACAAAATAAGATTAAATCAAATTTTATGAGATAAAATATTTTCTATGGGATTTTGAATTTGATTATATAGCTTAAACTCAAATTTTATAACTTTTTACTCTATTAAAATTCCAACGGTCCACTAAAAATTACATTTAGACATGCACGCCTTAAACTCCAACAAAACGGCCAAAAATAAGATTAAATCAAATTTTATTATAAATTATTTTGTATGGGCTTCAATATTTATACAGAAATTTTATAGCTTTTTACTAAAAGTCTAGTGGGTCCACTACAAAGCCCATTTAGACATGCACACCATAAACCACAACAAAAACAAAGAAAAAAATAGATTAAATCACATTTTATAACTTAAAATATTTATTTATGGGCTTTTGAACATGATTATATAGCTTAACCTCATTTTCAAAAAAATTTACTCGGTTAAATTCAAGGGTCCACTATAAATCCTATTTAGACATGCACGCCTTAAACCCAACAAAACGACCACAAAATATGATTACATCAAATTTTATGTGTTATAATATTTGATTATGGGCTTTTGAATATGATTATATAGCTTCAACTCAATTTTAGAACTTTTTACTCGATTAAAATTCCAACGGGTCCACTATAAAGCACATTTAGACATGCACGCCTTAAACTCCAACAAAACGGCCAAAAAATAAGATTAAATAAAATTTCAAGAGTTAAAATATTTATTATGGGATTTTGAAAATGATTATATAGCTTAACCTCAATTTTAGAACTTTTTACTCGATTAAAAGTCCAGTGGATTCACTGTAAAGCCCATTTAGTTATAGGCTTTTGAACACGATTATATAGCTTAACCTCATTTTCTGAAATTTTTACTCTATTTAAATTCCAACAGGTCCACTATAAAGCCCATTTAGACATGCACGCCTTAAACCCAAGAAAACGACCACTAAATAGGATTAAATCAAATTTAATGTGTTAAAATATTTGATTATGGACTTTTTAAAATGATTATATAGCTTAACCTCAATTTTAGAACTTTTTACTCGGTTAAAATTTCAACGGGTCCATTGTAAAACACATTTAGACATGCACGCCTTGAACCAACAAAACGGCCACAAAATAAGATTAAATACAATTACATGAGTTAAAATATTTGTTATGGGATTTTTAATATGATTATATAGCTTAATTTCAATTTTAGAACTTTTACTGGGTTAAAAGTCCAGTCGGTCTACAGTAAAGCCCATTTAGACATGCACACCTTAAACCCCAACAAAACGGCATAAAAATAACATCAAATCACATTTTATAACTTAAAATATTTAATTATTGGCTTTTGAACATGATTATATAGCTTAACCTCATTTTTCAGAAATTTTTACTCGTTAAAATACCAACGGGTCCACCATAAAGCCCATTTAGACATGCACGCTCTAAACCCAACAAAATGACCACAAAATAAGATTAAATAAAATTTTATGAGTTAAAATATTTGACTATGGGCTTTTGAATATGATTATATAGCTTAACATAAATTTTATAACTTTTTACTCGGTTAAATTGCAACGCGTCCACTGTAAAGCACATTTAGACATGCACACCTTAAACCCAACAAAACGGCCACAAAATAAGATTAAATCAAAATTTCATGAGTTAAATTATTTTGTATGGTCTTTTGAATATGATTATACGGCTTAACCTCAATTTTATAGCTTTTTACTCTATAAAAAGTCCAACGGGTCCACTATAAAGCCCATTTAGACATGCACACCTTAAACCACAACAAAATGGCCGAAAAATAAGATTAAATCACATTTTATAACTTAAAATATTTATTTATGGGATTTTGAATTTGATTATATAGCTTAACCTCATTTTCAGAAATTTTTACTCGGTTAAAATTCCAACGCGTCCATTATAAGCCCTTTTAGCGTGCACGTCCTAAACCCAACAAAACGACCACAAAATAAGATTAAATCAAATTTTATGAGATAAAATATTTTCTATGGGATTTTGAATATGATTATATAGCTTAAACTCAATTTTATAACTTTTTACTTGGTTCAAATTCCAACGGGTCCACTGTAAAGCCCATTTAGACATGCACGCCTTAAACCCCAACAAAACAGCCGAAAAATATGATTAAATCACATTTTATTATATAACTTAACCTCAATTTTAGAACATTTTACTCGGTTAAAAGTCTAGTGGGTCCACTGTAAAGCCCATTAAGACATGCACACCATAAACCCCAACAAAACGGCATAAAAATAAGATTAAATCTCATTTTATAACTCAAAATATTTATTTATGGGATTTTGAACATGATTGTATAGCTTAAACTCATTTTCAAAAATTTTTACTCAGTGTCATTGTGACCCTCTCGATGAGCAAAGGCCCGATCCGGTCCACCACCTTCAGCTCTCACCACTGCAGCATGAGCCATACCCCTCTGACCATCCTCGTGCCTCTAAAAATTACCCCTATCATGACCTCGGTCCCTAGCAGGTGCAGCAACCTGTGCTGGTGCATCTCTCACAGCCCGAGGACAATCACGCTTCAAGTGATCAGATGAACCAAAAATCCTACAAGCTCCAACATTACCCCATCACATATCGCGTGGCACCTACAACATCGCTCACACTCTGGTGTAACACGAGCTCCTTGAGCACCCTGGCCAACTCCACCACCACGCCTATGATCTGGCTTATGTCTATTGTCCCTGAACTTCCTATTCTACCTCCTAGAATAGCTAGAGTCAACCACTCTTTTACCCAAGTTCACACCTGCAGCCTGAACTGGTGCATTCAAGGACAGCTCGATATCCTTGGCACAATTGACCAACACATCAAAATCTGTGTAATCTATAGCCAGAAGATATGTCTTGATGTCCTTCGCAAGACCATAACGGAACCTGTCACATCTCTGCTGGTCATTTGGATCCAACTCTAGAGCATACTGACTCAGCCGAACAAATTTCACCTCGTATTCAACAACAGGCATGCCTCCTTGAGATAGCGATATAAACTCGCGCTTCTTTATATCCAAATAGTGGGTACCAAGATACTTCCTCTTGAAAGCTCTCCGAAAGAACTCCCAGGTAACATCCACCTATGGAACGCCAGCAATGGTGGTCACCCACCAATGATATGCATCCCCTTGCAGCAGAGATACAGTGCAAACCAACTGCGCTCCTCATTACATCCCATCTAATTCAAGATACGAACCGTCTTTTCCAACCAACACTCGGCTACCTCAGGGCTCAAACCTTGAAACTCCTCACCTCCCAAACTCCTCTAAAGCTCTAACGGTAAACCTTGATTTGCCACCACAGCAGGTGTCGGTGATTGTACCTGTACTCCAGCCAACGATGCCTGGAAAGCTCCCTTTATTACCTAAACTAACAGAGTCAAATCACCATACACAGGCACTTGGTGAACCTGGGGTGCTTCACCCGCACCAACGTCAACTGGAGGAATCACTGGAGGATGAGGAGGTAAAACATGAGGGAGATAAAAATGTGGACCGTTGTAAGAATTCGAGTCGGTTTCAGGACCGTATATTTTTTGGTAAGATAAAAATGTGGGAAAATAGTTAAAAATCATCTTTTAATATATATTGATTTTTGGTGGAATCAATTTTGGAAAATGGAATTTGGAAATGTGACATTTTGGTTAGTGACCAAAATATGATTTTTGAAAACTGTTTTGAAGTGACTAAAATGAAAATGGTCAAATTCTTAGAATCCTTAAGGAGCTAAATTACCAAGTTTTTGCTGGAGATTTCTCCCTTCAATTAAATCATTTTAAACATGTGTTTTAAAGGTGGTTTAAGAGGGATTAAAATATCTAAGTTAATTATTAGCTTTTAAAGAAAATCTACGTAACTTTTTTCTAAACATTTTCTCTCAACTTCTTTTGTGCCAAACAATCATAATTTCATCAAAATCTAGAGGTGAGAGATCCTTTTCACTCAGATTATTGATTCTAACTTGATTCTTTAACTTTGTTTTGCAAAATCTCATTGAAATCTTACGTTTTCTTGGTTTTTCACAAATCAATTGAGGGAGAAACTTCACAATAGGGTAAGGTCCGAGATCTCCTCTATTGTATGGTTCTTTGTTGAAATTTCCAAGCGTTTGGTCCTTGTTTTTGTGTTTCTAATCTGATTTTGATGATTTTCCAATGTTTAATTGAGTTATTTGGGGAAATGAGCTTATTCACGGATTGGATCTAATTTCCAGTAATTAACGATGTTTTGATTTATATTTTGGATGTTTAATAATGTTGGTAAGTGATTTTTATCAATGGAATCCCGAAACTTAAGAACCTCTATTTGTTTAGGTTGTTAATTTTGAGGTTTTTTGGTGTTTCTTTGGTTGTAAGGTTGTTGGAAGTGATAGGTTGATTTGGATCTGGTTTTTAGATGTGTTTTGATTTTGAAAGTGATGTTATATTGATAGATGTTGGTTGGGTTGTGAATCAAAGTGTTTTGGTTATGTTTTCGGCTGTCGTGAAGGGTTAATTGTGAAGGTGTTGTGGAAATCCGAGAAGGATTGTAGTTGCTATGTATAGAATGCATTATGATGCATTAATCCTCTATTTTTGTGGTAAAAACAGGGGAGGTTGATCCGGAAGTGATTGTAGAAGCGTTGGAGGTTTCGGATACTTGATTTCGCATCGGCGAATCAAGGTTTCACGTATCAGTGAGTGAAAATGTGGTTTAAAGTGTTTTAATCTTATGAGAACAAAGCTTTTGCAGTTAAGGTAGAGCTTGAAATGCTTACCTAGACTCGGAAGTAAGTACAAAGTGGTTTTCTCTCTCAGTCGTGCTAGTTTCAAATGATTTTAATGCACTTGTTTTGATTTACATATTACCTATTGTTTAAGCATGTTTTAAAGTATTTCATATAATGTTTTTAAGCATGAAATGCTGAAGGATGCACATGGTAACTGATCCTTGTAAGTATGGTTTATACTTGTGGTTTAAAGCATGGTTGTTGCTTTGGATAATGGTATGGTTTAATGCTTGTTTAAAACAGTGAGGTAAATGTTAAATGGTTAATTATATTGGCAAGTGATGTGGTTTTAAAATTGTTATCGGATATAGTTGGCCGGCCAAAGGATTGAGAGCACTGTAAAATAAGTCACCTTGGATGTTGAGGGGTTTATACGGCGTACCGAATACTCTATCCAAGTACCTTAACGGTAGATGGGTTGAACAATACTGAAATCTCCCATTAGTGGGTTAAGCATCTAACCGATGAAAGGGGTGGGTGTCTACGTGGGTTGAAAGCGTACCCGGTTGTAATTGTACCATGATTGTGATTGTATCGCTATTCCGTTTGAGATGGCTTGAAGTGTTGGGTTAACACTTGTTGAATCCGTGTATCCGATGAACTCTTTTGTTATTGGACTTGTTTAATAATCACTTGTAATCCAATATAATTGTTAATGTATCATTAAAATGTTTATGTTGTATAATGTGATTTATACATGTTTCTCCTTGAGCCTTGTATTTGGTAGTAATGCATTGGAAGGCTTAAGTATATGGTTAGCTTTGTGATTTGCTGTTGATTAATGATACATGTAGCATATGGTTAATATGCTGGTTTTAATGATGTAAAGTGCATGTTTTAATAGGGGCATGATGTTTTAAAGGATGATGTTAAGTAAATGATTTTAAATGCATCGATGGTGTTTTATTCTGAGCATTCCTCACTAATCCTTGTGTGCTTACACTCTCATTGTCCATCAATGCATATAATTGAGGTTGGAAGGCAGAAAGAAGGAAGGGGATCTTGGCAAGACTTGTTTCCAAAGTATGTTAGAGACTAGACTATAATGAATAAGGGCAATGGGGTACTAGTCATGTTTTGGGAGATGTTTTGTGGAACTCCCTGTTTGAGCATGTTTCTTTTGTTGCTCTTGGACTGTATATGGCCTTCAAAGATTGTTTTGATGCTGGTTTACCTTTTTGATATGTTGCTTGGATGGAAACTAGGATGCATGCCTATAGATTTTCTTTGATACAAAGATGCCATGTTAGGATGCTAAGTTTGTGTAGCTTGGATGCTTGAGGTATGCCTTGTATGTTGTTATTATATTTTAAGCATGTTAGGGTGGTTTGAGTATGCTTTTGGGGTGAAAACCCAGCCAATGTGACATTACAGGCCTAGGCATACTGATACGCGGGGGACCATATCGGTACAGCTAGACAATTTTAGGCTTGTAGGATCGTACAGGTCTTGTGCATTTCGATACGCCTGGGCAAATTTGGCCTGGCGAACTGATACGGGGATGGGTGTTTCGATACGAGTTTTAGCCTCTGGAATTCACTTTTGCAACTTGAACCTGCGTATCGAAACACCTGGGAAACTGTATCGGTACGGTTTAAAATATTTCAAAAGTTTGGTATTTCAATTAGGTGTATCGATACGGTTTGGTGGTGTATCAAAATGGGGTGTATCAAACCATATCGATATGAGCTTACCCGTATCAGTACAGATGACCATTAATTCTGTTAATGCCACTTTGGGCAGTTTTGTTTTCTTTACAATTTAGTCCCTGAATCTTGCCAATGCAATTGTGTGTGATAGAATGATCGGATTGAGCTAAAATTTGAAATGAAGGTTGGAACTCGACTAATTAAAGGCTGGTAACTTAAAAGTGAGCTGTAATCCTGGAATTTTATGTATTTATATTTTGGTCCCTAAATATTAAATATAATCAATTGGATGTCAAATTGATGCCCGATTGAGCTGGGGTTACACCTGATGTCTGCACGAACATGTAGGGTTATTAATTGGCATTTAGATAAGATAAAAAGGAAAAAATAGACCAGTTTTGTTGAATCTCTTCGATTTGCTACGGCAAACCTAATGTAGCCTTCTTGGTTCGGTTGGGCATCTAGGCTGGATCAATGGGGTTGCATTTGGTGGTATCAGAGCCAGGTTTGGTTCGTTTGGGAGGTTGTTGTGTTGTTGCCATGTTTGATTTGTACGGTGATTGTTGATGTACACTGGCTGATATGTACGGTGATTGATATATGAATGTTGGATGTTGTATGCTATGTTGGGGAAGTTTTGGGGTACCCATTGCCTTATTATTATAGTCTGGAAAGTTTTGATTTTTGAAATGAAAGTCTTGGATCCTTGCTTGAGGCTGGCCTGACTATATTTGTTTGAAATGATTATCATGTCTTAGATATATTTTAGCACAATGGGACCGAGGAGAGAGTTGTGATAGGGTAGATTATTGTTGCCACTAGGCAGGATGCTGAAGGAGATGTTGTGCCTCTTGGAGGGTTGCCACCACCCCACCTATTCCACCTGAGGGAGGGGAACAAGTACCACCTGTGCCGGCTGGGCCAGGGATGGGTGATATGGCACCGCTGATACAGGCCATGATCGGTGCTTTTTAGGCAGTAGTTGCGGGTGTTCATGTGCCAACACCATCGGTTGAGGGGCAAGGTTTGCCGCTTGAGCGTCTTCGTAGTTTGGGTGGAGTTAAGTTTCGAGGGTTATCACCTGAGGCTTCGGAGGGCTGGTTGGCCAGTACTGAAAGGATACTAGGCCAGATGGGGTGCACCGATGCTCGTAAGCTGGGCTATGTTGTTTCCCTGCTGTAGGGTGATGCTTATGCATGGTGGACTACCATGATATCTGGTATGGCGACGGATGATGTGACCTGGGAGTTTTTCTATGAAGCTTTTCGAAAGAAGTTTTTGGGATTCCGATATCAGGACGAGAATAAGCTTGAGTTTATGGCTTTGGTGCAGGGCAATATGTCTGTTGCGGAGTTTGAGGTGCAGTTCGTGAGGTTGAGTTAGTATGCACCTGAGTTGGTTCCGGACGAGCGTACGTGATGTAATCGATTCCGCTATAGGCTTGTGCAGGATGTTAAAACATTCAAGCTTGCTGTTGATTACACCAATTTTGATATGTTGGTTTCGCGAGCCAAGGATGTGGAGCAGAATTTGGGTTTGGCATTTGGATTGCGAGGTTCTAGCTTGGGTAAGAGAGTTATTAATTCAGGTTATAGCGGTGGTCAGGCCAAGAGACACCGTGACAGGAGGTTTCGCCCGGAGCTGAGGCATAGCAGAGGTGTTGTGGGACGTGGAGTCCAGGGGCAGGGTGCCCAGGTTAGAGCCCCGTTTAGCACTTGTTGGGTTTGTAGATCATGAGATCATTTGAGGCGAGATTGCCCGCGTTTGGCCAGTGAAAGTCAGGCACCTGCACCTGTGGTGGCTAATGCTTGTTGGAGTTGCGTGTCAAGCGACCATCAGAGGCGTGATTGTCCGTTGTTGGCTCGAGGTGGGCAGGGTGCTGCATCTGTTGTTGCTCCACAGCGAGGTCGTGGTCGTGGCCATGGACCGTTTCAACGTCGAGATGGTGGGCAGAGGATTGTGGCTCCTACTGTTGTATCCAGCCTGAGGGAGGTGGACCGGCTAGGGTGTATGCACATCGCAAGGGTCACAATGACACCAATGTGATTACAAGTACTTTTACCCTACAGTCTTTGTCGTTGTATTCGTTGGTTGATTTTGGTTCTACTCATTCATACATTTTAAGTGAGCATGCTGAGCTACTTGATATATCGGTTGAAATTCTTAATGTGGGTGTTAGAGTGACTAGTTCTCTTGGGGAGACAATCGTGGTTAGGAGGTTGTATCGTAGGTGTCCGCTGATGGTTCAAGGATATGTGTTTGTTGTGGACTTGATGGAGTTACCATTCCATGGTTTTGATGTGATTTTGGGTATGGATTGGTTAACCGAACATCGGGCTGTGGTGGATTTTGAGACCAAATGGATATCCTTGAGGTTGTTAGATGATTATGAGGTGGTGGTTGTTGGCGAGAATGCCAAATTTTTGTCTAATGTTGTTTCAGCTTTGGAAGCAAGTCAAATGCTGGATTCGGGATGTCAGGCCTATTCGGCCAATTTATGAATCTTGGATCAAAGGAGTTGAGGGTGCAGGATGTTCGCAGCGTATGCGAGTTTTCGGGTGTTTTTTCGGAGGAACTACCAGGGTTACCACCTGACTGAGAGGTTTTTGGCATTGAGGTTTTTGCAAGTATGGCACCGATATCCATTACTCCGTACCGCATGGCTCTGAAGGAATTGAAGGAGTTGAAAATGCAGTTGCAGGAGTTACTTGACCGTGGGTTCATTAGACCCAGTATTTCACCTTAGGGAGCGCCGGTGCTGTTTGTTAAGAAGAAAGATGGTATGTTGCAGATGTGTATATATTACCGACAACTGAATAAGTTGACAATAAAGAATAAGTATCCCTTATCATGGATAGATGACCTATTTGATCAGTTCAGGGGAGCCTCGATGTTTTCTAAGATAGATTTGAGGTCGGGGTACTACCAGTTAAAGGTGAAAGAGGTGGATATGCCCAAAATAGCCTTTCGTATGAGGTACGGGCATTACGAGTTTCTTGTAATGCCATTTGGTTTGACCAATGCACCAGCTACTTTCATGGATATGATGAATCGAGTGTTTCATGAGTTTTTAGACCAGTTCATGGTTGTGTTTATCGATGATATCCTTGGTACTCCCGACCGAGGAGGATCATGATAGACATTTGAGAATTGCGTTTTAGACGCTGTTGGCTAATCAGCTTTATGCTAAGTTAAGCAAATGTGAGTTCTGGCTTAGGGAAGTTGTGTTTCTTGGGCATGTTGTGTCGGCCGAGGGAATTCGCGTCGATCTGCATAAGGTTGAGGCTGTAATGAGTTGGAAGGAGCCCAAGTCTATGACAGAGGTTAGGATTTTCCTTGGTTTGGCGGGTTATTACCGAAGGTTTGTGGAAGGTTTCTCTAGTTTGACGGCTCTGTTGACAAAGTTACTATAGAATAATGTTCGGTTTGAGTGGACGGAGGATCGGAAGTGAGCTTTTGAAAGGTTGAAGGAAGCCTTGACGCGAGCTCCAGTCTTGGTTCAACCAGAATCGGGGAAGGAGTTCGTTGTTTATAGTGATGCATCATATGTTGGGCTTGGTTGTGTGATGATGCAGGAGGGTAAGGTAGTGGCGTATGCATCAAGGCAGCTGAAGGTGCATGAATGTAACTACCCTACTCACGATCTTGAGCTTGCAACGGTTGTGTTTGCCTTGAAGATTTGGAGGTATTATCTTTATGGTGAGAAATGTGTGGTTTGCACGGATCATAAAAGTTTAAAATATATGATGTCATAGAAGGAGCTGAATCTTAGGCAGCGTAGATGGTTAGAGTTGCTTAAGGATTATGACCTGACCATTGAGTATGATCTGAGGAAAGACAATGTTGTGGCGGATGCTTTGATGAGCATAAAAGTGGCTGTGGAGCTGAGAGCCATGTTTGCTTGGTTGAGTGTGACGAGTGACGGGGGTTTGTTGGCCGAGTTGTAGGTGAAGTCGTCCTTGTCGTAGATGATTAAGGAGAAGAAACCGTATGATGGGAGTTTGGTACCTCCTATGGAAGATATCAAAGATGGAAATCCTACGGATTTCCATTTCAACGATGATTGGGTGTTGTGTTTCAAAGGTTGAATAGTGGTGCCTGAGGACGAAGAGTTGAGGCATACTATTTTGATTGAGGCACACGCTAGTCCTTTTGCTATGCATCCCAGTAGTACTAAAATGTATCGAGGGTTGAAGGAGGAGTACTGTTGGGTTGGACTGAAAAGGAATGTGGCTGATTTTGTTGCTCGATGTATGGTTTGTTAGCGGGTAAAAGCTGAACATCAGTTTCCTTCCGGGTTGTTGCAACCGTTGAGGATACTTGAATGGAAGTGGGAAAGAATCACCATGGAGTTCGTGTCTAGGCTGCCTTTGATGCCGACCAAAAAGGATTCCATTTGGATGATTTTGGATCGGTTTATGAAGTGTGCGTATTTTGTGCCAGTGCATACTACGTATACCTTGGATAAGTTGGCTGTATTGTACATCTCTAAAATTGTGCGTTTACACGGGGTGCCCAAATCTATAGTTTAGGATAGGGATCCGCGATTCACCGCAAGGTTTTGGGTGAGTTTGCATCGTGCTTTGGGAAACCAGTTGAGTTTCAATACCTCGTACCATCCTCAGACGGATGGCCAGTCGGAGCGCGTAATTCAGGTTCTCGAGGATATGCTGAGGTGTTGTGTTATTGAGTACCAGGAAACGTTGGAGAAGCAGTTGCCGTTGGTGGAGTTTGCTTCTAATAACAGTTACCATGCTAGCATACAGATGGCACCTTATGAGGCGTTGTACGCCAGAAAGTGTCGTACGCCCGTGTGTTGGGCAGAAGCGAGAGAAAAGTTTGTGTCGATGTCCAATGTTTTGCAAGGCAAAATCGAAAAGGTAAAGGTGATATGTTAGTGCTTAAAAGCAGATGCAGATCACCAAAAATCCTATACGAATTTGAAGTGTCGAGATATAGAGTACGATGTGGGTGATAGAGTGTTTTTCAAAGTGTCGCCTTGGAAAAAGGTGTTGCTATTTGGGCAGAAAGGGAAGCTTAGCCTGACGTTCATTGGGCCTTATGAGGTTATTGAGCGTATGGGTCTTGTTGCGTATCGGTTGAGGTTACCTCTGGAGTTAGGGAAGATTCATGATGTGTTTCATGTTTCGGTGTTGCAGAGGTATAGGTCAGATCCATCGCATGTCATGCAGTGGAGGAGATTGAATTGAGACCGGATCTATCATACGATGAGGAACCAGTAGAGGTTCTTGATACCAGTAGTAAGGTGTTACGTGGAAAGATAGTAGAGCTTGTTAAGGTGTTGTGGAAGAACCGCGGTGTTAAGGAGGTCACGTGGGAACGCAAGTCAGACATGTTGAAATAGTTTCCGCACATGTTTCCTCGAGGTAAATTTCAGAGATGAAATTTCTTAAGTGGGGGAGAGTTGTAACGCCCCAGTTTTAGGGCTTAGCGGTTTGGTGGTTTATTAGACGATCCGGTGGACCAAAGTAGGGATTCAAGTTGGTTTTGGGACCATATATTTTTCGGTAAGATAAAAATGTGGAAAATAGTTAAAAATCATCTTTTAATATATATTGATTTTTGGTGGAATAAATTTTGGAAAATGGAATTTGGAAATGTGACATTTTGGTTAGTGACCAAAATGCGATTTTTGAAAATTGTTTTAAAGTGACTAAAATGAAAAGGGTCAAATTCTTAGAATCCTTAAGGAGCTAAATTACCAAGTTTTTGCTGGAGGTTTCTCCCTTCAATTAAATCATTTTAAACATGTGTTTTAAAGGTGGTTGAAGAGGGATTAAAATATATAAGTTAGTTATTAGCTATTAAAGAAAATCTACATAACTTTTTCCTAAACATTTTCTCTCAACTTCTTTTCTGCCAAACAATCAGAATTTCATCAAAATCCAGAGGTGAGAGATCCTTTTCACTCAGATTATTGATTCTAACTTGATTCTTTAACTTTGTTTTGCAAAATCTCATTGAAATCTTATGTTTTCTTATCTTTTCACAAATCAATTGAGGGAGAAACTTCACAATAGGAGTAAGGTCCGAGATCTCCTATATTGTATGGCTCTTTATTGAAATTCCCAAGCGTTTGATCCTTGTTTTTGTGTTTCTAATCTGATTTTGATGATTTTCCAATGTTTAATTGAGTTATTTGAGGGAAATGAGTTAATTCACGGATTGGATCTAATTTCCAGTAATTAAGGATGCTTTGATTTATATTTTGGATGTTTAATAATGTTGGTAAGTGATTTTTATCAATGGAATCCTGAAACTTAAGAACCTCTATTTGTTTAGGTTGTTAGTTTTGAGGTTTTGTGGTGTTTCTTTGGTTGTAAGGTTGCTGGTAGTGATAGGTTGATTTGGATCTATTTTTAGATATGTGATGTTGCAAGTGATGTTAGATTGATAGATGTTGGCTGGGTTATGAATCGAAGTGTTTTGGTTATGTTTCCGGTTGTTGTGGAGGGTTAATTGTGAAGGTGTTGTGGAAATCCAAGAAGGATTGTAGTTATTGTGTTTAGAATGCATTATGATGCATTAATCATCTGTTGTTTTGCGGTAAAAATAGGGGAGGTTGACCCGAAAGTGATTGGAGAAGCGTTGGAGGTTTCAGATACTTGACTTCGCGTCGGCGAATCGAGGTTTCACGTATTGGTGAGTGAAAACGTGGTTTAAAGCGTTTTGATGTTATGAGAACAGAGTGTTGGGAGTTAAGGTAGAGCTTGAAACGCTTACCTAGACTCGGAAGTAAGTATAAAGTGGTTTTCTCTCTCGATCGTGCTAGTTTGAAATGATTTTAATGCACTTGTTTTGATTTACATATTACCTACTGTTTAAGAATGTTTTAAAGTATTTGATATACTGTTTTTAAGAATGAAATGCTGAAGGATGTGTAATGCCCCGTTTTTAGGGCTTAGCGGTTTAGTGGGTTATTAGGCGGTCCGGTGGACCGGAGCAGAGTTTCGAGTCAGTTTCGGGATCGTATATTTGCAGTGTGGGAAAAATTATGGAAAATGGTTAAAAATCATGTTTTAATATATGATTAATTTTTGTGGAATCAATTTTGGAAAATGAGATTGGGAGGTGTGACATTTTGGCTAGTGACCAAAATGCAACTTTTGAAAACTATTTTTAAAGTGACTAAAATGAAAAGGGTCAAATTCTTAGAATCCTTAAGGAGCTATTTTACCAAGTTTTTGCTGGTGATTTATCTCTTCAATTAAATCATTTTAACATGTGTTTTAAAAGTTAATTAAAAGGGATTTTAGATATTAAAGTTAGTTATTTTGTTTTAATGAAAATTGATGTAACTCTTCTCTCAACTTTTCTCTCCACTTCTTTTCTGCCAAACACTTAGATTTTATCAAAAACCAGAGGTGAGAGATAAATTTTACTCAGAATCTTGATCTATAATTGATTATTTAACTTTGATTTACAAAATCTTATTGAAATCTTGTGTTTTCCTAGTTTTAAACAAGCCAATTGAGGGAGAAATCACACAATAGGGGTAAGGTTCATGATCTCCTCTATTGAATGGTTCTTTATTGATATTCCCAAGTAGTTGATCCTTGATTTATGGTTTATAATCTGATTTTGTGTTTTTTATATTGAATTAATTGATTTAATTGGGTAAGATTGATGAAATAGTGAAAGATCCTTGAATCTCTATTTGTTTAGGTTGTTAGACTTGTATTTTTGTGGAGTTGTGGTGGTTGTTTGGTTGCTGGAGGTGTTAGGTTGTTTTGATTCTGTTTTTAGATGTGTTTGATGATAAAAGAGGTGCTAGGTTGATAGATGTTGTCTGGGTTATGAATCGAAGTGTTTTGGTTATGTTTTCGGTTGTTGTGGAGGGTTAATTGTGAGAGTTTTGTGGGAATCCAAGAAGGATTATGGTTTTTGATTTTAGAATGCATTATGATGCATTAATCCTCTATGGTTTTGTGGTAAAAGTAGGGGAGGTTGATCCGGAACTAAGTGGAGAAGTGTAGGAGGCTTTGGATACTCGTTTTTTGCGTTGGCGAATCGAGGTTTCGCATGAGGTGAGTGAAAATGTGGATTCTAGCGTTGGAATGTTTTAAAGATGATTTTTGCGAGTTTAGGTAGAGCTTGAAACGTTTACCTAAGCTCAGAAGTAAGTAAAGTGGTTTTACTCTCTCGGTCGTGCTAGTTTGAAATGGTTTTATGCACTTGTTTTGATTTACATTGTACCTACAGTTTAACCATGATTTAAAGCATTTGATGTACTATTTTTAAGCATGTTTTGCTTAAGGATGCACATGGTAAGTGATCCTTGTAAGTATAGTTTATACTTGTGTTTTAAAGCATGGTTGTTGCTTTGGAATGGGCTGGTTTAATGCTTGTTAAAAACAATAAGGTAAATGTTGTTTAGTTAATTATATTGGCAAGTGATGTGGTTTTAAAAGTGTTATCGGAAATAGTTGGCCGGTCATATGATTGAGAGCACTGTAAAATAAGTCACCTTGGATGTTGAGGGGTTTATACGGTGTACCGAATACTCCATCCAAGTACCCTAACGGTTGAGGAGTTAAACAGTACCGAATACTCCCGTTAGTGGGTTAAACATCTAACCGATGAGAAGGATTGGTATCCCTGTAGGTTGAGAGTGTGCCCAGTTGGAATTCTACCCGATTGTTATTGTACCGAAATTATGATTATATCGTTATTCCGGTAGAGATGGCTTGAAGTGTTGGGTTAACACTTGTTGAATTCGTGTATCCGATGAACTCTTTTGTTAATAGACTTGTTAAAGATCACTTGAAAGCCAATATGATTGTTAATGTATCATCGAAATGGTTTATGTTGTATAATGTGATTTATACATGTTTTCTCCTTAAGCTTTGCATTTGGTAGTAATGCATGGAAAGGATTAAGTAGAGGGTTAGCAATGTGACTTGCTGTTGGTTAATGATACATGTAGCATATGGTTTGATATGCTGGTTTTAATGTTGTAAGTGCATGTTTTAAAAGAGGCATGATGTTTTAAAAGATGATGTTGAGAAATGGTTTTAAATGCATTGATGGTGCTTTGTTCTGAGCTTTCCTCACTAAGCCTTGTGTGCTTACGCTCTTTTTGTCCATCAATGCAGAGAATTAAAGTTCCGGAAGGTAGCAAGAAGCAAGGGGATCTTGGCAAGACTTGGTTCCAAATTATGTTAGAGACTAGACTATAATGAATAAGGGCGATGGGGTACTTGTTATGATTTGGGAGATGTTTTGGGGAACTCCCTATTTGAGCATGTTTCTTAGGTTGCTTTTGGTTTGTAAATGGCCTTTAAAGATTGATTTTGGTGCTGGTTTGTCTTTTGGTATATTGTATGGATGCAACTTTAGGAAGCATGCCTATAGATTTCCATTCGATGCATGAAGCCTTGTTGTGCTGTTAGATTTGTGTTGCTAGGTTGCTTATGGTATGCTTGGCATGTTGGTATGGTGTTATAAGCATGTTGGAATGGTTTGAGAATGTTTTTGGGTTGAAAAATCAGCAATTCGTGGCATTACAGGTCCAGGCGTACCGATACGCGGGGAACCGTATCGGTACGGCTAGGCATTTTCCAGCATGAGAGATCGGTACGCGTAAGGGAGTACCGGTACGCCTAGGTAATTTTGGCCTGGCATACCGATACGAGCAAGGAGTATCGATACACGTTCTAGCCTCTGGAATCTCACTTTTTAAACTCAAACCCGTGTACCGATACCCACGTAAGCGTACGGGTATGGATGTTAAAACAAATCCGAAGTTAGGTAAGATGGTTATTGCGTATCGGTACAAGTCTTGGTGTACCAGTACGGTGCATCTTTATGCGTATCAGTACGGTAACACCAGTACCGATACTCAAGGCTTTTTTCTATTGCACCGGCTCACAATTTTGCTTGCTTTGCATTTTAGTCCCTGAATCTTGCTAATGCATTAGTACATGGTTAAAATGATTGGTTTGAGTTGGAATATGAGACATATGCATGGAACCTGACTAATCTATGGTTGGTAATTTAAAAGTGGGTTTTTGACTTGTAACTTTGTCAAATTACAATTTGGTCCCTAAGTGGTAAATAGAATCAATTGGATGTCAAAGTGATGCCCGATTGAGTTGGGATTACACCTGTTATCTGTATGAACATGTAGGATTAATAATTGGCATCTAGATAAGATAAAAAGAAAAAATTGGACCGGGTTAGCTGAATCTCTTCAGTTTGCTACGGCAAACCTAATATGGCCATCTTGATTCAGTTGGATGTCTAGGCCAGGTCAAGGGGGTTACTTTTTGTGGTATCAGAGCCAGGTTATTGATATATGGCCATCTTGATTCAGTTTGGCGATCTAGGATGTGTCTTGGGAGTTCTTCTGTGAGGTTTTTCGGAAGAAGTTTTTGGGAGTCTGATATCAAGATGAGAAGAAGCGTGAATTTATGGCTTTGGTGCAGGGCAGTATGTCTGTTGCAGAGTATGATGTGCAGTTCGTGAGGTTGAGTCGGTATGCACCTGAGTTGGTTCCTGACGAGCGTACTCAATGTGATCATTTCAGTTATAGGCTTGTGCAAGATGTTAAGACATACATGCTTGCTGCTGATTATACTGACTTTGATGTGTTGGTTTTACGAGCCAAGGATGTGGAGTAGAATTTGGGTTTGGCTTCTAGATCGCGAGGTTTTAGCTCAGGGAAGAGAGCTGCTGATTCAGGTTATAGTGGTGATCAGGCTAAGAGACACCATGACATGAGGTTTCGCCTAGGGCTAAGGCATGGTGGAGGTGTTGTGGGACGTGGAGCCCAGGGACAGAGTGGCCAGGTTAGAGCCCCGTTTAACACCTGCTGGGTTTGTGGATCTCAAAATCATTTGAGGTGAGATTGCCCGCGGTTGGCCAGGGAGGGTCAGGCACCTACGCTTGTTGTGGCTAATGCTTGTTGGATTTGTGGGTCAGGCGACCATCAGAGGCGTGATTGTCCATTGTTGGCTCGAGGTGGGCAGGGTGCTACACCTATTGTTGCTCCGCAGTGGGGTCGTGGTTGTGGCTGCGGACGATTTTAGCGTCGAGATGTGGGACAGAGGACTGTGGCTCACACTATTGCTATCCAGCCTGACGGAGGTGGACTGGATAGGGTGTATGCATACCGTGAGGGTTGCAACGACACCAATGTTATTGGATGTACTTTTACCCTTCAGTCTTTGTCATTGTATTCATTGGTTGATTCTGGATCTACTCATTCATACATTTTGAGTGAGCATGCTGAGTTGCTTGATGTATCTGTGGAAATTCTTGATGTGGGTGTTAGAGTGACTAGTTCTTTTGGAGAGACAGTTGTGGTTTGGAGGTTGTATTGTAGGTGTCCGCTGATGGTTCAGGGACATGTGTTTGATGTGGACTTGATGGAGTTGCCATTCCATGGATTTGATGTGATTTTGGGTATAGATTGGTTGACTGAACATTGGGCTGTGGTGGATTTTGAGACTAAGCAGATATCCTTGAGGTTGGTGGATGATTATGAGGTGGTGGGGGTTGTTGGTGAAAATGCCAAGTTTCTGTCCAATGTTGTTTCGCCTTTGGAAGATAGTCGGATGTTGGATTTGGGATGTCAGGCTTATTTGGCCTATGTTATGAATCCTGGATCAAAGGAGTTGAGGGTGCAGGATGTTCGCATCGTATGCGATTTTTCAGGTGTTTTTTCGGAAGAGTTACCAGGATTGCCACCTGACCATGAGGTAGAGTTTGGCATCAAGGTCTTTACGGGTACGGTACCGGTATCTATTGCTTCGTACCGTATGGCCCTGAAGGAATTGAAGGAGTTAAAGACGTAGTGGAGGAGTTGTTGGATTGGGGTTTTATAAGACCCAGTATGTCTCTGTGGGGAGCGTCGATGCTGTTTGTGAAAAAGAAAGATGGTACGTTGCGGATGTGTATAGATTACCAGCAGCTGAATAAGTTGACAGTGAAGAACAAGTATCCCTTGCCACAGATAGATGACCTATTTGATCAGTTCAGAGGAGCCTCGGTGTTTTCCAAGATAGATTTGCGATCGGGGTACTACCAGTTAAAGGTGAAGGAGGTGGATGTACCCAAAATAGCTTTTCGTATGAGGTACAGGCATTACGAGTTTCTTGTGATGCCGTTCGGTTTGACCAATGCTCCAGCTGCCGTTATGGACATGATGAACCGAGTGTTTCATGAGTTTTTGGATCAGTTTGTAGTTGTGTTTATTGATGATATCCTTGTGTACTCTCGTACTAAGGAGGATCATGATAGTCATCTGCGGATCATGCTTCAGAAGTTGATGGAGAATTAGTTGCATGCTAAGTTAAGCAAATGTGAGTTTTGGCTTAAGGAAGTTGTGTTTCTAGGGCATGTTGTGTTGGCCGATGGAATTCATGTCGATCTGAAAAAAGGTTGAGACTGTAATGAGTTGGAAGGAGCCCAAGTCTGTGACGGAGGTTAGGAGTTTCCTTGGTTTGGCAGGTTACTACCGAAGGTTTGTGGAATGGTTTTCCAGTTTGGCAGCTCCATTAACGTAGCTGCTATAAAAGAATGTTTGGTTTGAGTGTATGGAGGATAGACAATGAGCTTTTGAAGGGTTGAAGGAAGCCTTGATGCGAGCTCCGGTCTTGGTTCAACCAGAATCGGGGAAGAAGTTTGTTGTTTATAGTGATGCATCGTATGTTGGGCTTGGTTGTGTGTTGATGCAGGAGGGTAAGGTAGTAGCGTATGCATCTAGGTAGTTGAAGGTGCATGAACGTAACTACCATACCCATGATCTTAAGCTTGCAGCGGTTGTGTTTACCTTGAAGATCTGGAGGCATTATCTCTATAGTGAGAAATGTGTGGTTTATATAGATCATAAGAGCATGAAATATTTGATGTCGGAGAAGGAGCTAAATCTTAGGCAATGTAGATGGTTGGAGTTGCTTATGGATTATGATCTGACCATTGAGTATCATCCGAGAAAAGCTAATGTTGCAGCGGATGCTTTGAGTAGAAAGCGGTTGTGGAGTTGAGAGCTATGTTCGCTCGGTTGAGTGTGACGAATAACGGGGGTTTGTTGGCTGAGTTGCAAGTGAAGCCGTCCTTGTCGCAGATGATTAGGGAGAAGTAACCGTACGATAAGAGTTTGGTATCTAATGTGGAAGATATTAGGGATGGAAATCCTACGGATTTTCATTTCAACGATGATGGGGTGTTGTGTTTCAAAGGTCGAATAGTGGTGCCTGAAGATGAAGGGTTGAGGTGTACTATTTTGACTGAGGTGCATGCTAGTCCTTTTGCTATGCATCCTGATAGCACTAAGATGTATCGAGGGTTGAAAGAAGAGTACTACTAGATTGGGCTGAAGAGAGATGTGGCTGATTTCGTGGCTCGGTGTATGGTTTGTCAGCGGGTGAAGGCTGAGCATCAGTTTTCTTCTGGGTTGTTGCAACCGTTGAGGATACTGGAATGGAAGTGGGAAAGAATCACCATGGATTTTTTGTCTGGGCTGCCTTTGACGCCGACCAAAAGGGATTCCATTTGGGTGATTGTGGATCGATTTACGAAGTGTGTGCATTTCGTGCCAGTGCATACTACGTATACCTTGGATAGGTTGGCCGAGCTGTACATTTCTGAGATTGTGCGTTTGCACGGAGTGCCCAAATCTATAGTTTCGGATAGGGATCAGCGGTTCACTGCAAGGTTTTGGGTGAGTTTGCATCGCGCCCTTGGGATCCGATTGAGTTTTAGTACCTCGTATCATCCTCAGACGGATGGCCAGTCGGAGCACGTAATTCTTCTTGAGGATATGCTAAGGTGTTGTGTTATCGAGTACCAGGGAACGTGGGAGAAGCAACTACCGTTGGTGGAGTTTGCTTATAATAATAGTTATCATGCTAGCATACAAATGGCACCCTATGGGGCGTTGTATGGCAGAAAATGTCGTATGCCCGTATGTTGGGCAGAAGCGGGGGGAAAGTTTGTGTCAATGCCCAATGTTCTGAAAGGCACCACCGAAAAGGTTAAGTTGATATGTGAGCGCTTGAAAGCAGCTGTTGATCGTCAGAAATCCTATGCGGATTTGAAGCGTAGGGATATAGAGTACAATGTGGGTGATAAATTGTTTTTGAAGGTGTCGCCCTAGAAGAAAGTGTTGCGTTTTGGGCGAAAATGGAAGCTTAGCCCGAGGTTCATTGGACCGTACGAGGTTGTTGAACATTTGGGTCATGTTGCATATCAATTGAGGTTACCTTCGGAGTTGGGGAAGATCCATGATGTGTTCCATGTTTTGGTGTTGCGGAGGTATAGGTCAGATCCATCACATGTCATGCTGGTGGAAGAGATTGAGTTGAGATCAGATCTCTCTTACGATGAGGAACCTGTAGAGATTCTTGATACCAGCAGTAAGGTGCTCCGTGGCAAAACGGTCGAGCTGGTTAAGGTGTTGCGGAAGCACCACGACGTTGGGGAGGCCGTATGGGAGCGCAAGTCAGATATGTTGAATCAGTTTCCGCACCTGTTTCCTCCAAGTAAATTTCGAGGATAAAATTTCTTAAGAGGGGGAGAGTTGTAACTCCTCAGTTTTAGGGCTTAACGGTTTAGTGGGATATTAGGCGGTCCGGTGGACCGAAGTAGAGATTCGAGTCAGTTTCGAGATCGTATATTTTCAGTGTGGGAAAATTTATGGAAAATGGTTAAAAATCATGTTTTAATATATGATTAATTTTGGTGGAATCAATTTTGTAAAATGAGATTATGAGGTATGACATTTGGCTAGTGACCAAAATGCAACTTTTGAAAACTATTTTTAAAGTGACTAAAATGAAAAGGGTCAAATTTTTAGAATCCTTAAGGAGCTATTTTATCAAGTTTTTGCTGGTGATTTCTCTCTTCAATTAAATCATTTTAACATGTGTTTTAAAAGTTAATTAAAAGGGATTTTAGATATTAAAGTTGCTCATTTGGTTTTAATGAAAATTGACGTAACTGTTAAAAACAGTGGGGTAAATGTTGTTTGGTTAATTATATTGGCAAGTTATGTGGTTTTAAAATTGTTATCGGATATAGTTGGCCGATCATAGGATTGAGTGTATTGTAAAATAAGTCGCCTTGGATGTTGAGGGGTTTATACGGTGTACTGAATACTCCATCCAAGTACACTAACGGTTGAGGGGTTAAACAGTACCGAATACTCCCGTTAGTGGGTTAAGCATCTAACCGATGAGAGGGATTGGTATCCCTGTGGGTTGAGAGTGTACCCGGTTGTTATTATACCGCAATTGTGATTGTATCGCTATTCCGGTTGAGATGGCTTGAAGTGTTGGGTTAACACTTGTTGAATCAGTGTATCCGATGAACTCTTTTGTTAATGGACTTGTTAAAGATCACTTGAAATCCAATATAATTGTTAATGTATCATTGAAATGATTTATGCTGTATAATGTGATTTATACATGTTTTCTCCTTAAGCTTTGCATTTGGTAGTAATGCATGGGAAGGCTTAAGTAGAGGGTTAGCAATGTGACTTGTTGTTGGTTAATGATACATGTAGCATATGGTTTGATATTCTGGTTTTAATGTTGTAAGTGCATGTTTTAAAAGAAGCATGATGTTTTAAAAGAGGATGTTGAGAAATGGTTTTAAATGCATTGATGGTGTTTTGTTCTGAGCTTTCCGCACTAAGCCTTGTGTGCTTACGCTCTTTTTGTCCATCAATGCAGAGAATTAAAGTTCTGGAAGACAGCAAGAAGCAAGGGGATCTTGGCAAGACTTGGTTCCAAAGTATGTTAGAGACTAGACTATAATGAATAAGGGCAATGGGGTACTTGTTATGATTTGGGAGATGTTTTGGGGAACTCCCTGTTTGAGCATGTTTCTTAGGTTGCTTTTGGTTTGTAAATGGCCTTTAAAGATTGATTTTGGTGCTAGTTTGTCTTTTGGTATATTGTATGGATGCAACTTTAGGAAGCATGCCTATAGATTTCCATTCGATGCATGAAGCCTTGTTGTGCTGTTAGATTTGTGTTGCTGGGTTGCTTATGGTTTGTTTGGCATGTTTGTATGGTGTTATAAGCATGTTGGAATGGTTTGAGAATGTTTTTGGGCTGAAAATCAGCAATTTGTGGCATTACAGGTCCAGGCGTACCGATACGCGGGGAACCGTATCGGTACGGCTAGGCATTTTCTAGCCCGAGGGATCAGTACTCGTAAGGGAGTACCGGTACATCTAGGTAATTTTGGCATGGCGTACTAATACGGGCAAGGAGTATCGGTACACGTTCTAGCCTCTAGAATCTCACTTTTTAAACTCAAACCGTGTACCGATACCCAAGTAAGCATACCAGTACGAATGTTAAAACAAATCAGAAGTTAGGTAAGTTGGTTATTGCGTATCGGTACGGGCCGTGGTGTACCAGTACGGTGAATCTTTATGCGTATCGGTATGGTAACACCAGTACCGATACTCAAGGTTGTTTTCTGTTGCATCGGCTCACAAATTTGCATACTTCGCATTTTAGTCCCTGAATCTTGCTAATGCATTAGTACATGGTTAAAATGATTGGTTTGAGTTGGAATATGAGACATACGCATGGAACCTGACTAATCTAAGGTTAGTAATTTAAAAGTGGGTTTTTGACTTGTAACTTCGTCAAATTAAAATTTGGTCCCTAAGTGGTAAACGGAATCAATTAGATGTCAAAATGATGCCCGATTAAGTTGAGATTACACATGTTATCTGTATGAACATGTAGGATTAATAATTGGCATCTAGATAAGATAAAAAGAAAAAAAATGGACCGGGTTGGCTGAATCTCTTTGGTTTGCTATGGCAAACCTAATGTGGCCATCTTGATTCGGCTAGGCGTCTAGGCCGGGTCAAGGGGGTTACAGGATGCACATGGTAAGTGATCCTTGTAAGTATGGTTTATACTTGTGGTTTAAAGCATGGTTGTTGCTTTGGTTAATGTTATGTTTTAATGCTTGTTTAAAACAGTGAGGTAAATGTTAAATGGTTAATTATATTGGCAAGTGATGTGGTTTTAAAATTGTTATCGGATATAGTTGGTCGGCCATAGGATTGAGTGCCCTATAAATAAGTCGCCTTGGATGTTGAGGGGCTTATACGGCGTACCGAATACTCCATCCAAGTACCCTAACGGTAGAGGGGTTAAACAGTACTGAAAACTCCCGTTAGTGGGTTAAGCATCTAACCGATAAAATGGGTGGGTGTCCCCGTGGGTTGAAAGCGTACCCGGTTGTTAATGTATCCAGTTGTAATTGTACCGCAATTGTGATTGTATCGCTATTCTGGTTGAGATGGCTTGAAGTGTTGGGTTAACACTTGTTGAATCCGTGTATCCGATGAACTTTTTTGTTATTGGACTTGTTTAATAATCACTTGTAAGCCAATATAATTGTTAACGCATCATTAAAATGTTTATGTTTTATAATGTGATTTATACATGTTTCTAATTGAGCCTTGCATTTGGTAGTAATGCATGAGAAGGCTTAAGTAGAGGGTTAGCAATGTGATTTGCTGTTGATTAATGATACATGTAGCATATGGTTAATATGTTGGTTTTAATGATGTAAAGTGCATGTTTTAATAGGGGCATGATGTTTTAAAGGATGATGTTAAGTAAATGCCTTTAAATGCATTGATGGTGTTTTATTATGAGCATTCCTCACTAAGCCTTGTGTGCTTACGCTCTCATTGTCCATCAATGCAGATAATTGAGGTCTTGGAAGGCAGCAAGAAGCAAGGGGATCTTGGCAAGACTTGTTTCCAAAGTATGTTAAAGACTAGACTGTAATGAATAAGAGCAATAGGGTACTAGTCATGTTTTGGGAGATGTTTTGAGGAACTCCATGTTTGAGCATGTTTATTTAGTTGCTCTTGGACTGTATATGGCCTTTAAAGATTGTTTTGATGCTGATTTACCTTTTTGATATGTTGCTTGGATGGAAACTAGGATGCATGCCTAATGATTTTCTTTGATGCAAAGATGCCATGTTAGGATGCTAAGTTTGTGTAGCTTGGATGCTTGAGGTATGCCTTGTATGTTGGTATCATATTTTAAGCATGTTAGGGTGGTTTGAGTCTGCTTTTGGGGTGAAAAACCAGCCAAATGTGGCATTACAGGCCCAGGCGTACCGATACGTGGGGGACCGTATCGGTACGGCTAGGCAATTTCAGGCTTGTGGGATTGGTACAGGTCTTGTGCGTTTCGATACGCCTAGGTAAATTTGGCCTGGCGTACCAATACGGGCATGGGCGTTTCGATACAAGTTTTAGCCTCTGGAATTCACTTTTGCAACTTAAACCCGCATATTGAAACACCTGGGCGTATCGATACGGTTTGGTGGTGTATCGAAACAGGGTGCTTCAAGCCGTATCGATATGGGCTTACCTGTATCGGTACGGATGACCGTTAATTCTGTTAATGTCACTTTGGGTAGTTTTGTTTTCTTTACAATTTAGTCCCTAAATCTTGCCAATGCAATTATGTGTGATAGAATGATCGGATTGAGCTGAAATTTGAAATGAAAGGTTGGAACTCGACTAATTAAAGGCTGGTAACTTAAAAGTGAGCTGTAATCCTGGAATTTTTTGTATTTACATTTTGGTCCCTAAATATTAAATATGATCAATTGGATGTCAAATTGATGCCCAGTTGAGTTGGGGTTACAGCTGATGTCTGCATGAACATGTAGGGTTATTAATTGGCAATTGGATAAGATAAAAAGGAAAAAATAGACTGGGTTTTGTTAAATCTCTTCGGTTTGCTACGGCAAACCTAATGTAGCCTTCTTGGTTCAGTTGGGCGTCTAGGCCGGATCAAGGGGGTTACATGATATCCCAAACCATGCCTAGTTAAACAGCAAGATTTGACACCCCCACCTAGTTAAACCGCGAGATTTCACCCTTTCCTAGTTAAACCACAAGTGTATCGACCTTGCCTAGTTAATCTGCAAGATCGCCATCAATTTGGGTTGCCTAGTTAAACCGCAGGCCCCAAATGAGGTCCCCAACAGTTTGAGTGGCCTTGTTAAACAGCCATACCTCAAGGACCAATGGCCACGATCGATTTTGTTCATATTTTATAGTGCACTTTTAATCCTATGGCATGCCAACTATATCCGGCTGTTTTCTCACCTTGTCACATAGCCAATATATCATTTACAAACCATTTACTTACTGTTTTATAATGCATTAAACAAAATATCACATATGCAAATCTCATTGCCAATGCAATAACACCATTCCCAATCGGAATGAAAACCAATGCTCAATAGCATTTAATATACTTTCAATCCCCCTACATATGTACTCAAAATCATGCTTTTCCAGTAAGTAAATCATACCATGTTTATCACCAAAACATGCAAACAACATGCTCATATCCAAGCCGATATTCAAGAGCAAAATAAGGGAAACTTACTTTCAAGCTTAGATAAGTGTCTCACGCTTACCCTAAACTCCCAAAAACCTTTACAAACCTTTGTAAAGCATTAAAAACTAGTTTCCACTCACCGATATGCTTTGGCTTTCTTGCCAACGTGATACAAGCTCCCGGCAAGCCACCAAAACCACGTCAAACTTCATCTCCTTGATTATCCCCTATTTTAAGCACATAAAACCAGAGGATAAATGCATCATCATGCATTCAAACCACTGCTTCAGAAGCAAAACCCTGCAACTCTCAGGTTGCCCACTAAGAAACCATCCGAAACAAACCGAAATCATCATCAAACGTTTCTGAAACTTAACCCAGCCATAAAACAACAATTCAACCCATCATCAAACATCTATTATCATCCAAAAACCCTTTCCTAACATCCTTTTACTTCCAGCAAAGATTAAACTCGATTATCTCCATAACAACTCAAATCTAACAACCTAAACAATTAGAGATTCAAGAGTTTCGGGATTTTATTGATAAAAATAATTTATCAACATCAAAACACATCCAAAATATGTATTAAATCAATCTCAAATATTGGAAATTAGATCCACTTCGAAAATTACCTTGTTTCATTACAATTTCCAAATTAACTCAATTAAACATTGATAAAACATTAAAATCACATTACAACTTATAAATCAAGGATCAAATACTTGGGAATATCAATAAATAACCATTTAACAAAGGAGATCACGGACCTTACCCCTGTTATGTGATTTCTCCCTCAATTGGCTTGTTTAAAGCTAAGAAAACATAAGATTTCAATAAGATTTTGCAAAACAAAGTTAAAGAATCAAGTTAAAATCAATAATCTGAGTGAAAAGAGTCCCTCACCTCTGGATTTTGATGAAATTCTGAGTGTTTGGAAGAAAAAGAAGTTGAGAGAAAATGTTTAGGAAAAAGTTACGTGAATTTCTTTTAAAAGCTAATAACTAACTTTAGATATTTAATCCTTCTTAACACCCTTTTAAAACACATGTTTAAAATGATTTAATTGAAGGGAAAAACCACCAGCAAACACTTGGTAAATTAGCTCCTTAAGGATTCTAAGGATTTGACCCTTTTGATTTTAATCACTTTAAAACAGTTTTCAAAAATCGTATTTTGGTCACTAACCAAAATGCCATATTTCCAAATTCCCTTTTCTAAAATTGATTCCACCAAAAACAATATATATTAAAATATGATTTTTAAATATTTTTCCATATTTTTATCTCACCAAAAAATATACGGTCTCAAATCCGACTCGAATCTCTAACCCAGTCCACCAGACCGTCTAATAAACCTCAAATCTGCTAGACCCAAAACTGGGGTGTTACACAAGCTTTCTTAAAAAATATAGTAGATACTCAAGTTTCTGAGATTAAATTGGAAGATATTCCGACTGTTCGAGAGTATCTAGATGTATTCCTAGATGAGTTACTGGGATTTCCTCCAGATCGAGATGAGAATTCAAAATTGAGGTGTTACCAGGTAGTGCGTCTGTATCGATGCCCCCGTATAGAATGGCTCCAACCTAGCTTCAAGAGTTAAAGGTACAATTGCAAGAATTGTTAGATCGAGGTTTTATAAGGCCAAGTATGTTACCTTGGGGCGCACCAGTGTTATTTGTGAAAAAGAAAGATGGATTCATGCGATTATGCATAGATTACCATCAGATAAATAAGGTGACAGCAAAGAATAAGTATCCTCTTCCAAAGATTGATGACCTTTTTGATCAATTAAAAGGCACAACTGTATTTTCTAAGATTGATCTCCGATTTGGGTATCATTAGTTAAAGATCAAGGAAGAAGATATTCTGAAGACAACTTTCCGAACTTGGTATGGACACTATAAGTTTGTAGTGATGCCGTTTGGATTGACAAATGCTCCTGCGACATTCATAGATATTATGAATCGAGTATTTCAACCTTACTTGGATCAATTTTTGGTGGTATTCGTCGATGATATTTTAGTTTATTCAAAGACAAAGGAAGAACATGATGCCCACCTTCGCATTGTTCTTCAAACCCTTCGAGAAAAGAAGTTGTATGCTACACTGTCAAAGTGTGAATTTTGGTTACCGAAAGTTGCTTTTCTTGGCCATGTGGTTTCGGCAAAGGGGATAAGAGTAGATCCCAAGAAAATACAAGCTATAGTTGAATGAAAATCTCTGAAGAATGTTTTCGAGGTTTGAAGTTTCTTGGGACTTGCTGGTTATTATCGAAGGTTTGTAAAGAAATTCTCGATAATTGCCTCCCCACTAACCAAGCTATTGAGGAAGGATGTACTATTTATTTGGACGGATAAGTGCCAAGAAAGTTTTGAGACATTAAAAATGATCTTAATAGAAGCCCTGGTGCTAGTACAACCAGAATCGGGCAAAGATTATATGGTTTATAACGATGGTTCTCATAATGGTTTGGGATGCGTACTTATGCAAGAAGGAAAAGTGGTGGCCTATGCTTCAAGGCAACTTAAGACGCATGAGAGGAATTATCCTACTCATGATTTAGAGTTAGTAGCAGTTTTATTTGCTTAAAAGATATGGCGCCATTATCTATATAGTGAGCGATTTTACATTTACACAGATCATGAAAGTTTAAAGTATCTACTATCTCAAAAGGAGTTGAACATGAGGCAAAGAAGGTGGATCAAACTTCTTAAGGATTATGATGTTGTGATTGACTACTATCTTGAAAAAAAAGCCAATATAATAACCAATGCACTTAGTTGTTAGATATTCTTTACTTTAAGAGCAATGAATGTGCAACTGTATTGGAAAAAGATTTGTATGTTAATTACAAAACTTTAGTTTAGACCTATTCATTTAGGTTGGATTAAAGATTTTCAGTTGAAAGATGAAAAATGTTGCCAAGGTTAGAACAAATTGAAAATGGTGAAAAAAAGACTTCAAAGTTAAGTATGTTGAATGTCTGATAAAAATATTATGTTCTTGACGATGCATCCAGAAAATAATAGCTCTGAAGAGCAAATATTGATGTCCAAAAATAAAAAGGACAGTAATTGAATTTATGGCTACATGCTTGACAGGCTAACAACTAGAAGTGAATCATCAAGTACCTTCAGAAATGTGGTAACATATTTCCATTCCCTTAGTGGAAGTGGAAAAGAATTATAATGGATTTCATAACTAGGTTACCAATGATACCGATTAGAGGTGATTCGATTTGGGTATTTATGGACAGATTGAATCAATCTGTAATGAATAAATATGTTGAGCGATAAATCTGAAGTACTGTAAAGTGACGTGATGTACCTATTTTCATTGTGTGTGATTAAGATCCAGTATGTATTCCTCCCTCTATAAGTAAATCTTTGAAGGTAGTGCAAGTTATCAGAAAATGGAATTTAAAACATTTTGGATTTAAATGTTAGTTAGCAAGCTCGGAAGAATTATTGGAAATTCAAATTGGTCACTAAGGACTATAATGAGTTTTTGAACAGTACAAGGAAGAAAGGAAAAATATTCGGAAATTTTATATTCGAATGATTATATTAGACAACATGTTTAAGGTATTGTTAGATTTGAATCTGACAAATATTTTATTGTATTCATGTGATTAATGAAGTCAAGTTCGAATCAAAGAAGGTTTGAGGTACTATAAAAGAAAGGATCGAACTAAGACTTAGTTAGGCATTGTGTTAAGTGGCCAAGGTGAGTGCATTTTTTTACCTATTTTATATATATGATATGAGGAAGACTTGCGATAAGTCGACCTTGATATTAATGAAAACATATGTTGATCAAAGTTATGCAAATGGCATGAAATATTAAATGGCATATATGATACATTGATATGGCATAATGATTTATGTAAGATAAATCAAATTTTAGATATTGGGTATGAACTGCCTAATAACGACTTATATGATTTATATTGATGCTTTGAACATGGAATGTTGATTATAATGTTGATTTTGGCCAAGTACTATTGTGAAGTCTTTGGTATAATTGGATATCCATAGAGTCCTAACAGCTGAGTGATAGCATTACGGTGCGAGATAGACTCTTTAGGGTCGAGTTAGACTCTACGGAGTCGGTTCAAACACTGCGATGTTACATGGCACAAAATGTGCGAGTATGAGGAGCAAAGGGCGTCCTCAAGTACGTACTCATCATTAGACGTTGCGGTGTTGTAGACACTATGGTGTCGGTTATGATGACTTGTGTACCAAAGTATCACATTATATTGTACTTCGAGCTATAATACATGAAATGCATTTATGCAGGCAGCTAAGTTAAAAAGCTTAACGTATATTTGATTAATAAAATAAAGGCTTGATGATATGATATAAACTGCAATTGGGACTCGCTTGCCATTTTGCAAGAACTATATTGCATTGTTGCATGACAAAGGAGTAACTTTGATAAGTCGGTTTTATACAATTCTATATTTTTATATAATATACACATTAATTTGTTTATTTATGTTATTTCTATACAATGAAATGCTTTACTTTAACTTATAGTTGCCTCACTAAGTGAATACTTAGCATGTGCTATTTCACATATAGGTTATTGGGAACTTACCAGAATAGGAGTCAAACATGTTGATCAAGCTGTAATCTAACAAACATCAGTAAGACATTCTAATTTATGATATTCTCTAGTGGGCATGTATCAATTTATTCGTTAGTTGTTTTAAAGTTATAAGTTTGATTAATGGTCAGATAAATATAAATTATTCGTATGGTTAAAGAATTAATGGTAATGATATTTAATCGGGTAAAATTTTATTTATCGTTTTATCACGTAACGATTTTAAATTTAAGAAAGGGCCTAGGCAGTGAACCTAGTTCTCACCCTGAGTTACATATTTGTTTTAATAACTAACTAACATGTTTTATAAACCAATTCAGGGTCAAAACTAGAAATCTGCAAGTAGGCTACAAAACTTCAAAAGCCAGGAAATGGTTATTTTATAAACTAGTTTTATGTCAGATTTTTATAAAAAATTTACAAATCTAGAACTCTGTTAAATAATATTGCGACATCCTTAATGTGTATTCGTACTACGAGTATACGTTAAGGGTGTTATAGTTTAAACTTTGAAGTAAGTATAAAGTGGTTTTCTCTCTCGGTCGTGCTTTTACGAAATGGTTTATGCACTTGTTTTGAATTACATGATACCTACTATTTAAGCATATTTTAAAGTATATTTAACACTGTTTTGATTATGAAATGTTGAAGGATGCACATGGTAAGTGATACTTGTAAGTATGTGGAAATACTTGTTGAAAAGCATGGTTTGTTTCTTTGGAAATGATTTGGTTTAATGCATATAATAAAAACAGTGAGGTACTTGGTTAATTGTGAATTATATTGGCAAGTGATGCGGTTTAAAATGTTATCGGATATAGTTGGTCGGCCATAGGATTGAAGTGCACTATAAAAAGCCGCCTTGGATGTTGAGGGGTTTTTTACGGTGTACCGAATAGTCCATCCAAGTACCCTAACAGTCGAGGGGTTATATGGTACCAAAAACTCCCGTTAGTGGGTTAAGCATCTAACCGATGATTGGGGGTTGGTTTCCCCGTGAGTTGTAATTGTACTCGGCTGATAATGTACCGCGATTGTGATTGTATCGCTATTCCGGTTGAGATGGCTTGAAGTGTTGAGAGGACACTTGTTGAATCTGTGTATCCGATGAACTAATTTGGTAAAGAAACTTGGTTATGATCACTTGTAACCCAATATAATTGTTGAGGTGTCATGTAATGTTTTATTTTGTATAATGTGATTTATACATGTTTACTCTCTAAGCTTTGCATATGGTTTGTTATGCACGAGAAGGCTTAAATTGAGGTTTAGCAATGGAATTTGGTGATGGCTAATGACACATGTTGCATATGGTTTAATATGCTGGTTTTTGAAAGTATTAAGTGCATGGTTTTCAAGGCATGATGTTTCAAAAGAGGTTCTAAGTGATGTTTAAAAGATGATTGAAATGAGATTTCATTGTGTTGTTGGAAATGGTTTTACATGCATTGATGGTGTGTTGTATTTGAGCACTCCTCACTAAGCCTAGTGTGCTTACGCTCTCTTTGTCTATCAATGCAGAGAATTAAAGATTTGAAGGCAGCGAGGAAGCAAGGGATTGCCAAAGACTTGGTACTAAAAATACGTTTCGAATTAGACTATAAGTAATAAGGGCAATGAGGTTTCCGTTGTTGTTTTGGGAGATCATTTGTTAAACTCCTTGTTTGAGCAATGTTGGATTGTTAAACTCCAGCAATGTTGTTTTGGGAGATGATTGTTGGTCGTTTTGGTTTGTAATTGCAGGGCGTATCGGTACGCGTAATGGTATCGATACGGTTTTAGGCTACTAGAATTTGGGGATTTTTTAATTAGGCAATTGATACGGTTTTAGGCTACTGGAATTTGGGGATTTTTAATCAGGCAAAGAGTATCGATACGCCCCCTTAGTGTACCAATACGGATAGCATTTATTTCAATTATTTGGATGTTATGAAGTTCTATTTTCTTACGTTTTAGTCCCTGAATATTGTGGATGCAATTGAATGAGTATGGATGATTGTATTGAGCTAAGTTTCGACACGTATGCATGAAACCAGATTAATTAAAGTCTGGTAACATAAAAAGGGGTTAAGTCCTTGTAGTTTTTTGTAATTGCAAATTGGTCTCTGAATTGCAATTGTGCCCAGTTGGATGTCAATTCAATGCCTGATTGAGCTGAGTTTTCACCCGCTGTTAATATGAACACAAAGGATAATAATTTGTACCTAGATAAGATAAAAGAAAAAAATGGACTCGTTTCGAGTTTCTTATTCATGATTTACCTCGGTAAACCTAATGTAGCTCGCTCAGTTTGGTCTTGCGACTAGGTCGGGTCGTGGGAGTTACAATACAGTTCTTCCGATTGAGTTTCAAGTGTCTCAATCTTTTCATTATGTGTATCAAGGGCATAACTTACCTCGTACCTTGAATAAATTGTCTTGCCTTTTTGTGTAGAAACACCATCTCTTTGTTGCGCCATCTCGATCGCTTCTTTGCCACGAACTAGCTCACTCACTCTGACTAGCTCGAACGCAAATCCTCACCACGCTTGACTGCAACTGCAAGCTAGCTCGAATGCAAGCCCCCTCGACTCGCTCTGATACCACTTGTCACGTCCCTAGATTTCCACAGCCCGTGAACGTGCGACCTTAGGCACCCCGTGACGCTACTCGGTCGATTCTGTGCCTAAGTAAGCCTTAACCACACCTTAGGAGAACTCTTACTCGGGAAAGGCTCAGACAAGCCCTCAAGGCTTCGATGGATGCAGAAGCTTTAAACACCAAGGTGGCTACTCTTAGCCACTACGAGAGGCAATAAGCAAAAAGAGCTTGAGAACAAAGAACAATTGAAAGGGGCAAGAGAGCTAGAGTAAATGCCTTAGAGTCTTAATACTCAAGTGAGAATGAATGGAATGGGATGATACAAATGAGAGTGGGAGCCTCTCTATTTATAGTTGAGCTCCCACTCAATCAGTGGTCCAGATTGATTTACATGGATGGCCAGGATCAGCCTAAATCTTTACAAGATACACTATACTAGGAAAGAATATCAAAATCCTATCTGATTACATCAATTGGAAGGTATCTTTCCACGGATAGTTGATAACGCTTGATATGGCAATATTCTCCCACAATCTCATTGTTGTCTCCTGCCATTTCTAAATAGCCAATATGATCGGGCTCTCTAGCATTCTCCAAGTGTTGGGCCAAGTCTGGTGGTCTTGGCAAGCCCGATGCCCTGCATGAAACCTCTTTGTCGGATGCTTGCGCCACTGTCTCGAACCAAGGAATTTGGGTCGTGACACTTTGCAACGCATGTTTTCTGCCATGCATGTGCACTTTTCCAAGAAGGTCGTGAGCTTGGCTGAAGGTTGCCTCACCCGGGGCTCAATGCTCAGCCTGTGCTGGTCATGATCCCTCCCGGGGAGCAAACCATGGGCCGCAATGCTCGAGTGCATACCACCCATGTCCTGCCATATATAGTGAAAGAATTTGAATAACTTGTCGTTGCCTCATCCATGGTTTTTATCAGTGTAAGAAATAGGTTAAAAAGTTATCTACATTGTCGAAACTCTACTAAAGTACAACCATTAAAGGATGATTGCTAGCTGTGGTCAAACCGAATAACATACTGATTGAATATATGGATTTCACGTATTTTGTACGTATAATACAGTAAATGTTTCGCTAATTCTTGAATATACTCATGTTGGATTTATGGGATTTTTGAAATCTACATTACCCACACTTGAAATGAGCGTCTAATACGAATATGCTTAAATTGATCTTAGTTTGAATATGTATCAGAAAAAGGAAATTAAACTGCAGCTGATGTACAGAGAATCAGTATTTTACTTTCCAGTCTACCAACTATGGGATTAACTTCTAATTAACAAGTTTAAAGTTAAACAAAAGCAACTGTTTGGGAATCAAACAGGAAGAAAGTCACGGTGAACGGAGGGAATCAGGCCTCGAATATCCTTACTCTCCTGGTGCAGAAGCTCCTTGCTTCAGCCTCTCTCTTCATCTTCTTCTTCGATACCGGCTTCTTTTTTCTAGGAGGAAGAGTCTTCTGCGCATACAAGTAGAGTACATGGTTCCCAACAAGGAATGTCAGCAGTAGACCCCCAACAACCAGCAGCACTATCAGTCCAGGATTGAACCCTCTGGTTTCAGTTTTATAAATATTCTTGTTTCCCTATTGGATTAGCAGAAACTAAGTTATTACGCATGTAAGTAACATAATCTAATGCACAGACGCAACTAGCTAGATACTCAATACTCATCTTCAACCTGTTCAACTTTCACAAGACCAAAGGGATAAAACAGAAAACTTTCCTACTACTTCCAAGTTGCATAATTTTTGATGTGGCTATCATGTTCAATTCATGTATACTTCTATAATGTAAACCAACACCAAATTACATGCAGACGAACACTTTCATTACTATAAGATTTAAGCGGTGATCACGAGGCTATTGAAACCCAGAAATTTATGGATGGCTGTTACACCATAATTATTATGGAAGCGTTCATAGTCCCTTCTTCACCACGAAACAACACCTCTATTCAGGGGACAAACGCAAGATTTTATGGTAGGGGTGCGGACTTTTATATTTAGTAAAACTATATGGAAAAGTTGAAATTTCAGGGATGTCGTATCAGATTATCAATATTGTCGTAGACGTCTTTCCTTTTTTGGAAAATAAGGGATCGATAAAAAATATTTTATGTACGGGATCAAAGGAGATGACACCCGGAGGCTAGGATGACACTAAAAAAAAACGTCGTAAAATATTTAAAAACAAAGGCGGAGTCGCCACCGGCCACTTTGGTAGCCGGACACCATTAAAAAAATTACCAGAGATTCAAAAAGTTTGGGTTCGGGAGACGGTTACGCGTGAGGAAGGATTAGCACCCCAACAACGCCCAAAATTGGTACCGCGTTGATTTAGTGTTGTCTTGGCAAGAAAACAAAAATTTTAATTTTAATTTAAAAATTTATCCCGAAAAGCTGTCTAAGGAGAACATTTCCTTATTTACGAAAATCGAGGATGATGACACCTGAATGAGTTAGGACATCACTTCATAGCCAATATCCGAAATAAAGTAGAAAATATTCCCTTAAATAAACCGAGTTATTTTTTAAAAGAATATCCGAAATAAGATAAACAAAAATCTATATATAAGTATAATAATATAATATACATATAAGATAATACTCATATATTATACAGTGATAATAATAATGTACAAAAAGATCTTACAAATAAAAATATACTATATGTTACACAAATAATATATACTAAATATATTATATACAAATATAATATACATTATATAATACTATATGCATATATTATATGATAAAAATAAAATATCAATATATATACATATATATTAGGTAATAATAATAATAAGTACATAATAATAATAACATATTAATAAAAATGGCTATATTGTAAAATAATTTACATATATATTATTAATACTAAAGTTAATAATAATAATAATAAATATAATATTTAAAATCTTAAAAAATAAAAAAAGAAAGTGACCAAATTGCAAAAAAAAAATAGAAATTGTGAGCTTAAAGGAGGACAAGATTGAAAGAAAATAAAAGGGGAAGGCTTACGGAGATAGAAGAAATGGGGTGGAGGGACTAACATGGTAATTTACCCATTTAAAAGCGGATAAAATCAAAATAGAGGCCAAATTGTAAACTATTTAAAACTTCTAGGGATCGATCGTGTAAATTTCCCATGCGGAAGGAACGCAAGCGTAATTTTCCCATCTTCGAAATGGCGCGGATCCTGCCTCTAGGTCGGGTCTATATTCGGGCAGAACACGAAGCGACGTCATTTTGGGCCTGGTATTTGTCGCCAAAAACGACGTCGTTTTGAATGGAATTTAAATACAAGTTTTGCCCCCCCAAAAAACTCATTTGGTATGATATCCAAAAAAATCAAAAAAATACTCTAAACTCTCTCTACCTTATTTGTCTGTTTAGTAACCAACTCTCCCCGTGCCGTCGTAACCGTCTCCTCTGGTGGTCGAGAATGTGAAAATCGTGCTTTTTCAACGGAGGGACAAAATCGAATATCAGCAACTTCAATTCTATTATACCATCAACAAAGAAGCAAAGTAGAATAACAGCAACTCAAACCTTACTGCGCTATCAACGGAGGAGCAGAAATAAACAGCAACTTAAACCCAGCCATACCATCAACAGAGGGACAAGATCGGATATCAACAATTTGGATTCTACCGCACCATCAACGGATAGGCAGAATTGGATAACAGTAACTCAAACCTTACTACGCCATCAACGGAGAAGCAAGAATAAACAGCAACTTAAACACAACCATACCATCAACGGAGGGACAAGATTGGATATCAGCAATTTGGATTCTACCGCACCATCAACATTGAAACAGAATCGGATAACAACAACTTGGATCTTGTTACACCATCAACGAAAGAACAAGATCGAATGAAAGCAACTTGGACCTAGCTACACCATCAACGAAGGAACCAGACCGGATAATAATAACTTGGACCTAACCACTCCATCAACGGGGGGTAGGATCAGATAATTGTAACTTAGACCTTGTCACGCCATCAACGGAAGAACAAGATCGAATGAGAGCAACTTGAACCTTACTACACCATCAAAGGCGGAGCAAGATTGGATATCAGTAATTTAAACCCAGCCACACTATCCATGGAGGGATATGATCAGATAACAACAACTTGGATTCTATGGCACCATCAACGGAGAAGCTAATCAGATAACAACAACTCAAACCTTACACCATCAACGGAGGAGCAGGAATGAACAACAACTTAAACCCAGCCACACCATCAACGGAGGGATAAGATCGAACAACAGCAACTTGGATTCTACTGTACCATCAACAGAGAAGCAGAATTAGATAAAAGTAACTCAAACCTTACTAGACCATCAACGGATGAGCAAGAATGAACAACAACTTGGACCCAGCCACACCATCAACGAAGGAACAAGATAGACTAACAACAACTTGGATCTTATTATACCATCAATGGAAGAACAAGATAGAATGAGGGAAACTTGGATCTGGCTACACCATCAATGGACGAACCAGACCAGATAATAACTTAGACCTAACCACTCCATCAACAGAGGGGAAGGAGCAAATAACTATAACTTGGACCTTGTCACGCCATCAACGGAGGAACAAGATCGGATGATAACAACTTAGACCTGGCTACACCATCAACGGAGGAACCAGATCGAATAATAATAACTTGGACCTAACCACTCCATCAACGGAGGGGCAAGATCAGAGCATGAAACTTTGATTTTTTTTATTTTTTCTTGATTATTTTATGATTGTTTTTTATTGCTTTTGATTTTTTTTATTTTTTGAGCTATAACTGTAAGAAAGAGATAATATTAGAGGAAGAAGTTTGGTCTAGCTACGACACCGACGAAGAGACAAGACTTGGATAGGGTTAAATCCGCTACACCACTGACGGAGAGACAAGATCTAAAAAATATAGGATCCACTACACCACTGATGGAGAGATGAGATCCAGAGGAAAATTTGATCTTGCAACACCATTGATGGAGAGGCGAGATAAGGAAAAGATATGATCTGCTACATCACTGGTGAAAAGATGAGATCTAGAGGAAAATTTTGATTTTTTACACCATCAACGGTAACGCGAGATATGCAAAATGATGGATCTGCTACATCATACCAACAGAGAGGTTGAATCTGGATTAAACTGGTCTACCACCACTGCCGGAAGCAAAAATTGGAAAAGTCAGCTCTATCACTTTATGGCGAGAATCATGACCTAAAAATGAAGAAAAACATTAATTAGTAATTTTTTAAAATTTTACCGTTGTTATTTGGATGTTTGAGCTTTTTTGCGTATTCGGCCTTTTTCAGGGCTAGAGGTTGATCATCATGTTGTTGCCCCCGTGATTGAGGTTCTTCGGTTTCCTTCCTTGACCTATTTATATGTTCAAGCAAAAAATGAATGCACGATGGATGCATGCAACTTTATGTCTGAATGTATGTGTTTAATCTAAATGCATGACAACTCATACGAATGTATGATGCATGCACTTGATGTTAAATGATCTCAATGAATCTGTGATTTTTTTGCCCCTCAAAGGGATGCCCCTGACTTTTCTGGTCATGCTAGGTCCATAGTCTCTTGTATGCGATGATGCCCTTAATCTTCCTTGGCTTTCATCATCTTTAAGTAGAGTTATCTTTCTGGGTGTATGCCCTAAAATTATTTTTATTGAAATTCAAAGCTTGGGGGTATGTTTTTGCCTTTCCTTGTAGGACTTTCATTGTTCTCATGAACGTGTTGTGTGCCCTTCAGTCGGGTCTATGAATTTGTTGTGTTGGTTCACCTCAGCTTATTACTTTCGACTCTGGCAAAACGCTACAGACGATAATTGATATAGTCGTCTAGGGTACAGGAGTCTAACTCGGCACCGGAGGCTTGCCTATAGAACTCGTCGAGAAATGCCCCTTAAACGCAAGGTCTTGTAGAGGTATGGCGTTTGTATGAACGCAAAGGTTATTCTTAAAAATGTCCCTAGATGGGCTTTTGCATAGGTTCGATAAAGTGCTAGATCAGTCAACTTTCACTTTATCTGGTATTGCTGGCACGGGGCATCACGGGGACCAGTTTCAAAATTGTGAGGGTATACATGTAAATGGAAGGTGCATGTTCTAGATGCGGAGGTACTGATTCAAAAATGGTTCACGCGGCTAAACTTCTGAACTCACGGGATTTATTCGCAACTTTAAATGTTGCATTGATATTTAGAGTATTAGATTTTCTCCCAATAATAAATCTTTTTGAATTGGGAACTAGTCATGAATCCGTACTCCATGTTGGTGAAATATGGAAAAATTAAAATGACGGTGTCATGCAATAATGCAAAATGAATGAATTTAATATGATGCGATCAAGAAAAAATGGGTCAGCTCAGAATTAAAATAATCGAATGAATGGACTAAATGGTAAATAAGGTGAAAAATTAAAACAGATAAAAAACTGTACAAAAAAAACAACAACATCAAAGCCTAAAAAGGGTGACCGCTAAACGGGCAGAGTTTCGCATGGTTTAAAAAGATTGGCTTCTACGGCTCACTATATGAGGTTTAAATCTAAGGTATAAGGTACCCGAATTGTCGCTGGGACATCGATTCGGGGGAATACGACCCTTATACCATACGGGGGTGAAGACCCTGCAAAATATAAGGACTAGTACTCCGGAAGTACATTACAACACTATAAGGAGGTGAAAACCCCACTTAGTGAAGTAATCCCTCGCACTTAAGGGTGAGGAGCCTGGGTAGAAAGATTATGCATGAATGTCGAGGGACTAAAATTAAATCAAATTTCTTGCAAGATAACACAAAATCAACATTGGCCTCACTCTCTAAAACCATGTTATTCACTCAATTAAACATCAAAATCATGATCTAATCTGATCAAAATCCCAACAAAATAGAACAAGTACGAAGATCCATAAATCTCATCAATCAAAACATAATTAAACCAAATTTTCTTTAATTAACTATCAAAACACATTAGAAAACAATTATAAAGGATTAAGAACTTGGGAATTTCAGTAAAGAGCCTTTCATTAGAGGAGAAGAACGAATCCTTACCTCCAATGCTGATTTCTCCCCTTAATTGCTTAATAAAACATGAAAATCAAGGGAATAACAATAAGTATTTGATGAAAAAGCATTAGGAAATCAAAACCTTTGATTTTTACTTGAAGAAATTGAAATTGGAAAGGTGTTTGGCTGGAGAGAAATTGAGAGAGAGAAGTTGCAAAGTTTGTTACGTGAATTTTTGTTAAGAGTCTAAAATATAATCTATTAATTCTCTCCACTTTTAAAGCCTTTTAAAACCCATTTAAACTAAATTAATTAAAAGGAGGAATCTGTTAAAAATATCTAGGATAATCAGATCCTTAAAGATTCAAAGTTTTTATCCTTTTCAAAACAGTCACTAAAAACAATTTTTCGAAGTTTGCATTTTGGTCACTAGTCCAAAATGTCCAATTTCCAAATCTCATTTTCCAAAATTGATTTTACCACAATCATAATTATATTAAATAATGATTTTACCACATTTTCCCATATTTTATCACCTTTAAAAATATTCAATCCGATTTAATCCCGAAACTAACTCAGACCTCTAATACCGGTCCACCGGACCTTCGAACCAACCCTCAAAACATCCAAGCCCAAAATTGAGGTGTTACAACTCTCCCCCTTTTAAGAAATTTCGTCCTCAAAATTTACCTGGAGGAAACAAATGCGTAAATTGCTCTAACATGTCCTCATTGCTTTCCCACGTGGCTTCCTCGACACCATTGTGTCGCCACAAGACCTTAACAAGCTCAATCGTCTTGCCATGAAGAACTTTGCTGCTGGAATCAAGGATTTCCACGGCTCCTCATCATAGAACAAATCTGGCCTTAACTCAATATGCTCCACCGGCATAACATGCGAGGGATCTGACCGATACCTCCGCAACATAGACACATGGAACACATCATGTATTTTCTCCAACTTGGGAGGCAACCTCAACCGATAAGCCACAGGACCAACACGCTCAACAACCTCATACGGTCTAATAAACCTTGTACTAAGATTACACTTATGTCCGAACCGCATCACCTTCTTCTATGGTGACACTTTTAAGAACACACGATCGCCCATCGCTTATTCAATTTCCCTACGTTTCAAATCCGTGTAAGATTTCTACCGATCTGAAATCACTTTCAAGCGATCACACACAAGCTTTACCTTTTCAAGTGTGTCCTTCAACACGTCAGGTAAGGAAATATGCTTTTCCCCTACCTCAGCCCAACACAAGGGCATACGACACTTTCGGCCATACAATGCCTTATACGGCGCCATCTGTATGCAAACTCAACCTAAGGTAAATGCTTCTCCCAGGTTCCTTGGAACTCAATAATGCAACATCTCAACATATCCTCCAAAACCTGGATAACCTACTCAGATTGGCCATCAGACTGAGGATGATACGCGATGCTGAAATTCAATCTCGTACCTAAAGCCCAGTGCAAACTCACCCAAAACCTCACTGTAAACCTTGGATCCCTATCCGAAATAATGGACTTTGGTACCTTGTGGAAATGCATGATCTCAGCAATATACAAATCTGCCAACTTGTCCAACGTATACGTCGATGCACTGGCAGAAAATGTGCACACTTCATAAATCGATCCACAATCACCCAAATGGAATCCTTTTTAGCCGATGTTAAAGGTAACCCTGACACAAAATCCATGGTGATTCTCTCACATTTCTATTATGAAATTCTCAATGGTTGCAACAAACCAGATGGAAACTGATGTTCAGCCTTGACCCGCTAACATACCATGCACTTAGAAATGAACTCAACCACATCCTTTTTCAAGCCAACCCAGTATGCTTCTTTCAACCCTCGATACATTTTCACACACCAGGATGCATAGCAAAAGGACTAGAATGTGCCTCCGTCAAAATAGTGTGCCTCAACTCTGGATCATTCGGCACCACTATTCGACCTCACTTACCTCATTAATGGTCTGCCTTTTCAAATCAAAAATCTTGAAACCTCTCCACCCTTCTTAATCCAACCACCGCCGATCTTAACCACTGTCGGTTCATGGCGTACACCATCGGTGCCAACGTGTTCTTTGTCTTTGCCTGATTGTAATCCCACCACCCAATCACCGTACGCCTCCCCGATATCGGTAAAGATCGACTTGAAGCCTTGTCACAATCCCTTAATCTTCCTTTTATTGTTTTTCTTTGATTTTGGCCACCTCTATCGCGGTTTGGACATGTCGACAGTCCAGGCGAGATCAGTGAGGTGAAAAGAATAAAACCCCTCTAACCGATCATTGTTCTGACACCGGGAGGACTTCACCGGTGTTTCAAAATTTTCTAATTTACTTTTGCATTTCAGGTAAAAATCGGTGTATTTTCGGCATGTTTTGTTCTGTTTTTGGGTTGGTTGAGTTCTGGTGTTAATGAGCTTTTGAAATTTGGCAGATTCTTGCAATTTAAGGTCGGCGGCGGCCTTTCGGTGATATTTCTGATAAGCAAATAGTGAGAATTTTGGGTAAGTGAACCGGTTCGAACTGGCCTAGTTGGACCCAGTTTAGTCTATAAATTGAGTTGGGTTTTTTTGAACCGGTCTGAATTGGTTGTAACAGACCGGCCTGTTAAGGCCCAATTAGCCTAACCGACCTATTTAACCCGACTTGCTTGACTCGATTGAGTCAACCTGTTTGAATCAACTCATCTGAGTCAACCTGTCTGATTCAACTCGTCTGAGTCAACTTCATTGACTTTGATCGTTAACTTTGACTATTGACTTTGACTGTTGACTTTGAGTGATGATGTCATGCTAACATCAGTGTTGACTTTAACTTTGACAAAAAAGTCAAAATTTTCAAAAAAACTCTTATTTTATGTTTTTTGACGTTTTGAGTCTGTTTATGAATCCCGTTTCATGAAATTCTAGCCCGAAAGCCTCCAAAGATGACCTTAAACCTGAGCATGTATCAAGTATTTTGATATAAGGTTATTTATTGTTGAATAAAGGACTGATAGAAATCTTGTGGTTAAAGGTACTCAATGATCTCCCGATCGTGCTTACGTCTAGCCCAGCTCGTCCCGATCTGCTCAGCCTCGTGAACCCATAGCGACCTGTATGGACTTAAATACTCAATTAATGGTTCTAGTGAAAATATGATTCTTGTAGTAATCATGATCTTTTTATCGATCTAGGTTCCAGCACAACAGTTGAGCGTGGTTCCGGTGCCTAGTAGAATATTCGATCTGCTTGACCTTTTGAGGTGTGTTCCTTGTGTGCTATACGATTGTTTTACATGTTATTTGAATGTTTTATAAATTTTTATACAATGTTTTATAAAACTAATCACGTGCACATGACTTATATGATAATTTTGCATAAATGAAATTTGTCTTTGAATTTAAAGCAAGATGGTATGGTACGTTTGAAGCATGCCTAGTACCTGATATTATAGGTGTGCTTTATGGTTACTGCTATTGGATCATAAATATGTCTATTAATTACTGCATATTATAAGACAGTTTGGACTGAATTAAAGGGGTACTTGGGGTGATGATATGAAGTTATAAAGGTTTAGCCCTGATCTGGCTGGTAATTCTGCCCGTATAAGGTTTCTACACTTTGGCTAAGGTAATTCCGCCAGTATTCGATTCCTATGCTTCGAGTGGGGTAATTCTACCTAGACCTAAAGTATCCCCTTAGGATGGTACCCTTGCCTAATGGGCTCGGGTTAATGCCTGTATATGATACTATTGTAGGCAACTGTATTATGGAATTTGGTTTGAGGGTAGATAGGTTGCAAGAAAACTATGGTTTCACTTATAACCTATTTTATAAGATATTTTTTTGTATCCGAGTTATATATATATATATAAACTATTTTTTACTTGCATTGTTGGAACACATTGAGCTCTCAAGCTCATACCCCAAATCGTTTCCCTTTCAGATTTTGGATAGGTTTCTAGACCTGGCACTTGGAGGATCGACACATTTGATATACATCTTTCATTGTAATGTTTCCATCTTCCAGATTGTCCTATCACGGTGACATGAGCCTATGTTTTGTTATTTTATATTGCATACTCAAATATGTTGCCATATATGGCTCGTGATGTATTTACACATTTTGATATGGTTTGTTTTGGTTAACTTAAATCACTTATTTTTGAATCTATTATATCTCAATTTTGATTTTTAATCATTTAATATTTTCATGAAAATATTTTTTGGTAACAAATGTGATCTCCTAGATTTGGTTTTATTCAAAGGCCGGTCTAGGGGGTTACAGAAGGCAACTTTTGAGAGCCAAAATTCGCACTTGGAAAACTTGGCGTATAACTGCTTTTCTCGCAGGGTTTGAAGCACAATACGAAGGTAGTCACGGTGTTCAACGACATTCTTAGAGTAGATCAAGATGTCATCGATGAATACTACTACGAACTTATCAAAGTAGAGTCTAAAAACCAAGTTTATTAAGTCCATGAAAGCTGCCGATGCATTAGTTAGCCCAAAGGGCATTACCAAGAATTCGTAGTGGCCGTAACGCTTACAGAAGGCTGTTTTGGGTACATTACATTCCTTAACTTTCATCTGATAGTACCCAGACCTTAAATTGATCTTAAAAACATAGATGCATCTTTAAGTTGATTGAATAGGTCATCAATTCTTGGTAAAGGGTACTTACTCTTGATGGTTACCTTATTTAACTGCCGATAATCAATACACAGTCTCATAGAACCATCTTTCTTCTTCACAAAGAGGACCGAAGCTCCCCAAGATGAAGCACTCCGTCGAATGAAACCTTTATCTAATAACTCCTAGATTTGAGCCTTCAGCTCCTTAAGCTCAACTACTGCCATACGATAGGGTGCGATGGAAACATGAGTCGTTCCAGGTTGCACTCAATGCCGAACTCTACTTTATAGGTAGGGGTAAACCCAGAAGTTTATCTGGAAAAACGTTAGGGTATTCACCCATGGTATCGATGTCTTGCAATTGGGGTTCTTCTTTGGCCTCCAAAGACGAAGAAAACAACGATGGAGTTCTCGAATTCATCAAGGTGATGATTTCTTTTACCAAACCCCGAAGGTATAGTTTCTTCTTACTACAGTCTACCCAAGCCTGATGTTCACTGAGCCAATCCATACTAGTATAACATTGAATTCATGAATCAGTAACACCAATAAGTTGGCTAGAAAAGGATTTCCTTGGATTAATTACACACTAGAGTTATGGTGACACAATCTCCCAAGGGATTGGTTACGATAATCTTTGCTACACTAGGCTCACAAGGTAGCTTATATTGTTTCACTAACACGTTTCTTATGAAGGAATGGGTAGATCTAGGGTCAAACAATGCATAGACATGATGTGAATATAATTTAATGGTACCTACAGTGATGTCGGGATCATCTTCCTCTTCCTTGCTCCTCACGTGATACAGTTGCGTAGGAGCCTTGGTTTTAGGTTTGTAAGATGCTTTAGACGAGCCACTAGGCCTCCCAGAAGATCCTTGCTTCGCTCCCTTGCCTTGAAAGGTGTAATACCCCAATATTTCCTTAGTGAATAAAATGCAAAGAATCAAAAGTAAGTGGTTTTAGTATAGTGACTAAAATGTAAAATTTTAAAGTTTGGTGGCTAAAGTGAAAAGTTGGGAAAAGTTTAGTGACTAACATGGTAATTTTCCCAATAATTATTTTTATGGCAAAAATGAATAGTTTATCCCGGTATAAGAATTTTGGTGGGAATCGGATTTTTGGTACGGGATTTGTGTGAAAAGTTATAAAGGGGATAAGTTTTGAAAATTAATTCGAATGATTATTCGAACTTAGAAAATTATGAAAATTTTAGGGAAGTCTTAGAAAGACTTGAAGAATATGATAGTATGGTTTTTGAATCATTTTTATTCGGTTTAAATTCGATTCTTTGCAGTATTTGGGTGAAATAGGTGAAAATGGCATTTTTGAAGATAAGTTGATGCATTAAGGGTAAAATGGTCTTTTCACCCTTACTTTATGAATATATTTGATTATTAAGGATAAGATTAGGCAAGTGTTGGAAACTTGTGTTTTAATGGTTGTTCATGTTAGAAATAAGCTTATGATGTTGCTTCTATTGTTCAAATGATGGAAATTTCAAGGAAAATGGTTAAGTGACCATTCGGTTAGATTAGGAAAATTATGGCAAAATTATTTTGATGATGGAAATGATGAGAATGATGATATAAAAGCTTGATTTTGTTGTTTTGATGAAGAAATAATCATGTTCTTGAAAGATGAAAAATTAGGGTTTATGTTAAGTTGGGAATTTTAAGGTGTGATTGAAGGAAGAAAGGTTTATTATGATGATATAAGTTGTTTAGAATGAAAATCCCTAATTATTTGACATTAGTGACCAAATTGTAAATATTGGAAAGTTTAGGGACTTGATTTTCAAGCCTATATTTGAAGTATATTATATTAGAAAATCAAGTTAAATGGTTGGAAGGTTGATTTTGAAGTTTATACTAACTTTGGGACCAATTTGTGAAATTCGAAAATTTAAGGACTAAGTTGTAAATTTTTAAAGTTTGGGTCCTAAAGTGTAAATGATGAGAAATATAAGGATTTGGCTTGAAAATGGTGTTTGGAAGCTTAAAAGAGTCTTTAGGGACTAAAATATGAATATCGAGAAAAGTTGGAGATTTAAAGAAAGTATGAGAAATTTTGATTCGAATATGGAAAGTTTTATCGGATCAATTTTTGTAAATAATGGTTAGTTATTTTATTTACTTTCCATTATTATATATGAATTAAGTATGTTGTAACATATACTTTGAAATGGTATATGTTATTTTTTAATGTAGATTCTGATAAAAATCAAGATCATACTAGCAGACCGGGAAATGATATAATTCGAGACTAATATCGAATAGGAAATCATATTGCAAGGCTAAGGTGAGTGCATACATGTTTACAAATTGTATGTTAGTTAACATACATATTATAGGAAGACTTGTGATAAGTCGACCTAAAAGGTAAAGATTTTATAAAAGCAAAACATGTTTTTAGCATGATACTTTATTTTGATGATTTAAAGATTGTGGCAAATTCTTTATGCTTACACATATTTTATAGTATGATATCTTCATGACAAGTTATTCGATATAGTTTTAAATGGCAGTATACCATGAAAAGTTATTGAAAATATTGGAGTATGAACTGCTCAATTATGAAGATGTTTTATATGACAAATGTATGTATGTAAGAAATTTGGGATACATGTCATTATTGCAAGAATTGTTTTAAAGTTTGCCCTTGGTAGTAGAATATTGTGGATTATATTGTGTTATACAACTATGAGTTTAAGATGTATCGTCACTTTATTGTGACGCCTGTATTCGACACTTTGTGTCGCCCGTAGGGGACAGTACTTTATAGTACAAAACTCGTACCTTAATCACTTGATATTCACCTTGGGCTATATGACTTCATGGAATGAAGTATGACTTTGAGTCAAAGAATGATTGTGTTATGCTTTCTTGCACTACAGAATGTATGATTCAAAGAATCTTAGGCTTGTGAAAGTATCATGTTTTATTAAGTATTTTTATACTTGTTACTTTCCTTATGCCTTACTAAGTTATACTTAGCGTGTATTTTGGTTATACGCGTAGGTAATCGAAAGAATTAGCGGAGCTTTGCATCAACTTCTCTTTTGGAAGGAGATTCTACGTCGACATGTTATTTTCGATACTTATGACATCCTGGTTTTGTTTAAGTTTAGTGGCATGTATGAAATAACCTGTCTATTTTGTTAAATTATCTAACCGGCCTGCCTTGTAAAGATTTTGTTTATGTATAATGAAGAATATGTGATATGTATAATTACTGTGTTTTATGTTAGAATTTAGTTTTAATGTTATTGTTATTCATAAGTTAATTGAAATTTTGAAATAGCCCTGATTTTTAAGTTTAAAATAAATTTTAAATTTCTGTGACATTTCTGACTCGTGTTCAGTGTACGAATACGGGAAGGGGGTGTTACATTTATTGGTATCATAGCAAAGGTTTAGCCGATTCTGGATAAAAATTAAACTCAAAGAAAGAGTTTTAAAGAGTACATGCCACTAGGATGTCGTAATTACTTGGAAATGATACTTGTTTGATTGATGCAATTGCTTATTAGTTTAAGTAAATATTATGAGTACAGATGTCAGAAGGAGAAGGATCCCGACATGCTACAAAGCAGATGGGGCCAGAAAAAGCCCCAGAAGTCAGAGAGGAGGTACAACAGCCTACGCAGCAGGAGATGCCAGTACAAGATCGTGGCACCTTTTTACAGGCTTTGGATGCCATAATAAATAGACCTCCTTGAATTTCTGTACCTAAAGAGTTAAAGAAGCTGCAAGCTCCCGATTTTCAGGGTGATAGTGATGCAGATCCGACGTCTGCAGATTTTTGGTTAAATTATATACAGACTATGTTGACTCAGATCGAATGTGACGGTCGAGGAAAATTAGAAGGTGTAGTTTCCTTATTGAGGGAGCAAGCTTTGGTTTGGTGGAATAACGTCACTGCCCGTGTTCATGAAGAGGTGAACTAGCAGTTTTTCCTCCGTAGTTTAGGAGGAAATATATTGGAGATGCCTTCATTTGGGAAATGAGGCAGCGGTTCCTGTACCTTAAGCAAGGAGATCGATCGGTGTATGAATATGAATGCGAGTTTAATATATTGAGTAGGTTTGCTTCTGAATTGCTACTAGATGAGAGAGCTATCACTGACAGTTTTATAAGTAGTTTAGATGTCAGATATCAAGAGGTGTTGGTGGCTATTATTCCCAGGGATTTTCAAGAAGCAGTTAATAGAGCTAAAACAATGAATATTGTCCGGGAGAAGGCTGAAAGAGAATCCCAATGTCAGAAAATAAGTGCTGAGATATCTTTTACTTCGCAATCATCAAAGCGAGGTAAAAGATATTCACAACAGAAAAGATCTGAATTTTCAGCACCTCAGGAACAAGTGAAACAAGCTGAAAAATTCAAACATACTTCGACAACAACAAAGAGTTCTGGGAATAAACCCGGACCTCCTCAATGTAAGTAATGTAATCGATATCATCGTGGAGAGTGCTGGAGGATTACAAGAGCATGTTTCCGCTGTGGTGAAATGGTACATTTTGTACGTGATTGCCCGGTTCAAGATGACAGATCAGTCCAGACCGAGAGATCGGTTGGTATACAAAGAGGTCGAGGATATGCAGGATTATCCAAAGTAGGTTCTAGAAGGGAATTTGAAGCTACTGTAGGTCGAGATGATCGAGCTTCGGCTAGAGTCTATCACATTCGGACACATGATGATATAAATGACAAAGAAGAACCTGATATTTTTACATGCACGTTTTGAAAATTCGAGGACGAATTTTCTTAAGGGGGAGAATTGTAATACCCCAATATTTGCTTAGTGACTAAAATGCAAAGAATCAAAAGTAAGTGGTTTTAGTACAGTGACTAAAACGTAAGATTTTAAAGTTTGGGGCTAAAGTGAAAAGTTGGGAAAAGTTTAAGCACTAACATGGTAATTTTCCCAATAATTATTTTTATGGCAAAAATGAATAGTTTATCCCGGTATAAGAATTTTGGTGGGAATCAAATTTTTGGTACGGGATTTGTGTGAAAAGTTATAAAGGGCATAAGTTTCAGAAATTAATTCGAATGATTATTTGAACTCAAAAAATTATGAAAATTTTAGGGAAGTCTTAGAAAGACTTGAAGAATATGATAGTATGGTTTTTGAATCATTTTTATTCTGTTTAAATTCGATTCTATGTAGTATTTGGGTGAAATAGGTGAAAACGGCATTTTTGAAGATAAGTTGATGCATTAAGGGTAAAATGGTCTTTTCACCCTTACTTTATGAATTTATTGATTATTAAGGATAAGATTAGGCAAGTGTTTTCTTATGATTGGTTATAATTCAAAGGCAAAATAGTCAATTGACTATTAAAAGGATTTTTATATTAAATTAGGTGATTGTAATGCTACTTGGCATTAAATTAAAGAATAGAAAATTTTGGATTTTGTTCATCTTCTTCCTCCTAGCCGTGGGGTTCCAAGCAAGGGTAAGAAAACTTTGTTTCAATTTTTAAGCTTTCTTGATTGGATTTGAGACTTAGACATGAAACAAGAAATTTATCTCCATTGAATTCTCTTTCGTTTGACATAAGTTTTGCATAGTTTCCATGTCTCTAAGTTGAGTTTGGTGATTTGGATGGATGAAGAACATGTTGGAAACTTGAGTTTTAATGGTTGTTCATGTTAGAAATAAGCTTATGATGTTGTTTCTATGGTTCAAATGATGGAAATTTCAAGGAAAATGGTTAAGTGACCACTCGGTTAGATTAGGAAAAATTATTTTGATGATGTAAATGATGATAATGATGTTATACAAGCTTGATTTTGTTGTTTTGATGAAGAAATAATCATGTTCTTGAAAGATGAAAAATTAGGGTTTATGTTAAGTTGGGAATTTTAAGGTGTGATTGAAGGAAGAAATGTTTATTATGATGATATAAGTTGTTTAGAATGAAAATCCCTAATTATTTGACATTAGGGACCAAATTGTAAATATTGGAAAGTTTAGGGACTTGATTGTCAAGATTATATTTGAATTATGTTATGTTATAAAATCAAGTTAAATGGTTGCAAGGTTGATTTTGAAGTTTATATTAACTTTGGGACCAATTTGTGAATTTTGAAAATTTAAGGACTAAGTTGTAAATTTTTTAAGTTTGGGTCCTAAAGTGTAAATGATGAGAAATATAAGGATTTGGCTTGAAAATGGTGTTTGTAATCTTAAAAGAGTCTTTAGGGACTAAAATATGAATATCGAGAAAAGTTGGAGATTTAAAGAAAAGTATGAGAAATTTTGATTCGAACATGGAAAGTTTTATCGAATCAATTTTTGTAAATAATGGATAGTTATTTTATTTACTTTCCATTATTATATATGAATTAAGTATGTTCTAAAATATACTTTGAAATGGTATATGTTATTTTTTAATGTAGATTCTGATAAAAATCATGATCGTACTAGCAGACCGGGAAAGGATATAATTCGAGACTAATATCGAATAGGAAATTATATTGCAAGGCTAAGGTGAGTGCATACATGTTTATAAATTATATGTTAGTTAACATACATATTATAGGAAGACATGTGATAAGTCAACCTAAAAGGTAAAGATTTTATAAAAGCAACACATGTTTTTAGCATGATACTTTATTTTGATGATTTAAAGATTGTGGCATGTTCTTTATGCTTACACATATTTTATAGTATGATATCTTCATGACAAGTTATTCGATATAGTTTTAAATGGCAGTATACCATGAAAAGTTATTGAACATATTGGAGTATGAACTGCTCAATTATGAAGATGTTTTATATGACAAATGTATGTATGTATGAAATTTGGGTTACCTGTCATTACTGCAATAATTGTTTTAAAGTTTGCCCTTGGTAGTAGAATATTGAGTTGGATTATATTGTGTCATACTATTATGAGTTTAAGATGTATTCGTCACTTTATTGTGGCGCATGTATTCGACACTTTGTGTCGCGAATATTCGTCACTTTATTGTGGCACCTGTATTCGACACTTTGTGTCGCCCATATTCGTCACTTTATTGTGGTGTCTATATTCGACACTTTGTGTCGCCCGTAAAGGATAGTACTTTATAGTACACAACTCGTACCTTAATCACTTGATATTCGCCTTGGGCTATATGACTTCATGGAATGAAGTATGACTTTGAGTCAAAGAATGATTGTGCTATGCTTTCTTTAATTACAGAATGTATGATTCAAAGAATTTTAGGCTTGTGAAAGTATCATGTTTTATTAAGTATTTTTATACATGTTACTTTCCTTATGCCTCACTAAGTTATACTTAGCGTGTATTTTGGTTATACGCGTAGGTAATCGAAAGTATTAGAGGAGCTTTGCATCAACATCTCTTTTGGAAGGAGATTCTACCTCGACAGGTTATTTTCGGTACTTATGACATCCTGGTTTTGTTTAAGTTTAGTGGCATGTATGAAATAATCTGTCTATTTTGTCAAATTATCTAACCGGCCTGCCTTGTAAAGATTTTGTTTATGTATAATGAAAAATATGTGATATGTATAATTACTGCATTTTATGTTAGAATTTAGTTTTAATGTTATTGTTATTCATAAGTTAATTGAAATTTTGAAATAGCCCTGATTTTTAAGTTTAAAATAAATTTTAAATTTCTGTGACATTTCTGACTCGTGTTCAGGTGGGCTTTTTATATTCTATACATGCAGCTTCGGTTCTAAACAGTACCCGAACTGTCCTCGCTGTCCTCTTCTGAAGAGTAGAAAGGCCCCCAGTCATCACCCATTATAGGCTCATCTCGACCGAGTTCAATTCAGGGGGACCCTTTCGCTATGTCCGTATGGGGAAACAATATTCCCACGAAAACATAGGGTAGTCGAGTCCTGAAGGTACTTACTAGGCCCATACGGAGGAAAAATATCCACACGAAAGCACTAGCATTTTCCCCTCACTTAAAGAGACGGGCTTAAATGCCAAATTTTAAATGCGTTAAAATAAACTCGCATTTATAAACGAATATCATCTTAATCGTCACTTTAATTCACAATTTCCAATATTAATAAAGCGGTAATTATTATTTTGTTCTTTTGAAAAATGGCCTGACTCACTTTAGTTTTAAAAAATTAAAGCCAGTCCCCAGCAGAGTCGCCAGCTGTAGCGACCTAATTTTCTTTGAAATTCAAAATTTTAAAATGTTTCGAATATATGAGATCGCTAAAAAGGAGTAATAGGTTTCCTTTGGTTTTGGGAAAAAAATTTAGAAAAGTGGGGAAGTCCTTTAAAAAATCGTGTTATTGAAAACAAAAGACTTGGAGTCGCCACCGGCCACTGAGGTGCGCCGGACACCATAAAAATCAGAGATTCGATTAAAAACAGAGTTCAGGAGTCGGCTACGGATGGGAGAAATTTGGCACCCCACACCGCTTAAAAATTGGTACCATAAAAAAGGAAAATAAATAATTACCGCTTTGTTAACATTAAACTTTGTGCATTAAAGTGACGATTAAATTAAAATCCGGTATACATGCGAGTCTATTTTAAGGGCCTCGTTATTCAAAAGTAAACAGCAAGACCACCTTCACTACATTTGAAACTGGCCGCATTTACTCCCGAATAAAGAGGCACCGCATCAACATAATTTAAATATCCGAATGCGAGCTTTTACAACATGACACACAAATAAGCATAAACATGGCAAATATAAATATAGACATAAAATAAAAGCATAATGGAAATGAATAAAATAATAAATAAACATCCTACATTAACAAAGTCATGACCAAGATTATAGGTTATGTGCTTTAAAATATTTAAAATGCAAACACATGAAAAACATAATATACACATAGGGAAACCAAATATTATATCATCAAATACTACATAATCTATAATATGTATATATCATATATTACATACTATACGTAAAATGCACTACATACTAAACAAAAGCTTCATAACATATACCAATCACAATATACACATCAATGTAACAAAACAAGAGAAATTAAACATATAAAAAATATAAAACTGAAAATTTAAACATGCATGCAGGATTAAAATTAAACAAAAAAGAAACTGGGGGTCCAAAAAGTAATTTTAAACACTGAGAGGGGTCAAAATAAAAGCTTTCAAAAAAGGGACTAAATGGGTCATTAACCCTTTAAAAACAAATTAAATTAAAATCCAGGACTTAATTAGACACGGGTGAAAGATAAGAGGACCAAAGGGGTAATTTGAAAAGATAAATGGCTTTTAAAAAATTTTAAAAAGATGGAGGGACTAAACGATAATAAAACCTTTAAAAAAATTGACCGTTTAATTTAGGGGTGAATTAAAAGCTTTGAAAAAGTTTAGGGACCTGGGTTGTTATTTGGAAAGACGAAAACCCTTCAGAGGTAATTTTAAAAACGCGGAGGGATTTAAAAGGCTAAAAAACCATTTTAAAACAAAGGCTCAGTATAAAGCACTTATTTTCGAAAAAAAACAATTTTAGTCATGTTAAAATCAAGAGCCATTTTTTTCCATTTTTAGTAAAACCGAAACTCTCTCAACCCTTTCCCAAATCATCCCGGCCAAGGGTGATCACCATCGTGGTGTTCATCCGAGCCACCACCAAAACCCAGAACAAGGCCACTAAAACCTACTCCGACCGTCGTACGTCGACGCTGGAGATCTAACAGACTCACCCAAAACCTTTCCTCCACTCTCCAAACTCCAAAACTAAACCAAGATCTCCCAGATCCAAACCCCGCACTCCTAGATCTAGGTTTTAAACCTCCAGAAACAAAGAGCCTCGTTTCCCAAACGGTTCACCCTTAACGGCCGAAGGCCATAGGGTTTATCACCGGTGAGGGAAGATGAAGAGATGCTCTCAAAAAACTAGACTTGTTGCCGGCTCACTCTTTTTAACCCGGAGGCAGTGAGTTTATCACTGGTGATCAGACACGAACGAATGGCTCAAAAGCAAAGGTAAAACAAAACTCTTAGATCTAGGGTTTTTTATGCCATGCAAGTGTAGAAACAGAAAATACCTCTAAAAGGTTCTCGTTTTTTCTTTTCGTATTTATGTGTTTTCTACTGAAGTTACAATATGTATTCGGTTTCTTATATAACCGAAGTGGGTTACATGAAAAAAACATAAAATAAACTGTTACAATCGATTCTAAAATCCACCGATATTTCCTTGATCTTTGTCATTTTTGACTTGATCATTTTTTGTGATTTTCACTAATGCTGGATCTGTTTTTGGATGCCTGGAAAACGTGGCGGACGAGGGATGGAGGGGACCAATGCAAAGGTTGTGGTCGTGGCAGCTGTATCGTCAGAGGGTGCGCGTGAGGGAACCAGAGCGTTAGTGCGTATGACACATGCGCGTGTGGAGGAGCGGATGAGCCGCGCGTGGGCATGTGAAGGTTCCAGAAGACTCTTCCATCAAATCTGAGTCGTTGATCCACCACTTGCTCTGACGGCCACCATTGATGCGGCGCCAAGGGAGATGGTAACCCTAATTAGGGTTTTTGAAGGGGTGATCTGGACTGTTAGATCAAGGGCCAAATCTAATGGCTAGATCTTGACTGCGCATAAAACCAAATAAAGGATTAGGGTTTTAGTTATTTCGGGCTTTCAATGGGCCATGTAAATATATTTTTTTGGTTTTTTAATTTTATGTAAATGGACTTTAAAGAAACATGTTGGGCTTCACACTTATTTAATTGGGCTCAATTTAAACTATTTGGTTTTTGGTTTTTGGTTTAATTATATAATAATAATAATAATAATAATAATAATAATAACAAATCAATTATAGTATATTATCATGATAACAATACGAATACAATATTAATATAATACAAGTTAAAAAATAAAACCTAATAACAAGCATTATATATATATATATATTAACTTGGTTAATTAACTAGTAATACTTGAGCAAAGCCCAAAGCCCACTTAAAACAAAAAAATGTAAAAGCAGGTTAACTCCGAATAAAAATAGTGATTACAATAGGCAGCGGGCTTTTGAAAGGTTAAAGGAAGCTTTGACACAAGTTTCGGTCTTGATTCAACCAGAATCAGGGAAATAGATCGTTGTCTACCATGATGCGTCCTATGTTGGGCTCGGCTGCGTGTTGATGCAGGAAGGTAAAGTAGTTGCCTATGCATCTACACAGTTGAAGGTGCATGGGCATAATTACCCTACCCATGATGCCGCAGTTGTTTTTGCCTTGAAAATCTTGAGGTGTTACCTTTATGGTGAGAAATGTGTAGTTTATACGAATCATAAGAGTTTGAAGTATCTTATGTCGTAAAAGGAGTTAAATCTTAGGCAACGAAGATGGTTGGAGTTGCTTAAAGATTATGATCTTACCATCGATTATTGTAACACCCCGGTTTTGGGCCTAGTGATTTTGAGGTCTATTAGACGGTCTGGTGGATTAGGTTAGAGATTCTAGTCAGATTTGGGACCGTATATTTTTCGGTAAGATAAAAATATGAAAAATAGTTAAAAATCATATTTTAATATATATTGATTTTTGGTGGAATAAATTTTAGAAAAAGGAATTTGGAAATATGACATTTTGGGTTAGTAACCAAAATGCGATTTTTGAAAACTATTTTAAAGAACTAAAATCAAAAGTGTAATATTTCAAATTTTTGACTATTGACTAAAATATAATTTTTGAAAGTTTAGGGGTTAAAGTATAAACTTTGGAAAAGTTTAGGGACCAAAGTGTAATTTTCAAAAGTTATATAATCTGACCCCGTAAATGAATAGTTCACCCCCTAAGAGTGACATATTCGTGTTACCCAGATTTTTTGTACGAAGTTTATATTAATGGCTATAAAGCGATAAAGTTTAGAAATTTGGAAATCGTATTTTGGATCGAATAAAATTGTTATGCGTGCTCAGCCCTGAGTAGCACAAGGATGGGCGACCTACTGGGAAGGTTCCATGTTAGTGTTTTTGATTGATAAAAAGGATTCAGTATGAGTCAACAATATTCGTAATAGATTATTGTTATAAGATTTTCAAGTAGGGATTGTACTTGATAAACTTCTCGATAATTATCGGTACATCGGATCGAGTTGAAATTTTAAAGACAATTCCAAAGGTTATGGAAAATTCATAAAATATTATTTTATAAATATTTTATTATTTTTGGTTGGATTCTAACTAGATTTAGTTAGATTCCGATGGAGTGACTGTAAAGCAATAAAGCTCAAAGAAAGAAAATTTGGAAATCGTATTGAGTGAAATTCGAATATTTGGATCGAATAAATGCCATAAAAAATCTAAGATATTTTGGAATGAGGGCGGTTGGAATGGAACCGATTTGGTTCAACTTTAATGGAGTGGCAATTTTTAAGACTTGTTGTAAATAAAGTCTAGTTGAAGGGCAAATTGGTCCGTTGATATGGATGGCATTTTTGAAATATTTTCAAACTTTGAGGGAAATTTTGAAAGGTCAAAATACACATGGATGAGATCTTGGCTATTTATTTTGATGAGACTAAATCTCAACCATTGGATTAAAAGGGCATTTTAGTAATTTCACTATTTATATGAATTTAAAATTCATTTATATTTAAAAGTGGCATAATTGTAGAGATTGAAAGTTAAAGGACCAAAACATGAAGACTACTCTTCATATTCTTCATTTCAAAAATAAAGGGGAAAGGGGAGAAAATTTCCAAGTTCGATTCAAGCCTCGAAACTTGATTTTCAGGTAATATTTTCAATTGCAAAGTTGTTCTACTCTTCAAGTTCTATCTTTTGGTGTAAATAATTTATGGAAAACATGCTTGATTGATGAGAATTTTTTCATGAGAAGAAATTAGAGTTTATGGAAAAAGTTTGGGGCTTTTGGATTTTTATGATTTCAAGATGAAATTCAAGTTGAAATCAAGCTAGTATAATGTTAAAATCATGTTATTGAGTTGAGATTTAAACCCTACATATTTTAGTTTGTTTGAAGATGATTAAGGTTTATGGATTCAAGTTTGATTTAGGGTTTGTGATGTTGGATAAATGATCTAGTAAGCTTGAATTGTTATTTGGAAGCAAAACCCTAAATTAAAGATATAAGGACCATTTCGGCAATTCTGAAAGTTAAAGGACTAATCTGAATTTTAGTTGAAATAATAGAATTCAGGTAGTAATGTTGATTTGAGGACTAATTTGCAAAGTTAAGAAGCTTGAATCCTTATCTTTGCATTTTTAGTGACTATTTCGGAAAGAACAAAAAAATTAGAGGGAATTATTTTTTTGAATAATTATTTGATGAAGAAAGTGATACATTAGTGGTTTGAATCAACTAAGGGGACCAAATTGACAAATAGCAAAGTAAGGAGAAATTAATATAAAGTTTGAAGTTATTTATGGAAGTTGGGTAGGAAAACTAGATTCGGCAGTAAGTTTGAAAATTCACCATAAATTCTACAAAAATGGTTAGATGGTGAATTTTATATCGATGTAAAGATTTATTCGTATAGTTTCATTTAAACCAAACGGTTATTGATTTCGATTCATATATCAAAAAATATGATTTTTTAAGTGATGAAAGGTCAGAAAATAGAATAACAGTCTGTTCCGAGTTAAAAGATATTAATTTTTAATCGAATAAAGGTCAGAAAAATTACAGAACAGTTTCTCTCAAGACAGCCCTGTAAACGAGAATTTCCTAATTTTCATAATTTTTGTAGATTTTATTAAATTACATGGCTTATACCGTTAGAACCGTTATCCAATCTAGTTTCTACAATATAAAGGAGATTAAGATTCAGTATGTATTCTGCCCTGTAAAAGTAAATCTTTGATGGTAGTGCAAGCTGATAGAAAATGGAAATTGAGACAATTTGTGTCTAATGTTGGTTAGCAAACTTGGAGGAATTATTTGAAGATTAAAATGGTCATTAAGGACCAAAAATGAGTTTGTGAATAGTATAAGGAAGGAAAGAAATTTATGGAAAATTTTTATGTTGAATGATTAAATAACTTAATTGAAATATTGTTAGAAGTGAATCTAACAAATGTTTACTTATATTCATGTGATAAATGAAGTTGGATCCGAATCAAAAGAAGGTTCGAGGTACTATAAAGGAAAGGATCAATAGAGCTTAGTGAGGCATATTAATAAATGGCCAAGGTAAGTGCATTTCTATATGTTTGCATTATGTTGAAATTGGCATTACATTTCTCTATAATACGTGATATGATATATTGCTCGACATGACAAGATTGATGGACTACCAGGTACGAATGATTGTTTGCATAAATGATTATGCATTATGCATACATGAAATATGGATAACGACAAGATTAAAATGAAACAATATACACCTTGGGGATCCAAGTCGATAGTGCAAAATGCAGTAACGAGGTGTTTTAATATAAGGAGCAAAGAGCGTCCTTATATGAGGAGCAAAGAGCGTCTTCTCGAGTACGTACTCCACAAGGCACTACGGTGTAGATATGATACGGGGTTTCCATGGGCCTGCCTCTAGCAAGACAAGATGATAATATAACAAGATGATTACATGAGAGAACATGATACATGATAGAAATGTTACATGATAGAGATGTTACATGACAGAGATGTTACATGATACATGATAGAGATGTTACATGATACATGATAGAGATGTTACATGATACATGATACAAATGTTACATGATATATGATTCCGATGTTACATGTTACTTGCTACATATGTTATATGATACATGATACAAATGTTACATGAATACATGATACATGAAAAAGAAGTTACATGTCACAAGACCGAGAAGGACATGACATACATGATAGAATACATGTTATGCAAATGATGGCATAATGAAAACATGACCATGATAGAATACATGTTATGCAAATGATGGCATAAAGGAAGCATGATCATGATGAGTACATGATATGCAAATGATTACATGATGAAAGCATGTCCATGATAGAGAATATAATATGCAATAATAACATGATTTATATGATAGTTATGATACATGACATATATACATTGTGATATACTTGCCATGTTATAGAGAAAAAGAAATGCACTTTTATATATGACACACTGTATTACATTATTTCATGTTTTTAAAATAAATAAGTTTAACTGCCTCACTAAGTTCGTACTTAGAGTGTGTTTTATTTCACACGTAGGTTCTTCAGATCAGAATTAGCAAGGAGGAGCTACTCATTTGGAAGTCAAGTTATCGGTAAGTGAAAGTACGTATATCTTTAAAATAGTCAGGAACTAGTGGGCATTTAATTATATTTTCAAGAAAACTATTTTGCAAGCTTTAAAGTATATATATTTTCGAAGTATGATAGTACAAGGATACATGGAATATGAAAAAAAACTAATGTTACCAATAAGGTAAAAGTATAATGGTTTAACCAGAATTTAAATCTTATCGCTCAGAATTTTTATAATCAAGAAAGGGTCTAGGCAACAAGCGACATTTTCACCCTGAATAATATTTTCTTTTAAATAACTAAATTTTATGTTTTATAAACCAATTCAGGGTTAAAACTAGCTACAATTGTCTAGAATTTTTTCAGCTGAAATTTATAGAAAATGCTGTTTACTAAAGAGTTAAAAAATTCAGTATATGTTTTTAGTAACATCTATAATGTATATTCGTATTACATATATACGTTATGGGTGTTACATTTGTTGGTATCAGAGCAAAGGTTTAGCCGATTCTAGAGGCTAAATTAAGTTAGAAATGATTTGTTAATAAGTACATGCCCCTAGGATGTTATGATAAAGATGTACTACTTGTATAACTTGACATGGCTCCTCACTAGTATGAATAGGTTTGAATAAGTAACTAATAATGATAGATATTATTAGATTCTGTTGGATCACGACACACAGTTAAGTGTGATGATCAAGAAGAGGTTTAGAGATAAGTATTGAGGTATATTATGTTTTACCTCCAGCTCCGATAAGGGCATTAATGATCAAGGAGCTTAAAACTTAGAACTTCTTGAATATTTTGGTGAGAGTGGTCTAATGGCTGCTAATTTATGGCTAAATAATGTCAAGATTTAGAAAAAATAAAAATTGTTCATGGTACAGAAAAGTTAGAGGGAGTTGTATCTTTGTTAAGGGAACATGCTTGAGTTTGATGGAAATTTCATTCTATAAATTTGAAATTATTCCTGGGATAGGATGGTTTTCTATTTTTGATTCAAAGACAAAGTGCAAGAAAAAAATGACTGGTACTTTCAGGACCGAATGTTTTTGAAGTGATAGTTGTAGGAAAAAGGAAATGATTTTCTCAATTCAGAGATCTCTGCAACAAAGGCTCCAAGAACGATATGTAATGAATATGAGGCTTATTTAGCCCATGTGGTAGATATGCAACTAGTATGTAAGAAGACAGAGAATATTCCCAATGTATGAGAATTTTCAGATATGTTACTTGATGAATTGTCAGGACTACCGCCCGATAGAGATGTATAGTCTAGAATTGATATTTATCCGGAAACAAAATTAGTGGATGGCACCGTATAGAATGGTGCCAACTAAATTAAGAGAGTTAAAAGACTCAATTATAAAGAATTGTTAATATGAGGTTATACTCGACCGAGTGTAACATCATAGGGTGCTCCGGTATTAATTGTAAAAAAGGAAAGATGGTTCATTACGATTAAGTAAAGATTATCAACAGTTAAGTAAGATAACTATTAAGAACAAGTACTTGTTATTGAGAATTTAAGATTTGTTTGATCAACTCAGTGGTACTATAGTATTTTTAAAGATCGATCTTTAATCAGCCAATTATTAGTTAAAGGTTCACGAAGAAGATATTCCTAATATAGTATTTAGAACTTGTTATGGATACTACGAGTTTATAGTAATGTCATTCGGTTTTACAAATGCACCTGCTGCATTTATGGATTTAATGAATATGATGTTTCAACCCTATTTGGACCAAATTGTAGTAGTTTCCATAGATGATATTTTGGTATACTCAAAGATAAAAGTTGATCATGATTACCATATCTGAATAGTACTACAAATATTGAGAGACAAGCAGTTATATGCCAAATTCTCCAGGTGTGAAATTTGGTTAACAGAAGTTATATTTCTTGGACATGTAATATTAATAGAAGGAATATTAGTTAGTCCTAAAAGGGTACAAGTTATTACGAAAGGAAGTCCCGGTTGAATGGATTGAAAAATGTCAATACACTCTTGACAAGTTAAAGAAAGCTTTGACAGAATTATCAGTTCTAATATAGCCAGAGCATGAAAAGGAATATATTTTATATAGTAATGCATCTCATTATGGTTTGAGATGTGTATTGATGCAAGAGGATCGTGTAGTAGCTTATGTTATGAACCAGCTTAAGACCCATGAAAGAAATTACCCGACACATGATTTAGAGACGATGGTTGTAATTATGGTTTTAAAGATCTAGCGATATTATTTATTTGGTGAAAAGTGCTATATTTATATGGATCACAAAGGTTTAAAGCAACTAATGATGCAAAAAGAATTGAACCTATGGTAACAAAGATAGGTTGAGTTCCTAAGAGACTACAATGTAGTTATAGATTATCATTTCGAGAAGATTAATGTAGTAGCCTATGCATCAAGGAAGCTCAAAACTCATAAAAAGAAGTAAGTTGAAGCAAGAGAAACACAGGAATATGAAATTAAGTAAAATGGTTGCTTATATTATCAAGAAAAAGTTTACTTTCCTTATAATGGTGATTTGAAGAAAGAAGTTTTGACTGAAGTTGTCATAGTCCATTGACTATATACTCTGGAAGTAGCAAAATGTATTAAGATCTAAAGACTCGGTATTGGTGGCCAGAAATGAAAAAGGATAATTTCGGAATTTATGACAAAGTGCTTGACATGCTAACAAGTAAAAGCCAAACATCAAGTGCCTTCTGGATTGATTCAGCCTATTTCTATTTCCCAATGGAAGTGAGAACAAGTGACAATAGAATTTGTAATAGGATTACCAGTAACAATAGTTATCAGGCAAATATTAAGAGGACACCATTTGAAATACTGTGTGGAAGAATATGCTGAACTCTTCATTATTGGTTTGAGCTACAGGATCGAAACGTTTGGTATAACCCAAAAGTTGGAGGGGTTGATTTGACATGAGAAATAAAGGATAAAGTAATAGTTATTTAATATAATCTCAAGGTTGTCACGGGTCACAAAAAGGCTTATGCAGATAAGAAGAGAAGGATGTTAAGTATGAAGTTGAGGACAAAGTGTTTCTAAAGGTTTCACCTTGAAAGAAGGTGTTACGTTTTAGTAAAAAAAGAAAGCTTAGTCCCAAAATTATTGGGCCATGCGATATTCTAAAAGGAGTTGAACTAGTGGTTTATCAACTGGCGTTACTTCTAGATATGAGTAACGATCAGTGAAAATCTTGGCATATGAAGTCAAAGAGTTAAGGAACAAGAAAATTCCACTGGTTAAAGTCCTTTGGAGAAATGATAAAGTGGAAGAAGTCACATGGGAAACTGAAAGGAAAATGCATGAGTAATACCCAAAATTGTTTGAAACGGGTAAACAATGAAAATTCGAGGATGAATTTTATTAAGCGGGGGAGAATTGTAACATCCCAAATTTTTGACTAGTGACCAAAATGTAATTTTTTAAAGTTTAGGGGTTAAAGTATAAACTTTGGAAAAGTTTAGGGACCAAAGTGTAATTTTCAAAAGTTATGTAATCTAACCCTGTAAATGAATAGTTCACCCCCAAGAGTGACATCTCAGTGTTACCCGGATTTTTCATTTGAAGTTTATATTAATGGCTATAAAAGCGATAAAGTTAAGAAATTTGGATGTTAAGGGTGCTAAACCCAGAGTAGCACAAGGATGGGTGACCTACAGAGAAGGTTTCGTGTTAGTGTTTTTGATTGATAAAAAGGATTCAGCATGAGTCAACAATATTTGTAATAGATTATTGTTATAAGATTTTCAAGTAGGGATTGTACTAGATAAACTTCTCGGTAATTATCGGTACATCGGATCGAGTTGAAATTTTAAAGACAGTTCCAAAGGTTATGGAAAATTCATAAAATATTATTTTATGAATATTTTATTATTTTTGGTTAGATTCTAGCTAGATTTAGTTAGATTATGATGGAATGACTATAAAGCAATAAAACTCAAAGAAAGAAAATTTGGAAATCGTATTGAGTGAAATTCGAATATTTGGATCGAATAAATGCCATAAATAAAAATCTAAGATATTTTGGAATGAGGCCGGTTGGAATGGAACCAATTTGGTTCAACTTTAATGGGGTGGCAATTTTTAAGACTTGTTGTAAATAAAGTCTAGTTGAAGGGTAAATTGGTCCTTTGACATGGGTGGCATTTTTGAAATATTTTGAAACTTTGAGGGAAATTTTGAAAGGTCAAAATACACATGGATGAGATCTTGGCTATTGATTTTGATGATATTAAATCTCAACCATTGGATTAAAAGGGCATTTTAGTAATTTCACTGTTTAAATGAATTTAAAATTCATTTATATTTAAAAGTGACATAATTGTAGAGATTGAAAGTTAAAGAACCAAAAGATGAAGAATACTCTTCATATTCTTCATTTAAAAAATAAAGGGGAAAGGGGAGAAAATTTCCAAGTTCGAATCAAGTCTCGAAACTCGATTTTCAGGTAATATTTTCAATTACAAAGTTGTTCTACTCTTCAAGTTCTATCTTTTGGTGTAAATAATTCATGGAAAACATGCTTGACTGATAAGAATTTACGCATGGGATGAAATTAGAGTTTATGGAAAAAGTTTGGGGCTTTTGGAATTTTATGATTTCATGATGAAATTCAGGTTGAAATCAAGCTAGTATAATGTTAAAATCATGTTATTGAGTTGAGATTTAAACCCTACATATTTTAGTTTGTATGAAGATGATTAGGGTTTATGGATTCAAGTTTGATTTAGGGTTTGTGATATTGGATAAATGATCTAGTAAGCTTGAATTGTTATTTGGAGCAAAACCCTAAATTAAAGATATAAGGACCATTTCGACAATTCTGAAAGTTAAAGGACTAATCTAAATTTTAGTTGAAATAATAGAATTCAAGTAGTAATGTTGATTTGAGGACTAATTTGGAAAGTTAAGAAGCTTGAATCCTTATCTTTGCATTTTTAGTGACTATTTCGGAAAGAACGAAAAAATTAGAGGGAATTATTTTTTTGAATAATTATTTGATGAAGAAAGTGATACATTAGTGGTTTGACTCAAGTAAGGGGACCAAATTGAAAAATAGCAAAGTAAGGAGAAATTAATATAAAGTTTAAAGTTATTTATGGAAGTTGGGTAGGAAAACTAGATTTGGTAGTACGTTTGAAAATTCACCGTAAATTTTACAAAAATGGTTAGATGGTGAATTTTATATCGATGTAAAGATTTATTCGTCTAGTTTCGTTTAAAAAAAACGGTGATTGATTTCGATTCATATATCAAAAGTTTTGAATTTTTAAGTGATGAAAGTTCAGAAAACATAATAGCAGTCTGTTATGAGTTAAAAGATGTTAATTTTTAATCGAATAAAGGTCAGAAAAATTGCATAACAATTTCTATTAGGAAAACCTTGTAAATGGGAGTTTGATGAATTTTCATAATTTTTTGTAGATTTTATTAAATTACGTGGCTTATACCATTAGAACCGTTATCGAATCTAGCTTCTACGGTATAAAGGAGATTAAGATTCAGTATGTATTTTGCCCTGTAAAAGTAAATCTTTGATGGTAGTGCAAGTTGATAGAAAATGGAAATTGAGACAATTTGTGTTTAATGTTGGTTAGCAAGCTAGGAGGAATTATTTCAGGATCAAAATGGTCATTAAGAACCAAAAATGAGTTTATGAACAGTATAAGGAAGGAAAGAAATTTATGGAAATTTTTTATGTTGAATGATTAAATAGCTTAATTAGAATATTGTTAGAAGTGAATCTAACAAATGTTTACTTATATTCATGTGATAAATGAAGTTGGATCCGAATCAAAAGAAGGTTCGAGGTACTATAAAGGAAAGGATCAATAGATCTTAGTGAGGCATATTAATAAATGACCAAGGTGAGTGCATTTTTATATGTTTGCATTATGTTGAAATTGGCATTATTTTCTTTATAATATGTGATATGATGTATTGCTCGACATGGCAAGATTGATGGAATACCAAGTACGAATGATTGTTTGCATAAATGATGATGCATTATGCATACATGAAATATGGACAATTACAAGATTAAAATGAAACAAGTTAAAATGAAACAAGATACACCCTTGGGATCCAAGACCATAGTGCAAAATGCACTAACGAGGTGTTTTAATATAAGGAGCAAAGAGCGTCCTCTTGAGTACGTACTCCACAAGGCACTATGGTGCAGATAGGCTACGGGGTTTCCATGGACCTCTAGCCAGACACGATGATAATATAACAAGATGATTACATGAAAGAACATGATATATGATAGAATGTTACATGACAGAGATGTTACATGACAGAGATGTTACATGATACATGATATAGATGTTATATGATACATGATACAGATGTTACATGATATATGATTTCGATGTTACATGTTACTTGCTATATATGTTATGTGATACATGTTACATGAATACTTGATACATGAAAAAGAAGTTACATGAATACTTGCCAAAGCAATGCCGAGCTAGTTGCCAGGGCAATGCATGAAGGATATGCCGAGCTAGTTGCCAGGGCAGTGCATGAAGGAGACGCCGAGCCAGTTGCCATGGCATTTGTCGACAAAGACCAAAAGTAATATGGATGTCGAAATTCATGATTTTACAAGCCCAAGATGACATAGAGCAAGGTCCAAGCCCAAAGGAATTTGATTGCCATGCAGAGATTAAAGAAGAATTAAATTCCAAGAGGATAGGAGAAGTTCTAATAGGAATAAAATTATAATAAAGAATTATATTCTTTAAAGATAATTTAATTCCAACTCAAACTCCTCCTCAAAGAAGGACTTTGGCCTAGCCCTATAAATATCAAGGAGATTTCGACAATTCCAAAGGGAGAGCAAGAGGGAATTTCGACAACTCCAAGAGAGGAAGCAAGGGGAATTTTCGGCATGCATCTAGGGCAAGGGATTTTCGACAAGCTTCATCTTTTCTTCCTTGTTCGATTGGGTTCATGCTAGGGATTGCTTATCTTGTGTTTCTTTGGAACCTAGCCATGAACTAAATTTACTTGGCTATGGTTATTGTGTTTTGTGGTTGTGAGAAACTATTGGTTTTTGTTTAGGTAATAAGAGTTTACACTTTTCTATTTCAAGGTTTATTCATTCTTGATTCTTATTATTGTTTGCGAGTGAATTGGGAGAGGATCTCGTGATTTCATCCATTTATCTAATATCGGGAGAGTTAGATTCAAGAAACGAATGAATATGATCTTTATTCAATCCAATGATGGTGAAGATTAATCCGCCTTAGGAATAAGTTAAGGATTTCAACGGCTAAGAGGAGCGCAAGATTGGTTGTTGTTCACCCTTGATTCACGCAGGATGTGTATTATCAAGGCATGCACAAGTAGCTAGAGTTTCGACTTAGGGATAAGAAGAAACCATTGAAGAACGCTCCGCCGAACCTTGAAGTTGCTGCCCAGTCGCCCAAGTAGTTGCCCAACTAGTCGCCCAAGCAACCATCAATTAGTTGCCAAGGCAACCCCGTTGTGCAAGTCGCCACGGCAACTGAGTTGCCCGTGCACTCTTTTACCAAGACAATCCAATCGGCTATCACACCTCAACTCACGATAACCTAGCCTATCTCTCTCAATTGAATTCATCTTTTCTTTTACTTAATTGCTTTCTAGATTAGTTGTTAGTTAAAACTTCTATAATCCTTTACTTGTGTTTTTACTTTTTACAGTGCAAGAGACTAGATTCTTGAAGTGGCACCAATCCCTGTGGAGACGATATCTTTTATACTATAACTTGCGACGTGTATACTTGCACATTTGCGTAGCACTTATTACGCGCAACAATTTACTTGCTGGAAATGCATGGTTTTGACTACTTATGCAGGGAATTGAAAGTATGTTAAATGCTATTGAGCATTGGTTTTCATTCCGGTAGGGAATGGTGATATTGCATTGGTAATGAGATTTGCATATGTGATGTTTTGATTAATGCATGGTAAAACAATGAGTAAATGGTTTGTAAATGATATATTGGCTATGTAACAAGGTGAGAAAACAATCGGATATAGTTGGCATGCCATAGGATAAAAAGTGCACTATAAAAAATGAACAAAATCGATCGTGGCCATGGGTCCTTGAGGTATGGCGGTGTAACAAGGACACTCAGACTGTTGGGGACCTCATTTGGGATTTGCGGTTTAACTAGGCAACACAAATTGATGGTGATCTTGTGGATTAACTAGGCGCAGATGGGCCATCCTAGACTTGAACCAGAGACCTCGCCTGTGAAGTAAATCATCGCACCTACGGTCCAACCAATTGGGAGGGTGAAATTTCGCGGTTTAACTAGGCAAGGGTGAAATTTCGCGGTTTAACTCGACGAGGGTGCCAAATCTTGCGGTTTAACTAGGCAAGGTTTGGGATATCATGCGGTTTAACTATGCATGGTATGAGAGATCCATGTATCCGATATGTGTATAGGATAGAGGTAGTCTATCCGAGTCACTATAAATGCCAATATATGTGAAAGTTCATGTGTTGAACCTTGTTTATAATGCTTTGGGAATTTAAGCATGGTTTGGTTAAAATGCTTTGGGATTTAATCATGGATTGTATATGATGTTATATAAAGGTTGTTATGTTTTGATTCGGTTGGAATCATGGAAAAATGCTTAGGTTGTAAGCATGTTTTGGGAAAAGCAAGCATGTGGTTTTTAAATGGTTTTTAATGCATCATTGTTTATGAGCATCCTCACTAAGCATGTGTGCTTATGCTCTCTTTTTCCTAATGATGCAGAGCATTAAAGTTCGGGGCAGCTAAGGCAAAGGTTGCAAGGATCCAAGAGATAAACTACTTTTGAGTATGAACTCGGTTTATGTTTTCGGTTAATAAGGCAATGTGTTCGCCATGGTTTTTGGGAGTTGTAAATTCGTTGCATTGTGGTTCTTTAGAATGATTCTATGCTGGTTTTTGATGTTGGTTATATGTTGCCCAGCTTGATGTTATTACTTGCCTATAGTTGTGGTTGAATAGATGATTAGGTATGGATCTAGTGTTTCCTTTTGGATTCTTATGTTGTGCTGGTTGACCAGGTTTAATATGCTATGTTAAGTGTGTTGGCACGTTGCTTATATTGAGAATGGTTTAAATGTGCTTTTTGGTATGTTTGACAAAGTGGTCTAGGAAGCATGCCTCTAGAGTGGTCCTTTGGAAGCATGATGTTGTTTTGTTTGCCTAACCTTGGTATAAACGATAGTTTATGTATGTTCAAGTGTTGATCAACATGTATGCAAGTTGCTAGGGGCCAATTGCATCTAGAGTTCTGTGAAAAACCAACTAATTTTGACATTACAGGCCCAGGCATACCGATACGCGAGGGACCGTATCAGTACGGCTAGACAAATATGGCCAGAGTGTTTCCGTACAGTTAAGGGAATTTTGATACGCCTAATGGTTACTAGAATTTCACCTTTTGAAGAAGGGGCCACGTACCGAAACACCAAGGGACCGTATCAGTACGGTGTGAAATGTTTTCAAAACGTATTTTATACTCAAAGTGGTGTACCAGTATAGGTCTTACCGTATCAATACAGGACTCAGCGTATCAATACGGATATCGTTATTTTTGTTAATGTCCTGGAAAGGCAGTTCTGTTTTCTTTCATTTTAGTCCCTAAATCTTGTTTTGTCAATTATTTGAGCATGGATGACCGTTTGAAGCTGATTTTTGACATCTAAGCATGAAATGAATTTAAATAAAGGTTGGTAACTTAAAAATTAGTAAAGTCCTTATGGATTGTTGAAATTATATTTTGGTCCCTAATTTGTGTTTGTGGCCAATTGGATATCGTTATGATGCCCCGTTTAAGATGAGTGCTCTTCTGCGAATAGTATGATCATGTAGGAAAGCGTTAACGCATCTAGACAAGATAAAAGAAAAAAATGGACGTGTTTTAGGCTTAATCTTCCCAGTTTACTTCGGTAAACCTAATGTAGCTTGCTCGGTTCGATCTTACGACTAGGCCGGGTCGAGGGGGTTACAAGTATCACTCGGGTAAAGCTAACATTGTGGCTGATGCTTTGAGTAGAAAAGATATTGTCGAGTTGAGGGTTATGTTTGCTAGGTTGAGCGTGACGCGTGACTGTGGGTTGTTGGCTGAGTTGCAAGTAAAATCGTCCTTGTCACAGTTGATTAAAGAGAAGTAATCGCATGATGAGAGTTTAGTACCGGATGTGGAGGATATCATGGATGGAAGTCCTACGGATTTTCATTTTAATGATGATGGGGCGTTGTGTTATAAAGGTCGGATGGTGGTGCATGATGATAAAGAGTTGAGGCGTACCATTTTGACTGAAGCGCATGCTAGTCCTTTTGCTATGCATCCCGGTAGTACTAAGATGTATCGGGGTTTGAAGGAAAAGTACTATTAGGTTGGTTTGAAGAAAGATGTTGCTGATTTTGTGGCTCGATGCATGGTATGTCAGCAAGTAAAGGCTGAGCACCAGTTTCTTTCTGGGTTGTTAGAGCCGTTGAGGATACCGAAATGGAAATGAGAAAGAATCACCATGGATTTTGTTTCTGGGTTGCCTTTGACACCGACCAAAAAGGATTCTATTTGGGTGATTGTTGATAGGTTTACGAAGTGTGCACATTTTGTACCATTGCATACGACGTATACCTTGGATAGGTTGGCCGATCTGTATATTTCTGAGATTGTGCGTTTGCACGGGGTGCCCAAATGCATAGTTTTGGATAGAGATTTGAGCTTTACAGTAAGGTTTTGAGAGTGTTTGCATTGTGCTCTAGGAATACGACTGAATTTTAGTCCTTCATATCATTCGCAGACTGATAGGCAGTCGGAGCGTGTGATTCAGATCTTGGAGGATATGTTGAGGTACTGTATCATTGAGTTCCAAGGAACATGGGAAAAGCAGTTGCCTTTGGTGGAGTTTGCTTATAATAACAATTATCAGGCTTGTATACAGATGGAACCGTACGAGGCTTTGTATGGTAAGAAGTGTCGTACACGTTTTGTTGGGCTGAGGTTGGAGAAAAACACATTTCGATGCCTGATGTGTTGAAAGACACCAATGAAAAAGTGAAATTGGTATGGAAGAGCTTGAGAGCGGCTTCGAATCATCAGAAATCCTACGCGAATTTGAAGCGTAGGGATATAGAATATGTTGGTGGTGATGAGGTGTTTTTGAATGTGTCACCTTGGAAGAAGGTGATGTGTTTTGGGCGAAAATGGAAGCTTAGCCCGAGGTTTATTAGACCATACGAGATTGTTGAGCGTGTGGGTCTAGTTGCTTATCGCTTGAGGTTACCTCCTGAGTTGGAGAGGATTCATGATGTGTTTCATGTGTCGATGTTGCGAAGGTATCGGTCGGATCCATCGCATGTTATGCCAGTGGAGGATATTGAGCTGAGGTCGGATTTATCTTATGATGAGGAACCGGTGGAGATCCTTGACACCAGCAGTAAGGTTCTGCGTGGTAAGACGGTTGAGCTTGTCAAGGTGTTGTGGAGGCACCGCAGTGTTGTAGAGGCCACGTGGGAAAGCAAATCGAATATGTTGAAACAATTTCTGCATCTGTTTCCTCTAAGTAAATTTTGAGGACAATATTTCTTAAGTGGGGGAGAGTTGTAACGCCCCGGTTTTGGGCCTAGCAGTTTAAGGGCCAGTTAGACGGTCCGGTGGATCGGGTTAAAGATTCGAGTCGGATTCGGGAATAAATATTTTTGAGTGAGTTAAAAATATGGAAAAAGGGTTAAAAAATCATTATTTATTATATAAATGATTTTGTTGAAATCAATTTTAGAAAATTGAAATTGGAAGGGTGACATTTTGGTTGGTGACCAAAATGTAAAGTTTTAAAACTATTTTAAATGGTGACTAGTTTGAAAAAGGGTCAAATTCTTAGAATCCTTAGGGAGCTATTTTACCAAGTTTTGGCTGGTGGTTTTTCCCTAAATTAAGGTTTTTAACATGTGCTTTATTAGCTAATTAAAAAGAGGTTTTTATAATAAAAGGTAGTTATTGATTTTTATAAGATTTGACATAAACTTTTCTCCTCACTTTTACACTGCCAAACACTCATTTTTTCATCAAATTTCAGATATGAGAGATCTATTTTCTTGAATTCTTGATTTATAAATGATTCTTCATCTTTGATTTGCAAAATCTCATTGAAATCTTGTGTTTTTTAAGATTTAATCAATCAATTGAGGGAGAAATCACACAATAGAGGTAAGGTTCATTTTTCTCATCTATTGAATAGTTCTTTATTGATATTCCCAAGTATTTGATCCTTGATTTATGATTTATAATATGATTTTATGTTTTTATGATGATTATTTGATTAAATTGGGATTAATTGATGAAATTGAGGGAGATCCATATTGGATCTATTTTTCAGTGTTGAGGATTGATTTTAAACATGTATTGGATGTTTTATAATGTTGATAAGTTGTTTTTAACATTGGAATCCCAAAACTCCTTGAATCCTTAATTATTTATGTTGTTAGATTTGTGTTTTGAGGTCTTGTGGTGGTTGTTTAGTTACTGGAGATATAATGATGATGTAATCATGTTTTTAAGTGTTGATTGATGTTAATGGAAGTGTTATATTGATAGTTTTGTGGGTGGGTTGTGGTTGGATAGAGTTAGATGATGATTTCGGTTGTTGTGGTTGGGTAATTGTGAAATGATTGTTGATGTTTGTGAGGTATATTGCTGTAGTGGTTTGAAATGCATTGAGATGCTTGAATTTGCGTCGGCAAATTGAGGTTTCGCGTATTGATGAGTGAGAACGTGGGTTTCAGCTTTGAAATGATTTAAAGGTGGTTTATAGGAGTTTAAACTTAGCTTGAAACGTTGGTTTAAACTCGGAAGTATAAAGTGGTTTTCTCTCTCGGTCGTGCTATTATGAAATGAATTTATGCACTTTTTTGATTTACATGGTACCTACTATTTAAGCATGGTTAAAGTATGTGAGATACTATTTTTAATCATGAAATGTTGAAGGATGCACGTAGTAAGTGATCCTTGTAAGTATGTAGAAATACTTGTTGGAAAGCATGGTCTGTTGCTTTGGAAAAAGGTTTGGTTTAATGCATATAAAAACAGTGAGGTATGTGGTTAATTGTGAATTATATTGGCAAGTGATGTGGTTTAAAAATGTACATGATTATATAGCTTAACCTCATTTTCAAAACTTTGCTTGGTCAAAATTCCAACGGGTCCACATAAAGACCATTTAGACATGCACGTCTTAAACCCCGACAAAGCGACCGAAAAATATGATTAAATTAATTTTTATGAGTAAAAATATTTTATTACGGGCTTTTGAATATGATTATATAGATTCACCTTAATTTCAAAACTTTTTACTCGTTTAGAATTCTAACAGGTCCACAATAAAAGCCTATTTAGACATACACGTCTTAAACCCTAACAAAACAAAAGAAAAATTAGATTAAATCACATTTTATGACTTAAAATATTTAGTTATGGGCTTTTGAACATGATTATATAGCTTAACCCCATTTTCAAAAAATTTTACTCGGTTAAAATTTCAACGGGTCCACTGTAAAGCTCACTTAAACATGTATGCCTTGAACCCAACAAAACGGCCACAAAATAAGATCAAATAAAATTTTATGCGTTAAAATTTTTGATTATGGGCTTTGGAATATGACTATATATCTTAACATCAATTTTAGAACTTTTTACTTGGTCAAATTCCAACGGGTCCACTGTAAAAGCCCATTTAGACATGCACGCCTTAAACCCCTCCAAAACGGCTGAAAATAACATTAAGTCGCATTTTATGACTTAAAATATTTAGTTATGACTTTTGAACATGATTATATAGCTTAACCTCATTTCCAAAACTTTTTACTCGGATAACTGGGTGGTTCTTCTGAGCTTCATTTATATGGTGAGTATACGAAGGACCATGAAATACCAATTCGTTGCTATGATTTCGTATTAAGAGGGCAACCTACTTGGGATGAGGCAAAAATCTGCTGTTATTTTGAATTAGACAATGCAAACACAATCCTTCATGTCCCTATTATTAATGACAATCTCGGTGCGGTGCTTTAGAGCAACCATGACTCTGGCATCTACTTCGTTAGATCGAGATATTTGTTCCTGCAAAGGCCGCTTGGCCCTTTAAATCAGCCATCACGTATCTAGAAGATTCTTTCCAAGATGCCTATTATTCCTATGATTCAGTCATTTGGATGGCGCATGCCCTGTCAAGTTTTCAAGACTACGATTGGCAAACTCGACTCTAAGCACATGCCCTCTTTGCCACCTATCCCATAAACCACCATCCATGCCTTACGTGGCTGTCTAGGTTCAACTGAGGCTCTACATTTGGATGGTCTTCAAAATAAGCTTATTTAATGTAACACCCTTAACGTACATTCATAGACTGAAAATACACTAAAGATGTTACTGAGTTATTAAGAAAACTTGACTTGAAGAAATTTTATTTTGTTTTTTTAATTACTAAACTTTGTCTTGTTGTTTAACCCTTCCTCGGTTTTAAATTTGAAAACTACATTAGTCTATAGCAGTTAGTTTCAACCCTGAATTGTTTTAGAAAATTTATAAATATGTTATTGTAATAAAAATATAATTCAGGGAGAAAACTATGTACCCTGCCTAGACCCTTTCTTGATTTTAAAATTTCTACGTGATTAGGGTTAAACTATGTCATAAATCTTAATCATTTGTAGTAAAACCACATTCTGAGTCCCTACACTTGTAATTAATATGTAAACACATTATAACTTAAGTTCACAAAACATTTGCATCTTTTAAACCCACATACATATGAGTACATGCCCACTAGATATCAACCATAATTTAAGATGTACATATTGTGCTTACTAATGTAACTTGGCTTCCAATTAATAGCTCCTTCATGCCCTTATACGTGGGAGAACCTACGTGTGAAATAACACACGCTAAGTACGAACTTAGTGAGGCAATAATCTTATTTAACAAATATAGCATAAAGTAATACTTATTTTATGATATCATATCAAGTTCTCTACTTAAGATAGGATAGTTATATCAAAGGTTCTATAGTCTCTAGATTTTCATGTATATTTCATAAGTTCCTAACTTACTCATGATTCAATGCTCTATCATCATAAAATCAGTCATATACATGGTATATTTCGTATAAATAACATGATTCACATACATGGTATAATTCACATAAGCAACATGATTCACATACATGCCATAGATTTCATGCATAACATGATTTATATACATGGCATGGTTCATAGATGTAATGAAATTCATATTCATGGCATGATCCATTTATGTAACATGATTTTCATACGTGGCATATTTCAATTATATGACATGGTTTTCATACGTGGCCTGATTCATATACGTGTTTTCATTCATATACATGACTTAATTCATATACATAACATGATATATGTACATGGCATAATTCATATGCATGGCATAGTTCATATACGTAACATAATGTGTATACATGGCATGATTCATATGCATAGCATATTTCTTATACTTGTGACATACTTCGTATACATGACATAATTCATGTGTTTGGCCTAATTCATATACTTGGTATAACATATAATTGTCATGCTTCATATACGTGACATAATTCGTATACTTGACATATTTCATATACATAACATGTTTCATATTCATGACATGATTTCATATACATAACATGATTCATTTACGTATCATGATCCTTTTTTTGATTGCCCAAAGTACACTATATGAGATCAAGGTATGCGAGTCATCTTGTATTGACACCGTAGTGTCAAACGTGAACGTAAAGATGAGTATGTACTCGGGGACGCTCTTTGCTCCCCATAAACATAAAGCATCTCGACAGTGCACTCGGGCATAGTGGGTGTAGATCCCCAGGGTGCGGCACCTCGGTAGTGCACTTAGGCACAGTGGGCGTAGATCCCCAGGGTGCATGTGACACAATCATTTTGTCATAATTTTTGTTTAATAACATGAACATAAGGGTGCACCTGCTAAAGACTCTATGGCATGCCAACTATACCATGGACTCTCATATTCAATACTTGGGCATTTCTTTTATTACCGATCAATTATCATCAATCATATAGATAGGAAATTCATATTCATATTTCATCGTAATTGCTCATGGTAATCATAAATCATCATAATTAATCATATAAATAGACATTTCATGTTTTATGATAAACAAAGATCATCATATAAATAAACATTTCATATCTCATGTATGCATAATGCATCATCATTTATGCGCACACTCATTCGTACCTGGTATTTCGTCAATATTGCCATGTCGAGCAAAGTATTGTAGCACATATTATAGAGAAATAAAAATGCTATTATATAGAAATATAATATTATCTTAAATTTAAGGTCGACTACTCGCAAGTCTTCCTATTTGCATTTTAAAACATGTAAATGCGCTCACCTGGGCCATGAATAGTATCCTCACTAAGCTTACTCGAGGTTCTTATCTTTCTTTTTATCACTAGGTCTGTTTCGATCTCTTTAGAACTGTATAAGACCAATCGAACATATACATCATTTCTCTTGTGTTAAACTTAAAGTTAACATTGCTAACTTGATTCTTAAACATAACTATTTGAATATAAAATTTTTCTAAAAATTTTCCCAATATTCTTCAAAGTTGCCGAATTGGTCCCTAGGTCCTTAGTGACCATTTTGAACATTAAACAATTGTTCAAGCCTAATTTGAACAATTTCCATAACTTAATACTTATTTTGGACTATTTCCCTTTTAGCCCTCAAACTTTATAAAAGTGACATTTTAGTCACTAGTTCACTTTTGTACATAAATTCATGTACAATTAAACCATTTATTTCTAACATCCTTAAAAAATTTCCCTTCAACTTTTAAACTTTATTCAATTTGGTCCTCACTAACTTTTTATTTTCGAAAAGGTCCTTAAAATTTCCTTTCTTGCCATTTCAATCCTTCAACTTTCAAAACATGTTTGAATATTCAATTCTATCACTTTTCCATAAATTCAAGGCCAATTCCAAATTTTTCCTAAATTGTCGAATTGGTCCTTAAATTTCCAAAAAATCTCATTTTGGTCCCTAATCACAAATTCAAGCCATTTTAATCATAATTCATCAACTCTAAGGCTAAAATAAAATTTTCAATAATTTCCCCTAATTTCTTAATCTTTTCGAAATGGTCCCTAATTTACAAGTTGGGGAAATTATTCAACATATCATCAAATTAGGTCGCATAACATCATAATTCAATCAAATCCATCCTTAATTTAACTTCCTAACCAAAACCCCCAAATCTTAGCGTTAGGGTTTATAACTTCAAACATGGAATTAATCCAATTTCAAGCTTAATTCCATGTTTATAACATTAATTCTACACAAAACAATCTTAATTTCATCATCTACTTTAATTCCGACAATAAATCTTCTTCCATAAATGAACCAAACTTGACATTTATCATACAATATTACTATCAAAATGAAGAGAATCAAGTGTAGAACAATTTACCTAAATTAATTTTGCAAGAAACTTGTCTTGGTTCTTCAAATTTGAGCTTGAAAATTGAAAACTCCTTTCCCCTTTTCCTTCTATGGCTTTCGAACAGCCCCTTGGCTGGTGTAGATGATTTTTTTATCATATTTTATCTATTTAATCCATATGTAAAGGTTAAATGAATTTTAAATTCATTTAACTAGTGAATTACTAATTTGCCCTTTTATTATAATGGCCAAGATTCAATCTCATCAAAATCAACGGCCATGCTTAAATCCATGTATATTTGACCTTTCAAGATTGCCCTCAAAGATCCAAAATATATCTAAAATGCCACTTATGGCAAATAACTAATTTGCCCTCCAACTAGACTTTATTTACAACATGACTTAAAAATTGTCATTCCATAAAAATTGAACCAAATTGGTTCCAATCCAACCAGCCATGTCCCAAAATATCTTAGATTTTTATTTATGGCATTTATTCGATCCAAATATTCGAATTTCACTCAATATGATTTCCAATTTTTTTCCTACGAACTTTAAAGCTTTTTAACCACTAATATAAGCCTCGTACGAAAATTCTGAGTAACACGAAAGTGTCACTCTTGAGAGTGAACTATTCATTTACGGGGTTAAAATACATAACTTTTGAAAATTACATTTTGATCCTTGAACTTTTCCAAAGTTTATACTTTGGCCACAAAACTTTCAAAATTTCCATTTTGGTCACTGAGCTTCAATTCCCACTTCAATTTTCCTCAACTTTACCAAACTTTGAATGTACCCATTTTAACTCAACATCTATCACATGATACTTTCAAACCTTAAAAATTTCCTTTCATAAAGACTTAGACTGAATTTCTTAACCTAGTCTATTATTCCAATAATTATCGAAAATCTCCATAAAATAAAATTTCTCTTAGAAATCCTTTATCAATAATCAATTCGAATATTCTTTACTTTTACTGGGTCTAAAATATCAATTAGAAACATTTTTTAAGGGACCTTCCCGAAGGTCATCCATCCTAATATTTCCCTGGCCTGAGCACGCTTAATAATTTTATTCGATCCAAAATTCAATACCTTCTGATTACGATCAGATTCACCCTTATACTAAATAAAATCACTTGTTGGGGAAATTTACACTTTAGTCCTTAAACTTTTCTAGGTTCACACTTTAACCCTCTAAACTTTCAAAAATTACAATTTGGTCACTAGTCCAAAAATTGGGATGTTACAATTCCTCCCCTTAAGAAAATTCATCCTCAAATTTTCAATGTTTACCCATTTCAAACAACATCATATTTTTCTTATTCATTCTCTCTTCAATTTCCCAAATGACTTTCTCTACTTTATGATTTCTCCAGGGAACCTTAATCAGTAGAATTTTCTTGTCCCTTAATTCTTCAACTTTGTAAGTTAGGATTTTCACTAGTTCTTCTTTATACATCAAACTTGATCGTAGTTCAATCTTCTCAAAATTAATTACTTGTGAAGAATCCAATCAATACCTCCGAAGCATGAATACATAAAACACATAATGAGTCTTGTTCCTATCTGGAGGTAAAGCCCATTGATAAGCCATTGGTTTCTTTCTTTTTAGAATCTCATGTGGTTCTATAAATTTAAGACTAATCTTTTCCATTTCAACCAAAACGTAACACCTTCTTCCAAGGTGAAATCTTCAAAAACACTTTTTCTCTAACTTCGTATTCAATATCCTTGTTCTTCTTACTTGTATAGGTTTTTTGTCAATCCGAGGTGGCTTTAAAATTTTACTGAATAATCTTTACTTTATCCTCCATGTCTTGTGTTAAATCACTCTTCCAACATTCGAGTTATTCTAAACATTTCAATCTTGTAAACTGAGCCAATTTAGAGAAGCTCGGTATTTTCTTCCAAATGCTATCTTGATAACTATTGTTGTAAGCAATTTCAGCCAAAGGTAAGTACTTTTCCCATGATCCCGCAACTCAATTTCACAAGTTCGTAACAAATCCTCCAGAATTTGTATGATCAGTTTAGATTGCCCATTTGTCTGCGGATGAAAAACTGTACTAAAATTTAATTTAGTACCTAAAGCTTCAAATAACATACCCCAATATCTTGAGATAAACCTTGGGTCTCTGTCTCATACTAACGATACTAAGACACCATGTAATCTTACTGTCTCTCAAACATAAAATTCCGCATATTTATCCAGCGAATAATCCATTCAATTGGAATAAGGTAATCAAACTTGGTCAGACGATTCATAATGATGCATCTTAAATTCTCTTTACTAGGGGTAGCTGAAAAATCCATTATACAATCTATCGTTACTCATCCCTACTTTCATTGGGGAGTCGAAATAGACTGAAGTAATCCATAAGTATTTGGCCACATTTTCGAGTCCTTAAATCATGATATATCTTATTACTCCTTGGGTGTTTAATTACTGGACTATAATTGGCCTCCGTTAATATCTTATCTTTTCAGATATTGTCAGAAACATATACTTTACCTCAGTAATATAATCAACCACTTGGCTTAATTTCATAATTCTGTACTTTCCTATTTCCAGCTTATCTCATCTTTCAAGACATTTTCGGCTATTCCCATTCAAGAATAGCTTGCATTTTCTTGGGGTCAACTCTTATTCCTTTTGATGACACTACATATCCAAAGAAAGTTATTTCTGACAACACGAACTCGTATTTAGAAACTTGGCATAAAGCTTCTTATCTCTTAAAGTTTGCAGTACCACTCAAAAATGGTAGTCATGTTCAACTTCAGTTTTCGAATAAACCAAAATATCATCTATAAAGACCACAACAAACTGATCCAAATAGGGTTGGAATACGCTATTCATCATGCCCATAAATGCAGCAAGGGCATTCATCAATCTAAAAAAAACATTACTAAAAATTTGTAGTGTCCATAACGAGTTCTAAATGTTGTTTTCAGTACCTCTTTTTCCTTGACCTTAGTTTGATAATAACCCTAATCGAAAATTTATCTTTGAAAATACTACTACATCTTTAAGCTGATCAAATAAATTCTCAATCTTTGGTAAGGGAAACTTTTTCTTAATGGTTACTTTATTCCGTTGTCGATAATCTATACATGATCATAGGGAACAATCTTTCTTCTTTACAATTAATACCGGAGTACCCCACGGTAATTCACTTGATCAAATATAACCACGGTCTAACAATTCTTGTAATTAAGCCTTTAGTTCCCTTAACTCAATTGATGTCATCCTATATAGTACCATTGATATCAGCTTAGTTCTAGGATAAACATCAATCCCAAACTGCATTTCTCTATCCGGAGGTAATCCTGATAACTCATCCGGAAATATATCAGGAAATTCCTTTTTAGTTAGGATGTCTTCAATCTTTTTAGGTAACTTTTGTGTATCTTCCATACAAACCAAACATTTTTCACATCCATTGAATAACAGCCTTTGAGCTGTCGTTATAGAAATTACTGACTCTAAAAAGTCAGTTCTTTTTTCTCAAATATTACTTCAAACCATCGAATCCTTGAAATACCGATCTTTTCTTCTTACACTTCATATCTGCATCATATGCAGATAGTCATTCCATTCCAAGAATGACTTCAAATTCATGGAATGGAAATTCCATTAAATCTGCCAGAACTTAATTCCTTGAATTCTTAATGAACCTTTCTTACATATTCTAATTACTTATACATTGTCCAAAAGAATTATTGACAATCACCTTACTAAATTTTTCCATAAAAGTCTTTCTTTGGCCTTGGACGTAGCTTCTTTATAAACCATTCTCATCGAGTCCTTTCAATTGGCATTAATTTAACTACGTACCGACTCAGTCTATTAAAATCTAACTAGTACTCATAATCAGTACGAGTACCTTGTTTCAAACTTAGGATTGGTGTACATTTCTCTTTTAACTAATTGCCAACATACTCAACTTTAAACATTCTTCTTCCTCCAATTCCCATAATTAAGCATTTATCACAGTCCATCAATATTGAACTTCATCTATATTTTTTTACTTAAACTTATCCATATAATTGAGGAGCATAATCAAGTTACACAGTAGTACATCAGTAACATGACATCCTAGGGGCATGTACTTAACTTTAAATCACATTAAACTTGATTTAGCCTAAAGAATCGGCTAAACCTGCAGCTCTGATACCAATAAATGTAACACCCTTAACGTACATTCGTAGACTGAATATACACTAAAGATGTTACTGAGTTATTAAGAAAACTTGACTTGAAGAATTTTTTTTGTTTTTTTAATTAATAAACTTTGTCTTGTTGTTTAACCCTTCCTCGGTTTTAAATTTGAAAACTAAATCAGTCTATAGCAGTTAGTTTCAACCATGAATTATTTTAGAAAATTTATAAATATGTTATTGTAATAAAAATATAATTCAGGGAGAAAACTATGTACCCTGCCTAGACCCTTTCTTGATTTTAAAATTTCTACGTGATTAGGGTTAAACTAGATTTAACTATGTCATAAATCTTAATCATTTGTAGTAAAACCACATTCTGAGTCCCTACACTCGTAATTAATATGTAAACACATTATAACTTAAGTTCACAAAACATTAGCATCTTTTAAACCCACATACATACGAGTACATGCCCACTAGATATCAACCATGATTTAAGATGTACATACCGTGCTTACTAATGTAACTTGACTTCCAATTAATAGCTCCTTCATGCCCTTCTACGTGGGAGAACCTACGTGTGAAATAACACACGCTAAGTACGAACTTAGTGAGGCAATAATCTTATTTAACAAATATAGAGTAAAGTAATACTTATTTTATGATATCATATCAAGTTCTCTACTTAAGATAGGATAGTTATATCAAAGGTTCTACAGTCTCTAGATTTTCATGTATATTTCATAAGTTCCTAACTTACTCATGATTCAATGCTCTATCATCATAAAATCAGTCATATACATGGTATATTTCGTATAAATAACATGATTCACATACATGGTATAATTCACATAAGCAGCATGATTCACATACATGACATGGATTTCATGCATAACATGATTTATAAACATGACATGGTTCATATATGTAATGAAATTCATATTCATGGCATGATCCATTTATGTAACATGATTTTAATACGTGTCACATTTCAATTATATGACATGGTTTTCATACGTGGCATGATTTAATTCATGTACATGGCATAATTCATATGCATGGCATAGTTCATATACGTAATATAATGAGTATACATGGCATGATTCATATGCATAGCATATTTCTTATACTTGTGCATACTTCGTATACATGACATAATTCATGTCCTTGGCCTGATTCAAATACTTGGTATAATTCATATACATGTCATGCTTCATATACGTGACATAATTCGTATACTTGACATATTTCATATACATAACATGGTTCATATTCATGACATGATTTCATATACATAACATGAATCATTTATGTATCATGATCTTTTTTTTCATTGCCCAAAGTACACTATATGAGATCGAGGTACGCGAGTCATCTTGTAATGACACTGTAGTGTCAAACGTGAGTGTAGAGATGAGTACGTACTCGGGGATGCTCTTTGCTCCCCATAAACATAAAGCACCTCGACAGTGCACTGGGGCACAGTGGGAGTAGATCCTTAGGATGCGGCGCCTCGGCATTGCACTTAAGCATAGTGGGCTAGATCCCCATGGTGCATGTGACACAATCATTTTGTCACAATTTCTGTTTAATAACATGAACATAAGGGTGCATCTGCTAAAGACTCTATGGCACACCAACTATACCATGGACTCTCATATTCAATACTTGGGTATTTCTTTTATTACCGATCAATTATCATCAATCATATAGATAGGAAATTCATATTCATATTTCATCGTAATTGTTCATGGTAATCATAAATCATCATATAAATAGACATTTCATGTTTCATGATAAACATTGATCATATAAATAAACATTTCATATCTCATGTATGCATAATGCATCATCATTTATGCAAACAATCATTCGTACCTGGTATTTAGTCAATCTTGCCATGTCGAGCAAAGTATTGTAGGACATATTATAGAGAAATAAAAATGCTATTATATAGAAATACAATATTATCTTAAATTTAAGGTTGACTACTCGCAAGTCTTCCTATTTGCATTTTAAAACATGTAAATGCACTCACTTGGGCCATGAATAGTATGCCTCACTAAGCTTACTCGAAGTTCTTATCTTTCTTTTTATCACTGGATCTGTTTTGATCTCTTTAGAACTATATAAGACCAATCGAACATATACATCATTTCTCTTGTGTTAAACTTAAATTTAACATTGTTAACTTGATTCTTAAACATAACTATTCGAATATAAAAATTTTTTGAAAATTTTCCCAATATTCTTCAAAGTTACCGAATTGGTCCCTAGGTCCTTAGTGACCATTTTGAACATTAAACAATTGTTCAAGCCTAATTTGAACAATTTCCATAACTTAATACTTATTTTGGACTATTTCCCTTTTAGCCCTCAAACTTTATAAAAGTGACATTTTAGTCACTACTTCACTTTTGTACATAAATTCATGTACAATTAAACCATCTATTTATTTCCAACATCCTTAAAAAATTTCCCTTCAACTTTTAAACTTTATTCAATTTGGTCATTCACTAACTTTTTATTTTCGAAAAGGTCTTTAAAATTTGCTTTCTTGTCATTTCAATCCTTCAACTTTCAAAACATGTTTGAAACTTCAATTCTATCACTTTTCCATAAATACAAGACCAAATCCAAATTTTTCCTAAATTGTCGAATTAGTCCTTAAATATCCAAAAATTTTCATTTTGGTCCCTAATCACAAATTCAAGCCATTTTAATCATAATTCATCAATTCTAAGGCTAAAATAAAATTTTCAATAATTCCCCCTAATTTTGTAATCTTTTCAAAATGATCCCTAATTTACAACTTGGGGAAATTATTCAACATATCATCAAATTAGGTCTCATAACATCATAATTCAATCAAATCCATCCTTAATTTAACTTCCTAACCAAAACCCCCAAATCTTAGCGTTAGGGTTTATAACTTCAAACATGGAATTAATCCAATTTCAAGCTTAATTGCATGTTTATAACATTAATTCTACACAAAACAATCTTAATTTCATCATCTACTTTAATTCCCACAATAAATATTCTTCCATAAAATGAAACAAACTTGACATTTATCATACAATGTTACTATCAAAATGAAGAGAATCAAGTGTAGAACAATTTACCTAAATTAATTTTGCTTGAAACTTGTCTTGGTTCTTCAAATTTGAGCTTGAAAATTGAAAACTCCTTTCCCCTTTTCTTTCTATGGCTTTCGAACAGCCCCTTGGCTGATGTAGATGATTTTTTATCATCTTTTATCTACTTAATCCATGTGTAAAGGTTTAATGAATTTTAAATTCATTTAACTAGTGAAATTATTGATTTTCCCTTTTATTATAATGGCCAAGATTCAATCTCATCAAAATCAATGGCCATGATTAAATCCATGTGTATTTGACCTTTCAAGATTGCCCTCAAAGATCCAAAATATTTCAAAAATGATACCCATGGCAAATGACTAATTTGCCCTCCAACTATACTTTATTTACAACATGACTTAAAAATTGCCATTCCATAAAAATTGAACCAAATTGGTTCCAACCCAACCAGCCATGTCCCAAAATATCTTAGATTTTTATTTATGACATTTATTTGATCCAAATATTCGAATTTCACTCAATCCGATTTCCAAACTTTCTTCCTACGAACTTTAAAGCTTTTTGATCCTTGAACTTTTCTAAAGTTTATACTTTGGCCACAAAACTTTCAAAATTTCCATTTTGGTTACTGAGCTTCAATTCCCACTTCAATTTTCCTCAACTTTACCAAACTTTGAATGTACCCATTTTAACTCACCATCTATCACATGATACTTTTAAACCTTAAAAATTTCCTTTCATAAAAACTTGGACTGAATTTTCTTAACCCAGTTTATTATTCCAATAATTATCGAAAATCTCCATAAAATAAAATTTCTCTTAGAAATCCTTAATCAATAATCCATTCAAATATTCTTTACTTTTACTGGGTCCAAAATATCAATTAGAAACATTTTTATGGGACCTTCCTGGAGGTCACCCATCCTAATATTTTCCTGGCCTGAGCACGCTTAATAATTTTATTCGATCCAAAATTCAATACCTTCTGTTGTATCTTAATTCTCAAACTGATATCAAGGTTCTTATTTCGATCAGATTCACCCTTATACTGAATAAAATCACTTTTTGGGGAAATTTACACTTTAATCCCTAAACTTTTCCAAGTTCACACTTTAATCCCTAAACTTTTCAAAAATTATAATTTGGTCACTAGTCCAAAAACTGGGATGTTACATTTACAGCACTACCACATCTATTCCCTTGTGGCTAGAAGAAGGGGCCTCTATTCTCCCATGTGGCACCTTTGTCTTGTTTCTTAAAGTTCTTTGGAATTTGTGGAATCCTCGAAATGACAGGGTCCATAATAATCGTCTACAACCACCTTGGCTCACAGTGCTAAACTCTCAAGGCCTTATCCGAGACTACTCTGTTGCCATGACAATAAGCCCCAACTTCTCTGATAGAACATCGACCAACCATGTCTGGCTTCCTCTGACTAATAACCCGGTGTTAGCAAACCCATGTTGGAGCCCCCTAGGGACTGGGACTGTTAAGAATAATACAGACGGCGCCTTTCCTCTGGCTTCTAAGGATGCAGCCATATGAGTTATTGCGAGGGATGATAAAGGTGTTGTTCTTGGCGGATTAGCTCAACATTCAGTTGGTTGCCATAATGCTACTTTGGCTAAGTTTCATGCAATTTAGCCGATATTCAACTTGGGCATGCAAGTGGTTAGTCAAATGTTTTCATTGAAACAGATTCCACTATGGTGGCTAATAAATTGAAAAGGCAAGAAGATTATCTTTCATTGTTCGGGCCTCTTTTTGAGAATGCCCGCCTTCTACTAGCAAGATCTGAGGGTTATTGTGTTAAGTTTGTACCGAGGGTGGCTAATTTTGTAGCCCATACGCTTGCCTCTAAGGCCATGCAGTACTTGTCGTCTATCTTTTTTGATTCGGTTTACCCCGATTACATACACTCTATTGTAAGAAGCGAGATTCCATCGCATTCTATATGATGAATTATTGGTACTCTTTTCCCCTTAGGTGGTCTTTATCGGTCTTAGGACGGTAGTGACTTTAGGGGGGTTTTAATGAGGCCCACCTTTTCTACAAAAAAAATTTCGACGGGTCTACCATTTAGACATGCACGCTTTAAACCCCAACAAAATGACTGAAAAATAAGATTAATTCAAATTTTATGAGTTAAAATATTTCATTATGGGCTTTGAAATATGATTATATATCTTAACTTCAATTATAGAATTTTTTACTCGGTTAAAATTTTAATCGGTCTACTATGAAGCCCATTTAGACATGCACGCCTTAAACCCCAACAAAACGGCCGAAAAATAAGATTAAATCATATTTTATGACCTAAAATATTTAGTTATGGGCTTTTGAACATGATTATATAGCATAATCTCATTTTCAAAAATTTTTACTCGGTCAAAATTCCAACGGGTCCATTGTAAAGCTCATTTAGACATGCATACCTTAAACCCAACAAAACGGTCACAAAATAGGATTAAATCAAATTTTATGAGTTAAAATATTTGATTATGGGATTTCGAATATTATTATATATCTTAACCTCAATTTTAGAACTTTTTACTCGGTTAAAACTCCAACGGGACCATTCTAAAGGCCATATAGACATGCACGCCATAAACCCCAAAAAATGGCAGCACAAAATGATTAAATCAAATTTTAAGACATAAAATATTTAGTTATGGGCATTTGAACATGATTTTACAGCTTAACCTTAATTTTAGAACTTTTTACTTAGTTAAAATTCCAACTGGTCCACTATAAAGCCCATTTAGACATGCACGCCTTAATACCCAACAAAGAGGCCGAAAAATAAGATTAAATCACATTTATGACTTAAAATATTTAGTTATGGGCTTTTAAACATGATTACATAGCTTAACCTCATTTTTAGAACTTTTTACTCGGTTAAAATTCCAACGGGTCCACTATAAAGCCCATTTAGACATGCACACCTTAAACCCCCAAGAAAACAACCAAAAAATAAGATTAAATAATATTTTATGAGTTAAAATATTTGATTATGGGATTTTAATATGATTATATAGCTTAACCTCAATTTTAGAACTTTTTACATGGTTAAAATTCTAACCGATCCACTATGAAGCCCATTTAGACATGCATGCCTTAAACCCCAATAAAACGGCCAAAGAATAAGATTAAATCACGTTTTATGACTTAAAAAATTTAGTTATGGGCTTTTTAACATGATTATATATCTTAACCTCATTTGCAGAACTTTTTACTCGGTTAAAAATTCCAACGGATCCACTGTAAAGCGATTTAGACATGCACGCCTTAAACCCCAACAAAATGACCGCAAAATAAGATTAAATCAAATTTAGTGAGTTAAAATATTTTATTATGGGCTTTTGAATATGATTATATTGCTTAACTTCAATTTCAAAACTTTTTACTAGGTTAAAATTCCAACGGGTCATTATAAAGCCCATTTACACATGAATGCCTTAAACCCCGACAAAACGGCTGGAAAATAAAATTAAATCACAGTTTATGGCTTAAAATATTTATTTATGGGCTTTTTAACTTGATTATATCGCTTAACCTCATTTTCAGAACTTTTTACTAGGTTAAAATTCTAAGGGGTCCACAATAAAGCTCATTTAGACATGCACGCCTTAAACCCCAAACAAAACATAAGAAAAATTAGATTAAATCACACTTTATGACTTGAAATATTTATTTATGGGATTTTGAACATGATTATATTGCTTAACCTTATTTTCAGAAATTTTTACTCGATTAAATTCCAACGGCTCCACTATAAAGCCAACTTAGACAAGAATACCTTAAACCCCAACAAAATGGCCGCAAAATAAGATCAAATCAAATTTTATGAGTTAAAGTTTTTGATTATGGAGTTTTGAATATTATTATATAGCTTAACCTCAATTTTACAACTTTTTACTCGGTTAAAATTTAATAGGTCCACTGTAAAGCCCATTTCCGCATTCATGCCTTAAACCCCAACAAAATGGACGCAAAATAAGATTAGATCACATTTTATGACATAAAATAATTAGTTATGGGCTTTTGAACATGATCATATAGCTTAACCTTATTTTCAGAAATTTTTACTCGGTTAAAAGTCCAACAGGTCCACTGTAAAGCCTACTTAGGCATGTATCCCTTAAACCCAACAAAACGGCCACAAAATAAGATTAAATCAAATTTTTTGAGTTAAAGTTTTTGATTATGAGCTTTGGAATATGATTATATAGCTTAACCTCAATTTTAGACCTTTTTACTCGGTTAAAATTCCAACAGGTCCACTGTAAAGCCCGTTTAGACATGCACGCCTTAAACCTAAACAAAATGGCCGAAAAATAAGATTAAATCACATTTTATGACTTAAAATATTTATTTATGGGATTTTGAACATGATTATATATCTTTACCTCATTTTCGAAACTTTTTACTTGGTTAAAATTTCAGCGGGTCCACTATAAGCCTATTTAGACATTCACGCCTCAAACTCAATAAACGGCCACGAAATAAGAATAAATCAAATTTCATGCGTTAAAATATTTGATTATGGGCTTTTGAATATGATTATGTATCTTAACCTCAATTGCAGAAGTTATTACTCGGTTAAAATTCCAACGGGTCCACTATAAAGCCCATTAAGACATGCACTGCTTAACCTCAACAAAACGGCTGAAAAATAAGATTAAATCACATTTTTGGACATAAAATATTTAGTTATGGACTTTTGAATATGATTATATAGCTTAACCTCATTTTAACAATTTTTACTTGATTAAGCTTCTAACGGGTCCACTATAAAGCCTATTTAGACATGCACGCCTAAAATCCAAAAAATGGCCACAAATTAAATCAAATTATATGAGTTAAAATTTTTGATTATGGTCTTTTGAATATGATTATAGAGCTTAACCTCAATTTTAGAAAATTTTAATTGGTTAAAATTCCAATGGGTCCACTATAAAAGCTCATTTAGACATGCACACCTTAAACCCCAACAAAACAGCCAAAAAATAAGATTAAATCACATTTTATGACTTAAAATATTTAGTTATGACTTTTGAACATGATTATATACCTTAACCTCATTTTCAAAACTTTTTACTCAGATAACTAGGGTGGTGCTTCTGAGCTTCATTTATATGGTGATTATACGGGCAACGATGAAATATCAATTTGTTGCCGTGATTTCATATTAAGAGGGAAACCTACTTGGGATGAGGCGAAAATTTGCCATTATTTTGAATTGGACGATGCAGGCACAATCCTTCATGTCCATATTATTAATGACAATTTCAACACGGTGCTTTAGAGAAACCATGACTCTGGCATCTAGTCTGATAGATCGGGATATCTGTTCTTGCAAAGGCCGCTTGGCCCTTTAAATCGTCCATCACGTATCTAGAAGATTCTTTCCATAAAGCCTATTATTTCTAGGATTTAGTCTTTTGGATGGGGGCAGGTCATGATACCCTGCCATGTTTTCAAAGACTACGATTGGAAAACTCAACCCTAAGCACATGACCTCTTTGCCACATATCCCCTAAAACCACCATCTATGCCTTATGTGACTGTCTAGGTTCAACTGAGACTCTACTTTTGGCTGGTCTTCAAAATAAGCTTATTTACAGCACTACCACATATATTCTCTTGTGGCTAGAAGAAGGTGCCTCCATTCTCCCATGTGGTACCTTTGTCTTATTTCTCACAGTTCTTTGGAATTTATGGAATCATTGAAATGACCGGGTCCATAATAATCATCTACAACCACCTTGGCTCACAGTGCTAAACTCTCAAGGCCTTATCTAAGACTACGCTACTGCCATGAAGAAAAGCCCTAACTTCTCTGATATAACTTCGACCAACCATGTCTGGCCTCCTCTAAAAAATAACCCGGTGTTAGAAAACCCACGTTGAAGCCTCCTGAGGACTAGGACTGTTAAGAATAATACAGATGGTGCCTTTCTTCTGGCTTCTAAGGATGCAGACATAGGAGTTATTGCGAGGGATGATAAAGGTGTTGTTCTTGGAGGATTAGGTCAACATTCAGCTGGTATTCAACTTGGGCGTGCAAGAGGTTAGTCCAATGTTTCCATTGAAAAAGATTCCACCATGGTGGCTAATAAATTGAATAGGCAAGAAGATGATCTTTCATTGTTCGGGTTTGTTTTTGAGAATGCCCGCCTTCTACTAGAGCAAGATCTGAGGGGTTTTGTGTTAAGTTTGTACCGAGGCTGGCTAATTTTGTAGCCCATATGCTTGCCTCTAAGGCCATGCAGTACTTGTCATCTATCTTTTTTGATTCGGTTAACCCCGATTACATACACTCTATTGTAAGAAGCGAGATTCCATGGCATTCTATATAACGAATTATAGGAACTCTTTTCCCCTTAGGTGGTCTCTATCGGTCTTAGGACGGTCGTGACTTTAGGGGGGTTTTTAATGAGGCCCACTTTTTCTTCAAAAAAAATTCCGACGGGTCCACTATAAAGCCCATTTAGACATGCACGACTTAAACCCCAACAAAATGACCAAAAAATAAAATTAAATCAAATTTTATGAGTTAAAATATTTGATTATGGGCTTTATCATATGATTATATAGCTTAACTTCAATTTCAAATTTTTTTACTCGGTTAAAATTCCAACCGGTCCACTATGAAGCCCATTTAGACATATACGCATTAAACCCCAACAAAATGGCCGAAAAATAAGATTAAATCACATTTTTTGACTTAAAATATTTAGTTATGGGCTTTTGAACATGATTATATAGATTAATCTCGTTTTCAGAAATTTTTACTAGGTCAAAATTCCAACAGGTCCACTATAAAACTCATTTAGACATGCATGCCTTAAACCCAACAAAATGGTCACAAAATAAGATTAAATAAAATTTTATGAGTTAAAATACTTGATTATGGGATTTTGAATATTATTATATATCTTAAACTCAATTTTAGAACTTTTTACTCGGTTAAAACTCCAACGGAACCATTGTAAAGCCCATATAGACATGCACGCCATAAGCCGCAACAAAATGGTAGCAAAATAAGATTATATCAAATTTTATGAATTAAAATATTTAGTTATGGGCATTTGAACATGATTATACAGCTTAACCTCAATTTTAGAACTTTTTACTCGATTAAAATTTCAATTGGTCCACTGTAAAGCCCATTTAGACATGCACCCCTTAATCCCCAACAAAAAGGCTGAAAAATTAGATTAAATCACATTTTATGACTTAAAATATTTAGTTATGTGCTTTTGAACATGATTATATAGCTTAACCATATTTTCAGAATTTTTACTCGTTTAAAATTTTAATGGGTCCATAATAAAGCTCATTTAGACATGCATGCCTTAAACCCCAACAAAACAGAAGAAAAATTATATTAAATCACATTTTATGACTTAAAATATTTATTTATGGGCTTTTGAACATGATTATATAGCTTAACCTCATTTTCAAAATTTTTTACTCGTTAAAATTCCAACGGGTCCACTATAACCCCATTTAGACATGAACACCTTAAACCCAACAAAACGAACACAATATAAGATTAAATCAAATTTTACGACTTAAAATATTTGATTATGGGATTTTGAATAAGATTATATAGCTTAACCTCAAATTCAAAACTTTATTTGCAGAACTTTTTTACTCGTTTAAATTCCAACGGGTCCACTGTAAAGCCATTTAGACATTCACGCCTTAAACCCCAACAAAATGGCCGCAAAATAAGATTAAATCAAATTTAATGAGTTAAAATATTTTATTATGGGATTTTGAATATGATTATATTGCTTAACCTCAATTTCAAAACTTTTTACTCGATTAAAATTCCAACGGATCCACTATAAAGCCCATTTAGACATGAACGCCTTAAACCCCAACAAAACAGTTGAAAAATAAAATTAAATCACATTTTATGACTTAAAATATTTAGTTATGGGCTTTTTAACTGGATTATATAGCTTAACATCATTTTCAGAACTTTTTACTAGGTTAAAATTCTAACCGGTCCACAATAAAGCCCATTTAGACATGCACGTCTTAAACCCCAAATAAAACATAAGAAAAACTAGATTAAATCAAATTCCAACGGCTTCACTATAAAGCCCACTTAGACAAGTATACCTTAAACCCCAACAAAATGCCGCAAAATAAGATCAAATCAAATTTTATGAGTTAATGTTTTTGATTATAGGGTTTTGAATATTATTTTATGCTTAACCTCAATATTAGAACTTTTTACTCGGTTAAAATTTCAACATGTCCATTGTAAAGCCCATTTAGACATGCACGCCTTAAACCCCAACAAAATGGACGCAAAATAAGATTAAATCACATTTTATGACTTAAAATATTTAGTTATGGCTTTTGAACATGAATATATAGCTTAACCTCATTTTCAAAAAAATTTACTCGGTTAAAAGTCCAACAGGTCCACTATAAAGCCTACTTAGGCATGTATGCCTTAAACCCAACAAAATGGCCAAAAAATAAGATCAATTCAAATTTTATGAGTTAAAGTTTTTGATTATGGGCTTTGGAATATGATTATATAGCTTAACCTCAATTTTAGAACTTTTTACTCTGTTAAATTCCAACAGGTCTACTGTAAAGCCCATTTAGACATGCACGCCTTAAACCAAATAAAACGGCTGAAAAATAAGATTAAATCACATTTTATGACTTAAAATATTTAGTTATGGGCTTTTGAATATGATTATATGGCTTTACCTCATTTTCAGAACTTTTTACTTAGTTAAAATTCCAGCTGGTCCACTATAAGCCATTTAGACATGCACGCCTTAAACTGAACAAAACGGCCACAAAATAAGAATAAATCAAATTTCATGCGTTAGAATATTTGATTATAGGCTTTTGAATATGATTATATATCTTAACCTCAATAACAGAAGTTTTTACTCGGTTAAAAATCCAACGGGTCCACTATAAAGCCCATTAAGACATGCACGCCTTAACCCCAACAAAACGGCCAAAAAATAAGATTAAATCACATTTTCAGACTTAAAATATGTAGTTATGTAGTTTTGAACATGATTATATAGCTTAAACTTATTTTAAAAAATTTTACTCAGCTAAGCTTATAACGGATCCATTGTAAAGCCCATTTAGACATGCATGCCTAAAATCCAAAAAATGGCCACAAAATAAATCAAATTTTATGAGTTAAAATATTTGATTATGGTCTTTTGAATATGATTATATAGGTTAACCTCAATTTTATAACTTGTTGAGTTTGATTTAGCTCGAATTCCTTCAACCGAATTGCTCGCCAAATGGTGGAGAAGACGATTTTTGGGTGTTGGTAGTGGAAGCAAAAGATAAGAAAAATTGACACAAGGATTTATAGTGGTTCAAGCTTCTAACAAGCTCAACATCCAATACCTTAGCTTCCTACTAAGGATTTCCCAAATCCACAAAGATTTATTCCCCTTTTAACAAGGCTTAGGAGGCAACCTTTACAACCTAGACTCAATTACCAAGTCTAGCATCCAAAGATTACAACCCAAGCTTTGGGAATCCTCTCAAACAAAAGAAATAAAGCAAACAAGAAATCATCTCTACAAGGTAGATGTTTGCACTCTTTAAGTACTTACCCAAACCTAAAACACTTGAGCAAATATAACAATTAATGCCCACAAGTGTTGTCTATACAAAGAATGAGAATTAAAAGCCCTAAGACAATTTTGGCATCATAATATTGTTGAAAATAGAAGCATTAGTTGTTGCTGAAGCTTGAAGGGTCCTTAAATACTCCCAATTGAGTTTCTAGCCCTTGGAGACCGTTAGGATTGAATTGGAGCCGTTAGGGCTTATTTTTCCCACAATAAATGCAGTTTTGCAACTATCTGTATCGGTACGCGTGTACCCGTATCGATACAGCTACTAGCCGTTATGCTCAGTCTTGTTACCCGTAACAAAACACCTTGGGCCGTATCGGTACGCCTTGGTCCGTTTCGGTGTGCCCTGCAATTCAAATAGCCGTTGGGAAATAGTCGTTGGGGAGGTTGAAAACTGGATCGGCACGCTTTGTGGCATATCGAAATGATCCACTCTCTGTATTGGTATGCCTAGGGGCATATTAGTACGATTTTTGGTTACTGGAAAAATACTGTAGCTGAAACCCTTGGACCGTATCGATACGAGGTATATAGTATCGGTACGCCTGTATTGAAATCGTTAGTTTGGCTACTTTAAAACATTTAAAACATTTCCAAAACCTCTCAAAAACTTCTCAAACTTATTTTCAAGTTGTTTGGACTTAGGAACATTTTTGAAACCTTTTCAATTTAGTCCAAAACTATTTTTCAATTATTATATCAAAACATAAATCCTAACAATCTCCCCCTTTTTGATATAATAAAACTAACTTGAAAATTTATTTTTGAGATTCTCCCCCTTAGTAAAAATAAAATTTGAATAAGAGATTAATTGAAGAAAATCTTATAAGCTCCCTGATACGAGCATGAGAGGGGTCAAAAATAATCATCTTGGAAAAGAAGTTGAAACTACTTTGCAAGTCAAAAACGCCAGTCAACTTGCGACGCATTTTTGGATGGGATTCAGGCATTTATGGGTCAATATATCTCTTAAAACTTGTTCGGCTGTCAATAAGCTTTCCAACGCATCTTGAAACGCCTCAATCAGACATCTGGAACTCAAGATACGTCTATTTTAGCGAAGACAGCACATGCAGAAATTCTTATACGGGATTAATACGAGATTTTTAGATAATTACGAATTTTCAAGATTTTATTTGATTATTTGTAATTTAAATCAATATAGGATTCTGCAATATCTATTAGGATCGGATTTATTTAATTTGGATTTTATTTTTAGCATTTATTTATTATTAGAAGTTACTTATCTAATTAGGAGATTAGATTTCAGCATTTATTTATTGTATTTAATTCATAAGTTTAGTAGGATTAGAACTTCTCCAAGGCCTATATAAAGGAGACTTCACCCACATTGTAATTAGAGATTTGAATGATTAAATAATGTTCTCTTTTGAGTTCCAACTTGCAAGAAGATTATCTTTTATTTTAGAAGCAAATCGATTTTCAAGTTCTCCGGGATTTGTTGTTGGGGATCTTCACACTCCTGCTTGCCCATGCAATCTCGTTTGGGAGGGTGGGTTGGAGCCGCTTGAGGTTGCTTGCTTAGATAATTGCTTCTAAGAGGGTGCCGAGGACAACTATCAATTCATCACGCCATCTCCACATATTCAAGCTTCCTCCATTAAATCCACCACCATAAGCAAATCTGAATTTTTAGATTTGTTCTTTATTTTGGGTTTGTTTTCTTTTTTATTTAGATCTGCGCTAATCTATCACTCCCCCTTATTTATTTGAAAAATCAATTTTTCAAATCTATTTGTCCCCCTTTTTGTTATATTAAAAATAGTTTAAACTTTAAAGACCAATAACAATGGAGAGTTAAAAAAATTGACAAAAATGAATTTTGTTTTAAAATTGGCTCCCCCTTACTCAAGCATCAATCAAATGTTAGTCCAACATATATGATAAACTAGTTGAATTAAAATAAATAAATCAAATTAAAATAAACTAAATCCAACTAATTTTACCACACTTAAATCAACGAGAGGATATGAAGCCTTCCTTCTTCAAGTGTTCTTCCTTGTGTGTATAGAGCTCCCCCTCAATCTTATCACATGTTGATCAAAGCTCCATCACACCTACAAAAGACAATAATTTGATTTTTGGTATCCAAATTGCTTTGGATCCATAGGCATTAGTAGCACATAATTTAGTCCCCTTAGGAATCCATTTTTCAATTTCATCATTTTTAGTTGAAGTATTTAGTCCTTTTGGGACCCAAATACTTCTAAAAACTTTTCCATTCAAAAATCTAGGGGCACTAGATTGTCTTTGATAAAAATTTGATTTTCCTAAATTGTTTTTCTTTTCAAGCTCTTTGGAAATCAAATCTTTTTCTTCCTTAAGATCATCAACTTCCATTTGATGACCTTTTTCTAAATTTTGAAGCAAATTTTGTAAATTTAATACTTTAAGTTCAAAATCTTTGATTTTTGCTTCAAATTCCAAATTGGTTTTTAAAATAAAATCATTTTCAATTTTTAATTTTGAAATCATCTTTTTTTATTTTTCGAAATTGAAGCCTTGAACTTAAAAACCAATTTATCATAGGCTTCTTGCAACTCATCAAATGTGTATGAATTTAAATTTGAGCAAGATGAGTTAGAAGTTACCTCCCCCTCTTGGAGGGCTATCATGCATAGGTGGGCTATCTCATCTTCATCGGTGGAGTCGTCATCACTCCACGTAGCCACATATGCTTTCTTTGATATGATCCCTTTATGTTGAAGCAAGGGCGTTCGTATTTGGTGTGCCCCGAACAAAACGACCGAAAAATAAGATTAAATCCTCTTTTATGACTTAAAATATTTAGTTATGGGCTTTTGAACATGATTATATAGCTTAACCTGATTTTCAGAACCTTTTACTAGGTTAAAATTTGAACAGGTCCACTATAAAGCCCATTTAGACATGCACGCCTTAAACCCCAACAAAAGGGCAACAAAATAAGATTAAATCAAATTTTATGAATTAAAAAATTTATTTATGGGCTTTTAAACCTGATTATACAGCTTAACCTCAATTTTATAAATTTATACTCGGTTAAAATTCCAATGGGTCCACTATAAAGCTCATTTAGACATGCTCGCCTTAAACCCCAACAAAACGGTCACAAAATAAGATTAATTGGAATTATATGAGTAAAAATATTTAATTATGGATTTTGAACATGATTATACAACTTAACCTCAATTTTAGAACTTTTTACTCAGTTAAAATTCCAGCGAGTCTATTGTAAAGCACATTTAGACATGCACGCCTTAAACCCCCAAAAAAGTCAAAAACAAAATAAGATTAAATCACATTATATGACTTAAAATATTTATTTATGGGCTTTTGAACATGATTATATAGCTTAACCTCATTTTAAATTTTTTTTACTCTGTTAAAATTCCAACGGGTCCACTATAAAGCCCATTTAGACATGCACGTCTTAAACCCAACAAAACGGCCACAAAATAAGATTAAATCAAATTTTATGAGTTAAAATATTTAGTAATGGGCTTTTGAACATGATTATATAGTTTAACCTGATTTTCAAAACGTTTTACTAGGCTAAAATTTGAACGGGTCCACCGTGAAGCCCATTTAGACAGTCACTCTTTAAACCCCAACAAAATGGCAACAAAAAAAGATTAAATAAAATTTTATGAATTAAAACATTTATTTATGGGCTTTTAAACCTGATTATACAGCTTAACCTCAATTTTAGAAATTTATACAACGTTAAAATTCCAACGGGTCCACTGTAAAGCCCATTTAGACATGCACGCCTTAGACCCCATCAAAACGACCACATAATAAAATTAAATCACATTATATGACTTAAAATATTTATTTATGGGATTTTAAACATGATTATACAGCTTAACCTCAATTTTAAAACTTTTTACTCGGTTAAAATTCCAACGGGTCCACTGTAAAGCAAAATTAGACATGCACGTCTTAAACCCCTACAAAACGGCCAAAAAATAAGACTAAATCACATTCTATGACTTAAAATATTTAGTTATGGGCTTTTGAACATGATTATATAGCTTAACCTCATTTTCAAAACTTTTTACTCAGTTAAAATTCCGACGGGTCCACTATAAAGACCATTTAGACATGCACGTCTTAAACCCCAACAAAACGACTGAAAAATAAGATTAAATCAAAATTTATGTGTTAAAATATTTGATTACGGGCTTTTGAATATGATTATATAGCTTAACCTCAAATTTAGAACTTTTTACTAGGTTAAAATTTGAACCGATCCACTATAAAGCCTATTTAGACATACACACCTTAAACCCAAACAAAATGGCAACAAAATAAGATTAAATCAAATTTTTTGAATTAAAATATTTATTTATGGGCTTTTAAACCTGATTATACAACTTAACCTCAATTTTAGAAATTTATACTTGGTTAAAATTCAACGGGTCCACTGTAAAGCCAATTTAGACATACACGCCTTAAACCCAACAAAAAAGCCACAAAATAAGATTAAATCAAATTTTATTAGTAAAATATTTAGTAATGGGCTTTCGAACATGATTATATAGCTTAACCTGCTTTTCAAAACTTTTTACTAGGTTAAAATTTGAATGGGTCCACTATGAAACTCATTTAGACATGCACGCCTTAAACCCCAATAAAATTGCAACAAAATAAGATTAAATCAAAATTTATGAATTAAAATATTTATTTATGGGATTTTAAACATGATTATACAGCTTAATCTCATTTTTAAGAACTTTTTACTCGGTTAAAATTCCAACGGGTCCACTATAAGCCCATTTAGACAAGCACGCCTTAAAACCCACAAAATTCCAACAGGACCATTGTAAAACCCATTTAGACGTGCACGCTTTAAACCTAACTAAAAGGCCACAAAATAAGATTAAATCAAATTTTATGAGTTAAAATATTTAGTTATGGCTTTTGAACATGATTATATAGCTTACCTGATTTTCAGAACTTTTTACTAGGTTAAAATTTGTAAGGGTCCACTATAAAGCCCATTTAGACATGCACGCCTTAAACCCCAACAAAATGGCCGAAAAATAAGATTAAAGAACATTTTATGAATTAAAATATTTATTTATGGGATTTTAAACCTGATTATACAGCTTGACCTCAATTTTAGAAATTTATACTCGGTTAAAATTCCAACGGTTCCGCTGTAAAGCCCATTTAGACATTTCGCCTTAAACCCAACAAAACGGCCAAAAAATAAGATTAAATCAAATTTTATGAGTTGAAATATTTAGTTATGGGCTTTTGAACATGATTATATAGCTTAACCTGATTTTCAGTAAATTTTACTAGGTTAAAATTTGAACAGGTCCACCATAAAGCCCATTTAGACGTGCACACCTTAAACCCCAACAAAATGACAACAAAATAAGATTAAATCAAACTTTATGAATTAAAATATTTATTTATGGGCTTTTAAACCTGATTATACAGCTTAAACCCTAACAAAATAGCCGCAAAATAACCCATTTAGACATGCACGCCTTAAACCCCAACAAAACGACCGAAAAATAATATTAAATCAAATTTTATGAGTTAAAATATTTAATTATGGGCTTCTGCATATGATTATATAGCTTAACCTCAATTTTAGAACTTTTTACTCGGTTAAAATTCCAATGGGTCCTCTGTAAAGCTCATTTAGACATGCGCGCCTTAAACCCAACAAAATGCCCACAAAATAAGATTAAATCAAATTTTATGAGTTAAAATATTTGATTGTGGGTTTTGCAATATGATTATATAGCTTAACCTCATTTCCAATAAAATTTACTCGGTTAAAATTCTAACGGATCCACTGTAAGCCCATTTATACATCCATGCGTTATACCCTATAAAATGGCCACAGAATAAGATTAAATTAAATTTCATGAGTTAAAATATTTGATTATGGGATTTTGAATATAATTATATAGCTTAACCTCAATTTCAGAACTTTTTACTCGGTAAAAATTTCAACGGGTCCACTGTAAAGCCCATTTATACATGCACACCTTAAACCACAACAAAACGGCCAAAAAAATAAGATTAAATCACATTTTATGACTTAAAATATGTAGTGATGGCTTTTGAACATGATTATATAGATGAACCTTATTTTTAAAAATTTTATTTGGTTAAAATTCCAAGTGGTCCACTATAAAGCCCTTTACTCAGTTAAAATTCCAACGGGTCCACTATAAAGCCCATTTAGACATGCATGCCTTAAACCCAACAAAAAGCCACAAAATAAGATTAAATCAAATTTTATGAGTTAAAATATTGATTATGGGCTTTTGAATATGATTATATATCTTAACCTCGATTTCAAAACATTTTACTTGGTTAAAATCTCAACGGGTCCACTATAAAGCCCATTTAGACATGCACGACATAAACCCCAACAAAACGGCCGCAAAATAATATTGAATCAAATTTTATGACTTGAAATATTTAGTTACAACTTAACCTTAATTTTAGAACTTTTTACTCGGTTAAAATTCCAACAGGTCCATTGTAAAGCCCGTTTAGACATGATTAACCCAACAAAAGGGCTGAAAAATAAGATTAAGTTACATTTTATGACTTAAAATATTTAGTTATGGGCTTTTGAACATGATTATATAGCTTAACCTCAATTTCAAAAATTTTACTCAGTTAAAATTCCAACGGGTCTACTGTAAAGCCCATATAAACATGCACTCCTTAAACACTAAAAACAGGACCGAAAAATAAGATTAAATCACATTTTATTACTTAAAATTTTTAGTTATGAGCTTTTGAACAAGATTATATAGATTAACCTCATTTTTGAAAATTTTTACCCAATTAAAATTTTAACGGGTCCACTATTCTATGAGTTAAAATTTTTTAATCTTAATTTTAGAACTTTTTAATCGGTTAAAATTCCAACAGGTTTATTGTAAAGCCCATTTAGACATGCATGCCTTAAACCCCAACAAAACGGCCCAAAAAATAAGATTAAATCACATTTTATGACTTAATATTTAGCTATGGGCTATTGAACATGATTATATAGCTTAATCTCGATTTCAAAAAATTTTACTCGGTTAAAATTCCAACGGGTCCACTGTAAAAGCCCATTTATACATGCATGCCTTAAACCCAATAAAACGGCCACAAAATATGATTAAGTCAAATTTTATGAGTTAAAATATTTGATTATGGGCTTTTGAATATGATTATACATCTTAATTTCAATTTCTAAACTTTTTTACTCGATTTTAATTTCAACAGGTCTACTGAAAAGCCAATTTAGACATGCACGCCTTAAACCCCCACAAAATGGCTAAAAATAAGATTAAATAAAATTTTATTACTTAAAATTTTTAGTTATGGGATTTTGAACATGATTATATGGCATAACCCCAATTTTAGAACTTTTTACTCGGTTAAAATTCCAGTGGGTCCAGTGTAAAGCCCATTTGACATGCACACCTTAAACCCCAACAAAACGGCCAAAAACTAAGATTAAATAAAATTTTATGACTTGAAATATTTAGTTATGGAATTTTGAACATGATTATATAGCTTAACCTCAATTTCAAAAAAAATTTACTCGGTCAATATTCCAACGGGTCCACTATAAGCCCATTTAGACATACACGCCTTAAACCCAACAAAATGGCTGAAAATAAAATTAAATCAAATTTTATTACTTAAAATATTTAGCTATGGGCTTTCAAAAAGGATTATATGGCATAAACTAAATTTTAGAATTTGTTTACTCGGTTAAAATTCCCACGGGTCCACTGTAAAGCCCATTTAGACATGCACACCTTAAACTCTAACAAAATAGCCAAAAACTAAGATTAAATAAAATTTTATGGCTTGAAATATTTAGTTATGGGATTTTTAACATGATTATATTGTTTAACCTCATTTTCAAAAACAAAAATTAGTCGGTTAAAATTTCAACTGGTCCACTATAAGCCCATTTAGACATGCACGCCTTGAACCCCAACAAAACGGCCGAAAAATAAGATTAAATCATATTTTATGACTTGAAATATTTAATTATGGGCCTTTGAACATGATTATATAGCTTAACCTCAATTTCAGAAATTTTTACTCGGTTAAAATTCCAACGAGTTTACTATAAAGCCCATATAAACATGCACGCCTTAAACACCAACAAAACGGCCGAAAAGTAAGATTAAATCACATTTTATGACTTAAAATATTTAGTTATGAGCTTTTGAACAAGATTATATAGCTTAGCCTCATTTTCGAAAATTTTTACCCGGTTAAAATTCTAACGGGTCCACTATAAGCCCATTTAGACATGCACACCTTAAACCCAACAAAGCAACCACAAAATAAAATTAAATTAAATTCTATGAGTTAAAAATTTTGATTATGGGATTTTGAATATGGTTATATAGCTTAACCTCAATTTGAAATTTTTTTCTCGGTTAAACACTGTGAAGCCCATTTAGACATGCACGCCTTAAAACCCAACAAAAGGGCCGAAAAATAAGATTAAATCAAATTTTATGTCTCAAATTATTTAGTTATGGGCTTTTGAACTTGATTATATGACTTAACCTTAATTTTATAAATTTTTACTCAGTTAAAATTCCAACAGGTCCATTGTAAAGCCCACTTAGACATGCATGCCTTAAACCCTAATGGCTAAAAATAAGATTAAATCACATTTTATGAATTAAATATTTAGTTATGATCTTTTGAACATGATTATATATCTTAACCTCGATTTCAAATTTTTTTACTAGGTTAAAATTCCAACGGGTCCACTGTAAAGCCCATTTAGACATTCACGACTTAAACCCAATAAAACGACCACAAAATAAGATTAAGTCAAATTTTATGAGTTAAAATATTTGATTATGGGCTTTTTAATATGATTATATATCTTAATTTCAATTTCTAAACCTTTTTCCTCGGTTTTAATTTCAACGGGTCTGCTAAAAAGCCAATTTAGACGTGCACGCCTTAAAGCCCAACAAAATGGCTAAAAATAAGATTAAATCAAATTTTATTACTTAAAATATTTAGTTATGGGCTTTTGAACATGATTATATGGCATAACCTCAATTTTAGAACTTTTTACTCGGTTAAAATTTCAGCGGGTCCACTATAAAGCCCATTTGACATGCACACCTTAAACCCCAACAAAACGGCCAAAAACTAAGATTAAATAAAATTTTACGACTTGAAATATTTAGTTATGAAATTTTGAATATGATTATATAGCTTAACCTCAATTTCAAAAAAAAAATTACTCGGTTAAAATTCCAACGGGTCCACTATACGCCCATTTAGACATGCTCGCCTTAAACCCAACAAAATGGCCGAAAAATAAGATTAAATAATATTTTATGGCTTAAAATATTTAGTTATGGGCTTTTGAACATGATTATATAGCTTAACCTCATTTTCGAAAATTTTTACTCGGTTAAAATTCCAACGTGTCCACTGTAAAGCCAATTTAGACATGCACGCCTTAAACCCAACAAAATGGCCACAAAATAAGATTAAATCAAATTTTATGAGTTAAAATATTTGATTATGGGCTTTTGAATATGATTATATATCTTAACCTCAATTTCAAAACTTTTTACTTGGTTAAAATTCCAACAGGTCCACTGTGAAACTGTTAGGATTTATGTTTTGATATAATAATTGAAAAATAGTTTTGGACTAAATTGAAAAGATTTAAAAAATGGTTTTAGGTCCAAACAACTTGAAAATAAGTTTGAGATGTTTTTGAAAGGTTTTGGAAATTTTTTAAATGCTTTAAAGTAGCTAAACTAATGATTTCAACACAGGCGTACCGATACGGTATACCCCGTATCGATACGGTCCAAGGGTTTCAGCTACAGTATTTTTCTAGTAACCAAAAACCGTATCGATACGCCCCTAGGCATACCGATGCAGAGTGGACCGTTTAGATACTCCACGTGGAGTACCAATCCAGTTTTCAACCTCCCCAACAGCTATTTGGATTACAGGGTATACCGAAATAGACCGATGCATACCGATACGGTTTGCCAAACAGACCAAGGCGCATCGACATGGCGTACCGATACAGCTCAAGGTGTTTTGATATGGTTAGCAATTCTGAGCGTAACGGATAGTAGCTGTACCAATACGTGTACACTCGTACTGATACGGACAACACCAGAACTACATTTATTGCGGGAAATAAAGCCTTCAACGGCTCCAAATCAATCCCAACAGTCTCCAACGGCTAGGAACTCATTTAGGACTATAAAAGGACCCTTCAAGCTTCAGCAACAACTAATGATCCTCAAGTCAACAACATTATGATGAAAATTTGTCTTAGTGCTTAAATTTCTCATTCTTGTATAGACAAAACTTGTGAGCTCAAATGTTTATATATGCTCAAGTGTTTTAGGAGTTGGGTGAGTGCTTAAAGAGTGCAAACATCTACCTTGTAGAGAGGATTTCTTGTTTTCTTTATTTCTTTGTTTGAGAGGATTCCTAAAGCTTGGGTTGTAAGCTTTGGATGCTAGACTTGGTCATTGGGTCTAGGTTTGTAAAGGTTGCCTCCTAAGCCTTTGTAAAAGGGGAAGAAATCTTAGTGGATTTGGGAAATCCTTAGTGGGAAGCTAAGGTAGTGGATGTAGAGCAATTTAGAAGCTTGAACCACTATAAATCCTTGTGTTCATTGTCTATATTTTTGTATCCACAACAAACACCCAAAAATGAAATTCTACACTTGGCAAGCTATTCGGTTGAAGGTTATTGAGCCCAACAATTGGTATCGAGCGATGTTCAATCTAGAGGATTAACATCCTATTGAGGTGATCTGGGAAACTCGATACAACAAATAATCAACCAGTGACCATGGCGCTATCCATTGACAAACTGCCCTTCTTCAACGGTGATAACTTCGTCTGTTGGAAGCATAGAATGATGTTCTTCATGAAAAGAAAAGACTACCGTCTTTGGGAGATAATTGAAGATGAACCATTCGTGCCAACACGAAGCAAAAGCGGAATGGATCACAAGATCACAAGAAGATTGAGCTCAATTACAAGGCTTTGCACATTCTACTTTGTGCATTGGGCCCGAAAGAATATGCCAAAGTATCTTTTTGTGAGAGTGCCAATGAGTTATGGGACAAACTTGAAGCTATCCATGAAGGAACAAATGAGGTGAAGGAAACAAAGATCGCCTACTCAACCTCGAATATGAAAACTTCAAGATGGACCCAAGACATCAAGAGTATGTTCTACCGGTTCTCTACAATCGTCAATCAACTAAAAGGAATTTGATAGGAGATTTCGGAAGACAAACTCATTCGGAAGTTGATTTATTCACTTCCTGAATCATGGGAGAGTAAGAAGACGACTATTATTAATGTCAAAGACTTGAAGAAGCTCAAGCTTAAAGAGCTCGTAGGATCTTTTCTCACCCATGAGATGATGTCTCTACCCTTAAAAAGGGAGAAGAAGAAGATAATCCAAGATCAAGGAATCGATGTCAACATCATTGCTCTACATCCCTCCACAAGCCAACAAGAAAAATCTAGTGAGGAGGAAAGTGAAGATGGAGAGATGGCCTATCTCTTCAAGGAATTTGCCCGATTCATGAAGAGCAACAAAGAAGGATCCAAGCATGAATCAAAGAAGAAGAAGATGGTGGATCCCCCCAAGTGCTCAAATTGCAAGAAGACGTGGCACACCATATTCGATTGCCCTCACCTCAACACGAAGGGATCATCATCGAAGAAAGCATATGTGGCTATATGGAGTGATGAAGACTACACCGATGAAGATTAAGTAGCCCACCTATGCTTAATGGCCCTCAATTAGGGGGAGGTAACTTCTAACTCATCTTGTTCAAATTCAAATTCATATACATTTGATGAGTTACAAGAAGCCTATGACAAATTAATTGGTTTTTGAGTTCAAGTCTTCATTTTCAAAAATAAAAAGATGATTTCAAAATTGAAAATCGAAAATGATTTACTTTTAAAAACCAATTTGGAATTTGAAGCAAAAATCAAAGATTTTGAACTTAAAGTTTTAAATTTACAAAATTTGCTTCAAAGTTTACAAAAAGATCATCAAAAGGAAGTAGATGATCTTAAGAAAGAAAAAGAATTGATTTCTAATAAACTTCAAAAGAAAAATAATTTGGGAAATCAAATTTTTGTGAGACAATCTAGTGCCCCTATATTTTTAAAGGAAAAATGTTTTAGAAGTATTTGGGTCCCAAAAGGACTAATTAGTTCAACTAAAAAGGATGAAATTGAAAAAAAAAATTCCTAAGGGGACTAAATTATGTGCTACTAATGCCAATGGATCCAAAGCAATTTGGACACCAAAAATCAAATGATTGTCTTTTGTAGGTGTGATGGAGCTTTGATCAACAAGTGATAAAATTAAGGGGGAGCTTTATGCACACAAGGATGAACACTTGAAGAAGGAAGGCTTCACATCCTCCCTTTGGTTCAAGTGTGGTAAAATTAGTTGAATTTTGTTCATTTTAATTTGATTTATTTATTTATTAATTCAACTAGTTTATCATATATGTTGGACTAACATTTGAGTGATGCTTGAGTAAGGGGAGCCAATTTTAAAGTAAAACTTATTTTTGTCAAATTTTTTTCTCTCATTGTTATTGGTCTTTAAAGTCTAAACCATTTTTTGATATAACAAAAAGGGGTAGAGTATTTTGAAATTTTGATTTTTCAAATGAATAAGGGGGAGCCTATAAGATTTTTAACAATTCATCTCTTATTCAAATTTTATTTTTACTAAGGGGGAGAATCTCAAAAACAAATTTTCAAGTTGGTTTTATTATATAAAAAAAAGGAGATTGTTAGGATTAAACAAAATTTCATGAGTTAAAATATTTGACTATGGGCTTTTGAATTTGATGATATAGCTTAACCTCAATTTCAAAAAGTTTTACTCGATTAAAATTCTAACGGGTCCAATGTAAAGCCCATTTACACATGCACGCCTTAAACCCATCAAAATGGCCACAAAATAAGATTAAATCAAATTTTATGAGTTAAATTCTTTGATTATGGGCTTTTGAATATTATTATATATCTTAATTTCAACCTAAATTTTACGACTTGAAATATTTAGTTATGAAATTTTGAATATGATTATATAGCTTAACCTCAATTTCAAAAAAAAAATTACTCGGTTAAAATTCCAACGGGTCCACTATACGCCCATTTAGACATGCTCGCCTTAAACCCAACAAAATGGCCGAAAAATAAGATTAAATAATATTTTATGGCTTAAAATATTTAGTTATGGGCTTTTGAACATGATTATATAGCTTAACCTCATTTTCAAAATTTTTACTCGGTTAAAAAATTCCAACGTGTCCACTGTAAAGCCAATTTAGACATGCACGCCTTAAACCCAACAAAATGGCCACAAAATAAGATTAAATCAAATTTTATGAGTTAAAATATTTGATTATGGGCTTTTGAATATGATTATATATCTTAACCTCAATTTCAAAACTTTTTACTTGGTTAAAATTCCAACAGGTCCACTGTGAAACTGTTAGGATTTATGTTTTGATATAATAATTGAAAAATAGTTTTGGACTAAATTGAAAAGATTTAAAAAATGGTTTTAGGTCCAAACAACTTGAAAATAAGTTTGAGATGTTTTTGAAAGGTTTTGGAAATTTTTTAAATGCTTTAAAGTAGCTAAACTAATGATTTCAACACAGGCGTACCGATACGGTATACCCCGTATCGATACGGTCCAAGGGTTTCAGCTACAGTATTTTTCTAGTAACCAAAAACCGTATCGATACGCCCCTAGGCATACCGATGCAGAGTGGACCGTTTAGATACTCCACGTGGAGTACCAATCCAGTTTTCAACCTCCCCAACAGCTATTTGGATTACAGGGTATACCGAAATAGACCGATGCATACCGATACGGTTTGCCAAACAGACCAAGGCGCATCGACATGGCGTACCGATACAGCTCAAGGTGTTTTGATATGGTTAGCAATTCTGAGCGTAACGGATAGTAGCTGTACCAATACGTGTACACACTGCATCGATACGGACAACACGAACTACATTTATTGCGGAAATAAAGCCTTCAACGGCTCCAAATCAATCCCAACAGTCTCCAACGGCTAGGAACTCATTTAGGACTATAAAAGGACCCTTCAAGCTTCAGCAACAACTAATGATCCTCAAGTCAACAACATTATGATGAAAATTTGTCTTAGTGCTTAAATTTCTCATTCTTGTATAGACAAAACTTGTGAGCTCAAATGTTTATATATGCTCAAGTGTTTTAGGAGTTGGGTGAGTGCTTAAAGAGTGCAAACATCTACCTTGTAGAGAGGATTTCTTGTTTTCTTTATTTCTTTGTTTGAGAGGATTCCTAAAGCTTGGGTTGTAAGCTTTGGATGCTAGACTTGGTCATTGGGTCTAGGTTTGTAAAGGTTGCCTCCTAAGCCTTTGTAAAAGGGGAAGAAATCTTAGTGGATTTGGGAAATCCTTAGTGGGAAGCTAAGGTAGTGGATGTAGAGCAATTTAGAAGCTTGAACCACTATAAATCCTTGTGTTCATTGTCTATATTTTTGTATCCACAACAAACACCCAAAAATGAAATTCTACACTTGGCAAGCTATTCGGTTGAAGGTTATTGAGCCCAACAATTGGTATCAGAGCGATGTTCAATCTAGAGGGATTAACATCCTATTGAGGTGATCTGGGAAACTCGATACAACAAATAATCAACCAGTGACCATGGCGCTATCCATTGACAAACTGCCCTTCTTCAACGGTGATAACTTCGTCTGTTGGAAGCATAGAATGATGTTCTTCATGAAAAGAAAAGACTACCGTCTTTGGGAGATAATTGAAGATGAACCATTCGTGCCAACACGAAGCAAAGCGGAATGGATCACAGAAGATCACAAGAAGATTGAGCTCAATTACAAGGCTTTGCACATTCTACTTTGTGCATTGGGCCCGAAAGAATATGCCAAAGTATCTTTTTGTGAGAGTGCCAATGAGTTATGGGACAAACTTGAAGCTATCCATGAAGGAACAAATGAGGTGAAGGAAACAAAGATCGGCCTACTCAACCTCGAATATGAAAACTTCAAGATGGACCCAAGACATCAAGAGTATGTTCTACCGGTTCTCTACAATCGTCAATCAACTAAAAGGAATTTGATAGGAGATTTCGGAAGACAAACTCATTCGGAAGTTGATTTATTCACTTCCTGAATCATGGGAGAGTAAGAAGACGACTATTATTAATGTCAAAGACTTGAAGAAGCTCAAGCTTAAAGAGCTCGTAGGATCTTTTCTCACCCATGAGATGATGTCTCTACCCTTAAAAAGGGAGAAGAAGAAGATAATCCAAGATCAAGGAATCGATGTCAACATCATTGCTCTACATCCCTCCACAAGCCAACAAGAAAAATCTAGTGAGGAGGAAAGTGAAGATGGAGAGATGGCCTATCTCTTCAAGGAATTTGCCCGATTCATGAAGAGCAACAAAGAAGGATCCAAGCATGAATCAAAGAAGAAGAAGATGGTGGATCCCCCCAAGTGCTCAAATTGCAAGAAGACGTGGCACACCATATTCGATTGCCCTCACCTCAACACGAAGGGATCATCATCGAAGAAAGCATATGTGGCTATATGGAGTGATGAAGACTACACCGATGAAGATTAAGTAGCCCACCTATGCTTAATGGCCCTCAATTAGGGGGAGGTAACTTCTAACTCATCTTGTTCAAATTCAAATTCATATACATTTGATGAGTTACAAGAAGCCTATGACAAATTAATTGGTTTTTGAGTTCAAGTCTTCATTTTCAAAAAATAAAAAGATGATTTCAAAATTGAAAATCGAAAATGATTTACTTTTAAAAACCAATTTGGAATTTGAAGCAAAAATCAAAGATTTTGAACTTAAAGTTTTAAATTTACAAAATTTGCTTCAAAGTTTACAAAAAGATCATCAAAAGGAAGTAGATGATCTTAAGAAAGAAAAAGAATTGATTTCTAATAAACTTCAAAAGAAAAATAATTTGGGGAAATCAAATTTTTTGTGAGACAATCTAGTGCCCCTATATTTGTTAAAGGAAAAATGTTTTAGAAGTATTTGGGTCCCAAAAGGACTAATTAGTTCAACTAAAAAGGATGAAATTGAAAAAAGGATTCCTAAGGGGACTAAATTATGTGCTACTAATGCCAATGGATCCAAAGCAATTTGGACACCAAAAATCAAATGATTGTCTTTTGTAGGTGTGATGGAGCTTTGATCAACAAGTGATAAAATTAAGGGGGAGCTTTATGCACACAAGGATGAACACTTGAAGAAGGAAGGCTTCACATCCTCCCTTTGGTTCAAGTGTGGTAAAATTAGTTGAATTTTGTTCATTTTAATTTGATTTATTTATTTATTAATTCAACTAGTTTATCATATATGTTGGACTAACATTTGAGTGATGCTTGAGTAAGGGGAGCCAATTTTAAAGTAAAACTTATTTTTGTCAAATTTTTTCTCTCTCCATTGTTATTGGTCTTTAAAGTCTAAACCATTTTTTGATATAACAAAAAGGGGTAGAGTATTTTGAAATTTTGATTTTTCAAATGAATAAGGGGGAGCCTATAAGATTTTTAACAATTCATCTCTTATTCAAATTTTATTTTTACTAAGGGGGAGAATCTCAAAAACAAATTTTCAAGTTGGTTTTATTATATAAAAAAGGGGAGATTGTTAGGATTAAACAAAATTTCATGAGTTAAAATATTTGACTATGGGCTTTTGAATTTGATGATATAGCTTAACCTCAATTTCAAAAAGTTTTACTCGATTAAAATTCTAACGGGTCCAATGTAAAGCCCATTTACACATGCACGCCTTAAACCCATCAAAATGGCCACAAAATAAGATTAAATCAAATTTTATGAGTTAAATTCTTTGATTATGGGCTTTTGAATATTATTATATATCTTAATTTCAATTTCAAAACCATTTACTCGGTTAAAATTTCAACGAGTCCACTATAAAGCCCATTTAGACATGCACGCCTTAAACCCCAACAAAATGGCTGAAAAATAAGATTAAATCACATTTTATGACTTAAAATATTTACTTATGGGTTTTTGAACATGATTATACAGCTTAACCTAATTTTCAGAATTTTTACTCGGTTAAAATTTCAACGGATCCACTATAAAGCCCATTTAGACATGCACACCTTAAACCAAACAAAACGACCATAAAATAAGATTAAATCAAATTTTATGAGTTAAAATATTTGATTACGTGCTTTTGAACATGATTATACAACTTAACCTTATTTTTAGAAATTTTACAGGATTAGAATTCCAACGGGTCCACTGTAAAGCCCATTTAGACATGCACGCCTTAAACCCAACAAAATAGCCACAAAATGAGATTAAATAAAATTTCTTGAGTAAAAATATTTGATTATGGGCTTTTGAATATAATTATATAGCTTAACCTCAATTTTAGAACTTTTTTACTCGGTTAAAATTCCAACGGGTCCACTGTAAAGTCCGTTTAGTGCATGCCTTAAACCACAACAAAACAGCAAAAAATTTAAGATTAAATCAAAATTTATGACTTAAAATATTTGATTATGGGCTTTTGAATATGATTATATAGCTTAAACTCAATTTCAAAACTTTTTACTCTGTTAAAATTCCAGCGGATCCACTGTGAAGTCCATTTAGACATGCACGCCTTAAACCCCAACAAAATGGCAAAAAATAAGATTAAATCAAATTTTATTACTTAAAATATTTAGTTATGGGCTTTTGAACATGATTATATGTCTTAACCTCAATTTTAGAATTTTTTACTAGGTTTAAATTCCAACGAGTCCACTGTAAAGTCCATTTAGACATGCACGCCTTAAACTCCAACAAAATAGCCAATTTAGACATGCACGCCTTTAAACTCAATTTCAAATCTTTTTACTCGGTTTAAATTCCAACGGGTTCAATGTGAAGTCCATTTAGACATGCACAGCTCAAGCACCAACAAAGTGAAAATAAAATTAAATCAAATTTTATTACTTAAAATATTTAGTTATAGGCTTTTGAACTTGATTATATGGCTTAAACTCAATTTTAGAAATTTTTACTCGGTTAAAATTCCAACGGGTCCACTGTAAAGCCCACTTTGACGTGCACACCTTATTATTTTTTTTGAAAAAGACGGTCCTAATTAAAAAAACCCCTCTAAACCTAAAGGGGAAAAGGAGTGACGAGAAATTAACATTCAGAAAAGGATGGCAAGTCATCATCTACAACAGAGGAAATAATCTCGGGACAAACTGAGTCAAAATGGATATGTGTAGTGGACCGGAGGGCCCAGGTAGCTAGACAATGAGTGACTGCATTGGCAGAGAACTGTACATAAGAAACCCTAAAACTGGCTTTATAGAGGAGAAAAAGGCTTATGGCAGGTGTGAGTAGGTCTCCAAGGAGGGAGATATCATCAGAAATAAGGTTCACCTTGATGACGATGACCGCCGCATCATATTCAAAGAGAACATGGGCCCAGCCCTCAGAATGAGCTAGATAAAGGCCAACCATGAGTGCATGGGCCTCAGCATGAGAAACGTCACGGCAATTGAGCACAGACCGAGCCAAACCACCAAGGACAGAGTCATTTTCATCTCTAACAATTACGCCAATGGCGGTAGAGAAACTGAGGAGGTCAAGCTCCATCGACGTTAATCTTGACAGCCCCCAGAGGAGGCGATTGTCAGCCCAGAGAGGAGAGGGCAGGAGAAGTCGTTGCCGTAGAAGGACAATCCGAAGGCAAAGAAGTATTTCGAAAATCTTGGTAGACGCAAAGGGCATTAGCGACCAAAACCCAGATGGGCCGAAGATTCTTCTTATGGACCCAGTCATTCCTCCGTCGCCACAGGTACCAAAAGACAATAAGAAAAAGCATGAAAGAGTCCAAAGATAAAGAGTAGGCAGTCTCTTCTAGCCAAGCCAGTGTAGAGGAAGCCAGACAAATGGCAAGGGAAGGTGGGAAATCGGCAAGTAAGAGTGCATCCCTCGAACCCGGACAATCTCGCAACGCATAGAGGATAGTCTCACACGTATGCGAGAAAATAAGGCAAACACCAGGGGAGAGCCCCGCAGCATGGAGAGAGTTTCCGATCCCACCCGCAACGCCAACCAAAAGTACAAACCTTAGGAATGGCAGGCAACTTGGAAATGAGCTTCCATACACATGAGGGCCTGTTATAGGAGGAGGTCGGTCGATGTAGGAAGAGGTAGCCTAAACGCACCGTGTAAACCCCTGAATCATGATCGCCCCATAGAAGGGTGTCAGGACGGTGAGCGAAAATAGGCACATGAGGACTGTATCTGCATCTTCCGACAAGAAAACATCACGAACAAAGTGGTCGTTCCAAGAAAGCTGTCCTGGGATCATAAAGTCACGGCAGTGAATCGACAGCTCTTCATTATCCAAATTTGCATCTAAGAAAGTGATTGGAGAAGTTCCTCCCACCGGTCCAGGTGCATACGGAATAAGCTATCAAAGCTGAGGGTCCAGAAAAAACCATCACGCAACTGGCCCAAAGCTTGGTAAAGGTCTTTCCAAGCGAATGACGCTCTCTTTGAGGAGGAGGCATTTAGAACATTCCCATTATGGAAGTATTTAGCCCAAAAAATGCGAGAAAGGAGGGAGTTAGGTTCAGTGATGAACCTCCACAACTGCTTCTCAATGAGGGCTATATTGAAGAGACGCATGTCACGGAACCCCAGGCCACCACCAGCTTTCAGAGTACACACATTGGCCTAAGAAATAAGAGGCCAACCTCGCTTATTATTCTGTCTTAACCACCAGTAGCTGTGCATCGAGCGAGCCATGCTATCCACAAGGTTTTGGGGCAAAAGATAATAAGACATAACGTATTGAGGGAGTGCTTGTACAATAAACTTGAGAAAAACCTCTCGACCACTGTACGAGAGCATATGTTTGGTCCAGCTCATAACACGAGAACTAACTCAATCACAGACATATCCCAGAGCTTCCGTCTTATTGCACCCAATGAGGGGAATGCCGAGATAAACTCTAGGGTCATCCACCTCACGAACACCTAAAATGTCATGGACAGCCAATTTATACTCGTGCGAGGTATGGGAGCAGAAGAAGATAGTAGATTTGTCAAAGTTGACACTTTGCCCAGAAGAGACAGCATAGGATTGAAGGATATCCTTCAAAATTTGAACTTCTGAGAGCTCATTACAGAGAAAGATCAAACTATCATCGGCATAAAGCAGATGGTTCACAAAAGCCCAAATTTACTGGCACGAAGCCCAAAGAGTCGACTGAATTATTGAGCGGTAGTTAAAGACGTAGAAAGGCCTTGAGGGCAAAAGAGGAAGAGAAAAGGGGAGAGAGGATCCCCTTGATGCAAGCCCTGTTGCGGGTGAAAAAAAGGTGACAGCTTCTCGTTGACGCAGGCCGAGAAAGTGATAGAGAAGACACAACGCATGATAATAGCAACCCACAAGGATGCAAAACCAAGCTTCAACATGGTCCAAGGCCTTTTCCATGTTGAGCTTGAGGGTCGCACCTTTAAAACCAGCGGAACATAGTGCATTTAATGAATGAACGATTTTATGAGCCACTAGGATATTGTCCGAAATAGAGAGGCCTTTGACAAAAGTGACTTGAGTATCAGTTATGCAGAAAGAGAGAAAAAGGCTTTATTCGGTTGACAAGGACTTTTGAGACAGTTTTGTAGAGCACAGTGCATAGGCTGATGGGTCTGAGTTGCTTTATAGTCGTGGGATTTTGGAATTTTGGGATAAGAATAATAACCATGTTATTGACAGTGGCCATATTTGTGTTTCCTCGGAGGAGATCCAAACAGAGCTTGACAAAGTCAGCACCAATAGTGTTCCAATACTGTGCCAAAAAACCACTCAGAAGTCTATCAAAACCGGGAGCCTTTTTAGGGTTAATATCTTGAAAGGCAGGGACAACTTTATCCTCAGTGAAATCTGCAGTCAACTTCTCATTCATATCAATAGTGATTGAGAGAGTAATGTTATCTAAGAGTTGCGGATCTGCAGAAGGTGATGAGGAGGTGAAAAGAGTTTTGATGTAGTCTGTAACAACGGATATGATGTCTTGAGGTCCCTCTTGCCATTGACCATCCGTATCAAATAAGCCTTGTATGAGATTTTTTCAACGGTGGCCAGAGGCACGAGCGTAGAAATAAGATGTATTACAATCCTCTTGTGTAAGCCACGTTACTCTAGATTTGTTGGGCCCAATAGGCTTCTTTTGATCGAGTAAATGATGGAGTTCACATTTGGCAGCAAAGAAGACCATTATATTAGAAGAAGAAAGCCAATGATTAAGACCAGAGTTAACCTGGTTCTGAAGTTCTTTGATGCGCCACCAGGAACTATCACGGTGACTGTCTTGCCAAAATCGGAGAGTTTTGCCAATCGCAGCAAGCCTATCGACAACTGAGCCTGCATTGTTCTTCCAAGTTGATTGAACCGTTGAGACACATCCATCTTCCTACACCCAACAATTATCAAAGCGGAAGTAATCATCACGAGGTTGTGGCCGGTCCGGCCCGAATGTCGATCGGTGTCAAGAATGATGAAACAGTGGTTCAACTTCAGACTATAATCCGAGAAGGTGTTGAAATCTGGAAAGAATGAGCGCCACCGACTATCTGTAAAAAAACGATAAAGTCACTAGTGAATGGGTGAGATATAGGGGCTGATTTTGTCCATGTAAACCAGCCTTTAGAAGGATTACAATCGAACAAAGAATTACTCATAAGCCAATCTTGAAAATTCACTATATAGATTCGAGCCTTGCGGCAGCCACCTTGTTTTTCGTTGTCATGTAAAATCTCGTTAAAATCTCTTTCCACCAACCAAGGAAGAGGATAAGATGAGCAAAGGTGATCAAATAACTCCAAGTCTTGTGATTAGGCTGGGTCTCGAAACTACCATAGGCCCATAAAGTGAAAATGACTATCATCACAAGAAATGACAACATCAATGTGAATAAGAGAATACGAAAGTAAATCAATCATAATACTATTATTCCAAATAACCATAAACCCGGTACAATCGTGGCCAGAGTCAACAATGAAACAACCCTTTATCCACAAACAAGTTATAATCTTGTCCCTATACAACGTAAGCAGACGCATTTCACATAAAAAAAACATTTAGAGCTAAATGGGCCATATCCCCGACCCAAAGACTAAACTGCTTGTGGCTTACCCATTCTACGACAGTTCCAACACATGATCCTTATTTCTCTCGGCGGGGCTACTACCTTGCAACCTCAGGCACAGAGTTGTTTGAGCTGCTCATCCCATCTTTTATAGTAGTGGTTTTGAGAGAAGAGGAAGGTTGAGGTCGCTTAGCCGTAACTGGTTCAGTACAGGTCGTGCTTCGCTTCGAAATATGAGAGGAGGTCAACTCAGGCCTGGAACAGTGTGATGATGGGGCCGATTTGGGTTGATTTGCCATCCAAACATCAAAATCTGATAGAACCAGCAGACTTGGCAACAGAGGTGCCCTCTCCTAATCCGGAGCAGTCTTAGGCTTAGCGGAGACAAGGCCTTTCTTGGACGCCCAAAGATCATCCTTCATTTGAGGGGCATAGGAGTAAACTAAATGCGAGACCAGGCCATCGCCCAAAGCTTCAGCAGAGACCTTCACAGTGCGAGCAACATGGGACTTAGCACGTCCAACACTTGGAGCATCGCTGATAGCATTCTTCCAGGGCAAGTTGGCCATAACAGCAGCTGCTACGGTATGGAGACCCTCGCTGGCCACAACACCAGCAGCTACCTCACGAAGACCATCTTCAGCAGTCGCGGTCACATTGTCAGCTACAAGGTCAGAGATGTTCGGAGCCAATGAACCCCCACTGGTTGCATCCAAACCAGGATCAGTCTCAAAAGCCAGGCTAGTCGCAAGATCCTTGGCAAGCAGGGCGTCAACAAATTCATGCTCGGTCTCTTCAGGGATTAGCTGATTCGCCTCTGCAAGGTGGAGCAAGCCCTCACTGTCATGCTCACCTAGATTCCCACTGCCCTGCACGTCCAGGTCTGTTTAGTTACGCGCATCCAGGTCCATACCCCCATCAGCGGCCTTATTCGATCCCTCTGTAGCGTGCGCACCAAGGTTCTCACGGTCATGCTCAGCCAGGTTCGTTCGATCAAATGCATCCGGGTTTAGGTCCCCAACAACGGCCTCTTTCGAGCCCTCTGCCTCAGCTACAAGGTGTTTTCTGAACCAGACTCGGACATGCCATCCACCGTGCAGGCATGCAAGCTCGAGCCTGCAGTGCCTAAAACCTCTGGTCTCATTGCTTCAGCTATACCATCTCCCCTAGTCGTGGGAAAAAACTTATCAGGGGCACCGGTTGCAACAGGCAAGGAAGAAGCCAGAGAAACACCATCTTCATGGGAGATAAGCCTGCCACGGGGCCTTTGAGGGCCTTGTCTCCTAGGGCGAGGGGCGCGGAGCCAATCACCATATTGCAACTTCGTATGGGCATCAACCTTGACATAGCGACATTCAGTAACCAGATGCCCAATGATGCCAAACCCATGGCAGAAGAGGGGAGATGTTCATACTGTAGAGGACAGAGCTGAGGCTTGTTCCTGGGTCTCCCAAGGGCAACACAACGCCTCAAAGGTTTTAGTGCATCCAGCAAGACTCTGACTCATAGAAATTCAATAAGGTTACCTTCTTCCTGTCTGGAGTCTGACATGACAACCTTCTCGATGCAGGCCCCAAGCGAGCATGCAAGATCAACATTCATCAGTTTGAAAGGGATATTATGAATGTGCACCTAGATCCTTATGTGAGAGAAAGAGTAGTCATGAAAGGAGAGAGTCGGATCCTTAGGCTCGAGGGCAAACCAATGTTTGTTGAATTCCCAAGGGAAAAAATTGAAAGAGAGAAGAAAATCGAAAGGGAACAACGATATAAATAGTAGTTGAAGTAAGCAGTAGACAATTCTACTTAAAGTAAAAACTAGAAGGAAAATAAAGTATAAGAGGAGTGAAAGACAAGTAGATTAAAATAAAAATAAGACAAGGATAAAAGGAACAACTGACAGATAACAGATAAAAAAGAGTTAAGGTAAATAATAGACATATATAATATAAAGTAGCAACGAAATTAAATTTTAAAATAAAATACCAACTGATAGACTTTACGTCAAATTCATCCACTGGAATGGGGCAACCCAAAAATATAGAAACTATAAATAAAGTAACAGTAAGGTAAAAGGAAAAATAATAGGTAAAAGCCCGAGAAAAAAAGAGTTGTGATAAGTATCAAAAACATATAATGGAAGATAATGATAGTATAATGAGATAATGGAAATTTAAAATAAAATTCCAAGCAATAGAATTCAATGTGGACACAAACTCTAGGTCGGGGCTGACCACCAGACCGGACCAGCCAAAGGGGACAGCCCTGTTGCCCGCATGATAGGGCAAGGCGGACATGCACGCCTTAACCCCAACAAAACGATCACAAAATAGATTAAATCAAATTTTATGAGTTAAAACATTTGATTATGGGCTTTTGAATATGATTATATAGCTTAACTTCAATTTCAAAACTTTTTACTCAGTTGAAATTCCAACGGGTCCACTATAAAAGCCCACTTAGACAAGCATGCCTTAAGCCCCAACAAAACGACCGAAAATAAGATTAAAACACATTTTATGACTTAAAATGTTTAGTTATGGGATTTTAAACTTGATTATATAGCTTAACATCATTTTCATAAATTTTTACTCGGTTAAAATTCTAACGGGTCCACTATAAAGCCCATTTTGACATGCACGCCTTAAACCCAACAAAATAGCCACAAAATAGATTAAAACAATTTTTATGAGTTAAAATATTTGATTATGGGATTTTGAATATGATTATATAGCTTAACCTCGATTTCAAAACTTTTTACTCGGTTAAAATTTCAATGGGTCCACTGTGAAGCCCATTTAGACATGCATACCTTAAACCCCAACAACGGCCAAAAATAACATAAAATCACATTTTATGACTAAAAATATTTAGTTATGGCATTTTGAATATGATTATATAGCTTAGCCTCAATTTCAAAAAAAAATTACTCGGTTAAAATTCCAACGGGTCCACTGTAAAAGCCCATTTTGACGTGCAAGCCTTCAACCTCAACAAAACAGCCGAAAAATAAGATGAAATCAAATTTTATGACTTAAAATATTTAGTTATGGGCTTTTAAACATGATTATATAGCTTAACCTCATTTTTAAGAACTTTTTACTCGGTTAAAATTCCAATGGGTCCACTATAAGCCCATTTAGACATGCACGCCTTAAAACCCACAAAACGACCACAAAATAAGATTAAATCAAATTTTATGAATTAAAATATTTGATTGTGTGATTTTAAATATGATTATGGAGATTAACCTCAATTTAAAAACTTTTTACTCGGTTAAAATTCCAACGGGTCCACTATAAAGCCAATTTAGACATGCACGCCTTAAACCCAACAAAACGGCCGAAAAATAAGATTAAATCACATTTTATGACTTAAAATATTTATTTATGGCTTCTTAATATGATTATATAGATTAACCTCAATTTCAAAACTTTTTACTTAGTTAAAATTCCAACGGGTGGTCCACTGTGAAATTCATTGAGACGTGCACGACTTGAACCCAAAAATGGTCAAAAAATAAGATTAAATCAAATTTTATGACTCAAAATAATTAGTTATGGGACTTTGAATATGATTATAAATCTTAACCTCAATTTTAGAACTTTTTACTCGGTTAAAATTCGAATGGGTCCACTATAAGCCTATTTAGACATGCACAAGCCTTAAACCCAACAAAACGGTCACAAAGTAAGATCAAATAATATTTCATGAGTTAAATATTTGATTATGGGATTTTGAATATGATTATATAGCTTAACCTCAATTTCAAAACTTTTTACTCGGTTAAAATTCCAACGGGTCTACTATAAAGCCAGTTAGACATGCACGCCTTAAACCCCAACAAAATAGCCGAAAATAAGATTAAATAAAATTTTATGACTTAAAATATTTAGTTATGGGCTTTTGAACATGATTATATAGCTTAACCTCATTTTCAGAAAGTTTTACTCGATTAAAATTCCAACGGGTCCACTATAAGCCCATTTAGACATTCGTGCCTTAAACCCAACAAAACTGCCACAAAATAAGATTAAATAGAATTTAAAGAGTTAAAATATTTGATTATGGGCTTTTGAATATGATTATATAGCTTAACTTCAATTTCAGAACTTTTTACTCGGTTAAAATTCCAACAGGTCCATTGTAAAGCCGATTTAGGCATGCACGCCTTAAACCCCAACAAAACGGCCGAAAAATAAGATTAAATCACATTTTATGACTTCAAATATTTAATTATGGCCTATTTAACATAATTATATAACTTAACCTCATTTTTAGAAATTTTTACTCGTTTAAAATTCCAACGGGTCCACAATAAAGCCCAATGAGACATGTATGCCTTAAGCCCCAATAAAACGGTAGAAAAATACGATTAAATCAGTTTTTATGACTTAAAATATTTATTTATTGGATTTTGAACATGATTATATAGCTTAACATTATTTCAAAAAAAAATTCTCGGTTAAAATTCTAACGGGTCCACTGTAAAGCCCATTTTGACATGCACGCCTTAAACCCAGCAAAATGGCCACAAAATAGATTAAATCAAATTTTATTAGTTAAAATATTTGATTATGGGCTTTTGAATATGATTATATAGCTTAACCTCAATTTCAAAACTTTTTTCTCGGTTAAAATTTCAACGGGTCCACTGTAAAGCCTATTTAGACATGAACACCTTAAACCCCAACAAAACGGTCGAAAAATAAGATTAAATAAAATTTTATGACTTAGAATTTTTAGTTATGGGATTTCGAACATGATTATACAATTTAACATCAATTTTAGAAATTTTTACTCGGTTAAAATTCCATGGGTCCACTATAAGAGCATTTACACATGCACGCCTTAAACCCATCAAAACGACCACAAAATAATACTAAATAAAATTTCATGAGTTAAAATATTTTATTATGGGCTTTTGAATATGATTATATAGCTTAACCTCAAATTCAAAACTTTTTACTTGGTTAAAATTCCAACGAGTCCACTCTAAAGCCCATTTAGACATGCATGCCTTAAACCCCAACAAAACGGCCAAAAAATAAGATTAAATCAAATTTTATGACTTAAAATACTTAGATATGGCCATTTGAACGTGATTATATAGCTTAATTTCAATTTCAAAACTTTTACTCGGTTAAAATTACAACGGGTCTACTATAAAGCCCATTTAGACATGCACGCCTTAAGCCCTAACAAAATGGCCGAAAAGTAAGATTAAATCACATTTTATGTCTTAAAATATTTATTTATGGGCTTTTGAACATGAATATATAGCTTAACTTCATTTTCATAAATTTTTATTCGGTTGAAGTTCCAACGAGTCCACCATAAATCCCATTTAGACATACACGCCTTAAGCCCCAACAAAACGGGCAAAAAATAAGATTAAATCACATTTCATGAGTTAAAATATTTATTTTTGGGCTTTTTAACATGATTATATAGCTTAACATCATTTTCAAAATATTTTACTCAATTAAAAAATTCTAACGGGTCCACTATAAAGCCCATTTTGACATGCACACCTTAAACCCAAAAAAATGGCCACAAAATAGATTAAATCAAATTTTATGTGTTAAAATATTTGATTATGGGATTTAGAATATGATTATATAGCTTAACCTCAATTTTAAAACTTTTTACTCAGTTAAAATTCCAACGGGTCCACTGTGAAGTCCATTTAGACATGCACGCCTTAAACCCCAACAAAACGGCTAAAAAATAAGATTAAATGACATTTTATGAATAAAATATTTAGTTATGGCATTTTGAATATGATTGTATAGCTTAACCTTAATTTCAAAACTTTTTACCGGTTAAAATTCCAATGGGTCCACTGTGAAGCCCATTTAAACATGCACGCCTTAAACCCCAATAAAACGGCCAAAAAATAAGATTAAATGACATTTTATGACTTAAAATATTTAGTTATGGCATTTTGAATATGATTGTATAGCTTAAACTGTAACACCCATAACGTATACTCGTAATTGAATATACATTATAGATGTTACTTAAACATGCTACTGAAAGTTAAGCTTAATTTTTTTTGTCTCTATACGATTCATCGTCTAGCTGATTATTTAAACTATCATTATAATTCAATTTAATTTATCATATACTATCAGTAAATAAATAGTTTACATGCCCACTAGAGATTGTCATAATTTAGAATGTCTTACTTATGTTTTGTAGATTGTAGCTTGAACAACATGCTTGACTCCTCTTCAAGTGCTCCAACTTGACCTACGTGTGAAACAATCACACGCTAAGTACGAAGTTAGTAAGGCAATTAAACTTATTTATTTTAAAAAAACATGTAATAATGTGATACAATATGTCATATATAAAAGTGCATTTAGTTTTCTCTATAACATGGCAAGTATATCACAATGTACATATGTCATGTATCATAACTAATCATGATATTATTGCATAATATATTCTCTATCATGGACATGCATTCGTTATGTAATCATTTACATATCATGTACTCTATCATGGTCATGCTTTCATTATGACATCATTTGAATAACATGTATTCTATCATGTATGTCATGTACTTCTCTGTCATGTAACATGTAACTTCTTTTTCATGTATCATGAAATCATGTAACATCTTTTTCATGTATCATGTAATCATGTAACATCTGTATCATGTAACATTCAACATCTTGTTATTATTATCATCGTGTCTGGCTAGAGGCCCATGGAAACCCCTTAGCCTATCTGCACCGTAGTGCCTTGTAGAGTACGTACTCGAGAGGACGCTCTTTGCTCCTTATATTAAACACCTCGTTAGTGCATTTTGCACTATGGGCTTGGATCCCCATGGTGTATCTTGTTTCATTTTAATCTTGTCATTATCCATATTTCATGTATGCATCATCATCATTTATGCAAACAATAATTCGTACCTGGTATTTCGTCAATATTGCCATGTCGAGCAGTGTATCATATCATGTATTATAGAGAAATGCAATGCCATTTTCAATGTAACGCAAACATTTAGAAATGCACTCACCTTGGCCATTTATGAATATGCCTCACTAAGCTCTATTGATCCTTTCCTTTATAGTACCTCGAACCTTCTTTTCATTCGGATCCAACTTAAATTATCACGTGAATATAAATAAACATTTGTTAGATTCACTTCTAACAATATTTCAATTAAGCTATTTAATCATTCAACATAAAAATTTTCCATAAATTTCTCTCCTTCCTTATACTGTTCACAAACTCATTTTTGGTCCCTAATGACCATTTTGATCTTCAAATAATTCCTCCAAGCTTGCTAACCAACATTAGACACAAATTGTCTCAATTTCCATTTTCTGTCAACTTGCACTACCATCAAAGATTTTCTTCTACAAGGCATAATACATACTGAATCTTAATCTTCTTTATACCATAGAAACTAGATTTGATAACAGTTATACCGTAGAAACTAGATTCGATGACGGTTCTAACGGTATAAGCCACATAATTTAATAAAATCTATAAAAATTATGAAAATTCATCAAACTCCCGTTTATAGGGCCATCCCGACATAAACTGTTCTGTAATTTTTTTTACTTTCATTCGATTAAAAAATAATATCTTTTAACTCGGAACTCGAAATCAGTTTTCATTTGTTGGAAACGAAACTAGATTCAATAAGCTTTTCAACCATATAAACTAATAACCCAGATTCAATTTTTACGATTTATGGCAAATTTTCAAAGTCGAATTCCAGTATTGAATTTCGGAATAGACTGCTATTCTATTTTCTGACTTTTCATCACTTAAAAATTCAATCTTTTGATATATGAATCGAAATTAATCACCGTTTGGTTTAAACAAAACTAGACGAATAAATCTTTACATCGATATAAAATTCACCATCTAACCATTTTTGTAGAATTTATGGTGAATTTTCAAACTTACCGCCAAATCCAGTTTTCCTACACAACTTCCATAAATAACTTCAAACTTTATACTAATTTCTCCTTACTTTGCTATTTGTCAATTTGGTCCCCTTACTTGATTCAAACCACTAATGTATCACTTTCTTCATCAAATAATTATTCAAAATAATTCCCTATAATTTTTCGTTCTTTCCGAAATAGTCACTAAAAATGCAAAGATAAGGATTCAAACTTCTTAACTTTGCAAATTAGTCCTCAAATCAACATTACTACTTGAATTATATTATTTCAACTAAAATCAGATTTAGTCTTTCTCTAAAACCTCACTTCCGAATTGGTCACTTAACATTGACAATTTGTCAAAATGATCACTAACTCGATTTAACATCGATTTTGCATTCTAACTTCAATTTCACATCTCCAACATCAATAATATCATAAATACACTTTAAAATCATAAAAAATCAGATCAGTCCTCTAACTTTCAGAATTTCCAAAATGTCCCTATACCTTTAGCTTAGAGTTTTGCTTCCAAATAACAGTTCAAGCTTACTCGATCATTAATTCAACATCACAAACCCTAAATTAAACTTGAATCCATAAACCTTAATCATCTTCATACAAACTAAAATATGTAGGGTTTAAATCTCAACTCAATAACATGATTTTAACATTATACTAGCTTGATTTCAACTTGAATTTCATCATGAAATCATAAAATTCCAAAAGCCCCAAACTTTTTCCATAAACCCTAATTTCTTCTCATGCAAAATTCTCATCAATCAAGCATGTTTTCCATGAATTATTTACACCAAAAGATAGAGCTTGAAGAGTAGAACAACTTTGCAGTTGAAGAGGTTACCTGAAAATTGAGTTTTGGGGCTTGAATCGAACTTGGAAAATTTTTCTCCATTTTTCTTTCTTTTTCCCCCTCATATTTCGAAATTTTAGGATGAAGAATTGTCTTCATCTTCTTTTTTTTTCATCCAATATGGCCACTTATCTTGTATAAATGAATTTTAAATTCATTGAGATAGTGAAATTACTAAAATGCCCTTTTAATCCAACGGTTGAGATTGATCTTATCATTAATAAAGGGCCAAGATTTAATCTTCCATATTCTTCTTCCAAAATTATCCTTGAAACTTTTTAAATATTTCAAAAATGTCATTGGGCAAAATGACTAATTTGCCCTCCAAGTAGTTTTTATTTACTAGTTTGCCATTCTTGTAAAAAATCAACTAATTCTAGTTGGAATCCAACCAAATATAATAAAATATTCATAAAAATAGTATTTTATGATTTTTACATGGCTTTTGGATCAGCCTTTAAAATTTCAGTTCGATTCGATTTCCCGATATTCATAAAATACTTTTACTACGATTTTACCTTTTTTGAACTATTGGATTTATTCTGAAAATTCTATACCTCCATATTTGGGAAATAAACTCTATTATCTCATAAAAACTTCCTTTCCCAAGGACTTAGACTGAATTTTCCTAACTCGGTCTATATTCCGATAATTATCGAAAATCTTCATAGAATAAAATTTCTCTTAGAATTCCTTTATCGATAACCCATACGAATTTTCTCTACTCTTACTGAGTCCAAAATATCGATCAGAAACACTTTTATGGGACCTTCCCGAAGGTCACCCATCCTCGTATTTTTTTGGCCAGAGCACGCTTAACAATTTTATTCGATCTAAATTTGGTACCTTTTCCTGCATCTTAATTCCTAAAATCGATATAAAGGTACCTATTTCGATCCGATTCATTCTTAAACAGAATAAAGTTACTTATTGGGGAAATTTACACTTTAGTCCCCAAACTTTTCCAAAGTTTAAACTTTAACCCCAAAACTTTCAAAATTTATATTTTGGTCACTAGCCAAAATTTTGGGATAAACATAACCTCAATTTCAAAACTTTTTACCGGTTAAAATTCCAATGGGTCTACTGTGAAGCCCATTTATACATGCACGCCTTAAACCCCAACAAGATTATATAGCTTAACCTCATTTTCAAAAAAAATTACTCGGTTAAAATTCCAACAGGTCCACTATAAAGCCCTTTTAGACATGCACGCCTTAAAACCCAACAAAACGGCCGAAAAATAAGATTAAATCACCTTTTATGACTTAAAATATTTAGTTATGGGTTTTTGAACATGATTATATAGCTTAAACACATTTTCAAAAAATTTTACTCAGTTAAAATTCCAACGGGTCCACTATAAAGCCCATTTAAACATGCATGCCTTAAACCTTGCAAAATTGCCACAAATAAGATTAAATAAAATTTTTTGAGTTAAAATATTTGATTACGGGATATAAAATATGATTATATAGCTTAACCTCTTTTTTTGAAAATTTTACTCGATTAAAATTCCAATGGGTCCACTATAAGAACATTTAGACATGCACGCATCAAACCCAACAAAACGGCCACAAAATAAGATTAAATCAAATTTCACGAGTTAAAATATTTTATTATGGGATTTTGAATATGATGATATATCTTAGCCACAATTTCAAAACTTTTTAGTCGGTTAAAATTACAACAGGTCCACTTTAAAGCCCATTTAAACATGTAGGCCTTAAACCCCAACAAAACGATCGAAAAAAGATTAAATCACATTTGATGACTTAAAATATTTAGTTATGGGCTTTTGAACATGATTATATAGCTTAACCACATTTTTAGAAAATTTTACTCAGTTGAAATTCAAAAGGGTCCACTATAAAGCCCATTTATACATGCACACTTTAAACCCCAACAAAACATCTGAAAAATAAGATTAAATCATATTTTATGACTTAAAATATTTAATTATGGGCCTTTGAAAATGCTTATATAGCTTAACCTCATTTTCAGAAATTAATTTTCACAATTTTTTACTCGGTTAAAATTCCAATGGGACCACTGTAAAGCCCATTTAGAAATGCACGCCTTAAACCCAACAAAACAACCACAAAATAAGATTAAATCAATTTTATGAGTTAAAATATTTGTTATGGGCTTTTGAATATGATTATATAGCTTAACCTTAATTTCAATACTTTTTACTCGATTAAAATTTCAACGAGTCCACTGTAAAGCCCATTTAGACATGCACACCTTAAACCCCAACAAAACGGACAAAAAATAAGATTAAATCAAATTTTATGACATAAAATATTTAGTTATGGGATTTTGAACATGATTATATCGCTTAACCTCATTTTCAAAAAAAATTTACACGGTTAAAATTCCATCTGTCCACTATAAGCCCATTTAGACATGCACGCCTTAAACACAACAAAACGACCACATAAATAAGATTAAATTAAATTTAATGAGTTAAAATATTTAGTTATGACCTTTTGAACATGATTATAGAGATTAACCTCATTTTTCAGAAATTTTTACTCAGATAAAATTCCAACAGGTCCACTATGAAGCCCATTAGACATGCAGGCCTTAAACCCCAACAAAACAACCAGAAAATAAGATTAAATCAAAATTTAGGACTTAAAATATTTAATTATAGGCTTTTGAATATGATTATATAGCTCAAACTCAATTTTAAAACTTTTTACTCGGTTAAAATTCATCGGGTCCACTCTGAAGTCCATTTAGACATGCATGCCTTAAACCACAACTAAATGGCCTAGAAATAAGATTAAATAAAATTTTATTACTTAAAATATTTAGTTATGGGATTATGAACATGGTTATATGGCTTAAACTCAATTTTATAACTTTTTACTTGGTTAAAATTCCAACAGGTCCACTGTAAAAGCCCATTTAGACATGCACGACTTAAACCCTAACAAAATGGCCAAAAATAAGATTAAATAAAATTTTATGACTTAAAATATTTAGTTATAGGATTTTGAACATGATTATATAGCTTAACCTCATTTTTAAAAAAAAATACTTGTTAAAATTCCAACGGGTCCACTATAAGCCCATTTAGACATGCACGCCTTAAACCCAACAAAACGGTCACAAAAGAAGATTAAATCAAATCTCATGAGTTAAAATATTTGATAATGGGATTTTGAATATGATGATATAGCTTAAACTCAATTTCAGGACTTTTTACTCGGTTAAAATTCCAACGGGTCCACTATAAAGCCCATTTAAAAGGGACACCTTAAACCCCAACAAAACGGCCAAAAATAAGATTAAATCACATTTTATGAATTAAAATATTTATTTATGGGATTCTGAACATGATTATATAGCTTAACCTCATTTTTGGAAATTTTTACTCGGTTAAAATTTCAACGGGTCCACTATAAAGCCCATTTAAACATGCATTCCTTAAACCCAGTAAAAACGCCTCAAAATAAGATTAAATCAAATTCTATGAGTTAAAATATTTGATTATGGAATTTTGAATATGATTATATAGCTTAACCTCAATTTCAAAACTTTTTACTCAGTTAAAATTCCAACGGGTGTACTCTGAAACCTATTTAGACATGTACGCATTAAAACCCAACAAAATGGCATAAAAATAAGATTAAATCAAAATTTATGACTCAAAATATTTATTTATGGGCTTTTGAGCATGATTATACGACTTAACCTTAATTTTAGAACTTTTTACTCGGTTAAAATTCCAAAGCATCCAGTGTAAAACCCATTTAGACGTGCACACCTTAAACCCCAACAAACGGCTGTAAAATAAGATTAAATCAAACTTTATGAATTAAAATATTTAGTTATGGGATTTTTAACATGATTATATACCTTAAACTCATTTTCAAAAAATTTTCCTCAGTTAAAATTCCAACGGGTCCACTATAAGATCATTTAGACATGCACGCTTTAAACCCAACAAAACGGACCAAAATAAGATTAAATCGAATTTCATGAGTTAAAATATTTGATTATAGCTTTTTGAATATTATTATATAGCTTAACCTCAATTTCAGAACTTTTTACTTGGTTAAAATTTCAACGAATCCACTATGAAGTCCATTTTGACATGCACGCCTTAAACCCCAACAAAACGGCCGAAAAATCAGATTAAATCATATTTTATGGATTAAAATATTTTTTATGGGCTTTTTAACATTATTATATAGCTTAACCTCATTTTTAAAAATTTTTACTTGGTTAAAATTCTAACGGGTCCATTGTAAAGCCCAATTAGACATACACGCCTTAAACCCAACAAAACGGCCAAAAAATAAGATTAAATAAACATTTATGAGTAAAAATATTTGATTATGTGATTTTGAATATGATTATACTTATTAAATTCAATTTCAAAACATTTTACTCGGTTAAAATTTCAACGGGTCCACTATAAAGCCCATTTAGACATGCACACCTTAAACCCCAACAAAACGATCAAAAAATAAGATTAAATAATAGTATATGACTTAAAATTTTTAGTTATGGGCTTTTGAACATGAATATATAGCTTAACATCATTTTTAGAAATTTTTACTCGGTTAAAATTCCAACGGGTCCACTGTAAAGCCCATTTAGACATACACACCTTAAACCCAACAAAACAACAACAAAATAAGATTAAATCAAATTTTATGAGTTAAAATATTTGATTATGGGATTTTGAATATGATTATAAATCTTAACCTCAATTTCAAAACTTTTTACTTGGTTAAAATTTCAATGGGTCCACTATAAAGCCCATTTAGACATGCTCACCTTAAACCCCAACAAAAAGACGGCAATATAAGATTAAATCAAATTTTATGACTTAAAATATTTAGTTACAAGCTTTTCAACATTATTATACAACTTAACCTCATGTTTAGAAATTTTTACTCGGTTAAAATTCCAACGGGTCCACTATAAAGCCCATTTAGACATGCACGCCTTAAACCCAACAAAACGGCCACAAAATAAGATTAAATCAAATTTTATGAGTTCAAATATTTGATTATGGGCTTTTTAATATATTTATATAGCTTAACCTCAATTTCATAACTTTTTACTCGGTTAAAATTCCAACGGGTCCACTATGAAGTCCATTTTGACATGCAAGCCTTAAAACCCAACAAAATGGCTGAAAAAAAAGATTAAATCAAATTTTATGACTCAAAATATTTAGTTATGTGCTTTTGAAAATGGTTATACGACTTAACGTTGATTTTAGAACTTTTTACTCGGTTAAAATTCCAACGGGGACTCGGTTAAAATTCCAACGGGTGGTTGAAATTCCAATAGGTGTGCGTGATGGAAATTCTCTCTACTCTCTTAACTCCCTCAACTCTCTCAACCCTTTCGTTCTTCTCATCTCCCTCCCACCGCCCACCGGTTCGCCTCTATGCTGATGGCCCTCTTTGGCTCTAGCAGTTTTTGCATCCTCCTTGTTGGCGTCTTCGCCCTGAGCGCGTGTGGCTATTGATTACGGATTGTTTCTCTCAATAGTTTTGGGTTGTTGCTTTTTGGGTGCCATTGCTTCCACTTTTTTTTTGGTCTTTGGCTACTCCTTTAGATTATGAGTGATCCCTTCATCTTGAGATGTGAGTTATTTCATTCTCATCGCCTTCCTTTTCCTTTATTGATGATTACTTCTTGTTGGATGCCAATTGCACTTTGCTTTTTAGATAGCTTAAATGCTAGTGTAAACGGAACTGATCTGTTTAATACATAATTGTCTCCCTTGTGTTTTACCTTTTATTAAGATGTCTTCTTGGTTATAATAGACTGTTTGTATGCCATGCTTCTTATCTCATTGTTCGTGGAGATTATGTCATGTATCGTAGGTAATCTTTTTTCTCTTTATTGTCTTGTCGGAACTACTCTTTTTTCTACTTGCGTTCCTCAGGGCAAAAGGTTTATTGTTTGCCCTTCGGAAGGGTTTTTGTCCTGATCTTTATGGCCTTGGTTGTTTATTGACCTCTTGGCCTTCCTGGCCTTGGATTCATGTTCTTCGCCTCTTTTTACAGCTTCGATGCCTGCTGAATATTCTGCATAATGATTGATAGAGTAGCGTAATCTTGGATTTAGAAGCCTTCAATCAAGTTGTTGCAAGAACTAGGAGCTCTAAACTCAATCAAGGAAGTTTGGGCAGATCTGAAAATTCATGAGAAAAGAGAAGGGATTTTCTTGAAATTTTCAGATTCAAGACTGGAAAATTAAAGAAAGAAAGACAAGATGAAGGATTATATGATAATAAATAAGAATATAAAAAAAGATTAAAAGAGATTGAGAAAGAGATAAGTAAAAAAAATCTAAAAATTCCAACTTTGTTTATGGAAGATGGTGTGAAGGTTGAAGATGAAGATGGCTTGCGAATTGTTGATGTTGTTTTGTCCTCGGCACCCTCTTAGACTCAATTATCTAAGCAAGCAACCTCAAGCGGCTCTAACACACCCTCCTAGACGCGATTATCTAGGCAAATAAGAGTGTGAAGATGATCTCCATCACAAGAACTCGTCGAACTTATGTTGAAGAAGACTTCGAAGGCACAAGTAATCAGCACTTGCAAAAACAAACTCACTAAATATTTCATAAATCAAAGAAAATCTCCCTTACAATGATGGAGGCTTCATCCTTTTATAGGTGAAGGATATATAGAGTAATTTAACTTCTACTAAAACAAGGAAAACCTAATCTATTTAAAAATAATAAAAAAATAGCAGCCTTTAAACTCCTTGTGCTTGTGTGGCAAGGAATAGGGTGATAAGGCAAGTTATAAGCTGATAAGGGCTGGGTGACTGGTTCTTAAAGTATATAAAACCCTAAAAACATCAATTTAAATGATAATAAATATATTGGGCTAAGTTTAATTCGTCCAAAGCCTTATATGTTAGCTTTTGGGCTAAATTTTATAAAATCCTATAATAATCCCGTATCCAGTTTTCTGCATGCATAGTCTTCAGTAAATTGGACGTATCTTGAGTTCCTGATGTCCGATTGATGCGCTTCAAGATGCGCTTCAAGATGCGTTGGAAAGGTAACTGAATGGCAGGAAATTTGTTAGAAGACAACTTGACTCGGAAATGCCCGGATCCCATCCGAAAACTCATCGCAAGTTGGCTGACTTTCCATACTTTACAAACAAATTCAATTTCTTATCCAAGATGCATCGTTTTTGACCTCCTATGCGTGTATTGTTTTGGACCAACTACCATGAGACAATTACGTCCTATTAGTCTTTGTACGGTCATTTATAAGACTATTGCCAAAGTGCTTGTAAATCGTATGAAAGCCATCATCCGTTGTTGTATCAGTGATAACCTAGTTGCCTTTGTTAGAGGAAGAAACATCACTAATAACATCTAATTGCCCATGAACTAATTCACTCCCTTAGCACAGAAGTTTCAAACCTTTTTCAAGGCCCAGCCCTTAAATTAGATATGGAAAAGGCTTTCGATCGAGTGGAATGGTCTTTCCTTCGGCAAGTTATGCTTCAAATGGGTTTTAATACAAACTGGGTTTCTATTCTCATGCGCTGTATTACAACCGTTTCCTTCACTGCTGAGTGAATAATGCTCTTTCACCTGTTTTCCAACCCAAACGCGGTCTACGACATGGAGACCCTCTTTCACCTTTTTATTCCTCTTTTGTACACAAGGTTTATCAACATTTCTAAACGCTGAACAACAGAATGTCATCTCCCTGGACTATGTGCAAGTCGACATGAGCCCTAAGTAAATCATATTCTTTTTGCGAATGATTGCATGGTCTTCATCAAAAACAATACTACAGAGACGGAACATCTATAAAATGCTCTTCAAACTTATGCTTTAGCTTCTGGGCAGGCTGTCAATTTTGAAAAATCAACCATCTTTTTTAACCCACAATCATCTATTGAGCATAAACAGGCTATTAATGCTATCCTTCAAGTTAGGGAAGTGGCTGATCCGGGGATCTACCTTGGCGTACATCTCCTAATTGGGATAAATAAAACTACAGCGCTTGGGTTCACACGTGATAAGGTGAACTCATGTATGTCTCATTGGGACAAACACCTCCTCTCATTTAGTGGATGAGAGGTTTTCAGCAAAGTCGTTATCCAATCTCTGCCTCAATATGTGATGTCATGTTACTTTTTACCACAAAATATTATTGATGACATGACGACGTCCATACGACGTTACTGGTGGTCAAGAGGAAACAACAAACGAGGTTGGCATATGATTCCATGGGACACTGTTTGTCAACCTAAATCTTCTAGAGGCATTGACTTTCGGGACTTGCATCTTTTCAACATTGCTTTTGATACATGTATGGGGGGCTAAAATGATGCATTGTAGCCAAAGAGTTGAAGCTGTTTTATAAAGTCTGGAATTTCAGCCGACTTGCATCGAATTTTTGGATGGGATCCGGGCACTTCTGAGTCTACATGTCTTCTTCAAACATATTCGTCTGTCTCTTAGCTTTCCAATGCATCTTGAAACGCGTTAATCGGACATCGGGAACTCAAGATACGTCCAATTTACTGAAGACTGCGCATGCAGAAAATTGGATACGAGATTATTACGAATTTTGTAAAATTCAGCCCAAAAGCTAACATATAAGGCTTTAGACGAATTAAACTTAACCCAACCTAATTATTAACATTTAAATTATGCTTTTAGGGTTTTATATAGTTTAGGAACCAGCCACCCTTCTCCCAAGCCGTTAGATCAAGTCCAATTTAATGGACCAAATTTGTTTGTTTATTTTATTCATTCTTAGCTTTAGGTTAATGCCATCCTTCATCTATAAAAGGATGATGTCTTCTTCTTTGTTTTTAAGATTTCATTGATTAATAAAAAGTTCTCTTTGGAGATTTTAGTATTCTTTGAGTTTGCAAGTGTTCGGTAAACTTGTCTAGAAGCCATCTTCAACATAAGATCATCGAGTTCTTGTGAGGGAGATCATCTTCACACTCTTGCTTGCCTAGGTAATTGCATCTAGGAGGGTGGGTTAGAGCCGCTTGAGGTTGCTTGCTTAGATAATTGCGTCTAAGAGGGTGCCGAGGACAAAACAACAACTATCAATTCATCACGTCATCTCCACATATTCAAGCTCCTAGTTTCTCTTGAATTTTCAAATCTGCCCATACTTTTCTTGATTGAGTCTAGAGCTCCTAGTTCTTGCAACAACTTGATTGAAGGTTTCCAAATTCAAGATTGCGCTACTCTATCATTTGGTATCGGATTCAGGTCGTTCTTGAGGATGTCATTGAGCAACGTATTGGATTTTACCCTTTTGGGGACTTGATGTCATTATTGTTGTCGACTAGATCATTCAGGGTATGATTGTCCGGATAAGTTTTATTTTCAAGAAAAAATTTTGAGAGATATGTTGTCTGAATTCATGTCTTCTAATGATATTGAAATCCGTGATCCGGATCATGATAAAGAAATTTGTTCTTCTAAAGAACATGAGGAAGACGATGCCATCGAGAGTTTAACCTTGCCTATTGATGAGGAAGAAATTATAAGTAGTGTGTTTGTTTCCAGTGACGAACCTACTATTCCAATTCAAGATGATCATCAAACGACAAGCACCGACGAAGGTACCTTACAATCAAAAGGTATCATTGAATGTTTTCAGAATTCTATTTATGTTTATTCCTCTTTTAGCATTAATAACAATTTTGAAGATGAGAATGAGTTGCTTTGCGACCAAAAGAACAATCATGATAATCCCAATGAGAAGGAACTTGTAAATTACATTGCAAAAAGTGACTCTGCAAAAGCATCCTTCAAGACGTCTTCTCTTCCATGGTACTTTGATGAACTTCCTCCATTTACTGGTCTAGATTCGAGGGAGAATCTTTTTGAGGAGTGGGGGAATGATACGAGCATGAGAGGGGTCAAAATAATCATATTGGAAAAGAATTTGAAACTGTTTTGCAAGTCAGAAACATCAGTCAACTTAAGATGAATTTTTGGATGGGATCCAGGTATTTATGGGTTGACATGTCTTCTTACAACTTGTCCTTCTGTCAATTACCTTTCCAACGCATCTTGAAACGCCTCAATCGGACATCTGGAACTCAAGATACGTCTATTTTAGTGAAGACAGCGCATGCAGAAATTCCTATACGGGATTAATACGGAATTTTTGGATAATTACGAATTTTTAAGATTTTATTTAATTATTTGTAATTTAAATCGATATAGGATTCTGCAATATCTATTAGGATCATATTTATTTAATTAGGATTTTATTTTTAGCATTTATTTATTATTAGAAGTTATTTAATTAGGAGATTAGATTTTAGCATTTATTTATTGTATTTAATTCCTAAGTTTAATAGGATTAGAACTTCTTCAATGCCTATATAAAGGAGGTTTCACCCACATTGTAAAAAAATGATTTGAATGATTAAATAAAGTTCTCTTTTGAGTTCCAACTTGCAAGAAGGTTATCTTGTGTTTTAGAAGCAAATCGATTTTCAAGTTCTCCGGGATTTGTTGTTGGGGATCTTCACACTCCTGCTTGCCCATACAATCGCATTTGGGAGGGTGAGTTAGAGCCGCTTGAGGTTGCTTGCTTAGATAATTGCGTCTAAGAGGGTGCCGAGGACAACTATCAATTCATCACGCCATCTCCACATATTCAAGCTTCCTCCATTGACGCCACCACCATAAGCAAATTTGAATTTTTAGATTTGTTCTTTATTTTAGTTTGTTTTGTGTTTCTCTTTATTCGAATTTGCGCTACTCTATCATTTGGTATCAGAGCCTTGGTTTAGGTGTTTGAAACAATTATCTTTTACTGTTGTTTTAGTAGTTGAGAAAAAAGAAAAAATATATAATCCTCTATATAGATCCTAGTTTTAATATTTCATTCTTGGAGACATCTCAAAAGACTTGAAGGTTGTGATCAACAACTCTTAAAATTCAGGACGAATCGTTTTCAACAGGAGGGTGGGTTAGAGCCGCTTGAGGTTGCTTGCTTAGATAATTGCGTCTAAGAGGGTGCCGAGGACAAAACAACAACTATCAATTCATCACGTCATCTCCACATATTCAAGCTCCTAGTTTCTCTTGAATTTTCAGATCTGCCCATACTTTTCTTGATTGAGTCTAGAGCTCCTAGTTCTTGCAACAACTTGATTGAAGGCTTCCAAATCCAAGATTGCGCTACTCTATCAGCTTTGCTTGGCAAACAAATATGGCGTCTCATCTGTGAACCAAATAATCTTCTTGCTCAGAATTATAAGGCCAAAACTATCCCTCTTGGCATATTCTTGAATTTGAGACTAATCGTCGAGCTTTCATTACTTGGAAAGGTCTTCATCAAGCCTTGCTGAAACTCTGTAAAGGTTTTCTCCAAAGGCCACAGATTGACAGTAAAATCCAAATTCACCATGACAACTGGGGTGGTTCTTTTGCAGTTCAGCTTTATGGCGAATACGAAATTAGTGATGAACTACATACTCGCTGTCGCGAATTTATGGTTCCAGGTCAACCTAGATGGAATGCCACAAAGGTTCGAAGCTATTTCGATCAGGAAGATGCAAGAAATGCACGCCTTAAACCCAACAAAACGGCAACAAAATATGATTAAAGTAAAATTTTATGAGTTAAAATATTTGATTATGGGCTTTTGAATATGATTATATAGTTTAACCTCAAACTTAGAACTTTTTACTCAGTTAAAATTCCAACAGGTCCACTATACAAGCCCATTTAGACATGCGCGCCTTAAACTCCAACAAAATGGCTGAAAATAAGATTAAATCAAATTTTGTGACTTAAAATATTTACTTATGAGATTTTGAACATGATTATACAACTTAACCTCAATTTTAGAACTTTTTACTCGGTTAAAATTCTAACGGGCCCACTGTAAAGCATATTTAGACATACACACCTTAAACCCCAACAAAATGGCCGCAAAGTAAGAATAAATTAAAATTTATGAATTAAAATATTCCGTTTTGAGCTTTTGAACTTGATTATATAGTTTAGCTTCAATTTAAGATCTTTTTACTTTGTTAAAATTCCAACGGGTCCACTATAAAGCCCATTTAGACATGCTCGCCTTAAACCCCCAAGAAAATAGCCGAAAAATACGATTAAATCAAATTTTATGACTTAAAATTTTTAGTTATGAGCATTTGAACATGAATATATAGCTTAACCACATTTTAAGAAATTTTTACTCGGTCAAAATTTGACGGGTCCACTATAAGCCCATTTAGACATGCACGTATTAAACACAACAAAAACGGCCGCAAAATAAGATTAAATCAAATTTCACGAGTTAAAATATTTAATTATGGGATTTTGAATACGATTATATTTCTTAACCTCAATTCAAAACATTTTACTCGGTTAAAATTCCAACGGATCCACTGTAAAGCCCATTTATACATGCACACCTTAAACCCCAAAAAAACGACTGAAAAATAAGATTAAATCACATTTTATGACTTAAAATATTTAGTTATGAGCTTTTGAACTTGATTATATAGCTTAACCTCATTTTCAAAAAAATTTCTCCATTAAAATTCCAACTGGTCCTCTATAAGCCCTTTTAGACATGCACGCCTTAAACCCAACAAAAGGGCAACAAAATAAGTATGGGCTTTTGAACTTGATTATATAGCTTAGCCTCAATTTTAGAACATTTTACTCGGTTAAAATTCCAACGGGTCTACTATAATGCCCATTTAGACATGCTCACCTTAAACCCCAACAAAATTGCTGAAAGTTTTTAAGAAATTTATGGGCATTTGAACATTATTATATAGATTAACCACATTTTAAGAAATTTTTACTCGGTTAAAATTCCAAAGGGTCCACTATAAGTCCTTTTAGATGTGCACGTCTTAAACCCAACAAAATGGCCACAAAATAAGATTAAAATCAAATTTCACGTGTTAAAATATTTGATTACGGGATTTTGAATATGATTATATAGCTTAACATCAATTCAGAACTTTTTACTCGGTTATAATTCCAACGAGTCCACTATTAAGCCCATTTAGACATGCACACCTGAAACCCCAACAAAACGATCGAAAAATTAGATTAAATCACATTTTATGACTTAAAATATTTAGTTATGAGCTTTTGAACTTTATTATATCGCTTAACCTCATTTTCAAAAAAAATCTCCGTTAAAATTCCAATGGGGCCACTATAAGCCCTTTTAGACATGCAACCCAACAAAACGGCAAGAAAATAAGATTAAATCAAATTTTATGAGTTAAAATATTTGATTATGAGCTTTTGAATATGATTATATAGCTTAACCTCAAATTTAGAACTTTTTACTTGGTTAAAATTCCAACGAGTCCACTATCAGGCCAATTTAGACATGCACGCCTTAAACCCCAACAAAATGGCTTAAAAATAAGATTAAATCAAATTTTATGACTAAAAATATTTGCTTGTGAGCTTTTGAACATGATTAAATAGTTTAACCTCAATTTTAGAACTTTTTACTCAGTTAAAATTCCAACGGGTCCACTGTAAAGAGCATTTAGATATGCACGCCTTAAACCCCAACAAAATGGACACAAAGTAAGATTAAATCAAATTTTATGAATTAAAATATTCAGTTATGAGCTTTTGAACTTGATTATATAGCTTAGCCTCAATTTTAGTACTTTTTACTCGGTTAAAATTCCAACGGGTCCACTATAAAGACCATTTAGTCATGCTCGCCTTAAACCCCAACAAAACGGCCAAAAAATAAGATTAAATCAAATTTTATGACTTAAAATATTTACTTATGGGCATTTGAACATGATTATATAGCTTAACCACATTTTAAGAAATTTTTTCTCGGTTAAAATTTCAATGGGTCCACTATAAGCCCATTTAGACATGTAAGTCTTAAACCCAACAAAACGGCCACAAAATAAGATTAAATCAAATTTAATGAGTTAAAATATTTGATTATGGGATTTTTAATTTGATTATATAGCTTAACCTCAATTCAGAACTTTTTACTCGGTTAAAATTCCAACGAGTCCATTGTTAAGCCCATTTAGATGTGCACGCCTTAAACCCCAACAAAACGATCGAAAAATAAGATTAAATCACATTTTATAACTTAAAATATTTAGTTATGCGCTTTTGAACTTGATTATATAGCATAACCTTATTTTCAAAAAAAAATTCCCCGTTAAAATTCCAACGGGTCCACTATTAGCCCTTTTAGACATGTAACGCCTTAAACCCAACAAAACAGCAACAAAATAAGATTAAATCAAATTTTATGAGTTAAATTATTTGATTATGGGATTTTGAATATGATTATATAGCTTAACCTCAAATTTAGAACTTTTTACTTAGTTAAATTTCCAACGAGTCCACTATAAAGCCCATTTAGACATGCACGCCTTAAACCCCAACAAATTGGACAAAAATAAGATTAAATTAAATTTTATGACTTGAAATATTTACTTATGAGCTTTTGAACATTATTATACAGCTTAACCTCAATTTTAAAACTTTTTACTCGATTAAATCAAATCAAATTTAGACACGCACGCCTCAACCCCATCATTATTATACGCCTTAAACCCCAAAAAAATGGCAGTAAAATAAGATTAAATAAAATTTCATGAGTTAAAATATTTGATTATGGGCTTTTGAATAAGATTAAATCAAATTTTTTATTCGGTTAAAATTTCAATGGGTCCGCTGTAAAGCCCGTTTAGTCATGCACGTCATAAACCCCAACAAAATGACTTCAACCCCAATTTTAGAACTTTTTACTCGGATAAAATTATAACGGGTCCATTATAAGGCCCGCTTACACATGCACGCCTTAAACCCCAACAAAGCGGCCGAAAAAAAGATTAAATCACATTTTATGACTTAAAATATTTATTTATGGGCTTTTTAACATGATTATATAGCTTAACCTAATTTTCAGAAATTTCTACTCGGTTAAAATTTCAACGGGTCCACTATAAAGCCCATTTAGACATGCACGCCCTAAGCCCAACAAAATGACCACAAAATAAGATTAAATCAAATTTTATGAGTTAAAATATTTTGTTATGGGCTTTTGAATATGATTATATAGCTTAACCTCAATTTTAGAACTTTTTACTAGTTTAAAATTCCAACGGGTCCACTGTAAAGCCTATTTAGAGCACGCCTTAAACCCCAACAAAATGGCCGCAAAATAAGATTAAATCAAATTTCTTGAGTTAAAATATTTGATTACGGGATTTTGAATATGATTATATAGCTTAACCTCAATTTTAGAATTTTTTACTCGGTTAAAATTCTAACGGGTCCACTGTAAAGCCCGTTTAGATATGCACCCTTAAACCCTAACAAAACGGCCGAAAAAAAGATTAAATCACATTTTATGACTTAAAATATTTAGATATGGGCTTTTTGTAACACCCCAAAGATTGGCTTAGTAGCATGTTATTATTTCGAATACAATCTAATTGGCTTGTTTCATTTGTAAACTAGATTCAATTAAGGGTCTAGGACCAAATTGAAAGAAAAGAAAGAAATTCTAGCTATATTCATATGATTAAACCGAATGACATGCAAATTTTATAGATTGCATGATAAAAATTTAAGTGCTTAAGGTCTTGTACACTTGTGAAAGTTAGGCAAGGGAAAGTGGGGAGGGGTTTTCGGCCAAAGGAAAAACATAGGGAGAAAGTCATCTTCTTCCTTGTTTATCCGAACACCATTGTCTTGAGTGAGAAAGATAAAGAAAATTTTTGAAAGCTTAGATTTGAACTTCAATTTTGGGTATCTTTGGTTAAGTATTCGAATAGTTGGCTTCAAGGGTAAGAAATTGTCCCTTTTCTCTCTATTAGAATTAGATACAAACTTGATAAATTCAAGAATATTACTATTTTGGGCCTGGTGTTAGTATAATTGTTTGAGAATGATTCTATGCCTTGAAATCTAATTATGAGAATAGTGTGTTTATATTGTTGTTATCACTAGAGGGGGAGATTGTTGAAAGAGCTTAATTAAGGGTTGCATTCGAAATTGTGTGAAACTATGAATTTGTTTAATGCATAAAACTTGTTCTTCAATGTATCCTAGTGTTGTTGTGAAGAATTGAATTGCTTGATTGAGATAAACATTGAAACTGTGACCATATTTTGTTTTAGAAAATTTTAGACAAACATTAAGCATTGCTTAAATGTGTTAATTGTGTTAGCAATTTTGAAGTCTATAGTCACAATGCTTACTAGTATTAAGCATGGATGATTGGGAAAGGGGAGTCTGTTTTAGGGGACTGTTTTGATCATAAGAGGATTGTTTTAAAACTATTTTGAATTGGTAAAAACAGGGGAAGGGTTGTTTTGAAAGTTTAGGGGCTGTTAAGGGACTATTTTGTACACATATTGGCATGTTTATGTAATTATAAGGACTGCTTCGTAAACCAAAAAAATTTTGGGATTGTTTTACAAAGTTTAAGGACTATTTTTACAACTAAAATGGACTGCTTGCAAACCTGTTTTAGGGGACTATTTTTTAGCTTAATGAAGGGGCTGTTTTGTAAGAAAGATTTGGGGACTATTTTCTTGCATTTGAGAATAAAATTGTTTTGTGTCTTCTTGGAATTGTTGTAGTATATGGAAGAATATAATTATGCATGTAAGATTAGAATAACTTTATATGGAAGAAATGTCTAGTAAAACAGAATCAATCTGTATAATATTAAAGAGACTTTGGTTATGTTAAAATGGAATGACCTTTGATGCATATTATATTTTGCTATTTTGTTTAGACCAAAATGAAGAAAACTACAAGGCTGGTAACACTGTAGAAAAGCAAAAGAGAATTGTGATTCAAGAGCATACTTAGATTGTATTAAATAGTGAGTGTAGTTTAAAGTCTCGGAATAGGCCTACAACCTTCCCGAGCATTCTTAAGTGATTCCAATCATATTGCTTTATCATTAAAGTTAAGCCATGCATATGTATATAAGCTTGGATTCAAGTTAAGTACTTAAATGCTAGGTATTCTATGGAATGCAATACTTGATTTGGTTTTATGCTCATAGTGGGACACATACATGCTTATACATGCTTGATAAGAAACCTTCGCTATGCTAACATTTGATTAAGTTATAATAGAATTGAGAATCATACATGAATGGTATGTTCTTGAATATGATAAACAATAAGCCATGTACATTTGATATTCTGATCATGGAGCTACGCTCATTTCCATTTTGATATGATAAGATTAAATTAAAGCCTTGGTTTTGAGTCAGTCATAGGTATAGTTGGCATGCCATGGAGTCCATAGAGCTCGTGTTTGGGGTGGACTATGGTCTTGGACTACGATCCTTATGAGGTGACAGTAGGAAGGATGTGTTTTTGTCATTTGGCAACAGTAGGAGGGATTGACCGGTACTTTGAGTACCGTATTTTGGAAATATTTGGTTGGGGATTCGTGTACCTAGGATACTTGATTACCAAAGTTAACAAGCGATTATTTATGATTGAAACATCTTTAAACTTATAAAAAGTTGCTTGCATGACTAGTAAAGCTAAGCTACATTTGGTTTATTAGTTGAAATATGTTAATGTGCCTTAATCTTGTTTTTATAATTGTATTATAGACTTTCCAAACAAGATATATATATACGTGAAATCGGTTGATTTGATTATTAAGTTTTTGATATCTTAAAATAATGAAGTTTATGAGTTAAAATAACAAACTATCCTGTTACTTACATGATAAGTAAGACTTGCCTTCTTGATACTTGTACTCTTTATTTTATTAAAGAAAGATATTTTGTTCAAATGGCATGGTTTGATCACTTGTTACCTAGTCAAGTATTAAAATCTTGTATACTTTGTGTAATCCTGGTATGAAAGGATAGATATGCATATTTATAGATTGATCGAATCTTGCTTTAAGTGCTTTAAACTACCTCACTAAGTGATTACTTATTCAATCCTTTAATCACATTTCAGGATGAAGTTTTGCTTGCGATTACATTTTTTTGAGCTTGGATTAGATCACAAGTACAAAGGCGTATGTTTTGTAAATTTCCTTTAAGAATTCATAGTTGGTGGCACATGTTTGGTACATATGCATAATGCACCTAGGACTACATTTTTGCCATATATGTATATACTGCTAAAATACATCTTTTATCGTTTGTAATGGGCCTTATAATATTAGGTGGTCGATGATCATGGATGTATAAATGTTTGAAATGCTTTATGAACGCCTTAGAAAGATAAAAGATACACGAAATGATCAATTGTGTTAAACTTTTGTCATAGTATTCTACATAAGAATAAAGTTGGTACCATATCTTTGCATGACTAGTTAATCCTCTCCCTTTAGAATCCATGTAGTTGGCCGAATCATGTATCATTTAATCCTTGTTGATTCTTATTGTTTGTTATAGTATCTTTAGCACTTTGGGGTAGATAAGTAACTAGAACTTGGTTGGAATGTTTTGTTAATCAATGTGTTAAGGTTATGGCCGAATGAATGAGGTACCCATGTGGTTCGAATGAGGTTGTGTATGCTTATAATGTTAGTCAAATCTTGCGTTAGTTGTCGTGTGCATAGATATATAATAATTATAGTTATGTTTAATTTGATTACCATTAGGTCGGATAACTTGATTTAAATATCGGTTTGAGAACCCCTTATAATGTTTATAACAATCGAATCATGTGATAGATAAAACGGTTAGACTTCAATTGTTAGAGAATTGAATGATCTATGCCTTACTAGTTGAATTATCGCCTAGGTAAATTAATAGTAATTCAAGAATTTGAATGAGACCTAGTTACCTTCTAACAATCGAATTAGACTTAAGAAAATAAGTTTGCGTCTTTTTTCGTATGGCTTGTGCAATCTTACTTGGATAACATGTTATGAAGCTAATAAGAAATTTACTTGCTAAGTTAAGGTTATCTTTGAAAACAAATGAAAAAAGGAAAATTTTAGTACCCGAATTTGAAATGAATGGTCTTAATCCTCCTTGATTTTTGCTTGAAAGTCCTTCTTTGAATGTTAGTTGTGTGTTCTTGATTGCATGTAATGCTTCTTAACTCGGTTTAATCTTTGAAATGGTTAAGGGGTGTTACACTTTTGAACATGATAATATAGCTTAACCTCAATTTTATAACGTTTTACTTGGTTAAAATTCAAACGGATCCACTATAAAGGTCATTTAGACATGCACGCCTTAAACCCCAACAAAATGGCCACAAAATAAGATTAAATAAAATTTAACCTTAATTTTGATTATGGGATTTCGAATATGATTATACAGCTTAACCTTAATTTTGGAACTTTTTACTCGGTTAAAATTCTAACGGGTCCACTATAAAGGCCCATTTAGACATGCACCCTTAAACTCCAACAAAACGGCCAAAAAAAAGATTAAATAACATTTTATGACTTAAAATATTTATTTATGGGCTTTTGAACATGATTATATAGCTTAACACCTTTTTCAGAAATTTTTACTAGGTTAAAATTCAAATGGTTCCACCATAAAGCTCATTTAGACATGCACGCCCTAAGGCCAACAAAATGACCACAAAATAAAATTAAATCAAATTTTATGAGTTAAAATATTTGATTATGTGCTTTTGAATATTATTATATAGTTAAAATTCCAACAGGTCCACTGTAAAGCCCATTTAGATATGCGCGCCTTAAATCCCAACAAAGTGGCTGCAAAAGAAGATTAAATCAATTTTCATGAGTTAAAATATTTGATTATGGGCTTTTGAATATCATTATACATCTTAACCTCAATTTTAGAATTTTTTACAAATTTCATGAGTTAAAATATTTACCACAACAAAACGGTTGAAAAAAAAGATTAAATCACATTTTATGACTTAAAATATTTAGTTATGGGCTTTTGAACATGATTATATAGTTTAACCTCATTTTCAGAAATTTTTACTCGGTTAAAATTCCAACATGTCCACTATAAAGCCCATTTAGACATGCACGCCCTAAGCCCAACAAAACAAAACAAAATAAGATTAAATCAAATTTTATTAGTTAAAATATTTGATTATGGGCTTTAGAATATGATTATATAGCTTAACATCAATTTTAGAACTTTTTACCCGGTTAAATTAAAATTCCAACGAGTCCACTATAAGCCCATTTAAACATGCACGCCTTAAACCCAACAAAATGACCAAATAATAATATTAAATCAAATTTTATGCGTTAAAATATTTGATTATGGACTTTAGAATATGATTATGCAGCTTAACCTCAATTTTAGAATTTTTTTACTCGGATTAAAATTCAAACGGTTCCACTATAAAGCCCATTTAGACATGCACGCCTTAAACCAAATAAATCAACCACAAAATAAGATTGAATCAAAATTTATGAGTTAAATATTTAATTATGGGCATTTGAGTATGATTATATATCTTTACCTCAATTTCATCACTTTTTACTCGGTTAAAATTCCAACGGGTCCACTATAAAGCCAATTTAGACATGTAGACCTTAAACCCAAAAATGGCAAAAAATAAGATCAAATGATATTTTATGAATTAAAATATTTAGTTATTGGCTTTTGAACATTATTATATAGCTTAACCTCATTTTAAGAAATTTTTACTCGATTAAAATTCCAACTGGTCTACTGAAAGCCTTTTTTGACATGCACGCCTTAAACCCCATTAAAAATGCCAAAAAATAAAATTAAATCAAGTTTTATGAGTTAAAATATTTGATTATGGGCTTTTGAATATGATAATATAGCATAACCTCAAATTCAAAACTTTTTATTCGGTTATAATTCCAACGGGTCCATTGCAAAGCCATTTTAAACATGCATGCCTTAAACCCCAACAAAATGGTCACAAAATAAGATTAAATCAAATTTTATAAATTATAATATTTAATTAAGGGTTTTTTAACATGATTATACAGCTTAACAGCAATTTTAGAACTTTTTACTCGGTTAAAATTCCAACGGGTCCACTTTCAAGCCCATTTAGACATGCACGCCTTAAACCCCAATAAAATCAAAAAAATTAGATTAAATCACATTTTATGACTTAAAATATTTAGTTATGGGCTTTTGAACATGGTTATATAGGATAAACTCAATTTTAGAAATTTTTACTCGGTTACAATTCAAATGGGTCCACTATAAACCCATTTAGACATGCACGCCTTAAACCCCAACAAAACGGCCGAAAAATATGATTAAATCACATTTTATGATTTAAAATTTTTATTTATGGGCTTTTGAACATGATTATATAACTTAACCTCATTTTCAGAAAATTTCACTTGGTTAAAATTCCAACGGATCCACTATAAAACCCATTTAAACATGCATTCCTTAAACCCAACAAAATGGGCGAAAAAGAAGATCAAATCACATTTTATGACTTAAAATATTTAGTTATGGGCTTTTGAACATGATTATATATCTTAACCTCATTTTTAGAAATTTTTACTCAGTTAAAATTCCAACGTGTCCACTGTAAAACCCCATTAGACATGCACGCCTTAAACCCTAATAAAACGGCCGAAATATAAGATCAAATAACATTTTAAAACTTAAAATATTTATTTATGGGCTTTTGAACATGATTATATATCTTAACCTCATTTTCATAAATTTTTACTTCGGTTAAAAATCCAACGGCTCTAGTGTAAAGCCCATTTAGACATGCATCCCTTAAGCTCAACAAAATGGCAAGAAAATAAGATTAAATCAAATTTTATGAGTTAAATTTTTTATCATTGGCTTTGGAATATGATTAGATAGCTTAACCTCATTTTCAAAAAATTTTACTCAGTTAAAATTCCAATGGGTCCACTATAAGCCCATTTAGACATGCACGCCTTAATCCCAACGAAACAACCACGAAATAAGAATAAATCAAATTTCATTAGCTAAAATATTTGATTATGGGCTTTTTAATATGATTATATAGCTTAACCTCAATATCATAACTTTTTATTTGGTTAAAATTCCATCGGGTCCTCTACAAAGCCCATTTAGACATGTACGCCTTAAACCCCAACAAAACGGAAAAAAATATGATTAAATCTAATTTTAGGACATAAATATTTAGTTATAGGCTTTTGAACATGATTATATAGCTTAACCTCATTTTTAGAAAATTTACTTGGTTAAAATTTCTATTGTAAAGCCCATTTAGACATGCACGCCTTAAACCCCAACAAAACGGCCGAAAAATAAGATTAAATCAAATTTTAGTACAATAAATAATTATTTATAGACTTTTGAACATGATTATATAGCTTAACCTCATTTTCAGAAATTTACTCGGTTAAAATTCCATCGGGTCCACTATAAAGCCCATTTAGACAAGTACGCCTTAAACCCAACAAAACGGCCAAAAAATAAGATTAAATCAAATTTTATGAGTTAAAATTTTGGATTATGGGCTTTAGAATATGATTATACAGCATAATCTCAATTTTAGAACTTTTTACTTGGTTAAAATTCCAACGGGTCCACTATAAAGTCCGTTTAGACATGCACGCCTTAAACTCCAACAAAACGGCCAAAAAAGATTAAATTACATTTTATGACTTAAAATATTTATTTATTGGCTTTTGAACATGATTATATACTTTAACCTTATTTTCAAAAAAATTTACTTGATTAAAATTCCAACAGGTCCACTGTAAACCCCATTTAGACATACACTCCTTAAACCCAACAAAACGACCAAAAAATAAGATTAAACTAAATTTTACGAGTTAAAATATTTGATTATGGGCTTTTGAAAATGATCATATATCTTAACCTCAATTTCAAAACTTCTTACTCGGTTAAAATTCCAACGGTCCACTTAAAGCCATTTTAAACATGCACGCCTTAAACCCCAACAAAATGGCTACAAAATAAGATTAAATCAAATTTTATGAATAATAATATTTATTTATGGGCTTTTGAACATTATTATACATCTTAAACAGAATTTTAGAACTTTTTACAAGGTTAAAATTCCAACGGGTCCACAGTAAAGCCCATTTAGACATGCACGACTTAAACACCAACAAAACAGCCAAAAAAAAAAGATTAAATCACATTTTATGACTTAAAATATTTAGTTATGGGCTTTTGAACATGATTATTTAACTTAACTTCATTTTCAGAAATTTTTACTCGGTTAAAATTTCAATGGGTCCACTGTAAAGCCCATTTAGACATGCACGCCTTAAACCCCAACAAAACGGCTAAAAAATAAGATTAAATCACATTTTATGACTTAAAATATTTAGTTATGGGCTTTTGAACATGATTATATAGCTTAAACTCATTTTTAGAAATTTTTACTAGGTTAAAATACCAATGGATCCACTATAAAGCCCATTTAGACATGCACACATTAAACTGCAACAAAATGACCAAAAAATAAGATTAAATAAAATTTTAGAATATAAAATATTTATTTATAGGCTTTTGAAACTGATTATATAGCTTAACCTCATTTTTAGAAATTTTACTCGGTTAAAATTCCAACAGGTCCACTATAAAGTCGATTTAGACATGCACACTTTAAACCCAACAAAACGGCCACAAAATAAGATTTAATCAAATTTCATGAGTTAAAATATTTGATTATGGGCGTTTGAATATGATTATATAGCTTAACCAAAATTTTAGAATTTTTTACTCGGTTAAAATTCAAACGGGTCCACTATAAAGTCCATTTAGACATGCACGCCTTCAACCCCAATAAAACGGACAAAAAATAAGATCAAATCACATTTTATGACTTAAAATATTTAGTTATTGACTTTTTAATGTTATTATATAGCTTAACCTCATTTTCAGAAATTTTATTCGGTTAAAATTTCTATTGTAAAGCCCACTTAGACATGCACGCCTTAAACCCCAACAAAACGGTCGAAAAATAAGATTAAATCAAATTTTAGGACATAAAATATTTATTTACCGGCTTTTGAACATGATTATATAGCTTAACCTCATTTTTTAGAAATTTTACTCGGTTAAAATTCAATCTGGTCTACTATAAAGCCCATTTAGACAAGCATGCCTTAAACCCAACAAAACGGCAAAAAAATAAGATTAAATCAAATTTCATGAGTTAAAATTTTGGATTATGGGCTTTAGAATATGACTATACAGCTTATCCTCAATTTTAGAACTTTTTACTTGGTTAAAATTCCAACGGTCCACTATAAAGCCCGTTTAGACATGCACGGCTTAAACTCCAACAAAACGGCCGAAAGAAAGATTAAATTACATTTTATGACTTAAAATATTTATTTATTGGCTTTTGAACATGATTATATACCTTAACCTTATTTTCAGAAATTTTTACTTGATTAAAATTCCAAACGGGCCCACTGTAAACCCCATTTAGACTTGCACTTCTTAAACCCAACAAAATGACCACAAAATAAGATTAAACCAAATTTTATGAGTTAAAATATTTGATTATGGGCTTTTGAATATGATCATATAGCTTAACCTCAATTTCCACTGTAAAGCCATTTTAAACATGCACGCCTTAAACCCCAACAAAATGGCCCAAAATAAGATTAAATCAAATTTTATGAATAATAATATTTAGTTATGGCCTTTTGAACATGATTATACATCTTAAACAAAATTTTATAACTTTTTACAAGGTTAAAATTCTAACGGGTCCACAATAAAGCCCATTTAGACATGGACGCCTTAAACACCAACAAAACAGCTGAAAAATAAGATTAAATCACATTTTATGACTTAAAATAATTAGTTATGGGATTTTGAACATGATTATATATCTTAACTTCATTTTCAGAAATTTTTACTCGGTTAAAATTTCGATGGGTCCATTGTAAAGCCCATTTAGACATGCACGCCTTAAACCCCAACAAAACGCCTAAAAATAAGATTACATCACATTTTATGACTTAAAATATTTAGTTATGGGCTTTTGAACATGATTATATAGCTTAAACTCATTTTCATAAATTTTTACTAGGTTAAAATACCAATGGATCCACTATAAAGCCCATTTAGACATGCACACATTAAACCGCAACAAAACGACTTAAAAATAAGATTAAATCAAATTTTAGAATATAAAATATTTATTTATATGATTTTGAACATGATTATATAGCTTAAACTCATTTTTAGAAATTTTACTCGGTTAAAATTCCAACAGGTCCACTATAAAGCCGATTTAGATATGCACGCTTAAACCCAACAAAACGGCCACAAAAAAAGATTAAATAAAATTTCATGAGCTAAAATATTTGATTATGGGTGTTTTAATATGATTATATAGCTTAACCAAAATTTTAGAACTTTTTACTTGGTTAAAATTCAAACGGGTCCACTATAAAGTCCATTTAGACATGCACGCCTTAAACCCCAATAAAATGGACAAAAATAAGATAAAATCACATTTTATGACTTTAAATAATTAGTTATTGGCTTTGGAACATGATTATATAGCTTAACCTCATTTTAGATATTTTTACTCGGCTAAAATTCCAACAAGACCACTATAAAGCCCATTAGACATGCACGCCTTAAACTCCAACAAAACTGACAAAAAATAAGATCATATCACATTTTATAACTTCAAATATTTAGTTATGGGCTTTTTAACATGATTATATAGGTTAACCTCATTTTCAGAAAATTTTACTCGATTAAAATTCTAACGGGTCCACTATAAGCCCATTTAGACATGCAGGCCTTAAACCCCAACAAAATGGACGAAAAATAAGATCAAATCATATTTTATAACTAAAAATATTTAGTTATGGGCCTCTAAACATGATTATATCGCTTAACTTCGTTATCAAAATTTTTACTCTGTTAAAATTCCAATGGGTGTACTATAAAGCCCATTTAGACTTTCACGCCTTAAACCCAACAAAACGGTCACAAAATAAGATTAAATCAAATTTCATGAGTTAAAATATTTTATTTTGGGCTTTTGAATATGATTATATAGCTTAACCCCAATATCAAAACTTTTTACTCGCTTAAAATTCCAACGGGTCCACTGTAAAGCCCATTTAGACATGCTCACCATAAACCCTAAAAAAACGGCAGAAAATAAAATTAAATAAAATTTTAGGACATAAAATATTTAGTTATAGGCTTTTGAAAATAATATATATAGCTTAACCTCATTTTCAAAAATTTTACTCTAGTAAAATTTCCATTGTAAAGCCCATTTAGACATGCACGCCTTAAACCCAAACAAAATGGCTGAAAAATATGATGAAATCAAATTTTAGGACATAAAATATTTATTTATAGGCTTTTCAACATGATTATATAGCTTAACCTCATTTTTAAAAATTTTGCTCGGTTAAAATTCCAACGGGTTCACTATAAAGCCCATTTAGAAATGCACGCCTTAAACCCAACAAAACGGCCACAAAATATGATTAAATAAAATTTCATGAGTTATAATATTTGATTATGGGAATTTGAATATGATTATATAGCTTTACCTCAATTTCAGAACTTTTTACTCGGTTTAAATTCTAACGGGTCCACTATAAATCCCATTTAATCATGCACGCTTAAACCCCCAACAAAACGGCCAAAAAATAAGATCAAATCACATTTTATGACTTAAAATATTTGGTTATTGGATTTTGAACATGATTATATAGCTTAACCTCATTTTCAAAAATGTTTACTCGGTTAAAATTTCAACGGGTGCACTGTAAAGCCCATTTAGACATGCAAGCCTTAAACCCCATTAGAACGGCCAAAAAATAATATTAAATCAAATTTTATGACTTAAAATATTTGATTATGGGATTTTGAATATGATCATATAGCTTAACCTCAATTTCAAAACTTTTTACTCGGTTAAAATTCCTACCGGTCCACTATAATGCCATTTTAAACATGCAAACCTTAAACCCCAACAAAATGGCCGCAAAATAAGCTTAAATCAAAATTTATGATTTATAATATTTAGTTATGGGCTTTTGAACATGATTATATAGCTTAACCACAATTTTATAACTTTTTACTCGGTTAAAATTCCAACGGGTCCACTGTAAAGCCCATTTAGACATGCACGCCTTAAACCCCAATATAACGGCCAAAAAATAAGATTAAATCATATTTTATGACTTAAAATATCTAGTTATGGGTTTCGAACTTGATTATATAGGTTTACCTCATTTTAAGATATTTTTACTCGGTTAAAATTCAAATGAGTCCACTATAAAGCCCATTTAGACATGCACGCCTTAAACCCCAACAAAACGGCCGAAAAATAAGATTAAATCATATTTTAATGACTTAAAATATTTAGTTATGGGCTTTTGAACATGATTATATAATTTAACCTCATTTTCAAAACATTTTACTAGGTTAAAATTCCAACGGATCCACTATAAAGCCCATTTAGACATGCACACCTTAATCACAAACAAAACAGACGAAACATATGATCAAATCAAATTTTATGACTTAAAATATTTATTTATGGACTTTTGAACATGATTATATAGCTTAACCTCTTTTTTAGAAGTTTACTCGGTTAAAATTCCATCGGGTCCACTATAAAGCCCATTTAGACAGACATGCCTTAAACCCAACAAAACGGCCAAAAAATAAGATTAAATCAAATTTCATGAGTTAAAATTTTGGATTATGGGCTTTAGAATATGATTATATAGCTTAATCTCAATTTTAGAACATTTTACTTGGTTAAAATTCCAACGGGTCCACTATAAAGCCCGTTTAGACGTTCACGCCTTAAACTCCAACAAAAAGGCCGAAAGAAGGATTAAATTACATTTTATGACTTAAAATATTTACTTATTGGCTTTTTAACATGATTATATATCTTAACCTTATTTTTAAAAAATTTTACTTGGTTAAAATTCCAACGAGTCCACTATAAAGCCCATTTAGACATGCGCGCCTTAAACCCCAACAAAATGGCCGAAAAATAAGATTAAATCATATTTTTATGACTTAAAATATTTAGTTATGGGCTTTTGAACCTGATTATATAGCTTAAACTCATTTTCAGAAATTTTTAATAGATTAAAATACCAATGTATCCACTATAAAAGCCCATTTAGACATGCACACATTAAACTGCAACAAAACGACCGAAAAATAAGATTAAATCAAATTTTAGAATATAAAATATTTATTTATAGGCTTTTGAACATGATTATATAGCTTAAACTCATTTTTAGAAATTTTACTCGATTAAAATTCCAACTGGTCCACTATAAAGCCGATTTAGATATGCACGCTTAAACCCAACAAAACGGCCACAAAATAAGATTAAATCAAATTTCATGAGATAAAATATTTTATTACGGGTGTTTGAATATGATTATTTAGCTAACCAAAATTTTAGAACTTTTTACTCGGTTAAAATTCAAATGGGTCCACTATAAAGTCCATTTAGACATGCACGCCTTAAACTCCAATAAAATGGACAAAAAATAAGATCAAATCACATTTTATGACTTAAAATATTTAGTTATTGTCTTTGGAACATGATTATATAGCTTAACCTCATTTTAGATATTTTTACTCGGCTAAAATTCCAACAAGACCACTATAAAGCCCATTTAGACATGCACGCCTTAAACTCCAACAAAACTGACAAAAAATAAGATCATATCACATTTTATAACTTAAAATATTTAGTTATGGGCTTTTGAACATGATTATATAGCTTAACCTCATTTTCAAAAAATTTTACTCGATTAAAATTTTAACGGGTCCACTATAAGCCCATTTAGACATGCAAGCCTTAAACCACAACAAAACAACCGAAAAATAAGATCAAATCACATTTTATAACTAAAAATATTTTGTTATGGGCCTCTAAACATGATTATATCGCTTAACCTCATTATCAAAAAATTTTACTCTGCTAAAATTCCAATGGGTCCACTATAAAGCCCATTTAGACCTCCGCGCCTTAAACCCAACAAAACGGTCACAAAATAAGATTAAATCAATTTTCATGAGTTAAAATATTTTATTGTGGGTTTTTGAATATGATTATATAGCTTAACCTCAATATCAAAACTTTTTACTCGGTTAAAATTCCAACGGGTCCACTGTAAAGCACATTTAGACATGCACGCCATAAACCCTAACAAAATGGCAAAAAAATAAGATTAAATCAAATTTTAGGACATAAAATATTTAGTTATAGGCTTTTGAAAATGGTTATATAGCTTAACCTCATTTTCAGAAATTTTACTCGGTTAAAATTTCCAGTGTAAAGGCCATTTAGACATGCACGCATTAAAACCAAAACAAAATGACCAAAAACTAAGATTAAATCAAATTTTAGGACATAAAATATTTATTTATAGGCTTTTGAACATGATTATATAGCTTAACCTCATTTTTAAAAAATTTGCTCGATTAAAATTCCAACGGGTTCACTATAAAGCCCATTTAGACATGCACGCCTTAAACCCAACAAAACGACCACAAAATATGATTAAACCAAATTTCATGAGTTATAATATTTGATTATGGGAATTTGAATATGATTATATAGCTTTACCTCAATTTCAAAACTTTTTACTCGGTTTAAATTCCAACGAGTCCACTATAAAGCCCATTTAAACATGCACGCTTAAACCCCAACAAAACGGCCAAAAATAAGATCAAATCACATTTTATGACTTAAAATATTTAGTTATTGGATTTTGAACATGATTATATAGCTTAACCTCATATAGCTTAACCTCAATTTCAAAACTTTTTACTCGGTTAAAATTCCTACCTGTCCTCTATAAAGCCATTTTAAACATGCAAGCCTTAAACCCAAACAAAATGGCCGCAAAATAAGATTAAATCAAAATTTATGATTTATAATATTTGGTTATGGGCTTTTAAACATGATTATATAGCTTAACCACAATTTTAGAACTTTTTACTTGGTTAAAATTCCAATGGGTCCACTATAAAGCCCATTTAGACATACATGCCTTAAATCCCAATGAAACGACCAAATAATAAGATTAAATAATATTTTATGACTTATAATATTTAGTTATGGGATTTTGAACTTGATTATATAGGTTTACCTTATTTTCAGATATTTTTACTCGGTTAAAATTTAAATGGGTCCACTATAAAGCCCATTTAGACATGCACGCCTTAAATCCCAACAAAACAGACGAAAAATAAGATTAAATCATATTTTATGCCTTAAAATATTTAGCTAAGGGCTTTTGGACAGGATTATATAGCTTAACCACAATTTTATAACTTTTTACTCGGTTAAAATTCCAACGAGTCTGTTATAAACCGCATTTAGACATGCACGCCTTAAACCCTAATAAAACGGCCAAAAAATAAGATTAAATCATATTTTATGACTTAAAATATATATTTATGGGTTTTGAACTTGATTATATAGGTTTACCTCATTTTCAGATATTTTTACTAAGTTAAAATTCCAACGGGTTCACTATAAACCCCATTTAGACATGCACGTCTTAAACCCAACAAAACGGTCACAAAATATGATTAAATCAAATTTCATGAGTTATAATATTTGATTATGGGCATTTGAATATGATTATATAGCTTTACCTCAATTTCAGAACTTTTTACTCGGTTTAAATTCCAACGGGTCCACTATAAAGCCATTTAAACATGCACGCTTAAACCCCAACAAAACAGCCAAAAAATAAGATCAAATCACATTTTATGACTTAAAATATTTATTTATTGGATTTTGAACTTGATTATATAGCTTAACCTCATTTTCAGAAATGTTTACTCGGTTAAAATTTCAACGAGCCCACTGTAAAGCCCATTTAGACATGCACCCTTAAACCCAACAAAACGGCCACAAAATAAGATTAAACCAAATTTTATGACTGAAAACATTTGATTACGGGCTTTTGAATATGATCATATAGCTTAACCTCAATTTCAAATTTTTTTACTCGATTAAAATTTCTACCGGTCCACTATAAAGCAATTTTAAACATGCAAGCCTTAAACCCCAACAAAATGGCCGCAAAATAAGATTAAATCAAAATTTATGATATATAATATTTAGTTATGGGCTTTTGAACATGATTATACAGCTTAACCACAATTTTATAACTTTTTACTTGGTTAAAATTCCAACGAGTCTACTATAAAAGCCCATTTAGACATGCACGCCTTAAACGCCAATAAAACGGCCAAAAAATAAGATTAAATCATATTTTATGACTTAAAATATCTAGTTATGGGTTTTGAACTTGATTATATAGGTTTACCTCATTTTCAGATATTTTTACTCGGTTAAAATTCCAACGGGTTCACTATAAACCCCATTTAGACATGCACGTCTTAAACCTAACAAAACGGTCACAAAATATGATTAAATCAAATTTCATGAGTTATAATATTTGATTATGGGCATTTGAATATGATTATATAGCTTTACCTCAATTTCAGAACTTTTTACTCGGTTTAAATTCCAACGGGTCCACTATAAAGCCCATTTAAACATGCACGCTTAAACCCCAACAAAATAGCCAAAAAATAAGATCAAATCACATTTTATGACTTAAAATATTTATTTATTGGATTTTGAACTTGATTATATAGCTTAACCTCATTTTCAGAAATGTTTACTCGGTTAAAATTTCAACGAGCCCACAAAAAGCCCATTTAGACATGCACCCTTAAACCCAACAAAACGGCCACAAAATAAGATTAAACCAAATTTTATGACTGAAAACATTTGATTACGGGCTTTTGAATATGATCATATAGCTTAACCTCAGTTTCAAAATTTTTTACTCGGTTAAAATTCCTACTGGTCCACTATAAAGCAATTTTAAACATGCAAGCTTTAAACCCCAACAAAATGGCCGCAAAATAAGATTAAATCAAAATTTATGATATATAATATTTAGTTATGGGCTTTTGAACATGATTATACAGCTTAACCACAATTTTATAACTTTTTACATGGTTAAAATTCCAACGAGTCTACTATAAAAGCCCATTTAGACATGCACGCCTTAAACGCCAATAAAACGGCCAAAAAATAAGATTAAATCATATTTTATGACTTAAAATATCTAGTTATGGGTTTTTAACTTGATTATATAGGTTTACCTCATTTTCAGATATTTTTACTCGGTTAAAATTCCAACGGGTTCACTATAAAGCCCATTTAGACATGCACGCCTTAAACCCAACAAAACGGCCACAGAATTTGATTAAATCAAATTTCATGAGTTATAATATTTGATTATGGGCATTTGATTATGATTATATAGCTTTACCTCAATTTCAAAACTTTTTTCTCGGTTTAAATTCCAACGGGTCCATTATAAAGCCCATTTAAATATGCACGCTTAAACCCCAACAAAACGGCCAAAAAATAAGATCAAATCACATTTTATTACATAAAATATTTAGTTATTGGATTTTGAACATGATTATATAGCTTAACCTCATTTTTAGAAATGTTTACTCGGTTAAAATTTCAACGGGTCCATTGTAAAGCTCATTTAGACATGCACGCCTTAAACCCCATTAGAACGGCCAAAAAAATAATATTAAATAAAATTTCATGAGTTAAAAAATTTGATTATGGGCTTTTGAATATGATCATATAGCTTAACCTCAATTTCAAAACTTTTTACTCGGTTAAAATTCCTACTGATCCACTATAAAGCCATTTTAAACATTCAAACCTTAAACCCAAACAAAATGGTCGCAAAATAAGATTAAATCAAAATTTATGATTTATAATATTTGGTTATGGGCTTTTGAACATGATTATACAACTCAATCACAATTTTAGAACTTTTTACTTGGTTAAAATTCCAATGGTCCACTATAAAGCCCATTTAGATATGCACGCCTTAAATCCCAAAAAACGGCCAGAAAATAAGATTGAATCATATTTTATGACTTAAAATATTTAGTTATGGGATTTTGAACTTGATTATATAGGTTTACCTTATTTTCAGATATTTTTACTCGGTTAAAATTCCAATGGGTCCACTATAAAGCCCATTTCGACATGCACACCTTAAACCCCAACAAAACAGACGAAAAATAAGATTAAATCATACTCTATGCCTTAAAATATTTAGTTATGGGCTTTTGAACATTTTTATATAATTTAACCTCATTTCAAAAAATTTTACTAGGTTAAAATTCCAACGGATCCACTATAAAGCTCATTTAGACATGCACACCTTAAACCCAACAAAACGGACGAAAAATTTGAACAAATCACATTTTATGACTTAAAATATTTATTTATGGACTTTTGAACATGATTATATAGCTTAACCTCTTTTTCTAAATTTTTTACTTTGTTAAAATTCCAACGAGCCCACTATAAAATCCCATTTAGACATGCACGCCTTAAACCCAACAAAACGGCCACAAAATAAGATTAAACCAAATTTTATGACGTAAAACATTTGATTATGGGCTTTTGAATATGATCATATAGCTTAACCTCAATTTCAAAATTTTTACTCGGTTAAAATTCCTATCGGTCCACTATAAAGCCATTTTAAACATGAAAGGCTTAAACCCCAACAAAATGGCCGCAAAATAAGATTAAATCAAAATTTATAATTTATAATATTTATTTATGGGCTTTTGAACATGATTATACATCTTAACCAGAATTTTAGAACTTTTTACACGGTTAAAATTCCAACGGGTCCATTGTAAAGCCCATTAAGACATGCGCCTTAAACCCCAACAAAACGGTTAAAAATAAGATTAAATCACATTTTATGACATAAATATTTAGTTATGGGTGTTTTGAGCTTGATTATATAGCTTGACCTCATTTTCAGAAATTTTTACTAGGTTAAAATTGCAATGGGACCACTGTAAAGCCCATTTAGACATGCACGCCTTAAGCCCCAAACAAATGTCCGAAAGATAAGATTAAATCACATTTTATGACATAAAATATTTATTTATGTGCTTTTTAACATGATTGTCTAGCTTAAACTAATTTTCAGAAATTTTTACTCGGTTAAAATTCCAATGGGTCCATTATAAAGCCCATTTAGACATGCACATATTAAACCGCAACAAAACGACCGAAAAATAAGATTAAATAAAATTTTAGAATACAAAATATTTATTTATAGGCTTTTGAACATGCTTATATAGCTTAACCTCGTTTTCATAAATTTTACTCGGTTAAAACTCCAACAGGTCCACTATAAAAGCTTATTTAGACATGCACGCCTTAAACCCAACAAAACGGCCACAAAATAAGATTAAATCAAATTTCATGAGTTAAAATATTTGATTATGGGCTTTTGAATATGATTATATAGCTTAACCTCAATTCTAGAACTTTTTACTCGGTTAAAATTCCAACGGGTCCACTGTAAAGCCCATTTAGACACGCACGTCTTATACCCCAGCAAAACGGCCGAAAAATAAGATTGAATCACATTTTATGACTTAATATATTTGATTTTGGGCTTTTGAATATGACTAAATAACTTAACCTCAAAATTAGAACTTTTTACTCGGTTAAAATTCCAACGGGTCCACTGTAAAGTCTATTTAGACATTCACGCCATAAACCCCAATAAAACGGCAAAAAACAAGATCAAATCAAATTTTAGGGCACAAAATATTTAGTTATAGGCTTTTGAACATGATTATATAGCTTAATCTCAATTTTAGAAATTTTACTCGGTTAAAATTCTAATGGGTCCACTATAATGCACGACTTAAACCCAACAAAACGACAAAAAAATAAGTTTAAATAAAATTTCATGAGTTAAAATATTTGATTATGGGAGTTTGAATATGATTATATAGCATTACCTCAATTTCATAACTTTTTACGAGGTTAAAATTCCAACGGGTCCAATATAAAACCCATTTAGACTGCACACCTTAAACCCCCCAACAAAATGGCCAAAAAATAAGTTCAAATCACATTTTATGAATTAAAATATTATTTATGGGCTTTTGAACATTATTATATAGCTTAACCTCATTTTCATAAATTTTTACTTGGCTAAAATTCCAACGGGTCCCTATAAAGCCCATTTAGACACGCACGCCTTAAACCCATCAAAACGACCACAAAATAAGATTAAATCAAACTTTATAGGATAAAATATTTGATTATGGGCTTTTGAATATAATCATATAGCTTAACCTCAATTTTAAAACTTTTTACTCAGTTAAAATTCCAATGGGTCCACTGTAAAAGCCTTTTTAAACATGCACGCCTTAAACCCCATCAAAATGGCTGCAAATTAAGACTAAATCAAATTTTATGAATTAAAATATTTAGTTATGGGCTTTTGAACATGATTTTATATCTTAACCTTAATTTTAGAACTTTTTACTAGGTTAAAATTCCAACCGGTCCACTATAAAGCCCATTTAGACATGCACGCCTTAAACCACAACAAAATTGCCACAAAATAAGACTAATTCAAATTTTATGAATTAAAATATTTAGTTATGGGATTTTGATCATGATTACATAGCTTAAACTCAATTTTAGAACTTTTTACTTGGTTAATATTCCAACGGGTCAATTGTAAAGACCATTTAGACATGCACGCCTTAAACTCCAACAAAACGACCACAAATACGATTAAATCAAATTCTAACGGCTACAAAATAAGATTAAATCACATTTTATGACTTAAAATATTTAGTTATGGGCATCTGAAAATGATTATATAGGTTAACCTCATTTTTAGAATTTTTTACTCGGTTAAAATTCTAATCGGTCCACTGTTAAGCCCATTTAGACATGTGGTCCTTAAACCTAACAAAACAGCTACAAAATAAGATTAAATCAAATTTTATGAGCTAAAGTATATGATTATGGGATTTTGAATATGATTATATTGCTTAACCCCAATTTCAAGACTTTTTACTAGGATAAAATTCCAACGGGTCTACTATAAAGCCCATTTAGACATGCACGCTTTAAACTCCAACAAAATGGTCACAAAATAAGATTAAATAAAATTTTATGACTTAGAATATTTAGTTATGGGATTTTGAACATGATTATACAGTTTAACCTTAATTTTAGAACTTTCTACTCTGTTAAAATTCTAACAGGTCCACTATAAAGCCCATTTAGACATGCACGCCTTAAACCCCAACAAAACGGCTGAAAAATAAGATTAAATCAAATTTGTGACTTCAAATATTTAGTTATAGGCTTTTGAGTTTTACTCGGTTAAAATTCCAACGGGTCCACTATAAAGCCCATTTAGACATGCACGCCTTAAACCCAACAAAACGACCACAGATAAGATTAAATCAAATTTCATGAGTTAAAATATTTGATTATGGGCATTTGAATATGATTATATAGCTTAACCTCAATTTCAGAACTTTTTACTCTGTTAAAATTCTAACGGGTCCACTGTAAAGCTCATTTGGACATGCACGCCTTAAACCCCAACAAAACGGCTGAATAATAAGATCAAATCACATTTTATGACATAAAGTATTTATTTATGGGCTTTTGAAGATGATTATATAGCTTAACCTCATTTTCAAAAAATTTTACTATGTTAAAATTCCAAAGTGTCTCCAAATGTAAAGCCCATTTAGACATGCATGATGTTGCATATAAAGATGTACTATAAATGATACGCAATCGGTCCAAGTATACATATCGAACAAGTAATAAAGTGATGAGTGAGATCGTCTCCACAAGGATTGGAGGTAAATTAAGTAAAGCTTAAGCACTCAAACAAGAATAGAATATTAAATGGAAGAGCTTATATGAGCAGTTAAAAGAAATGCTGTAGCAAAAACTGTAATAAAAACTGGAGCGATACGATAAGACTTCGAACATCCTCACACGTGCGGAAACTCTTGATGGGATGACAGGCTGGGTTTATCAAGGAATCCTATGCCTAGTTCTTATGAGTGACTAACACTTTCCAGCTTATAAGATGCTCGACGTAGATTATATAGGTGTTTCTAAACTATCTCTAGCACGAAACTAGTAGCCAGAATGCTACGACAATACCTCTCAGCGTGAACCCTAGCAAGCTACTAACCCTGAAGTTCTCCTTTTAGAACTCCATCCTTATATCTAAGGTGAGTTAGGGTTCTTCCTCTCAGCATCAAACCCCATTGTCCACGTAGATCTAAGCTTAACTTTCTCGACCATTAAGCATCAGACAAGGGTAAAGGCTAGATCTCGAAGGCTCTTACAAACCCAAGGCAATAAAACAGTGAACAAAGCATCAATGAAACTGGAAAATGCTAAAACATTCATTTAAACAGAAAACATAATCATCCACAATAAACCCAAGCCACTTAAAGTTAGTTCATGGCTGGGCAAATATCATCCAAAATCATTCGTCTAATACAACCCATTTCAGAATAAAAATGTAAGAGCAAAAAGCAAATAAGAGTAAAGGAAACTCCCAAGCCGCCTTGGACTGTCGCGAACCACCCTAAGCTTGTTGCTTCTCTCAAAGGCCAACAAGATCGTCCCTTAGAGCTTCAATAATGGAGGACACCAAGACCAGTAGGGGTGAGTGTTCGATCGAGTTGAGTCAAAAAAATTCGAGTTATTCGAGTTGACGAGTCTAATTTTATCATTCGAACTTTCATTCGAAATTTTTTTGAGTCGAACCGAGTTGAAGAAATTTGAGTCGAGTTATCCGAGTTACTATTCGAACTTAGTTGTAATTATTTATAATGTTAGTACGAATTAATTCTAATTTTAAACGACTCTATCTAACCATATAAGATATATATATTCATATTATTTTTCACATGTATAAGTAAGAATTATAAAGTTATTTAATAAATAAATAACATCTAAAATTATATAATATATATTTTAGCTCAATCGATAAATTTTATAGTACGATTTGATTCCAATTTAAATCACTTTCCCTAATCATATAAGATATGCATATATATATATATATATTTCTTCATATTTTTTTCATATGTTGCAATATTTCTTCATATTTTTATATATCAGTATATATATATAATAAAAAATTAAGGAACTAGTCTCAAACTTAAAAATAAATCTATTAATTACTAAAAATTTCGAGTTATTCGAGTTTCTATTTTACAACTCAAACTTTATTTGAAATTTTTTCGAGTCAAGTCGAGTCAAGACGAGTCAAGTATTTACGCCTCGAGTCGAGTCGAGTTTTGCTCACCTACACCAAGATGAGGAAGAAAGAGGGCAGCCATCTTTCTGCTTCTCTCTTTCTTAGCTCACTAACAACTTTTTTAGCTCCCTCTTTAATGTGGGTGTCCTATCCTTTATATAGTGGGGGCTCCTAGGGTTTCGTGCCCTTAATTCCTCGTGCACCCTAGGGAATATTCCCTTTACATGTATGGCACAACTGGTTGGTGGAATCACGTGTGGGGGCTGTAAAATATCTTATTTCTTTGTCTTTTTGTGCGCCCAGAAATGTCGTTCAAAATGCTACGGCAAAATTTCCTTTCCCAAGAAAACTCCTTTGCTCACCTGCACATCATCACCACAAACAACCCTTTCTCTCAAGCAACACCAATTTTACGAATAATTAAAAACAACCAAAGCAACACCACTAAATACAACTATATGCAATGAAATGAACTTAAAACCAAACAATAACCTAAGCAAAAAGGCATGGAATGTATACTTTTTACAAGGTTAACACATGCCTTAAACCTAACAAAACGGCCGCAAAATAAGATTAAATCAAATTTCATGAGTTAAAATATTTACTTAGGGGCTTTTGAATATGATCATATAGCTTAAACTAAATTTCTGACATGCACACCTTAGACCCCATTAAAACGGCTGAAAAATAAGATTAAATCACCTTTTAAGACTTAAAATATTTAGTTATGGGCTTTTGAACATGATTATATAGCTTAACCTCATTTTCAGAAATTTTTACTCGGTTAAAATTCCAACGGGTCCACTATAAATCTCATTTAGACATGCACGCCTTAAACCCAACAAAACGGTCACAAAATAATATTCAAATTTATGAGTTAAAATATTTGGTTATGGGCTTTATAATATGATTATATATCTTAACCTCATTTTCAACAAATTTTAGTCGGTAAAAATTCCAACGGGTCCAATATAAGCCAATTTAGACATTCACGCCTTAAACCCAACAACGGCCACAAAATAAGATTAAATCAACTTTCACGAGTTAAATATTTGATTAAGGGCTTTTAAATATGATTATATAGCTTAACCTCAATTTCAAAACATTTTACTCGGTTAAAATTCCAACGGGTCCACTGTAAAGCCCATTTAGACATGCACGCCTTAAACCCCAACAAAATGGCCGCAAAATAAGATTAAATCAAATTTTATGAATTAAAATATTTAGTTATGGGCTTTTGAACTTGATTATGTAGCTTAACCTCAATTTTAGAGCTTTTACTTGGTTAAAATTCCGATGGGTCCACTGTAAATCCCATTTAGACATGCACGCTTTAAACCCATTAAAACGGCAGAAAAATAAGATTAAATCACCTTTTATAACTTAAAATATTTAGTTATGGGCTTTTGAACATGATTATATAGCTTAAACTCATTTTTAGAAATTTTTACTCGATTAAAATTCCAACGGGTCTATTGTAAAGCCCATTTAGACATGCACGCCTTAAACCCAACAAAACGGCCAAAAAATTAGATTAAATCACATTTTATGACTTCAAATGTTTAGTGATGGGTCGAAGGACCCGGGTCCGGATGGTTATACGTTTGAATTTTATAACAGGGGTTGGTCGTTTCTAAAACAAGATGTGATGGCTTTTTTAAAAAAATTTTATGACTCGGGCAAATTGCGTAAGGGTGTGAATGTGACATTTGTGACTTTAATTCCAAAGAAGGATAATCCACGGGTTATTAGTGTCTTCAGACCTATTTGCCTATTGAATTCGTTGTATAAAATATTGGCGAATTGTATGGCTAAACACCTTCAAAGTGTTCTTCCATCGTTAATTATTGATAAATAATCTGGGTTTGTGCATGGCCGACAGATTTTAGATGTATTATGTTAGCGAACGAAATAATTCATTCGATGCAAAAATTTGGATTTAGTGAAGAATGAGTTTTCTTAAAACTTGATTTTTCAAAGGCCTATGATTGTGTTAAGTGGGAGGGACTCAACCAAATAATGAGCCATATGGGTTTCTATTTAACATGGCATTTGTGGATTTTTTAGTGTATTAGTACATTTTGGTTATCAATTTTGGTTATCAATTTTGGTAAACGATAGTCCAACTTGAGAATTTGCAATGCAACGGGGTATACAGCAAGGTGATCCTTTTTCACCGTTGCTATTCGTCACTGTTACGAAAATGCTTCATCAGTTATTGGTGAATGTGGAGGATTTGGGGGGTTCAAATGCATCGAATGTTTTTGGGATCCTGCAGCGCCTTGCCTCCCCTTCAAAAACCCCTATGAGGCGCCTAATACTTTGATCGTGGTTTCTGGAATTGAGGGTTTGGAAGCAGTCTATTAAACTGTAGCAGTCTATCGAACTCCTTCCACTCTTCCATTGGAGTATTTGGGAACATAAATGTTGGGCTTTGACACTTTCCCACTCCGATCTCTGGTTATCCAATCGGATTAGGAATTATGACTTCTTTATGAGAGGTATGTTAATTCCATCACAGAATATCTTTTCCCTTTGGTTAATATGGATTAGATTCTACTGGGATTTACTTTCAAATCGCAGTCAAGTTTTGATCCGTTGCATTTCAATATCGGCTCTGTTTACATTCTTATTTCCTACTAATCGTTTATTTGGCTATCCATTGTTTGTCATGATATCTTTTTAGTCCTTTACAAAACTCTATATTTTTACCTAGCTACCGACTCTACTATCATAATACAATCGATGTTGTTTTCGCATATCACTTATCCTTGTTGCCTCTGTTTATATTATGCTTATAGGGTTCTTAACTTTGAAGATTGCTTTGATTTTATTCTCAATGATACTATCATTTGGCCTTCGTTAATTTTCATACCTTGGGATATAGCCTTCCTCGAGACGAGGTCCTACCAGCACAAACTTTTTACTAGCTCTTTTTGGACAAAATTCGAAGCGTGGCATGTTCCTATTGCTCCACTGTCTGTTGGTCTTATCCCCATTGTTTTCCATAATAGTTGGAACATGTTTACGCTTGATGGCATTCTACTAGAAGTAAAATATTACTCATCTACAGATTGTCAATTGGCCCTTGGTTTTATTGGCCTCTTATTTCCTGGTCTTTACGGCCTTGGATCAAAATATTGTTATTTATCTTTTTCATGAATTCTAAACAGATTGTGAACTGAGTATCATTTCCCATATGGTCTTCAAAGTTACTTTTACAAGGAAACGGGTTCCTTATGTCATGCCAATCGAACCTATGGCTACGTCACAGCCGGGTAAAATTTAGACATAACATGATAATTCCTGATGCGGATTCTGATCAAAATTTACTTTAGTTACCGATCGAATTGCAACTTTTATTGGGTCTTAACACCAATATATTATATATTACATTATATCTTAATCAAGTTAGGAACTCCATGAATTGCATTATACGCCTCAATTTTCCTTTGACTGTTTGGACGGATATTGCAATTACAATATCTAATTTAAATTATGGAATTAAAATATGCGCTTCAATTTTTATCACTATCAGATATCAATTTGAATTCCATTTAGTACCGCATTCTAAATCCATTCTATTGCGAATATGGTATAACGTATGGTTGGACTATCTCCCTTTGATTATGTAAGATTTCTATTACAGTTACAAGACTGGCAACTTTCCTACTCATTTCATCACCATCGATATCTCATCAATTATCTCCTTCAGAATAAAGTCAAAATTACTAATCTTTATCTTGTCACTTTTTAATCTCTATAAAATTTGGGATAATCCCCCGACCTACCTTATTCACATAAGATTATGTTTGCAGCCTACCAACTCAAATTTGAGTTACGATATTGTTACCCCTTCCGACATAGTAGCAACAATTCCCATAAACATATCTTTTGGGCATAAAATTACTCCCCAATCAGCCCAAATTTCTGATATAACATCCAAATTTTCAACCTTTCCTTTTCTAATTCATTCTCAAACTATAGCTCGAGATAATTTTTAGGATAATTACACCAATTTGGATCTTTCTTACCATAAATTTGACTCTAACCAATATTATGGTAAATTTAACCTTTTTGGAATTAACTTTATTGTAATACCCCAAATTTTACTAAGTTGATTAAGGATCATTTAGTACTAAGATAATAGCTTAAAAGTTATCTTAGTGACTAAAATGACAAAATGCAAAAGTTAGGATTTCTTCGATTATGGGTTATGGAAAAGGAATTTCTGAGATTTAAAGCATCAAATGATAGAGGGCAAGTTAATTAGGGTACTTGCAAAGTTTGGTCAAAATTTAAGGAAAATTGGAATGGGAATTGAAGTTTGAAATTTAGTGACCAAAATGATAAGCAATCAAAACTTGAGTGGTACAAGACTAAATATGAAAAGTTGAAGGACTAAAGTTGTAATTTCCCAAAACTTAGGGGTTTAATTTCATAAATAGATATATCACCTAAGGGTGTGGATCGAATGTGGAATTCTGGTTTGAACCGATATTTCGATTATTGGAAAATCGCAGTCAAAGTTTAAGTGGAATTAGGGTATCCGGATAGAACTAGAAAATTTTGAAATTTTACTATATGATAGAAGAAGGATATAAAAATCATTCCCAAGTTTTGGAAATATTTTTAGTTCGATTTAGGATGAATCCTATGATTTATTTTGATTGAGGAATTTATTTAGTAGTCGATAAAATTCTTGATAATTATTGGTAAATCAGATCGAGCTAAAATTTCAGAGATAGTTCCATGGATCTTAGAAGAGACATAAAATATTAGAAGTTAATTATGGAAAGCTATGTAAAAGATTGAATTTTGGCAGTGACTTCGAAAATCCACCATAAATTCTAAAAATATGTTTAGATGATGAATTTTATATCGATGTAAAGATTTGTTCGTCTAGTTTCGTCTCCAACAAACGGAAACTAATTTTGAGTTCCGAGTTAAAAGATATGAATTTTTGGTCAGGACAGCTCTGTGACGGGAGTTTGAAGAATTTTCATAATTTTTGTAGATTTTATTAGTTTATGTGGCTTGTACCGTTAGAATCGTTATCGAATCTAGTTATTTCAGTATGAAGAATATTAAGATCCAATTTGTATTCTGATCTTTAGAAGTAAAACTCTGAAGGTAGTACAAGTTGACAAAAAATAGAATTTGATACATTTTGTATCTAAGTGTTTGATAACAAGCTCGGAAGAATGAATGGAAGTTAAAATTGGTCATTAAGGACCAAAATGAATTTTTGGACAGTATAAGGAAGGAAGGAAAATTTTGGAAATTTTATGTTAAATGATTAGATAGCTTAATTGAAATATTGTTTGAAGTAAATTTAACAAATGTTTGTTTATATTCATGTCGGTAATCAAGTCAAATCCGAATCAAAAGAAGATTCGAGGTACTATGAAGGAAAGGATCGAGTAGAATTTAGTGGGGCATGCTAATAAATGGCCCAAGTAAGTGTATTTTATTTATTGTTATATATGTGAGATGAATGAATACATTTATATTTGTTTATACATATATGATGTGAAGAAGTCTTGCAATAAGTCAACTTTGATAATAATGAAAATGTATGATGATCAAAGAAATATTAGATGGCATATGTGATACATGGATTTGGAATAATGATTTATCTAAGATAAAGCGGATTTTAGATTTTGGGTAGGAAATACCCATTATCAAATTATGGTTGATAGTTTTGATGAATTGGATATTAAAGATGAAATATGGGGTGTGAGTTGCCCTATTATATGAACAATGATGATTGATCTCTAAGGAAATAAATTTCTCAAGTACTAGTGTGAAGTCTTTGGTATAATTGGATATCCAAAAAGAGTCTTAGCAACTGCGTTATAGCACTACAGTGCGAGATAGACTCTTTGGGGTCGAGATAGACTCTACGGAGTCGAGTTCAAACACTACTGTGTTACATAGCACAAAAAGTGCGAGTATGAGGAGCAAAGGGAATCCTCGAGTATGTACTCACCATCAGACGCTACGGCGTTATAGACACTACGGTGTCGAGATGACTCGTATACCACAGGTTCACCTGAGAATCTTTGGTATAGTTGGATATCCATGAGTCCTAGCAGCTGCGTCATAGGCACTACGGTGTCGAGATAAAGTAGGCACTGCGGTGCTAAAGGTAAAGTAGGCACTACGGTGCTGAAGGTATGAGGAGCAAAGGGCATCCTCGAGTACGTACCCATCTCAGTCGCTTCGGCGATGCAGATGCTACGGCGTCATAGACACTATGGTGTCGTGATGACTAGCGTACCATGGCACCACATAATTTTTTACTTTGGGCTATAATACATGAAATGTATTTATGCAGGTAGTTAAGCTAAAAAGCTTAGCGTATATTTGATTAATAAAATAAAGGTTTTATGTTATGATATAAACTGCAATTGGAATTCGCTTGCCATTTTACAGGAAATGTATAGTAATGTTAAATGACAGGGGAATGACTTTGATCAGTTTATTTTATGCTATTTCTATACATGGAAATACTTTACTTCAATTTATAGTTGCCTCACTAAGTGAATACTTAGCGTGTGTTGTTTCACACGTAGGATATTGGAAACTTACCAGGAGAGGAGTCAATCATGTTAATCAAGCTGCAATCTGCCAAACATCAGTAAGACATTCTAAATTTATGATATTCTTTAGTGGGCATGTATCAATTTATTCGTTGGTTAATTTATAAGCTAGTTTTATGTCAGATGTTTAAAAAAATTACAAGTCAAGAAATCAGCTAAATAATTTAGTAACATCTTCAATGTGTATTTAATCATTTAATATACGTTGAGGGTGTTACATTTATTCTTATCATAAATATTCTTCCCATTCCTTTTCTCACTAGATTCTATCACTCCTTAATTAATACTATTGGAATTTATTTCAAATTAATTTCCATCATTACTCAAATCTTACCTACTCCAGAATTCCGAATGTAAGATGGGAAATTTACTATTTTTCGTTTTTATTACATTGTCCACCTTCAAACATTTCGTTTATTGGCTTCTTTCCCTCATCCTATTTTATATACTTTTTCATAATTGTAGCCTTTGCAATTATGTTTAAATCACTTCTAAATTTACATTCAAATTTCCTTATATCAATTTCACCCCATCTACTAATCAAGGTTAAAGTTTCCTTATTTAACCACTTAGGCAATAATTTTGACCTTGTTCGAATTCTTTTAAATAATTCAAAAACCCCACGTTTTCTCCCACTCTTTAACTCTCTTAATTAACGATCATTATCTCCAAACTATCCCTTCCTCTATTCAATTAGAATTAATTATAGTCCAAATCACAATTTTTCTTTTTTGGATGTTTCAAACTTACCTCTTTATTGTTTCCATCTTCAATGCTGATTGACAAATTCTCTTACTTTCCACAACTCAAATTACCTTAATTTTCACCCACGGATTTCATCCCAATTTACTCCTAATCCAATTCATTCCAATTTTATTTCATTCCAAGTTATTCCTAATTCCCAAAATTTCATTACATGTTTACACTAAAGCTATTTATATCACTATTGGGTACCTTCAAGCTATATCAATCTCTTTTCCTATTTTTTCTTCACTCGACTACCTTATCTCCTAATCCAATGGCTACTGATTCTTTCATCCAACGATTGGGTAATCTAAACTTCACTTTTGAGGAACAAAGGGTTGTCTTTACCCCCACTATTGACTGGGAATCCCCCTCGAAGGACTATGATTTATCTCTTATTGGGAAGGTTATTACAGCCAAAGCCATCGATGGTGCAGCATTGATTCCTGTCTTCCATACGATATGGAAAAATGATAAGGTCGTCTCTATCTCGGAACTAAAGGTAAATTATTTTCTGATTAAATTCTCTTTGATTGCGGAGAAAAATAAAGTCCTAAAGCGAGGACCACATACGTTCAAAAAAGAATGGCTTTCTCTACTCCCATTCGTTCCTAAATGCTCTATTGATGAGTACTCCTTTACTCAAATGTGTGTTTGGGTCCGTATCCATAGAATACCAATTGTGTTGAAGGCTAATGATAAGATGGTAGATAACATTGGCGAGTCTCTTGGATCATGTATCGAAACCATTTTTGGAACTGATACCCACTTTATAGACGACAATATGGTTGATTTCCTACGCGTTTAGGTTATCATGGACTCTACCAAGCCTATACGGCACTAGTAGTTCTGGATCCTCTACAAAATTATGCCCCCTACAATATGAACGGCTACCCTTGCTATGCCATGGTTATGGAATTATCAGACACTCGGTTGCATCCTAACAATTGGTAAAGGTTATCGAAAAAAAATTGTAATACGGGGACTGTCTATGCTTCACCCCCTAAAGCTCAAAGCAACCTCTCGAGGCCACGTAGACGCATCCGATACCATGACATTGAGTCATCTTCAAACGCGTCGAATATTGACACTAGTAAGGATTATAAATTTTTATTTTTTTATACTAAATTAGGCAAAATTCTAACGAATGAACTCTTGGATGCAGATGTGGGAACACAAACTCCAATAAAAAATGTTGATGAGGTATCGATGGACGCCGACTCAACAAGCACCGAACATCAATCAACCCGACCGCTTGCGACCGAACCCTCTGACCTTGTTGCTCGAGCTCCTATGGCCACTGAACCCATAGGGCCCGAGGTCGAGGCTACATTGGAACCATGCAACTCAATCGAGTCAACCAAGGTCACGAATCTACTGTCTGTTGCACCCCTGCTGCTACAGATTTGCTTGTGATTGAGGCTGTTGCACCTCCTGCTGCTGCAGCTCTAGCGGCTGCTGTGCACACTACTCTTGATGTGACATCAGTTGTTTCTAAATCCACCGCTGCTAACTTGGCACAACCTGAACCACTAGCCTATGCTTTCGAAAGCAAATTCAAACCACTGATGATGTTCGATTTTGATGCTTGGTTATCTAAGCAACCACCCACTATAGCGAACAACAATCCAATTCAAGCGGAGTCTACAAATCCTTCCCAAAAAAGGAGCTCTCCACTTGCAGAAGCTATCAAGGGCAAGAGACAGAAGCCTTCACCTCCTACTACTACCAAAAGCTCTAAAAATAACAAAGCTAGGATGAGCAGCAAAAACTCTTCGACATGGGTTGACATCCAACCCCGCCGAGAAAAATGAAAAATTCTATATTGGAACTTTCGGGGCCTTGGTAAGCCTCAGGCAGTTCAGTCTTTGGGACAGGTGGTCACTAGATTTCAACCTGACCTTATCTTCCTCAGCAAAACCCGCCTTAATAAATTTCATAATAGTAGACAAAAGGTTGCTCTTAATATGTCTGGTTGTATCACTGTTGAAAACAGTCATGTTTGTTCTAGACTTATGCTTTGTTGGAATAATAATATCGTTGTGGATTTACTTTCATACTCTGCTTACCATATTGATGTTGTTGTGCACTCTGATTCTGATGACTTCCATTTCTCCGGTATATATGGTTATGCTGAAACGAATTTAAAAACCAAAACCTGGGATCTTATTGATACCTTAAACTCCTCCTCTCCTCTTGCTTGGTTGATTGGGGGAGACCTGAATGAAATATTATTAGATAATGAAAAACAAGGCGGTTGTTGCCGAGCACGTTCACAAATTGACAATTTTAGGGATTGCTTATCACGAAACAACTTATTTGACTGTAAACCCTCCGAGGGCTGGTTTACTTGGACTAAAACGGGCCCTCATACCTCGCCTATTTATGAGAGACTCGATATATTTGTTGCCAACCAGGCCTGGTTTAATTTGCATCCTAACTGCCATGCTATATCAGATTTTAATGCGGACTCAGACTATTGCATCGTTTTAATGGACACATCCCCAGAATCTAGAACAACTTACGTTTTTCGGGAAGATTATTTTCGATATGAAGATTGTTGGGCACATAATACTGATTGTGTGTCCACAGTCCAAAATGCTTTGTCATCGGTGCATGTCTTAAGGATTGGCAAGACCATTAGAGAAAAAATTCTACAAAACACATTGTTGAGCTTAATAGACAAATAAACTCTTGCCTCGGACGCCGCTTATCTAGTGCTGACATGGAGACTTTCCTTGCAGCAAAAGCTGAAATTCACCACCTTCTTGATGTTAAGGAATCAAATTGGGCACAACGTTCTCGTGAGCTTAGCTGATACATGTACCACAAGGCAATTCCAAGGACAAGATGGACTTACTTTTCCACTTGGCCCAATAACCCGAGCCAAGTCTAAGCTAATCAAGGACAAGATGAATTCGACCGTCCAAGTATTCGTGAGCAAAGTATTACAAGTTGCCATGAAGAAAGAAGAATTTTTTGAAGGAAGTCCACACTTAACATCCTTCAAGAATAATTGGGTTACAAAAACTCAACTTGCTGCACCTTTGGAGATGGATATCCATGAGCCTTTAGATGTCCATTAATTAGCCCTTTTTATTGTAATTAGACCCAATACTTGTTACTATAAAATATTGGGTCAGATTTTTATTTTTAGCCCAAATTAGGATTTACAAGTGTTTTTAGGCCTAGTTAGCTTTTAAAACAGCCCACACATGCCTCTTTGCCCAAGAATAAATTTCTTATCATCTAAACCAGCCCAAATACCCTTAAATTCGTCCAAATAAAGGCCCTATCAACTTTTACTTGCTGCCCAATCAAAACAGCTCTTATCAGCCCATTACTTGATGCCCAAGCAAACCAGCCTTCATCAAGTTTACTTGTTACCCAAGCAATCAGCCCTTATCAGCTTATCACTTGCCTTATCACCCTATTCCTTGCCACACAAGCACAAGGAGTTTAAAGGATGTTTTTTTTATTATTTTTAATTGGATTAGGTTTTCCTTGTTTTAGTAGAAGTTAAATTACTTTGTCTATCCTTCACCTATAAAAGGATGAAGCCTCCATCATTGTAAGACAGATTTTCTTTGATTTATGAAATATTTAGTGAGTTTGTTTTTGCAAGTGCTGATTACTTGTGCCTTTGAAGTCTTCTTCAACATAAGTTCGACGAGTTCTTGTGAGGGGGATCATTTTCACACTCTTGCTTGCCTAGATAATCGCGTCTAGGAGGGTGGGTTAGAGCCGCATGAGGTTGCTTGCTTAGATAATTGAGTCTAAGAGGGTGCCAAGGACAAAACAACATCAACAATTCACAAGCCATCTTCATCTTCAACCTTCATACCATCTTCCATAATTCCATAAACAAAGCTGGAATTTTCAGATTTGTTTTACTTATCTTCTTCTTAATCTTTTTATTTATATTCTTATTTCTTATCATCTAATCCTTCACCTTGTCTTTCTTTCTTTAAATTTCCAGCCTTGAATCTGAAAAATTCAAGAAAATCCCTTCTCTATTCTCTTGAATTTTCAGATCTGCCCAAACTTCATTGATTGAGTCTAGAGCTCCTAGTTCTTGCAACAACTTGATTAAAGGCTTCCAAATCCAAGATTGCGCTACTCTATCATTTGGTATCATATTTGGGACGATTCTTGGCAAGAATTTTGGCGTTTTTGGGAAAAAAACTCGAAAATTATGGAAAATTCGTCAAAACCAAACGAGTGAATTTTGAGCTGAAACTTTCCAGATCAGATCTACACCATTGGTGGAGTCACCATACAAAATTTCAGAATTTTTGGACTTCGGGAACACCTCAAACGAAGTGGATAAAGTTTTAGCCAAATTAGGGTTTTCCCCTACTTTAACCATATTTTCATTATTTTTTCTTCAATTTTCATTATTTTCAGTTTATTTACCTTGTAAAAAGAAAAAAAAGAGAAAAAATTAAAAAAAAAAGAAAAGAAAGAAAAGTGAGAAAGCTCATACCTAGCCACCAACCACCATCAAGAATCATCAAGATCACCATTATCAATCACCACAAGCATCACATTGAAGTGGATTCAACATTGGATTTCTTCCTTCAAGTTGTTTCTGGGTTTTAGGGTTATCATCTTTCTCTACTAATTTTTTTCTACTCTTAGTTTCTTAAGTTCCTTTGTTTTGTTTTTTCTTTCTTCTATTACGCAATTTAACACCTTCTCTTTTCTGGTGTGAGTAGGATTAAAAGTTGCATTCCAATCCTTCTTTCTTGCAACTATATTCAATTGGTGTCAAGCCTTTCATTGGACTCCTAGTACAATTAGGACTCGTTGTTAGGATTAAACTTTGATTGTAACTTGTTGACTTGTGGCAGGAAGGTCTTTAAAGAGCACGAGATCGGTTTACTTGCCTCGCTAAATATTTATTCCTTGGAGTGTTTAGTGAGATTTCTAGTTTTCTTTTACTTGTCACCTTTTTAAATCTTAGTGTTTTAGGATGTCAGAAACGAGTAACGACGAAGAACCACATGAAGTGACTCTTCAAGAAGTTTCGGATACTCTCAATAAACTTGAACGGACTGTAACCTCTTTGGCAGCCAAGCTTGAGCACACCGATACATTCGTAACCACAATCACTCAAACCATTGGGAGATTAGAAACCACTGCAATTGCAAGCGATACTAAAGAGCCTAAGCGTCCAAATCTTGTTCCCATTCAGAATAGACGCCAAAACCCCCTGCATGGGCACAATCCTCGCATAGAGCCGAGACGAGCAACAAACACCTTAGCCAAACCAAAAATCACTGTACCACCTTTTCAAGGAAGGTATGACCCTGATGCTTATTTTAACTGGGAAAATCGAGTTGATCTTCTATTCGAGTATTATTAATGCCCCGAAGAGGATCAAGTTCCACTATTGACTCTCGAATTCACTTAATACGCATCTATTTGGTGGTCCCAATTGGTTCGCAATCGGCGTCTCAATGGAGAAGCCAAGATAACCTCATGGGGAGAACTTAAAGAAGTCATGCGAGAATGATTCGTTCCCCCATTATATCGGCGAGAGATCAAACAAAAGTTACAAAGAATCCGACAAGGCTACATGACTGTTGGTGAGTATATCAAAGAGATGGAATCATTGATGCAAAAAGCCAATATCTAAGAGGATGAAGAGGATACAATGACTAGGTTTGTTGTCGGACTCAATGACAACATTCTTGAGGTCCTTGAACTCAAAACCTACTACACCCTTCACAAGAGGCATTCTAATTCGCCATGACAATTGAAAAGCGCATCAAAGATCGACAACGTTATCGACAAAAGAATTATCACTATGACAAAGGTATCACTCAACCTTTAGCTCATTGATATTTTCCACACAAGATGTTTGATCAGAGGCAAACTATATTATGTCATCATTGATAGCGGAAGTTGTGCGAATGTGGTGAGCAGCTATCTAGTTGATGCACTTGACCTACCTTGTCAACGTCATCCAAAGCCATATTATCTCCAATGGCTTCATGAAGGGTCAAAATTAAAGGTAAACAAACGTGCCTTAATCACTTTTACTATAGGTAAATATTGTGATGATGTTTGGTGTGATGTTATCCCTATGCAAGCATCTTACTTACTTTTAGGACGACCGTGGCAGTATGACCATGATGTGACTCACCATGGTAAGTTAAATAAGTATTCCTTTGTATAACATGGAAAAAAGTATACCTTGGCTCCATTCGATCCAAAAGAGGTGTACAAAGATCATATGCGAATGAAGAAGTTTTGTGAGGAGGTGGGAATAAAAAAAGAAAAAAATGAAAAACAAAAGGCAAATACAAAAGAGGACAGTAGTGATAAAAGCCAAATAAGTATAGGCCCAGGGGTGGTGAGTGATCCTAAATGTGAGAAAAAAAGAGTGTCTCAAAATATTTATGCGGGAGAAAAAGAAGTGAGGCAAGCCCCCTTCCTTAAACAGCCTTGCATCCTCATCCGCTTTAGGGAACAATTTTTTCTATCACTAACAATAACAAAAGTTTGCCTAGTGTGTATGTTTCTCTTTTGCAGGACTTCAATGATGTTTTAGGTGATCCACCTGACGGTTTGCCACCCTTAAGAGGAATTGAACATCAAATTGACCTAATTCCAGGTTCTTCTATTCCAAATAGACCAGCATATAGATGTAATCCCGACAAAACTAAGGAGTTAGAAAAACAAGTGAAAGAACTACTCAACAAAGGCTACATTCGTGAGAGTTTAAGCCCTTGTGTCATTCTAGTACTTTTGGTGCCAAAGAAAGATGGTTCATATAGAATGTGTGTCGATTGTCGACCGATCAACCGAATAACAATCAAGTATAGGCATCCTATTCCACGATTAGATAACATGCTTGATGAACTCTACGGTGCATACATCTTCACCAAGATTGATTTGAAGAGTGGTTATCATCAAATTCGAATGAAAGAAGGAGATGAATGGAAAACTACTTTCAAGACCAAGTTCAGTTTATATGAATGGACAGTTATGCCATTTGGTTTGACCAATGCCCTAGCACATTCATGAGATTGATGAACCATGTCCTTCGGGAGTTTAGAGGTAAGTTTGTTGTTGTTTATTTTGATGATATTCTTATCTACTCTTCTTCTTTTGATTTACATATCTTTCATGTGAGATCGGTCTTCGAAGTTCTCCGAAGAGAACAATTATATGCTAACATGGAAAAGTGCGTGCTTTGTAGTGAAAGTCTTAGTTCTCTAGGCTTTATAGTAAGTGCACAGGTATCCATGTTGACGATGAAAAAGTCAAAGCAATTCAAGAATGGCCCACGCCATCATCCATAACCGAGGTGAGATCCTTCCATGGCCTAGCAAACTTCTACCGTCGCTTTGTCAAGGATTTCTCTACCATTGCCGCACCATTGACAGATATCATCAAAAAACGGTAGGATTTCATTAGGCTGAGGCATAAGAACAAGCCTTCCAAACACTAAAAGGTAAACTTTGTACTGCCCCAATTCTTCGTCTTCCCAATTTTTCTAAAACTTTTGAGTTAGAATGTGATGCCTCCGGTGTAGGCATAGGCGTAGTTCTTTTACAGGAAAAACAACCAATCACTTACTTTAGTGAGAAGTTAAAATGAGCACATTTGAACTACTCAACTTATGATAAAGAGCTCCTTGCATTAGTTTGTGCACTTGAAGTTTGGCAACACTACCTTCTTCCAAAGGAGTTCATCATACACACCGACCACGAATCATTGAAGTGGCTAAACGGCCAAGGTAATTTGAGCAAGAGACATGCTCGGTGGGTGGACTTTATTGAAACATTCCCTTATGTGATCAAATACAAAAGGTAAGGATAATGTAGTAGTAGATGCACTATCTAGAAGGTATACCCTAATTACTCAAAGGCATGCACTATATTGGGATTCGAACATATAAAGCAATTGTATCCTAATGATCCAGAATTCAAGGAAATTTATACTCATTGTTTAAAAGGTGCTTTTAACAAGTTTTATCTTGTAGATGGGTTTCTTTTCCGAATAAACAGGTTGTGTATACCACAAGGCTCCATTAGAGAATTGCTAGTCCATGAATCACACTCCGGATTCTTAATGGGGCACTTTGGCATCTCCAAAACATTAGACATGGTAATGGAGCATTTTTTGGCCACATATGAGGAAAACCGTGGAAAAGGTATGTGCATCTTGCATCGTATGTAAACAAGCAAAATCCAAGGTAAGTCCTAACGGTTTATATACACCCCTACCTATCCCTTCTTTCCCTTGGGTCGATTTATAGTATTTTTTTGTTGTGGTCGACAAGGTTTTCAAAGATGGCTCACTTCACACCATGCCATAAAACGGATGATGCAACACATGTAGCCGATCTCTTCTTTAGAGAAGTAGTACGACTTCATGGAATTCCATGCACCATCGTTTCTGATAGAGATGTAAAATTCATAAGCCATTTTTGGAAGGTTTTGTGGGGAAAGATAGGTACCAAACTTCTTTATTCTACTACTTGTCACCCACAAAGGATGGACAAACCCGATGTAATAAATCGAATCTTAGGTGCATTACTCGAAATCATTGTCGGTAAGAACACAAAAACTTGGGAAGAATATCTACCTTTTGTAGAGTTTGCCTACAACCGTTCTATTCATTCATCCACCGGTTATTCTCCATTTGAAGTAGTTTATGGTTTTAACCCCTTACCTACATTAGACCTTATTCCTTTACCTATTGATAATAGTAGCAGCTTAGATGGCGAAAAGAAAGCGGAGTTAGTTAAATCCATTCACACTAAGGCAAAGCAAAGAATGGAGAAAACATATGAAAACGTTGCTGCCAAAGTCAACAAAGGCCGACGCCAAGTTGTCTTTGAACCAGAGATTGGGTTTGGTTGCACATGCGTAAAGAAATTGAACCATAGGAAATCCAAATTGGATCCACGAGGAGAGGGACCATTCCAAGTCCTTGAAAGGATCAACAACAATGCATACCGAATTGATCTACCAGGTGAGTATAATGTGAGTACAACTTTTAATGTTTCGATCTTTCTCCCTTTGATGTTTTGATTCGTGGGCGAATCCTTTTGAGGAGGGAAGGGATGATACATGTACCACAAGGCAATTCCAAGGACAAGATAGACTTACTTTTCCACTTGGCCCAATAACCCGAGCCAAGTCTAAGCTAATCAAGGACAAACTGAATTCAACCGTCCAAGTATTCGTGAGCAAAGGATTACAAGTTGCCATGAAGAAAGAAGAAATTTTTTTGAAGGAAATCCACACTTAACATCCTTCAAGAATAATTGGGTCACAAAAACTCAACTTGCTGCACCTTTGGAGATGGATATCCATGAGCCTATAGATGTCCATTAATTAGCCCTTTTTATTGTAATTAGACCCAATACTTGTTACTATAAAAGATTAGGTCAGATTTTTATTTTTAGCCCAAATTAGGATTTACAAGTGTTTTTAGGCCTAGTTAGCTTTTAAAACAGCCCACACATGCCTCTTTGCCCAAGAACCAATTTCTTATCATCTAAACCAGCCCTAAATACCCAAATACCCTAAATTCGTCCAAATAAAGGCCCTATCAACTTTTACTTGCTGCCCAATCAAAACAGCTCTTATCAGCCCATTACTTGATGCCCAAGCAAACCAACCTTCATCAAGTTTACTTGTTACCCAAGCAATCAGCCCTTATCAGCTTATCACTTGCCTTATCACCCTATTCCTTGCCACACAAGCACAAGGAGTTTAAAGGATGTTTTTTTTATTATTTTTAATTGGATTAGGTTTTCCTTGTTTTAGTAGAAGTTAAATTACTTTGTCTATCCTTCACCTATAAAAGGATGAAGCCTCCATCATTGTAAGACAAATTTTCTTTGATTTATGAAATATTTAGTGAGTTTTTTTTTGCAAGTGCTGATTACTTGTGCCTTTGAAGTCTTCTTCAACATAAGTTCAACGAGTTCTTGTGAGGGGATCATTTTCACACTCTTGCTTGCCTAGATAATCACGTCTAGGAGGGTGGGTTAGAGCCGCATGAGGTTGCTTGCTTAGATAATTGAGTCTAAGAGGGTGCCAAGGACAAAACAACATCAACAATTCACAAGCCATCTTCATCTTCAACCTTCACACCATCTTCCATAATTCCATAAACAAAGCTGGAATTTTCAGATTTGTTTTACCTATCTTCTTCTCTTCTTTTCTCTTTTTTTATTTATATTCTTATTTCTTATCATCTAATCCTTCATCTTGTCTTTCTTTCTTTAAATTTCCAGCCTTGAATCTGAAAAATTCAAGAAAATCCCTTCTCTATTCTCTTGAATTTTCAGATCTGCCCAAACTTCATTGATTGAGTCTAGAGCTCTAGTTCTTGCAACAACTTGATTAAAGGCTTCCAAATCCAAGATTGCGCTACTCTATCATTTGGTATCATATTTGGGACGATTCTTGGCAAGAATTTTGGCGTTTTTGGGAAAAAAACTCGAAAATTATGGAAAATTCGTCAAAACCAAACGAGTGAATTTTGAGCTGAAACTTTCCAGATCAGATCTACACCATTGGTGGAGTCACCATACAAAATTTCAGAATTTTTGGACTTCGGGAACACCTCAAACGAAGTGGATAAAGTTTTAGCCAAATTAGGGTTTTCCCCTACTTTAACCATATTTTCATTATTTTTTCTTCAATTTTCATTATTTTCAGTTTATTTACCTTGTAAAAAGAAAAAAAAGAGAAAAAATTAAAAAAAAAAGAAAAGAAAGAAAAAGAAAAGAAAAGCTCATACCTAGCCACCAACCACCATCAAGAATCATCAAGATCACCATTATCAATCACCACAAGCATCACATTGAAGTGGATTCAACATTGGATTTCTTCCTTCAAGTTGTTTCTGGGTTTTAGGGTTATCATCTTTCTCTACTAATTTTTTTCTACTCTTAGTTTCTTAAGTTCCTTTGTTTTGTTTTTTCTTTCTTCTATTACGCAATTTAACACCTTCTCTTTTCTGGTGTGAGTAGGATTAAAAGTTGCATTCCAATCCTTCTTTCTTGCAACTATATTCAATTGGTGTCAAGCCTTTCATTGGACTCCTAGTACAATTAGGACTCGTTGTTAGGATTAAACTTTGATTGTAACTTGTTGACTTGTGGCAGGAAGGTCTTTAAAGAGCACGAGATCGGTTTACTTGCCTCGCTAAATATTTATTCCTTGGAGTGTTTAGTGAGATTTCTAGTTTTCTTTTACTTGTCACCTTTTTAAATCTTAGTGTTTTAGGATGTCAGAAACGAGTAACGACGAAGAACCACATGAAGTGACTCTTCAAGAAGTTTCGGATACTCTCAATAAACTTGAACGGACTGTAACCTCTTTGGCAGCCAAGCTTGAGCACACCGATACATTCGTAACCACAATCACTCAAACCATTGGGAGATTAGAAACCACTGCAATTGCAAGCGATACTAAAGAGCCTAAGCGTCCAAATCTTGTTCCCATTCAGAATAGACGCCAAAACCCCCTGCATGGGCACAATCCTCGCATAGAGCCGAGACGAGCAACAAACACCTTAGCCAAACCAAAAATCACTGTACCACCTTTTCAAGGAAGGTATGACCCTGATGCTTATTTTAACTGGGAAAATCGAGTTGATCTTCTATTCGAGTATTATTAATGCCCCGAAGAGGATCAAGTTCCACTATTGACTCTCGAATTCACTTAATACGCATCTATTTGGTGGTCCCAATTGGTTCGCAATCGGCGTCTCAATGGAGAAGCCAAGATAACCTCATGGGGAGAACTTAAAGAAGTCATGCGAGAATGATTTGTTCCCCCATTATATCGATAGATCAAACAGAGATCAAACAAAAGTTACAAAGAATCCGACAAGGCTACATGATCAAGGTGGTGAGTATATCAAAGAGATGGAATCATTGATGCAAAAAGCCAATATCTAAGAGGATGAAGAGGATACAATGACTAGGTTTGTTGTCGGACTCAATGACAACATTCTTGAGGTCCTTGAACTCAAAACCTACTACACCCTTCACAAGAGGCATTCTAATTCGCCATGACAATTGAAAAGCGCATCAAAGATCGACAACGTTATCGACAAAAGAATTATCACTATGACAAAGGTATCACTCAACCTTTAGCTCATTGATATTTTCCACACAAGATGTTTGATCGAGGCAAACTATATTATGTCATCATTGATAGCGGAAGTTGTGCGAATGTGGTGAGCAGCTATCTAGTTGATGCACTTGACCTACCTTGTCAACGTCATCCAAAGCCATATTATCTCCAATGGCTTCATGAAGGGTCAAAATTAAAGGTAAACAAACGTGCCTTAATCACTTTTACTATAGGTAAATATTGTGATGATGTTTGGTGTGATGTTATCCCTATGCAAGCATCTTACTTACTTTTAGGACGATCAGTGGCGGTATGACCATGATGTGACTCACCATGGTAAGTTAAATAAGTATTCCTTTGTATAACATGGAAAAAAGTATACCTTGGCTCCATTCGATCCAAAAGAGGTGTACAAAGATCATATGCGAATGAAGAAGTTTTGTGAGGAGGTGGGAATAAAAAAAGAAAAAAATGAAAAACAAAAGGCAAATACAAAAGAGGACAGTAGTGATAAAAGCCAAATAAGTATAGGCCCAGGGGTGGTGAGTGATCCTAAATGTGAGAAAAAAAGAGTGTCTCAAAATATTTATGCGGGAGAAAAAGAAGTGAGGCAAGCCCCCTTCCTTAAACAGCCTTGCATCCTCATCCGCTTTAGGGAACAATTTTTTCTATCACTAACAATAACAAAAGTTTGCCTAGTGTGTATGTTTCTCTTTTGCAGGACTTCAATGATGTTTTAGGTGATCCACCTGACGGTTTGCCACCCTTAAGAGGAATTGAACATCAAATTGACCTAATTCCGTGTTTCTTCTATTCCAAATAGACCAGCATATAGATGTAATCCCGACAAAACTAAGGAGTTAGAAAAACAAGTGAAAGAACTACTCAACAAAGGCTACATTCGTGAGAGTTTAAGCCCTTGTGTCATTCTAGTACTTTTGGTGCCAAAGAAAGATGGTTCATATAGAATGTGTGTCGATTGTCGACCGATCAACCGAATAACAATCAAGTATAGGCATCCTATTCCACGATTAGATAACATGCTTGATGAACTCTACGGTGCATACATCTTCACCAAGATTGATTTGAAGAGTGGTTATCATCAAATTCGAATGAAAGAAGGAGATGAATGGAAAACTACTTTCAAGACCAAGTTCAGTTTATATGAATGGACAGTTATGCCATTTGGTTTGACCAATGCCCCTAGCACATTCATGAGATTGATGAACCATGTCCTTCGGGAGTTTAGAGGTAAGTTTGTTGTTGTTTATTTTGATGATATTCTTATCTACTCTTCTTCTTTTGATTTACATATCTTTCATGTGAGATCGGTCTTCGAAGTTCTCCGAAGAGAACAATTATATGCTAACATGGAAAAGTGCGTGCTTTGTAGTGAAAGTCTTAGTTCTCTAGGCTTTATAGTAAGTGCACAGGGTATCCATGTTGACGATGAAAAAGTCAAAGCAATTCAAGAATGGCCCACGCCATCATCCATAACCGAGGTGAGATCCTTCCATGGCCTAGCAAACTTCTACCGTCGCTTTGTCAAGGATTTCTCTACCATTGCCGCACCATTGACAGATATCATCAAAAAACGGTAGGATTTCATTAGGCTGAGGCATAAGAACAAGCCTTCCAAACACTAAAAGGTAAACTTTGTACTGCCCCAATTCTTCGTCTTCCCAATTTTTCTAAAACTTTTGAGTTAGAATGTGATGCCTCCGGTGTAGGCATAGGCGTAGTTCTTTTACAGGAAAAACAACCAATCACTTACTTTAGTGAGAAGTTAAAATGAGCACATTTGAACTACTCAACTTATGATAAAGAGCTCCTTGCATTAGTTTGTGCACTTGAAGTTTGGCAACACTACCTTCTTCCAAAGGAGTTCATCATACACACCGACCACGAATCATTGAAGTGGCTAAACGGCCAAGGTAATTTGAGCAAGAGACATGCTCGGTGGGTGGACTTTATTGAAACATTCCCTTATGTGATCAAATACAAAAGGTAAGGATAATGTAGTAGTAGATGCACTATCTAGAAGGTATACCCTAATTACTCAAAGGCATGCACTATATTGGGATTCGAACATATAAAGCAATTGTATCCTAATGATCCAGAATTCAAGGAAATTTATACTCATTGTTTAAAAGGTGCTTTTAACAAGTTTTATCTTGTAGATGGGTTTCTTTTCCGAATAAACAGGTTGTGTATACCACAAGGCTCCATTAGAGAATTGCTAGTCCATGAATCACACTCCGGATTCTTAATGGGGCACTTTGGCATCTCCAAAACATTAGACATGGTAATGGAGCATTTTTTGGCCACATATGAGGAAAACCGTGGAAAAGGTATGTGCATCTTGCATCGTATGTAAACAAGCAAAATCCAAGGTAAGTCCTAACGGTTTATATACACCCCTACCTATCCCTTCTTTCCCTTGGGTCGATTTATAGTATTTTTGTTGTGGTCGACAGGTTTTCAAAGATGGCTCACTTCACACCATGCCATAAAACGGATGATGCAACACATGTAGCCGATCTCTTCTTTAGAGAAGTAGTACGACTTCATGGAATTCCATGCACCATCGTTTCTGATAGAGATGTAAAATTCATAAGCCATTTTTGGAAGGTTTTGTGGGGAAAGATAGGTACCAAACTTCTTTATTCTACTACTTGTCACCCACAGGCGGATGGACAAACCGATGTAATAAATCGAATCTTAGGTGCATTACTCAGAACTGTTGTCGGTAAGAACACAAAAACTTGGGAAGAATATCTACCTTTTGTAGAGTTTGCCTACAACCGTTCTATTCATTCATCCACCGGTTATTCTCCATTTGAAGTAGTTTATGGTTTTAACCCCTTACCTACATTAGACCTTATTCCTTTACCTATTGATAATAGTAGCAGCTTAGATGGCGAAAAGAAAGCGGAGTTAGTTAAATCCATTCACACTAAGGCAAAGCAAAGAATGGAGAAAACATATGAAAACGTTGCTGCCAAAGTCAACAAAGGCCGACGCCAAGTTGTCTTTGAACCAGGAGATTGGGTTTGGTTGCACATGCGTAAAGAAAGATTTTCGAACCATAGGAAATCCAAATTGGATCCACGAGGAGAGGGACCATTCCAAGTCCTTGAAAGGATCAACAACAATGCATACCGAATTGATCTACCAGGTGAGTATAATGTGAGTACAACTTTTAATGTTTCTGATCTTTCTCCCTTTGATGTTTCAGATTCGTGGACGAATCCTTTTGAGGAGGGAAGGGATGATACATGTACCACAAGGCAATTCCAAGGACAAGATAGACTTACTTTTCCACTTGGCCCAATAACCCGAGCCAAGTCTAAGCTAATCAAGGACAAACTGAATTCAACCGTCCAAGTATTCGTGAGCAAAGGATTACAAGCTGCCATGAAGAAAGAAGAAATTTTTGAAGGAAATCCACACTTAACATCCTTCAAGAATAATTGGGTCACAAAAACTCAACTTGCTGCACCTTTGGAGATGGATATCCATAAGCCTTTAGATGTCCATTAATTAGCCCTTTTTATTGTAATTAGACCCAATACTTGTTACTATAAAAGATTGGGTCAGATTTTTATTTTTAGCCCAAATTAGGATTTACAAGTGTTTTTAGGCCTAGTTAGCTTTTAAAACAGCCCACACATGCCTCTTTGCCCAAGAACCAATTTCTTATCATCTAAACCAATTTCTTATCATCTAAACCAGCCCAAATACCCTTAAATTCGTCCAAATAAAGGTCCTATCAACTTTTTACTTGCTGCCCAATCAAAACAGCTTTTATCAGCCCATTACTTGATGCCCAAGCAAACCAACCTTCATCAAGTTTACTTGCTGCCCAAGCAACCAGCCCTTATCAGCTTATCACTTGCCTTGTCACCCTATTCCTTGCCACACAAGCACAAGGAGTTTAAAGGCTGTTATTTTTTATTATTTTTAATTGGATTAGGTTTTCCTTGTTTTAGTAGAAGTTAAATTACTTTGTCTATCCTTCACCTATAAAAGGATGAAGCCTCCATCATTGTAAGACAAATTTTATTTGATTTATGAAATATTTAGTGAGTTTTTTTTGCAAGTGCTGATTACTTGTGCCTTCAAAGTCTTCTTCAACATAAGTTCAACGAGTTCTTGTGAGGGAGATCATCGTCACACTCTTGCTTGCCCAGATAATCACGTCTAGAAGGGTGGGTTAGAGCCGCTTGAGGTTGCTTGCTTAGATAATCAAATCTAAGAGGGTGCCAGGACAAAACAACATCAACAATTCACAAGCCATCTTCATCTTCAACCTTCACACCATCTTCCATAATTCCATAAACAAAGCTGGAATTTTCATATTTGTTTTACCTATCTTCTTCTTAATCTTTTCTCATCTTTTTATTTATATTCTTATTTCTTATCATCTAATCCTTCATCTTGTCTTTCTTTCTTTAAATTTTCAGCCTTGAATCTGAAAAATTCAAGAAAATCCCTTCTCTATTCTCTTGAATTTTCAGATCTGCCCAAACTTCATTGATTGAGTCTAGAGCTCCTAGTTCTTGCAACAACTTGATTGAAGGCTTCCAAATCCAAGATTGCGCTACTCTATCATTAGCTATCAAAGGGCGATAAAAATACCTCATTCTTCAATGCTCGTGTAAATGGAAAGAGTAAGAAAAATAGAATTACGGGTTTGTTTGATCAAAATAATAATTGGAAAGAAGATCTAGAGGATATCATGAGAATTGTAAAGAAATACTTCCAGGAACTTTTCACATCTTCTGACCCTACTATCTCTCCTATTATTCTTAACAATATTACTTCATCTGTTATGCCAGAAATGAATGAGGCATTAACGCGGCCTTTTACTGAGGAAGAAATTGTATATGCCTTTCGAGACATTAACTCGAAGAAAGCTCCCAGCTTTGATGGTTTGCCCAGTAGTTTTTATCGAAAGCATTGGGAGATTATAGGTCATGATGTCATTAAGCTTTACCAAGACCTGCTGGCTGGGGAGGCGAATATGGCTTCAATAAACCGAACTATTTTGGACCTTATTCCAAAGGTGGCAGAGCTAACCTCTATGTGCCAATTACGACCCATTAGTCTCTACATAGTGATCTATAAGATAGTCACTAAAGTTTTGGTGAACCGCATGAAAAATTTAATTCCCTACTATATCAGTGATACTCAGACAACTTTTATTAGGGGGAAGAACATCACAGATAATATCCTTCTTGCACATGAATCGGTGCACTCCCTTAATTCAGGGAGATCAGGTCTGTTTCAAGGTGTTGTGCTTAAATTAGACATGGAAAAGGCGTTTGATCGTGTGGAGTGGTCCTTCCTCCAACATATCTTTCTTAAGATGGGTTTCGCTGATTCTTGGGTTGATATTATTATGAGATGCATCTCATATGTATCTTTCACAGCCCGAATTAATGGAGTTCTATCACCGGTCTTCTATTCACAAAGAGGGTTAAGACAAGGAGACCCCCTATCACCTTTCTTATTTCTCATATGCACCCAAGGACTCTCGGTGACTCTCAACGCCAAGCAACATGAGGGCTGTCTTCTAGGTCTTTGTGCTAGCCGACATGGGCTCGAGTAAGTCATCTGCTTTTTGCTAATGATAGTGTGGTTTGTATCTGCAACAATACTACGGAAGCAACACATCTAAAGGATATCCTTCGGCTCTACACCTCTTCATAAGGTTAGGCGGTTAATTTTGAAAAATCAACCATCTTTTTTAGCCCTCGCACTTCCTCTAAACATAAGCAAGATGTACATTCTATTCTTAGAATTCGTGAACTTGACAACCCGAGGATCTACCTCGGAGTTCCCCTCTTGATCTAAGAAAAACAAAACTGCATCATTAGGATTTTCTCGGGACAAGGTGAACTCACGTATGTCGAACTGGGACAAACATCTCTTTTCTTTCAGTGGCCACGAAGTTTTCATTAAAATCGTCGTCCAATCATTGCCTTAATATGTGATGTCCTGCTACCTTTTTTCCACAGAACATTATCAATGACATGACTAAGTCTGTTTGCCGCTACTGGTGGTCCAGGAAGAATAACAAACAAGGTCGGCATATGCTAGATTGGGACACTATCCGTTCACCTAAGTCTGCATGAGGAATTGGTTTTTGAGACTTGCATCTTTTTAATATCGCCCTTCTAGGCAAACAAATTTGGCATATTATTACTGAGCCTAATTCTCTGATTGCTCGAATCTACAAGGAAAAGTACTTTCCTTCTGGGGATATTTTACATGTTGGGACTAATAAAAGGGCTTTCTTTGCGTGGAAAGGTATTCATCATGGCATGATGAAGCTCCTTCCCGGTTTTCTTGGAAGGCCGGGAATGGATAGCAAAATAAGAGTACACTCTGATATTTGGGGAGGTGCGTATGAGATTAATTTGTACGGTGAAAACATGGATAACGACGAACTGCCTGTACGATGCCGTGAATTTATGTTAACTGCCAACCTAGATGGGATGAGGCTAAAGTTTGCCAATACTTTAACCCTAATGATGCTATCACTATACTTAGCATTTTGATTATCAATGATTGGCACGACACGATTTTGTGGGGAAATCATGACTCTAGAGTCTACTCGATTCGATCTAGATATTTATACTTACGGAAACTGCCAGCACCAATTAACAAGCCTTCACGTATCTGGAAAATTATATCCAAATGGTCATTTCTTCTGAAAATCAGATCTTTTGGTTAGAGAATAGGCCATGATGCTCTATCGACAGGCTCCAAACTATAGGCTGCGGGTCTCGGGGTTATGCCACTTTGCCTTATTGCCCCGAAAATAACGATTCATGCATTACGAGATTGCCTGGGTGCCACTGAGTCCCTACATCTAGCTGGCATGCCAAATCTCCTCATTTCCAGTAACACAACTTCCATATTATCTTGGCTTGAGGAAGGATCTTCCTGTTTATCACTCCAATCCTTTGCGTTGTTATTAACGGTTCTATACAACATATGGAATAGGCACAATGATGGGCCCATAATCAACGACTATAAACCCCTTGGCTTACGGTTCTAAATTTTCAAGGCATTCTTTGTGACTAAGCAGCGGCTACAACAACCAGCTTTATAATGTGACTGACGGACAAACTGACCTTTGTGTAACCACGTTAGCAGCCACCCCAGGCCGGTTCTCTAAAGATTAATATGGACGAAGCTTGTGATCCTCTCACCAAGACTGCTGTAGTGGGTGTTGTGGTGAGCGATGCAGTGCCGTCTTAAGTGGGCTTGCTCATCCCTTGGAAAACTGCACAGATGCAGCCTTAGCTGAAGCACAAGCTATACTTTCTGGATTTTTCTTGGTCGCACTCAAGGCTGGTCTAATTTAGTTATTGACCATGCTCGCCTCCTGCTAGCCGATGCAGATAATTTTAGAGTTCATTTTGCACCTAGGGCGGTGAACAATGTTGCCCACACTCTTGCCTAGGGCTATGCGAACTTTCTCGTCCATCACCTTCGCATTGCATTACCCCGATTATTTGCACTCTCTTGTAACTAATGAGATTCATACTCATTCAATTTAATATATTTGGGTACTCTTTTCCCCTTAGGTGTTCATTCGGGGTCTTTGTGCCACAAATGACTTTAGAGAAGTTTTTAATGAGGCCCGCCTTTTCTTCAAAAAAATTACAACGAGTCCACTATAAAGCCCGTTTAGACATGCAAGCCTTAAACCCAAAAAACAACCAAAAATATTATATAAAATTTTATGAGTTAAAATATTAGATTATGGGCTTTTGAATATGATTATATATCTTAACCTCAATTTCGAGATTGTTTACTCAGTTAAAATTCGAACGGATCCACTGTAAAGCTCATTTAGACATGCACGCCTTAAACCCCAACAAAATGGCAGCAAAAAAAGATTAAATCAAATTTTATGAATTAAAATATTTAGTTATGGGCTTTTAAACATGATTATACAGTTTAACCTAAATCTTATAACTTTTTACTTGGTAAAATTCCAATGGGTCCACTGTAAAGCCCATTTAGACATGCACGCCTTAAACCCAACAAAACAGCCACAAAATAAGATTAAATCAAATTTAATGAGTTAAAATATGTGATAATGGGCTTTTGAATATGATTATAGATCTTAACCTCAGTTTTAGAACTTTTTACTCGGTAAAAATTCTAACGGGTCCACTGTAAAGCCCATTTAGACATGCACGACTTAAACCACAACAAAATGACCGCAAAATAAGATTAAATCAAATTTTATGAATTAAAATATTTATTTATGGGCTTTTGAACATGATTATATAGCTCAAACTCAATTTTAGAACTTTTTACTCGGTTAAAATTCCAACGGCTCCACGGTAAAGCCCATTTAGACGTGCACACCTTAAACCCAACAAAACGGCCACAAAATAAGATTGAATCAAATTTTATGAGTTAAAATATTTTATTATGGGATTTTGAATATGATTATATAGCTTAATCTCAATTTTAGAACTTCTGACTCGGTTAAAATTCCAACAGGTTCACTGTAAAGCACATTTATACATACAAGCCTTAACCCCCAACAAAATGGCCGCAAAATAAAATTAAATCAAATTTTATAAATTAAATAGTTAGTTATTGGCTTTTGAACATGAATATACAGCTTAACCTCAATTTTAGAACTTTTTAATCGGTTAAAATTCCAACGGCTCCATTGTAAAGCGCATTTAGACATGCAAGCATTAAACCCCAACAAAACGACCGAAAAATAAGATTAGATCATATTTTATGAATTAAAATATTTAGTTAGGGGATTTTTAACACGATTATATAGCTTAATCTCATTTTCAGAACTTTTTACTCTATTAAAATTTTAACGGGTCCACTATAAAGCCCATTTAGACATGCAAGCCTTAAACCCCCAACAAAACGACAGAAAAATAAGATTAAATCACATTTTATGACTTAAAATATTAAGTTATGGGATTTTGAACATGATTATATAGCTTAACCTCATTTTCACAAATTTTTACTCGGTTAAAATTCTCACGCCACTATAAAGCCCATTTAGACATGCACGCCTTAATCCCAACAAAACGGCCACAAAATAAGATTGAATCAAACTTTATCAGTTAAAATATTTGATTATGGGCTTTTGACTATATATCTTAACCATAATTTTAGAACTTTTTACTCAGTTAAAATTTCAATGGGTCCACTGTGAAGCCCATTCAGACATGCACGCCTTAAACCCAACAAAACAGCCACTAAATAAGATTTAATTAAATTTTATGAGTTAAAATATTTGATTATGGGTTTTGGAATATGATTATATAGCTTAACCTAAATTTTAGAACCTTTTACTCTGTTAAAATTCGAACGGGTCCACTGTAAAGCCCATTTAGAACTTCTTACTTGGTTAAAATTCTAACGTGTCCACTATAAAGCCCATTTAGACATGCACGCCTTCTACCCAACAAAATGGCCAAAATAAGATTAAATCAAATTTTATGAGTTAAAATATTTGATTATGGGCTTTTGAGTATGACTATATAGCTTAACATTAATTTTAAGAATTTTTACTCGGTTAAAATTCCAACGGGTCCATTGTAAAGCCCATTTAGACATGCACGCCTTAAACCCCAACAAAATTGCCACAAAATAATATTAAATCAAATTTTATGAATTGAAATATTTAGTTATGGGATTTTGAGCATGATTATATAGTTTAACCTCATTTTTAGAAATTTTTACTAGATTAAAATTTCAACGGGTCCACTATGAAAGCCCATTTAGACATGCACGCCTTAAGCCCCAACAAAACGGCCAAAAAATAAGATTAAATCACATTTTATGAGTTAAAATATATAGTTATGGGCTTTTAAACATGATTATATAGCTTAACCTCATTTTCAAAAAATTTTACTCGGTCAAATTGCCAATAGGTCCACTATGAAGCCCATTTAGACATGCACGCCTTAAACCCAACAAAACAACCACAACATAAGATTAAATCAAATTTTATGAGTTAAAATATTTTTTATGGGCTTTTGAATGTGATTATATAGATTAACCTCAATTTTAGAATTTTTTTACTCGGTTAAAATTCCAACGGGTCCACTGTAAAGCCCATTTGGACATGCACGCCTTAAACCCCAACAAAGTGGCCACAAAATAAGATTAAATCAAATTTTATGAATTAAAATATTTAGTTATGGGGTTTTTTAACATGATTATACAACTTAACCTCCATTTTAGAGCTTTTTACTCGGTTAAAATTCCAACGGCTCCACTTTAAAGCCCATTTAGACATGCATGCTTTAAACCCCAACAAAACGGTTGAAAAATAAGATTATGCAAAATTTTATGAGTTAAAATATTTGATTATGGGCTTTAAATATGATTATATAGCCTTACATCAATTTTCAAACTTTTTACTCGGTTAAAATTCCAACGGGTTCACACTAAAGCCCATTTAGACATGCATGCCTTAAACCCCAACAAAACGACCGAAAATTAAGATTAAATCACATTTTATGATTTAAAATATTTAGTTATGGGCTTTTGAATATGATTATATAGCTTAACCACATTTTCAAAGTTTTTTACTCAGTTAAAATTCGAACGGGTTCACAGTAAAAGCCCGTTTCTACATGCACGCCTTAAACCCAAGCAAAACGAACAAAAATGAGATTAAATCACATTTTATGACTTAAAATATTTACTTATGGGCTTTCAAACATGATTATATAGCTTAACCTCATTTTCAAAAATTTTTACTCAGTTAAAATTCCAACGGGTCCACTATAAAGCTCATTCAGACACGCACACCTAAACCCAACAAAACAGCCACAAAATAAGATTAAATCAAATTTTTTGAGTTAAAATATTTCATTATGGGCTTTTGAACAAGATTATATAGCTTAACATAATTTTTAGAACTTTTTACTCGATTAAAATTCCAATGGGTCCACTATAAAGTCCATTTAGACACGCACACCTTAAGCACCAACAAAAGGACCGAAAAATAAGATTAAATCAAATTTTATGAGTTGAAATATTTGATTATGGGATTTTGAATATGATTTTATAGCTTAACCTCAATTTTAGAAATTTTTACTCGGTTAAAATTCTAACGGGTCCACTTTAAGCCCATTTAGACATGCACACCTTAAACCCCAACAAAAAGGCCGAAAAGTAAGATTAAATCAAATTTTATGACTTAAAATATTTAGTTATGGGCTTTTGAACACAATTATATAGCTTAACCTCATTTTCAGAAATTTTTACTCAGTTCAAATTCTAATGGGTTCACTATAAAGCCCACTCAGACATGTAAGCCTTAAACCCAACAAAACGGCCACACAATAAGATTAATCAAATTTTATGAGTTAAATTTTTGATTATGGGATTTTGAATATGATTATATAACTTAACCTAAATTTTAGAACTTTTTACTCTGTTAAAGTTCTAACGGGTCCGCTATAAAGCTCATTTAGACATGCACGCCTTAAACTCCAACAAAATGGTCACAAAATAAGATTACATCAAATTTTTTGAATTAAAATATTTAGTTATGTGCTTTTGAACATGATTATACAGTTTTAACCTCAATTTTGGAACTTTTTACCCGGTTAAAATTCCAACAGGTCCACTATAAAAGCTCATTTAGACATGCACACCTTAACCCCAACAAAACAGAAAAAAAATAATAATAAGTCAAATTTTATGAGTTAAAATATTTTATTATGGGCTTTTGAACATGATTATATAGCTTAACCCCATTTTCATAAATGTTTACTCGATTAAAATTCTAATGGGTCCACTATAAAGCCCATTTAGACATGTATGCCTTAAACCCAACAAAACGGACACACAATATGATTAAATCAAATTTTATGAGTTAACATTTTTGATTATGGGCTTTTGAATATGATTATATAGCTTAACCTCAATTTTAGAACTTTTTACTCAATTAAAATTCTAATAGTTCCGCTGTAAAGCCCATTTAGACATGCACGACTTAAACCCCAACAAAATGGCCAGAAAATGAGATTAAATCAAATTTTTTGAGTTAAAATATTTGATTATATGTTTTTTGTAATACCCCAAAATTTACTAAGTTGATTAAGGGTCATTTAGTACTAAGATAATAGCTTAAAAGCTAACTTAGTGACTAAAATGACAAAAATGCGAAAGATGGGATTTCTTTAATTATAGGTTTTGGAAAGGAAATTTCTAAGGTTTAAAGGTCTCATGTGATAGATAGTGAATTGAATAAGGTATTCTTAAAGTTTGGTTGAATTCCAAGGAAAATTGGAATGAGAATTGAAGTTTAAAAAGGTAGTGACCAAAATGTAAATTTTGAAATTTTTATGGCTAAAGTATAAACTTTGGAAAATTTTGGGGACTAAAGTTGTAATTCCCCAAAAGTTAAGGGTTTTTATTTAATAAATAAACAGATCACCTAAGGGTGTGAATCGAATGCGGAATTATTTGTTCGATATGATACTTCGATTATTGGGAAAATTGCAGTTAAAGTTTAAATGGAATTCGGATGCCCGGACCGAACTAGAAAATTTTGAAATTTTGCAATATGATAGAGAAAGGTTATAAAAGTCATTTCCAAGTGTTGGAAATATTTTTAGTTCGATTCAAGATGAATTTATTTCTGAGTAAAGGATTATTTATCGGTATATTGGATCAAATGGAAATTTTGGAGACTGATCCAAAAGCTATGGAAAATTCATAAAATATTATTTTAAGAATATTTTATTATGGTTGGTTGAATTTTAACTAGATTTAGTTAGATTGTAATGGAATGACAATTTGGAAACAAACTAGTAAATAAAGACTAATTTGAGGGCAAATTGGTCATTTGACCCTAATGGCAATTTTGAAATATTTAAAAAGTTATAAGGGCAATTTTGGAAATAGAAAATGGAAGATTAAATCTTGGCCCTTGATTGATGATAAAATCAATCTCAACCATTGGATAAAAAGGGTAAAATTGTTATTTCACTATTAAATGAATATTAATTCATTTAATAGATATATGTGTAAACTAATGGTGAAAATATGAAGATTTTGTTAATCTTTTCCAGCAAAAAACGTGAGGGCTAGGGAAAGAAAGAGAAAAAAATTTCCAAGCTCGATTCAAGCCCCGAAACTCGGTTTTCAGTTAAGTTCGAATCAAGGGAGGTTCGAGGTACGATGAAGGAAAGGATCAAAGAGGACTTAGTGAGGCATACTAATAAATGGCCCAGGTGAGTGCAATGCATACATAACATTATACATGGATGTTTCATACATCACTGGTAGGACTTGCGATGAGTCTGCCTAGTTTATATATTGTCATAATAATTATGTCATTGATCATATATTTGACATATTTTAAATATGTCAAAGGTTGAAAATAAATGCATTGATCACTAGTTATTGATGATGGTATAATATGAATGTTATTTTGGTTATGAACTGTTAAATGTTGATATATGTTGTCATTGATGACTAAATGATGAAACAAAACCCAATGTATGATATAGAGGTTCAAAGGTATAGTTGGCTAGCCATAGAGTCATAAACAGCTGTATAAATATTCTAAGCACTTCGGTGCAATATTCATAAATAATCATTGAAGGTATACTCATGCAAGGTTTGGGTATACGGAAACACTTAGGGTGTTAAGCACTACGGTGCAATTTTATTAATAATCATTGAGGGTATACTCATGCAAGGTTTGGGTATACGGAAACACTTAGGGTGTTAAGCACTACGGTGCAATTTTATTAATAATCAATGAGGGTATACCAGCTGGCATTCTTCTTGGTCATGCTCAAGGCTGGTCTAATTCAGTTGCCCACACTCTTGCCTTTTTAGGGCTATGCGGACTTTGTAGTCCATCACCTTTGCATCAGAATACATCGATTATTTGCACTCTCTTGTAACTAATGAGATTCATACTCATCCAAGTTAATATATTTGGTACTCTTTTCCCCTTAAGTGTTCATTCAGGGCCTTTGTGCCACGTATGACTTTAGAGGGGTTTTTAATGAGGCCCGCCTTTGCTTCATAAAAAATTCCAACAGGTCCACTATAAAGCCCATTTTGATATGCACGCCTTAAACCCCAACCAAATGGTTGAAAATAAGATTAATCACATTTTATGACTTAAAATATTTAGTTATGGGCTTTTGAACATGATTATATAGCTTAACCACTTTTTTCAGAAATTTTTACTCAATTAAAATTCCAACGGGTCCACTGTAAAGCCCATTTAGACATGCACACCTTAAACCCAACAAAATGACCACAAAATAAGATTAAATCCAATTTTATGAGTTAAAATATTTGATTATGAGCATTTGAATATGATTATATAGCTTAATCTCAATTTTAGAACTTTTTACTCGGTTCCTGCAACAACTTATTTGATTGTAAGCCCCGCTAAGGGTTGGTTTACTTGGACCAAATTGGGCCCCCATATCTCGCATGTATATGAATATCTTGATCATTTTGTTGCCAACCTAGATTGGCTTCATGCGCACTTCGACTGTCGTGCCATCTCTGGCTTTAACGTAGATTTTGATCATTGCATCATTACCATAGACACGGTATCGGAACCTATAGCACCTTATGTTGCTCGAGAAGATCATTTTCGTTTTGAGCAATGTTGGGCAAATCATACTAACTGTGTTGCCACACTCCAAGCTGCTTGGTTGGCCACCTATGGCTTGGCCCTTGATAAAATTCACGTGGTCAGCGTATGTTTCAAGGATTGGTAGGACCAACATTGTAGAAATTTTAGTCAGCGTATTGTTGAGCTAAATAAACAAATCAACTCTTGCCTTCAGCATAGACTCTCATCTACCGATATGGAGGTCTTTCTTGCGGCTAAATCTGAACTTCGCCACTTTCTTGATGTCTAGGAGGCGTATTGAGCCCAGCGTTCCCGAATTGCTTGACTTTCTCTTGGTGATAAAAATACCTCCTTCTTCCACTCCTATACGAATGGAAGGCGTAAGAAAATAGAATTAAAGGACTGTTTTACCAATCTAATACCTAGAAGAAAGGTACAAAAGATATCATGGGAATTGTCACCGCCTACTTTCAAGATCTTTTCACATCTTCTAATCCGACCATCTCACCTATGATTCTGGACAACATTGCTTCGTCTGTGATGACAGAGATGAATGATGCCTTGACACGTCCTTATACCGTAGAAGAAATCGTCTATGCTTTTAAGCACATTCATCCGAACAAAGCTCTCAGGTTTGACGGCCTGCCCAACAGGTTTTATCGACAACATTGGGATACAGTAGGCCAGGATGTCATTAAGGTGTGTCAAGTCATGTTGTCATGGTAGTTAACATGGCTACGGTTAACTGTACGGTCATGGTCCTTATCCCAAAAGTGGTTGGGCCCACTTTTATGCTATAGTTACGGCCCATTAGTCTCTGTATGGTGATTTACAAAATTATCGTTAAAGTGCTTGTCAACTGCATAAAACCTATTCTCCTCTACTGCATTAGCGACACCTATGCTACTTTTGTTAAAGGACAAAATATAATGGACAATATCCTTGTCGCCCATGAGCTGGTGCATTCTCTTAACTCAAGTGGGACAGGGCCCTTTTAGGGAGCTGCACTGAAACTTGACATAGATAAGGTGTTTGATCTCTTGGAGTGGTCCTTCCTCCAACAAATTATGATTAGAATGGGGTTTGCTGACTCTTGGGTTGAGACAATCATGAGATGCATCTTGTCGATTTCCTTTACGGGCCATGTTAATGGCTCCCTATTTTCGGTCTTCTATCCCCAACATAGGTTAAGGCAGGGAGACCCCCTCTCCTTTTTTTTCTTATCTGCACTCAAGGTCTCTCGGCTACTTTTTTAGCTGAGTAACAAGCGGGCCGACTCCTAGGTCTTTGCGCCAGCCGTCATGGGCCTCGGGTAACTCATTTACTTTTAGCTGATGACAGTATGGTGTTCATCCGCAATAATGTAGATGAAGCATCCCATCTTAAAGAAATTATGTATCTCTATACCTCTTCCTTAGGTCAAGTAGTTAACTTTGAGAAATATATGATATTTTTAGCCCTTGCACTTCCGCCTATCACAAGCAGGTAGTCCATGCCATTCTTAGGGTTAGAGAGATGGATGACCCGGGGATCTATCTTGTTCCACTCTTAATCGGGAAAAATAAAATCGCATACATAGGATTTGCTCGGGACAAGGTAAACTACCGTATGTCTATTTGGGACAAAGACCTCCTATCTTTCAGTGGACGAGAGGTTTTTATCAAGTCTATGGTTTAGTCTTTGTCCCAGCACGTGATGTCTTGCTACCTTCTCCCATAAAACATTATCGACGATATAACTAAGTTTGTGCGACGCTACTGTGGTCTGGAAAGAACAACAAACAGGGATGTCATCTGCTCGCTTGGGACATTATTTGCTCCCCCATGTTCGCTAAGGGCGTCAACTTTTGGGATATGCACCTATTCAACGTTGCCCTGCTCGGTAAAAAAAATTGCATATAATCGCGAAGCCAGATTCCCTGCTTGCTAGGGTCTACAAAGCGCAATACTTCCTTTCTAGGAACATTTTGGACACCGGACTCTTAAGAAAGCCTTCTTTGCCTAGAAAGGTATTTATCAGGCTATGAGGAAACTCCTTCCTAGATTCTTTTGGAGGCTAGTGATCGATAGCAAGGTACGGGTACACTCAGACAACTAGGGGGTGCATCTGCCATTAACTTCTTCAGTGACTACATGGTTAGCGATGAATTGCCTACTCGCTGCCGTGAGTTCATGTTCCCTGGGCAGCCGCGATGGGATGAATCTAAAGTTCGTCGTTACTTCGACCTAGATGATGCCAATACTGTCCTTAGTGTGTCCATTGTCAATGATCATTGCGATACGGTCTTGTAGAGCAACCACGACTCGGGCATCTACTCTATTCGATCAGGATACATGTACCTACAGCGACCGTCAGCCCTTATAAACAGGGCCTCACGCATTTGGAAAATTATGTCTAAATTGTCGATTTTGCCAAAGATCAGATCTTTTGGTTGGAATGTGGGCCATGATTCCTCTTCCAACTGGCCAAAGGCTCCAAGCGGCAGGTCTTAACCCTGGTGTCTACTCCATTTGCCGTATAGCCCCTAAAACAACAATTCATGTGTTACGTGATTGCTCGGGTGCCACTGAGGCCCTCCATTTGGCTAGCATGCTGAAACCCTTTATTTCTAGTACTACAACTTCTATTTATCTTGGCTTGAAGAAGGGTTCGCCTATTTATCACTTTAATCCTTTGCGATGTTGCTAACGGTGCTCTAGAACCTATGGAATAGGCGTAATGATTGGGTTCATAAGCATCAGCTCTAGCCCCTTTGGCTCATAGTCCTAAACTCCCAGGGCATCCTATGAGACTGCACTGCGGCTACACCAACCGTCTCCTCCTTCGAGGCACCGGATGCACTGACCTTTGCATAACCTCGGTGGCAGCCCTCACGGGCTGGCACCTTCAAGATTAACACCGATGGGCCCTTTGATCCTCTCACCAAGGTTTTTGCTATGGGAATTATTGCGCGCGATGCTCACATTGCTATGATTGGCGGGCTTGCTCATCCCTTGGACGGCTACGTGGATGCTGCCAAGGCATAGGCCCATGCAGTTCTTTCTAGTATTCAATTTGGCCGTGCGCATGGTTGGTCTAACTTGATCATTGAAACGGATTTGCCATTGTGGCTAATAAATTAAATTATCAATGTAATAATTTGTCTGTAATGAGTACTCTTATTGAGCATATCTGTCTTCTGCTCGTCGATGTAGACAATTTGAGTGATCGTTTTGCTCCTAGGGTGGTAAACAATGTTGCTGATGCTCTAGCCTCTAGGGCTATTCGGATCTTGTCGTCCGTTTCCTTTGATTCGGCCTATCCCAAATTCTTGCATCCTTTTGTAACTAATGAGTTTCATGCTCGACAAAGTTAATGTATTTGGGTACTCTTTTCCCCTTAGGTGCTCATTCGGGGCCTCTAGGCCAGGAGTAACATTAGCAGGGTTTTTAACGAGGTCGACCTTTCACTTAAAAAAAAATTCAAACTGCTCAACTGTAACGCCAATTTAGACATGCACGCCTTAAACCAAATAAAACGACCACAAAATAAGATTAAATCAAATTTTATGAGTTAAAATATTTGATTATGGGCTTTTGAATATGATTATATAGCTTAACCTCAATTTCAAGACTTTTTACTTGGTTAAAATTCTAATGAGTCCACTATAAAGCCCATTTAGTCATACACGCTTTAAACCACAACAAAATGGCCGCAAAATAAGATTAAATAAAATTTTATGGCTTAAAATATTTAGTTACGGGCTTTTAAATATGATTATATAGTTTAACCTCAAATCTAGAACTTTTTACTCGGTTAAAATTCCAACGGGTCCACTATAAAGCCTATTTAGACATGCACGCCTTAAACCCCAACAAAACGGCTAAAAAATAAGATTAAATCACATTTTATGACTTAATATATTTATTTAGGGTATTTTGAACATGATTATATAGCTTAACCTCATTTTTAGAAAGTTTTACTCGGTTAACATTCTAACAGGTCCACTATAAGCACATTTAGACATGCACGCCTTAAACCCAACAAAACGACCACAAAATAAGATAAATCAAATTTTATGAGTTAAAATATTTGATTATGGACATTTGAATATGATTACAAAGTTTAACCTCAATATTAGAACTTTTTACTGGTTAAATTTCCAACGGGACAAATGTAAAGCCCATTTATACATACATGCCTTAAACCCAACAAAACGGCCACAAAATAAGACTAAATTAAATTCTAACGGGACCACTGTAAAGCCAATTTGGACATGCACTCCTTAAACCACAACAAAATGGCCGCAAAATAAAATTAAATCAAATTTTATGGCTTAAAATATTTAGTTACGGGCTTTTGAACATGATTATGCAGTTTAACCTCAATTTTAGAACTTTTTACTCGGTTAAAATTCTAAAGGGTCCACTGTAAAACCCATTTAGACATACACGCCTTAAACCCCAACAAAACAGTCACAAAATAAGATTATATCAAATTTTATGAGTTAAAATATTGATTATGGGATTTGGAATATGATTATATAGCTTAACCTCATTTTCAAAAAAAATTACATAGTTAAAATTCCAATAGGTCCACTATAAGCCCATTTAGACATGCACGCCTTAAACCCAACAAAACGGGCACAAAATAAGATTAAATCAAATTGAATGAGTTAAAATAATTGATTATGTGCTTTTGAATATAATTATATAACTTAACCTCAATTTCAAAACTTTTTACTCGGTTAAAATTCCAATGGGTCAACAATAAAGCCCATATAGACATGCATGCCTTAAACCCAACAAAACGGTCACAAAATAAGATTAAAACAAATTTAATGAGTTAAAATATTTGATTACGGGCTTTTGAATATGATTATATAGCTCAAGCTCAATATCAAGACTTTTTACTCGGTTAAAATTCCAACGAGGGGGTGTGATCGAAATTCTCTCAACTCTCTCTTCTTTCTCATCTCTCTCTCCCTCTACCCACCTCTCCTCCCTTTTCCCATTGCAGTCTCCTCCTTCGTTGCCCCGGTAATCTGGTATATTCAAGCCTTTTCTTCATCAAGATATTGGCTTCAGATTGATGGCACCAGAATCGTTTCTTCATCAGATTTGCCTTTCTGCTTGTCGGGGAGCCATCGCTGCCGATATGCCTCGGCCTCCATAAGCCTTATCATATCAAGAGGGATGCGACTGTTTTGAGAGGCGAGTTATCTAGATCACACATGTTGTTTTCAATTTTCTCGTTGGTTTATCATAATATGGTGGTTAATCCTGACTTACACCATTGATAATTTTAAAAGTAAATTAAGGTTCTTAGTTTTTTATCATATATGTTTGATTCATATACCCTTAATTCGGTCCCTGTTTCTGTGTTTACTCAAAATATGATATACGTACATTTTTTATTCTTTTGATTACGATTGGTTACTGATTTCCCCATATGTCTTATGATATCTTTTTCCTATTCTGTTTCCAGATTTAGTTTTTAATATATTTCATTAAAAATTTCAATCATTTACATATGATTCTTCCTTTACATTTTTTTCATCATAGCACTCCCATTTTCTCTTATCCATTCGTATGCTATGGGTTTATTTATGTTATTAGCAAGATTGATTCTTCCATTCTTCTATTTCATTCTAATAATTTCAACAGTTACGCCTCATGTCTTGTATAATCTTTATTGTAATGACGCTTGGTTTCCATTAAATTCCAAAATTTCTAGTTTATTTCCTTTTGATTATAGATGGGTGCAAACTATAATCTAGTCAAAATATCTTTCTAAAGATTTTGTGATAACTCCAGAACATTTTTATATTTTTCCATTTATTTTACACTTCACTTTCCATCACATCCTTCTCTTACTGAACTTTATTTTTAAAGGTGCAATAGAATACATATTCTTAATAATTCATTCAAATATAGATGATATTTTTATTAATCTATCTACCTTTTACAACATTACTCTCTTATCCCTCTGTACTTATCAGATGAAAGAGTTTATAGGGTGCCCTATGGCATCTAAAATTATCGCCTTTATAAGGCTTTTGTCCTGGTCTTTACGACCTTGGTTGAGTTTATCGAACAATATTTGCCAATATAATTATGCTATTTCAAATTCCTTGTTGGATACTCTCTTCATTACTTTGCCTTCTAACATTATTATGACAAATTCCATTATGATTAAATTTGAATACGGACCTTGGAACACACATAGTACCAATATTCGTATATTATATAAAATAAAATATGACACATCAATTGATGGGCTCATATATCTCTCCCTCATCACAATTAAATTCCAATTACATATTGCCATTAAAAATAATCTTGGACAAACATTGCAACTAATTTCAAACATAATTAACGCTAGATACATATCTACAATCATTACCTTCCCTACAACTATATTGACTACTAATCATACTCATGAAAATAAAATTAAAATTCAAATGACAATAAGCTTAATATGGAAAATTCGGTTCATGCTACTTATGCAAATTCATGTCTTTCCTTTTTTTTCTTTTCTATTGACACTATTTCTAACTATTATTATATTCTCATGTTTCAATTTCCTTCAATTTTTCAATTAACACTCCATTCGCCTCTATGCCATTGGCCTATTCGATTAAAATTGGTATCAACATCCCCAACACTATGATCTACTACATAATTAAATCTTTACTTTCTCGTTTTGACTTTCTACTTTCCAAATTCGTTTCCTATGAAATTATTCTCCTTCTTATCAAGCTTATTTATTCCTCGATTAAACTTTTTAATTTAGTCAACAATAACAATTTTAAAATGATATTATCAACGACAAAAATTTCAGCAAACTTGCAATTAGGAATTATTGCCATGAATGCGGTTATCTCCAAATCAATTTCCACGAAATTAATTTCTCCTTTACTCACTTATAATGGTTCCATATTTCTTTCAAGGGTATTAAATTTTTATTTAATACTATACTTAACTCCATTTTATTCCATATCTATTTAATAGATGTTAAATTCCTTTCAAATTACTCAAATTTGGACTTCTCTATAAAAAATAATTTACCTAAATTAAACTTTGAATTCCCTCCCATCTTTTTCTTTCCTCCTAATTCTTTCCACTCAGATCTAATATGGATTAAAAATCATTTAATCCTCAACTCCCCTACAATATTTAATTCTTTCCCCATATGGATTAAATATCTACTTAATTCTTTCCCCAATTTTATTACCGTTTCCATCAACTCCCTTGCAATCTTTCACTTTTGGATTTTTTACCTACCTACTGATACTTTCTTCGGCTATATTTATTTAATTCCCTTGATTAATTTTTCTCTTGCATCTCAATTAACTATCCTTTCAATCATTTTCCATTGGCCTAATCGACTAAAACTGGAATCACATGATTCTACAATTAAATTGTACTGTACGATTAAAAATACACTTTCTCTATCTAACTTTCAGTTTTCCATACTCGTTTCCACTGGAGTTAATTTCCTTCTTACCTCTCTTATTTCTTTTTTAAACAATCTTCTTAATTTTGTCAATATTAATTACTATTCCACTTTTGAATTTAACAATATCAATATGAATTTATCATTGACAAGAATTTCACCAAACTTGAAAAAAGGAATTGTTGTCATGTATGTGGTTGTCTCCAAATCAATTTTTACGGAATTAATTCCTTCTTTACTCACTTATAATGGTTCCATATTTCTTTCTAGGGTATTAATTTTTTATTTAATACTATATTTATTTCCATGTTTATTCCATATTTATTTCCAAGGGATTAAATTTATATTTAATACTATATTTATTTCCATGTTTATTCCATATTTATTTAAGAAGGCTCGTCCTTCAACCACCACCAAAAATAACATAGTTGGGATGAGTAGCGGAAAAAACTCTCCGGCGAAGGTTGACGTTCAACCCCGCCGAGGAAAATGAAAGTATTATGTTGGAACTGCTAGTGTCTTGGTAAAGCCCAGGCAGTTCGAGCTTTAGGACGAGTTGTTGCTAAGTTTAATCCCAATTTATTGTTTCTATGTGAAACTCGCCTTAACAAATATCATAGTGAAAGATTACGAATCACCCTTAATATGCATGGCTGCATCACTGTTGATGTCAGTCAAACTTGTTCTGGAATAATTCTTCTATAGAATAATAATATCAACGTTGATTTGCTTTCATACTCGGACCATCATATTGATACTATTATTCATGCAAATACAACTCATTTCCACTTTTCTGGAATTTATGGCTACGCTGAAACAAATCAAAAAACTAAAACTTGGGAGCTAATTGACACTTTAAGCTCTTCCTCGCCTTTCCCCTGGCTAATTGGAGGAGATTTGAATGATATCCTATCTGATAACGAAAAACAAGGTGGTTGTCGGCGTGCCCGCTCACACATTGATAATTTTAGGGACTGCTTATCCCGTAATAACCTTTTTGATTGCAAACCGGTCAAAGGTTGGTTCACTTGGACCAAATTCGAACCTTGAACTACAACCATTTTTGAGCGGCTTGGCTTAATAAGCATCCTAATTATCGTGCAACTTCTGACTTCAATGCAGATTCTGACCATTGTTTCATCCTTATGGAGATTGATCACACGTTTACTAATCGCTTTGTGCCTAATGACGATCACTTTCATTTTGAAAGCTGTTGGGCGAATAACTCTGATTGTATATCCATTATTCAAACAACTTGGTCATCCACTCATGGTTCGACTGTGGAAAAAATACAAGATGTTGGCTCTTGCCTTAAGGACTAGCAGTCATACCAACGAATCTCCTCCACAGGTCGTATTATTGAACTAAATAAACAAATTAATTCTTGCCTCCGTCAACGTCTTTCCACTGCCGGTGAAGAGACATTCCTAGCGGCTAAATCTGAGCTTTGTCGCCTTCTTGATTCACAAGAAGCGTATTGGGCTCAACGCTCGCGTATCTCTTGGCTTGCCCAAGGAGATAAGAACACCTCTTTCTTTCATGCCCGTGCGAATGGTCGGCATAAGAAAAATAAAATTAAGGGATTGTTCGACCACTTTAATATTTGGCAGGAAAATGAGGAAGACATTATGGGAATTGTCGTTGACTATTTCCAAAGTCTTTTCACAACTTTCGATCCAAATATTAATCCCTTAATTCTTAACAACATTGCCCCTACCATTACTCTTGAAATGAATGAGGCTTTAACTAGGCCTTTCATTGCAGAATAAATCCTTCACGCCTTTCGGGACATTAACCCAAGGAAAGATAGGGTATTGATGGCCTACCCAGTGGGTTCTACCGATAGCACTGGGACACAGTAGGGCAGGATGTCATTAATCTGTGCCTGGACCTTCTCTCTGGGAATGCAGACATGGCAGCTTTAAACTGCACTGTCTTAGTCCTGATTCCTAAGGTGACTGAACCAAAAACCATGAAACAATTGCAGCCCATCAGTTTGTGCACCGTAATTTACAAGATTGTTGCTAAAGTGCTGGTAAATCGCATGAAATCCATTATTCCTTTCTATATCAGTGACAACCAAGCCACTTTTGTACGGGGTAGGAATATCACAGATAATGTCCTAATTGCCGATGGACTGGTGCATTCTCTCAATTCGGGAGAGTTAGGTCCTTTTTAGGGCGCAACCCTTAAGTTAGACATGGAAAAGGCATTTGATCGCGTAGTCCTTCCTCCGGCAGGTTATGCTTAAATTGGGCTTTGATGCAACTTGGATTGATATTATTATGCGATGCATTACAACTATTTCTTTTACTGCTAGAGTAAATAATTCTCTTTCCCCGGTGTTTCACCGCAATCGCAGGTTACGATAGGGAGACCCTCTCTCGCCTTTTTTATTTCTCTTTTGTACACAAGGCCTTTCGGTAGTTCTACAAGCCGAGCAATAGGCTAGTCGGCTTTCGGGGCTTTGTGCTAGTCGACATAGGCCACGGGTAAATCATCTACTCTTCGCTGATGACTGCATGATCTTTATCATAAATAATTCTACGGAAGCTTCTCATCTCAAAAATGACCTTATATATGTCTTTGAGCTGCCTCGAGCTGAGTGGAGCTAAATAGAGCTGGTTAGAGCTTGTTTAAGCTGAATCGAATTGATTGAGCTAGAATGAGCTGCCCTTCAATCCTTCCCTTGTTCATGTGAGCTGAATCTAACCTACAAACAATGCAAACAAAACATAATGAATACTTATAATAGGAAATAAGAAATAAGCTAAGTATAAGATGTGGATCATTTGCTATGCATGAATAACATATAATATGTGAATAATAGGACATGATAAGTGACAAACATATGATAAGCATATCCTAAGATATAAATGCATGTGATACATGCACCGGACAAACCTAAATCAAAGATGAACTATATTCCCACTTGGACCAATCACACGAGCCAAGTCCAAGATTTTTAAAGATAAACTCTACACCATTGTGCAAGGAGTGCTGACCAAAAGCTTACAAACATTCATAAAAGAACAATAATTTCGGAAAAGCACGCATTCTCCAAGCTTAAAGAATTGGGTCACACAAACCCATGTTGAGGAAGCACACACCCAAGAGTGTAAAAACAAGGCCTCAAGCATATTTGAAGTCCATTAAATTGGGAATTAATTGTAATTACTTAGACCCAAAACTAAATTATAAAGTTTGGGTCTAATTAGCTATTTCCCAGCCCAAGTCAGATTCACTTAAATTTAGGCTTTATCATCCATTCAAACCAGCCCAAACCAACCTTATCCACAAGCTTGCTGCCCTAAAATTCGTTCCCCCTTATCATGGGAAGAGGAGTGCTGCCCAAGACTCCCTAAACAAGGGGAAATTCACATTCAGCAAGTAATTACATTATTATATTAGTTTTAGATTATTTTATTATTTGTTTTATTGTTAGTTTATTAGGAATAGAGTTTAATTCTATTTAGGAATTTCTATGAGTTTAGTCATCCTTCCCCTATAAAAGGATGAGAACTTCTTCTTTGTAATTAGATTTGAGATTTTAATATAAAGGTATTCTTTTGAGTACGTGATAGAGTAGCGCAATTGTGGATTTTGAAGCCTTCAATCAAGTTGCAAGAACTAGGAGCTCTAGACTCAATCAAGAAAGCTATGGGCAAATCTTAAAATTTAAGAGCAAAGAAAAGGGCTTTTCTTGAAAATTTCATATTTGAGGCTAGAAAATTAAAGAAAGAAAGACAAGATGAAGGATTAGATGATAAGAAATAAGAATATAAATAAAAAGATTAAAAAAGATTGAGAAAGGGATAGGTAAAAAAGATCTAAAAATTCCAGCTTTGTTTATGGAATTATGGAAGATGGTGTGAAGGTTGAAGGTGAAGATGGCTTGTGATTTTTTGTTGTTGTTGTTGTGTCCTCGGCACCCTCTTAGACGCAATTATCTAAGCAAGCAACCTCAAGCGGCTCTAACCCACCCTCCTAGACGCGATTACCTAGGCAAGCAAGAGTGTGAAGATGATCTCCCTCACAAGAACTCGTCGAACTTATGTTGAAGAAGACTTCGAAGGCACAAGTAATCAGCACTTGCAAAAACAAACTCACTAAATATTTCATAAATCAAAGAAATATCCAAAAACAGAGAAGAAAGCATCATACTTTTATAGATGAAGGATGACTTTAGCCTAAAGCTAAGAATGAATAAAATGAACAAAGAAATCTAGTTCATTAAATTGGACTTGATCTAACGGCTTAAGAGAAGGGTGGCTGGTTCCTAAAGTATATAAAACCCTAAAAACATAATTTAAATGTTAATAATTAGGTTGGGCTAAGTCTAATTCGTCCAAAAGCTTTATAAATTAGCTTTTGGGCTGAATTTACAAAATCCCGTAGTTAAACCCGTATCTAGTTTTATGCTTGTGCAATCTTCAGTAAAATGAACGTATCTTGAGCTTCCGATGTCCGATTGACACGTTTCAAGATGAGTTAGAAAGGTAACTGAATGAAGGTCAATATGTTAGAGACATCTTGACCCAAAAATGCCTGGATCCCATCCAAAAATTTGTCTCAAGTCGGCTGATGCTCCAGCTTTGCAAAACAGTTTCAGTTTCTTATCTAAAATGCATCATTTTGACCTCCTATGCGTGCATTGTTTTGGCCTTTATTGTTTGCATCGAACAAATTTAGCTTCTTGTCCAATATGAGTATTTTGACCCCGTTCATGAATGTATCATTCCCCCACTCCTCAGAAGGTTTCGTCCTCGAATCTAAATTGGCAATGAGAGAACAATCATCAACTTCAATTGAAAAGGCTTATTTTTTGTATGTGGAGTGATCTAATTGAGCTCCTCTCAATGGTTCAACAAAATCCTAAAAAAATAAGACAACACTACTCGAACATTTGTAATGATTAGTCAAAACAAAATCACTCGTCGTGTTCTTTTCTTGTCTTTTTCTTTTGGGCTTTGTGTGACTTTTACCTCATATGTATTTTCACTCACCAATTTTGGGCCATTAATTTGACATTTTTCACTCTCGGCCTATTTACTCTCAGTCTTTTGTATCTCACATCCAATATCCTTCTCACAAAAATTAACATCAATGTACAAATAATCAAATGAAGGGTTATAAAATTACACTTACTTTCTTTGTGGGGAGGGGATGAGAGTATAGCAAGTGGACCTACTACTTCACATGAGGGATTAGAAGCATTGTCATCTTGTCTAATGTGTTCACTATTACTACCTCTTGTTTGGGAGATGGTTCTTCTCCAACATCAACATTTGCACGAATGCTAGAAGTAGAACTACGAAGAGAATCATGTGTACCTTCTGGTTTTGAGATGTCTTCATGGTTGGTTGCCTTTGAGTGGTCAATTGATTCAGCCTTTTGTGCTTCCATTCTTTTTTGTTTTATCCTCTCACACTGTTTTTTGCTTTCACTATTTCTTCATATGCTTTTTCCAGCTCTATTGATTTGAACGAGAGCTTATGGCCTTGGTGCACAACCGAGTATCCATTTGTTTTGATTCGATAGACAGTATCTCGATCATTTTTCCAAGGTCTTCCTAATAGCAAGTGGGTGACTTCCATAGGAACCACATCACATCATACATCATCACAATAGCTTCTAAGAGTAAAAGAGATTAAACAATGTTCGGTTACCTTCATGTTTGGTCCGCTATTAAACCCTTGAAGATGATACGACTTAGAGTGTTCTTGGCATGGTAGATCGAGTGCATCAACAATGAAGCTGCTCACTAAGTTTACACGACTGTCACCATCAATAATTAAAGAACATAGTTTACCTTGTATCCTACATCATGACCGAAAGATATTTATTGGTATAGTATGACGCGTATTGTCAAGAGAATAAAACATCCTAATTGCTTTAAGAATCCAAAGAAAAGTTTAGACACCAATAGAATTATAGTTGCAAGGAGAAAGAATAGTATGCAACATTTAGTCCTACTAACACAAGGAAACAAAAATGTGTTAGAAGATGTATAAGAAGAAATAAAAGCTAAAACAAACGAAATCTAATGGTTAAGAATGAAAGAAAATTAGAAAACCCCAAAAACCCTGGAACTGTGCAGCAACTTGATATACTTCTTTGAGGTGTTCCTGAAGTCCAAAAACTCTTATACCAAATGATAGAGTTTCTTATCTGCCAATGGTGACTCCTCTAATGGTGTAGATCTGATCTGAATTTTTTTAGCTCAAAATTCACTCATTTGAATTTGATGAATTTCCCCTAATTTTTGAATTTTCACCCAAAAACGCCAAAATTGTTGCCAAGAATCGTCTCAAATCTAATACCAAGTGATAGAGTTTCTTATCTAAAATGCATCATTTTAGGAACCAGCCACCCTTCTCACAAGAACTCGACAATCTTATGTTGAAGATGGCTTCTAAACAAGTTTATCGAACACTTGCAAACACATACTCAAATTTCAAAAGAGAACTTTTTATTAATCAAAGAAATCTCCAAAAAACAAAGAAGAAAGCATCACACTTTTATAGATGAAGGATGACTTTAACCTAAAGCTAAGAATGAATAAAATAAATAAAGAAATCTAGTCCATTAAATTGGACTTGATCTAACGGCGTAAGAGAAGGGTGACTGGTTCCTAAAGTATATAAAACCCTAAAAACATAACTTAAATGTTAATAATTAGGTTGAGCTAAGTCTAATTCGTCCAAAAGCTTTATAAATTAGCTTTTGTGCTGAATTTACACGATCCCATAGTTAAACCCATATCCAGTTTTTTGCTTGCACATTCTTCAGTAAAATAAACGTATCTTGATCTTCCGATGTCCGATTAATGCGTTGGAAAGGTAACTAAATGATGGTCAATTTGTTAGAAGATAATTTGACCTAGAAATGCCTAGATCCCGTCCAAAACTTCGTCTCAAGTCGGCTGATGCTCTAGTTTTGCAAAACAGTTTCCATTTCTTATCTAAAATGCATCGTTTTTGACCTCCTATGTGTTCATTGTTTTGGCCTTTATTGTTTGCATCGAACAGATTCAACTTCTTGTCCAATATAAGAAATTTGACCCCGCTCATGCATGTATTAGCAAGTGTCGGTAAACTTGTAACTTCGAAGCTTTCTTCAACGTGTTCGATCGAGCTGAGTGAAGGAGAATCTTCACACTCCGGGTTGCCTATCTAATCGCGGGTATGAGAGTTAGTTTTACATCGTATCATGGAAGTTGCCTAGTTAAATGCGACTAGGAGGATTCCACGGGCAGACTTCTCTATTTCCACCACCCTCCATCACCATCTTCTTCAATTCAACCATCACGCATTCATCCATTCAAAGCTAGAATTTTCCAAATGTGAATTCAGCCTTGTTTCATCAATATTTTCTTATCTTTTATGTTTAATTCTTATCATTCAAGTTTTATTCCATCTTCTTACCTTTGTTTCTTTGAATTTTCAGCTTTAAATCCATAAAAATCAAGAAACGCCTAGCTTGTAATCTGGAAATTGCAAGAACAGTTCAAAACAAGCTGAAAAAAATTCCAGATTTGTTCTTCATTCTTTTTCCTTCATCTTTTTGATTCTTTAAACTTTAATTCTTCATATTTTTATCTTAATTATTCATTCTTCCTTCATTTCTTTAATTTTCCAGTTGTAAATCTGAAAATTTCAAGAAACACCCAACCAATTCTCTTGAAATCTATCTTTTGCTCTTTGATTGAGTCTAACACCCTAGGCTTGTTTTCTAAGCAATCCATCAAGATTCCAACGTGGTGGCAAGCCTCATATCATTTGGTATCAGATTTTGGGCAAGATTTTCAAGATTGGATGACTTTGGAGGCTTTAAAAAAACTCAAGGCTGCCGCACTCTTGCTAATAAGGCTATTTGCGACACTTTAGGGTTTGTTCTTCCCAATAACCCCTAATTTTTGTTTTCCTTACTGTTTATTTAAAAAATAGAGAAAAAAGAAAGAAAAAGAGAAAGAGAAAAATGCAAAATCAAGTAAGCAACAATTCAAGAAGTGTCCAGAAGTGCTTATTTTGGTAAAGAATCAACATCATTCACACATCACGACTTGGACTCTCTCAAGATTGCTTTTTGGGTTTTACGGGTTTACTTTTCTACGTTTATTTCTATTCCTAGATTTTATTTAAATTCTTTTGTTTACTTCCTTCTTTCCTTCACATTATCTAACACCTTTTCGATTTCTTGCTTTAGTAGGAATTGAAAGTTGCATATCTTTCTTATTCCTTGCAACTATCTTTCTTTGGTGTCTAACTTATCCTTGGCCTCTTAAAGCACTTAAGGTTTTTAATAGGATTTGAACTCTGATTACTGAGTCGCGTACGACAGGAGAGTTTTAAAGAATACAAGATCGACTAACTTTCCTCAAAGAATACCTCTTCTTGGAGTGATTTTTGAGGTTTCTAGTTTTCTTTTTTTATTTATCACTTAAATTTTGTGCGAGTATTGTGATATTCAGGATGTCGAATTCAAGTATGCCTGACGAAAAACTAAAAGGACAAATGACGGTAGAAGAATTGTCTAAAAGCATGAGAAATTTACAATGATGGGTTGAGCGAATAGCAAGAAAGGGAAGATGATGCTAATGCAAATATGGCTAAGCATTCATTACATCCCCAGCGTTTTCCCATCAAAGATGTTGAAGAAGAGCCCAAAAAATCATCATGGTCCAAACCCAAGTTGGTCATCCCTCCTTTCGATGGTAGAACTGATATCGATGCTTATATTGATTGGAAAATCAAGGTCGAGATGTTGTTTACCCACTATTCATGCAAAGAAATAACCAAGTTCCTATAGTAACTACCCAATTTACAGGCTATGCCGTAAGTTGGAGGACTCAACTTTGCAAATAGAGACAAATCTAGCGTTGACACGCCATTCGTTCTTGGGATGAACTTAAAGATGCCATGCGCAGTCGTTTTATTCCACCATATTATTTTCGCCAAGTCAAACTTGCCTACAACGATTACGGCTAGGTACACGATCCGTTGATGATTATTATAAAGAGATGGAACACTTGCTTCAACGAGCCGATATTCAAGAAGATACCTTGTCCCGATTTGTTACCGACCTCAATAGTAACATTTTCGATCCTCTTATACTTCATGATTACAGTAATCTTGAAAGTTCTCTACATAAGGCCATCACAATTGAGAATCAACGGAGCAAATCGCGTCCTTATTCTTCTTATGACAGAGGTACACCATACAATTACTCTTTTTTGAATTCTTCTCAACCTTTGTCTACACCTTCTAGAACAACTACGAATGAAGAAACGATCAAAACACAAGACGTCCGACCAAGTGGCAAAACATCAAAAGTAGCAGAAACATAACCACCGGTGCGTCGAACGAGAGATATGGTGTGTTTTCGATGTCATGGTCATGGACATTTTGCACTTGATTGTCCCAATACCTGAATCTTGCTCTTTCAAGATGGTACCTACATTTCTGATTCTGACGAGGAAGTGGAGGACATAAACCATAAAGTTGAAGATGACACAGACAATTCCTTTAGAGCACTAGACCCACCACAAGATGACTTCTGCCTGGTAATTTGCCATTCCTTGAACATTCAGACATTGGATGAAACTGGCGACCAATGCACTAACATCTTCTACTCACGATGCATGATCAACAAGAAACAATACTCCTTTGTCATCGATAGTGGTAGTTGTCCTAATGTCATCAGTAGTTACCTTATTGATGATCTTGATCTTCCATGCCAGTGATATCCTAAACCTTATCATCTACAATGGCTTAATGATGGATCCAATGTTAAGGTAATCAAGCGTTGCCTTATTACTTTCTCAATTCGAGATTAGTGCGATGATGTTTGGTGTGACGTGGTCCCAATGCAAGCTACACACTCGTTTCTCGGTAGACCATGGCAATTCGATAGAGATGTGACTCACCATGGGAAACTTAACCAATATTCCTTTATGTACCATGGTAAGAAACTCACGTTAGGTCTTTTGGACCCAAAAGAGGTCTATCAAGACCAACTTCAATTACACAAATACTATGAGAGGGTGGGATAAAAAAAATTGAAACATAAAAGGCAATGGAAAAAGAGGCCACTAGTCAAAAAAGCCAAAATTCAAACGGCCCATGGGAGGTGAGTGAATCCATTTGTGAGAAAAAAGAGCAAAATTTTATTTGCGAGGAAAAAAGATGTGAGGGAAACCCCTTTCTTAAAACAACCTTGTATTCTCGTCCACTTTAGGCAAAAAAAATTTGACTTCTGACACTAATGTTTATTTGCCTAGTGTTTTTGTATCTCTTTTATAAGATTTCTCAAATGTCTTAAATAACCCATCTTGAGGATTACCTCCTAAACGAGGTATTGAACATCAAATTAATCTTATCCCGAGAGCTTCTATTATGAACAGACCAGCATATCGATGCAATCCTGATGAGACCAAAGAATTAGAAAAACAAGTGGATGAATTGCTACAAAAAGGATACATTCATGAAAGTTTGAGTCCTTATGCTGTTCCCGTACTACTTGTGCCCAAAAAAGATGGTACGTATCGTATGTGTGTTGATTGCAGACCTATTAATCGTATTACCATCAAATACAAGCACCCTATTCCACGCCTTGATGACATGCTCGATGAACTTTACGGTGCTTGCATCTTTACAAAGATCGACCTCAAGAGTGGTTATCATCAAATTAGAATGAAGGAAGGAGATGAGTGGAAAATAGCTTTCAAAACCAAGTTCGGGTTATACGAATGAATGGTCATGCCCTTTGGCTTAACAAACGCGCCAAGTATATTCATGCGCCTCATGAACCATATCCGTTGAGAATTTATTAGTAAGTTTGTTGTTGTGTATTTTGATGACATTATTATCTACTCCACATCCTTTGATTCGCACATTCTACATGTTGAATTGATTTTTGGCGTTCTCTGACGAGAACGGTTGTACGCTAACCCGGATAAGTGCGTGTTTTGTAGTGATAAGCTTATATTCTTAGGCTTTATAATAAGTGCATAGGGTATTCACGTTGACAATGAGAAAATCAAAGCCATCCAAGACTAGTCGACACCTACATCTATCACTGAGGTTAGATCTTTTCATGGATTGGCAAGTTTCTATCGATGCTTCGTCAAAGATTTCTCAACTATTACAGCATCATTAACTGAGATAATCAAGAAATCAGTAGGTTTTTCTTGGGGTAACAAACAAGAGGCAGCATTCCAAACATTAAAAGACAAACTATATTTTGCTCATATTCTTCGTTTACCCAATTTTTCTAACACCTTTGAATTAAAATGTGATGCTTCTAGGATTGGTATAGGTGTTGTTCTTATGCAGGAAAATGACTCATCGCTTACTTTAGTGAAAAGTTGAAAGGCGCACAACTTAATTACTCCACTTATGACAAGGAACTTCTAGCTCTTGTTCGAGCACTTGAGGTTTGGCAACACTATCTCCTCCCTAAAGAATTTGTCATCCACACAGACCATGAGTCCTTAAAATGGCTAAATGGGCAGAGTAAGTTGAGTAAACGACATGCACGTTAGATTGAATTCGTTGAAAGTTTTCCATATGTGATTCAATACAAACAAGGTAAAGAAAACATTGTGGCCGATGCATTGTCTCGTCGATATACTTTGCTCACTTCTATGCATGCTACAATATTAGGTTTTGAACACATTAAGGAATTATATTCCAATGATCCTAATTTTTCAGATATATATATTCATTGTTCTAAAGGTGCTTTTAACAAGTTTCATCTTGTAGATGGATTTTTATTCAGAAATAACAGATTATGCATTCGATCCTCCGTGAATTCTTGATCCGAGAAACACATAGTGGAGGTTTAATGGGACACTTTGGTGTGAATAAAACCCTAGAGATTGCAATGGACCATTATTTTTTGCCATACATACGCAAAACAATGGAGAAGATTTGTGCCTCATGCATATCGAGCAAACAAGCCAAATCCAAGGTAATGCCTCACGGTTTGTATACCCCACTTCCTATCTCTTCTTCTCCTTGGACCGATCTTTCTATGGATTTTATTCTTGGATTACCACGTACTAAGAAAGGACAAGATATCATTTTTGTTATAGTTGACAGATTTTCAAAGATGGCTCACTTCATCCCTTGTCACAAGACAGATGACTCTACTCACATTGCGAACCTTTTTTTTCGGGAAATAGTTCGACTTCATGGAATCCCACAGACCATCGTTTCTAATAGAGATGTCAAATTCCTTAGCCATTTTTGGAAGGTACTATGGGGCAAGGTAGGTACTAAACTCTTATACTCTACCACTTGTCATCCCAAATAGATGGCCAAACCGAGGTAATCAATAGAATTCTAGGAATTTTACTAAGAACTGTTGTTGGTAAAAATACTAGAAATTGAGAAGAATGCCTACTGTTTGTTAAATTTTCTTATAATCGTTCTATCCATTCTTTTACTGGTTACTCACCTTTTGAAATTGTCTATGGCTTTAACCCTTTAATAACCCCCTAGATCTTGTTCCATTGCCTATAGAAAACATGTGCAGCTTAGACGGAGAGAAGAAGGCAGAATTAGTAAAAACCATTCATCTAATAGATAAACAAAGAATGGAAAAGACTTACCAAGCAAAAGCCAAAAAAGTCAACAAAGGTCGTAGGGCTATTGTATTCGAACCTGGTGATTGGGATTGGGTACACATGCGGAAAGAATGATTTCCAACCAAACGAAAGTCCAAGTTGGACCCAAGAGGCGAAGACCCCTTTCAAGTCATAGAGCGCTTTAATGGCTATGCTTATCGCATTGACCTTCCCGGCGAGTGTAATGTGAGTGCAACCTTTAATGTTTATGACCTTTCTCCGTTTGATATTTCAGATTCGAGGATAAATTATCTTGAGGAGGGAGGGGATGATACATGCACAAGACAAACCCAAATCAAAGATGGACTCATATTCCAACTTGGACCAATAACACGAGCGAAGTCCAAGATTTTTAAAGATAAACTCTACACCATTGTGCAAGGAGTGCTGATCAAAGGCTTACAAACATTCATAAAAGAACAAGAATTCCGGAAAAGCACGCATTCTCCAAGCTTAAAGAATTGGGTAACACAAACCCTTGTTGAGGAAGCACACGCCCAAGAGTGTAAAAACAAGGCCTTAAAGCATATTTGAAGTTCATTAAATTGGGAATTGATTGTAATTGCTTAGACCCAAAACTGAATTATAAAGTTTGGGTCTAATTAACTATTTCCCAACCCAAATCAGATTCATTTAAATTTAGGCCCTATCATCCATTCAAACCAACCCAAACCAACCATATCCACAAGCTTGCTGCCCTAAAATTCGTTGCCCCTTATTATGGGAAGAACAGTGCCACCCAAGACTCCCTAAACAAGGGGGAATTCACATTCAGCAAGTAATTACATTATTATATTAGTTTTAGATTATTTTATTATTTGTTTTATTGTTATTTTAATAGAAATAGAGTTTAATTCTATTTAGGAATTTCTATGAGTTTAGCCATCTTTCCCCTATAAAAGGATGAGAACTTCTTCTTTGTAATCAAATTTGAGATTTTAATAAAAATGTATTCTTTTGAGCACGTGTCGGTAAACTTGTAACTTCGAAGCTTTCTTCAACATGTTCGTCCGAGTTGAACGAGGTAGAATCTTCACACTCTGGGTTGCCTATCTAATCGTGGGTAGGAGGGTCGATTTTATGTCATATCATGGAGGTTGCCTAGTTAATTTCAACTAGGAGGGTTCCACGGGCAAACTTCTCCATTTCCACCAGCTGCCATCACCATCTTCTTCAATTCAGCCATCACGCCATTCATCCATTCAAAACTGGAATTTTCCAGATTTGAATTCAGCCTTGTTTCATCAATCTTTATTATCTTTTAGGTTTAGTTCTTATTATTCAAGTTTTATTCCATCTTCTTACCTTTGTTTCTTCGAATTTTCAGCTTTAAATCCATAAAAATCAAGAAACGCCTAGCATGCAATCTGGAAAATTGCAAGAATAGCTCAAAACAGGCTAAAAAATTCCAGATTTGTTCTTCGTTGTTTTTCCTTCATCTTTTTTATTCTTTAAACTTTAATTCTTCATATCTCTATCTTAATTATTCATTCTTCCTTCGTTTCTTTAATTTTCTAGTTGTGAATCTGAAAATTTCAAGAAACACCCAACCAATTCTCTTGAAATATGTATTCTGCTCTTTGATCGAGTCTAACGCCCTAGGCTTGTTTTCTAAGTAATCAATCAAGATTCCAACGTGGTGACAAGCCTCATATCTATGACATCATAAATAAGGTAATAGAAAATGAAGTAAGGAAGAACTCCCTTAGATTTAGTCTTGATGTCCATCAATGGTGTGGACATGTCATGGAGAAAGTTGGTGCTGATTAGGATCACATCATCGCCCTTCTTTAAAGCGATTTGTCCCCAAATCGACAAATGGTTTGAAAAGGCAATAGGGAAGTGTTTGAATGGCCGAATCCTCCTTCTCCACAGTCACCTTCAAGAAATGCCTTCTTTGAATAGTCATCTTCAAGAAACACGTCTTTTAGATAGGAATCTTCAAGAAACACATCCTTTGGAACTTCAAGGGACACAACTTTTGAATTGTCAAGGAACACATCTTTTTCAACGTCAAAGAACACATCTATTGGTCTTCCAAAAGTCATGTTTCTTGGATCATCATCTTGAATAGGTATGTTTTTGTGATAACCTTGACTTGAAACAGCCTTGAATCGACTTCTTCCCATGCACATCTCCAAAAATGATCGAGTAATGCAACAACGTCAAATGATATGATCACTTTTGAAACTTCATGTAATCGAACCTCCCTTTTGTTTCCTCGCATCTTACGGTGAAGTTCCTTTTCAAACTTATGTCTTCTTTCATTTCCTATAATCACAACCAGATTGGTAGAAAAGAAAATTAGATTTAAAAGAGTAGAGAAAATAAACCCATTAATGCGTATGGACAATGGCTGGTGTTTGATGTACTCCCTGGGAAGCGTTATTGATTCATCAAAACATAAATGTTGTTGGATCATTGTCATGATTAGAATTGCTCTTGGAATGTCTTTTGAGGCCTTCTCTTTAACATCCTACAACAATGAAAAATTTAGAATAGAAGGAAAAGAACTGTTAGTGTAAGATAAAATCTGTTTTTCTTTCTCCTTTTCTCCTTCACACTCATTTTCAATTCCAATTCTTTTTGTGTTTCTTTTCCAATCTCAAATTCTTTTTCTTCTTCTTCAACTTTCTCAATCTTCTCTATGTCCTCAAGGCTCTTTTTCAAGTGAAATTGATCATCCTTCACTTGGCTTGGTGTTAAAGGTGGTAAGGTAATCTTCTTGCCTTCATATGGGAAAGAGTATCGGTTGGTGAATCCATCATGGACTGCTCTTTTATCAAATTTCCACGGCCTCCCCAATAATAGATGGTTGGTATGCATGGGTGCCACATCACAAATTGCTTCATCTTTGTATCTTTCAATGGAAAAGGAAATGACAACTTGTTAGGTGATAGTGATTTCTTTATCATCATTAAGCCACTGAATCTTGTATGGACTGGATGCTTCGTTGTTGTCAAACCAAGTTTCTTGACCATCAAAGTGCTAGCAATATTGGTACAGCTTCCGCCATCTATGATAATGAAGCACACTTTGCCTTGGACATGGCAACATGTCTGAAAGATGTTTAATCATTGTTGATCATCTAGCATGTCTTGGATCTCATTTTCTCCTCCACCCGAGGTTGATGGATTGTTGAAAGAATCCTGCATCATGGTTAGTGAAAATAAAAGAAAAAAACACCTCACATTGCACTCACAAAAAACCTTACAATTTCTCTCCAAGGAAAAGTTAGATGTCACTCAATCACTCAGAACTATTGTTTCACTCTTGGGGATTAGGCTTTTGCTTCCCCTTCTGTTCTCACAACTCTATGCCTTTTTCCACTCAATCTCTCGCACTAAGCTCTTTAAAAGAACTTACTCAAAACCTATCAAGAAATTATAACTGTATGGCATTTGGGCTGCAAAATAAGGTCAGGCTAAAAATATAGAAAGTATATGAAAAGAAATGAAAGGAAATGAAAGGAATTGAAAGGGTAGGTTAGAAGAACAGAAGTGAAAAATAAAATAGATGAAAGAAAATAGAATAAGGTAAAAGATTCGTACCACAAAACTCACTTACAACTCATTCAAGAACAATCAAACTTGATGTTTTTTCGAGCTTGGTTGCTTGTTTGCATTGTTTTTCCTTCATCACCTTTGTGTTTCACTATTCTTTTTTTTCTTGTCTTTTTGTACTCTTTTTTTCTTTTTTTAAAACAAAATCACAAAAGATATGGGCTTACTTGATTTTTTTCAAAAGCTCTAATTACCATATGATACGCTCCAGCTCTCCAATTATTATTGTAGAGAGAAGCTTTGATTGTCCTGACTGTGAATGCAAGTAAGCCTTGCAATCCGAATGCTTTGAAGATGGAATGTTGAAGGAAAGGTGATGAATAATAAAAAGGGGTGCAGAAGTATGGATGCGTGGTGTTTAAGGGAATGGTTAAAGGGATGACAAAAATGGTGTAGGGTATGTGAAGGTTCGGGTAATGAAAGAAAGGGGTATGGAAAGAAAGGAATGGGAATGATATAGTAAGGTTAAGGATATGGATGAAAATGAGTGGTAGTATTTCAAGGATTCAAAAATGGTGTAGGGTATGTGAAGGTTGGTTGAGCATTTCTGCACTGATGGTGTCCCTTTTGACGATCGACTCTACACCAAGCGCCCTGGTAATTGGGGTAGGCAGGGTAGGAAATTTGCAACTCTACGCCGAGCGGCTTGGTAATTGGGGTACGCAGGGTAGGATAGTTGTGCATTATATGCCGAGCACCCTGGTAATTAGGGAAGGCAGGGTAGGATACTCGTGACTCTACGCTGAGCGCCCTGGTAATTAGGGTAGGTAAACTTCTACGCTGAGAGCCTTGGTAATTGGGGTAGGCAAGGTAGGTGAGCTTCTACGCTGAGCGCCCTAGTAATTAGGGTAGGCAGGGTAGGTAAACTTCTACGTCGAGTGCCCTGGTAATTGGGGTAGGCAGGGTAGGTGAACTTCTACGTTGAGCGCCCTAGTAATTGGGGTAGGAAGGGTAGGTCAACTAAACTCTATGCCAAGCGCCTTGGTAATTGAGGTAGGCAGGGTAGGTAAAATAGACTCTACGCCAAGCGCCCTGGTAATTGGGGTAGGCAGGGTAGGTAAACTGGACTCTACGCCAAGCGCCTTGGTAATTGGGGTAGGCAGGGTAGGTAAAATGGACTCTACGTAGAGCGCTCTAGTAATTGGAGTAGGCAGGGTAGGTAGACTGAACTCTATGCCAAGCGCCTTGGTAATTGAAGTAGGCAGGGTAGGTAAACTGGACTCTACGCCAAGCGCTCTGATAATTGGAGTAGGTAGGGTAGGAAAATGTTGTAAGTCACACCAAGCGCTCTGGTAATTGGAGTAAGTAGGGTGGATGATTGTGGCATGGTTGGAAAGTTAGTTTTGCAGGTTACAACGTGCCTTTAACTAATGAAGGAATTTTTTCTGTTCAGTCGACGAGGACATCGACAAGGTGAGGCAGAGGAGAAGCGAGACAAGTTGTGTATTTGATGATGGATAACATTAAAGCGAGTTGGCTTGTGGGAAGATAAGTTATTAATTGTTGGAAAACCAAGATGCATGAGTTTACGAACAAGGTTGTTCGAGTGGGCATTAGTGTACATTCACTTGGCAAAAGGTGAATGCGTAAGGAAATGTGTACCAATTAGGTATCATTCGAGACTTGTGTGAATATGTTATTACTGATGTATTCTCTTGTATGTCTTGTAGCACAGGTAATACAAAGAAAGGCAAAGAGGTAAAGTACATTTTTTTTATCGTGATGGCAACTAGAGACCATTTTACATCATTAAGCAACTAAGTGCAATAGAACATGCACTTAGGCGCTTGGATGGATAAGGTGATGGCGATATTGTGACACATTCATTGCTTTTAAGGTCTCACTATACGGTGGGACACAGTTGGCGAATGGGCTTAGTGCCGAGGAGCAAGCCATTGTGTGGCAGTCATAGTTCTCTTACATATAGGCAGGTATGCTATATTTGTGTTTTGTAGGTCAATGGCTAGATCGTGGGACTCAAAGACACTACTAGGCACAAGTTGGTTGAGTCAGTGATTCGCTACTTGTGTTTCGCTCGAGCCACAATTAGAGTAAAAGTGTGGGAGCATGAATCTAGCACTTGACATTGAAGGAGCAAAACTGGATCATAATGAGTTCATGATCGATGTAGATGGTCATGCGTGTGTAACGTGGTCATAAGGGAATCCAAAGAACCCATGATCGAGGCTTGAGTTATTCGCTCGAATGTTCAGATGATAGGACTAGAGAAGCGTATTAAGTCAAGCACAGGTCGAAGAGGAACTGCCATAGATGTCCATATCGACTCACCAAGTGATGAAGAATGGGTGTCAGCATCGATGAGGACATCGATAGAAAAAGTAGGGGAGAATGTCAGAACCATCCCTTCTTGGACTATATTGATGTGGGCATCGATAGAGGAAGTGCGAGAGAGTGTCAAGACCATCTCTTATTGCACTACATCGACGAGGACATCGATAAGAGAAAGTGTGGGAGAATGTCAAGACTGTCTCTTATTGTATTTGTGATCCTACCATGAAAAGCTTGTTCGGGATAGCGATGATATGAGCAATCCCTGAGGAGCTAACAAGTCAAGGATGTAAGTCAGGATGCTTTGGGAAGGCAATGAAGGCCCTGTTCAGAAAGTGTCCTTGTTTGGGATGAAGCAACGTCTACTCGCATCATACTTGGTAAGTTTATTTAGCTCTTTAGGGGGAAGTGATCTGGTGTTGGGTCTCCACCATCCTCCTCGCCATGGCTAGCGGTCGAGCTGCCTTGGTGTAATTGACCTCCTCTTAGGCTCATGTGGGGCCTAGATGTGCGGGCATTGGGGCCAAGTGGATGGCACAATGTCTCTTTAGGAGGATCTCCTATGGACGGTTTGGGGCCATAGGGCCCCATATCGTGCTTGTCGCGAAACTCAGGGGTTGGCTACTAGCATTCGCTAGGCCTGCGGGATACGATAATCGATGCACGTATTGCCTGACGGATCATGAAACAATGCTTCTGAGTTAAGTCATGGGATAAAGGACCCGCTAAAGGCTGACTTGTCTGGGATGAGTCCCTTTCAAGTGTCGTACAGCATGCCGATCCGAGCTTGGACGGTATAGACGTAATAGTTGCAAGCAACCTCAAGCGGCTCTAACCCACCCTCCTAGACGCAATTACCTAGGCAAGCAAGAGTGTGAAGATGATCTCTCTCAGAAGAACTCGTCAAACTTATGTTGAAGAAGACTTCTAAGGCACAAGTTATCAGGACTTACAAAAAATGTATTCAAAGAATACTAAAATCTCAAAAGATAACTTTTATTAATCAATCAAAATCTGTCAAACAAAGAAGAAAGCATCATCTTTTTATAGATGAAGGATGGCTTTAACCTAAAGCTAAGAATGAATAAAATAAACAAACAAATCTGGTACATTAAATTAGACTTGATTTAACGGCTTGGGAGAAGGGTGGCTGGTTCCTAAAGTATATAAAACCCTAAAAACATCAATTTAAATGATAAAAAAATACATTGGGCTAAGTTTAATTAGTCCAAAGCCTTATATGTTAGCTTTTGGGCTGAATTTTACAAAATGCCGTAATAATCCCGTATCCAGTTTTCTCATGAGCAGTCTTCAGTAAATTGGACGTATCTTGAGTTCTCGATGTTCGATTGATGCGTTTCAAGATGCATTGGAAATGCAACTGTATGACGGACAATTTGTTAGAAGACAACTAGACCCATAAATGCCTAGATCCCATCCGAAAACTCGTCGCAAGTTGGATGACTTTCCATACTTCACAAATAGATTCAGTTTCTTGTCCAAGATGCATCATTTTTGACCTCCTGTGCGTGCATTGTTTTGGCCTTTATTGTTTGCATCGAACAAATTCAGCTTCTTGTCCAATATGATTAATTTGACCCCGCTCATGCATGTATCAGCAAGTAAGCCTTGTAACCTAAATGCTTTGAAGTGAAATAAAGTAGGAAAGATGTTGATAGTTTAGGGTGTGGAAGCATTGGGTGCGTGGTGTGTAAGAAAATGGATGAAAGAAAGGAGATGGTTAAGTGTAGGGTAGTTTCAGTTATAGTGAATAATGGGAAGTGATAGAGTAGCGCATATCTAAATAAAAAAATAAAACAAACCCAAAATAATGAACAAATATGAAACTTCAGATTTGCTTATGGTGGTGGCGTCAATGGAGGAAGCTTGAATATGTGGAGATGGCGTGATGAATTGATAGTTGTCCTCGACACCCTCTTAGACGCAATTATCTAAGCAAGCAACCTCAAGCGGCTCTAACCCACCCTCCCAAACACGATTATATGGGCAAGCAAGAGTGTGAAGATCCTCAACAACAAATACCGGAGAACTTGAAAATCGATTTGCTTCTAAAACACAAGATAACCTTCTTGCAAGTTGAAACTCAAAAGAGAACTTTATTTAATCATTCAAATCTTAATTACAATGTGGGTGAAGCCTCCTTTATATAGGCCTTGGAGAAGTTCTAATCCTACTAAACTTAGGAATTAAATACAATAAATAAATACTGAAATCCAATCTCCTAATTAGATAAGTAACTTCTAATAATAAATAACTTCTAAAAATAAAATCCTAATTAAATAAATCTGATCCTAATAGATATTGCAAAATCTCATAATGATTTAAATTACAAATAATCAAATAAAATCTTGAAAAATCGTAATTATCCAAAAATCTCGTATTAATCCCGTATAGGAATTCCTGCATGCGTTGTCTTTGCTAAAATAGACGTATCTTGAGTTCCAGATGTCCGATTGAGGCGTTTCAAGATGCATTGGAAAACTACTTGACAGTCGGACAAGTTTTAAGACATGTCAATTTCCTAGATCCCATCCAAAAATGCGTCGCAAGTTGACTGACATTTCTGACCTGCAAAGCAATTTCAACTTCTTTTCCAATATGATTATTTTGACTCCTCTCATGCTCGTATCAGGAAGAAAGGATGGTGAAATGGAAATGAAAAGGCATGGTAGTATTCAAAGGATTCAAAGAAAGAAACAATACTAAAAAGTATAATCTCGTTTCTTAGGAGAATGACTTTGAGGGTGATACATGCATATGCATAGGAGGGCTAGAATGATGCATTGAAGACAAGAAGTTGAAACCGTTTCACATGCTCGATATTTTTTCTTTTGATACTTCAGATTCGGGGACGAATCCTTTTGAGGAAGGAGAGGATGATAGATGTATGAGCATGGTCAAATTACTCATATGGGACAAGAAGTTGAAGCTGTTTGATGCAAACAACAAGGTCCAAAGTAATCCATGCTTAGGAGGTGTGAAGAGATGCATTTTAGATAAGAAACTAAAATTGTTTTGCAAAGCTGGAGCATCAGCCGACTTGAGACTAATTTTTGGATGGGATCCAGGCTTTTTTGGGTCGAGTTGTCTGTTAACAAGTTGACCGTCATTCAGTTACCTTTCCAACACATCTTGAAACGCATCAATCGGACATCGGGAAGTCAAAATACGTCCAATTTACTGAAGACTGTGCATGCAGAAAACTGGATACGGGATTTTGTAAAATTTAGCCCAAAAGCTAACATATAAGGCTTTGGACGAATTAACCTTAACCCAATATATTTATTATCATTTAAATTGATGTCTTTAGGGTTTTATATATTTTAGGAACCAGCCACCCTTCTCCCAAGCCGTTAGATCAAGTCCAATTTAATGGACCAGATTTCTTTGTTTATTTTATTCATTCTTAGCTTTAGGTTAAAGCCATCCTTCATCTATCAAAGGATGATGCTTTCTTCTTTGTTTTTCAGATTTTCATTGATTAACAAAAAGTTCTATTTTGAGATCTTAGTATTCTTTGAATACGTGTTTGCAAGTGTTCGAAAAACTTGTCTAGAAGCCATCTTCAACGTTTCAACTGGGTTGATTGTTGTTGATCTTCACACTCCTGCTTGCCTAGGTAATTACGACTAGGAGGGTGGGTTAGAGCCGCTTGAGGTTGCTTGCTTGGTTAATTGCGATTAAGAGGGTGCCAAGGATAACTATCAATTCATCACACCATCTCCACATATTCAAGTTTACTCAGTTGACGCCACCACCGTAAGCAAATCTAAAGTTTCATATTTTTTCTTTATTTATTGCCTCAAACTTCCTTGGCCTAAGCGGCCATAGTCCCTCTAAGAAGCTAGCCACGAAGGATCACCTCCGTGTAGCTAGTTAGCAGGCTGAGGTCTCATCTGTTAACGGAATTAACCAAGAAAGCAACCTCAAGCGGCTCTAACCCACCCTCCTAGACGCAATTACCTAGGCAAGCAGGAGTGTGAAGATCAACAACAATCAACCCGGTTGAAACGTTGAAAATGGCTTCTAGACAAGTTTTCTGAACACTTGCAAACACTTATTCAAAGAGAATACTAAAATCTCAAAAGAGAACTTTTTATTAATCAATGAAAATCTGAAAATAAAGAAGAAAGCATCATCCTTTTATAGATGAAGGATGGCTTTAACCTAAAGCTAAGAATGAATAAAATAAACAAAGAAATCTGGTCTATTAAATTGGACTTGATCTAACGGCTTGGGAGAAGAGTAGCTGGTTCCTAAAATATATAAAACCCTAAAGACATCAATTTAAATGATAATAAATACATTTGGTTAAGTTTAATTCGTCCAAAGCCTTATATGTTAGCTTTTGAGCTGAATTTTACAAAATCCCGTATCCAGTTTTCTACATGCGCAGTCTTCAGTAAATTGGACGTATCTTGAGTTCCCGATGTACGATTGATGCGTTTCAAGATGTGTTGGAAAGGTAACTGAATGAAGGTCAACTTGTTAGTAGACAACTCGACCCAAAAATGCCTGGATCCCATCCGAAAATTCATCTCAAGTCGGCTGATGCTCCAGCTTTGCAAAACAATTTCAGTTTCTTATCTAAAATGCATCTCTTCACACCTTCTAAGCATGGATCACTTTGGACCTTGTTGTTTGCATCGAACAGCTTCAACTTCTTGTTCCATATGAGTAATTTGACCGTACTCATGCATCTATCATCCTCTCCTTCCTCAAAAGGATTCGTCCTCGAATCTGAAGTATCAAAAGAAAAAAGATCGAGCATGTGAAATAGTTTCAACTTCTTGTCTTCAATGCATCGTTCTAGCCCTCCTATGCATATGCATGTATTAGAGGGTGGTAAGGGACTTGGACCCTTTGGTTATATAATCCAAGAACCCGAAGTATGGATGGAAGATAGGAGACACCACAAGCAAAGCTTGATAAGCCGATAAAGTTCTTAAAAGAACAAGTTAGAGAGAAAACCCCACAAAAGATAAAATATATTTCAAGAAAGTTATGTCTTACAAAATGCAAAATGAACCCCTATTTATAGTTTTGCAAGGGGTTGGCCGAATGGACATGTACAAGGATGAATAGGTCGACGAATGGGCATGTTGGGGCTTTGTGATGGTTCGGCAAAGGCAGGTGATGATTCGGCTAGAGTGGTGCCTCCCTCCAAGCATGTGCCATCCATTTTCCCTCCAAAAAGTGGCGCCAATCAAGTCCCCTCCAAGGTTGGTCAGTTGTGTCCCTTGGGGAGGAGACATGTCCCTCCGAGGTTGAGCTGAAGGTGGTAGCTTGAGATGAGATGAGCTGATCGAGCTAGGGGAGAACTAGCTTGAGCTGAGCTAGCTAGCTGAGTGAGCTTCACTAAGTTTTTGAGCTTGTTCGAGCTGCCGTTAGCTAGGTGAGCTTATCTTCTAGTGTCCTTGAGCATGCCTCAAGCTATTGGAGCTAAATTAGAGCTGAAACTAGCTTGCATTCCTTGAGCCGAAATAAGTGAGCTGTGAGGAGCTGATTTGAGCTAGTTGAGACAACCATGAGCTGCACGATCAGAGATGAGCTTGCCCTTTAGTTGTATCCCTTGTACCTCGAGTTGTGATGACCTATAATCAAAGTAAACAAACATAAGTAATGCTAACAATATGAATTAAAGTAATAACTAAGTAACGATGTGTTTCTACTTAATATGCTTGCATGAAACATTACTTAATATGCCAAGTGTAGAGCATGATGTAAGGAAAGATGTCATGATATCCGAATGATAAGTATGATCGCATGCATGACTAGAAGTAATATGCGAAGACAGCACATGCAGAAATTCCTATACAGGATTATTGGATAATTACGAATTTCAAGATTTTATTTGATTATTTGTAATTTAAATTAATATAGGAATCTGCAATATCTATTAAGATCAGATTTATTTAATTAGGATTTTATTTTTAGATTTTTTATTATTAGAAGTTACTTATCTAATTAGGAGATTAGATTTTAGCATTTATTTATTGTATTTAATTCGTAAGTTTAATAGGATTATAACTTCTCCAAGGCCTATATAAAGGAGGCTTCACCCACATTGTAATTGAGATTTGAAGGATTATAATAAATGATAGAGTAGCGCAATCTTGGATTTGGAAGCCTTCAATCAAGTTGTTGCTAGAACTAGGAGCTTTAGACTCAATCAAGGAAGTTTGGGCAGATCTGAAAATTCAAGAGAAAAGAGAAGGGATTTTCTTGAAATTTTCATATTCAAGGCTGGAAATTTAAAGAAAGAAAGACAAGATGAAGGATTATATGATAAGAAATAAGAATATAAAAAAAAGATTAAAAAAGATTGAGAAAGAGATAAGTAAAACAAATCTGAAAATTCCAGCTTTGTTTATGGAATTATGGAAGATGGTGTGAAGGTTGAAGATGAAGATGAGTTGTGAATTGTTGATGTTGTTTTGTCCTCGGCACCCTCTTAGACGCAATTATCTAAGCAAGCAACCTCAACCGGCTCTAACCCACTCTCCTAGACGCGATTACCTAGGCAAGCAAGAGTGTGAAGATGATCTCCATTATAAGAACTTGACGAACTTATGTTGAAGAAGACTTCTAATACGAAAAATAACAAGGCAAATCCATCTACCTTGAAAATAAAATGGCTCATGGCCAAAGGTTTTTTGTAACTCAAAACTTCATGATGTTCTTCTTATTAATGAAGCAAATATGCCTTTAAATAGGCTACAAATGAAGAGTTCAACTTAAATTAGGAAAAGTAAACATAATAATAAAATAAATAAACATATTTTATCTAACCTAAAAAACTAATAAATAAATAACAAATCTAATCCTAAATCATCTAAATATCTTCATAAAGAATCCTAGATTAAATTTAAGTACAAATAATCAATAAAATTATTGAAAATTTGTAATAAATAATATTTCCCGTGATAAAATCGTATAGAGATTTCTGCTCGCACAGTCTTCACTAAAATGGACATAACTTGAGCTCCCGATGTCGGATTGATGCGTTTCAAGATGTGCTGGAAAGCTAAGAGACAGACAAATATGTTTGAAGAAGACATGTAGACTCAGAAGTGCCCGGATCCCAACCGAAAATTCGATGCAAGTCGGCTGAAATTCCAGACTTATAAAACAGCTTCAACTCTTTGGCTACAATGCATCATTTTAGATTTGGAAGTTCTCTTTGGCTACATGTATCAATAAAGTTCTCTTTTGAGTTTATACTTGCAAGAAGTTTATCTTGTTTTTTAGAAGCAAATCAATCTTCAAGTTCTTGGGAATTGTTGTTGAGGATCTTCACACTCCTGCTTGTCCATACAATCGCGTTTGGAAAGGTGGGTTAGAGCCGTTTGAGGTTGCTTGCTTAGATAATTGAGTATAAGAGGGTGCCGATGACAACTATCGATTCATCACGCCACCTCCACATATTCAAGCTTCCTCCATTGATGCCACCACCATAAGCAAATCTGAATTTTTGGATTTGTTCTTTATTTTAGTTTATTTTTCTCTTTATTTATATTTGCACCACTCTATCAAACGGCCTATTACATCAAAGATCACAAGAAACTGGTGACATTGTTAGAACAAATAAAAAGTAAATTGGTCTTCACCAAACACGCCCACAAAAACCTCTCGGTCACTCCAAGGAAAAGTAAGATGTCACTCCACTCAATCACCCGTGTTTTACTCTTCAGAATTTATGCTTTTACTTCCCCTTCTATGCTCACAACTCAAGTGCCTTTTACCACTCGATTTTCTTGTCACAAGTTCTTAATAGAACTTACTCAAACCTGTAACGCCCTAGTTTTGGGCCTAGCAATTTTGAGGTTTATTAGACGGTCTGGTGGACTGGGTTAGATATTCGAGTCAAATTCGAGACCGTATATTTTTTGATAAGATAAAAATGTGGAAAAATAGTTAAAAATCATCTTTTAATATATATTGAATTTTGGTGGAATCAATTTTGGAAAATGGAATTTGGAACCAAAATGCGATTTTTGAAAACTATTTTAAAGTGACTAAAATGAAAAAGGTCAAATTCTTAGAATCCTTAAGGAGCTAAATTACCAAGTTTTTGCTGGTGGTTTCTTCCTTCAATTAAATCAGTTTAAACATGTGTTTTAAAGGTGGTTTAAGAGGGATTAAAATATCTAAGTTAGTTATTTGCTTTTAAAGAAAATTTACATAACTTTTTCCTAAACTTTTTCTCTCAACTTCTTTTATGCCAAACACTCAGAATTTCATTAAAATCCAGAGGCGAGAGATTCTTTTCACTCAGATTATTGATTCTAATTTGATTCTTTAACTTTGTTTTACAAAATCTCATTGAAATCTTATGTTTTCTTAGCTTTAAACAAGCAAATTGAGGGAGAATCACATGACAAGGGTAAGGTCCGTGATCTCCTATGTTAAATGGTTCTTTATTGATATTCCCAAGTATTTGATCCTTGATTTATGGTTTATAATCTAATTTTATGTTTTTATATATATTTAATTGGGTAAAATTGATGAAATGATGAAAGATTCGAATTGAATCTGGTTTCCAATGTTATGAATTGTTTTTGAACATATTTTGGATGTTTAATGATGTTGATAAGTCGATTTTATCAATGGAATCCCGAAACTCTTGAATCTCTCATTGTTTAGGTTGCTAGATTTGTGTTTTTGAAGTGTTATAGTGGTTGTGTATTTGCTGAAGGTGTTGGTTGTTTTGATTCTGTTTCTAGATGTTAATTGATGATAAAAGTGGTGTTAGATTGTTAGGTTGTGGCTGGGTTGTGTTTGGAAATGATTGGTTGAAGTTTTCGGTTGTTGTGGTTGGGTAATTATGAGGTGAATGCAGGAATCCGTGAGGATCTATTGTTGCAGTGTTGTAAATGTATGGAGATGCATTAATCCTCTGTTGTTATGTGGTTTAAATAGGGGAGGTTGTTTTGGAAGCGAACGACATAGCATTAGAGGCTTCAGACGCTTGATTTCGCATCGGCAAATCAAGGCTTCGCGTATCGGCGAGTGTGAACGTGGATTCCAGCTTTGGAATGTTTTAAGGTGGTTTATGGTAGTTTAAACTTAGCTTGATACGCTGGTTTAAACTCAGAAGTAAGTAAAAATGGATATTCTCTCTTGGTCGTGCTAGTGTTAAATGGTTTTATGCACTTATTTTGATTTACATGTTACCTACTGTTTAAGCATGTTCTAAAGTATTTGATATACTGTTTATAAGCATGAAATGCTGAAGGGTGCATATGGTAGGTGATCCTTGTAAGTATGGTTTATACTTGTGGTTTAAAGCATGGTTGTTGCTTTGGAAGAATGGGTTGGTTAATGCTTGTTAAAAACAGTGATCCTTGTAAGTATGGTTTATAATTATTTTGATTTACATGTTACCTACTGTTTAAGCATGTTCTAAAGTATTTGATATACTGTTTATAAGCATGAAATGCTGAAGGGTGCATATGGTAAGTTATCCTTGTAAGTATGGTTTATAATTGTTTAAAGCATGGTTGTCGCTTTGGAAGAATGGGTTGGTTAATGCTTGTTTAAAACAATGAGGTAAATGTGAATTGGTTAATTATATTGGCAAGTGATGTGGTTTTAAAATTGTTATCGGATATAGTTAGCCGGCCATAGGTTTGAGTGCACTATAATAAGTCGCCTTGGATGTTGAGGGGTTTAGATCCGTGTACCAAAAACTCCATCCGAGTACCCTAACGGTAGAGGGGTTAAACAGTACCGAAGACTCTCGTTAGTGGATTAAGCGTCTGACCGATGATTGGGGTTGGTGTCCCCGTGGGTTGAAAGGTGTACCCGGTTGGTATGTACAATGATTGTTATTGTATCACTATTCCGATTGAGATGGCTTGAAGTGTTGGTTGAACACTTGTTGAATCCGTGTATTCGATGAACTCTTTTGTTAATGGACTTGTTTAATGATCACTTGTAAGCCAATATAATTGTTAATGTATCATTGAAAGGTTTATGTTGTATGATATGATTTATACATGTTTACTCTTTAAGCTTTGCATATGGTAGTTATGCATAGGAAGACTTAAATTGAGGTTGAGCAATGGGACTTGTTTTTGGTTAATGAAACATGTTGCATATGGTCAATATGCTGATTTTAAAGATGTTAAGTGCATGGTTTTAAAGGCATGATAATGTTTTATAGGTTGTTTGAAATAAGTTTCAATGAAATGATGAGAAATGATTTTTTTAATGCATTGATGGTGTTTTGTTTGTGGGTGCTCCTCACTAATGATAGAGTAGCGCAATCTTGGATTTGGAAGCCTTCAATCAAGTTGTAGCAAGAACTAGGAGCTCTAGACTCAATCAAGAAAAGTATGGGCAGATCTGAAAATTTAAGAGAAAAGAGAAGGGCTTTTCTTGAAAATTACAGATTCGAGGCTGGAAGATTAAAGAAAGAAAGATAAGAAGGAAAATTAGAAGATGATTTAATAAGAACAAAAGTAAAAAGATTGAAAAAGATTAAGATGAGGATAGATAAAACAAATCTGAAATTTCCAGCTTTGTTTATGGCTTGTGGAGATGGCGTGAAGGTTGAAGATGAAGATGGCTTGCGATTTGTTGTTTTGTCCTTGGCACCCTCTTAGACTCAATTATCTAAGCAAGCAACCTCAAGCGGCTCTAACCCACCCTCCTAGACACGATTATCTAGGCAAGCAAGAGTGTGAAGATGATCTCCCTCACAAGAACTCGTCGAACTTATGTTGAAGAAGACTTTGAAGGCACAAGTAATCAGCACTTGAAAAAACAAACTCACTAAATATTTCATAAATCAAAGAAAATCTCCCTTACAATGATGGAGAGGCTTCATCCTTTATAGGTGAAGGATAGAAAAAGTAATTTAACTTCTACTAAAACAAGGAAAACCTAATCTAATTAAAATAATAAAAAAATAGCCTTTTAACTCCTTGTGCTTGTGTGGCAAGGAATAGGGTGATAAGGCAAGTGATAAGCTGATAAGGGCTGGGTGGTTGGTTTATAAAGTATATAAAACCCTAAAAACATCAATTTAAATGATAATAAATATATTGGGCTAAGTTTAATTCGTCCAAAGCCTTATATGTTAGCTTTTGGGCTGAATTTTACAAAATCCCGTAATAATCCCGTATCCAGTTTTCTACATGCGCAGTCTTCAGTAAATTAGACGTATCTTGAGTTCCTGATGTCCGATTGACGCGTTTCAAGATGCGTTGGAAAGGTAACTGAATGATGGACAATGTTTTAGAAGACAACTTGACACAGAAATGCCCGGATCCCATCCCAAAACTCGTCTCAATTTGGCTGACTTTCCAGACTTCACAAACAGATTCAATTTCTTGTCCAAGATGCATCGTTTTTGACCTCCTATGCGTGCATTGTTTTGGCTTTTATTGTTTGCATCGAACAAATTCAGCTTCTTGTCCAATATTAGTAATTTGACCCCGCTCATGCATGTATCATTCCCCTACTCCTCAAAAGGATTCGTCCTCGAATCTAAATCGGCAATGAGAGAACAATCATCACCTTCAATTGAAAAGGCTTCTTTGTTGTATGTGGAGTGATCTAATTGAGCTCCTCTCAATGGTTCAACAAAATCCTGAAAAAAATAAGACAGCACTACTCGAACATTTGTAAGGATTAGTCAAAATAAAATCACTCGTAGCGTTCTTTTTCTTGTCTTTTTCTTTTGGGCTTTGTGTGACTTTTACCTCATATGTATTTTCACTCACCAAATTTGGGCTATTAATTTGACTTTTTTCACAAAATTTATCATCAACGTACAATTTCTGTAGAGGAGAAAGTGTTTCTAACGGAATGATAGGACAAGAATCAAATGAAGGGTTAGAATTACACTTACTTTCTTCGTGGGGAGGTGATGAGAGTATAGCAAGTGGACCTACTACTTCACATGAGGGATTAGAAGCATTGTCATCTTGTCTAATAATGATACGGAAGCCGGGATCCAAGAATTACCTCAAAATCTAGGAATCCTGTATATCACAACTAATCTAGCAAACTCACTAATATGGTCCGAGAAAACCCAAACTCCACGTTCAGCAAACCGATAATAAAGCATGATCTTGATGTAGAAAACGAGATAGGATGAATTTGATGGTGGCGGTGTTGGATAGATTTGTCCTTGGCACCCTCCTAATCGCAATTGAATAGGCAAACACCTGCAAACGGCATGAATCTCTCCGATGAATGGATGATGACGAGATAGATGTTGTAGGATATTTTGTCCTCGGCACCCTCTTAGACGCGATTATCTAAGCAAGCAACCTCAAGCGGCTCTAACTCACCCTCCTAGATGCAATTACCTAGGCAAGCAAGAGTGTGAAGATGATCTCCATTACAAGAACTTGACGAACTTACGTTGAAGAAGACTTCTGATACGAAAAATAACAAGGCAAATCTATCAACCTTGAAAATAAAATGGCACATAGCCAAAGGTTTTTGCAACTCATAAATTCATGATGATGTTGTTATTAGTGAAGCAAGTATACCTTTAAATAGGCTACAAATGAAGAGTTCAACTTAAATTAGGAAAAGTAAAGATAATAATAAAACAAATAAACATATTTTATCTAACCTAAAAAACTAATAAATAAATAACAAATCAAATCCTAAATCATCTAAATATCTTCATAAAGAATCCTAGATTAAATTTAAGTACAAATAATCAATAAAATTATTGAAAATTCGTAATAAATAATATTTCCCGTGATAAAACCGTATATAGATTTCTGCTCGCACAGTCTTCACTAAAATGGACATAACTTGAGCTACCGATGTCGGAGATGCGTTGGAAAGCTAAGAGACAGACGAATAAGTTTGAAGAAGACATGTAGACTTAGAAGTGCCTGGATCCCATCCGAAAATTCGATGAAAGTCGGCTGAAGTTCCACACCTATAAAACAGCTTCAACTCTTTGGCTACAATGCATCATTTTAGCCCCCTATACATGTATCAAATAATGTGTTCACTATCACTATCCTTTTGTTTGGGAGATGGTTCTTCTCTAATATTAACATTTGCACAAACTCTAGAAGTAGAAGTACAAAGAGAATCATGTGTACCTTCTGGTTTTGGGATGTCATCATGGTTGGTTGCCTTTGTGTGGTCAATTGATTCAGCCTTTTGTGCTTCCAATCTTTTTCGTTTTATCCTCTCACGCTATTCTTTTGCTTTCGCTATTTCTTCATCTACTTTTTCCGGCTCTATTGTAGCAAACGAGAGCTTTTGGCCTTGGTGCACAACCGAGTATCCATTTGTATTGATTCGATGGACAGCGCCACGATCATTTTTCCAAGGTCTTCCTAATAGCAAGTGCCACCGTTTATATATCCCAATACCTCCCTTTTCCTTTCCGATGTGGGACTAATGACCCCGCCTCTTCTCAGGTGTGACATTCTCCCCCACTCAACCTCGTGACGCCCTCGTCACGAGCTTCCGCTCTCGTGCTTGGCCAATTTTCACGGTTGTCCACCCTGCCTACCCCACTCATGGGCGCTCGGCGTGAAATCAGGCAGTCAAAGGGTCGCTCTGATACCAAATGATAGAGTAGCGTAATCTTGGATTTGGAAGCCTTCAATCAAGTTGTAGCAAGAACTAGGACCTCTAGACTCAATCAAGAAAAGTATGGGCAGATTTGAAAATTCAAGAGAAAAGAGAAGGGCTTTTCTTGAAAATTACAGATTCGAGGATGAAAAATTAAAGAAAGAAAGATGAGAAGGAAAATTAGAAGATGATTAATAAGAACAAAAGTAAAAAGATTAAGATGAGGATAGATAAAATAAATCTGAAATTTCCAGCTCTGTTTATGCCTTGTGGAGATAGCGTGAAGGTTGAAGATGAAGATGGCTTGTTGTTGTTTTGTCCTCGGCACCCTCTTAGACTCAATTATCTAAGAAAGCAACCTCAAACGGCTCTAACCCACCCTCCTAGACGCGATTATCTAGGCAAGCAAGAGTGTGAAGATGATCTCCCTCACAAGAACTCGTCGAACTTATGTTGAAGAAGACTTCAAAGGCACAAGTAATCAGCACTTGCAAAAACAAACTCACTAAATATTTCATAAATCAAAGAAAATCTCCCTTACAATGATGAAGGCTTCATCCTTTTATAGGTGAAGGATAAACAAAGTAATTTAACTTCTACTAAACAAGGAAAACCTAATCTAATTAAAAATAATAAAAAATAACAGCCTTTTAACTCCTTGTGCTTGTGTGGCAAGGAATAGGGTGATAAGGCAAGTGATAAGCTGATAAGGGTTGGGTGGCTGGTTTCTAAAGTATATAAAACCCTAAAAACATCAATTTAAATGATAATAAATATATTGGGCTAAGTTTAATTCGTCCAAAGCCTTATATGTTAGATTTTGGGCTGAATTTTACAAAATCCCGTAATAATCTCGTATCCAGTTTTCTGCATGCACAGTTTTTAGTAAATTAGACGTATCTTGAGTTCCTGATGTTCGATTGACGCGTTTCAAGATGCGTTGGAAGGATAACTGAATGATGGACAATTTTTTAGGGACAACTTGACTCAGAAATGCCTGGATCCCATCCGAAAACTCGTCGCAAGTTGGCTAACTTTCCAGACTTCACAAACAGATTCAATTTCTTGTCCAAGATGCTTCGTTTTTGACCTCCTATGCGTGCATTGTTTTGGATTTTATTGTTTGCATCGAACAAATTCAGCTTATTGTCCAATATTAGTAATTTGACCCCGCTCACACATGTATCATTTCCCCACTCCTCAAAAGTGTTCGTCCTCGAATCTAAATCGGCAATGAGAGAACAATCATCAACTTAAATTGAAAAGGCTTCTTTGTTGTATGTGGAGTGATCTAATTGAGCTCCTCTCAAAGGTTCAACAAAATCCTGAAAAAATTAGATAGCACTACTCGAACATTTGTAAGGATTAGTCAAAACAAAATCACTCGTCGCGTTCTTTTTCTTTTGGGCTTTGTGTGACTTTTACCTCATATGTATTTTCACTCACCAAATTTGGGCCGTTAATTTGACTTTTTTCACTCTTCGCCTCTTTACTCTCAGTCTTTTGTATCTCACATCCCATATCTCTCTCACAAAATTTATCATCAACGTACAATTCTGTAGAGGAGAAAGTATTTCTAATGGAATGATAGGACAAGAATCAAATGAAGGGTTAGAATTACACTTACTTTCTCTGTGGGGAGGTGATGAGAGTATAGCAAGTGGACCTACTACTTCACATGAGGGATTAGAAGCATTGTCATCTTGTCTAATGTGTTCATTATCACTATCCTTTTGTTTAGGAGTGGTTCTTCTTCAATATCAACATTTGCACGAATGCTAGAAGTAGAAGTACGAAGAGAATCATGTGTACCTTCTGGTTTTGGGATGTCTTCATGGTTGGTTGCCTTTGTATGGTCAATTGATTTAGCCTTTTGTGCTTCCAATCTTTTTCGTTTTATCCTCTCACACTGTTTTTTTACTTTCGCTATTTCTTCATCTACTTTTTCCAGCTCTATTGTGCACAACTGAGTATCCATTTGTATTGATTCAATGGACAGCACCACGATCATTTTTCCAAGGTCTTCCTAATAGCAAGTGCCACCGTTTATATATCCCAATACCTCCATTTTCCTTTCCGATGTGGGACTAATGACCCCGTCTCTTCTCAGGTGTGATATTCTCCCCCACTCAACCTCGTGATGCCCTCGTTACGAGCTTCCGCTCTCGTGATTGGCCAATTGTCAAGGTTGTCCACCCTGCCTACCCCACTCATGGGCGCTCGGCGTGAAGTCGGGCAGTCAAAAGCTCGCTCTAATACCAAATGATAGAGTAGCGCAATCTTGGATTTGGATGTCTTCAATCAAGTCGTAGCAAGAACTAGGACCTCTAGACTCAATCAAGAAAAGTATGGGCAGCTCTAAAAATTCAAGAGAAAAGAGAAGGGCTTTTCTTAAAAATTACAGATTCGAGGCTGGAAAATTAAAGAAAGAAAGATAAGAAGGAAAATTAGAAGATGATTAATAAGAAAAAAAGTAAAAAGATTGAAAAAGATTAAGATGAGGATAGATAAAACAAATCTGAAATTTCCAGCTTTGTTTATGGCTTGTGGAGATGGCGTGAAGGTTGAAGATGAAGATGGCTTGTGATTTGTTGTTTTGTCCTCGGCACCCTCTTAGACTCAATTATCTAAGAAAGCAACCTCAAGCGGCTCTAACCCACCCTCCTAGATGCGACTATCTAGGCAAGCAAGAGTGTGAAGATGATCTCCCTCACAAGAACTCGTCAAACTTATGTTGAAGAAGACTTCGAAGGCACAAGTAATCAGCACTTGCAAAAACAAACTCACTAAATATTTCATAAATCAAAGAAAATCTCCCTTACAATGATGGAGGCTTCATCCTTTTATAGGTGAAGGATAGACAAAGTAATTTAACTTCTACTAAAACAAGGAAAACCTAATCTAATTAAAAATAAAAAAAATAACAACCTTTTAACTCCTTGTGCTTATGTGGCAAGGAATAGGGTGATAAGGCAAGTGATAAGCTGATAAGGGTTGGGAGGCTGGTTTATAAAGTATATAAAACCCTAAAAATATCAATTTAAATGATAATAAATATATTGGGCTAAGTTTAATTCGTCCAAAGCCTTATATGTTAGCTTTTGGGCTGAATTTTACAAAATCCTGAAATAATCTCGTATCCAGTTTTCTGCATGCGCAGTCTTCAGTAAAATAGACGTATCTTGAGTTCCTGATGTCCGATTGACGCGTTGGAAAGGTTACTGAATGATGGACAATTTTTTAGAAGACAACTTGACTCAGAAATGCCCGGATCCCATCCTAAAACTCGTCGCAATTTGACTTTCCAGACTTCACAAACAGATTCAATTTCTTGTCCAAGATGCATCGTTTTGGACCTCCTATGCGTGCATTGTTTTGGCTTTTATTGTTTGCATTGAACAAATTCAGCTTCTTGTCCAATATTAGTAATTTGACCCCACTCATGCATGTATCATTCCCCACTCCTCAAAAGGATTCGTCCTCGAATCTAAATCGGCAATGAGAGAACAATCATCAACTTTAATTGAAAAGGCTTCTTTGCTGTATGTGGAGTGATCTAATTAAGCTCCTCTCAATGGTTCAACAAAATCCTGAAAAAAATAAGACAGCACTACTCGAACATTTGTAAGGATTAGTCAAAACAAAATAACTTGTCGCGTTCTTTTTCTTGTCTTTTTCTTTTGGGCTTTGTGTGACTTTTACCTCATATGTATTTTCACTCACCAAATTTGGGCAGTTAATTTGACTTTTTCCACTCTTATCCTCTTTACTCTCAGTTTTTTGCATATCACATCCCATATCCCTCTCACAAAATTTATCATCAACGTACAATTTCTGTGAGGAGAAAGTGTTTCTAATGGAATGATAGGATAAGAATCAAATGAAGGGTTAGAATTACACTTACTTTCTTCGTGGGGAGGTGATGAGAGTATAGCAAGTGGACCTACTACTTCACATGAGGGATTAGAAGCATTGTCATCTTGTCTAATGTGTTCACTATCACTATCCTTTTGTTTGGGAGATGGTTCTTCTCCAATATCAACATTTGCACAAATGCTAGAAGTAGAAGTACAAAGAGAATCATGTGTACCTTCTGGTTTTGGGATGTCTTCATGGTTGGTTGCCTTTGTGTGGTCAATTGATTCAGCCTTTTGTGTGCTTCCAATCTTTTTCGTTTTATCCTCTCACACTGTTTTTTTGCTTTCGCTATTTCTTCATCTACTTTTTCTGGCTCTATTGTAGCAAACCAGAGCTTCTGGCCTTGGTGCACAACCAAGTATCCATTTGTATTGATTCGATGGACAGCGCCACGATCATTTTTCCAATGTCTTCCTAATAGCAAGTACCACCATTTTATATATCACAAGACCTCCCTTTTCCTTTCCGATGTGGGACTAGTGACCCCGCCTCTTCTCAGGTGTGACATTCTCCCCCGCTCAACCTCGTGACGCCCTTGTCACGATCTTCCGCTCTCGTGATTGGCCAATTGTCACAGTTGCCCACCCTGCCTACCCCACTCATGGGCGCTCGGCGTGAAATCAGGCAGTCAAAGGCTCGCTCTGATACCAAATGATAGAGTAGCGTAATCTTGGATTTGGAAGCCTTCAATCAAGTTGTAGCAAGAACTAGGACCTCTAGACTTAATCAAGAAAAGTATGGGCAGATCTGAAAATTCAAGAGAAAAGAGAAGGAATTTTCTTGAAAATTTTAGATTCGAGGCTGTAAAATTAAAAAAAGAAAGATAAGAAGGAAAATTAGAAGATGATTAATAAGAACAAAAGTAAAAAGATTGAAAAAGATTAAGATGAGGATAGATAAAACAAATCTGAAATTTCCAGCTTTGTTTATGGCTTGTGGAGATAGCGTGAAGGTCGAAGATGAAGATGGCTTGCGATTTGTTGTTTTGTCCTCGGCACCCTCTTAGACTCAATTATCTAAGCAAGCAACATCAAGCGGCTCTAACCCACCCTCCTAGACGCGATTATCTAGGCAAGCAAGAGTGTGAAGATGATCTTCCTCACAAGAACTCGTCGAACTTATGTTGAAGAAGACTTCGAAGGCACAAGTAATCAGCACTTGCAAAAACAAACTCACTAAATATTTCATAAATCAAAGAAAATCTCCCTTACTATGATGAAGGCTTCATCCTTTTATAAGGTGAAGGATAGACAAAGTAATTTAACTTCTACTAAAACAATGAAAACCTAATCTAATTAAAAATAATAAAAATAACAGCCTTTTAACTTCTTGTTCTTGTGTGGTAAGGAATAGGGTGATAAGGCAAGTGATAAGCTGATAAGGGCTGGGTGGTTGGTTTATAAAGTATATAAAACCCTAAAAACATCAATTTAAATGATAATAAACATATTGGGCTAAGTTTAATTCGTCCAAAGCCTTATATGTTAGCTTTTGGGCTGAATTTTACAAAATCCCGTATCCAGTTTTCTGCATGCGCAGTCTTTAGTAAATTAGACGTATCTTGAGTTCCTGATGTCCGATTGAAGCATTTCAAGATGCGTTGGAAAGGTAACTGAATGATGGATAAGAAGACAACTTGACTCAGAAATGCCCGGATCCTATCCGAAAACTCGTCGCAAGTTGGCTGACTTTCAGACTTCACAAACAGATTCAATTTCTTGTCCAATATACATCGTTTTTGACCTCTTATGCGTGCATTGTTTTGGATTTTATTGTTTGCATTGAACAAATTCAGCTTCTTGTCCAATATTAGTATTTTGACCCCGCTCATGCATGTATCAACTAAGCCTTGTGTGCTTACGCTCTTTTTGTTCATCAATGCAGAGAATTGAGAGCTTGGGAGGCAGCAAGGAGCAAGGGATCCTAGCAAGACTTATTTACCAAAGTATGTTTGGGTTAGACTATAAGTAATAAAGGCAATGGGATACTTGTTTTGGTTTCGGGAGATGTTTTGACAAACTCCCTATTTGAGCAAGTTTGTTTGGTTGCTCTAAGGTTGTAAATGGCCTTTGGGTTTGTTTTTGATGATGGTTTGAAGTTTCATGTTTACTTGAATGGTTTTCTAGGTTGCATGCCTATAGATTTACGTTTGATGCAAAATGCCATGAATTGTTGTTGAATCTGTTATGCTATGCTGTGAATTATATCTTGAACATGTTGGATGTATGTTAGAAGCATGTTAAGGTGTTTTGGTTAGGCTAAGAGCTTGCTGAACCAGCTAAATGTGACATTACAGCCCAGGCGTACCGATACGCGGGGGACTGTATCAGTACGGTTAGGCAAAATCAAGAATGTTGTTTCGATACGGACTTGTGTGTATTGGTACGGCTAGGCAAAAATAAGCATGGTGTTTCGATACGGGCTTGGGTGTATTGGTACAAATTTTCTTTACTGAAATCTACTTTTTGGGACAAAACTCGTGTACCAAAACACTACCATACCGTATTAGTACGGTTGTTAAACATTTTCGAACTGCCAGCTAGGCGTACGGAAATGGGTTGCAGTAATCGAAATAGTGCATGCTTGTGTAAGGCACCGTATCGATATGTGGCACGCATATTTGTATGATTGTCTGTTAATTCAATTAATGTCATGAAAGTGATATTCTGTTTTCTTGCATTTTGGTCCCGGAATGTTATGGATGCAATTGAATGAGTTTGAATGTTCGAATCGAGCCGATTTTTGACATGAAAACTACTTAATTAAAGGTTGGTACCTTAATAATGTGCTAAGTCCCTGTAGTTTGACCAAACTACAATTTGGACCCTAATTTGCAATTGAGCCAATTGGATGTCAAATCGACGCCCGATTAAGTTGAGTTTTCACCTGATGTCAGTATGAACATATAGGTTAATGATTTTGCATTTAGACAAGATAAATAAAAAAATGGTCACGTTTTGGGTTCTTTCTTTATGGTTTACCTCGGTAAACCTAATGTAGCTCGCTCTGTTCGGTCTTGCGACTAGGCCAGGTCGAGGGGGTTACATTTGGTTGTATCAGAGCCAAGTTTGTGATAGTTATGAGTTGGTTTGATTGTTGTAATATGTTATTTCATGTTTAAAATGCACGGTGATTGTAATATGCACGGTGATTGCTTTATGCCATGTTGGGGGGAAATTTGGGAAACCCATTGCCTTATTATTATAGTCTGGAAAGTTTTAATTTTTAAAATGGAAGTCTTAGATCCTTGCTTGAAGCTGGCCTGAATGTTTTGTTTTGAAATGATTATCATGCCTTAGATATAATTTAGCATGATGGGGCCAAGGAGAGAGTTGCGATCTGGTACGATTATTGCTGCCACTGGGCAGGATGTTGAGGGAGATGTTGTACCTCCAGGAGGGTTGCCACCGCCCCCACCTATTCCACCTGAGGGAGTGGAGCAAGTACCACCTGCGCCAGCTGGGCTAGGGATGGTGATATGGCACCGCTAATTCAGGCCATGATCAGTGCTTTTCATGCCGGAATTGCAGGTGTTCATGTGCCGGCACCACCAATGGTTGGGCAAGGTTTGTTGTTAGAGAGTCTTTGCAGTTTGGGCGGAGTTGAGTTTCGAGGCTTGTCGCCTAAGGCTTTAGAGGGCTGGTTGGCCAATACTGAGAGGATACTGGGCCAGATGGGGTGTACCGAAGCCCGTAAGCTGGGCTGTGCTGTTTCCTTGTTACAGGGTGATGCCTATACATGGTGGACTACCACGATTTTCGGTATGACGATCGATGATGTGACCTGGAAGTTCTTCTGTGGTGCTTTTTGGAAGAAGTATCTGGGCGTTTGATATCAGGATGATAGGTGATAGAGTAGCGCAATTGTGGATTTGGAAGCCTTTAATCAAGTTGTTGCAAGAACTAGGAGCTCTAGACTCAATCAAGGAAGTTTGGGCAGATCTGAAAGTTCAAGAGAAAAGAGAAGGGATTTTCTTGAAATTTTCAGATTCAAGCCTGCAAATTTGAAGAAACAATGACAAAGTGAATGATTAGAAGTTGAATAACTAGAATAAAGTTAAAAGGATTGAAAAAGACTAAGATAAGGATATGTAAAACAAATCTGAAAATTCCAGCTTTGTTTATGGAATTATGGAAGATGGTGTGAAGGATGAAGATGGCTTGCGAATTGTTGATGTTGTTTTGTCCTCGGCACCCTTTTAGACTCAATTATCTAAGCAAGCAACCTCAAGCGGTTCTAACCCACCCTCCTAGATGTGATTATCTAGGCAAGCAAGAGTGTGAAGATGATCTCCCTCACAAGAACCCGTCGAACTTATGTTGAAGAAGACTTCGAAGGCACAAGTAATCAGCAATTGCAAAAACAAACTCACTAAATATTTCATAAATCAAAGAAATCTGTCTTACAATGATGGAGGCTTCATCCTTTTATAGGTGAAGGATAGACAAAGTAATTTAACTTCGACTAAAACAAGGAAAACCTAATCCAATTAAAAATAATAAAAAAATAACAGCCTTTAAACTCCTTGTGCTTGTGTGGCAATGAATAGGGTGATAAGGCAAGTGATAAGCTGATAAGGGCTAGGTGGCTGGTTCCTAAAGTATATAAAACCGTAAAAACATCAATTTAAATGATAATAAATATATTGGGCTAAGTTTAATTCGTCCAAAGCCTTATATGTTAGCTTTTGGGCTGAATTTTACAAAATCCCGTAATAATCCCGTATCCAGTTTTCTGCATGCGCAGTCTTCAGTAAATTTGACGTATCTTGAGTTCCTGATGTCCGATTGACGCGTTTCAAGATGCGTTGGAAAGGTAACTAAATGACGGGCAATTTGTTAGAAGACAACTTGACTCAGAAATGCCGGATCCCATCCGAAAACTCGTCGCAAGTTGGCTGACTTTCCAGACTTCACAAACAGATTCAATTTCTTGTCCAAGATGCATCGTTTTGACCTCCTATGCGTGCATTGTTTTGGCTTTTATTGTTTGCATTGAACAAATTCAGCTTCTTGTCCAATATTAGTAATTTGACCCCGCTCATGCATGTATCAATAGGAAGCGGGAGTTCATGGCTTTGGTGTAAGGCAGTATGTTTGTGGCAGAGTATGAGGTGCAGTTTGTGAGGCTGAGTCAATACGCGCCTAAGTTGGTCCCTGACAAGAGCCAGCGATGTGATCGTTTCCGCTATAGCCTTGTGCAGGAGGTTAAGACATACATGCTTGCTATGGTCAGGCTAAGAGACACCATGATAAGAGGTTTCACCTGGAGCTGAGGTATGGCGAAGGTGTTGTGGGATGTGGAGCCCAGTGGTAGGGTGCCCAGGTTTGAGCGTAGTTTAACACCTGCTGGGTTTGTGGATCCCAAGATCATTTGAGGTGAGATTGTCCACGTCTGGCCAAGGAGGGTCAGGCACCTGCTCCTGTTGTGGCCAATGCTTGTTGGAGTTATGGGTTTGGCGACCATCAGAGGCGTGATTGTCCATTGTTGGCCCGAGGTGGGCAGGGTGCTGCACCTGTTGTTGCTCCGCAACTAGGCCGTAGACGTGGCCATGGGCTGTTTCAACGTCGAGATGGTAGGCAGCGGACTATGGCTCATACCGTTGTTATCGCAATGACACCGATGTGATTGTAGGTGCTTTCTCTTTACAGTCCTTTTCGTTGTATTCGTTGGTTGATTCTGGTTCTACTCATTCATACACATTGTGTGAGCATGCCAGTTGCTTGATATACCTGTTGAAATTCTAAATATGGGTGTTAGAGTGACCAGTTCTCTTGGGGAGACAACTGTAGTTAGGAAGTTGTATTGTAGGTTCCCGTTGATGGCTCAAGCCCATGTTTTAGTTGTGGATTTGATGGAGTTGCCATTCCATGGCTTTGATGTTATTTTGGGCATGGATTCATTGACCGAGCATCGAGCAGTGGTGGATTTTGAGACCAAACAGATATTTTTGAGTTTGTCGGATGATTTCGAAGTAGTGTTTGTTGGCGAGAATGCCAAGTTCTCGACCAATGTTGTTTTGGCTTTGGAAGCGAGTTGGATATTTGGGTTTCGAATGTCAAGCTTTCATGGCCTATGTGATGAATCTGGGTTTAAAGGAGTTGAGGGTGTAGGACATTCGCACCGTATGTGAGTTTCTAGGTGTTTTTCTAGAAGAATTGTTGGGGTTGCCACCTAACTATGAGGTAGAGTTTGGCATTGAAACCTATGCAGATACAACACCGGTGATACATGCATGAGCGGGGTTAAATTACTCATATTGGACAAGAAGCTGAATTTGTTCGATGCAAACAATAATGGTCAAAACAATGCACGCATAGAAGGTCAAAAACGATGCATCTTGGACAAGAAACTGAATATGTTTGTGAAGTCTGGAAAGTCAGCTAACTTGCGACGAATTTTTGGATGGGATCCAGGCATTTATGGGTTAACATGTCTTCTTAAAACTTGTCCGGCTGCAAATTAGCTTTCCAACGCATCTTTAAACGCCTCAATCGGACATCTGGATCTTAAGATACGTCTATTTTAGCGAAGATAGCGCATGCAGAAATTCCTATACGGGATTAGTACGGGATTTTTTGATAATTACGAATTTTCATAATTTTATTTGATTATTTATAATTTAAATCAATATAGGATTCTGCAATATCTATTAGGATCATATTTATTTGACTAGGTTTTATTTTTAGCATATATTTATTATTAGAAGTTACTTATCTAATTAGGAAATTAGATTTTAGCATTTATTTATTGTATTTAATTCCTAAGTTTAGTAGGATTAAAACTTCTCCATGGCCTATATAAAGGAGGCTTCACCCACATTGTAATTCAGATTTCATTGATTAATAAAAAGTTCTCTTTGGAGATTTTAGTATTCTTTGAGTTTGCAAGTGTTCAATAAACTTGTCTAGAAGCCATTTTCAACATAAGATCATCGAGTTCTTGTGAGGGAGATCATCTTCATACTCTTGCTTGCCTAGGTAATTGCATCTAGGAGGGTGGGTTAGAGCCGCTTGAGGTTGCTTGCTTAGATAATTGCGTCTAAGAGGGTGCCGAGGACAAAACAATAACTATCAATTCATCACGCCATCTCCACATATTCAAGCTTCCTCCTTTGACGCCACCACCATAAGCAAATATGAATTTTTAGATTTGTTCTTTATTTTGGTTTGTTTTGTTTTTCTCTTTATTCGAATTTGCGCTACTCTATCAACCGGTGTCTATTGCTCCGTACCGCATGGCCCTGAAGGATTTGAAGGAGTTGAAGACGCAATTGCAGGAGTTGCTGGATCATGAGTTCATTAGGCCAAGTATTTCACCGTGGGGTGCACCGGTGTTGTTTGTAAAGAAGAAGGATGGTACGTTGCGGATGTGTATAGATTATCGACAGTTGAACAAGTTGACGATAAAGAACAAGTGATACATGTACCACAAGGCAATTCCAAGGACAATATGGACTTACTTTTCCACTTGGCCCAATAACCCGAGCCAAGTCTAAGCTAATCAAGGACAAACTAAATTCAACCGTCCAAGGATTCGTGAGCAAAGGATTACAAGCTGCCATGAAGAAAGAAGAATTTCTTGAAGGAAGTCCACACTTAACATCCTTCAAGAATAATTGGGTCACAAAAACTCAAATTGCTGCACCTTTGGAGATGGATATCCATGAGCCTTTAGATGTCCTTTAATTAGCACTTTTATTGTAAATAGACCCAATACTTGTTACTATAAAAGATTGGGTCAGATTTTTATTTTTAGCCCAAATTAGGATTTACAATTGTTTTTAGGCCTAGTTAGCTTTTAAAACAGCCCACACATGCCTCCTTACCCAATAACCAATTTCTTATCAGCTAAACCAGCTCAAATACCCTTAAATTCGTCCAAATAAAGGCTTTGTCAACTTTTACTTGCTGCCCAATCAAAACAGCTCTTATCAGCCCATTACTTGATGCCCAAGCAAACCAACCTTCATCAAGCTTACTTGCTGCCCAAGCAATCAACCCTTATCAGCTTATCACTTGCCTTATCACCCTATCCCTTTCCACGCAAGCACAAGGAATTTAAAGGCTGTTATTTTATTATTATTTTAATTAGATTAGGTTTTCCTTGTTTTAGTAGAAGTTAAATTACTTTGTCTATCCTTCACCTATAAAAGGATGAAGCCTCCATCATTGTAAGACAGATTTTTCTTTGATTTATGAAATATTGAGTGAGTTTGTTTTTGCAAGTGCTGATTACGTATGCCTTCGAAGTCTTCTTCAACATAAGTTCAACGAGTTCTTGTGAGGGAGATCATCTTCACTCTTTCTTGCCTAGATAATCGCGTCTAGGAGCCCACTTGAGGTTGCTTGCTTAGATAATAGAGTCTAAGAGGGTGCCGAGGACAAAACAACAAATTGCAAGCCATCTTCATCTTCAACCTTCACGCCATCTCCACAAGCCATAAACAAAGCTGGAAATTTCAGATTTGTTTTATCTATCCTCATCTTAATCTTTTTCAATCTTTTTACTTTTGTTCTTATTAATCATCTTCTAATTTTCCTTCTTATCTTTGTTTCTTTGAATTTCCAACCTTGAATCTAAAATTTTTAAGAAAAGCCATTCTCTTTTCTCTTGAATTTTCAGATCTGTCCATAACTTTCTTGATTGAGTATAGAGCTCCTAGTTCTTGCAACAACTTGATTGAAGGCTTCCAAATACAAGATTGCGCTACTCTATCATTTGGTATCAGATTTGGGACGATTCTTGGCAAGAATTTTGGCGTTTTTGGGTGAAAATTTCAAAAATTTGGGAAAATTCGTCAAATTCAAATGAGTGAATTTTGAGCTAAAAGTTTCCAGATCAGATCTACACCATTGGAGGAGTCACAAAACAAAATTTCAGAATTGTTTGACATTGGGAATACCTCGAACGAAGTGGATCAAAGTTTCAGCAAAATTAGGGTTTTCCCCTACTTTAACCCTATTTTCATTATTTTTTATTCAATTTTCATTATTTTCAGCTTATTTACATTGTGAAAAAGGGGAAAAAGAAAAGAACTAAAAGTGAAGAAAAGTGAGAAAGCTCATACCTAGCCACCAAACACCATCAAGAATCATCAAGACCAACATCATCAACCACCACAAGCATCACATTGAAGCGAATACACCATTGGATTTCTTCCTTCAAGTTGTTTCCGGGTTTTGGGGTTATCATCTTTCTAGACTAATTTTTTTTACTCTTAGTTTTTTTAAGTTCCTTTATTTGCTTTTTCTTTCTTCTATTACGCCATTAACACCTTCTCTTTTCTGGTGTGAGGACAACAAAGTTGCATTACAATCCTTCTTTCTTGCAACTATATTCAATTGGTGTCAAGCCTTTTCATTGGACTCCTAGTACAATTAGGACTCATTGTTAGGATTAAACTCCGATTGTAACTTGTTGACCTGTGGCAGGAAGGTCTTTAAAGAGCACGAGATCGGTTTACTTGCCTCGCTAAATATTTATTCTTGGAGTGTTTAGTGAGATTTCTAGTTTTCTTTTGCTTTTACCTTTTAAATCTGAGTGTTTCAGGATGTCAGAAATGAGTAACGACAAGAACCACATGAAGTGACTCTTCAAGAAGTTTCGAATACTCTCAATAAACTTGAACGGACTGTAACCTCTTTGCAGCCAAGCTGGAGCACACCGATACAGTCGTAACTGCAATCACTCAAACCATTGGGAGATTAGAAACCACTGCTATTGCAAGCGATGCTGAAGAGCCTAGGCATCCAAATCTTGTTCCCATTCAAAATAGACGCCAAAACCCCCTGCATAGGCACAATCCTCGCATAGAGCCGAGACGAGCAACAAACACCTTAGCCAAACCAAAAATCACTGTACCACCTTTCCAAGGAAGGTATGACCCTGATTCTTATTGTGACAAGGAAAATCGAGTTGATCTTCTATTCGAGTATTATCAATGCCCCGAAGAGGATCAAGTTCCACTGTTGACTCTCGAATTCACTGAATACGCATCCATTTGGTGGTCCCAATTGGTCCGCAATCGGCGTCTCAATGGAGAAGCCAAGATAACCTTATGGGGAGAACTTAAAGAAGTCATGCGAGAATGATTCGTTCCCCCATTATATCGGCGAGAGATCAAACAAAAGTTACAAAGAATCCAGCAAGGCTACAAGACTGTTGAAGAGTATCTCAAAGAGATGGAATCATTAATGCAAAGAGCCGATATCCAAGAGGGATGAAGAGGATGCAATGACTAGGTTTGTTGTCGGACTCAATGACAACATTCTTGAGGTACTTGAACTCAAAACCTACTACACCCTTCAAGAGGTATTACAATTCGCCATGACAATTGAAAAGTGCATCAAAGATCGACAATGATATCGACAAAAGAATTATCACTATGACAAAGGAACCACTCAACCTTTATCTCATTCTAATTCTTCTAAACCTTTGCTCGACTCAAGTAGACCAAAGCAGAAAATTGAAACATCCAAGTCACTAGACAAAACCAAGACAAAACCCCCCATGTTGGCGGAAAACACACAAACACTAAAAAAAACTTAGGAGATTGTATGCTTCAAGTGCAACGGTCATGGACACTATAAAAGAGACTGCCCGAATACAAGACTCTTTCTTATTCGAGAAGATGAGAGCTACTCATCCGAGTCGGAGGAGGAATATCCGATAATGAATTCATCGCCGGTGGTTACTCCAGTGATGAACCTGATCCTAAAAGCTTGGTGATTCAATGTTCACTTAATATCCAAGCAATTGACGATACGGAGATGCAAAGAACAAATATTTTCCACACACGATGTTTGATCAGAGGCAAACTATATTCTATCATCATTGATAGCGGAAGTTGTGCAAATGTGGTGAGCAGCTATCTAGTTGATGCACTTGACCTACCTTGTCAACGCCATCCAAAGCCATATTATCTCCAATGGCTTCATGAAGGGTCAGAATTAAAGGTAAACAAACGTGCCTTAATCACTTTTACTATGGGTAAATATTGTGATGATGTTTGGTGTGATGTTATCCCTATGCAAGCATCTCACTTACAAATGATAAGAAATAAGAATATAAATAAAAAGATGAGAAAAGGTTAAGAAGAAGATAGGTAAAACAAATCTGAAAATTCCAGCTTTGTTTATGGAATTATGGAAGATGGTGTGAAGGTTGAAGATGAAGATGGCTTGTGAATTGTTGATGTTGTTTTGTCCTCGGCACCCTTCTAGACTCAATTATCTAAGCAAGCAACCTCAAGCGGCTCTAACCCACCCTCGTAGACGCGATTATCTAGGCAAGCAAGAGTGTGAAGATGATCTCCCTCAAAAGAACTCGTCGAACTTATGTTGAAGAAGACTTCAAAGGCACAAGTAATCAGCACTTGCAAAAACAAACTCACTAAATATTTCATAAATCAAAGAAAATCTGTCTTACAATGATGGAGGCTTCATCCTTTTATAGGTTAAGGATAGACAAAGTAATTTAACTTCTACTAAAACAAGGAAAACCTAATATAATTAAAAATAATAAAAAAAAATAACAGCCTTTAAACTCCTTGTGCTTGTGTGGCAAGAATAGGGTGATAAGGCAAGTGATAAGCTGATAAGGGCTGGGTGGCTGGTTCCTAAAGTATATAAAACCCTAAAAACATCAATTTAAATGATAATAAATATATTGGGCTAAGTTTAATTCGTCCAAAGCTTATATGTTAGCTTTTGGGCTGAATTTTACAAAATCCCGTATCCAGTTTTCTGCATGCCCAGTCTTCAGTAAATTGGACGTATCTTGAGTTCCTGATGTCCGATTGACGCGTTTCAAGATACGTTGGAAAGGTATCTGAATTATGAACAATTTGTTAGGAGACAACTGGACCCAGAAATGCCTGGATCCCATCCGAAAACTCGTCGCAAGTTGGCTGACTTTCCAGACTTCACAAACAGATTCAGTTTCTTGTCCAAGATGCATCGTTTTTGACCTCCTATGCGTGCATTGTTTTGGCCATTATTGTTTGCATCGAACAAATTCAGCTTCTTGTCCAATATGAGTAATATAACCCTGCTCATGCATGTATCAGTAGGTGATCCTTGCAAGTATGGTTTATACTTGTGGTTTAAAGCATGGTTGTTGCTTTGGAAGGATGGGCTGGTTAATGCTTGTTAAAAATAGTGAGGTAAATGTGAAATGGTTAATTATATTGGGAAGTGATGTGGTTTTAAAATTGTTATCGGATGTAGTTGGCCGCCCATAAGATTGAGTGCACTATAATAGGTCGCCTTGGATGTTGAGGGGTTTAGATCCGTGTACCGAAAACTTCATCCGAGTACCCTAACGGTAGAGGGGTTAAACAGTACCCAAGACTCTCGTTAGTGGATTAAGCGTCTAACCGATGATTGGGGTTGGTGTCCCCGTGGGTTGAAAGGTGTACTCGGTTGGAATGTATCACGATTGTTATTGTATCGCTATTCCGGTTGAGATGGCTTGAAGTGTTGGTTGAACACTTTTTGAATCCGTGTATCCGATGAACTCTTTTGTTAATGGACTTGTTTAATGATCACTTGTAAGTCAATACAATTGTTAATGTATCATTGAAAGGTTTATGTTGTATGATATGATTTATACATGTTTACTTTTTAAGCTTTGCATATGGTAGTTATGCATGGGAAGGCTTAAATTGAGGTTGAACAATGGGACTTGCTGTTGGTTAATGATACATGTTGCATATGGTCAATATGCTGGTTTTAAAGATTTTAAGTGCATGGTTTTAAAGGCATGATAATGTTTTATAGGTTGTTTGAAATAAGTTTCAATGAAATGATGAGAAATGATTTTTTAAATGCATTGACAGTGTTTTATTTGTGAACGCTCCTCACTAAGCCTTGTGTTCTTACGCTCTTTTTGTCCATCAATGCAGAGAATTGAGAGCTTGGGAGGCAGCAAGGAGCAAGGGATCCTAGCAAGACTTGTTTACCAAAGTATGTTTGGGTTAGACTATAAGTAATAAAGGCAATGGGGTACTTGTTTTGATTTCATGAGATGTTTTGACAAACTCCCTGTTTGAGCAAGTTTGTTTGGTTGCTCTAAGGTTGTTGCCTTTGTGGTTTGTTTTTTATGATGGTTTGAAGTTTCATGTTTACTTGAATGGTTTTCTTGGTTGCATGCCTATAGATTTACGTTTGATGCAAAATGTCATGAATTGTTGTCGAATCTGTGATGCTATGCTGTGAATTATATCCTGAACATGTTGGATGTATGTTAGAAGCATGTTAGGGTGTTTTGGTTTGGTTAAGAGCTTGCTAAACCAGCTAAATGTGACATTACAGGCCCAGGCGTACCGATACGCGGGGGACCATATCGGTACGGTTAGGCAAAATCAAGAATATTATTTCGATACGGGCTTGTGTGTATCAGTACGACTAGGAAAAATAAGCATGGTGTTTCGATACGGGCTTGGGTGTATCGGTACGAATTTTCTTTACTAAAATCTGCTTTTTGGGACATAACTCGCTTACCGAAACACTACCATACTGTATCGGTATGGTTATTAAACGTTTTCGAACTGCCAGCTAGGCGTACCGAAACGGGTTACAATGTATCTTAACAGTGCAGGTTTGTGTAAGGCATTGTACTGATACGGTGGTACGCGTATCGGTACAGTTGTCTGTTAATTCCGTTAATGTCATGGAAGTGATATTTTGTTTTCTTGCATTTTGGTCCCTAAATGTTATGAATGCAATTGAATGAGTTGAATGTTCAAATTGAGTCGATTTTTGACATGAGAACACAAAACCTGCTTAATTAAAGGTTGGTACCTTAAAATGTGCTAAGTCCCTATAGTTTGACCAAATTGCGATCTGGACCCTAATTTGCAATTGAGCCAATTGAATGTCAAATCGACGCCCTATTGAGTTGAGTGTTCACATGATGTCAGTATGAACATATAGGTTAATTATTTTGTATTTAGACAAGATAAATAAAAAATGGCCGCGTTTCGGGTTCTTTCTTTATGGTTTACAACCTAATGTAACTCGCTCAGTCCGATCTTGTAACTAGACCAGGTCGAGGGGTTACAAAACCTGTCAAAATATTTTTTACTTGATGATGTTTGGGCTGCAAATAAGGTTAGGCTAGAAAAAGAAAGGATTAAAGGAAATGAAAAGGAATGGAAAGAAATGAAAAAGTAGATTATAAGAAGAATAGAATTGAAATGAAATAGAAGAAAGTAAAACAAACTAACCATAAAACTTACTTACAACTCGATCGAGAAACAATCAATTTTGATGTCTTCTTCGAGCTTGTTGTTTGTTTGCTTTGCCTTCACCACCTTTGTGTTTCACTTTTCTTTTTTTTTGTACTATTTTGAATTCCTAAGAAGATGAGAAGGAATTCATGTTTTTGCTTCTTCTTTTTTTGTACTTTTTTTCTTTTTTCTTCAAAATGAAATCACAAAAGACAGGGGCTTACTTAATTCTTCCCAAAAGCTCTGATTACCAAATGGTATGCTCCAACTCTCCAATTGATGTTGTTGAGAGAAGCTTGATTGTTCTCGATCGTGAATGCAAGTAAGCCTTGTAATTTGAATGCTTTGAAGTTGAAATGGAGAAGGAAAGTTGATGAATTGTTGGGCGCGGAAGCTATGATGTGTGGTGTTTAAGGTAATGGATAAAAGGGAAAGGTTTTGTGTAGGTGAAGGCTCGTGTATTGAAGGAAAGGAAATGGGATGGTTTGGATATGGAAGCGAAAGAAAGGATAACGTGGTAGTATTCAAAATGTTAAGAGAATGGCTTTGAGGGAGGTAGATAGGACTTGGACCCTTTGGTTATATGAACCAAGAACCCGAAGTACAGATGGAGATAGGAGACGTGATGTGATCTCGGTTGTAGAATAACTGAAATTATGTTTGCCCGATCGTGAACGCAGTAAGTCTTTCTCAAAGATGCGAAAATGGTTTCATAAAGGGGTATTTTGTATAAGAAAAAAATGATGGTGGAATTGATATGGTTGCAGAATGATGAGATCATGGCATCACCACCACCACCACCCTTGGACCCGGAGAAATTTCCCTTAGGCCCCATTACTCGTACAAGGGCAAGGAAGTTTAGAGATGCGATTCGTGGGAGATTCATGCAACGTGAAAGGGAGTCATGCAACGTGAAAAGGGAGTCATGAGAGAGCGATTCGTTCCCATCCATTATCAACAACAATAATCCTCTTTTATTGTAGTCGAATCATCACCGGTACAACAGACTAATGAACCACCATCAGTGTGCCATGTAGAAAAAGAGGTGAACACCACACCAGAGAAGATTAGTCCTACAAACAGAACCATCCGTTCTCATCACGACTCCACAAGGTATTTCGTGCAAGGATGAAGGAGAACAAGATGATGCACAATTAGAAAATAAAGTATGTGAAAGGGAATCCCTGCGAATGCTCGACAACTTGCAGACTTGTGAAGACTCCTTGAATGGAATCCCAATTCGAGGATGAATCCTTTTGCAGAGTGGGGGAATGATACGAGCATGAGAGGGGTCAAAATAATCATCTTGGAAAAGAAGTTGAAACTGTTTTGCAAGTCAGAAATGGCAGTCAACTTGTGACACATTTTTGGATGGGATCCAGGCATTTATGGGTCGACAAGTCTTGTTAAAACTTGTCCACCTATCAATTAGCTTTCGAACGCATCTTGAAACTCCTCAATCGGACATCTAGAACTCAAGACAACGCATGTAGAAATTCCTATACGGGATTAATACGAGATTTTTGGATAATTACAAATTTTCAAGATTTTATTTGATTATTTGTAATTTAAATCAATATAGGATTCTGCAATATCTATTAGGATCAGATTTATTTAATTAGGATTTTATTTTTTTGCATTTATTTATTATTAGAAGTTACTTATCTAATTAGGAGATTAGATTTCAGCATTTATTTATTGTATTTAATTCCTTAAGTTTAGCAGGAACAGAACTTCTCCAAGGCCTATATAAAGGAGGCTTCACCCACATTGTAATAGAGATTTGAATGATTAAATAAAGTTCTCTTTTGAGTTCCAACTTGCAAGAAGATTATCTTGTGTTTTAGAAGCAAATCGATTTTCAAGTTCTCCGGGATTTGTTGTTGAGGATCTTCACACTCCTTATTTCCCATACAATCGCGTTTGGGAGGGTGGGTTAGAGCCGCTTGAGGCTGCTTGCTTAGATAATTACGTCTAAGAGGGTGCCGAAGACAACTATCAATTTATCATACCATCTCCATATATTCAAGCTTCCTCCATTGACACCACCACCATAAGCAAATATGAATTTTCAGATTTGTTCTTTATTTTGGTTTGTTTTCTTTTTTATTTAGATCTGCGCTACTCTATCACACATCCTTAGTTATTTCTTATTTTCTATTATATGCATACTTATGTGTGTTTGCATCATTTGTAGGACATACCAGCTACATAAACGAATGGGAGATTAAGGGGCAGCTCAATAAGCTTTAACAAGCTCAATTCAAGCTCATTCATTCGGTTCAGCACATTTCATCTCATATTAGCTCCATTCAGCTTCAATGAGCTCAAGATAGCTTAAGGACACTTATGAAGAAGCTCACCTAGCTAAAGGGCAGTTCACAAAACTCATTAAAGTCCAAACAAGCTCTTTCACTCGAGCAAGCACAAGTAAGATCCTAAATAGCTCCATTCAGCTCCAGAACATGCAAGGAAGCTCCAGGACACTAGAGGAGGAGTTCACCTAGCTAAGTGTAGCTTATAATAGCTCAACTCAGCTCTAACACTAAGTGCAGCTCGTCCAGCACAACTCAGCTCACATCTAGCTCCCCCAACTCAACTCAGTTCAAGTTACCTATGTCAACTCACTGCCCCAAGGTCACCACTTCAAGGGACATGTCCCCTCATAAGAGACACACCCCTAGACCTTTGGAGGGAAACTAGAATGGCGGCAAAGCAATGGAGGGAGAGCTAAATGGAACCAAAACCATTGGAGGGAGACACCAACCATTGCCAAATAGACACAAGCAATTTGGAGGGAGATTTGGGTGGCAAAACCAGATTTAGAGGGAGATTCGGGTGGCAAAACTGGATTTGGAGGGAGATTTGGGCGGCAAATCTCGGAGGGAAACCTGTGGAGGGAGGCATGAGTTAATCTTAATGGTTATTTGATTAGATAGAGGCCTTTTCGGCCATACTCCTTTGAAAACTATAAATAGGGGTTCATTTTGCATTTTGTAACACACAACTTTCATATCAATATAATTCACATTGTGAGGTTTTCTCTCAAACTTGTTCTTTTAAGAACTTTATTGACTTATCAAGTTTTGCTTGTGGCATCTCCTATCCTTCCATCATATACTTCGGGTTCTTGGTTCATATAAGCAAAGGGCTCAAGTCCTATCTACCACCCTCAAAGTCATTCTCCTAAGAAACGAGGTTATACTTTTTAGTATAGTTTCTTTCTTTGAATACTATCACCCTTTTCCAATTCCATTTCACCATCTTTTCTCTCCATTTCATTCACCATATCTGAACCTGCCCTACACTTAAACCTTTCCATTCTTTTCATCCAATTCCTTAACACCACGCAACCTAGCTTTTGCACCCAACATTTCATCATCTTTCTTTCTTCATTTCATCTTCGAAGCGTTCGGATTACAAGGCTTAGTTGCATTCACAGTCGGGAACAATCAAGCTTCTCTCAATAACGTCAATTGGAGAGTTGGAGCGTATCATATGTTAATTAGAGCTTTTGGAAGAATAAAGTAAACCCCTATCTTTTGTGATTTCATTTTTGTGATCCAAAAAAGCAAAAAATCAAAATGCGAGTTAGTATAAAAAAGAGAATAGTGAAACATAGAGGTGGTGAAGGCAAAGCAAAGCAAACAAACAACAAGCTCGAAGAAGTACATCAATATTGATTATTTCTCGATCAAGTTGTATGTAATTTTGTGGTACGTTTGTTTTACTTTCTTCTATTTCATTTCGTTTCCATTCTTCATATAACCTACCTTTTTCTTTTTCTTTCCATTCCTTATTTTCATTTCCTTTATTCCTTTCTTTTTCTAGCCTAACCTTATTTGTAGCCCAAACGCCATATAGTTTAAAGTTTTAAAAGGTTTTGAGTAAGTTCTTTACAGACCTTGTGACTAGAAAATCGAGCAGAAAAAGGCATGAGAGTTGTGAGCATAGAAGGGGAATTAAAAGACTAATTCCCAAGAGTGAAACACGAGTGTTTGAGTTGAGTGTCATCAATTTTTTTCTTTGGAGTGACCGTGAGGTTTTTTTAGTGATATTTTGGTAGGGTACTTGCATCTCATTCAATTTCTTTATTACACTAATAATTCTTTCACCTTTCCAATAGAGTAGAACAGCAAAGGAAGAATGCATTTCACACTCTATGCAATGTAAATGGTAAAGTGTGTTTTGTAATCATCGACAATGGAAGTTGTACAAACATTGCCAGTGCTTACATGGTAGAGAATTGGGTTTAAAGAAAACTGAGCATCCAAGCCCCTATGAGTTGCAATGGTTGAATGGCGGAGAAGAATTAAAAGTCATGGAGCAAGTACTTGTGCCATTCTCAATCGGAAGGTACAAAGACAAAGTTCTATGTGATGTTGTTTCCATGAATACAAGTCACCTCCTACTCAGTCGACCTTGGCAATATGACAAGAGAGAAACACATGATGGCTTCACCAATCGTTATTCCTTTGCATATGAAGGAAAGAAGATTACATTGGAACCTTTATTTCCAAACCAAGTGCTTCAAGCTCAAAACCATCTTAAGGAGAGCATTGGAGCCATCAAAAGGAATTCAATTGAAGAACATTTTGAAGAAGGAAAAATAGATGGAATTGAAAATAGAAAGATTGTGGATGAAAAACAAGTTGGAGATGAAAAATGAAAGAGGTGAAGAAAAGAAGCAGATTTTATCTAACAATTCTTTTCCTTCTATACTTGATTTTTCATTTTTACAGTTTGAAAAGAAGGCCTCAAAAGATATTCCAAGAGCAAATCCAATCATGATGATGATCTGGAAACATTCATGTTTTGATGAATCAATAACGGTTCCCATGGAGTTCATCAAACACTAGCCACCATCAATGAACATTGTTGGGTTTGTTTCCTCTACGCTTGTGAATCTAATTTTTCTTTCTACTAATCTGGTTGTGATTATAGGAAACAAAAGAAGACATAAGTTTGAAAGGGAACTACACCGGAAGACACGAGGAAACAAAAGGAAGGTTCGATTACATAAAGTTTCAAAAGTGGTCATATCATTTGACGATGCAGCATTACTCAATCATTTTTGGAGATGTGCATGGGAAGAAGTCGATACAAGGCTGTTTCAAATCATGGTTGTCCTAAAGAACATACCTCTTCAAGATGATGATCCAAGAAACATGACTTTTGGAGGACCAACAGATGTGTTCTTTGACGTTCCAAAAGATGTGTTCCTTGACGTTTCAAAAGTTGTGTCCCTTGAAGTTCCAAAGGATGTGTTTCTTAAGTTGTCTATCTAAAAGACGTGTATTTTGAAGATGACTATTCAAAGGAGGTATTTCTTGAAGGTGATGGTCCATTAGTGAGGGAGAAGGAGGATTCAACCATCCAAACATCTCCTACTGCCCTTTCAAACCATTTTTCAATTTGGGGACAAATCACTTTAAAGAAGGGGGAATGATGCGATCCTAATCAACACCAACTTTCTCCATGACCTGATTACATCATTGAAGATCCTCAATGCCGATTCTAAGGGAGTTTACTTCATTTTCTATTACCTTATTTATGATGTCATAAGCATGCATTTATATCTTAGGATATGCTTATCATATGTCCTATTAATTTATTATTCATGCATAGCATATGACCCACATCCTTACTTAGTTATTTCTTATTTTCTATTATATGCATAATTATGTATGTTTGCATCATTTGTAGGACATACCAGCCACATAAACAAAGGGGAAATTGAGGGCAGCTCACCTAAAGCTCAATTAGCTCAAAACAAGCTCAATTCAAGCTCATTCATTTGGTTTAGCTCATTTCAGCTCCTATTAGCTCCATTTAGCTTCAATGAGCTCAAGATAGCTTAAGGACACTCATGAAGAAGCTCACCTAGCTAACGGGCAGCTCACAAAGCTCATTCAAGTCCAAACAAGCTCTTTCACTCGAGCAAGACAAGTAAGCTATTAAATAGCTCCATTTAGCTCTAGAACATGCAAGAAAACTCAAGGACACTAGAAGAGGAGTTCACCTAGCTAAGGGTAGCTTATAATAGCTCAAATCAGCTCAAATACTAAGTGCAACTCGTCAAGCTCAAAGCTTAGCTCAACTCAACTCACATCTAGCTCCCCCAGCTCAACTCAGCTCAAGCTACCTATGTCAGCTGACTACCCCAAGGTCACCACTTCAAGAGACATGCCCCCTCATAAGAGACACACCCCTAGACCTTTGGAGGGAAACTAGAACAGCGGTAAAACAATGGAGGGAAAGCTAAATGGCACCAAAACCATTGAAGGGAGACACTGACCATTGTCGAACGGACACAACCAATTTGGAGGGAGATTCAGGCGGCAAAACTAGCCTTGGAGGGAGATTTGGGCAAATCTTGGAGGGAAACTTTTGTTGGGAGCATGACTTAAACTGAATGGTTATTTGACTAGATAGAGGCCTTTTCGGCCATATCCTTTTGAAAACTATAAATAGGGGTTCATTTTGCATTTTTGTAACACACAACTTTCATATCAATATAATTCACTTTGTGAGGTTTTCTCTCAAACTTGTTCTTTTGAGAACTTTATCGACTTATCAAGCTTTGCTTGTGGCGTCTCCTATCCTTCCATCCTATACTTTGGGTTCTTGGTTCATATAACCAAAGGGTCCAAGTCCTATCTACCACCCTCAAAGTCATTCTCCTAAGAAACGGCATTATACTTTTTAGTATAGTTTCTTTCTTTGACTCCTTTGAATACTATCACCCTTTTCCAATTCAATTTCAGCATCTTTCCTTTCCATTTTCATTCACCATATCCGAACCTACCCTACACTTAAACATTTCCATCCTTTTCATCCAATTCCTTAACACCACGTTACCTAGCTTCTGCACCCAACAATTCATCATCTTTCTTTCTTCATTTCATCTTTAAAGCATTCAGATTATAAGGCTTACTTGCATTCACGGTCAAGAACAATCAAGCTTCTCTCAACAACGTTAATTGGAGAGTTGGAGAGTATCATGTCGTACATATGAAAGAATCCCTTGAGCTATCGAGTTTGGTTGAGTGTTATTCATTCTCCTTTAAAGGATGATAATGAAGTATTGAATTCAACAATTGAATGGCCTGTTGAATTTCTTGAAAAAGCATCTTGTGATTATTCTTGTATTGAATTTCTAGCTTGCACCATCTTCTGGTCATATCCTAAGCTCGCGATATCAAATTGAGGTGATTCAAAGTATGTTGGAAAGCTAAGAAATAGAGTAATAAGTTTGAAGAATACTTCAAGACTCATATCATCCTGGATCTTATCCAAAATGGCGAACAAGTTGATTGAGACTCCTTGAATTCCCACCTTAAGTGCTGTTTTAGTTCTTGCTTTTACTCTCCCTTAAGTGGTGATAATGAAGGCTTTGATTTTGCATGTCTTCCTTGATAAAAAAAAACTTATCAGCTTTATGGGGTGTTAAAGTAGCTCTTAAGTGGTGTTTAAGTAGCTCTTTAAGTGGTATTTTAATTGGCTTGAATGCCTTGCTTCATTGCAGAAACCGACAGCCTTTAAGTGGTGTAAAACTCTATTGAATGCCTTGAAATCGATCAGCCTTCATTTTGACTTCAAGTGTCTTTAATTGGTGGTGAATGCTTTGTCATTCTTGTAGAAAATGATCAGCCATTTGATCCAAATGAATTCCTTAACCAAAAAAACATTAAACATCCATTAGATAACAACTTGTTTATTAAAAATGAAAGTAAATGTCAAACAGATTTAAATGAACTAGTTTATTAAAAGAACCATTTTAATTGAATGAACTATTTTAATTAATTGAACTAGCACACTTAATGAACTAACAAGCTTAAATAAACACACATGCTTAAATGAATTAACATGCTTAAATGAACTAAACAAGCTTAAATGAAATAACATGCTTTAATGAACTGACATGCTTATTTATTCTTGAGCAATAAATGAACTATCATGCATAATTAAACATGCACTTTTATTAATGCTCATGCAACACACTCCTAGGTTAGCACTCAAACGCATGTATTAAAATTCATAAGTAACATGCTGCAGTTGTTCAAAGATGGCCAAGGCTCCAAGCTTAGATTCAAGGCTTGAAAACTCGAATTATTGAGATCCTCGGCTTGGGAACAAGTGTTTAAATCCTGCGACTTCTCCTTTGATGTGAACAAGGCCCAAAGAAGTTTGGTGCTGGTCTGGATCACATCAATCCCGCTTCTTGAAAGCGATTTGTCCCCAAATTGATGCCTGTTATAAAAGGGAATAACTTCGAATTTCGTAGGACCGAGAACTTCTTCACTCACCTTTTGAACCAAAGCCTATCTCCTAGTTCAAAGTTGATTCGCTTATGCTTTCTATGAATTCTGTCTTCATATTGATTGGTTTGTACATAAATGATCTTTGTGTGACTTCTGGAACCGTAGTTCATAATACAGTGAAAATTCTTTTCTTTGTTTCCTTGTACCTTACGGTGTAGCTCCTTTTCAAACTTGTATTTCCTTTCAACTTCTACAAACAAAATTGTATGAGTGGTGATACATGAATGAAAGGGGTAAAATTACTTATCTTGGACAAGAAGTTGAAGCTGCTCGTTGCAGGCAACAAGGTCCAAAATGATCCATGCTTAGGAGGTGTGAAGAGATGTATTTTTAGATAAGAAACTGAAACTAATTTGCAAAGCTTGAGCATCAGCCGAATTGAGACGAATTTTCAGATGGGATCCAGGCATTTCTGGGTTAAGTTGTCTTCTGAAGAATTAACCTTCATTCAGTTATCTTTCCAACACATCTTGAAACATATTATTCCGATGTTGAGAACTGAAGATACGTCCATTTTACTGAAGACTGCGCATGCAGTAAACTAGATATGGGTTTAACTACGAGATTTTGTAAATTCAGCCCAAAAGCTAATTTATAAAGCTTTTGGACGAATTAGACTTTGCCCAACCTAATTATTAACATTTAAACTATGTTTTTAGGGTTTATATACTTTAGGAACCAGCCACCCTTCTCCCAAGCCATTAGATCAAGTCCAATTTAATGGACCAGAATTCTTTGTTTATTTTATTCATTCTTAGCTTTAGGTTAAAGCCATCCTTCATTTATAAAAGGATGATGCTTTCTTATTTGTTTTCAGATTTTCATTGATTAATAAAAAAGTTCTCTTTTGAGATTTTAGTATTCTTTGAATACGTGTTTGCAAGTGTTCGGTAAACTTGTTTAGAAGCCATCTTCAACATTTCAATCGGGTTGATTGTTGCTGATCTTTACACTCTGAGTTGCCTATCTAATTGCGGGTAGGAGGGTCAGTTTTAAACCATATCACGAAGCTTTCCTAGTTAATGGCAACTAGGAGGGTTCTGCGGGCATATCCTCTATTCCATAATCTACCATCATCTTCTTCAACTCAACTCCATTGTCGCCATCACCATCATTCAAATCTGGAAATTTCAGATTTGTTTTTCTATATCCTCTAGATTTATCTTTATCGATCTTTTTAGTTTATTCTTATTATACATCATCTAACCCTTCTTCTTGACTTTGTTTCTTTAGTTTTCCAGCCTTAATTCTGAAAATTTCAAGAAATGCCCAACAAGTTTCTCTTGAAAATTCAGATTGACGCCTAACTTTCTTGATTGAGTCTAAAGCCGTAAGTTTGCTTCAAGCCATCAAATTGAAGGTTCAAACGTACCAAGGTAGCCTCATATCATTTGTTTTCCTTTGTTTTAGCTTTTTTTATTCTTATACATCTTCTAACACCTTTTTGTTTCTTGTGTTAGTATAAATTTAAAAGTTGCATAAATTCCTTCTACCTTGCAACTCAATTCAATTGGTATCATACCATTCCTTGGACTCCTAGAGCCTTTGTTTGGAGTGAATAACGGTGAGGATTTGGTTCGTTTTTTTTTCTTTCTTTTGTGAAATTTCAGGATGTGTTACACTTGTCGCACTAAACCTTCTTTGGTTATACGAATGCACAACATCCCTCCATTCGAAGGAACATCCGACCCAGATGCTTATTATGAATGGGAGTATGATATTGATGATAAATTTTATAAGCATTGCGATACGGTAACCTATTCGTTAGCTATTAGAGGATTCACTAACCATGCTACTATATGGTTGAATAGATTAGTGAAAGACCGAAAGTTTTATGGCAAACAAAAAATTGATTCATGGAGTGAATTAAAGTGGATCATGAGGATCATTATGTCCCACCAGAATATTATGAGGACATCGAGAGAAAGCTTCAACGATGGACACATGGTACAATGTCCGTGGAAAAGTACTTTAACACCATGCTAGTACTTATGCATTGAGCTGATACATTGAAAAAGAATGAGACGTGGTAAAATGATTCTATTTCGGATTAAATGAAGAGATTGCCAACAACAAATTCCAATCGTATGAAAATCTGATGAATTTCATTGAACAAGCAATCCGAATCGAACGTCAAATACAAAAATCCAAAGCCCATCAAACGACATACTCTTCCATTGATAAAGGTATATCTCAACCTTTGCCTTTCCATAACCATACTAATACCCATGTCGAATCTAGTAGCACAAAGCTGAAGGAAGAAAAATCATCCCTAGTCTAAGGGGAAAGTGACGACCAACCATCGCCGTATCTTGTTGTAGACATGAGCACACAACATAATTCGACTTTCTCCTTGCCCTATGATGAAAAAGATATCCATGATCCGGTAGAACATGGTGCAAAAGCTATCGTGCTATCGTGAGTTTATCCTTGCCCGTTGATGTAGACGAAATTATTCCATATGATCATCAAGCAGAAAACACCTATGAAGGTACCATACAATCCAAAGTTGAGAATGCGCTGCCTTGCGACAAAAGTAACAAGCCCAAAGAGAAGGAAATTGTTCTTCACAATGCAAATAGAGACACCATACAAGGACCCTTCGAGACACATTCTTTTACATGGTACTTTTCTGAAATCCTTCCATTTGCTGGGTCAGATTCGAGGATGAATCTTTTTGAGGGTTGGGGGAAAGATACATGCATTAGAGGGGTAAAATTACTTATCTTGGACAAGAAGTTGAAGTTGTTCGATGCATGCAACAAGGTCCAAAATCAGACAAGGCTACAGAACTGTTGGTGAATATTTCAAAGAGATGGAAACTTTGATGCTAAGAGCCGATGTACAAGAGGACGAAGAGGATACAATGAGTAGATTTATTGTTGGACTCAATGACAACATTCTTGAGGTATTTGAACTCCACTCCTATTACACTCTTCAAGGGGCATTCCAGTTCGCCATGACGATAAAAAAAATGATCAAAAATAGACAATGATATCAACAGAAGAGTTATTCCTGTGATAAAGGTATCACTCAACCTTCATCTCACTCTAATTCTTCTAACCCTTTGCTCGACGCTAGTAAAACAAAGTAGAAAATTGAAGCATCAAAACCACATGACAAAACAAAGGCCAAACCCCCTATATTGGCTGAAAACACACAAAGGCCCAATCAAGCTCGAGATATTGTATGCTTCAAGTGCCAAGGTCATGGACACTATCAAAGAGATTGCCCAAATACAAGACTTCTCCTCATTCGAGATGATGGAACCTATTCATCAGACTCAGAGAAGGAAAAAGATGATTTGTCTAATAATGAATTTGTAGCTGAGAATTATTCCAGTGATGAACCTGATCCTAGAAGCTTGATGATTCAACGTTCACTTAATACCCAAGCAATGGAAGATATGGATGTGCAAAGAACAAATATCTACCACACACGGTGTTTGATCAAATGTAAACTTTATTCTGTCATAATTGATAGCGGAAGTTGTGCAAATGTGGTGAGCAGCTATCTACTTGACGCACTTAATCTACCTTGTCAACGCCATCCAAAGCCATATTATCTACAATGGCTTCATGAAGGATCAGAATTAAAGGTAAACAAACATACATTAATCACTTTTACTATGGGCAAATATTATGATGACGTTTGGTGTGATGTTATCCCTATGCAAGCATCTCACTTGCTTTTAGGATGACTTTGGCAGTATAGCTGTGATGTAACTCACCATGGTAAATTGAATAAGTATTCACTTATATTCCATGGAACGAAGTATACCTTGGCTCCACTTGATCCAAAAGAGGTGTACAAGGATCAAATGAGAATAAAGAAGTTTTGTTAGGAGGTGGGAGTAAAAAAAGATGAAAATGAAGAAAATAATGAAAAAAAGGCAATAACAAAAGAGGCCAGTAGTAATAAAAGCCAGATATATAAAGGCCCAGGGGTGGTGAGTGATCCTAAATGTGAGAAAAAAAGAGTGTACCAAAATATTTATGCGAGAGAAAAAGAAGTGAGACAAGCCCCTTTTCTTAAACAACCTTGCATCCTCATCCGCTTTAGGGAAAACTTTTTTCTATCACTAATGATAACAAACGTTTACCTAGTGTGTTTGTTTCTCTTTTGCAGGATTTTGATGATGTTTTAGGTGATCCACCCGATGGCTTGCCACCCTTAAGAGGAATTGAACATCAAATTGATATAATTCCAGGTTCTTCCATCCCAAATAGACCAGAATATAGATGCAATCCTAAAGAAACCAATGAGTTAGAAAATCAAGTGCAAGAATTACTCAACAAAGGCTACATTTGTGAGAGTTTAAGCCCTTGTGTCGTTTCAGTACTTTTAGTACCAAAGAAAGACGGTTCATATTGAATGTGTATAGATTGCCGACTGATCAATCGAATCACCATCAAGTATAGACATCCTATTCCACACATAGATGACATGCTTGATGAACTATACGGTGCATGCATGCATCTTCACCAATATTGATTTGAAGAGTGGTTATCATCAAATTAGGATGAAGGAAGGAGATGAATGGAAAACCGCTTTCAAGGCCAAGTTCAGTTTATATGAGTAGACACTCATGCCTTTTGGCTTGACAAATGCCCCTAGCACATTCATGAGATTGATGAACCACGTCTTGCAGGAGTTTTGAAGTAAATTTTTTGTTGTTTATTTCGATGATATTCTTATCTACTCCTCTTCTTTTGATTCACATCTCTTTCAAGTGAAATTGGTTTTCGAAGTTCTACGACAGGAACGGTTATATGCTAACATGGAAAAGTGCGTGTTTTGTAGTGTAAGTCTTAATTTTCTATGCTTTATAGTAAGTGCACATGATTCCATGTTGATGATGAAAAAGTTAAAGCAATTAATGAATGGCCCACACCATCTTCCATAACTGAGGTGAGATCCTTCCATGGCTTTAGCAAGCTTCTACTATCACTTTGTCAAGGATTTCTCTACCATTGCCGCACCATTGACAGATATCATTAAAAATGGTAGGTTTTCATTGGGGTGAAGCACAAGAAAAAGCTTTCCAAACACTAAAAGGTAAACTTTGTACTGCCCCAATTCTCCGTCTTCCTAATTTTTCTAACACTTTCGAATTAGAATGTGATGCCTTGAGTATAGGCATTGGGTGCAGTTCTTTTACAAGAAAAACAACCAGTCGCTTACTTTAGCGAGAAGTTAAAAGGAGCACACTTGAATTACTCTACTTATGATATAGAGCTCCTTGCTTTAGTTCGTGCACTTGAAGTTTGGCAACACTATCTTCCTCCAAACGAATTTGTCATACACACTGACCACGAATCCTTGAAGTAGCTAAACGATCAAGGTACTTTGAGCAAAAGACATGCTCGCTGGGTGGAATTCATTGAAACATTCCCTTATGTGATCAAGTACAAGAAAGGTAAGGATAACGTAGTAGCCAATGCACTATCTTGAAGGTATACCCTAATTACTCAAATGCATGCTACTATATTGGGATTTGAACATATAAAAGAATTGTATCCTACTGACCTGGATTTTAAGGAAATTTATACTCATTGTTTAAAAGGTGCTTTTAACAAGTTTTATCTTGTAGATGGGTTTCTTTTCCGAATAAACAGATTGTGTATATACCACGAGGCTCCATTAGAGAATTTCTAGTCCATGAATCACATGTCGGAGGCTTAATGAGTCACTTTGGCATCTCCAAAACTTTGGACTTGGTAATGGAGCACTTCTTTTGGCCATATATGAGGAAAATAGTGGAGAAGGTATGTGCATCTTGCAAAGTATGTAAAGAAGCCAAATCCAAGGTCAGTCCTAACGGTTTATAAACTCCATTTTCTATTCCTTATTTCCCTAGGGTCTATTTATCTATGGACTTTATTCTTGGATTACCTCGTACCAAGAAGGGTCGAGATAGTATTTTTGTTGTGGTCGATAGGTTTTCCAAGATGGCTCACTTCATACCATGCCATAAAATAGATGATGTTGCACATTTAGTCGATCTCTTCTTTAGAGAAATAGTACGACTTCATGGAATCCCACGCACCATTGTTTTCGATAGAGATGTCAAGTTCATAAGGCATTGTGGGGAAAGATAGGTACCAAACTTCTTTATTCTACTACTTGTCACCCATAGATGGATGGATAAACCGAGGTAATATACTGGATCTTAGATGCATTACTAAGAACCGTTGTTGATAAGAACACTATAACTTGGGAAGAATATCTACCTTTCGTAGAGTTTGCCTACAATCGCTCTATTCACTCATCCATCGATTATTCTCCATTTGAAGTAGTTTATGGTTTTAACTCGTTAACTACTTTAGATCTTGTTCCTTTAACCATTGAAAATATTTGCAGCTTAGACGGTGAAAAGAAAGCGGAGTTGGTTAAATCCATACACACTAAGGCAAAGAAAAGGATGGAGAAAACATATGAAAACGTTGTTGCAAAAGTTAACAAAGGCCGACACCAAATTGTCTTTGAACCTGGAGATTGGGTTTGGTTGCACATGCGTAAAGAAAGATTTTCAAACCATAGGAAATCCAAGTTAGATCCGAGAGAAGATGGACCATTCCAAGTCCTTGAAAGAATCAACAACAATGCATACCGAATTGATCTTCCTGGTGAGTACAATGTGAGTACAACTTTTGATGTTTCTGATCTTTCTTCCTTTGACGTTTCAGATTCTTGGAAGAATCCTTTTGAGGAGGGAGGGGATGATGCATGTACCACAAGGCAATTCCAGGGACGAGATGGACTTACTTTTCCAATTGGCCTAATAACTCGAGCCAAGTCCAGGATGATCAAGGACAAGCTGAATTCAACTATCCAAGGATTCGTGAGCAAAGGATTGCATGCTTCCATGAAGAAAAAAGAATTTCTTGAAGGAAGTTCACACTTAACATCCTTCAAGAACAATTGGATCTCAAAAACTTAACTTGCATATGATAACCATGAGCCTTTAGATGTCCATTAATTATCCCTCTTATTATAATTATCCCGCTTGAGGCTGCTTGCTTAGATAATTGCGTCTAAGAGGGTGCCGAAGACAACTATCAATTTATCATACCATCTCCATATATTCAAGATTCCTCCATTGACACCACCACCATAAGCAAATCTGAATTTTCAGATTTGTTCTTTATTTTGGTTTGTTTTCTTTTTTTATTTAGATCTGCGCTACTCTATCACACATCCTTAGTTATTTCTTATTTTCTATTATATGCATACTTATGTGTGTTTGCATCATTTGTAGGACATACCAGCTACATAAACGAAGGGGGGATTAAGGGGTAGCTCAGCTAAAGCTCAATAAAAGCTCAATTCAAGCTCATTCATTCGGTTCAACACATTTCATCTCATATTAGCTCCATTCAGCTTCAATGAGCTCAAGATAGCTTAACGACACTGATACATGCATGAGAGGGGTTAAATTACTCATATTGGACAAGAAGATGAATTTGTTCGATGCAAACAATAATGGTCAAAACAATGCACGCATAGGAGGTCAAAAACGATGCATCTTGGACAAGAAACTGAATCTGTTTGTGAAGTTTGGAAAGTCAGCTAACTTGCGACAAATTTTTGGATGGGATCCAGGCATTTATGGGTCAACATGTCTTCTTAAAACTTGTCCGGCTGCAAATTATCTTTCCAACGCATCTTGAAATGCCTCAATCGGACATCTGGATCTCAAGATACGTCTATTTTAGCGAAGACAGCGCATGCAGAAATTTCTATACGGGATTAATACGGGATTTTTGGATAATTACGAATTTTCAAGATTTTATTTGATTATTTGTAATTTAAATCAATATAGGATTCTGCAATATCTATTAGGATCAGATTTATTTGACTAGGATTTTATTTTTAGCATTCATTTATTATTAGAATTTACTTATCTAATTAGGAGATTAGATTTTAGCATTTATTTATTGTATTTAATTCCTAAGTTTAGTAGGATTAAAACTTCTCCATGGCCTATATAAAGGAGGCTTCACCCACATTGTAATTCAGATTTCATTGATTAATAAAAAGTTCTCTTTGGAGATTTTAGTATTCTTTGAGTTTGCAAGTGTTCGATAAACTTGTCTAGAAGCCATCTTCAACATAAGATCATCGAGTTCTTGTGAGGGAGATCATCTTCACACTCTTGCTTGCCTAGGTAATTGCATCTAGGAGGGTGGGTTAGAGCTGCTTGAGGTTGCTTGCTTAGATAATTGCGTCTAAGAGGGTGCCGAGGACAAAGCAAAATCAACAATTCGCAAGCCATCTTCATCTTCAACCTTCACACCATCTTCCATAATTCCATAAACAAAGCTGGAATTTCCAGATTTGTTTTACCTATCTTCTTCTTAATCTTTTTTTATCTTTTTATTTAGATTCTTATTTCTTATCATCTAATCCTTCACTTGTCTTTCTTTCTTTAATTTTCCAGCCTCGAATCTGAAATTTTCAAGAAAAGCCCTTCTATTTTCTCTTGAATTTTCAGATCTGCCCATACTTTCTTGATTGAGTCTAGAGCTCCTAGTTCTTGCTACAACTTTATTGAAGGCTTACAAATCCAAGATTGCGCTACTCTATCATTTGGTATCAGATTTGGGACGATTCTTGACAAGAATTTTTGGCGTTTTTGGGTGAAAAACTCAAAAATTAGGGAAAATTCGTCAAATTCAAATGAGCGAATTTTGAGCTGAAAATTTCCATATCAGATCTGCACCTTTGGAGGAGTCACCACATAAAATTTCATAATTGTTTGACATCGGGAACACCTCGAACGAAGTAGATCAAGTTGCTGCAAAATTCTAGGGTTTTCGGGGTTTTTCTAATTTTCTTTCATTCTTAGCCATTAATTTTTGTATGTTTTAGCTTTTATTGCTTCTTACGCATCTTCTAACACCTTCTTGTTTCCTTGTGTTAGTAGGACTAAAAGTTGCATACTCTTCTTTCTCCTTGCAACTATAATTCTATTGGTGTCTAACCTTTTCTTTGGATTCTTAAAGCAATTAGGATGTTTTATTCTCTTTTCAACACTCGTTATCGTATACCAATAAATATTTTTCGGTCACGGTGTAAGATACAAGGTAATCTATGTTCTTTAATTATTGATGGTGATAGTCGTGTAAACTTAGTGAGTAGCTTCAATGTTGATGCACTCAATCTACCATGCCAAGAACACCCTAAGCCGTTTCATCTTCAAGGGTTTAATAGTGGACCGGATATGAAGGTAACCGAACGTTGTTTAATCTCTTTTACTCTTGGAAGCTATTGTGATGATGTATTGTGTGACGTGGTTCCTATGGAAGTCACCCACTTGCTATTAGGAAGACCTTGGAAAAATGATCGGGGCGCTGTCCATCGAATCAATACAAATGGATACTCGGTTGTGCACCAAGGCCAGAAGCTCTCGTTTGCTACAATAGAGCCGGAAAAAGTAGATGAAGAAATAGCAAAAGCAAAAAAACAGTGTGAGAGGATAAAACGAAAAAGATTGGAAGCGCAAAAGGATGAATCAATTGACCACACAAAGGCAACCAACCATGAAGACATCCCAAAACCAGAAGGTACACATGATTCTCTTCGTATTTCTACTTCTAGCATTTGTGCAAATGTTGATATTGGAGAAGAACCATCTCCCAAACAAAAGGATAGTGATAGTGAACACATTAGACAAGATGACAATGCTTATAATCCCTCGTGTGAAGTAGTAGGTCCACTTGCTATACTCTCATCACCTCCCCACGAAGAAAGTAAGTGTAATTCTAACCCTTCATTTGATTCTTGTCCTATCATTCCGTTAGAAACACTTTCTCCTCTACAGAAATTGTATATTGATGATAAATTTTATGAGAGGGATATGGGATGTGAGATACAAAAGACTGAGAGTAAAGAGGCCGAGAGTGAAAAAAGTCAAATTAATGGCCCAAATTTGGTGAGTGAAAATACATATGAGGTAAAAGTCACACAAAGCCCAAAAGAAAAAGACAAGAAAAAGAACGTGACGAGTGATTTTGTTTTGACTAGTCATTACAAATGTTCGAGTAGTGTTGCCTTATTTTTTCAGGATTTTGTTGAACCATTGAGAGGAGCTCAATTAGATCACTCCACATACAACAAAGAAGCCTTTTCAATTGAAGTTGATGATTGTTCTCTCATTGCCGATTTAGATTCGAGGACGAATCCTTTTGAGGAGTGGGGGAATGATACATGCATGAGCGGGGTTAAATTACTCATATTGGACAAGAAGCTGAATTTGTTCGATGCAAACAATAATGGCCAAAACAATGCACGCATAGGAGGTAAAAAACGATGCATCTTGGACAAGAAACTGAATCTGTTTGTGAAGTTTGGAAAGTCAGCTAACTTGCGACAAATTTTTGGATGGGATCCAGGCATTTATGGGTCAACATGTCTTCTTAAAACTTGTCCGGCTGCAAATTATCTTTCCAACGCATCTTGAAATGCCTCAATCGGACATCTGGATCTCAAGATACGTCTATTTTAGCGAAGACAGCGCATGCAGAAATTTCTATACGGGATTAATACGGGATTTTTGGATAATTACGAATTTTCAAGATTTTATTTGATTATTTGTAATTTAAATCAATATAGGATTCTGCAATATCTATTAGGATCAGATTTATTTGACTAGGATTTTATTTTTAGCATTTATTTATTATTAGAATTTACTTATCTAATTAGGAGATTAGATTTTAGCATTTATTTATTGTATTTAATTCCTAAGTTTAGTAGGATTAAAACTTCTCCATGGCCTATATAAAGGAGGCTTCACCCACATTGTAATTCAGATTTCATTGATTAATAAAAAGTTCTCTTTGGAGATTTTAGTATTCTTTGAGTTTGCAAGTGTTCGATAAACTTGTCTAGAATCCATCTTCAACATAAGATCATCGAGTTCTTGTGAGGGAGATCATCTTCACACTCTTGCTTGCCTAGGTAATTGCATCTAGGAGGGTGGGTTAGAGCTGCTTGAGGTTGCTTGCTTAGATAATTGCATCTAAGAGGGTGCCGAGGACAAACCAAAATCAACAATTCGCAAGCCATCTTCATCTTCAACCTTCACACCATCTTCCATAATTCCATAAACAAAGGTGGAATTTCCAGATTTGTTTTACCTATCTTCTTCTTAATCTTTTTTCATCTTTTTATTTAGATTCTTATTTCTTATCATCTAATCCTTCACTTGTCTTTCTTTATTTAATTTTCCAGCCTCGAATCTGAAATTTTCAAGAAAAGCCCTTCTATTTTCTCTTGAATTTTCAGATCGCCCATACTTTCTTGATTGAGTCTAGAGCTCCTAGTTCTTGTTACAACTTTATTGAAGGCTTCCAAATCCAAGATTGCGCTACTCTATCAGACACTCATGATGAAGCTCACCTAGCTAAAAGGGCAGTTCACAAAGCTCATTCAAGTCCAAACAAGCTCTTTCACTCGAGCAAGCACAAGTAAGATCCTAAATAGCTCCATTCAACTCCAGAACATGCAAGGAAGCTCTAGGACACTAGAAGAGGAGTTCACCTAGCTAAGGGTAGCTTATAATAGCTCAACTCAGCTCTAACACTAAGTGCAGCTCATCCAGCTCAACCCAGCTCACATCTAGCTCCCCCAACTCAACTTAGTTCAAGTTACCTATGTCAGCTCACTGCCCCAAGGTCACCACTTCAAGGGACATGTCCCCTCATAAGAGACACACCCCTAGACCTTTGGAGGGAAACTAGAATGGCGGCAAAGCAATGGAGGGAAAGCTAAATGGCACCAAAACCATTGGAGGGAGACACCAACCATTGCCGAACAGACACAAGCAATTTGGAGGGAGATTTGGGTGGCAAAACCAGATTTAGAGGGATATTCGAGCGGAAAAACTAGATTTGGAGGGAGATTTGGGCGGCAAATCTTGGAGGGAAACATGTGGAGGGAGGCATGAGTTAATCTTAATGGTTATTTGATTAGATATAGGCCTTTTCGACCATACACCTTTAAAACTATAAATAGGGGTTCATTTTGCATTTTGTAACACACAACTTTCATATCAATATAATTCACATTGTGAGGTTTTCTCTCAAACTTGTTCTTTTAAGAAATTTATTGACTTATCAAGTTTTGCTTGTGGCATCTCCTATCCTTCCATCCTATACTTCGGGTTCTTGGTTCATATAACCAAAGGGCTCAAGTCCTATCTACCACCCTCAAAGTCATTCTCCTAAGAAATGAGGTTATACTTTTTAGTATAGTTTCTTTCTTTGAATACTATCACCCTTTTCCAATTCCATTTCACCATCTTTTCTCTCCATTTCATTCACCATATCTGAACCTACCCTACACTTAAACCTTTCCATCCTTTTCATCCAATTCCTTAACACCACGCAACCTAGCTTTTGCACCCAACAATTCATCATCTTTCTTTCTTCATTTCATCTGCAAAGCATTCGGATTACAAGGCTTACTTGCATTCAATATCGGGAACAATCAAGATTCTCTCAACAACGTCAATTGGAGAGTTGGAGCGTATCATATGTTAATTAGAGCTTTTGGAAGAATAAAGTAAACCCCTATCTTTTGTGATTTCATTTTTGTGATCCAAAAAAGCAAAAAATCAAAATGTGAGTTAGTACAAAAAAGAGAATAGTGAACCACAAAGGTGGTGAAGGCAAAGCAAAGCAAACAAACAACAAGCTCAAAGAAGTACATCAATATTGATTATTTCTCGATCAAGTTGTATATAATTTTGTGGTACGTTTGTTTTACTTTATTCTATTTCATTTCGTTTCTATTCTCCATATTATAGCCTACCTTTTTCTTTTGCTTTCCATTCCTTATTTTCATTTCCTTTATTCCTTTCTTTTTCTAGCCTAACCTTATTTGTAGCCCAAACGCCATATAGTTTAAAGTTTTGAAAGGTTTTGAGTAAGTTCTTTAAAGAACTTGTGACTAGAAAATCGAGCGGAAAAAGGCATGAGAGTTGTGAGCACAAAAGGGGAATTAAAAGCCTAATTCCCAAAAGTGAAACATGAGTGTTTGAGTGGAGTGTCATCAATTTTTTTTCTTTGGAGTGACCGTGAGGTTTTTTTAGTGATATTTTGGTAAGGGCCTTGCATCTCATTCAATTTCTTTATTACACTAATAATTCTTTCACCTTTCCAATAAAGTACGAACAGCAAAGGATCGCATTTCACACTCTATGCAATATAAATGGTAAAGTGTGTTTTGTAATCATCGACAATGAAAGTTGTACAAACATTGCCAATGCTTACATGGTAGAGAAATTGGGCCTAAAGAAAACTAAGCATCCAAGCCCCTATGAGTTGCAATGGTTGAATGTCGGAGAAGAATTAAAAGTCACGGAGCAAGTACTTGTGCCATTCTCAATTGGAAGGTACAAAGACAAATTTCTATGTGATGTTGTTTCCATGAATACAAGTCACCTCCTACTCAGTCGACCTTGGCAATATGACAAGAGAGAAACACATGATGGCTTCACCAATCGTTATTCCTTTGCATATGAAGGAAAGAAGATTACATTGGAACCTTTATTTCCAAACCAAGTGCTTCAAGATCAAAACCATCTTAAGGAGAGCATTGGAGCCATCAAAAGGAATTCAACTGAAGAAGAACATTTTGAAGAAGGAAAAATAGATGGAATTGAAAATAGAAAGATTGTGGATGAAAAGCAAGTTGGAGATGAAAAATGAAAGAGGTGAAGAAAAGAAGCAGATTTTATCTAACAATTCTTTTCCTTCTATACTTGATTTTTCATTTTTACAGTTTGAAAAGAACGCCTCAAAAGATATTCCAACAGCAATTCCAATCATGACGATGATCTGGAAACACTCATGTTTTGATTAATCAATAACGCTTCCCATGGAGTTCATCAAACACTAGCTACCATCCATGAACATTGTTGGGTTTGTTTCCTCTACGCTTGTGAATCTAATTTTTCTTTCTACTAATTTGGTTGTGATTATAAGAAACAAAAGAAGACATAAGTTTGAAAGGGAACTACACCGGAAGACGCGAGGAAACAAAAGGGAGGCTCGATTACATAAAGTTTCAAAAGTGGTCATATCATTTGACGATGCAACATTACTCAATCATTTTTGGAGATGTGCATGGGAAGAAGTGGATACAAGGCTGTTTCAAATCATGGTTGTCCCAAAGAACATACCTCTTCAAGATGATGATCCAAGAAACATGACTTTTGGAGGACCAACAGATGTGTTCTTTGACGTTCCAAAAGATGTGTTCCTTGACGTTTCAAAAGTTGTGTCCCTTGAAGTTCCAAAGGATGTGTTTCTTAAAGTTGTCTATCTAAAAGACGTGTATTTTGAAGATGACTATTCAAAGGAGGTATTTCTTGAAGGTGATTGTTCATTAACGAGGGAGAAGGAGGATTCAACCATCCAAACATCTCCTACTGCCTTTTCAAACCATTTGTCAATTTGGGGACAAATCCCTTTAAAGAAGGGGGAATGATGCGATCCTAATCAACACCAACTTTCTCCATGACCTGATTACATCATTGAAGATCCTCAAGGCCGATTCTAAGGGAGTTTACTTCATTTTCTATTACCTTATTTATGATGTCATAAGCATGTATTTATATCTTAGGATATGCTTATCATATGTCCTATTAATTTATTATTCATGCATAGCATATGACCCACATCCTTACTTAGTTATTTCTTATTTTCTATTATATGCATAATTATGTGTGTTTGCATCATTTGTAGGACATACCAGTCACATAAACAAAGGGGAAATTGAGGGGCAGCTCACCTAAAGCTCAATTAGCTCAATTCAAGCTCATTGACAAGCTCACAAATGATACATGTATGAGGGGCTAAAATGATGCATTGTAGCCAAAGAGTTGAAGCTGTTTTATAAGTCTGGAATTTCAACCGACTTGCATCAAATTTTCGGATGGGATTCGGGCACTTCTGAGTCTACATGTCTTCTTCAAACATATTCGTATATCTCTTAGCTTTCCAACGCATCTTGAAACGCATCAATTCAACGTCGAGAGCTCAAGTTATGTTCGTTTTAGTGAAGACTATACAAGCAGAAATCTCTATACGAATTTATTTTGGGAAATATTATTTATTACAAATTTTCAATAATTTATTGATTATGTGTACTTAAATTTAATCTAGGATTCTTTATGAAGATATTTAGATGATTTAGGATTAGATTTGTTATATATTTATTAGTTTTTTAGGTTAGATAAAATATGTTTATTTATTTTATTATTATCTTTACTTTTCCTAATTTAAGTTTAACTCTTCATTTGTAGCCTATTTAAAGGCATATTTGCTTCATTAATAAGAAGAACATCATGAGTTTATGAGTCGCAAAAACCTTTGGCCATGAGCCATTTTATTTTCAAGGTAGATAGATTTTCCTTGTTATTTTTCGTATCAAAAGTCTTCTTCAATGTAAGTTCGTCAAGTTCTTGTAATGGAGATCATCTTCACACTCTTGCTTGCCTAGGTAATTGCATCTAGGAGGGTGGGTTAGAGCTGCTTGAGGTTGCTTGCTTAGATAATCGCGTCTAAGAGGGTGTCGAGGACAAAATATCCTACAACATCTATCTCGTCATCATCCATTCATCGGAGAGATTCGTGTTGTTTGCAGGTGTTTGCCTATTCAATTGCGATTAGGAGGGTGCCAAGGACAAATCTATCCAACACCGCCACCGTCAAATTCATCCTATCTCGTTTTCTACATCAAGATCATGCTTTATTATCGGTTTGCTGAACATGGAGTTTGGGGTTTTCTCAGATCATATTAGTGAGTTTGCTAGATTAATTGTGATCTAGAGGGTTCCTAGATTTTGAGGTAATTCTTGGATCCTGGCTTCCGTATCAACAAAGCTCATTCAAGTCCAAAAAAGCTCTTTCCCTCGAGCAAGACAAGTAAGCTCCTAAATAGCTCCATTTAGCTCTAGAACATGCAAGAAAACTCAAGGACACTAGAAGAGGAGTTCACCTAGCTAAGGGTATGATACACGTACCACAAGGCAATTCCAAGGACAAGATGGACTTACTTTTCCACTTGGCCCAATAACCTGAGCCAAGTCTAAGCTAATCAAGGACAAGCTGAATTCGACTGTCCAAGTATTTGTGAGCAAAGGATTACAAGCTGCCATGAAGAAAGAATAATTTATTAAAAGAAGTCCACACTTAACATCCTTGAAGAATAATTGGGTCACAAAAACTCAACTTACTGCACCTTTGGAGATGGATATCCATGAGCCTTTAGATGTCCATTAATTAGCCCTTTTTATTGTAATTAGACCCAATACTTGTTACTATAAAAGATTGGGTCAGATTTTTATTTTTAGCCCAAATTAGGATTTACAAGTGTTTTTAGGCCTAGTTAGCTTTTAAAACAGCCCACACATGCCTCCTTGCCCAAGAACCAATTTCTTATCATCTAAACCAGTCCAAATACCCTTAAATTCGTCCAAATAAAGGCCCTATCAACTTTTACTTGCTGCCCAATCAAAACAGCTCTTATCAGCCCATTACTTGATGCCCAAGCAAACCAGCCTTCATCAAGTTTACTTGCTGCCCAAGCAACCAGCCTTCATCAAGTTTACTTGCCTTATCACCCTATTCCTTGCCACACAAGCACAAGGAATTTAAAGGCTGTTATTTTATTATTATTTTTAATTAGATTAGGTTTTCCTTGTTTTAGTAGAAGTTAAATTACTTTGTCTATCCTTCACCTATAAAAGGATGAAGCCTCCATCATTGTAAGACATATTTTCTTTGATTTATGAAATATTTAGTGAGTTTGTTTTTGCAGGTGCTGATTACTTGTGCCTTTGAAGTCTTTTTCAACATAAGTTCGACGAGTTCTTGCGAGGGAGATCATCTTCACACTCTTGCTTGCCTAGATAGTCGCGTCTAGGAGGGTGGGTTAGAGCCGCTTGAGGTTGCTTGCTTAGATAATTGAGTCTAAAAGGGTGCCGAGGACAAAACAACATCAACAGTTCACAAGCCATCTTCATCTTCACACCATCCTCCATAATTCCATAAACAAAGCTGGAATTTTCAGATTTGTTTTACTTATCTCTTTCTCAATCTCATTTAATCCTTTTTTTATATTCTTATTTCTTATCATATAATCCTTCATCTTGTCTTTCTTTCTTTAAATTTCCAGCCTTGAATATGAAAATTTCAAGAAAATCCATTCTCTTTTCCTTTGAATTTTCAGATCTGCCCAAACTTCCTTGATTGAGTCTAGAGCTCCTAGTTCTTGCAACAACTTGATTGAAGGCTTCCAAATCCAAGATTGCGCTACTCTATCATTTGGTATCATATTTGGGACGATTCTTGGCAAGAATTTTGGCGTTTTTGAAAGAAAAAAAAAACTCAAAAATTAGGGAAAATTCGTCAAAACCAAACGAGTGAATTTTGAGCTAAAAATTTCCAGATCAGATCTACACCATTCGAGGAGTCAGCACACAAAATTTTAGAATTTTTGGATTTCGGGAACACCTCAAACGAAATGGATAAAGTTTCAACAAAATTAGGGTTTTCCCCTACTTTAACCTTATTTTCATTATTTTTTTCTTCAATTTTCGTTATTTTCAGTTTATTTACCTTGTAAAAAGAAAAAAAAAATTTAAAAAAAGTGAAGAAAAGTGATGATACGGAAGCCAGGATCCAAGAATTACCTCAAAATTTAGGAACCCTCTAGATCACAATTAATCTAGCAAACTCACTAATATGATCCGAGAAAATCCCAAACTCCATGTTCAGCAAACCGATAATAAAGCATGATCTTGATGTAAAAACGAGATAGGATGAATTTGACAGTAGCGGTGTTGGATAGATTTGTCTTTGGCACCCTCCTAATCGCAATTGAATAGGCAAACACCTGCAAACGGCACAAATCTCTCTGATGAATGGATGATGACGAGATAGATGTTGTAGGATATTTTGTCCTCGGCACCCTCTTAGACGCGATTATGTAAGCAAGCAACCTCAAGCGGCTCTAACCCACCCTCCTAGATGCAATTACCTAGGCAAGCAAGAGTGTGAAGATGATCTCCATTACAAGAACTTGACGAACTTATGTTGAAGAAGACTTCCAATACGAAAAATAACAAGGCAAATCCATCTACCTTGAAAATAAAATGGCCCGAGGCCAAAAGTTTTTTGTAACTCAAAACTTCATGATGTTCTTCTTATTAATGAAGCAAATATGCCTTTAAATAGGCTACAAATGAAGAGTTCAACTTAAATTAGGAAAAGTAAACATAATAATAAAATAAATAAACATATTTTATCTAACCTAAAAAACTAATAAATAAATAACAAATCTAATCCTAAATCATCTAAATATCTTCATAAAGAATCCTAGATTACATTTAAGTACAAATAATCAATAAAATTATTGAAAATTCGTAATAAATAATATTTCCCGTGATAAAACCGTATAGAGATTTTTTCTCGCACAGTCTTCACTAAAATGGACATAACTTGAGCTCCCGATGTCGGATTGATGCGTTTCAAGATGCGTTGGAAAGATAAGAGACAGAAGAATATGTTTGAAGAAGACATGTAGACTCATAAGTGCCCGGATCCCATCCGAAAATTCGATGTAAGTCGGCTGAAATTCCAGACTTATAAAACAGCTTCAACTCTTTGGCTACAATGCATCATTTTAGCCCTGCATACATGTATCAAGTGAGAAAGCTCATACCTAGCCACCAACCACCATCAAGAATCATCAAGATCACCATCATCAACCACCACAAGCATCACATTGAAGTGGATTCAACATTGGATTTCGTCCTTCAAGTTGTTTCTAGGTTTTGTGGTTATCATCTTTCTCTAGTAATTTTTTTCTACTCTTAGTTTCTTAAGTTCCTTTGTTTCGCCTTTTCTTTCTTCTATTGCGCAATTTAACACCTTCTCTTTTCTGGTGTGAGTACGACTAAAAGTTGCATTACAATCCTTCTTTCTTGCAACTATATTCAATTGATGTCAAGCCTTTCATTGGACTCCTAGTACAATTAGGACTCATTGTTAGGATTAAACTTTGATTGTAACTTGTTGACTTGTGGCAGGAAGGTCTTTAAAGAGAACGAGATCGGTTTACTTGCCTCGCTAAATATTTATTCCTTGGAGTGTTTAGTGAGATTTCTAGTTTTCTTTTGCTTTTCACCTTTTTAAATCTAAGTGTTTCAGGATGTCAGAAACGAGTGACGACGAAGAACCACATGAAGTGACTCTTCAAGAAGTTTCGGATACTCTCAATAAACTTGAACGAACTGTAACCACTTTGGCAGCCAAGCTTGAGCACACCGATACAGTCGTAATTGCAATCACTCAAACCATTGGGAGATTAGAAACCATTGCTATTGCAAGCGATACTGAAGAGCCTAGGCGTCCAAATCTTGTTCCCATTCAGAATAGATGCCAAAACCCCCTGCATGGGCACAATCCTCGCATAGAGCCGAGATGAGCAACAAACACCTTAGCCAAACCAAAAATCACTGTACCACATTTTCAAGGATGGTATGACCCTAATGCTTATTGTGACTGGGAAAATCGAGTTGATCTTCTATTCGAGTATTATCAATGCCCCGAAGAGGATCAAGTTCCACTGTTGACTCTCAAATTCACTGAATACGCATCCATTTGGTGGTCCTAATTGGTTCGCAATCGGTGTCTCAATGGAGAAGCCAAGATAACCTCATGGGGAGAACTTAAAGAAGTCATGCGAGAACGATTCGTTCCCCCATTATATCGGCGAGAGATCAAACAAAAGTTATAAAGAATCTTACAAGGCTATCTATTGATGAGTATCTCAAAGAGATGGAATCATTGATGCAAAAAGCTGATATTCAAGAGGATGAAGAGGATACAATGACTAGGTTTGTTGTCGGACTCAATGACAACATTCTTGAGGTACTTGAACTCAAAACCTACTACACCCTTCAAGAAGCATTCCAATTCGCCATGACAATTGAAAGGCGCATCAAAGATCGACAACGATATCGACAAAAGAATTATCACTATGACAAAGGTATCACTCAACCTTTATCTCATTCTAATTCTTCTAAACCTTTGCTCGACTCAAGTAGACCAAAGCAAAAAATTGAAACATCCAAGTCACTGGACAAAACCCCCATGTTGGCGGAAAACACACAAACACTCAAACAAACTCGAGAGATTGTATGCTTCAAGTGCAATGGTCATGGACACTATAAAAGAGACTGCCCGAATACAAGACTTTTTCTTATTCGAGAAGATGGGAGCTACTCATCCGAGTTGGAGGAGGAATTGTCCGACAATGAATTCATCGCTGGTGGTTACTCCAGTGATGAACCTGATCCTAAAAGCTTGGTGATTCAACGTTCACTTAATATCCAAGTAATCGACGATACGGAGATGCAAAGAACAAATATTTTCCACACAAGATGTTTGATCAAAGGCAAACTATATTTCTGTCATCATTAATAGCGGAAGTTGTGCGAATGTGGTGAGCAGCTATCTAGTTGATGCACTTGACCTACCTTGTCTACGCCATCCAAAGCCATATTATCTCCAATGGCTTCATGAAGGGTCAGAATTAAAGGTAAACAAACGTGCCTTAATCACTTTTACTATGGGTAAATATTGTGATGACGATTGGTGTGATGTGACTCACCATGGTAAGTTAAATAAGTATTCCTTTGTATACCATGGCAAAAAGTATACGTTGGCTCCACTCGATCCAAAAGAGGTGTACAAAGATCAGATGCGAATGAAGAAGTTTTGTGAGGAGGTGGGAATAAAAAAAAGATGAAAAAGAAAAAAAGAATGAAAAACAAAAGGCAAATACAAAAGAGGCCAGTAGTGATAAAAGCCAAATAAGTATAGGCCCAGGGGTGGTGAGTGATCCTAAATGTGAGAAAAAAAGAGTGTCTCAAAATATTTATGCGAGAGAAAAAGAAGTGAGGCAAGCCCCCTTCCTTAAACAGCCTTGCATCCTCATCCGCCTTAGGGAACAATTTTTTTCTATCACTAATAATAACAAAAGTTTGCCTAGTCTGTTTGTTTGTCTTTTGCAGGACTTCAATGATGTTTTAGGTGATCCACCTGACGGTTGCCACCCTTAAGAGGAATTGAACATCAAATTGACCTAATTCCGGCTTCTTCTATTCCAAATAGACCAACATATAGATGTAATCCCGACGAAACCAAGGAGTTAGAAAAGCAAGTGGAAGAACTACTCAACAAAGGCTACATTCGTGAGAGTTTAAGCCCTTGTGCCATTCTAGTACTTTTGGTGCCAAAGAAAGATGGTTCATATAGAATGTGTGTCGATTGTCGACCGATCAACCGAATAACAATCAAGTATAGGCATCCTATTCCACGATTAGATGACATGCTTGATGAACTCTACGGTGCATACATCTTCACCAAGATTGATTTGAAGAGTGGTTATCACCAAATTGGAATGAAAGAAGGAGATGAATGGAAAATCGCTTTCAAGACCAAGTCCGGTTTATATGAATGGATAGTTATGCCATTTGGTTTGACCAATGCCCCTAGCACATTCATGAGATTGATGAACCATGTCCTTCGGGAGTATAGAGGTAAGTTGTTGTTTATTTCGATGATATTCTTATCTACTCTTCTTCTTTTGATTTACATATCTTTCATGTGAGATCGGTCTTCAAAGTTCTCCAAAGAGAACAATTATATGCTAACATGGAAAAGTGCGTGTTTTGTAGTGAAAGCCTTAGTTTTCTAGGCTTTATAGTAAGTGCACAGGGTATCCATGTTGACAATGAAAAAGTCAAAGCAATTCAAGAATGGCCCACGCCATCATCCATAACCGAGGTGAGATCCTTCCATGGCCTAGCAAGCTTCTACCGTCGCTTTGTCAAGGATTTCTCTACCATAGCCGCATCATTGACAGATATCATCAAAAAAACGGTAGGTTTTCATTGGGGTGAGCCACAATAACAAGCCTTCCAAACACTAAAAGGTAAACTTTGTACTGCCCCAATTCTTCGTCTTCCCGATTTTTCTAAAACTTCTGAGTTAGAATGTGATGCCTCCGGTATAGGCATATGCGTAGTTCTTTTACAGGAAAAACAACCAATCTCTTACTTTAGCGAGAAGTTAAAAGGAGCACATTTAAACTACTCCACTTATGATAAAGAGCTCCTTGCATTAGTTCGTGCACTTGAAGTTTGGCAACACTACCTTCTTCCAAAGGAGTTTATCATACACACCGACCATGAATCATTGAAGTGGCTAAACGGCTAAGGTAATTTGAGCAAGAGACATGCTCGGTGGGTGGAGTTTATTGAAACATTCCCTTATGTGATCAAGCACAAAAAGTTAAGGATAATGTAGTAGCAGATGCACTATCTAGAAGGTATACCCTAATTACTCAAATGCATGCTACTATATTGGGTTTCGAACATATAAAGCAATTGTATCCTAATGATCCAGATTTCAAGGAAATGTATACTCATTGTTTAAAAGGTGCTTTTAACAAGTTTTATCTTGTAGATGGGTTTCTTTTCCGAATAAACAGGTTGTGTATACCACAAGGCTCCATTAGAGAATTGCTAGTCCATGAATCACACTCCGGAGGCTTAATGGGGCACTTTGGCATCTCCAAAACGTTAGACATGGTAATGGAGCATTTTTTTTAGCCACATATGAGGACAACCGTGGAAAAGGTATGTGCATCTTGCATCGTATGTAAACAAGCAAAATCCAAGGTAAGTCCTAACGGTTTATATACACCCCTTCCTATCCTTTCTTTCCCTTTTATCTATGGACTTTATTCTTGGATTACCTAGTACCAAAAAGGGTTGAGATAGTATTTTTGTTGTGGTCGACAGGTTTTCAAAGATGGCTCACTTCATACCATGCCATAAGACGGATGATGCAACACATGTAGCTGATATCTTCTTTAGAGAACTAGTATGACTTCATGGAATTCCATGCACCATCGTTTCCGATAGAGATGTAAAGTTCATAAGCCATTTTTGGAAGGTTTTGTGGGGAAAGATAGGTACCAAACTTCTTTATTCTACTACTTGTCACCCACAGGATGGACAAACTGAGGTAATAAATCGGATCTTAGGTGCATTACTCAAAACCGTTGTCGGTAAGAACACAAAAACTTGGGAAGAATATCTACCTTTTTGCAGAGTTTGCCTACAACCGTTCTATTCATTCATCCACCGGTTATTCTCCATTTGAAGTAGTCTATGGTTTTAACCCCTTAACTACATTAGACCTTGTTCCTTTACCTATTGATAATATTAGCAGCTTAGATGGCGAAAAGAAAGCGGTGTTAGTTAAATCCATTCATACTAAGGCAAAGCAAAGAATGGAGAAAGCATATGAAAACGTTGCTGCCAAAGTCAACAAAGGCCGACGCCAAGTTGTCTTTGAACCAGGAGATTGGGTTTTGTTGCACATGCGTAAAGAAAGATTTCCGAGCCATAGGAAATCCAAATTGGATCCACGCGGAGATGGACCATTCCAAGTCCTTGAAAGGATCAACACCAATGCATACCGAATTGATCTACCATGTGAGTATAATGTGAGTACAACTTTTAATGCTTCTGATCTTTCTCCTTTTGATGTTTCAGATTCGTGGACTATTCCTTTTGAGGAGGGAGGGGATGATACATGTACCACAAGGCAATTCCAAGGACAAGATGGACTTACTTTTCCACTTGGCCCAATAACCCGAGCCAAGTCTAAGCTAATCAAGGACAAGCTGAATTCGACCGTCCAAGTATTCGTGAGCAAAGGATTACAAGCTGCCATGAAGAAAGAAGAATTTCTTGAAGGAAGTCAACACTTAACATCCTTCAAGAATAATTCGGTCACAAAAACTCAACTTGCTGCACCTTTGGAGATGGATATCCATGAGCCTTTAGATGTCCATTAATTAGCCCTTTTTATTGTAATTAGACCCAATACTTGTTACTATAAAAGATTGGGCCAGATTTTTATTTTTAGCCCAAATTAGGATTTACAAGTGTTTTTAGGCCTAGTTAGCTTTTAAAACAGCCCACACATCCCTCCTTGCCCAAGAACCAATTTCTTATCATCTAAACCAGCCCAAATACCCTTAAATTCGTCCAAATAAAGGCCCTATCAACTTCTACTTGCTGTCCAATCAAAACAGATCTTATCAACCCATTACTTGATGCCCAAGCAAACCAGCCTTCATCAAGTTTAATTGCTGCCCAAACAACCAGCCCTTATCAGCTTATCACTTGCCTTATCACCCTATCCCTTGCCACACAAGCACAAGTGATAGAGTAGCGCAAATTCAAATAAAGAAAAAAACAAAACAAACCAAAATAAAGAACATATCTAAAAATTCAGATTTGCTTATGGTGGTGGCGTCAATGGAGGAAGCTTGAATATGTGGAGATGGCATGATGAATTGATAGTTGTCCTCGGCACCCTCTTAGACGCAATTATCTAAGCAAGCAACCTCAAGCAGCTCTAACCCACCCTCCCAAACGCTTTTGTATGGGAAAGCAGGAGTGTGAAGATCCTCAACAACAAATCCCGGAGAACTTGAAAATCGATTTGCTTCTAAAACACAAGATAATGTTCTTGCAAGTTGGAACTCAAAAGAGAATTTTATTTAACCATTCAAATCTGAATTACAATGTGGGTGAAGCCTCCTTTATATAGGTCATGGAGAAGTTTTAATCCTACTAAACTTAGGAATTAAATACAATAAATAAATAAATGCTGAAATCTAATCTCCTAATTAGATAAGTAACTTCTAATAATAAATAAATGATAAAAATAAAATCCTAATTAAATAAATCTGATCCTAATAGATATTGAAGAATCCTATATTGATTTAAATTACAAATAATCAAATAAAATCTTGAAAATTCGTAATTATCCAAAAATCTCGTATTAATCCCGTATAGGAATTTCTGCATGCGCTGTTTTCGCTAAAATAGACGTATCTTGAGATCCAGGTGTCCAATTATGGCGTTTCAAGATGTGTTGGAAAGCTAATTTGCAGCTGGACAAGTTTTAAGAAGACATGTTGACCCATAAATGCCTGGATCCCATCCAAAAATGCTTCGCAAGTTGACTGATGTTTCTGACTTGCAAAGCAGTTTCAACTTCTTTTCCAAGATGATTATTTTGACCCCTCTCATGCTCGTATCATTCCCCCACTCCTCAAAAAGATTCACCCTCGAATCTAGATCGGTAAATGGAGGAAGTTCATCAAAGTACCATAGAAGAGAAGACGTCTTGAAAGATCCTTTTGCAGAGTCTCTTTTTGCAATGTAATTTACAAGTTCCTTCTCAATTTGGGATCATCACGATTGTTCTTTTGGTGGCAAAGTAACTCATTCTCATCTTCAAAATTGTTATTAATGCTAAAAGAGGAATAAGCATAAATAGAATTCTGAAAACTTTCAATGATACCTTTTGATTGTAAGGTACCCTCGTCGGTGTTTTTCGTTTGATGATCATCTCGAATTGGAATAGTAGGTTCGTCACTGGAAACAAACACACTACTTATAATTTCTTCCTCATCAATAGGCAAGGTTAAACTCTCGATGGTATCGTCTTTCTCATGTTCTTTAGAAGAACAAATTTCTTGATCATGCTCCGGATCACAGATTTCAATATCATTAGAAGACATGAATTAAGACAACATATCTCTCAAAATTTTTTCTTGAAAATAAAACTTATCTAGACAATCATACCCTGAATGATCTAGTCGACAACAATAATGACATCGAGTCCCTAAAAGGGTAAAATCCAATACATTGCTCAATGACATCCTCAAGAACGACCTGAATCCGATACCAAATGATAGAGTAGCGCAAATTCGAATAAAGAAAAAAACAAAACAAACCAAAATAAAGAACAAATCTAAAAATTCATATTTGCTTATGGTGGTGGCGTCAATGGAGGAAGCTTGAATATGTGGAGATGGCATGATGAATTGATAGTTGTCCTCGGCACCCTCTTAGACGCAATTATCTAAGCAAGCAACCTCAAGCGGCTCTAACCCACCCTCCCCAAACGCTTTTGTCTGGGCAAGCAGGAGTGTGAAGATCCTCAACAACAAATCCCGGAGAACCTGAAAATCGATTTGCTTCTAAAACACAAGATAATGTTCTTGCAAGTTGGAACTCAAAAGATAATTTTATTTAATCATTCAAATATGAATTACAGTGTGGGTGAAGCCTCCTTTATATAGGCCACGGAGAAGTTTTAATCCTACTAAACTTAGGAATTAAATACAATAAATAAATAAATGCTAAAATCTAGTCTCCTATTTAGATAAGTAACTTCTAATAATAAATAAATGCTAAAAATAAAATCCTAATTAAATAAATCTGATCCTAATAGATATTGCAGAATTCTATATTGATTTAAATTACAAATAATCAAATAAAATCTTGAAAATTCGTAATTATCCAAAAATCCCGTATTAATCCCGTATAGGAATTTCTGCATGCGATGTCTTCGCTAAAATAGACGTATCTTGAGATTCAGATGTCCGATTGAGGCGTTTCAAGATGCGTTGGAAAGCTAATTTGCATCTAGACAAGTTTTAAGAAGACATATTGACCCTTAAATGCCTGGATCCCATCCAAAAATGCTTCACAAGTTGACTGATGTTTCTGACTTGCAAAGCAGTTTCAACTTATTTTCCAAGATGACTATTTTGACACCTCTCATGCTCGTATCATTCCCCCACTCCTCAAAAAGATTCGCCCTCGAATCTAGATCGGTAAATGGAGGAAGTTCATCAAAGTACCATAGAAGAGAAGACGTCTTGAAGGATCCTTTTGCAGAGTCTCTTTTTGCAATGTAATTTACAAGTTCCTTCTCATTGGGATCATCACGATTGTTCTTTTGGTCGCAAAGTAACTCATTCTCATCTTCAAAATTGTTATTAATGCTAAAAGAGGAATTAGCATAAATAGAATTCTGAAACATTCAATGATACCTTTTGATTGTAAGGTACCTTCGTCGGTGTTTGTCTTTTGATGATCATCTCGAATCGAAATAGTAGGTTCGTCACTAGAAACAAACACACTACTTATAATTTCTTCCTCATCAATAGGCAAGGTTAAACTCTCGATGGTATCGTCTTCCTCATGTTCTTTAGAAGAACAAATTTCTTGATCATGCTTTGGATCACGGATTTCAATATCATTAGGAGACATGAATTCAGACAACATATCAATATAATTCACTTTGTGAGGTTTTCTCTCAAACTTGTTCTTTTGAGAACTTTAGCGACTTATCAAGCTTTGCTTGTGGCGTCTCCTATCCTTCCATCCTATACTTCAGGTTCTTGGTTCATATAACCAAAGGGTCCAAGTCCTATCTACCACCCTCAAAGTCATTCTCCTAAGAAACGGCATTATACTTTTTAGTATAGTTTCTTTCTTTGACTCCTTTGAATACTATCACCCTTTTCCAATTCCATTTCACCATCTTTCCTTTCCATTTTCATTCACCATATCCGAACCTACCCTACACTTAAACATTTCCATCCTTTTCATCCAATTCCTTAACACCACGCAACCTAGCTTCTGCACCCAACAATTCATCATCTTTCTTTCTTCATTTCATCTTTAAAGCATTCAGATTATAAGGCTTACTTGCATTCACGGTCAGGAACAATCAAGCTTCTCTCAACAACGTTAATTGGAGAGTATCATGTCGTACATATGAAAAAATCCCTTGAGCTGCCGAGTTTGGTTGAGTGTTATTCATTCTCCTTTAAAGGATGATAATGAAGCATTGAATTCAGCAATTGAATGGCCTCTTGAATTTTTTGAAAAAGCATCTTGTGATTATTCTTGTATTGAATTTCCAGCTTGCACTATCTTCTGGTCATATCTTTAGCTCACGATATCAAATTGAGGTGATTTAAAGTACGTTGGAAAGCTAAGAAATAGAGTAATAAGTTTGAAGACTTCAAGACTCACATCTTCCTGGATCTTATCCAAAATGGCGAACAAGTTGACTGAGACTCCTTGAATTCCCTCCTTAAGTGTTGTTTTAGTTCTTGCTTTTACTCTCCCTTAAGTGGTGATAATGAAGGCTTTGATTGCATGTCTTCCAAAAACTGATCAGCTTTATGGGGTGTTAAAGTAGCTCTTTAAGTGGTATTTTAATTGGCTTGAATGCCTTGCTTCATTGCAGAAACCGACAGCCTTTAAGTGGTGCAAAACTCTATTGAATGCCTTGAAATTAATCAGCCTTCATTTTGACTTCAAGTGTCTTTAATTGGTGGTTAATGCTTTGTCATTCTTGTAGAAAATGATCAGCCATTTGATCCAAATTAATTCCTTAACCAAAAAAACATTAAACATCCATTAGATAACAACTTGTTTATTAAAAATGAAAGTAAATGTCAAACAGATTTAAATGAACTAGTTTACTAAAAGAACCAGTTTAATTGAATGAACTATTTTAATTAAATGAACTAGCACACTTAATGCACTAACAAGCTTAAATAACACACATGCTTAAATGAATTAACATGCTTAAATGAACTAAACAAGCTTAAATGAAATAACATGCTTAAACTAAACATGCTTTAATGAACTGACATGCTTATTTATTATTGAGCAATAAATGAACTATCATGCATAATTAAACATGCACTTTTATTAATGCTCATGCAACTACATGCAACACACTCCTAAGCTAGCACTCAAACGCTGTATTAAAATGCATAAGCAACATGCTGCAGTTGTTCAAAGATGGCCAAGGCTCCAAGCTTAGATTCAAGGCTTGAAAACTCGAATTATTGAGATCCTCGGCTTGGGAACAAGTGTTTAAATCCTACGACTTCTCCTTTGAAGTGAACAAGGCCCAAAGAAGTTTGGTGCTGGTCTGGATCACATCAATCCCGCTTTTTGAAAGCGATTTGTCCCCAAATCGATGCCTGTTATAAAAGGGAATAACTTTGAATTCCGTAAGGCCAGGAACTTCTTCACTCGCCTTTTGAACCAAAGCTTATCTCCGAGTTCAAAGTTGATTCGCTTATGCTTCCTATGAACTCTGTCTTCATATTGATTGGTTTGTACATAAATGATCTTTGTGTGACTTCTAGAACCGTGGTTCATAATACAGTGAAAATTCTTTTCTTTGTTTCCTTGTACCTTATGGTGTAGCTCCTTTTCAAACTTGTATTTCCTTTCAACTTCTACAAACAAAATTGTATGAGTGGTGATACATGAATGAAAGGGGTAAAATTACTTATTTTGAACAAGACGTTGAAGCTGCTCGTTGCAGGCAACAAGGTCCAAAATGATCCATGCTTAGGAGGTGTGAAGAGATATATTTTTAGATAAGAAACTGAAACTATTTTGCAAAGCTGGAGCATCAGCCGACTTGAGATGAATTTTTAGATGGGATCCAGGCGTTTCTGGGTTGAGTTGTCTTCTGAAGAATTGACCTTCATTCAGTTATCTTTCCAACACATCTTAAAACGTATCATTCCGATGTCGAGAACCGAAGATGCGTCCATTTTACTGGAGACTGTGCATGAAATAAACTAGATATGGGTTTAACTACGAGATTTTGTAAATTCAACCCAAAAGCTAATTTATAAAGCTTTTGGATGAATTAGACTTTGCCCAACGTAATTATTAACATTTAAATTATGTTTTTAGGGTTTATATACTTTAGGAACCAGCCACCCTTCTCCCAAGCCATTAGATCAAGTCCAATTTAATGGACCAGATTTCTTTGTTTATTTTATTCATTCTTAGCTTTAGGTTAAAGCCATCATTCATTTATAAAAGGATGTGTTTTCTTCTTTGTTTTCAGATTTTCATTGATTAATAAAAAGTTCTCTTTTGAGATTTTAGTATTCTTTGAATATGTGTTTGCAAGTGTTCGGTAAACTTGTTTAGAAGCCATCTTCAACGTTTCAACCGGGTTGATTGTTGTTGATCTTTACACTTCGAGTTGCCTATCTAATTGCAGGTAGAAGGGTCAGTTTTAAGCCATATCACGAAGCTTTCCTAGTTAATGGCGACTAGGAGGGTTCTGCGGGTATATCCTCTATTCCATAATCCACAATCATCTTCTTCAACTCAACTCCATTTTCGCCATCACCATCATTCAAATCTGGAAATTTCATATTTGTTTTTCTATCCTCTAGATTTATCTTTATCGATCTTTTTAGTTTATTCTTATTATCCATCATCTAACCCTTCTTCTTGACTTTGTTTCTTTAAGTTTCCAGCCTTAATTCTGAAAATTTCAAGAAATGCCCAACAAGTTTCTCTTGAAATTTTAGATTGACGCCTAACTTTCTTGATTGAGTCTAAAGCCCTAAGTTTGCTTCAAGCCATCAAATTGAAGGTTCCAACGTACCAAGGTAGCCTAATATCATTTGTTTTCGATTGTTTTATTCTTATACATCTTCTAACACCTTTTTGTTTCTTGTGTTAGTAGAAATTTAAAAGTTGCATAAATTCCTTCTTCCTTGCAACTCCTAGAGCCTTTGTTTGGAGTGAATAACGGTGAGGATTTGGTTCATTTTTTTCTTTCTTTTGTGAAATTTCAGGATGTGTTACACTTGTCGCACTAAACCTTCTTTGGCTATACCAATGCACAACATCCCTCCATTCGAAGGAACATCCGACCCAGATGCTTATTATGAATGGGAGTACGAGATTGATGATAAATTTTATAAGCATTGCGATACGGTAACCTATTCGTTAGCTATCAGAGGATTCACTAACCATGCTACTATATGGTTGAATAGATTAGTGAAAGACCGAAAGTTTTATGGCAAACAAAAAAATTGATTCCTGGAGTGAATTAAAGTGGAACATGAGGATTCATTATGTCCCACCAGAATATTGTGAGGATATCGAGAGAAAGCTTCAACGATGGACACATGGTACAATGTCCGTGGAAAAGTACTTCAACACCATGCTAGTACTTATGCATCGAGCTGATATCATTGAAAAAGAATGAGACGTGGTAAAATTATTCTATTTCGGATTAAATGAAGAGATTGCCAACAACAAATTCCAATCGTATGAAAATTTGATGGATTTCGTTGAACAAGCAATCCGAATCGAACGTCAACTACAAAAATCCAAAGCCCATCAAATGACATACTCTTCCATTGATAAAGGTATATCTCAACCTTTGCCTTTCCATAACCATACTAATACCCATGTCGAATCTAGTAGCACAAAGCTGAAGGAAGAAAAATCATCCCTAGTCTAAGGGGAAAGTGACGACCAACCATCATTGTATCTTGTTGTAGACATGGGCACACAACATAATTCGACTTTCTCCTTGCCCTATGATGACAAAGATATCCATGATCCGGTAGAACATGGTGCAAAAGCTATCGTGAGTTTATCCTTGCTCGTTGATGTAAAAGAAATTATTCCATATGATCATCAAGCAAAAAACACCTATGAAGGTACCATACAATCCAAAGTTGAGAATGCGCTGCATTGCGACGAAAGTAACAAGCCCAAAGAGAAGGAAATTGTTCTTCACAATGCAACTGGAGACACCACACAAGGACCCTTCGAGACATATTCTTTTAGTAATTTTCTAAAATCCTTCCATTTGCCGGGTCAGATTCGAGGATGAATCTTTTTGAGGGTTGGGGGAATGATACATGCATGAGAGGGGTAAAATTACTTATCTTAGACAAGAAGTTGAAGTTGTTCGATGCAGGCAACAAGGTCCAAAATCATACAACGCTACAGAACTGTTGATGAATATTTCAAAGAGATGGAAACTTTGATGCTAAGAACCGATGTACAAGAGGACGAAGAGGATACAATGAATAGATTTATTGTTGGACTCAATGACAACATTCTTGAGGTACTTGAACTCCACTCCTATTACACTCTTCAAGGGGCATTCCAATTCGCCATGAAGATCGAAAAAATGATCAAAAATAGACAATGATATGAACAGAAGAGTTATTCCTGTATAAAGGTATCACTCAACCTTCATCTCACTCTAATTCTTCTAACCCTTTGCTCGATGCTAGTAAAACAAAGCAGAAAATTGAAGCATCAAAACCACATGACAAAACAAAGGCCAAACCCTCTATATTGGCTGAAAACACACAAAGGCCCAATCGAGCTCGAGATATTGTATGCTTCAAGTGCCAAGGTCGTGGACACTATCAAATAGATTGCCCAAATACAAGACTTCTCCTCATTCGAGATGATGGAACCTATTCATCAGACTCAGAGAAGGAAAAAGATGATTTGTCTGATAATGAATTTGTAGCTGAGAATTATTCTAGTGATGAACCTGATCCTAGAAGCTTGGTGATTCAACGTTCACTTAATATCCAAGCAATGAAAGATATGGATGTGCAAAGAACAAATATCTTCCACACACGGTGTTTGATCAAATGTAAACTTTATTATGTCATCATTGATAGCAAAAGTTGTGCAAATGTGGTGAGCAGCTATCTAGTTGACGCACTTAATCTACCTTGTCAATGCCATCCAAAGCCACATTATCTACAATGGCTTCATGAAGGATCAGAATTAAAGGTAAACAAACGTACATTAATCACTTTTACTATGGGCAAATATTATGATGACGTTTGGTGTGAAGTTATCCCTATGCAAGCATCTCACTTGCTTTTAGGATGACTTTGGTAGTATGGTTGTGATGTAACTCACCATGGTAAGTTGAATAAGTATTCATTTATATTCCATGGAACGAAGTATACCTTGGCTCCACTTGATCCAAAAGAGGTGTACAAGGATCAAATGAGAATAAAGAAGTTTTGTGAGGAGGTGGGAATAAAAAAAGATGAAAATGAAGAAAATAATGAAAAAAGGCAATAACAAAAGAGGCCAGTAGTAATAAAAGCCAAATATATAAAGGCCCAGGGGTGGTGAGTGATCCTAAATGTGAGAAAAAAATAGTGTACCAAAATATTTATGCGAGAGAAAAAGAAGTGAGACAAGCCCCTTTTCTTAAACAACCTTGCATCCTCATCCGCTCTAGGGAAAACTTTTTTCTATCACTAATGATAACAAACGTTTACCTAGTGTGTTTGTTTCTCTTTTGCAGGATTTTGATGATGTTTTAAGTGATCCATCTGATGGCTTGCCACCCTTAAGAGGAATTGAACATCAAATTGATCTAATTCCAGGTTCTTCCATCCCAAATAGACCAGAATATAGACGCAATCCTAAAGAAACCAAGGAGTTAGAAAATCAAGTGCAAGAATTACTCAGCAAAGGTTACAGTCGTGAGAGTTTAAGCCCTTGTGCCATTTCAGTACTTTTAGTACCAAAGAAAGATGGTTCATATTGAATGTGTATAGATTTCCGATTGATCAATCGAATCACCATCAAGTATAGACATCCTATTCCACGCTTAGATGACATGCTTGATGAACTATACGGTGCATGCATGCATCTTCACCAATATTGATTTGAATAGTGGTTATCATCAAATTAGGATGAAGGAAGGAGATGAATGGAAAACCGCTTTCAATGCCAAGTTCAATTTATATGAGTGGACACTCATGCCTTTTGGCTTGACAAATGCCCCTAGCACATTCATGAGATTGATGAGCCACGTCTTGCAGGAGTTTTGAAGTAAGTTTTTTGTTGTTTATTTCGATGATATTCTTATCTACTCCTCTTCTTTTGATTCACATCTCTTTCATGTGAAATTGGTTTTCAAAGTTCTACGACAGGAACGGTTATATGCTAACATGGAAAAGTGCGTGTTTTGTAGTGTAAGTCTTAATTTTCTATGCTTTATAGTAAGTGCATAGGATTCCATGTTGATGATGAAAAAGTTAAAGCAATTAATGAATGGCCCATGCCATCTTCCAAAACTGAGGTGAGATCCTTCCATGGCTTAGCAAGCTTCTACTGTCGCTTTGTCAAGGATTTCTCTACCATTGCCGCACCATTGACAGATATCATTAAAAAATGGTAGGTTTTCATTGGGGTGAAGCACAAGAAAAAGCTTTCCAAACACTAAAAGGTAAACTTTGTACTACCCCAATTCTTCGTCTTCCTGATTTTTCTAAAACTTTCGAATTAGAATGTAATGCATCGAATATAGGCATTGGTGCAGTTCTTTTACAAGAAAAACAACCAATCGCTTACTTTAGCAAGAAGTTAAAAGGAGCACACTTGAATTACTCTACTTATGATAAAGAGCTCCTTGCTTTTAGTTCGTGCACTTGAAGTTTGGCAACACTATCTTCTTCCAAACGAATTTGTCATACACACTGACCACGAAATCCTTGAAGTAGCTAAACGATCAAGGTACTTTGAGAAAAAGACATTCTCGTTGGGTGGAATTCATTGAAACATTCCCTTATGTGATCAAGTACGAGAAAGATAAGGATAACGTAGTACCAATGCACTATCTTGAAGGTATACCCTAATTACTCAAATGCATGCTACTATATTGGGATTTGAACATATAAAAGAATTGTATCCTACTGACCTGGATTTTAAGGAAATTTATACCCATTGTTTAAAAGGTGCTTTTAACAAGTTTTATCTTGTAGATGGGTTTTGATACGAGCATGAGAGGGGTCAAAATAATCATCTTGGAAAAGAAGTTGAAACTGCTTTGCAAGTCAGAAACATTAGTCAACTTGCGAAGCATTTTTGGATGGGATCCAGGCATTTATGGGTCAACATGTCTCTTAAAACTTGTCCAGCTGCAAATTAGCTTTCTAACGCATCTTGAAACGCCTCAATCGGACATCTGGATCTCAAGATACGTCTATTTTAGCGAAAACAGCGCATGCAGAAATTCCTATACGGGATTAATACGGGATTTTTGGATAATTACGAATTTTCAAGATTTTATTTGATTATTTGTAATTTAAACCAACATAGGATTCTGCAATATCTATTAGGATCAGATTTATTTAATTAGGATTTTATTTTTAGCATTTATTTATTATTAGAAGTTACTTATCTAATTAGGAGATTAGATTTTAGCATTTATTTATTGTATTTAATTCCTAAGTTTAGTAGGATTAAAACTTCTCCATGGCCTATATAAAGGAGGCTTCACCCACATTGTAATTCAGATTTCATTGATTAATAAAAAGTTCTCTTTGGAGATTTTAGTATTCTTTGAGTTTGCAAGTGTTCGATAAACTTGTCTAGAAGCCATCTTCAACATAAGATCATCGAGTTCTTGTGAGGGAGATCATCTTCACACTCTTGCTTGCCTAGGTAATTGCATCTAGGAGGGTGGGTTAGAGCTGCTTGAGGTTGCTTGCTTAGATAATTGCGTCTAAGAGGGTGCCGAGGACAAAGCGAAATCAACAATTCGCAAGCCATCTTCATCTTCAACCTTCACACCATCTTCCATAATTCCATAAACAAAGCTGGAATTTCCAGATTTGTTTTACCTATCTTCTTCTTAATCTTTTTATTTAGATTCTTATTTCTTATCATCTAATCCTTCACTTGTCTTTCTTTCTTTAATTTTCCAGCCTCGAATCTGAAATTTTCAAGAAAAGCCCTTCTATTTTCTCTTGAATTTTCAGATCTGCCCATACTTTCTTGATTGAGTCTAGAGCTCCTAGTTCTTGCTACAACTTTATTGAAGGTTTCCAAATCCAAGATTGCGCTACTCTATCAGACACTCATGATGAAGCTCACCTAGCTAAAAGGGCAGTTCACAAAGCTCATTCAAGTCCAAACAAGCTCTTTCACTCGAGCAAGCACAAGTAAGATCCTAAATAGCTCCATTCAACTCCAGAACATGCAAGGAAGCTCCAGGACACTAGAAGAGGAGTTCACCTAGCTAAGGGTAGCTTATAATAGCTCAACTCAGCTCTAACACTAAGTGCAGCTCATCCAGCTCAACTCAGCTCACATCTAGCTCCCCCAACTCAACTTAGTTCAAGTTACCTATGTCAGCTCACTGCCCCAAGGTCACCACTTCAAGGGACATGTCCCCTCATAAGAGACACACCCCTAGACCTTTGGAGGGAAACTAGAATGGCGGCAAAGCAATGGAGGGAAAGCTAAATGGCACCAAAACCATTGGAGGGAGACACCAAAACCATTAGAGGGAGACACCAACCATTGGAGGGAGACACCAACCATTGCCGAACAGACACCAACCATTGAGAGGAGCTCAATTAGATCACTCCATATACAACAAAGAAGAATTTTCAATTGAAGTTGATGATTGTTCTCTCATTGCCGATTTAGATTCGAGGACGAATCCTTTTGAGGAGTGGGGGAATGATACATGCATGAGCGGGGTTAAATTACTCATATTGGACAAGAAGCTGAATTTGTTCGATGCAAACAATAATGGCCAAAACAATGCACGCATAGGAGGTCAAAAACGATGCATCTTGGACAAGAAACTGAATCTGTTTGTGAAGTTTGGAAAGTCAGCTAACTTGCGACGAATTTTTGGATGGGATCCAGGCATTTAAGGGTCAACATGTCTTCTTAAAACTTGTCCGCCTGCAAATTATCTTTCCAACGCATCTTGAAATGCCTCAATCGGACATCTGGATCTCAAGATACGTCTATTTTAGCGAAGACAGCGCATGCAGAAATTTCTATACGGGATTAATACGGGATTTTTGGATAATTACGAATTTTCAAGATTTTATTTGATTATTTGTAATTTAAATCAATATAGGATTCTGTAATATCTATTAGGATCAGATTTATTTGACTAGGATTTTATTTTTAGCATTTATTTATTATTAGAATTTACTTATCTAATTAGGAGATTAGATTTTAGCATTTATTTATTGTATTTAATTCCTAAGTTTAGTAGGATTAAAACTTCTCCATGGCCTATATAAAGGAGGCTTCACCCATATTGTAATTCAGATTTCATTGATTAATAAAAAGTTCTCTTTGGAGATTTTAGTATTCTTTGAGTTTGCAAGTGTTCGGTAAACTTGTCTAGAAGCCATCTTCAACATAAGATCATCGAGTTCTTGTGAAGGAGATCATCTTCACACTCTTGCTTGCCTAGGTAATTGAATCTAGGAGGGTGGGTTAGAGCCGCTTGAGGTTGCTTGCTTAGATAATTGCGTCTAAGAGGGTGCCGAGGACAAAACAACAACTATCAATTCATCACGCCATCTCCACATATTCAAGCTTCCTCCATTGACGCCACCACCATAAGCAAATCTGAATTTTTAGATTTGTTCTTTATTTTGGTTTGTTTTGTTTTTCTCTTTATTTGGATTTGCGCTACTGTATCATTTGGTATCAGATTTGGGACGATTCTTGGCAATAATTTTGGCGTTTTTGGGGAAAAAACTCGAAAATTAGGGAAAATTCGTCAAAACCAAACGAGTGAATTTTGAGCTGAAAATTTCTAGATCAGATCTACACCATTGGAGGAGTCACCACACAAAATTTTAGAATTTTTGGACTTCGGGAACACCTCGAACGAAGTGGATAAAGTTTTAGCAAAATTAGGGTTTTCCCCCTACTTTTACCCTATTTTCATTATTTTTTCTTCAATTTTCGTTATTTTCAGTTTATTTACCTTGTAAAAATAAAAAAAGAGAAAAAAAGAAAAAAAAGAAAGCTCATACCTAGCCACCAACCACCATCAAGATCACCATCATCAACCACCACAAGCATCACATTGGAGTGGATTCAACATTGGATTTCTTCCTTCAAGTTGTTTATGGGTTTTGGGGTTATCATCTTTCTCTACTATTTTTTCTACTCGTAGTTTCTTAAATTCCTTTGTTTTGCTTTTTCTTTCTTCTATTACGCAATTTAACACCTTCTCTTTTCTGGTGTGAGTGCGACTAAAAGTTGCATTACAATCCTTCTTTCTTGCAACTATATTCAATTGGTGTCAAGCCTTTCATTTCACTCCTAGTACAATTAGGACTCATTGTTAGGATTAAACTCTGATTGTAACTTGTTGACTTGTGGCAGGAAGGTCTTTAAAGAGCACGAGATCAGTTTACTTGCCTCGCTAAATATTTATTCATTGGAGTGTTTAGTGAGATTTCTAGTTTTCTTTTGCTTTTCACCTTTTTAAATCTGAGTGTTTCAGGATGTCAGAAACGAGTAACAATGAAGAACCACATAAAGTGACTCTTCAAGAAGTTTCGGATACTCTCAATAAACTTGAACGGACTGTAACCTCTTTGACAGCCAAGCTTGAGCGCACTGATACAGTCGTAACCGCAATCACTCAAACCATTGGGAGATTAGAAACCACTGCTATTGCAAGCGATACTGAAGAGCCTAGGCGTCCAAATCTTGTTCCCATTCAGAATAGACGTCAAAACCCCCTGCATGGGCACAATCCTCGTATAGAGCCGAGACGAGCAACAAACACCTTAGCCAAACCAAAAATCATTGTACCACCTTTTCAAGGAAGGTATGACCCTGATGCTTATTGTGACTGGGAAATCGAATTGATCTTCTATTCGAGTATTATCAATGCCCCGAAGAGGATCAAGCTCCATTGTTGACTCTTGAATTCACTGAATATGCATCCATTTGGTGGTCCCAATTGGTTCGCAATTGGCGTCTCAATGGAGAAGCCAAGATAATCTCATGGGGAGAACTTAAAGAAGTCAGGCGAGAACTATTCGTTCCCCCATTATATCAGTGATAGATCAAACAAAAGTTACAAAGAATCCGACAAGGCTACAGGACTGTTGATAAGTATCTCAAAGAGATGGAATCATTGATGCAAAGAGCCGATATCCAAGAGGATGAAGAGGATACAATGACTAGGTTTGTTGTCGGACTCAATGACAACATTCTTGAGGTACTTGAACTCAAAACCTACTACACCCTTCAAGAGGCATTCCAATTCGACATGACAATTGAAAAGCGCATCAAAGATCGACAACGATATCGACAAAAGAATTATCACTATGACAAAGGTACCACTCAACCTTTATCTCATTCTAATTCTTCTAAACCTTTGCTCGGCTCAAGTAGACCAAAGCAGAAAATTGAAACATCCAAGTCACTGGACAAAACCCCCCATGTTGGCGGAAAACACACAAACACTTAAACAAACTCGAGAGATTGTATGCTTCAAGTGCAACGGCCATGGACACTATAAAAGAGACTGCCCGAATACAAGACTCTTTCTTATTTGAGAAGATGGGAGCTACTCATCCGAGTCGGAGAAGGAATTGTCCGGTAATGAATTCATCGCCAGTGGTTACTCCAGTGATGAACTTGATCCTAAAAGCTTGGTGATTCAACGTTCACTTAATATCCAAGCAATCGACGATAGGGAGATGCAAAGAACAAATATTTCCCACACACGATGTTTGATCAGAGGCAAACTATATTCTGTCATCATTGATAGCGGAAGTTGTGCGAATGTGGTGGGCAGCTATCTACTTGATGCACTTGACCTACCTTGTCAACGCCATCCAAAGCCATATTATCTCCAATGGCTTCATGAAGGGTCAGAACTAAAGGTAAACAAACGTGCCTTGATCACTTTTACTATGGGTAAATATTGTGATGACGTTTGGTGTGATGTTATCCCTATGCAAGCATCTCACTTACTTTTAGGACGACTGTGGCAGTATGACCGTGATGTGACTCACCATGGTAAGTTAAATATGTATTCCTTTGTATACCATGGAAAAAAGTATACCTTGGCTCCACTCGATCCAAAAGAGGTGTACAAAGATCAGATGCGAATGAAGAAGTTTTGTGAGGAGGTGGAAATAAAAAAAGATGAAAAAGAAAAAAAGAATGAAAAACAAAAGGAAAATACAAAAGAGGACAGTAATGATAAAAGCCAAATAAGTATAGGCCCAGGGGTGGCGAGTGATCCTAAATGTGAGAAAAAAAGAGTGTCTCAAATATTTATGCGAGAGAAAAAGAAGTGAGGCAACCCCCTTCCTTAAACAGCCTTGCATCCTCATCCACTTTAGGGAACAATTTTTTTCTATCACTAACAATAACAAAAGTTTGCCTAGTGTGTTTGTTTCTCTTTTGTAGAACTTCAATGATGTTTTAGGTGATCCACCTGACGGTTTGCCACCCTTAAGAGAAATTGAACATCAAATCCACCTACTTTATTTCAGTCACACATTGTTTAATGCTTTTTAGGTACTACGGATGAAGGCATAAGCTCGTGATAGCTCAAGGACCTCAGATTAGCTCAAGGAGTATAAGGGCAGCTTGGAACAACTCAAGGACATTCAAAGCAGCTCAGATCAGCTCAAGGAGTCCAATGGTAGCTCATGGCAGCTCGAGGACAAAGGGAAGCATTCTAAGGAAGCTCACAACCTTCAAGGACTAGCTCACATAGCTAAGGGAAACTCGTGGAAGCTCTAAACAACACAAAGATTAAGCTAGCTCATTCAGCTAGCTAGCTCAGCTCATTCCAGCTTACACCAAGCTCAACCAGTTCACTTCAGCTCCACCTACATATGCTAGCTCACCACCTCAAGGGACATGTCCCTACATAAGAGACATGCCTCACCAAATTGGAGGGAAATAACGAGCGACCTAATTTTGGAGGGAGACACCACTTTAGCCAAATGATCACTAGAGGGAGACACAACAACTATTTGGCCCTTGAAGGCCCTTTTTCATTCATACATGTACTTTCAAAAAGCCTAGCCGAACAACACTACATTTATTCTGCCATGCCTTTACATTTCCTATAAATAGGACTGAGATTTTCATTTGTGACCACACTCATTTTGAATACAAAATTTCCTTTGTGAGAATTTTCTCTTTTTAGTTCTTTTAGAACTTTATTGACTTATCAAGTACTTTGTACTTGTGGTGTCAACCCTTCTATTTCCTTTGATACTTTATGTTCCTATCTCTTTATAGATAGTGGGTCAAAGTCCTTTCTACCATCCTTTAAGAAATCATATAAGGTTCGGGGTTATGCTCTTTATAGCATAGTTTCTTCCTTGAGTTCTTAAGATACTATCTTCACTATTTCCATCCATTTCCATACACCAATTTTACCATCTTCCGCAACCACCATTAAAGTACCTTTTATTCTTTCAAGCCTATCTTGCTTGCAGGTTTCTTGCTTCCTTCCTAGATCCAACAATCAAAGAAGCCGTCTCCAACAACATAAAGAATAGTGGCTACACAGGATTGCATCACAATAAGCTTGGATTAGATCAAGGACCTTAAGAGCAGCTCGGGTCATCTCAAAAGCTTCAAAGAATGCTCGAGTCAGCTTAAAGACAAAGGAAAGTTGATACATGTATGGGGGGCTAAAATGATGATTGTAGCCAAAGAGTTGAAGCTGTTTTATAAGTCTGGAATTTCAGCCGACTTCCATCGAATTTTTGGATGGGATTCTCAGGCACTTCTGAGTCACATATCTTCTTCAAACATATTCGTATGTCTCTTAGCTTTCCAACGCATCTTGAAACGCATCTTGAAACGCATCAATTCGACGTTGGGAGCTCAAGTTATGTCCGTTTTAGTGAAGACTATACGAGCATAAATCTCTATACGGATTTATTACGGGAAATATTATTTATTACGATTTTTCAATAATTTTATTGATTATTTGTACTTAAATTTAATCTAGGATTCTTTATGAAGATATTTAGATGATTTAGGATTAGATTTGTTATTTATTTATTAGTTTTTTAGGTTAGATAAAATATGTTTATTTATTTTATTATTATGTTTACTTTTCCTAATTTAAGTTGAACTCTTCATTTGTAGCCTATTTAAAGGCATATTTGCTTCATTAATAAGAACAACATCATGAATTTATGAGTTGCAAAAACCTTTGGCCATGGGCCATTTTATTTTCAAGGTAGATAGATCTGCCTTGTTATTTTTTGTATCAGAAGTCTTCTTCAACGTAAGTTCATCAAGTTCTTGTGATGAAGATCATCTTCACACTCTTGCTTGCCTAGGTAATTACGTCTAGGAGGGTGGGTTAGAGCCGCTTGAGGTTGCTTGCTTAGATAATCGCGTCTAAGAGGGTGCCGAGGACAAAATATTCTACAACATCTATCTCGTCATCATCCATTCATCGGAGAGATTCGTGCCGTTTGCAGTTGTTTGCCTATTCAAATGCGATTAGGAGGGTGCCAAGGACAAATCTATCCAACACCGCCACCATCAAATTCATCCTATCTCGTTTTCTACATCAAGATCATGCTTTATTATTGGTTTGCTGAACTTGGAGTTTGGGGTTTTCTCGGATCATATTAGTGAGTTTGCTAGATTAATTGTGATCTAGAGGGTTCCTAGATTTTGAGGTAATTCTTGGATCTTGGCTTCCGTATCAATTGGTAATAAGAGCCTTGGTTTAGGTGTTTAAAACAACTATCTTTTACTGTTTTTTTAGTAGTTGAGAAAAAAAATATAATTCTCTATATAGATCCTGGTTTTAATATTTTATTCCTGGAGACATCTCAAGAGACTGGAAGGTTGTGATCGACAAATCTTAAGATTCGGGATGAATCGTTTTCAAAAGGGGGAGAATGATACATGTTTGTATGGGGGGCTAAAATGATGCATTGTAGCCAAAGAGTTGAAGCTGTTTTATAAGTCTGGAATTTCAGCCGACTTCCATCCAATTTTCGGATGGGATCTGGGCACTTCTGAGTCTACATGTCTTCTTCAAACATATTCGTATGTCTTTTAGCTTTCCAACGCATCAATTCGACGTCGGGAGCTCAAATTATGTCCGTTTTAGTGAAGACTATGCGAGCAGAAATCTCTATACGGATTTATTACGAGAAATATTATTTATTACGATTTTCAATAATTTTATTGATTATTTGTGCTTAAATTTAATCTAGGATTCTTTATGAAGATATTTAGTAGGAAGCTAAGGTAGTGGACGTAGACCTTGTTAGAAGGTTGAACCATTATAAATCCTTGTCTCATTGTCAAATTCTTTCAATTTGCTTCCAAAACTTAAAATAGCCAATTCACCCCCTCTTGGCCACCAACTCAATTGATTGATCATCCTAACACATGTCTAAATGGGCTTTACAGTAGACCTGTTGAAATTTTAATCTAGTAAAAAGTCTTGAAATTGAGGTTAAGATATGTAATCGTATTCAAAAGCCCATAATCAAATATTTTAACTGATAAATTTTGATTTAATCTTATTTTGTGGCCGTTTTGTTGGGTTTGAGGCGTGCATGTCTAAATGGGTTTACAGTGGACCCATTGGAATTTTAAATGAGTAAAAATTTTTGAAAATGAGGTTAAGCTATATAATCCTGTTTAAAAGCCCATAACTAAATATTTTAAATCATAAAATGTGATTTAATCTTATTTTGCGGCCGTTTTGTTGGAGTTGAAGGCGTGCATGTCTAAATGGGCTTCACAGTGGACCTGTTGAAATTTTAACTGAGTAAAAAGTTTTGAAATTGAGGTTAAGCTGTATAATCATATTCAAAAGCCCATAATCAAATATTTTAACTCATAAAATATTATTTAATCTTATTTTGTGACCGTTTTGTTGGGTTTAAGGCGTGCATGTCTAAATATGCTTTACAGTGGACTCGTTGGAATTTTAACTGAGTAAAAATTTTTGAAAATAAGGTTAATCTATATAATCATGTTTAGAAGCTCGTAACTAAATATTTGAAGTCATAGAATTTGGTTTAATCTTATTTTGCGATCTTTTTGTTCGGGTTTAAGGCGAGCATGTCTAAATGGGCTTTACAGTGGACCCGTTGAAATTTTAACCGAGTTAAAAGTTTTGAAATTGACGTTAAGATATAGAATCATGTTCAAAGGCCCATAATCAAATATTTTAACTCGTAAAATTTTATTTAATCTTATTTTGTGGCCCTTTTGTTGGATTTAAGGCATGCATATCTAAATGGGCTTTTATAGAGGACCCGTTGGAATTTTAACCGAGTAAAAATTTCTAAAATGAGGTTAAGATATATAATCATGTTCAAAAGCCATAACTAAATATTTTAAGTCATAAAATGTGATTTAATCTTATTTTCAACTATTTTGTTTGGCTTTAAGGCGTGCATATCTAAATGGGCTTTATAGTGGAACTGTTGAAATTTTAACCGAGTAAAAAGTCTTAAAAATGAGATGAAGATATATAATCATATTCAAAAGCCCATAATCAAATATATTAACTGATACATGCATGAGCGAGGTTAAATTACTCATATTGGACAAGAAGCTGAATTTGTTCGATGAAAACAATAATGGCCAAAACAATGCACGCATAGGAGGTCAAAAACGATGCACTTGGACAAGAAACTGAATCTATTTGTGAAGTCTGGAAAGTCAGCTAACTTGCGACGAGTTTTCGGATGGGATCCAGGCATTTCTAGGTCGAGTTGTCACCTAACAAATGATAGAGTGGCGCAAATTCGAATAAAGAGAAAAACAAAACAAACCAAAATAAAGAACAAATCTAAAAATTCAGATTTGCTTATGGTGGTGGCGTCAATGGAGGAAGCTTGAATATGTGGAGATGGCGTGATGAATTGATAGTTGTTGTTTTATCCTCAGCACCATCTTAGACGCGATTATCTAAGCAAGCAACCTCAAGCGGCTCTAACCCACCCTTCTAGATGCAATTACCTAGGCAAGCAAGAGTGTGAAGATGATCTCCATTACAAGAACTTGACGAACTTACGTTGAAGATGGCTTCTAGACAAGTTTACCGAACACTTGCAAACTCAAAGAATGCTAAAATCTCCAAGGAGAACTTTTTATTAATCAATGAAATCTTCTCAAACAAAGAAGAAAGCATCATCCTTTTATAGATGAAGGATGGCTTTAACCTAAGGCTAAGAATGAATAAAATAAACAAACAAATCTGGTCCATTAAATTGGACTTGATCTAACGGCTTGGGAGAAGGGTGGTTGGTTCCTAAAGTATATAAAACCCTAAAAACATAATTTAAATGTTAATAATTAGGTTAGGTTAAGTTTAATTCGTCCAAAGCCTTATATGTTAGCTTTTGGGCTGAATTTTACAAAATCTCGTAATAATCCCGTATCTAGTTTTTCTGCATGCGTAGTCTTCAGTAAATTGGACGACTTGTCACGGGGCCATTACCCTCTTCCCAAAAGACATGTCTTTTGGGAAGAGGGTAATGGCCCCGTGACAAGTGGTATCAGAGCGACCCTTTGACTGCTCGATTTTACGCCGAGTGCCCATGAGTGGGGTAGGCAGGGTGGACAAATGTGACAAGGTAGCCCATCACGAGAGCGGAAGCTCGTGACGAGGGTGTCACGAGGTTGAGTGGGGGAGAATATCACGCTTGAGAAGAGGCGGGATCATTAATCCCACATCGGAAAGGAAAAAGGAGGTCTTGGGATATAAATACGGTGGCGCTGCACATCCTATCAGACATATCTTTTGGGAAGAGGGTAATGGCCCCGTGATAAGAAATGATAGAGTAGAGCAAATTCGAATAAAGAGAAAAACAAAACAAACCAAAATAAAGAACAAATCTAAAAATTCAGATTTGCTTATGGTGGTGGCGTCAATGGAGGAAGCTTGAATATGTGGAGATGGCGTGATGAATTGATAGTTGTTGTTTTGTCCTCGGCACCCTCTTAGACGCGATTATCTAAGCAAGCAACCTCAAGCGGCTCTAACCCACCCTCCTAGATGCAATTACCTAGGCAAGCAAGAGTGTGAAGATGATCTCCATTACAAGAACTTGATGAACTTACGTTGAAGATGGCTTCTAGACAAGTTTACCGAACACTTGCAAACTCAAAGAATACTAAAATCTCCAAGGAGAACTTTTTATTAACCAATGAAATCTTCTCAAACAAAGAAGAAAGCATCATCCTTTTATAGATGAAGGATGGCTTTAACCTAAGGCTAAGAATGAATAAAATAAACAAACAAATCTGGTCCATTAAATTGGACTTGATCTAATGGCTTGGGAGAAGGGTGGCTGGTTCCTAAAGTATATAAAACCCTAAAAACATAATTTAAATGTTAATAATTAGGTTGGGTTAAGTTTAATTCGTCCAAAGCCTTATATGTTAGCTTTTGGGCTGAATTTTACAAAATCTCGTAATAATCCCGTATCCAGTTTTCTGCATGCGCAGTCTTCAGTAAATTGGACGTATCTTGAGTTCCCGATGTCCGATTGACGCGTTTCAAGATGCGTTGGAAAGGTAACTGAATGACGGACAATTTGTTAGGAGACAACTCGACCCAGAAATGCATGGATCCCATCCGAAAACTCGTCGCAAGTTAGCTGACTTTCCAGACTTCACAAATAGATTCAGTTTCTTGTCCAAGATGCGTCGTTTTTGACCTCCTATGCGTGCATTGTTTTGGCCATTATTGTTTGCATCGAACAAATTCAGCTTCTTGTCCAATATGTGTAATTTAACCCCGCTCATGCATGTATCATTCCCCCACTCCTCAAAAGGATTCGTCCTCGAATCTAAATCGGCAATGAGAGAACAATCATTAACTTCAATTGAAAAGGCTTCTTTGTTGTATGTGGAGTGATCTAATTGAGCTCCTCTCAATGGTTCAACAAAATCCTGAAAAAATAAGACAACACTACTCGAACATTTGTAATGATTAGTCAAAACAAAATCACTCGTCGCGTTCTTTTTCTTGTCTTTTTTCTTTTGGGCTTTGTGTGACTTTTACCTCATATGTATTTTCACTCACAAAATTTGGGCCATTAATTTGACTTTTTTCACTCTCGGCCTCTTTACTCTCAGTCTTTTGTATCTCACATCTCATATCCCTCTCACAAAATTTATCATCAATGTACAATTTCTGTAGAGGAGAAAGTGTTTCTAACATAATGATAGGACAATAATCAAATGAAGGGTTAGAATTACACTTACTTTCTTCATGGGGAGGTGATGAGAGTATAGCAAGTGGACCTACTACTTCACATGAGGTATTAGAAGCATTGTCATCTTGTCTAATATCTTCATTATCACGATCCTCTTGTTTGAGTGTTTGTGTGTTTTCCGTCAGCATGGGGATTTTTGTCTTGGTTTTGTCCAGTGACTTGGATGTTTCAATTTTTTGCTTTGTTCTACTTGAGTCGAGCAAAGGTTTAGAAGAATTAGAATGAGATAAAGGTTGAGTGGTACCTCTGTCATAGTGATAATTCTTCTGTCGATATCGCTGTCGATCTTTGATGCGCTTTTCGATTGTCATGGCAAATTGGAATGCCTCTTGAAGGGTGTAGTAGGTTTTGAGTTTAAGTACCTCAAGAATGTTGTCATTGAGTCCAATAACAAACCTAGTCATTGTATCCTCTTCATCCTCTTGTATGTCGACTTTTTGCATCAATGATTCCATCTCTTTGAGATACTCATCAACAGTTCTGCAGCCTTGTCGGATCCTTTGTAACTTTTGTTTGATCTCTCGTTGATATAATGGGGGAACAAATCGTTCTCGCATGACTTTTTTAAGTTCTCCCCATGAGGTTATCTTGGCTTCTCTATTGAGACGCCGATTGCGGACCAATTGGGACCACCAAATGGATGCATATTCAGTGAATTCGAGAGTCAACAGTGGAACTTGATCCTCTTTGGGACATTGATAATGCTCGAATAGAAGATCAACTTGATTTTCCCAGTCACAATAAGCTTCAGGGTCATACCTTCCTTGAAAAGGTGGTACAATGATCTTCGGTTTGGCTAAGGTGTTTGTTGCTCGTCTCGGCTCTGTACGAGGATTATGCCTATGTAGGGGGTTTTGGCGTCTATTCTGAATGGGAACAAGATTTGGACGCCTAGGCTCTTCAGTATCGCTTGCAATAGCAGTGGTTTCTAATCTTCCAATGGTTTGAGTGATTGCGGTTACAGCTGTATCGGTGTGCTCAAGCTTGGTTGCCAATGAGGTTACAGTCCGTTCAAGTTTATTGAGAGTATCTGAAACTTCTTGAAGAGTCACTTAATGTGGTTCTTCATCGTTACTCGTTTCTGACATCCTGAACCACTCAAATTTAAAAGGTAAAAAGCAAAAGAAAACTAGAAATCTCACTAAACACTCCAAGGAATAAATATTTAGCGAGGCAAGTAAACCGATCTCGTGCTCTTTAAAGACCTTCCTGCCACAAGTCAACAAGTTACAATCGGAATTTAATCCTAACAACGAGTCTTAATTGTACTAGGAGTCCAATGAATGGCTTGACACCAATTGAATATAGTTGCAAGAAAGAAGGATTGTAATGCAACTTTTAGTCCTACTCACACCAGAAAAGAGAAGGTGTTAAATTGTTTAATAGAAAAAAGAAAAAGCAAAACAAAGGAACTTAAGAAACTAAGAGTAGGAAAAAATTAGTAGAGAAAGATGATAACCCCAAAACCCAGAAACAACTTGAAGGAAGAAATCCAATGTTGAATCCACTTCAATGTGATGCTTGTGGTGGTTGATGATGGTGATCTTGATGACTCTTGATGGTGGTTGGTGGCTAGGTATGAGCTTTCTCACTTTTCTTTCTTTTTTTATTCTTTTCTTTTTTTTTCTTTTTTTTTCTTTTTACAAGGTAAATAAACTGAAAATAACGAAAATTGAAGAAAAAATAATGAAAATAGGGTTAAAGTAGGGGGAAAACCCTAATTTTGCTGAAACTTTATCCACTTCGTTCGAGGTGTTCACGAAGTCCAAAAATTCTGAAATTTTGTGTGGTGACTCCTTCAATTGTGTAGATCTGATCTGAAAATTTTCAGCTCAAAATTCACTCGTTTGTTTTTGACGTATTTTCCCTAATTTTCGAATTTTTTTCCCCAAAAACACCAAAATTCTTGCCAAGAATCGTCCCAAACCTGATACCAAATGATAGAGTAGTGCAAGTTTGAATAAAGAGAAAAACAAAACAAACCCAAATAAAGAACAAATCTAAAAATTCAGATTTGCTTATGGTGGTGGCGTCAATGGAGGAAGCTTGAATATGTGGAGATGGCGTGATGAATTGATAGTTGTTGTTTTGTCCTCGGCACCCTCTTAGACGCAATTATCTAAGCAAGCAACCTCAAGCGGCTCTAACCCACCCTCCTAGATGCAATTACCTAGGCAAGCAAGAGTGTGAAGATGATCTCCCTCACAAGAACTCGATGAACTTACGTTGAAGATGGCTTCTAGACAAGTTTACCGAACACTTGCAAACTCAAAGAATACTAAAATCTCCAAGGAGAACTTTTTATTAATCAATGAAATCTTCTCAAACAAAGAAGAAAGCATCATCCTTTTATAGATGAAGGATGGCTTTAACCTAAGGCTAAGAATGAATAAAATAAACAAACAAATCTGATCCATTAAATTAGATTTGATCTAACGGCTTGGGAGAAGGGTGGCTGGTTCCTAAAGTATATAAAACCCTAAAAACATAATTTAAATGTTAATAATTAGGTTGGATTAAGTTTAATTCGTCCAAAGCCTTATATGTTAGCTTTTGGGCTGAATTTTACAAAATCTTGTAATAATCCCGTATCCAGTTTTCTGCATGCGCAGTCTTCAGTAAATTGGACGTATCTTGAGTTCCCGATGTCCGATTGACGCGTTTCAAGATGCGTTGGAAAGGTAACTGAATGACAGACAATTTGTTAGGGGACAACTCGACCCAGAAATGCCTGGATCCCATCCGAAAACTCATCGCAATTTAGCTGACTTTCCAGACTTCAGAAATAGATTCAGTTTCTTGTCCAAGATGCATCGTTTTTGACCTCCTATGCGTGCATTGTTTTGGCCATTATTGTTTGCATCAAACAAATTCAGCTTCTTGTCCAATATGAGTAATTTAACCCCGCTCATGCATGTATCATTAACTCATAAAATTTGATTTAATCTTATTTTGTGGCCGTTTTGTTGGGTTAAAGGCGTGCATGTCTAAATGGCTTTATAGTGGACCCGTTGGAATTTTAACCGAATAAAAATTTTTGAAAATGAGGTTAAGCTATATAATCATGTTCAAAAGCCCATAACTAATTATTTTAAGTCATAAAATGTGATTTAATCTTATTTTTCAGCCGTTTTGTTGGGTTGAAGGCGTGCATGTATAAATGGGCTTCACAGGGGACCCGTTGGAATTTTATCCGAGTAAAAAGTTTTGAAATTGAGATTAAGCTATCATATTCAAAAGCCCATAATCAAATATTTTAAATCATAAAATATTATTTAATCTTATTTTGTGGTCGTTTTGTTAGGTTTAAGGCGTTCATGTCTAAATAGGCTTTACCAAGTAAATTTTCTTGAAAATGAGGTTAAGCTGTATAATCATGTTCAAAAGCTCGTAACTAAATATTTGAAGTCGTAAAATTTTATTTAATCTTATTTTGCGGCCGTTTTTGTTAGGGTTTAAGGCGTGCATATCTAGATGGGCTTTACAATGGACCCGTTGGAATTTGAACCAAGTTAACAGTTTTGAAATTGAGGTTAAGCTATATCATCATATTCAAAAGCCCAGAATCAAATATTTTAACTCATGAAATTTGATTTAATCTTATTTTATTGTTGTTTTATTGGGTTTAAGGCGTGCATGTCTAAATGAGCTTATAGTGGACCTGTTGGAATTTTAATTGAGTAAAATGTTCTAATTTTGAGGTTAAGTCGTATAATCTTGTTCAAAATCCCATAAATAAATATTTTAGGTCATAAAATTTGATTTAATCTTATTTTTCAGCCATCTTGTTGGGGTTTAAAGCGTGCATGTCTAAATGGACTTCACAGTGGAGCCGTTGGAATTTTAACCAAGTAAAAAGTTTTGAAATTGAGGTTAAGTGATACGAGCATGAGAGGGGTCAAAATAATCATCTTGGAAAAGAAGTTGAAACTGTTTTGCAAGTCAGAAACATCAGTCAACTTGAGAAACATTTTTGGATGGGATCCAGTCATTTATGGGTCAACATGTCTTCTTAAATCTTGTCTGGCTGCAAATTATCTTTTCAACGCATCTTGAAACGCCTCAATCGGACATCTGGATCTAAAGATACGTCTATTTTAGCGAAGATAGCGCATGCAGAAATTCCTATACGGGATTAATACGAGATTTTTGGATAATTACGAATTTTCATGATTTTATTTGATTGTTTATAATTTAAATCAATATAGGATTATGCAATATCTATTAGGATCAGATTTATTTAATTAGGATTTTATTTTTAGCATTTATTTATTATTAGAAGTTACTTATCTAATTAGGAGATTAGATTTTAGCATTTATTTATTCTATTTAATTCCTAAGTTTAGTAGGATTAGAACTTCTCCAATGCCTATATAAAGGAGGCTTCACCCACACTATAATTCAGATTTCATTGATTAATAAAAAGTTCTCTTTGAAGATTTTAGTATTCTTTGAGTTTGCAAGTGTTCGGTAAACTTGTCTAGAAGCCATCTTCAACATAAGATCATCGAGTTCTTGTGAGGGAGATCATCTTCACACTCTTGCTTGCCTAGGTAATTGCATATAGGGGGTGAGTTAGAGCCGCTTGAGGTTGCTTGCTTAGATAATTGCGTCTAAGAGGGTGCCGAGGACAAAACAACAAATATCAATTCATCACACCATCTCCACATATTCAAGCTTCCTCCATTGACGCCACCACCATAAGCAAATCTGAATTTTTAGATTTGTTCTTTATTTTGGTTTGTTTTGTTTTTCTCTTTATTCGAATTTGCGCTACTCTATCATTAAGCTACATCATCATATTCAAAAGGCCATAACTAGATATTTTAAGTCATAAAATTTGATTTAATCTTATTTTTTGGTTGTTTTGTTGTGGTTTAAGGCGTGCTTGTCTAAATGAGCTTTACAGTGGACCTGTTGGAATTTTAACCGAGTAAAAAGTTCTAAAACTGAGGTTAAGCTATATAATCATATTCAAAATCCCATAATAAAATATTTTAGCTCATAAAATTTAATTTAATCTTATTTTGTGGTTGTTTTGTTGGGTTTAAGGTGTGCATGTCTAAATGGGCTTTATAGTGGACCCGTTGGAATTTTAACCGAGTAAATTTTTTTGAAAATGAGGTTAAGCTATATAATCATGTTCAAAAGCCCATAAATAAATATTTTAAGTCTTAAAATGTGATTTAGTCTTATTTTTTGACCGTTTTGTACATTGTACCCGTTGAAATTTTAACCGAGTAAAAAGTTTTGAAATTGATGTTAAGATATATAATTATATTCAAAAGACCATAATCAAATATTTAAATGCATAAATTTGATTTAATCTTATTTTGTGGCTGCTTTGTTGGTTTTAAGGTGTGTATGTCTAAATGGGCTTTATAGTGGACACGTTTGAATTTTAACCGAGTAAAAATTTCTAAAAATGAGGTTAAGCTACATAATCATGTTCAAAAGCCCATAACTAATTGTTTTAAGTCATAAAATATGATTTAATCTTATTTTCATCCATTTTGTTGGGGTTTAAGGCGTGCATGTTTAAATGGGCTTTATAGTGGACCCGTTGAAATTTTAACCAAGTAAAAAGTTTTGAAATTGAGGTTAAGCTATATAATCATATTCAGAAGCCCATAATCAAATATTTTAACTCGTGAAATTTGATTTAATCTTCTTTTGTGGCCGTTTTGTTGGGTTTAAGGCGTGCATGTCTAAACGGGCTTTATAGTGGAAACGTTGGAATTTTAACCGAGTAAGATTTTTTTGAAAATGAGGTTAAGCTATATAATCATGTTCAAAAGCCCATAAACTAAATATTTTAAGTCATAAAATTTGATTTAATCTTATTTTTCGGTCGTTTTGTTGGGGTTTAAGGCTTGCATGTTTAAATGGACTTTATAGGGGACCCGTTGGAATTTTAACCGAGTAAAAAGTTTTGAAATCCAGGTTAAGCTATGTCATCATATTCAAAAACCCATAATCAAATATTTTAACTCATGAAATTTGATTTAATCTTGCTTTATTGTTGTTTTGTTGGGTTTAAAGCGTGCATGTCTAAATGGGCTTATAGTGGACCCGTTGGAATTTTAACTAAGTAAAAAGTTCTCAAATTGAGGTTAAGCCGTATAATCATGTTCAAAATCCCATAAATAAATATTTAAGTCATAAATTTTGGTTTAATCTTATTTTTTGGCCATTTTGTTGGGGTTTAAGACGTGCATGTCTAAATGGACTTCACAGTGGATCCTTTGGAATTTTAACCGAGTAGAAAGTTTTGAAATTGAGGTTAAGCTATATCATCATATTCAAAAGGCCATAGCTAATTTTTTTAAGTCATAAAATTTGATTTAATCTTATTTTTTGGCTGTTTTATTGGGGTTTAAGGCGTGCATGTCTAAATGGGTTTTACAGTGGACTCGTTGGAATTTTAACCAAGTAAAAAGTTCTAAAATTGAGGTTAAGCTGTATAATCATGTTCAAAAGCTTGTAACTAAATATTTTAAGTCATAAAATTTAAATTAATCATATTTTGTGGCCATTTTGTTGGGGTTTAAGGCGTGCATGTCAAAATGGGCTTTACAATGGACTCGTTTGAATTTTAACCAAGTAAAAAGTTCTAAAATTGAGGTAAAGTTATATAATCATATTAAAATTCCCATAATAAAATATTTTAACTCATAAAATTTAATTTAATCTTATTTTGTGGTTGTTTTGTTGGATTTACGATGTGCATGTCTAAATGGGCTTTATAATGGACTCGTTGGAATTTTAACAGAGTAAAAAGTTTTGAAATTGAGTTAAGATATATAATCATATTCAAAAGAGCATAATCAAATATTTTAAATCATAAAATTTGATTTAATCTTATTTTGTTGCCATTTTGTTGGGTTTAAGGCGTGCATGTCTAAATGGGCTTTTTAGTGGACCCGTTGGAATTTTAACCGAGTAAAATTTTTTGAAAATGAGGTTAAGCTATATAATCATGTTCAAAAAGCCCATAACTAAATACTTTAAGTCATAAAATGTGATTTAATCTTATTTTTCGGCCGTTTTGTTAGGGTTTGAGGCGTGCATGTCTAATTGGGCTTTATTATAGTGGGCCCGTTGGAATTTTAACCGAGTAAAAGTTTTGAAAGTGAGCTTAAGATATATAATTATATTCAAAAGCCCATAATCAAATATTTTAACTCATGAAATTTGATTTAATCTTCCCTTGTGGTCGTTTTGTTGGGTTTAAGGCGTGTATGTCTAAATGCGCTTTGCGGTGGATCCATTGGAATTTTAACCAAGTAAACTTTTTTGAAAATGAGGTTAAGCTATATAATCATGTTCAAAAGCCCATAACTTAAAAGTCATAAAATTTGATTTAATCTTATTTTTTGGTCGTTTTATTGGGCTTTAAGGCCTGCATGTTTAAATGCGCTTTACAATATCAGCTCATATATTATCCCCCATCACACAAGCATTACATATATTATCCTTCCTTAAAATTTCACCATGCATGCTTAACAATATCAACTCATATACATCACCACGTTCCTATTTGATGTGATCTCATCTTGGAATTTACCGAGATGCTTGATTTGCCCGATCGTAAATGAAGTAACTTTATGTTGTAAGACTTGCAATGGTTTTCGGATGGTTTAAAGGATGATGGTGTGTAAAGATATAAAAAGTGATGAGAATAAAGATTCTAAAATTTTGGATGGTTAATGTGATCGATGGTGGAGGTAGAATTGGATGATGGAAGATGGATAGTAGTTTAAGACTTGAGAATTGAACCAACACTAAAAAGTGTAACCCGAACCCTATAACGATCTCTAAACAAAATAAGGATCTTAACCCACTAGTTAAGTAGAACTAGGAACCAAATATATCAAAGGTTTTGATTCAACAAGCAAAACTTGAAGGATCGATAAAGCTCTCAAAAGAACGAAAGAGATAAAACTCTCAATTTTTCTAAAATCAAAGTGTGCCTTACAATTGAAATATCAGCCTCTATTTATAGGCTTTTCAAAATGAAGTGATCAGCCAACATTTCTAGGGTGGTGTGAAGGGATAATGAATTAACAAAGAAACTTTGAAATGTGTGCCTTTGCCGCCCAATGTAATCATAAGCAAGCATGTTGATTTCCATGTGAATGTAAGCAAGCATGTCACATGCAAGCACCTCTCTAAAATTGCCGTCCACTATGAACGTAAGCAAGCATGTCAATTTCCATGTGAACGTAAGCAAGCGCCTCCAAAGCTAAGAAAGCATCTCTCCAATAGTCACAAATCTATGAATCACCCTAAAGATGTGTCTATTCATTGTCCTTGCATAACACCTGTAAATACGAGAAATATGATAAAAAAATAAACAAGGTAATAATATGCATGCTAAATATAATAAATATATGTTATATGATTCAACGAACTCTAGTGCTGGTAAAATAAACAATAAACAACATAATAGAAAACATGTGCACACTAAAACTATAATAATCAAATGGAACACATGCATCAGAAATAAACATGCAACACATTGCATGAATCTTCCACGTTGCAGGGCAATGATTCAACTTCGGAAGCTTCAATAATCTTCCATGCATGATTGTACTTGTTGCTACCGCATCTCTAAATTTCCTTGCTCTTGCACGAGTAATGGGGGCTAAGGGAAATTCCTCCGGGTCCAATGGTGGTGGTGACGCCATGATCTCATCATCCTCCCCTTCTTGAGAGCGATTTGTCCTCAAATCGTTACCTTGCTCAAAAAGAGATAAGTCTGAAACATTAAAAGTAGCACTGACACCAAACTCTCCCGGAAGATCTATCTTGTAGGCATTATCATTGATCTTCTCCAATACTTGAAACGGCCCATCCCCTCTAGGCGAGAGTTTAGATTTTCTTTGTGCTGGAAATCGTTGAAGTGCACCCAAATCCAATCGCCGGGTTCAAAGTTGACTCACTTTCACCCTTTATTCTTTTCTCAATGTTCTCTCGAACCTTCTGTGATGAGAGCATGTCTTCGCTCAAGCCGAGCGTCATGCTAAACAAACCATTTACTTGTGATAAGGCTAAATATTTCAGGGAAATTCTTTTACCCAAATGCATTCATACTTCTCATTTCTGTTAACGACGAATCAGCCTTAGACGCTAAGTTATATAATATGTTACATGCTGATATGTGACATGATATATAACTTATACTTAGTTTATATATAAGTATTTAATATGCTAAGTTAAAGTGTGTTTACTTATGTTTTTATTTGTTTTCAAATAAATGAAGCTTTTTCATGAATTCGACCTTGTTTTTCTCGTCCAGGTTTAATGCTTGATCAATGGGCAAAGGTAATAAATCCATAGGATCCAATGGATTAAACCCATATACAACTCCAAATGGTGTGAATTTGGTGGCTGAATGAACTAACCTATTGTAAGAAAATTCTACATGTGGCAAGCTATCTTCCCACGATTTTGGATTCTTGCTAATCAAAGACCGCAAAAAAGTTGAAAGTACTCGATTTACCACTTCAGTTTGGCCATCAGTTTGAGGATGACAAGTTGTAGAGAACAATAACTTTGTCCCAATCCTACTCCATAAAGACTTCCAAAAATGACTCAAAAACTTTGTGTCTTGATCTGAAACGATTGTCCTTGGAAGTTCATATAAACGCACAATCTTCTTGACAAACAGATTAGCAATATTGGAAGCATCATCGGCTTTATGACACGGAATAAAGTGCGCCATTTTTGAAAACCTATCGACAACTATGAAAATGAAATATCTGTCATTCTTTGTTCTAGGAAGTCTTAAAACAAAGTCCATGGAAATGTCAACCCACGGTTCTTTAGAGATTGGTAATGGCGTGTACAACCCTTGAGGTTGAAGTCTTGATTTCGCCCTTTTACAAGTGATACATCGCTCACAAATTCATTTCACATCCCTTTTCATTTTTGGCCAAAACAAATGCTCTTTTAGGATGTTTAACGTCTTGTTAACTCCGAAATGTCCCATAAGCCCCCCCCCCCGTTATGGGCTTCCTTCACTTAGACCTCACGCCACTACTTTGAGGAATGCAAAGTTTCCTTTCCTTGAATAAGAACCCATCATGCCTGTAAAACTTGTCAAACGCGCCTTTCTCACATGCTTTAAAGGTCTCTCCAAAATCAAGATCAGTAGCATAGAGTTCTTTAAAAAATGCAAATCCAATAAGTTTAGATTCAAGAGAATTAAGAAGTACATACCTTCGTGATAAGGCATCAACAACAACGTTCTCTTTTCCCTTCTTGTACTTAATGACGTATGGGAATGACTCAAGGAATTCCACCCATTTGGCATGTCTCTTGTTGAGTTTTGTGTTGTCCCTTGATGTATTTCAATGACTCATGGTCTGTATGCACAACAAATTCCTTCGACCATAGGTAATGCTGCCATTTTCCAAGGCCCTAATCAAAGCATACACTTCCTTGTCCTATGTTGGATAGTTCAAGGTTGCTCCATTTAGTTTCTCGTTTAAAATATGCAACTGGACATCCCTCTTGTGATAAAACAACATCGATTCCTACACCTGAAGCGTCACACTCGATCTTGAATGTCTTATCAAAGTTTGGTAGGAAAGTAATGGTGCCTTTGTTAAGCATTCCTTAATCTAATTAAAACCTTGTTCTTGCTCAATATTCCAAACGAAACTTGCATTCTTTTTAATCACGTTAGTTAAAGGACCAGCAATGGTACTAAAATTAGGAATGAACCTTCGATAGAAACTGGCTAATCCATGAGAGCTACTTACATGGCTAATGCTTGTAGGCATCGGTCACTCTTTAATTGCTTTTACCTTCTCATGATCAACCTCCAAGCCTTCAGAACTCACTACAAATCCTAGAAACACAAGTTTGCTTGTACAGAAAACACATATTTTCAAGTTAGCATACAGTTTCTTCTTTCGAAGTGTATTCAAAACATACTTGAGATGTATTTCATGGTCCTCCAAAGAACGACTGTATATGAGAATGTCGTCAAAATAAACAACGCAAAACTTACCAATATAATGCCGTAGAACGTGATTCATCAATCTCATAAATGTGCCAGGTGCATTTGTTAAACAGAAAGGCATCATAGTCCACTCATACAAACTTTGTTTTGTTTGAACGCTGTCTTCCATTCATCACCTTTTCTCATCCTGATTTGGTGATATCTGCTTTTAAGATCGATCATTTAAAACACACTAGAACCACTCAATTCATCCAACATATCCTCTAGGCATGGTATATGATGTTGATATTTGATTGTGATCTAATTGATTGCTCGACAATCCACACACATGCGCCATGACCCATCTTTCTTAGGTACCAACAGTACAGGAACGACACATGGGCTTAAGCTCTCTCGAATATAGCCTTTTTCCATCAATTCTTGTACTTGACATTATAACTCTCTTTTTTTTCCTCAGGGTTACTCCTATATGCTGGTCGATTGGGTAATGTAGCAGCAGGAACAAAATCAATTTGATGTTCTATGCCACAAATAGGTGGTAAACCTCATGGAATCTCATCAGGTAAAACAGCTTCAAAATCCTTCAAAAGAGAAACAATAGAAGAAGTGATACATGTATGCGGGGCTAAAATGATGCATTGTAGCCAAAGAGTTGAAGCTGTTTTATAAGTCTGGAATTTCAGCCGACTTGCATTGAATTTTCGAATGGGATCCGGGCACTTCTGAGTCTACATGTCTTCTTCAAACATATTCATCTGCCTCTTAGCTTTCCAACGCATCTTGAAACGCATCAATCCGACATCGGGAGCTCAAGTTATGTCCATTTTAGTGAAGACTGTGCGAGCAGAAATCTCTATACGATTTTATCACGGGAAATATTATTTATTACCAATTTTCAATAATTTTATTGATTATTTATACTTATATTTAATCTAGGATTCTTTATGAAGATATTTAGATGATTTAGGATTAGATTTGTTATTTATTTATTAGTTTTTTAGGTTAGATAAAATATGTTTATTTATTTTATTATTATCTTTACTTTTCCTAATTTAAGTTGAACTCTTCATTTGTAGCCTATTTAAAGGCATATTTGCTTCACTAAATAAGAACAACATCATGAGTTTATGAGTTGCAAAAACCTTTGGCCATGGGCCATTTTATTTTCAAGGTAGATAGATTTGCCTTGTTATTTTTCGTATCAGAAGTCTTCTTCAACGTAAGTTCGTCAAGTTCTTGTAATGGAGATCATCTTCACACTCTTGCTTGCCTAGGTAATTGCATCTAGAAGGGTGGGTTAGAGCCGCTTGAGGTTGCTTGCTTAGATAATCGTGTCTAAGAGGGTGCCGAGGACAAAATATCCTACAACATCTATCTCATCATCATCCATTCATCGAAGAGATTCGTGCCGTTTGCAAGTGTTTGCCTATTCAATTGCGGTTAGGAGGGTGCCAAGGACAAATCTATCCAACACCGCCACCATCAAATTCATCCTATCTCGTTTTCTACATCAAGATCATGCTTTATTATCGGTTTGCTGAACGTGGAGTTTGAGGTTTTCTCGGATCATATTAGTGAGTTTGCTAGATTAATTGTGATCTAGAGGGTTTCTAGATTTTGAGGTAATTCTTGGATCCTGGCTCTGATACCAAATGATAGAGTAGCGCAATCTTGGATTTGGAAGCCTTCAATCAAGTTGTTGTAAGCTTTCCAACGCATCTTGAAACGCATCAATCCGACATCGGGAGCTCAAGTTATGTCCATTTTAGTGAAGACTGTGCGAGGAGAAATCTTTATACGATTTTATCACGGGAAATATTATTTATTACCAATTTTCAATAATTTTATTGATTATTTATACTTAAATTTAATCTAGGTTTCTTTATGAAGATATTTATATGATTTAGGATTAGATTTGTTATTTATTTATTAGTTTTTTAGGTTAGATAAAATATGTTTATTTATTTTATTATTATCTTTACTTTTCCTAATTTAAGTTGAACTCTTCATTTGTAGCCTATTTAAAGGCATATTTGCTTCACTAATAAGAACAACATCATGAGTTTATGAGTTGCAAAAACCTTTGGCCATGGGCCATTTTATTTTCGAGGTAGATAGATTTGCCTTGTTATTTTTCGTATCAGAAGTCTTCTTCAACGTAAGTTCGTCAAGTTCTTGTAATGGAGATCATCTTCACACTCTTGCTTGCCTAGGTAATTTCATCTAGGAGGGTGGGTTTAGAGCCGCTTGAGGATGCTTGCTTAGATAATCGCGTCTAAGAGGGTGCCGAGGACAAAATATCCTACAACATCTATCTCGTCATCATCCATTCATCGGAGAGATTCGTGTCGTTTGCAGATGTTTGCCTATTCAATTGCGATTAGGAGGGTGCCAAGGACAAATCTATCCAACATCGCCACCATAAAATTCATCCTATCTCGTTTTCTACATCAAGATCATGCTTTATTATCGGTTTGCTGAACGTGGAGTTTGAGGTTTTCTCGGATCATATTAGTGAGTTTGCTAGATTAATTGTGATCTAGAGGGTTCCTAGATTTTGAGGTAATTCTTGGATCCTGGCTTCCGTATCATGAAGGCAATGTTGCATCGAGTTCGTCAGTGTTAAAAAAATTCTCCATGTATAAAAGCACAAGAAGTGTTTACCTCGTCAAAACACATTTTCTAATTTCACTACCCCTCGCATATATGCTCATTTTAAGCTTCAATCCCTCGCTTTCAATTTCACTCTTTCCCTTCCCTCTTTTACTAGTACTTATTGTTTTTCTCTCATTCTCTCGCTCATTTTTCTCTCATTTTTTGTTTCTTTCTCTTTTAATCCTTGGAAACTCTTTTTCAAATGCATTTGATCATCATGTACTTGCTCTGGTGATAAAGGGGTTAGAGTGTGCTTCCTTCCTTCAAAAGTGAATGAGTATTGATTGCTATATCCATCATGATTCACTCTTCGATCGAACTGCCAAGGCCTCCCCAAAAGTAAGTGGCTGACGTGCATTGGTACATCACATAGGACCTCATCCTTGTATCTACTGATGGAAAATGGTACGAGTACCTGCTTGGTCACCTTCAATTCCCCACCATCATTGAAGCTTATACGGGTGTGGGTGTTTTGTTGTCACCAATCCAAGTCTGTCCACCATTAAAGTGCTAGAAACATTAGTACAACTTCCTCCATCGATAAACACAAAACATACCTTCCCATTGATATGGCAGTGTGTATGAAAGATATTCTCTCGTTGTTGGTCGCCTTGCACCATTTGTGTATTTAGACTCCTCTTAACAACGAGCACTTCTCCTTCAGCAGGAGGGTCTAAGTCTTCATCATCTTCACTTATGGCATCAACTTCTTCTTTTCTAATTTGGATTCAATCTTGCCACTTCCTCGAATCACCATAGTATGACTATTTGGGCACTGACTAGCTACATGTCCCCTTCCAAGACATTTGAAGCATTGAATATCCCTAGATCGATTTGGTGTAGCTTGTGGTTTTCCTTTGTTCATATCAACAGTCTTGTTGGGTTTTGAAGTCCCAATGTTTTCTTTAAACTGATTTCGTTTGTATGGCGCTTTTGGAGCAATCTGTCCCCATTTAGAAGTAGAAGAGTTGTTTCGGGATGTACCTTTACGTTTAAATTGTTGTTTCACCTTTATAGTCAAGTGAACCAATTCTTCTAAGTTCACATAGTATTACAAATCCACGGTGTCAACTATGTCTTGATTTAAACCCGAAATAAACCTTGCCATGATAGATTCAGTGTCTTCCTCCACATTTGCTCGTATCATTGCCATCTCCATCTCTTTAAAATAATCTTTCACACTCATGTTGCCTTGTTTGAGGTTATGGAGTTTTCGCATCAATTCTCGATGATAGTAGGTTGGTATAAATATCTTCCTCATTATGCCTTTCATTTCCTCCCACGTGGACACTGGGCATTCTCCATTTCATCGTCTGTTCATGGTTAACTGGTTCCACCAAACTATTGCATAATTAGTGAATTCAATGGATGTTATTTTTACCTTCTTTTGCTCGGAGTAATTGTGACAATCGAAGATGTGTTCGATCTTCTGCTCCCACTCAAGATAAGCCTCCGGATCTGTTTTTCCTTGAAATGGCGGAATGTTCATCTTTATATTTGCAAGGTTATCATCAAACCTTTCTTGATTCCTCTGATGTGGCTGTTGGTTTTGTACAATGGCGGGTCGTTCGTTGTCGTCCACAATCTGCTCAATTTCCTCTTCTTGGACACCTTGTCTTGGGTTGGGGTTCCCACATATTTCTCTTCAAGGTCGTCAATCTGCTCATGTATGGACTCGAGTTTCTGATCCATAAGTTGTCCCAATTCTCGAACAAGTGCTTGAAACTGTAGTCTCGAGATTCCTCCTGTTTGTCATTCATTAGACTCCCCTATATTCTTATCTGCGTTCATGGCTCCCTGTTCACTCCAGAAGAAAAAGAAAGAGGAAAAATAAAAAGAAAAAATTCACTCGTTCTCTTCGGCTTTTACCATCAGATGTACTCACTCTCTCGTGCCTTTTACCGCTCTTTTTATCTCAAAAGTTCTTGAATCGAACTTACTCAAAATCCTCCAAAATACTTGCTAAATCGGCTGCAAAATAAATCTTAAGGTTTGGAAAGATATGGTGTATACGGTAGGCTTAGAAGAAAAGGCTTACGGTTCAAAGTTAGAATATTGAAACGAAGAAATAACAATTCTGAAACAATGAAAAAATGTATCAACCCTTGTGATCAATTTGCTTTCTTTTTTAATCTTTTTTTCACGATAATTCTTTTCTTTTCTCTTTTTTTCTATTTTTTAACCGCAAAACACAAAGGCTTACTTGATTTAGCCTAAGCTCTGATTACCATCTGATGTGATCTCATCTTGGAATTTACTGAGATGCTTGATTTGCCCGATCGTAAATGAAGTAACTTTGTGTTGTAAGACTTGCAACGGTTTTTGGATGGTTTAAAGGATGATGGTGTGTAATGATATAAAAAGTGATGATAATGAAGATTCTAGAATTTTGGATGGTTAATGTGATCGATGGTGGTGGTAGAATTGGATGATGGAAGATGGATAGTAGTTTAAGACTTGAGAATTGAACCAACACTAAAAAGTGTGACCTGAACCCTATAACGGTCTCTAAACAAAATAAGAATCTTAACCCACTAGTTAAGTAGAACTAGGAACCAAAGATATCAAAGGTTTTGATTCAACAAGCAGAACTTGAAGGATCGATAAAGTTCTCAAAAGAACGAACGAGATAAAACTCTCTATTTTTCTGAAATCAAAGTGTTCCTTACAATTGAAATATCAGCCTCTATTTATAGGCTTTACAAAATGAAGTGATCAGCCAACATTTCTAGGGTAGTGTGAAGGGATAATGAATTAAAAAAGAAACTTTGAAGTATGTGCCTTTGCCGCCTAATGTAATCATAAGCAAGCAGGTCACATGCAAGCACATCTCTAAATTTGTCGTCCATTATGAACGTAAGCAAGCATGTCAATTTCCATGTGAACGTAAGCAAGCACCTCCAAAGCTAAGCAACCATCTCTCCAATAGTTACAATTCTCTGAATCACCATAATGATGTGTTTATTCATTGTCCTTGCATAACACCTGTAAATACGAACTCTAGTGCTGGTAAAATAAACAATAAACAACATAATAGAAAACATGTGCACACTAAAACTATATGATACATGCATGAGCGGGGTCAAATTACTCATATTGGACAAGAAGTTGAAGTTGTTCAATGCAAACAATAAAGGCCAAAACAATGCATGCATAGAAGGTCAAAAGCAATGCATCTTGGACAAGAAACTGAATCTTTTTTTGTCTAGAGCTCCTAGTTCTTGCAACAACTTGATTGAAGGCTTCCAATTCCACAATTGCGCTACTCTATCTTTTGATATCAGAGCTAGGAGCTCTAGACTCAATTAAGAAAGTTATGGGCAGATCTGAAAATTCAAGAGAAAAGAGAAGGGCTTTTCTTGAAAATTTTAGATTCAAGGTTGGAAATTCAAAGAAACAAAGACAAAGTGAATGATTATAAGATGAATAACTATAATAAAGTTAAAAAGATTGATAAAAGGATAGATAAAACAAATCTAAAATTTCTAGCTTTGTTTATGGCTTGTGGAGATGGCGTGAAGATCGAAAATGAAGATGGTTTGCGATTTGTTGATGTTGTTTTGCCTCGGCACCCTCTTAGACGCAATTATCTAAGCAAGCAACCTCAAGCGGCTCTAACCCACCCAGAAAGAGTGTGAAGATGATCTCCCTCACAAGAAGTCGATGATCTTATGTTGAAGATGGCTTCTAGACAAGTTTACCGAACACTTGCAAACTCAAAGAATACTAAAATCTCCAAAGAGAACTTTTTATTAATCAATGAAATCTGTCAAACAAAGAAAAAAGCATCATCCTTTTATAGATGAAGGATGGCTTTAACCTAAAGCTAAGAATGAATAAAATAAACAAACAAATCTGGTCCATTAAATTGGACTTGACCTAACGGCTTGGGAGAAGGGTGGCTGGTTCCTAAAGTATATAAAACCCTAAAAGCATAATTTAAATGTTAATAATTAGGTTGGGTTAAGTTTAATTCGTCCAAAGCCTTATATGTTAGCTTTTGAGCTGAATTTTATAAAATCCCGTATCGAATTTTCTGCATGCGCAGTCTTCAGTAAATTGGACGTATCTTGAGTTCCCGATGTCCGATTGACGCGTTTCAAGATGCGTTGGAAAGGTAACTGAATGAAGGACAATTTGTTAGAAGATAATGCAACCCAAAAATGCGTAGATCCCATCCGAAAACTCATCACAAGTTGGCTGAGTTTCCAGACTTCACAAACAGATTCAGTTTCTTGTCCAAGATGCATCGTTTTTTACCTCCTATGCGTGCATTGTTTTGGCCTTTATTGTTTGCATCGAACAACTTCAACTTCTTGTCCAATATGAGTAATTTGACCCTGCTCATGCATCTATCACTATAATAATCAAATGGAACACATGCATCAGAAATAAACATGCAATACGTTGCATGAATCTTCCACGATGCAGGGCAATGATTCAACTTCGGCAGCTTCAATAATCTTCCATGCATGATTGCACTTGTTGCTAACCGCATCTCTAAATATCCTTGCTCTTGCACGAGTAATGGGGCCTAAGGGAAATTCCTCCTGGTCCAATGGTGGTGGTGACGCCATGATCTCATCACTATTACAACATTGCTTACTTAGATTTCAAAAATTAACAATCAAATCATGTTAGTTAATTAAACATCATTCCTACTAGGTTTTTTATTTCATGGCATTTACCACATTTATTCTATCTTCTTAACTTTCGATTCTCTAAGCAAAAAGCTAGAATGTCATTTACCCTTATCTCAGGTATAAAACCATGCATTAAGTATCAAACAATAAAATTCTATATTAAACTATAATTCTAGCTCTTAAGACAAGCTCAATTAGGGTTTCATAGATTTATACCCGACGCCCAAAAAGGCTATTCGAAACTTCAATATTTAACCTTAAGAGAAACAGCACCTTACATAATTCATACATGCAAAACTATCATATGAAAGACGCAAGTATACATCATCAATCAACCATTGCTGTACTTCTTTTAAGATACTTGTATACAAATAAAACAAGACATATTCATTAGTTCTAAAGGCTTAATTCATCTTTTACAGGCATATATTAATTTGCAATCTTATCACAAGAATCAAAGACTTTGCTTACAACAATGTATAGAAATTCTATGGTATACTAAGTTATATATATATATATATGTATTTATAATGTGAATTTATAACATCAATCTTGTAAATGAAAGGGGTATAATAACAACAAAATTCACATCATATTAATCTCTATATCAATTATTCCATAAACATTACATCTCATGTATTAAATCATAACCAAGCCAAGAAATCACATATCAAACATTAACTCAAAAGAATTAATTAGAAAAGCTACTTAAATGCCTTTACAGACTAAGAGTCATAAGACGAAATATTAACTACTTATTTTACATAAATGCAATTACAATGACATATGCCACCATTCTAGGAGTTTTGAGGAAAAACAATAACGTTACTCAGAAGCTTTGAGGAATGACTTGCAATCTTCTACCACAATTGATCCTAGGGTAACTTAATTAACCTGCAAAATGCATGAAAATGAATACATTAGGCTTACTTAGCCTAGTGAGGTAGTGACCATGAAAGTGCATGTCAATGATCAATGAAAAATCAATGTAACTAAGCAAGATAAAGTAAAACATTAAGTTTTAATCTTAACTTTACATAGCTTTGTCTTTTAGAGACTTTTGTTGGAGTTCAATTATTTTTATAACATTGCACAAGGCAGACCTTTGTATTTGCCTACATATCTTATTCTTTCAAATTCTTATTGAAGCTTATCGAAGTTCCTTCAGAGTTCATTTATGAGTTCACATATTTTAACAATATTTGCCTTGGATTCACATTTGGACATGGTTATCATTGGTCTGTGTTTGATCGTATTGGTTTGTGCTACACATAGCTCAAAGCACAAAGTAATGGCTAGTGTTATAGCATATCAAAGAACTTCCCTTTCACTTCCACCTAATATCTATCTAGCCAACTGTCGCCAATATCCTTACCACCCCCATTACCTCCTACTATTGCCAATATATCATATATATGAGGTCGTAACCCATGAACTGTAGCCTGTGGACCGTAGTCCTAATATACCATGTACCATGCCAAATTCCAAGGGCTTCCATTGTTTAGGCAACTTATACATTTATGTTTTTGTTGTTAGGAGAGTATCTTATGATATAAGATGAGATTTAAGCTCCAGAGGCATAATAGTTCATAGCTTATAACATTAAAAGTTTATTTCCATTCTTTAAATCTTATGATATTTAAGCAATAAGCTTCAAGGATAATTATTACATTGAATTTAAGACGTGAAGGGCTTTACTTTTTTTCATTGTGTTTTATGACTTGTAAAGATCACAAGAGTTCAAGCTTTCTATAAGGTTAATTTTCAAATCAGGATCACAATTATAGCATAGCCTATTTGAGCCTTATGCTCGAATGACTTACAATGATGTTATGCTCGAATGCCCTCCCATTTTGCTCTATTTGAGCCTTATGCACAATGTATATGTTCAATCTGACCATTCATAGAAGTTGAATGCTTAAAACATAAAGAAACAATAAACGGAATGACACCTTGTTACCTGAGACATAGACAACTACACTCACATGATATCCCGAAGTTACGAGATATCCCGAATCCACAAGATTCAATCAGCTCATAACGGTTTTCTTGACTAGCCTCCACTTTATTAGCATCTTTTATAACTTGCATGTACCTCAAAATAAAACCATTCTATTCATTAGTAATTACAAAAGACCTATATTACTCAAGTTCGGACACATTACTTTAACTTACAAAACAACACACCAAACATCAATACTTTGCTTACCAATCAACATTACAAAACTAGCTATATGGTCTTACTAGACTGCATCCATTCCGTAATACAAATTTGCATTTTAAATCTTTCTAAACCGCATAGATACATGCTTCAAACTGCATACTTTAAACTGTATTTATAGCACTTATAAAATAATGTACGTACATGTTTCAAACATCATACAAAATGCATTCTTTAAACTGTATAATGCATTTACATAAAAATGCCTATTGTATGTATTTACAACACTGATTTTGTATTAAAATCAAACTATTTACTGCATTATATATATCAAGACTGCACTGCATTAAACATGACAAGACTGCACTACATTGAACATATCAATTTTGCACTGCATTGCATTAACTAAACTGCATATTGCATTCGATTTCAAGACTGTTTTCTGCTTTTACTAAACTATTTTCTGCATAAATTTAAAGCATTCATACTGCATACGTTCAATTTTGCATACATATTCTGCACTGCGTTTTAATACCATTTCCAAACTATTTTTAACACATTTTTGAACTGTATTTTTACAGCATTTACAGTATAACAGCACAAAATTTTACAACATTAATCAGCCCTTAATTATACACTTTATCCAGCACTTTATCTTATAACTTTGAGCAGAACTATACCAATTATCCTAAACTATTTCATATTAAAAATCAAATTGTTTTCATTACATCTCACATAAACAACATGTATTTTTAGTATGTTTCTATTAATGAATCAAGTGTTTATTAATAACAAGAGTATTTCCAGTTAGAAATGTCGTACCAAACACGCATTGGTTCCTACAACAATCTGGGCAGATTTCACTAATTTAACACCAAGACCACCAAAGGCTTAACATTATCTCCTTATTAGAACAAGATCCTAATCTATTGGCAATGTTGCTAACATCTCTTGACTTGTTTAATAACATAACTAACAGCATTTTAGACTACCATTTTATTACCAACACCACAGAAAATCACAGCAGCCTCATAACTCTTTTGAACCCCAAATTCTAGTCGCTATTTTGATCTTTACTCGAGCATAATAGCCTTGACAGAGCAGCACCCACACAAGTTGTTTTGAGCTTATAATTCACTCCATTATATACATAATTTCAATTAATATACGCATGATACAAGGCCAAGAACTCTGCTTCAGATGATGCTACATATAGTTATCTATCTAAGTGTAACCAGATAACAACATATTGAAAACTACCGTTCCATAATTACTGTTTCGATCACAGATAATTAACTAATCCAAAATTTCAGTTTGAAAGCCACCTCCGATAATCACTACACTCTAATTCAATGGAATTCACACATTCATACTATCTAGCAAAGTGGGCTTACCGAGCTTAAACATTTTCTACCTATGGGTACTAAATTCATGATGTTTTCCTCTTCAAGCTTTCACAGCCCTTGTCTATGGTGAAGGAGGATTAGGTGATTAAAGGAAGAAGATGAAGGGAATTGATTCATTCTCTCTCCCTTAACCACACAAAGCCGGAAGATGCAAGACACATAATCCATTATGTGTCACTTTGTTTTTCTCTCATAAGCCACTTGGATTCCACTAAGTAACTTTGGTAAAATAGCCATGCAATTCTATCAATTTGCCTCATATTCATTTAAGTCCTCAACAATTATTTCCTTTCCTTATACTTTTACACTTCAACCTTACTTTGATACATGCATGAGTGCGGTCAAATTACTCATATAGGACACGAAGTTGAAGTTGTTCAATGCAAACAACAAGGTCCAAAGTGATCCATGCTTAGGAGGTGTGAAGAGATGCATTTTAGATAAGAAACTGAAATTGGTTTGGAAAGCTGGAGCATCAGCCGACTTGAGACAAATTTTTGGATAGGATACAGGCATTTCTAGGTCGAGTTGTCTACTAACAAGTTGAGCATCATTCAGTTACCTTTCTAACGCATCTTGAAACGCATTAATCGGACATTAGGAACTCAAGATACGTCCAATTTACTGAAGACTGCGCATGCAGAAAACTGGATACAGGATTATTACGGGATTTTGTAAAATTCAGCCCAAAAGCTAACATATAAGGCTTTGGACGAATTAAACTTAGCCTAATGTATTTATTATCATTTAAAGGGTTTTATATACTTTAGGAATCAGCCACCCTTCTCTTAAGCCGTTAGATCAAGTCCAATTTAATGGACCAGGTTTCTTTGTTTATTTTATTCATTCTTAGCTTTAGGCTAAAGCCATCCTTCATCTATAAAAGGATGATGATTTCTTCCTTATTTGACATATTTCATTGATTAATAAAAAGTTCTCTTTGGAGATTTTAGTATTCTTTGAGTTTGCAAGTGTTCGGTAAACTTGTCTAGAAGCCATCTTTAACATAAGATCACCGAGTTCTTGTGAGGGAGATCATCTTCACACTCTTGCTTGCCTAGGTAATTGCATCTAGGAGGCTGGGTTAGAGCCGCTTGAGGTTGCTTGCTTAGATAATTGCGTTTAAGAGGGTGTCGAGGACAAAACAACAACAACGATTCGCAAGCAATCTTCATCTTCAACCTTCACACAATCTTCCATAATTCCATAAACAAAGCTGGAATTTTCAGATTTGTTTTACCTATCCTTATCTTAGTCTTTTTCAATCTTTTTGTTTTTATTCTTATTAATCACCATCTTATCTTCATTTCTTTGAATTTCCAGCATTAAATCTGAAATTTTCAAGAAAAACCCTTCTCTTTTCTCTTGAATTTTCAGATCTGCCCAAAGCTTTCTTGATTAAGTCTAGAGCTCCTAGTTCTTGCAACAACTTGATTGAAGGCTTCCAAATCCAAGATTGCGCTACTCTATCATACTTTGTCTTTAAACAATTTTTCATTCTTGCATCTTAGTCACTATGAAACTTATTTACTTACTTGGACATTATATTTGGCCATCACTTATACTGACAATATATGGTTTAACATCCTTGCAATATGATCCTTAGCTTTACATTTATGTTCTTCACTGTTTAATCCTAATTCTTTAATATTTCACTTTGAACCTAAAATCTTACAATAAATCAAATCAGTTCATTTTACTCAATTATTCCCTTCATTTTAAATTGTTAGAAAAAGATTTTTGATTATCGGAAGTCAAAATCTGACTAAATCGGGTTTCAGGGTGTTAGACAATGAATTTGATTTAATCTTATTTTTTTGGCCGTTTTGTTGGGGTTTAAGGCATGCATGTTTAAATGGGCTTTAACTGTGGACCCGTTGGAATTTTAAGCAAGTAAAAAGTTCTGAATTTGAGGCTAAGCTATATCATCGTATTCAAAAGCCCATAATCAAATTTTTTAACTCATGAAATTTAATTTAATCTTCTTTTGTGGCCGTTTTGTTGGGTTTAAGGCGTGCATGTCTAAACGGGCTTATAGTGGACCCGATTGAATTTTAACCGAGTAAAAAGTTCTAAAATTGAGGTTAAGCTGTATAATCATGTTCAAAAGCCCATAACTAAATATTTTAAGTCATAAAATTTGATTTAATCTTATTTTTTATACCATTTTGCTAGGGTTTAAGGTGTGCATGTCTAAATGGGATTCACAGTGGACCCGTTGGAATTTTAACCGAGTAAAAAGTTTTGAAATTGAGGTTAAGCTATATAATCATATTTAAAAGGCTATAACTAAATATTTTAAGTCATAAAATGTGATTTAATCTTATTTTTCAGCCGTTTTGTTGGGGTTTAAGGCGTGCATGTCTAAATGGGCTTTATAGTGGACCCGTTGGAATTTTAACCGAGTAAAAAGTTGTGAAATTGAGGTTAAGCTATATAATCACATTCAAAATCCCATAATCAAATACTTTAACTCATGAGATTTGATTTAATATTATTTTCTGGCCCATTTTGTTGGGTTTAAGGCTTGCATGTCTAAATGGGCTTATATAGTGGACCCGTAGGAATTTTAACTCAGTAAAAATGTTTGAAAATAAGTTTAAGCTATATAATCATATTTCATAGCTCATAATTAAATATTTTAACTCATAAAATTTTATTTAATCTTATTTTGTGGCTGTTTTGTTGGGTTTAAGGCGTGCATGTCTAAATGGGCTTTATAGTGGATCCGTTGGAATTTTAACCGAGTAAAAACTTATAAAATTAGGTTAAGCTATATAACCATGTTAAAAAGCCCATAAATAAATATTTTATGTCATAAATTGTGATTTAATCTTATTTTTCGGCCGTTTTGTTGGAGTTTAAGGCGTGCATGTCTAAATGGGCTTTACAGTGGGCCTATTGAAATTTTAACCGAGGAAAAAGTTTTGAAATTGAGGTTAATATATATAATCATATTCAAAAGCCCATAATCAAATATTTTAACTCCTGAAATTTGATTTAATCTTATTTTGTGACCATTTTGTTGGGTTTAAGGCATGCACGTCTAAATAAGCTTTACAGTGGATCCGTTGGAATTTAAACTGAGTAAATTTTTTTGAAAATGAGGTTAAGCTATATAATCATGTTCAAAAGCCCATAACTAAATATTTTAAGTCATAAAATTTGATTTACTCTTATTTTGTGGCCGTTTTGTTGGGTTTAAGGTGTACATGTCTAAGTGGGCAATATAGTGAACCCCTTGAAATTTTAATCGAGTAAAATTTTTTAAATTGAGGTTAAGCTATATTATCATATTCCATAGCCCATAATCAAATATTTTAACTCATAAAATTTTATTTAATCTTATTTTGTGGCTATGTTGCTGGGTTTAAGGCGTGCATGTTTAAATGGGCTTTACAGTAGACCCGTTAGAATTTTAACCAAGTAAATTTTTTTGAAAATGAGGTTAAGCTATATAATCATGTTCAAAAACCCATAATTAAATATTTTAAGTCATAAAATATGATTTAATCTTATTTTTTTGGCTGTTTTGTTTGGTTTTAAGGCTTGCATGCCTAAATGGGCTTACAATGGACCTATTGAAATTTTAACCAGGTAAAAAGTTTTGAAATTGAGGTTAAGATATATAATCATACTCAAAAGCCCATAATTAAATATTTTAACACATAAAATTTGATTTAATCTTATTTTGTAGCTGTTTTATTGGGTTTAAGGCGTGCATGTCTAAATGGGCTTTACAGTGGACCTGTTGGAATTTTAACCGAGTAAAAAGTTTTAAAATTGATGTTAAGCTATATCATCATATTCAAAACCCCATAATCAAATATTTTAACTCATTAAATTTGATTTAATCTTCTTTTGTGGATGTTTTGTTGGGTTTAAGGTGTGCATGTCTAAATGGGCTTTATAGTGGACCCGTTGGAATTTTAACGGAGTAAATTTTTTTGAAAATGAGGTTAAGATATATAATTATGTTCAAAAGATCATAAATAAATATTTTAAGTCATAAAATGTGATTTAATCTTATTTTCAGCCATTTTGTTGGGGGTTTAAGGTGTGCAGGTTTAAATAGGCTTTATAGTGGAGCCGTTGGAATTTTAAATGAGTAAAAATTTATGAATATGAGGTTAAGCTATATAATCATGTTTAAAAGGCCATAACTAAATATTTTAAGTCATAAAATGTGATTTAATCTTATTTTTTGACCGTTTTGTTGGGGTTTAAGGCATGCATGTCTAAATGGGCTTTATAGTAGACCCGTTGAAATTTTAACCGAGTAAAAAGTTTTGAAATTGAGGTTAAGATATATAATCATATTCAAAAGCTCATAATCAAATATTTTAACTCATAAAATTTGATTTAATCTTATTTTATAGCCGTTTTGTTGGGTTTAATGTGTGCATTTCTAGATAGGCTTTACAATGGACTCGTTGGAAATTTAACCGAGTAAAATTTTTGAAAATGAGGTTAAGCTATATAATCATGTTCAAAAGACCATAACTAAATATTTTAAGTCATAAAATTTGATTTACATTTATTTTGTGGCCGTTTTGTTGGGTTTAAGGCGTGTATGTCTAAATGGGCGATAGAGTGGACCTGTTGGAATTTTAACCTAGTAAAAAGTTTTGAAATTGAGGTTAAGCTATATCATCATATTCAAAACCCCATAATCAAATATTTTAACTCATGTCTAAATGAGCTTATAGTGGACCCGTTGGAATTTTAACCGAGTAAAAATTTCTAAAAATCGAGGTAATAATACTTTCAATAATATTTCTAACCCCCGTTGGAATCAAAATAATTTTAGCAAGTCTATGCCCCTACAAATAAAGGAGAAAGTCGAGACCACTAAACTGAAGAAACCTATTGTGGAAGTTGGCAGAGGAAAGCAAGTGGTTACCCATGAGCGCACGAGGGACATTTAGTGTTTCAAGTGCCATGGACGAGGCCACATAGCGAGCCAATTCCAAACTGAAACACGATGCTTCTATTAGATAATGGTGAGATAGAATCTGATCACGGAGAAGATGAACCAAAACTTTATGAGGAAGAAGAAGAGATTGAAATGGCAGCGGATGGTGAGATCATTGTTGTCAAACAAAGCCTAAACGTCCAAATTCATAAGAAGAACAGCAAAGGGAAAACATCTTTCACACTAGATGTCATGTGAATGATAAGGTATGTATTGCGATAATTGATGGAGGAAGTTGCACTAATGTTGCAAGTACTCTTATTATTAACAGGTGTGGTTTGAAAACAACAAAGCACCCTAATCCTTACAAATTACAGTGGTTGAATGATGGAGGAGAATTAAAAGTTACCAAGCAAGTGATTATCCCATTCTCAATTGGAAAGTACAAGGATGAGGTTCTTTGTGACGTGATGTCCATGGATGCAAGCCATTTGTTACTTGGACGACCATGGCAGTTCGATAAGCGAGCAATACATGATGGATATACCAACCAATACACTTTCTCGCATGGAGGTAAAAAGTTTGCTTTGGCACCTTTGACACCAAGCCAAGTGAATGGGGACCAGAATTGTTTGAAAAAGAGTATAGAAGCAATGAAGGAGAAAAGCAAAATGGAGGAGGACAAACGAAAAGGGAAGAAAAAGATGAACATTTATGCAAGTGGAAAAGAAATCATGATGCATCTTTTATCTCAGCAAAATTTACTTGTATTAATGTATAAAGAGAGTTTTCATATGACTAACCCTCTCAAAGATTTGCCTGCTTTTATTTCAACTCTTTTGCAGGATTTTGAAGATGTCTTTTTGGAAGAAATTCCTAGCAGATTGCCACCCATTCGTGGCATTGAACATCAAATTGACTTCATTTCGAGAGCCGCCATTCTGAATCGACCAACCTATAGGACTAAACCTGGAGAGACAAAAGAACTTCAAAAGCATATCAGCGAACTGCTAGAGAAGGGTTACATCCGAGAAAGCTTAAGTCCTTGTACCGTACCAGTCTTGTTGGTGCCTAAAAAGGATGAAACTTGGAGAATGTGCGTTGATTACCGAGTAGTGAATCAGATCACTATCAAGTATCGACATCATATTCCTCACCTCGATGATATGTTGGACGAGTTGTATGGTACAAGTATTTTCTCCAAAGTTCATTTAAAGAGTGGTTATCATCAGATCCGTATGAAGGAAGGAGAAGAGTGAAAGACAATATTCAAAACTAAACAAGGTTTGTACGAGTGGTTGGTAATGCCTTTTGGTTTAACCAATGCCCCCTAGTACATTCACGAGGTTGATGAATCACGTACTCTGACCCTACATCGAAAAGTATTACGTGGTTTATTTTGATGACATTTTAATTTATAACCGCACGTTAGAAGAATATGAACAACATCTACGATCTATTCTAGGTACTTTGAGAAAGGAAAACCTTTACTGTAATCTTCAAAAATGTGTTTTTTGTACTAAAAAGCTTACCTTCTTAGGATTTATTGTTAGCTCATAGGGATTAGAGGTTGATCCTGAAAAGATTAAGGCAATTCAAGAATGGCCAAGACTGACATCTGTAAGCCAAGTGAGAAATTTCCATGGGCTTGCAAGTTTTTATCGATGGTTTGTGCCAAACTTCAGTTCCATTACTGCCTCCTTAACTAGGATTATTAATAAGAATTCAATCTTCAATTAGGGTAAGGAACAAGAAGATGCTTTTTGCGAGATTAAGGAATGTTTGACCAAGGCACCTTTGTTAGCCTTGCCAAATTTTGACAAGATGTTCGAAGTTGAGTATGATGCCTCGGGCATTGGAATTAGGGCTGTTCTTACACAAGAAAAGTGACCAATTGCACACTTTAGTAAATAGTTAAGTCTGCTACGTTGAATTATCCATCATACGATAAGGAAATGTATGCACTTATCCGAGCCCTTGAGAAATAGCAGCACTACCTTTTGCCAAAGGAGTTTATCATCCACACCGACCATGATGCACTGAAGCATATTACAGGCCAACATAAGTTGAACAAGCAACATGCCAAGTGGGTAGAGTGTCTAGAATCATTTCCTTTGTTATATGCTATAAGAAAGGAAGAGATAATGTTGTGGTTGATGCTTTGTCCCGAAGGTATGTACTTCTTAATTCTTTGAACTCTCAGTTAATTGGTTTTTCTTTTATTAAAGACCTTTATGCCACTGACCTAGACTTTGGCGAAAAGTTTAGTTTGTGTGAAAAAGGTGCAGATGAGAAGTATTACCAACATGATGGATATCTCTTCAAGGAAAGATGAATTTACATTCCTCGAGGATCTATTCGAGAAGTTCTAGTTAGAGGCACACGAAGGTGAACTTATGGGACATTTTGGGGAAACCAAGACCCTGAATATTCTAAAGGAACATCTCTTTTGGCCCAATATAAGAAGAGATGTTGAACAGATATATGAACGCTGGGTTACTTGAAAGAAGGCCAAGTCCAAAGTTATGTCGCATGGTATGTATATGCCTTTGCCTATTCCAAGTGAACCATGGGTAGATATTTCTATGGATTTTGTGCTAGGCCTTCCGAGGGCGAAGACTGGACGAGACAACATATTTGTTGTGGGGGACAAATTTTCCAAGATGGCACATTTCATTGCTTGCCATAAGACAGACGATGCAACTAATGTGGCCAATCTGTTTTTTCAAAGAAGTGGTTCGACTACATGGAATTCCAAGAACGATTGTTTTTGATTGAGATGTTAAATTCTTGAGCCATTTTTGGAGGACACTTTGGGGCAATATAGGAATGAAGTTAATATTTTCTACAACTTGTCATCCGCAAACTGACAACCAAACAGAGGTTGTGAACTGTGTTCTATCCACATTACTGAGATCCATTATCTGTAAGAACATTAGGACTTGGTGATACGAGCATGAGAAGGGTTAAAATAATCATCTAGGAAAGAAGTTGAAAATGCTTTGCAAGTTAGAAACGTTAGTCAACTTGTGACACATTTTTAGATGGGATCCAGGCATTTAGGGGTCGACATGTCTGCTTAAAACTTGTCCGGCTGTCAATTATCTTTCCAACGCATCTTGAAATGCCTCAATCGCACATCTGGAACTCAAGATACGTCTATTTTAGCGAAGACAGCGCATGCAAAAATTCCTATACGGGATTAATACGAGATTTTTGGATAATTACAAATTTTTAAGGTTTTATTTGATTATTTTTAATTTAAATCGGTATAGGATTCTGTAAAATCTATTAGGATCAGATTTATTTAATTAGGATTTTATTTTTAGCATTTATTTATTATTAGAATTTACTTATCTAATTAGGAGATTATATTTCAACATTTATTTATTGTATTTAATTCCTGAGTATAGTAGGATTAGAACTTCTCCAAGGCCTATATAAAGGAGGCTTTACCCACACTGTAATGGAGATTTGAGTGATTAAATAAAGTTCTCGTTTGAGTTCCAACTTCCAAGAAGATTATCTCGTGTTTTAGAAGCAAATCGATTTTCAAGTTCTCCGGGATTTGTTGTTGAGGGTCTTCACACTCTTGCTTGCCCATATAATCGTGTTTGGGAGGGTGGGTTAGAGCCGCTTGAGGTTGCAGCAAATCAATTTTCAAGTTCTCCGGGATTTGTTGTTGAAGATCTTCACACTCCTGCTTGCCCATACAATCGCGTTTTGGAGGGTGGGTTAGAGCTGCTTGAGGTTGCTTGCTTATGATAATTGCATCTAAGAGGGTGCTGAGGACAACTATCGAATTAAATACAATAAATAAATGCTGAAATATAATCTCCTAAATAGACAAGTAACTTCTAATAATAAATAAATGCTAAAAATAAAATCCTAATTAAATAAATCTGATCCTAATAGATATTGCAGAATCCTATATTGATTTAAATTACAAATAATTAAATAAAATCTTAAAAATTCGTAAATATCCAAAAATCCCGTATTAATCCCGTATAGGAATTTCTGCATGCGTTGTCTTCGCTAAAATAGTCGTATCTTGAGTTCCAGGTGTCCGATTGAGGTGTTTAAAGATGCCTTGGAAAGATAATTAACAGCCAGACAAGTTTTAAGAAGACATGTTGACCCATAAATGCCTGGATCCCATACAAAAATGCGTCGCAAGTTGACTGGCGTTTTTGACTTGCAAAGCAGTTTCAACTTCTTTTCCAAGATGATTATTTTGACCCCTCATGCTCGTATCAAGTTCTCCAGGATTTGTTGTTGAGGATCTTCACACTCTTGCTTGCCCATTCAATCATGTTTGGGAGGGTGGGTTAGAGCCGCTTGAGGTTGCTTGGTTAGATAATTGCGTCTAAGAGGGTGTCGAGGACAACTATCAATTCATCACGCCATCTCCAAATATTCAAGCTTCCTCCATTGATGCCACCACCATATGCAAATCTGAATTTTCAGATTTGTTCTTTATTTTGGGTTTGTTTTCTTTTTTTATTTAGATATGTGCTACTCTATCAATTGGGAAGAATGTTTACCTCACGTCGAATTTGCCTACAATCATTCTGTCCATTCAGCAACCAAGCATTCACCGTTTGAAGTGGTATATGGTTTTAATCCCTTGACTCCTATTGATCTTTTGCCTTTGCCTCTTGAACAAGTTGTGAATAAAGATGGCAAAAACAAGGAAGAATTTGTTAAGTGACTTCATCAGCAAGTCAAGGAAAATATCAAGAAATGAACCTAGCAATATGAACTGCAAGCCAACAAGGGGCGCAAACGTGTTTCCTTTGAAGTTGGGGATTAGGTTTGGGTTCATTTCAGAAAGGAAAGATTTTCGGCTCAATAGAGATCTAAGTTGTTACCACGAGGAGATGGACCATTTCAGGTGCTTGAGAAAGTGAATGACAATGCTTACAAGTTGGATATACGGGGTGAATATAATGTAAGTGCTACATTCAATGTTTTTGATCTTTCCCCATTTAAGATAGTTTAGATTTGAGGACAAATTGCTTAAAAGAAAGAGGGATGATGTGATACGAGCATGAGAGGGGTCAAAATAATCATCTTGAAAACGAAGTTGAAACTGCTTTGCAAGTCATAAACGTCAGTTAACTTGCGATGCATTTTTTGATGGGATCCAGGCATTTATGGGTTGACATGTCTTCTAAAAACTTGTCCGGTTGTCAATTAGCTTTTCAACGCATCTTAAAATGCCTCAATTGGACATCTGAAACTCAAGATACGTCTATTTTAGCAAAGACATCGCATGTAGAAATTCCTATGCGGGATTTTTGGATAATTACGAATTTTTAAGATTTTTTGATTATTTGTAATTTAAATCAATATAGGATTCTGAAATATCTATTAGGATTAGATTTATTTAATTAGGATTTTATTTTTAGCATCTATTTATTATTAGAAGTTACTTATATAATTAGGAGATTAGATTTCAGCATTTATTTATTGTATTTAATTCCTAAGTATAGTAGCATTAGAACTTCTCCAAGGCATATATAAACGAGGCTTTACCCACATTGTAATTCATATTTGAATGATTAAATAAAGTTCTCTTTTGAGTTCTAACTTGCAAGAAGATTATCTGGTGTTTTGGAAGCAAATCAATTTTCAAGTTCTCCGGGATTTATTGTTGAGGATCTTCACACTCCTGCTTGCCCATGCAAATGCAATCACGTTTGGGAGGGTGGGTTAGAGCCGCTTAGATAATTGTGTCTAAGAGGGTGCCGAGGACAACTATCAATTCATCACGCCTTCTCCACATATTCAAGATTCCTACATTGACACCACCACCATAAGCAAATCTAAATTTTCAGATCTGTTCTTTATTTTGGGTTTGTTTTGTTTTCTTTTTTATTTAGATTTGCGCTACTCTATCATTTGGCATCAGAGCTGAGACGATTCTTGGAGGATGTTTCGCAGAGACAAATCGCGTACAAAACAACATGATAGTTCGGGTTTTACTTCTCGAGGAAAGCCTCCCTTATCTAAACCAAACTTCAAAATACCTTATTTTTATGGAAAGTATGATCTTGATGGTTATTATGATTGGGAATATCACATTGATCGCCTATTTGATTTCTTCGGGTATCCCAAGGAAGATCAAGTTCCATTAGTGGCCCTAAATTTCAAAGATTATGCCTTACTTTGGTGGAAATCATTGTGGCAGAATAGGCGTCTCAATGGAGAAGCCGAGATAAGATCTTGGGCAAAACTCAAGAAAGTCATGAGAAAGCAATTCGTTCCCATCCATTATCAACACACTTTGGCCATCCCAAACTTTAAAATACCTTCTTTTCGAGGTAAGAATGATCCTGATGGTTATTGTGATTGGGAATATCGCGTTGATCGCCTGTTTGATTTCTTTGGATATCCCGAGGAAGATCAAGTTCCATTAGTGGCCCTAAATTTCAAAGATTATGCCTCACTTTGGTGAAAATCATTGCGTTGAAATAAGCGTCTCAATGGAGAAGCCGAGATAAGATCTTGGGCAGAACTCAAGAAAGTCATGATAGAGTGATTCGTTCCCATCCATTATCAACAACAAGAATCCTCTTTTATTGTAGTCGAATCATCACCGGTACAATAGACTAATGAACCATCATTGGTGTGCCATGTAGAAAAAGAGGTGAACACCACACCAAAGACGATGATAGTCCCACAAACCGAACCATCCGTTCTCACCACGACTCCACAAGGTATTCCGTGTGAGGATGAAGGAGAACAAGATGATGCACAATCAAAAAATAAAAGTATTGCATGTTACGTGAGTAAGTGTGATTCTAACCCTTCATTTAATAATTTTCCTATCATTATGTTAGAAGCACTTTCTCCTCTACAGAAATTGTATTTTGATGATGTTTTTTGTGAGAGGAATTGTGTACGCGAGTTATTTTATTTGAAAAAGACAGAGAGTCAAGTGGCTGAGAACAATAGAAGTCCAATTAATGGCCCAATTAATGTGAGTTAAAAAACAAGAGGTAAAAGTCAATCCATGTCCAAAATAAAAGACGAGAAAAATATAAAGAGAGAATTTTTTCAACCTAACCATAACATTCTTGTTTCAAGTGGTTTTGAGTTATTTTTCCAGGACTTTGTTGAACCATTGCGATGTGCTCAATTAAATCACTCCACTTATGACAAAGATTCCTTTGTACCTCCCATTATTTCACATTCTTCTTTTTTCAGCTTGGATTTGAGGACGAATCCCTTTGAGGAGGGAGGGGATGATACGTGTCAAGCAAGGCATATAGAAACACTCAAACCCCCTGTGAATGCTCGACAACTTGCGAACTTGCAAAGACTCTTTGAATGGAATCCCGATTTGAGGATGAATCCTTTTGAAGAGTGGGCGAATGATATGAGCATGAGAGGGGTCAAAATAATCATTTTAAAAAGAACTTGAAACTGCTTTGCAAGTCAGAAACGTCAGTCAACTTGTGATGCATTTTTGGATGGATGCAGGCATTTATGGGTCAACATGTCATCTTAAAACTTGTTCGTCTGTCAATTAGCTTTCCAACGCATCTTGAAACGCCTCAATCAGACATCTGGAACTCAAGATACGTCTATTTTAGCGAAGACAGCGCATGCAAAAATTCCTTTACGGGACTTTTGGATAATTACGAATTTTCAAGATTTTATTTGATTATTTGTAATTTAAATCAATATAGGATTCTGCAATATCTATTAGGATCATATTTATTTAATCAGGATTCTTCTTTTAGAATTTATTTATTATTAGAAGTTACTTATCTAATTAGGAGATTAGATTTTAGCATTTATTTATTGTATTTAATTCCTAAGTTTAGTAGGATTAGAACTTCTTCAAGGCCTATATAAAGGAGGCTTCACCCACATTGTAATTCAGATTTGAATCATTAAATAAAGTTCTCTTTTTAGTTCCAACTTGCAAGAAGATTATCTTGTGTTGTAGAAGCAAATTGATTTTCAAGTTCTTCGAGATTTGTTGTTGAGGATCTTCACACTCCTTCTTGCCCATACAATCGCGTTTGGGAGGGTGGGTTAGAGCCACTTGAGGTTGCTTTCTTAGATAATTGCGTCTAAGAGGTTGCCAAGGACAACTATCAATTCATCATGCCATCTCTACATATTCAAGCTTCCTCCATTGACGCCACCACCATAAGCAAATCTAAATTTTCAGATTTGTTCTTTATTTTGGGATTGTTTTCTTTTTTTCTTTTCTTTTTTGCAAGTTGAAACTCAAAAGAGAACTTTATTTAATCATTCAAATCTGAATTACAATGTGGGTGAAGCCTCCTTTATATAGGCCTTGGAGAAGTTCTAATCCTACTAAACTTAGGAATTAAATACATAAATAAATGTTGAAATCTAATCTCCTAATTAGATAAGTAACTTCTAATAATAAATAAATGCTAAAAATAAAATCCTAATTAAATAAATCTGATCCTAATAGATTTTGCAGAATCCTATATTGATTTAAATTACAAATAATCAAATAAAATCTTGAAAATTATTAATTATCCAAAAATCCAGTATTGGAATTTCTGCATGCACTGTCTTAGACGTATCTTGAGTTCCAGATGTCCGATTGAGGCGTTTCAAGATGCGTTGGAAAGCTAATTGACATCCAGACAAGTTTTAAGAGACATGTCAGCTCATAAATGCCTGGATGCCATCCAAAAAAGTGTCACAAGTTGACTGATGTTTCTTTCTTGCAAAGCAGTTTCAACTTCTTTTTCAAGATAATTATTTTGACCCCTCTAATGCTCGTATCATGATGTGAGCACATCTACATCTGATCCAGGGATCTTGCCACCAAGACCAATCACTCGTTCTAAGGCTAAGTTATTCAGGCAAGTCCTTTCACTTAAATGCATTCTAGCTTCCCATTCGTTTCTTAATGTTTCAGCCTTAGACAATAAGTTATATAATGTGTTACATGTTGATATGTGATATAATATATAGTTTATACTTAGTCTACATATATAAGTATTTAATATGCTAAGTAAGTGTGTTTTTACTTATTTTTCAGTGAATAATAAAGTATGGACAACTTAAAAAAGCTAAGACCATTGAGGAAGCAACAGCTCAAATGCAGCTCAACAATAAGTGTGCAGCTCAACACCTTCTCACTCAGCTCATTTCAGCTCAAGCAATTCTGATTCAGCTCATTACTAGTTCACTTAGCTCCCGTAGCTCAACGGCAGCTCATGAGAAACGCAATTCAAATGTTTCGGGACATGTGCCTACACTATGTGTGCAGCTAGCTCAAGTTCAAACTCACCTAACATAACACCCTGGTTTTGGACTTAGATGTTTTGAAGGTTGGTTCGAGGGTTCTGTGGACCGGTATTAGAGATTCGAGTCAGTTTCAATATTTAATTGGATTAAATATTTTTAAAGGAGATAAAAATATGGAAAATGTGGTAAAATCATTATTCAATGTAGTAATGATTGTGGCAAAATCAATTTTGGAAAATGAGATTTGGGAATTGGACATTTTGGACTAGTGACCAAAATGCAAACTTTGAAAATTGTTTTTAGTGACTGTTTTGAAAAGGGGTCAAAACTTTGAATCTTTAAGGAGCTAATTATCCTAAAAATTTATACATATTTCTCCCTTTAATTAACTGATTTTAAATGGGTTTTAAAAGGCTTTAAAAGTGTAGAGAATTAATAAATCATATTTTAGACTTTTAACAAAATTCACGTAACAAACTTTGCAACTTCTTTCTCTCAATTTCTCTCCAGCCAAACACCTTTCCAACTTCAATTTCTTCAGGTAAAAATCAAAGGTTTTGATTTCCATTTGATTTCCTAATGTTTTTTCATCAAATACTTATTGTTATTCTCTTGATTTTCATGTTTTACTAAGCAATTAAGGGGAGAAATCAGCATTAGAGGTAAGGATTCGTTCTTCTCCTCTAATGAAAGGTTCTTTACTGAAATTCCCAAGTTTTTGATCCTTTACAATTGTTTTCTAATGTGTTTTGATAGTTTAATTAAGTGATATGATCTCGACTATGAGTTTTGAATCATATATGTGAATGCCCGATCGTGATTCTAGTAAGAACTCTGCAGTGCTTTGAATGTATTCTGAAATTACTCAAACAACAATGTAAGTAGAAATAGATAAATAAGAAATAGAAATAATGGGATGAAAGATATGTAGAAGGGGTGTAGGAAGAGTGATAGTTGTGATTATGGAAGAAAAAAAAAATAAAAGATGAAAATGTAGGTGAAGATGATGGGGTGTTGGCGTTAAGATGAAGAAATTCAAAGGATGGATTGTGACCCCCTAACTATAAAGAGTTAGGAACCAGCAATATAATAAAGTGGAAATGAAGTGGTAGGATATGGAACGTGACCCACTAGCTATAGATGAGCTAGGAACCAACGCTATAACAAAAGGGAAATGGATGAAGACTACAAGACTAACTTGAAGCCGATAAAGTTCCACAAGAGAACAAGAATGAAAGCAATCTTTCAAAGATGTTTTATATATTCAAAAGTGTCTCTTACAATGATCCTAAAGATGCCTATTTATAGTAGAAGTAGGCAGAATATGAAAAGGTGTTACAAGAAAGATGAATGCTCATCTTAATGCACTTGAATACACATGAATGCTTTGTCCTTTCTTCTCATCTTCAAAGCTGATTAGTTTAGACAAATTGAGGTTGAATTTAGTCATATTTTCGTCCAAATTAAGAAGGACTCTTGGGCTGCCTTGTTTTGCTATCATATGAAGAGAAAGGGGATGAATGTGGACAAGGATGAATGTAGACATCCTTGCTGTCCAGTTTAAGTGCAACTCTTCATCTTCCAAGCTGATTAATATGACTTGAATGTCATAAAAAGGTGAGTTTCATCCAGCCTTCATTTCATGTCTCCTCAATGAATTTTGAAACCCCCACTTAAATGGTGATAACATCAACCTTGAATGCCTTGAATTTGCTGAATTAAGATGACCATCAATTGCTTGTCTCTTGGTAGAAGATGAAAGAACTCTTCCTTGGCTCAAATTCATTCAAATCATCCATGCATAAAATTCCCGTAATAAAAATTTCAGCCTGCACTGTCTTCAGTAAATCATTCGTATCTCAAGCTCCCGATATCGGATTGAGGTGATTCAAAAGGCATTGGAAAGCTAAGAGATGGAGGAATAACGTCCAATTGATTTCTGGATCCAAACACGTCTGTATCGCATCCAGAATTGGAAGACATTCTGCTGATATTCTTGCATCTGGTAAAACCGTTCATCTTCCCTCATGCACCTAGACACAAAGGTAAACTTTATTCAATCTTTAATTGAAAACATGCATGTAAACAATTAAGAGTTAGTTTAATAAATGAGCTAGTTTGATGAATGAACTAGTTTAATTAATGAACTAACTTTATTCAATGAACTAATAATCTTGAATGAACTAGTTTAATCAATGAACTACTTAGTTAAATGAAGTGTATAACTAAATGAACTACATGTTTAAATGCAACGCATGCTTTAATGAACAACATGTTTATTGAATGCAATGAATGTTATGCAAACTTTAAATACTCATGCAAATTCATGCATAAGCAAAGTAAAGTGTTCCTCCCTTATTATTTCTTCTTTCTCACGTCCCAAGCTTGATGTAAACATATTTTCCATGGCTGCTTGGAACTCCTTGGCCCTTGCTCGAGTAATGGGGCCACCTGGGTACTTCTCTGGGTCTTTGCCATTGACGTTCATATCAGTCCCTCCCTCTTTAAGGCGATTTGTCCCCAAATCGTCATCTACATTATAAGGAGATAGGTCAGCAACATTGAAGGTTGCACTAACATTAAACTCACCTGGAAGATCTAATTGATAGGCATTGTCATTGATCTTCTTGACTATTTGGAATGGTCCATCTCCCCGAGGCATTAATTTGGACTTTCGTTGAGCCGGGAACCTTTCTTTCCTCATGTGCAGCCACACCCAATCCCCTGGCTCAAAGGAAATTCGCTTATGACCCATATTTGCTTGCTGCTCATATTGCTTGGTTCGTTTTTCAATGTTCTCCCGCACTTGTTGATGAAGCTTCTTAACAAATTCAGCTTTATTAAGTCCATCTTTATTCACAATTTGATCAGCGGGTAATGGTAACAAGTCTATCGGTGTTAATGGATTGAATCCATACACCACTTCAAAAGGCGTGCGCCCTGTAGTACTATGGATCAAACGGTTGTATGCAAACTCCACATGTGGTAAACTCTCCTCCCATGTTTTCAAGATGTGTTGGAAAGCTAATTTGCAGCCGGACAAGTTTTAAGAAGACATGTTGACCCATAAATGCCTGGATCCCATCCAAAAATTCGTCGCAAGTTAGCTGACTTTCCGGACTTCACAAACAGATTCAGTTTCTTGTCCAAGATGCATCGTTTTTGACCTCCTATGCGTGCATTGTTTTGGCCATTATTGTTTGCATCGAACAAATTCAGCTTCTTGTCCAATATGAGTAATTTAACCCCGCTCATGCATGTATCACAAAGAGTTGAAGCTGTTTTATAAGTCTGGAATTTCAGCCAACTTGCATCGAATTTTCGGATGGGATCCTAGCACTTTTGAGTCTACATGTCTTCTTCAAACATATTCGTCTGTCTCTTAGCTTTCCAACGCATCTTGAAACGCATCAATCCGACATCGGGAGCTCAAGTTATGTCCTTTTTAGTGAAGACTGTGCGAGCAGAAATCTCTATACGGTTTTATCACGGGAAATATTATTTATTACGAATTTTCAATAATTTTATTGATTATTTGTACAATTTAACCTAGGATTCTTTATGAAGATACTTAGATGATTTAGGATTAGATTTGTTATTTATTAGTTTTTTAGGTTAGATAAAATATGTTTATTTATTTTATTATTATCTTTACTTTTCCTAATTTAAGTTGAACTCTTCATTTGTAGCCTATTTAAAGGCATATTTGCTTCACTAATAAGAACACCATGAGTTTATGAGTTGCAAAAACCTTTGGCCATGAGCCATTTTATTTTCAAGTTAGATAGATTTGCCTTGTTATTTTTCGTATCAGAAGTCTTCTTCAACGTAAGTTCGTCAAGTTCTTGTAATAGAGATCATCTTCACACTCTTGCTTGCCTAGGTAATTGCATCTAGGAGGGTGGGTTAGAGCTGCTTGAGGTTGCTTGCTTAGATAATCGCGTCTAAGAGGGTGCCGAGGACAAAATATCCTACAACATCTATCTCGTCATCATCCATTCATCGGAGAGATTTGTGCCGTTTGCAGATGTTTGTCTATTCAATTGCGATTAGGAGGGTGCCAAGGACAAATCTATCCAACACCGCCACCGTCAAATTCATCCTATCTCGTTTTCTACATCAAGATCATGCTTTATTATCGGTTTGCTGAACGTGGAGTTTGGGGTTTTCTCATATCATATTAATGAGTTTGCTAGATTAATTGTGATCTAGAGGGTTCCTAGATTTTGAGGTAATTCTTGGATCCTGACTCCGTATCAATTGGTATCAGAGCCTTGGTTTAGGTGTTTGAAACAATTATCTTTTACTGTTGTTTTAGTAGTTGAGAAAAAAGAAATATATATATAATTCTCTATATAGATCCTAGTTGTAATATTTCATTCCTGGACACATCTCAAGAGACTTGAAGGTTGTGATCAACAACTCTTAAGATTCGGGACGAATCATTTTCAACAGGGGAGAATGATACATGTATGGGGGGCTAAAATGATGCATTGTAGCCAAAGAGTTGAAGCTGTTTTATAAGTCTGGAATTTCAGCCGACTTGTATCGAATTTGCGGATGGGATCTGGGCACTTCTGAGTCTACATGTCTTCTTCAAACATATTCGTCTATCTCTTATCTTTCCAGCGCATCTTGAAACGCATCAATCTGACATCAGGAGCTCAAGTTATGTCCTTTTTAGTGAAGACTGTGCGAGCAGAAATCTCTATACGGTTTTATCACGGGAAATATTACTTATTACGAATTTTCAATAATTTTATTGATTATTTGTACTTAAATTTAATATAGGATTCTTTATGAAGATATTTAGATGATTTAGGATTAGATTTGTTATTTATTTATTAGTTTTTTAAGTTAGATAAAATATGTTTATTTATTTTATTATTATCTTTACTTTTCTTAATTTAAGTTGAACTCTTCATTTGTAGCCTATTTAAATGCAAATTTGCTTCACTAATAAGAACATCATGAGTTTATGAGTTGCAAAAACCTTTGGCCATGGGCCATTTTATTTTGAAGGTAGATAGATTTGCCTTGTTATTTTTCGTATCAGAAGTCTTCTTCAACGTAAGTTCGTCAAGTCTTGTAATGGAGATCATCTTCACACTCTTGCTTGCCTAGGTAATTGCATCTAGGAAGGTGGGTTAGAGCCGCTTGAGGTTTCTTGCTTAGATAATCGCGTCTAAAAGGGTGCCGAGGACAAAATATCCTACAACATTTATCTCGTCATCATCCATTCATCAGAGAGATTCGTGCCGTTTGCAGGTGTTTGCCTATTCAATTGCGATTAGGAGGGTGCCAAGGACAAATCTATCCAACACCGCCACCGTCAAATTCATCCTATCTCATTTTCTACATCAAGATCATGCTTTATTATTGGTTTGCTGAACGTGGAGTTTGGGGTTTTCTCAAATCATATTAGTGAGTTTGTTAGATTAATTGTGATCTAAAGGGTTCCTAGATTTTGAGGTAATTCTTGGATCCTGGCTTCCGTATCAGGTTGATCGTGAGAAGGTAAAAGCAATTGAAGAGTGGCCGACGCCTACGAGCATTAGCGAGGTAAGGAGCTTTCATGGATTGGCCAGTTTCTATCGAAGGTTCATTCCTAATTTTAGTACCATTGCTGCTCCTTTAACTAACGTGATTAAAAACAATGCAAGTTTCTTTTGGAATATTGAGCAAGAACAGGCTTTTTATCAGATTAAGGAATGCTTAAAAAAACCACCATTGCTTTCCTTACCAAACTTTGATAAGACATTCGAGATCGAGTGCGATGCTTCAGGTGTAGGAATTGGTGTTGTTTTATCTCAAGAAGGATGTCTAGTTGCATATTTTAGCGAGAAAATAAATAGAGCAACCTTGAACTATCCAACATAGACAAGGAAATGTATGCTTTGATTAGGGCCTTGGAAAATGGCAGCATTACCTATGGTCGAAGGAATTTGTTGTGCATACAGACCATGAGTCATTGAAACACATCAAGGGACAACACAAACTCAACAAAAGACATGCCAAATGGGTGGAATTCCTTGAGTCGCTCCCATACGTCATCAAGTACAAGAAGGGAAAAGAGAATGTTGTTATTTATGCCTTATCACGGAGGTATATGCTTCTTAATTCTCTTGAATCTAAACTTATTGGATTTGTATTTCTTAAAGAACTCTATGCTACTGATCTCGATTTTGGAGAGACCTTTAAAGCATGTGAGAAAGGTGCGTTTGACAAGTTTTACAGGTACGATGGGTTCTTATTCAAGGAAATGAAACTTTGTATCCCTCAAAGTAGTGCGCGTAAGGTCTTAGTGACGGAAGCCCATAGCGGGGGGCTTATGGGACATTTTGGAGTTAACAAGACATTAAAATCCTACAAGAGCATTTTTTTGGCCAAAAATGAAAAGGGGCGTGGAACGAATTTGTGAGCAATGTATCACTTGCAAAAGGGCGAAATCAAAACTTTAATCTCAAGGGTTGTACATGCCATTACCAATCTCTAAAGAGCCGTGGGTTGACATTTCCATGGACTTTGTTTTAGGACTTCCTAGAACAAAGAATGGTAGAGATTTCATTTTTGTGGTTGTCGATAGGTTTTCAAAACTGGCTCACTTTATTCCGTGTCATAAAACTGATGATGCTTCTAATATTTCTAATTTGTTTTCAGGGAGATTGTACATTTACATGGACTTCCAAGGACAATCGTTTCAGATCGAGATACGAAGTTTTTGAGTCATTTTTGGAGGTCTTTATGGAGTAGGATTGGGACAAAGTTATTGTTCTCTACAACTTGTCATCCTCAAACTGGTGACCAAACCGAAGTGGTAAATTGAGTACTTTCAACTTTGTTGCGGTCTTTGATTAGCAAGAATCCAAAATCGTAGGAAGATAGCTTGCCACATGTGGAATTTTCTTACAACAGATCAGTTCATTCAGCCACCAAATTCACACCATTTGAGGTGTATATGGGTTTAATCCATTGTCTCCTATGGATTTGTTACCTTTGCCCATTGATCAACCATTAAACCTAGACGGGAAAAACAAGGCTGAATTCATGAAAAAGCTTCATCAGAAGTTTTGAGAGAACATTGAGAAAAGAACAAAGCAATATGAGAACAACAAGGAAATAAAGGGCGAAAGCGAGTCAACTTTGAACTCGGCGATTGGGTTTGAGTGCACTTCAAGAAGGAACGATTTCCAACACAAAGGAAATCTAAACTCTCACCTAGAGGGGATGGACCATTTCAGGTATTAGAGAAGATCAATGATAATTCCTATAAAATAGATCTTCCGGGAGAGTTTGGTGCCAATGCTACTTTTAATGTTTCAGACTTATCTCTTTTTGAACAAGGTAACGATTTGAGGACAAATCGCTCTTAAGAAGGACATGATGATGAGATCATGGCGTTACCTCCACCATTGGACCTAGAGGATTTCCCTTAGGCCCCATTACTCGTGCAAAGGCAAGGAAATTTAGAGTTGCGGTCAGCAACAAGTGCAATCATGCATGGAAGATTATTGAAGCTGTTGAAGTTGAATCAATGCCCTACAACGTGGAAGATTTATGCAACGTGAAAGGGAGTCCATGCAACGTGTTGCATGTTTATTTCTGATGCATATGTTCCATTTGATTATTATAGTTTTATTATGCACATGTTTTCTATTATGATGTTTATTATTTATTTTACAGCACTAGAGTTCGTTGAATCATATATCGTATATTTATTATATTTAGCATGCATCATATTACCTTGCTTTAGTTCTGATCATATTTCTCGTATTTATAGGTGTTATGCAAGGACAATGAATAGACACATCATTAGGGTAATTCAGAGAATTATGACTATTGGAGAGGTGCTTGCTTACGTTCACATGAAAATTGACATGCTTGCTTACGTTCACGTGAAAACATTCACAATGGAAACCAATTATAAAGAGGTGCTTGCTTACATTCACATGGAAATTGGCATTCTTGCTTACATTCACAATGGATGGCAATTCTAGAGAGGTGCTTGCTTACATTCACATGGAAATTGACGTGCTTGCTTACATTCACATGGAAATTGACGTGCTTGCTTATGATTACATTGGGCGGCAAAGGCACACATTTCAAGGTTTCTTTTTTATTTATTATCCCTTCACACCTAGGAATGTTGGCTGACCACTTCATTTTGTAAATCCTATAAATAGAGATCGGCTTTTCAATTGCAAGACACACTTTGATTTCAAGAAAAATTGAGAGTTTTATCTCTTTTGCTCTTTTGAGAACTTTATCAGTCCTTCAAGTTTTGCTTGTTGAATCAAAACCGTTGATATCTTTGGATCCTAGTTTTACTTAACTAGTGGGTCAAGAACCTTATTTCGTTTAGAGACCATTATAGGGTTTTGGTCACACTTTTTAGTGTTGGTTCAATCCTTAAGTCCTAAACTACCTTCCATCTTCCATCATCCAATTCTACCACCACCATCGAACATATTAACCTTCTAAAATTTCAAAATCTTATTCTCATCACTTTCTATATCATTACACACCATCGCCCTTTAAACCATCCAAAAATTGTTGCAAGTCTTATAACATAAAGTTACTTCATTTACGATCAGACAATTCAAGCATCTCGGTAAATTCCAAGATGAGATCGCATCAAGTAGGATATGGTGGATGAAATGGAAAAGAAAGATAGTGAAATGGAATGGAAATGGGTGGTAGTATTCAAAGGATTCAATGAAAGAAACTATACTAAAAAGTATAATCATGTTTCTTATGAGAATGACCTTGAGGGTGGTAAGGGACTTGGACCCTTTGGTTATATAAACCAAGAACACGAAGTATGGATGGAAGGATAGGAAACGCCACAAGCAAAGCTTGATAAGTCGATAAAGTTCTTAAAAGAACAAGTTTGAGAGAAACCTCACAAAAGATAAAATATATTTCAAGAAAGTTGTGTATGAGTTGTGTACAAATGACAAAATGCTTTCCTATTTATAGGAAATGAAAGGGTGTAGCCAAAAGGGCTTATGATTATTCGCCTAAGGGTAAAAATTGGTTTATAAGGGCATGATTCTTCAATTTAGGTCGAATAGTGATGGTGCCTCCCTCCAAGGCTGATTTGCCGCCCATTCTCCTCCCCTCCAAGGCTGTTTTGGCGCCATTTTAGTTTCCTTCCAAAGTTAAGGGGCATGTCTCTTGGGGTGTTGAGCTGCCATAGATGGTTTGAGCTGAGATGAGCTGGTCGAGCTAGCCTTGAGCTGAAATGAGCTGACCAAACTTGCACTCCTTCATTTGAGCTTCTTGAGCTTCCATGAGCTGCACTTGAGCTAGGTAAGCTTCCTTTTAATGCCTTTGAGTTGTTTCGAGCTAAATGGAGCTTGAATGAGCTGAACCGAATTGAATGAGCTAGAATAGAGCTGAATGAGCTGCATCCCTTTGAATATGTGAGCTAGAAAAGACCTACAAACAATGCAAATGATTATAAGTAAATGCATATAATAGGAAATAAGAAATATACTAAGTAAAGATGTGGTTATATAGGATATAATGCATTACTTTACTTGATATGCAAAATTTAGGGTATGATGTATGGAAATGCATTATAATACCCAAATATATAAGGCATGAAGTCAAGCATAGTCATATTATGAGTATGGATGATATGAGTAATTATGATGCGTGTATGCATAACTAGTACTAATAATAATGTGTAATCATAAAGAAGGTAAGTACAAACTCCCTCGTCTTTCGTCTTTGTAAACAAAGCTAAAAGTATGGTGAACACTAGGAGTTGATGGATTAGGATCGCATCACATCATCTAACCCTTGTTCTTGACTTTGTTTATTTATTTTTCCAGCCTTAATTCTGAAAATTTCACGAAACGCCCAATAAGTTTCTCTTGAAATTTCAGATTGGCGCCTAACTTTCTTGATTGAGTCTAAAGCCCTAGGTTTGCTTCCAATCCATCAAATTAAAGGTCCCCACGTGCCAAGCCACTCTCTTATCAACATGGTTAGTAGTCGGGAAGAAATGGAAGTTGGAGATATACTGTAACCTCCTTAGTTCGGCCTAGCAGAAACCTAACTAAAAAGATCACATTCAGTTTGCCGAAGCAAACCTGAGCTAATATCCTAAACCGGGTCCATTTTTTCTTTTATCTTGTCTAAATGCATCGATATTAATTCCTATGGTGAACGTCCATCAATGGAAATGTTACAATTAAATCAGATTTTGAAACAGGGTTTGATTGCTCAAACGCATAATAGGGACTAAAACATAATTTCCATAAATTACAGGGACTTAGTTAAAATCAAGTTGACCAAACCTTCATTAGTCAAATTTCATGCTCACATGTTAAAATCCAGCTTGAAATAATCATCTGAATTCATTCAATTGCATAAATAACATTCAAGGACCAAACTACAATATTTCAAAACTTCGGCAAACTGATATGCTAAAAAACAACATGGCATATCGATACGGGCAAGCTTGTACTGATACATCTTAACAAAAATAACGACTACTCATACCGATACACATATAACTCTATCAATATAGTGTGTTGACCCACCCGCACTGATACGACCTTAACCCCGTATCAACCCCTCTTTGATTTCTCAAAAACTCAGAATTCCAGTAACCAAAACGCGTACCGATCTAGTACTCCACATATCGGTACGACTCTTTAAAAATGAAGGGATCATACCGGTACTAAAACCCGTGTACCGACCCTGGTACAAAAATTCCTCAAGGCGTACCAATACGATGGCTGGGCGTACCGATACCCTTTGTTATTTTTTGATGATTTAAGCCTTTCTAGACCCCGTATACTGATCCTTGGGTACCTGTACCAGTACATAGAGGCCTGTAATGACCTCTAGGTCCAACATATGACACTTTGGCTCAATCCAAAGACCTTCAACACATATCTAAACAACATAGAACATCAGAAGCATGCTTGACAATATCATATCAGCATTTGAAGCAATCCTAACAAGTCTAACCCAATCATCCACAAAGTCTATACGCATGCTCCCTAGTCAACATCCAAAACATAAAACCATCCACCTCTCAAGCACATTAAACCTCTTACAAGTCCAAACCAGCATAAAAAACTTGTATAAACAGGGAGTCTAGCAAACAACCCTCCCAAACAACAAACGACCACATTGCCTTTATTACTACAAGTCTATTTCGTAATCATACTTTCGCAAACACAAGTCATTGGAAGTCCTTTTGCTTGCACGCTGCCTCTAACCTCTAATTGTCTACATTGATGGAAAAAGAGACGTAAGCACACTAGGCTTAGTGAGGAGTGCTCCAAAACAAAACACCATCAATGCAGTGAAAACCATTTTATAACCCTTTTTGAAAACCACTTTCCAAAACACTTGCAAACATCATTTCAACATCATGTGATGTGATCCAAATCAGCACCAACCTTCTCCATGATTTGTTCACACCATTGAAGGACTTCAAGATTGATTCTAAGGGAGTTCTTCCTCACTTAATTCGTTATTACCTTATTTATTCTTTATATAATGCATGCATTTACATCCTATGATACGTATATGGTTTTCATTCATAGCATATGATCCACATCTTTATACTTAGTTAAATCATGCATATGTTGATGAGATCATGGTGTCAACACCACCATTGGACCCAGAGGAATTTCCCTTACGCCCCATTACTCGTGCAAGAGCAAGGAAATTTAGAGTGCGATCAGCAACAAGTGCAATAATGCATGGAAGATTATTGAAGCTGTCGAAGTTGAATCAATGCCCTGCAACATGGAAGATTCATGCAACGTGAAAGGTAGTCCATGCAACGTGTTGCATGTTTATTTTTTATGCATATGTTCCATTTGATTATTATAGTTTTAGTGTTATGCAAGGACAATGAATAGACACATCATTAGGGTGATTCAAAGAATTATGACTATTGGAAAGGTGCTTGCTTGAGATGCTTGCTTGGCTTTGGAGGTGCTTGCTTACGTTCACGTGGAAATTGACATGCTTGCTTACGTTCACAATGAACGACAATTCTAGAGAGGTGCTTGCTTACATTCATAATGGACGGTAATTCTAGAGAGGTGCTTGCTTATATTCACATGGTAATTGACATGCTTGCTTACATTCACATGGAAACTGACATGGTTGCTTACAATTCTAGAGAGGTGCTTGCTTGAGATGATTGCTTGAGGTGCTTGCTTACATTCACAATGGACGGTAATTCTAGAGAGGTGCTTGCTTGAGGTGCTTGCTTACATTCACATGGTAATTGACATGCGTGCTTACATTCACATGGAAACTGACATGGTTGCTTTTACATTCACATTGGGTGGCAAAGGCACACATTTCAAGGCTTCTTTTTTATTTATTATCCCTTCACACCTCCCTAGGAATGTTGCTGATCACTACATTTTGTAAAGTCTATAAATAGAGGCTAGTTTTTCAATTTGTAAGACACACTTTGATTTCAAGAAAAATTTAGAGTTTTATCTCTTTCATTCTTTTGAGAACTTTATCAATCCTTCAAGTTCTGCTTGTTGAATCAAACCTTGATATCTTTGGTTCCTAGTTTTACTTAACTAGTGGGTCAAGATCCTTATTTTGTTTAGAGACCGTTATAGGGTTCAGGTCACACTTTTTAGTGTTTGTTCAATCCACAAGTCCTAAACTACCTCCCATCTTCCATCATCCAATTCTTCCACCACCATCGAACACATTAACTTTCTAAAATTTTAGAATCTTATTCTCAACACTTTCTATATCGTTACACACCATCACCCTTTAAACCATCCGAAAACCATTGCAAGTCTTACAACACAAAGTTACTTCATTTATGATCAGGCAATGCAAGCATCTCGGTAAATTCCAAGGCGAGATTGCATTAGATGGTAATCAGAGCTTATGCTAAATCAAGTAAACCTTTGTGTTTTGCTGTTTAAAAAAAAAGAAAAGAAAAGAAGTATCGTGAAAAAGAAAAGAAAAAAAGAGATTAAAAAAAGAAAGTAAATCAATAACAAGGGTTAATACAGTTTTTTCCTTGTTTCAGAATTGTTATTTCTTTGTTTCAATATTCTAACTTTGGACCTAAGATTTTTCTTTTAAGCCTACCTTTTACACCATATCTTTCCAAACCTTAGCATTTATTTTGCAGCCGTTCAGCAAGTATTTTGGAGGATTTTGAGTAAGTTCGATTCAAGAACTTTTGAGATAATAAGAGCGGTAAAAGGCACGAGAGAGCGAGTACATTAGAGGGTAAAAGCCAAAGAGAGCGAGTAATTTTTTCCTTTTTCTTTTTCTTTTGGAGTGAACAGGGAGCCATGAAAGCAGATAAAAATATAGGGGAGTCTAATGAAGGACAAATAGGAGGAATCTTGAGACTACAGTTTCAAGCAGTTATTCAAGAATTGGGACAACTTATGGATCAAAAACTCGAGTCCATACATTAGCGGATTGGCGACCTTGAGGAGAAATTTGTGGGATCCCCAACCGTTCTAGCATAAGGTAACCCAAGACAAGGCGTCCAAGAAGGGGAGACTGAGCAGATTGTGGACGACAATGAACGGCGCGGCATTGTACAAAACCAGCACCCACATTAGAGGAATCAAGAAAGGTTTGATGATAACCTTATGAATATAAAGATGAACATTCTGCCATTTCAAGGGAAAATAGATTTGGAGGCTTATCTTGAATGGGAGCAGAAGATCGAACACATCTTCGATTATCACAATTATTCTGAGCAAAAGACGGTAAAAATAGCATCCATTGAATTCACTAATTATGCAATAGTTTGGTGGAACCAGTTAACCATGAACAGACGACGAAATAGAGAACGTCCGGAGTCCATGTGGGACGAAATGAAAGGCATAATGAGGAAGAGATTCATACCAGCCTACTATCATCAAGAATTAATGCGAAAACTCTAGAACCTCAAACAAGGCAACATGAGTGTGGAAGATTATTTTAAAGAGATAGAGATGGCAATGATAGGAGCAAACGTGAAGGATGACACTGAATCTATCATAGCAAAGTTCATTTCGGGTCTAAATCAAGACATAGCCGACACCGTGGATTTGCAATACTATGTGGACTTAGAAGAATTGGTTCACCTGGCTATGAAGATGGAACAACAATTTAAGCGTAAAGGTACCTCCCGAAACAACTCTACTACTTCTAAATGGAGTCAAAATTCTAAGTGGGGACAGATTGATGAGACTTCAAAACCAAATCAGTTCAAGGGAAACGTTGGGACTTCAAAACCCAACAAGACTATTGACGAGAACAAAGAAAAGCAACAAGCTACACCAAATCAATCCAGGGATATTCAATGCTTCAAATGTCTTGGAATGGGACAAGTAGCTAATCAGTGCCCAAATAGGCATACTATGGTGATTCAAGGAAGTGGGGAGATTGAATCTGAATCATAAAAGGAAGAAGTTGATGCCATAAGTGAAGATGATGAAGACTTAGACCCTCCCTCTAAAAGAGAAGTGCTCGTTGTGAAGAGGAGTATAAATACACAAATGGTGCAAGGCGACCAGCAACGAGAGAATATCTTTCATATACGCTGCCATATCAATGGGAATGTATGTTTTGTGATTATCGATGGAGGAAGTTGCACTAATGTTGCCAGCACTATAATGGTGAACAAACTTGGATTGGTGACAACAAAAAACCGTATAAGCTTCAATGGCTTAATAATGGTGGGGAATTGAAGGTGACCAAGCAAGTACTCATACCATTTTCTATCAGTAGATACAAGGACGAGGTCCTATGTGATGTTGTACCCATGCACGTTGGCCTCTTACTTTTGGCGAGGCCTTGGCAGCTCGATCGAGGAGTGACTCGTGATGGATATTGCAATCAATACTCATTCACTTTTGAATGAAGGAAGCACACGCTAACCCCTTTATCAACACAACAAGTACATTATGATCAATTGCAGTTGAAAAGAGTTTCCAAGGGAAAGAGTGAAATTGAAAGAGGGGGAGAGAAGCTTAAAATGAGCGTATATGCGAGGGGTAGTGAAATTAGAAAATGTGTTTTTGTGAGGCAAACACTTCCTGTTCTTTTGTACAATGAGAATTTTTTGAACACTAACGAACTCGATGCAACATTGCCTTCTTCTATTGTTTCTCTTTTGTAGGATTTTGAAGATGTTTACCCGACAAGATTCCAGGAGGTTTACCACCTATTCGTGGCATAGAACATCAAATCGATTTTGTGCCTAGTGCTACATTACCTAATCGACCAGCATATAGGAGTAATCCTGAGGAAACAAAAGAGTTACAACGACAAGTACAAGAATTGATGGAAAAGGGTTATATTCGAGAGAGCTTAAGCCCATGTGTCGTTCTTGTACTGTTGGTACCAAGAAAGAGGGGCCATGGCACGTGTGTGGATTGTCAAGCAATCAATCAGATCACAATCAAATATCGACATCCTATACCATGCCTAGATGATATGTTGGATGAATTGAGTGGTTCCAATATGTTTTTGAAGATTGATCTTAAAAGCGGATATCACCAAATGAGGATAAGAGAAGGTGATGAATGGAAGACAACGTTCAAAACAAAAAAAAGGTTTGTATGAGTGGACTATGATGCCTTTCGGTTTAACAAATGCATCTAGCACGTTTATGAGATTGATGAATCACGTCCTACGACATTATATGGTAAGTTTTGCATTGTTTATTTTGACGACATTCTCATATACAATCGTTCTTTGGAGGACCATGAAATACATATCAGGTTTGTTTTGAATACGCTTCGAAAGGAGAAAATGTATGCTAACTCAAAAAAAATGTGTTTTCTGTACAAGCAAACTTGTGTTTCTAGGATTTGTAGTGAGTTCTAAAGGCTTGGAGGTTGATCATGAGAAGGTAAAAGCAATTGAAGAGTGGTCGACACCTACAAGCATTATACAGGTAAGGAGCTTTCATGGATTGGCCAGTTTCTATCAAAGGTTCATTCTTATTTTTAGTACCATTACTACTCCTTTAACTAACATGATTAAAAAGAGTGCAAGTTTCTTTTGGAATATTAAGAAAGAACAAGCTTTTAATCAGATTAAAGAATGCTTAACAAAGGCACCATTGCTTTCCTTACCAAACTTTGATAAGACATTCGAGATCGAGTGTGATGCTTCAGGTGTAGGAATCGGTGTTGTTTTATCACAAGAGGGACGCCCATTTTCATATTTAAATGAGAAACTAAATGGAGCAACCTTGAACTATCAAACATACGACAATGAAATGTATGCTTTGATTAGGGCCTTGGAAAAATGGCAGCATTACCTATGGTCGAAGAAGTTTGTTGTGCATACAGACCATGAGTCATTGAAACACATCAATGGACAACACAAACTCAACAAAAGCCACGCCAAATGGGTGGAATTCCTTGAGTCATTCCCATACGTCATCAAGTACAAGAAGGGGAAAGAGAACGTTGTTGTTGATGCCTTATCACGGAGGTATGTGCTTCTTAATGATCTTAAATCTAAACTTACTGGATTTTCATTTCTTAAGGAACTCTATGCTACTGATCTTGATTTTGGAGAGACCTTTAAAGCATGTGAGAAGGTGCATTTGACAAGTTTTACAGGCATGATGGGTTCTTATTCATGGAAAGGAAAGTTCGCATCCCTTAAAGTAGTGCGTGTGAGGTCTTAGTGAAGGAAGCCCATAGCGGGGGGCTTATGGGACATTTCGAAGTTAATAAGACGTTAAACATCCTATAAGAGCATTTGTTTTGGCCAAAAATGAAAAGGGATGCGGAACAAATTTGTGAGCGGTGTATCACTTGCAAAAGGGTGAAATCAAGACTTCAACCTCAAGGGTTGTACACGCCATTACCAATCTCTAAAGAGTCGTGGGTTGACATTTCCATGAACATTGTTTTAGGACTTCCTAGAACAAAGAATGGTAGAGATTCCATTTTCGTGGTTGTTGATAGATTTTCAAAAATGGCGCACTTTATTCCGTGTCATAAAACTGATGATGCTTCCAATATTGCTAATATGTTTTTCTGGGAGATTGTGCGTTTACATGGACTTCTGAGGACAATCGTTTCAGATTGAGACAAAGTTTTTGAGTCATTTTTAGAGGTCTTTATGGAGCAGGATTGTGACAAAGTTATTGTTCTCTACAACTTGTCATCCTCAAACAGATATCCAAACCGAAGTGGTAAATTGAGTACTTTCAAATTTGTTGCGGTCTTTGATTAGCAAGAATCCAAAATTGTGGGAAGATAGCTTGCCACATGTGGAATTTGCTTACAACAGATCAGTCCATTTAGCCACCAAATTCACACCATTTGAGGTTGTATATGGGTTTAATTCATTGTGTCCTATGGATTTGTTACCTTTGCCCATTGATCAAGCATTAAACTTGGACGGGAAAAACAAGGCTGAATTCATGAAAAAGCTTCATTAGAAGGTTCGAGAGAACATTGGGAAAAGAACAAAGCAATATGAACAACGAGCAAATAAAGGGCGAAAGCGAGTCAACTTTGAACTCGGTGATTGGGTTTGGGTGCACTTCAGGAAGGAATGATTTCCAGCACAAAGGAAATCTAAACTCTCGCCTAGAGGGGATAGGCCATTTTAAGTATTGGAGAAGATCAATGATAATGCCTACAAGATAGATCTTTCAAGAGAGTTTGGTGTCAGTGCTACTTTTAACGTTTCAAACTTATCTCTTTTTTAGCACGGTAACGATTTGAGGACAAATCGCTCTCAAGAAGGGGAGGAGGATGAGTTCATGGCGTCACCACCACCATTGGACCTGGAGGAATTTCCCTTAGGCCCCATTACTTGTGCAAGGGCAAGGAAATTTAGAGATGCAGTCGGCAACAAGTGCAATCATGCATGGAAGATTATTGAAGATGCCGAAGTTGAATCAATGCCCTGCAACGTGGAAGATTCATGCAACGTGAAAGGGAGTCCATGCAACGTGTTGCATGTTTATTTCTGATGCATATGTTCCATTTGATTATTATAGTTTTAGTGTTATGCAAGGACAATGAATAGACACATTATTAGGGTGATTCAGAGAATTATGACTATTGCAGAGGTGCTTGCTTACTTTCACATGGAAATTGACATGCTTGCTTATGATTACATTGGGCGGCAAAGGCACACATTTCAAGGCTTCTTTTTATTTATTATCCCTTCACACCTCCCTAGGAATGTTGGCTGATCACTTCGTTTTGTAAAGCCTATAAATAGAGGCTAGTTTTTCAATTGTAAGACACACTTTGATTTTAAGAGAAATTGAGAGTTTTATCTCTTTCGTTCTTTTGAGAACTTTATTGATCCTTCAAGTTCTGCTTGTTGAATCAAACCTTGATATCTTTGGTTCCTAGTTTTACTTAACTAGTGGATCAAAATCCTTATATCGTTTAGAGACCGTTAAGGGGTTCAGGTCACACTTTTTAGTGTTGGTTCAATCCTCAAGTCCTAAACTACCTCCCATCTTCCATCATCCAATTCTACCACCACCATCGAACACATTAACTTTCTAAAATTTTAGAATCTTATTCTCATCACTTTCTATATCGTTACACACCATCACCCTTTAAACCATCCGAAAACCGTTGCAAGTCTTACAACACAAAGTTACTTCATTTACAATCGGGAAATTCAAGCATCTCAGTAAATTCCAAGATGAGATCAAATCGTATGTTATGTTTCACATATTTATCTTATCATTTGCATAAGCATGCAACATGTTTCCATTACATTTATAACTTATTGTTTTCATGTCACTTATAGGTACAAGGGACGATTATGCAAGCTATGGTAGCTCGGAAACAAAGAATACAAGCTAAGGGCAGCTCATTCTAGCTCAATCAATTCAGTTTAGCTTAAACAAGCTCCATTCAGCTCCAATTATCTCGAGGCAGCTCAAAGGCATATAAGGAAAGCTCACCTAGCTCAAGGGCAGCTCGTGGAAGCTAAATGAAGGAGTGCAAGATTCGGTCAGCTCAAACTAGCTCAATTCAGCTCAAGGCTAGCTCGACCAGCTCATCTCAGCTCAAGCTTCCAACAACAGCTCAACTCCTCAAGGGACGTGTTCCCTCCCAAGAGACATGCCTATCACCCTTGGAGGGAACATAAAGTGGCGCCATTTCTTTGGAGGGAAACTTGAATTTGGGCAGCAAATCAGCCTTGGAGGGAGACACCATCACCATTCAGCCTAAATTGAAGAATCATGCCTTTGTGAACCAATTTTTTCCCTTAGCCGAATAGACACATACCAATTCGAATAAACCCCTTCAATTCCTATAAATAGGAGTTCATTTTGTCATTTGTAACACCTCATACACAACTTTCATTGAATACAATTCCTATTTGTGAGGTTTTCTCTTAAACTTGTTCTTTTTAAAACTTTATCGACTTATCAAGCTTTGCTTGTAGCATCTACTGTTCCCACCTATACTTCGGGTTCTAAGTTCATATAACCAAAGGGTCCAAGTCCTATATATCACCCTCGAAGTCATTCTCTTAAGAAACGGGATTATACTTTTTAGTATAGTTTCTTTCTTTGAATCCTTTGAATACTACCATCCCTTTTCATTCCATTTCACCATCCTTTCTTTCTATTTCCATTCACCTATCCGAACCTACCCTAAACACTTAACCATTTCATCCTTTCATCCATTTCTCTAAACATCACGCATCATATGCTTCCGCACCCTAAACTATCATCGTCTTTCCTTCATTTCATCATCCTAAAGCATTTGGATTACAAGGCATACTTGCACTCACGGTCAGGAACAATCAAGCTTCTCTCAACATCAATTGGAGAGTTGAAGTGCATCATCATGCCTTATCAAACCATGCTTCTAACATATCCAAAACATGCATATTAAACCATATGCAACATGTATCATGGATCAACAGCAAAGTCTCATTTGCTACCCTCTATTTAAGCTTTCCCATGCATACCACCAATGCAAGGCTTAAAGAGTAAAACATGTTCAAACCAACACTAAACATCATAGTCCATCCCATGATAAATCATCAATTATATTGGCTTACAAGTGATCATTACTCAAGTTCCACTTTACAAGATATAACATCAGATATGCGGATTCACCAAGTCCAATCTACAAGCATCTCAAGGTTCACACACAGGAGTTTTTGGTACCCATAAACCCTCTACCGTTGTGACACCCATGGTGGAGTCTTCGGTACACATAAACACCTCGACACCACTCATCAGCTAGATATATAACCCACTAATGAGAGTCTTAAGTACAAAGATTAAAACCCCTCAACCGTTAGGGTACTTGAATGAAGTTTTCGATACTTCAGTACAAAGATTAACACCACTCATTGTTTTCATATGCATCAAAATATTAAAAAAAAAGCAATCAACCTTGCATTAACCAATGTTCAAAAACATTAACGACACGTGCATTACCTCACAATGCATCATCATTATATAATCAATTTCCAGCATTAAACCATGCTCAAAACATGCATATACAGTGAGTAATTAAACCATTAAAACAAGTGCACAAAAAAACCATTTGTCAAATCGAGTTCGAGAGAGAAATCATCATTTACTTACTTCCGAGCTTAGACCAACGTTTCAAGCTTGATCTAAACCCCCAAACACAATTTTCAAACTTAGAAAAGCTGAAAACACGCTTTCACTCACCGGCAACGCAAAGCCTCGCTTGCCGTTGTAAAACCACACATCTAAAGCTTCCGAAACGTTGATACAAGTTGAGGATCAACCTCCCCTATTTTAACCATCATAAATAGAGGTTTTAATGCATCATAATGCATTCAGAACCCAACAACATCAAATTGCAACAACCCTCATCAATTTCTCAAGCAATTACCCTTCCACACTGACCAAAAACATCATCAAACGTCTCACAAACTTTACCCATCCACAACCTATGGATCTCATCTATCAATTAACATCAATTACCATCCAAAAACATATTAACATCATCATTATGCCTCCAGCAATCAATAATCACCCACAACTCCTCAAAAACTCATAACTAACAACCTAGAAAATTAGAGTTTCATATAGTTTTGGGATTCCATTGTCAAAACTCAATTATTAGCACTATAAAACATCAAAATCACGTTCCAATACAATCAATAACACAGCAAATCAGATCAAATTCAAAATCTCATCAATTTCCATAATTAAACCTCAATTAACCAATTAATTCCATTATAACTATAAAAAAAACTTATTAGAAAACACATGTAAAGGACCAATAACTTGGGAATTTCAGCAAAGAACCTTGTATTAGAGGAGATGGACGAACCTCACCTCTAATTGATGACTTTCCCCTTAATTGGATGGATTTGCACAAGAAAACAATGAGAAAACAATAAGATTTGATAGGAAAATCATTATAAAACCACTTGAAATCAAAAGATCAATTAAAATAAGATATTACCCGAAGATTTTGAAGAAGGAAAAAGTGTTTGGCTGGAGAGAATTGGAGAGAAAATCTTTTGGAGAAAGGTTAGTTACGTAAAATTTGTTTTAAACTTTAATTATCCAATTAATTCTCCAAGCCTATTTATTGCATTTTAACATAGCCGGTTTAAGGGAGAAAATCTGATATTAGACTTTGGGTAAATAGCTCCTTAAAGATTCAAAATTTTGACCCTTTACATTTTAGTCACTAGAAAAAACAGATTTTACAAACTTTACATTTTGGTCACTACCACAAAATGTCTTACTTCCAAAACTCATTTTCCAAAATTGATTTCACCATATATCTTTATATATTAAATAAAGATTTTAAAACATTTTCCATATTTTTAACTCCTTTAAAAATATTTTTTGTGAATTAATCTCGAAACCAAATTGAATTCTCTAATCCGGTTCCTCGAAACGTCTATCTGACCTAATTAACATCTAGGCCCAAAACTGGGGCATGACATGTACCTATATCAACAAATGAGTATGACATCAACAAAATTCATCAAATTTTCATATTGTTGGAATTCGTTGTTGGCGATCTCTTCATTTAATTCAAAATAGAATCATTTTACCATGTCTCATTCTTTTTCAATGATATTAGCTCGGTGCATAAGTACTAGCATGATGTTGAAGTACTTTTCCATGGACATTGTGATACATGCATGAGCAGAGTTAAATTACTCATATTGGACAAGAAGCTGAATTTGTTCGATGCAAACAATAATGGCCAAAACAATGCACGCATAGGAGGTCAAAAACGATGCATCTTGGACAAGAAACTGAATCTGTTTGTGAAGTCTGGAAAGTCAGCTAAATTGCGACGAGTTTTCGGATGGGATCCAGGCATTTCTGGGTTGAGTTGTCTCCTAACAAATTGTCCGTCATTCAGTTACCTTTCCAATGCATCTTGAAACGCGTCAATCGGACATCGGGAACTCAAGATACGTCCAATTTACTGAAGATTGCGCATGCAGAAAACTGGATACGGGATTATTACGGGATTTTGTAAAATTCAGCCCAAAAGCTAACATATAAGGCTTTGGACGAATTAAACTTAGCCCAATATATTTATTATCATTTAAATTGATGCTTTTAGGGTTTTATATACTTTAGGAACCAGCCACTCAGCCCTTATCAGCTTATCACTTGCCTTATCACCCTATTCCTTGCCACACAAGCACAAGGAGTTTAAAGGCTGTTATTTTATTATTATTTTTAATTAGACTAGGTTTTCCTTGTTTTAGTGAGTTTATTTTTCTTTGATTTTCTTTGATTTATGAAATATTTAGTGAGTTTATTTTTGCAAGTGCCGATTACTTGTGCCTTCGAAGTCTTCTTCAACATAAGTTTGATGAGTTCTTGTGAGGGAGATCATCTTCACACTCTTGCTTGCCTAGATAATCGCGTCTAGGAGGGTGGGTTAGAGCCGCTTGAGGTTGCTTGCTTAGATAATTGAGTCTAAGAGGGTGCCGAGGACAAAACAACATCAACAATTCACAAGCCATCTTCATCTTCAACCTTCACACCATCTTCCATAATTCCATAAACAAAGCTGGAATTTTCAGATCCGCTTGAGGTTGCTTGCTTAGATAATTGAGTCTAAGAGGATGCCGAGGACAAAACAACATCAACAATTCACAAGCCATCTTCATCTTCAACCTTCACACCATCTTCCATAATTCCATAAACAAAGCTGGAATTTTCAAATTTGTTTTACCTATCTTATTCTTAATATTTTCTCATCTTTTTATTTATATTCTTATTTCTTATCATCTAACCCTTCATCTCGTCTTTCTTTCTTTAATTTTCGAGCCTTGAATCTGAAAAATTCAAGAAAATCCCTTCTCTTTTCTCTTGAATTTTCAGACCTGCCCAAACTTCCTTGATTGAGTCTAGAGCTCCTAGTTCTTGCAACAACTTGATTTGAAGGCTTCCAAATCCAAGATTGCGCTACTCTATCATTTGGTATCAGATTTGGGACGATTCTTGACAAGAATTTTGGCGTTTTTGGGTGAAAAACTCAAAAATTAGGGAAAATTCGTCAAATTCAAACGAGCGAATTTTGAGCTGAAAATTTCCAGATCAGATCTACACCTTTGGAGGAGTCACCACATAAAATTTCAGAATTTTTTGACATCGGGAACACCTCGAACGAAGTAGATCAAGTTGCTGCAAATTTCTAGGGTTTTCGGGGTTTTTCTAATTTTCTTTCATTCTTAGCCATTAGTTTTCGTTTGTTTTAGCTTTTATTGCTTCTTACACATCTTCTAACACTTTCTTGTTTCCTTGTGTTAGTAGGACTAAAAGTTGCATACTCTTCTTTCTCCTTGCAACTATATTTCTATTGGTGTCTAACCTTTTCTTTGGATTCTTAAAGCAATTAGGATGTTTTATTCTCTTTTCAATACTCGTTATCGTATACCAATAAATATTTTTCGGTCACGATGTAAGATACAAGGTAATCTATGTTCTTTAATTATTGATGGTGATAGTCGTGTAAACTTAGTGAGTAGCTTCATTGTTGATGCACTCGATCTACCATGCCAAGAACACCCTAAGCCGTATCATCTTCAAGGGTTTAATAGCGGACCGGATATGAAGGTAACCAAACGTTGTTTAATCTCTTTTACTCTTGGAAGCTATTGTGATGATGTATGGTGTGACGTGGTTCCTATGGAAGTCACCCACTTGCTATTAGGAAGACCTTGGAAAAATGATCGTGGCGCTGTCCATCGAATCAATACAAATGGATACTCGGTTGTGCACCAAGGCCAGAAGCTCTCGTTTGCTACAATAGAGCCGGAAAAAGTAGATGAAGAAATAGCGAAAGCAAAAAAACAGTGTGAGAGGATAAAACGAAAAAGATTGGAAGCACAAAAGGCTGAATCAATTGACAACACGAATGCAACCGACCACGAAGACATCCCAAAACCAGAAGGTACACATGATTCTCTTCCTACTTCTACTTCTAACATTTGTGCAAATGTTGATATTGGAGAAGAACCATCTCCCAAACAAAAGGATAGTGATAGTGATAGTGAACACATTAGACAAGATGACAATGCTTCTAATCCCTCATGTGAAGTAGTAGGTCCACTTGCTATTCTCTCATCACCTCCCCACGAAGAAAGTAAGTGTAATTCTAACCCTTCATTTGATTATTGTCCTATCATTCCGTTAGAAATACTTTCTCCTCTACAGAAATTGTACATTGATGATAAATTTTGTGAGAGGGATATGAGATGTGAGATACAAAAGACTGAGAGTAAAGAGGCCAAGAGTGAAAAAAGTCAAATTAATGTGACGAGTGATTTTGTTTTGACTAATCATTACAAATGTTCGAGTAGTGTTATCTTATCTTTTCAGGATTTTGTTGAACCATTGAGAGGAGCTCAATTAGATCACTCCACATACAACAAAGAAGCCTTTTCAATTGAAGTTGATGATTGTTCTCTCATTGCCGATTTAGATTCGAGGACGAATCGTTTTGAGGAGTGGGGGAATGATACATGCATGAGCTGGGTTAAATTACTCATATTGGACAAGAAGCTGAATTTGTTCGATGCAAACAATAATGGCCAAAACAATGCACGCATAGGAGGTCAAAAACGATGCATCTTGGACAAGAAACTGAATCTGTTTGTGAAGTCTGGAAAGTCAGCTAAATTGCGACGAGTTTTCGGATAAGATCCAGGCATTTCTGGGTTGAGTTGTCTCCTAATAAATTTTCCGTCATTCAGTTACCTTTCCAACGCATCTTGAAACACGTCAATCGGACATCAGGAACTCAAGATACGTCCAATTTACTGAAGATTGCGCATGCAGAAAACTGGATGCGGGATTATTACGGGATTTTGTAAAATTCAGTCCAAAAGCTAACATATAAGGCTTTGGACGAATTAAACTTAGCCCAATATATTTATTATCATTTAAATTGATGTTTTTAGGGTTTTATATACTTTAGGAACCAGCCACTCAGCCCTTATCAGCTTATCACTTGCCTTATCACCCTATTCCTTGCCACACAAGCACAAGGAGTTTAAAGTCTGTTATTTTATTATTATTTTTAATTAGACTAGGTTTTCCTTGTTTTAGTTGAAGTTAAATTACTTTGTCTATCCTTCACCTATAAAAGGATGAAGCCTCCATCATTGTAAGACAGATTTTCTTTGATTTATGAAATATTTAGTGAGTTTATTTTTGCAAGTGCTGATTACTTGTGCCTTCGAAGTCTTCTTCAACATAAGTTCGACGAGTTCTTGTGAGGGAGATCATCTTCACACTCTTGCTTGCCTAGATAATCGCGTCTAGGAGGGTGGGTTAGAGCCGCTTGAGGTTGCTTGCTTAGATAATTGAGTCTAAGAGGGAGCCGAGGACAAAACAACATCAACAATTCACAAGCCATCTTCATCTTCAACCTTCACACCATCTTCCATAATTCCATAAACAAAGCTGGAATTTTAAGATTTGTTTTACCTATCTTCTTCTTAATATTTTCTCATCTTTTTATTTATATTCTTATTTCTTATGATCTACTTTAATTCACCTCCAGGAATCAATGTGTCATTCGCCATAAAACTTTCGGTCTCTCACTAATCTATTCCACCAAATAGTAGCATCGTTAGTGAATCCTCTAATAGCTAACAATCATTTTACCGTATCCCAATGCTTATAAAACATATCATCAATCTCGTACTCCCATTCACAATAAGCATCCGGGTCAGATGTTCCTTCGAATGGAGCAACAAGTGTAACACATTCTAAAATTTCACAAAAGAAAGAAAACCAAGCCAAATCCTCACCGTTATTCACTCCAAACAAAGGCTCTAGGAGTCCAAGAAAACGGTATGACACCAATTGAATTAAGTTGCAAGGAATAAGGAATTTATGCAACTTTTAAATTTCTACTAACACAAGAAACAAGGTGTTAGAAGATGTATAATAATAATAAAAAAGCTAAAACAAAGGAAAACTAATAGTTAAGAATGAAAGAAAATCAGAAAACCCGAAAACACTAAAATTTGCAGCAACTTGATCCACTTTGTTCGAGTTGCTCCCGATGTCAAAAAAATTTGAAATTTTGTGTGGCGACTCCTAAAATGGATTAGATCTGGTCTAAAAATTTTTAGATCAAAATTTGTTCGTTTGGTTTTTATGAATTTTATCCTTTTTCAAAATTTTCACCCAAAAAGTCAAAAATTTGCCCAAGAATCGGCCCACTCTAATACCAAATGATAAGAGCTTGCCTTGGCAGGTGGGATGTGGAATAACAGTGAATGTGGAATCATGAATCAAGTTGCTCGTATACCAAATGATAAGAGTGTTGTGGTGGATGTGGAATCATGAATCAAGTTGCTCGGAAGCAATCATATGCGCTAGAATCGATCAAACAAGGTTTGGGCAGTTTTCTTGAATTTCAAGGGAAACTAGTTAGGCTTTTCTTGAAAATTCTGAAATTAAGATGCAAAAATCAAAGAAACAAAGGGGATATGGTTAATTAGATGATGAATAAGAAGGAAAAACTATAAAAGATTTATAAAGATAAGTAAAGGATAGAGAATTCAAATCTAAAAATTTCAGCTTGAATTGAATGATAATGGCGTTGGTGGTTGTTTGTAGAAGATGACAATGGCTTGTGGAGGATATGCAAACCCTCCTAGATGATATGGCTTAAAACTGACCCTCCTACCCTAATTAGATAGGCAAGCTGGAGTGCGAAGATCAGCAACAATCAACCCGATTGGAATGTTGAAGATGGCTTCTAGACAAGTTTACCAAACACTTGCAAACACGTATTCAAAGAATACTAAAATCTCAAAATAGAACTTCTTATTAATCAATGAAAATCTGAAAAACAAAGAAGAAAGCATCATCCTTTTATAGATGAAGGATGGCTTTAACATAAAGCTAAGAATGAATAAAATAAACAAAGAAATCTGGTCCATTAAATTGGGTTATGTTTAATTCGTCCAAAGCCTTATATAATAGCTTTTGGGCTAAATTTTACAAAATCCCGTAATAATCTCGCATCTAGTTTTCTGCATGCCCAGTCTTCAGTAAAATGGATGTATCTTGAGTTCCCGACATCGAAATGATGCGTTACAAGATGCGTTTGAAAGGTAACTGAATGATGGTCAATTCTTTAGAAGACAACTCGACCTAGAAATGCTCGGATCCCATTCGAAAAGTCACCTCAAGTCAACTGATTTTCCAGACTTAGAAAACAATTTCAACTTCTTGTCTTCAATGCATCTTTCCAGCCCTCCCATGCATGTATCATTCTCTTAACAACCTTTGCATTTCCTGGATCGATGCTTGTGTTTGAAGATTTGGGGCGGTTGTCCTTCGTGACGCGTGTATCTAGAATTCTGTGACATGGTTAGTAACAAGTAAAAAAATAATTTGGACCTCAGCAAACACACACAAAACCTCACGGTCACTCCAAGGAAAAGTAAGAAGTCACTCCACTCAATCACTCGTGTTTCACTCTTGGGATTTTAGGCTTTTACTTCCCCTTCTGTGCTCACAACTCTCGTGACTTTTACCGCTCAATTCTCTTGTCACAAGTTCTTGAAAGAACTTACTCAAAACTTGCTCAAACTTTAAACTTAATGGCGTTGGGCTACAAATAAGGTTAGACTAGGAAAAAGAAATGATTAAAGGAAATGAAAAGGAATGGAAAGAAAATTTGAAAAAGGTAGGTTATAAGAAGAATAGAAATGAAATTAAATAGAAGAAAGTAAAACAAACATACCACAAAACTTACTTACAACTCGATCGAGAAATAATCAATCTTGATGTACTTCTTCGAGCCTGGTTGCTTGTTTGTTTTGTTTGCCTTCACACCTTTGTGTTTCACTATTCTTTTTTGTGCTATTTCGAAATCCTTAAGAAGATGAGAAGAAATTCTAATTTTTTTGCTTTTTTGTACTCTTTTTTTGTTCCTTTTTTTAAATGAAATCACAAAAGATAGGGGCTTACTTGATTATTCCAAAAGCTTTGATTACCAAATGATACACTCCATGATATGAACGTCAATGGCAAAGACCCAGAGAAGTACCCAGGTGGCCCCATTACTCGAGCAAGGGCCAAGGAGTTCCAAGCAGCCATGGAAAATATGTTTACATCAAGCTTGGGACGTGAGAAAGAAGAAATAATAAGGGAGGAACACTTTACTTTGCTTATGCATGAATTTGCATGAGTATTTAAAGTTTGCATAACATTCATTGCATTCAATAAACATGTTGTTCATTAAAGCATGCGTTGCATTTAAACATGTAGTTCATTTAGTTATACACTTCATTTAACTAAGTAGTTCATTGATTAAACTAGTTCATTCAAGATTATTAGTTCATTGAATAAAGTTAGTTCATTAATTAAACTAGTTCATTCATCAAACTAGCTCATTTATTAAACTAACTCTTAATTGTTTACATGCATGTTTTCAATTAAAGATTGAATAAAGTTTACCTTTGTGTCTAGGTGCATGAGGGAAGATGAACGGTTTTACCAGATGCAAGAATATCAGCAGAATGTCTTCCAATTCTGGATGCGTACAGACGTGTTTGGATCCAGAAATCAATTGGACGTTATTCCTCCATCTCTTAGCTTTCCAATGCCTTTTGAATCACCTCAATCCGATATCGGGAGCTTGAGATACGAATGATTTACTGAAGACAGTGCAGGCTGAAATTTTTATTACGGGAATTTTATGCATGGATGGTTTGAATGAATTTGAGCCAAGGAAGAGTTCTTTCATCTTCTACCAAGAGACAAGCAATTGATGGCCATCTTAATTCAGCAAATTCAAGGCATTCAAGGTTGATGTTATCACCATTCAAGTGGGGGTTTCAAAATTCATTGAGGAGACATGAAATGAAGGCTGGATGAAACTCACCTTTTTATGACATTCAAGTCATATTATAATCAGCTTGGAAGATGAAGAGTTGCACTTAAGCTGGACAGCAAGGATGTCTACATTCATCCTTGTCCACATTCATCCCCTTTCTCTTCATATGATAGCAAAACAAGGCAGCCCAAGAGTCCTTCTTAATTTGGACGAAAATATGACTAAATTCAACCTCAATTTGTCTAAACTAATCAGCTTTGAAGATGAGAAGAAAGGACAAAGCATTCATGTGTATTCAAGTGCATTAAGATGAGCATTCATCTTTCTTGTAACACCTTTTCATATTCTGCCTACTTCTACTATAAATAGGCATCTTTAGGATCATTGTAAGACACACTTTGAATATATAAAACATCTTTGAAAGATTGCTTTCATTCTTGTTCTCTTGTGGAACTTTATCGGCTTCAAGTTAGTCTTGTAGTCTTCATCCATTTCCCTTTGTTATAGCGTTGGTTCCTAGCTCATCTATAGCTAGTGGGTCACGTTCCATATCCTACCACTTCATTTCCACTTTATTATATTGCTGGTTCCTAACTCTTTATAGTTAGAGGGTCACAATCCATCCTTTGAATTTCTTCATCTTAACGCCAACACCCCATCATCTTCACCTACATTTTCATCTTTTATTTTTTTTTCTTCCATAATCACAACTATCACTCTTCCTACACCCCTTCTACATATCTTTCATCCCATTATTTCTATTTCTTATTTATCTATTTCTACTTACATTGTTGTTTGAGTAATTTCAGAATACATTCAAAGCACTGCAGAGTTCTTACTAGAATCACGATCGGGCATTCACATATATGATTCAAAACTCATAGTCGAGATCATATCATTTGGTATCAGAGCTTAGACGATTCAGTAAGCGTATTATTTTTCTCTCTCCCGGGTTAGTAAAAAAAAATCAAAAAAAAATCAAAAAAAAAAATCTTAAAGAGGGAGGAAGCAGTCTATTCTTGTTTAAAAAAAATTACAATACATCATTTCTTATTGCTGAATTACAAATTCCTTTACCTATTCTTAGTAATTCTTTCTTTTTGAAGCCATTATCCTTTTATTATTCATCATTCTCCTACCAAGCTAGAATTGTTTCAGCCGAAGTCCACGAGACACTTGTAAGCCTTGAGGAAGTTCCCAAAAGGACTTGAAAATAAAGCACGAGTGGTAAAAGGCATGAGTGTGCATTAAGGGGAAAAGCCTAACCCGAGTGAAACACGAGTGTGAGTGCATTTTCTTTGGAGTGGGAAGGTGAGATTTTGTGTTAGTAAGGTTTAATTTCTTTTGTTTCTTTATCTAACATGTCACAAAGATCTGGTCATAGTGGTGAAGGAGTTCCCAATTTGCAAAATCAGGCTATGCTTCAAGCAATGGCCAAAATGATCCAAGAGCAATTGGAGCCCCTAATTGAACGAATAGACCAGCTTGAAATTTCACAAGCTAATCAGGGTAATGAGGAGTATCCTGAAGAAGTTGAAGTAGATGATGTGCAAGATCAAGTATCCCAACATAGCATGGTACAACAAGGCCAGAGAGCTCGACCACGAGTAGACGATAATCTCAGCAACATCAAGATTACCATTCCTCCTTTTCAAGGAAGAACGGATCCTGAAACCTATCTTGCATGGGAAAAGAAGGTTGAGCACATTTTTGAGTGCCATAACTATTCAGAGCTTAAAAAAGGTAAAACTCGCTGCCATTGAGTTTACGGATTATGCACTAATATGGTGGGATCAATTGACATCAAGTAGGAGACGCAATGGAGAACATCCTATCACTACATGGGATGAAATGAAAGCGGTGATGCGAAGGCGATTCATTCCAACCCACTACCATCGAGTTATTCAACCGTCTTCAAAATCTTTCACAAGGTAACCAAGTGTTGAAGATTACTACAAAGAGATGGAGGTGTCCATGATTCGAGCCAACATCGACGAGGATCGAGAAGCCACAATGGCAAGATTCCTAGCGGGACTAAATCCGGACATTGCGAACGTGGTCGAGTTGCAACATTATGTGGAGATGGAAGACATGGTGCATATGGCCATGAAAGTGGAAAAACAGCTCAAAAGAAAGGGTGCCACACGATCTTATGGGAGTTCAACATCAAAATGGGGGCAAAGTTCATACAAGAAGACTCCTCCAATACCGTCCCACGAAAAAGGAGGACCACCGAAGGAAGTAAGCCCATTGCGAAAACCAGCAAGGGTAAGACTACCGCTACTCCAAATCGTTCCGTGACATACAATGTTTTAAGTGTTTGGGGCATGGACACATTGCAAGCCAATGTCCGAACCAACAACACCATGCTTCTTCGAGATGATGGAGAAGTTGAATCGGAACAAGAAGAGGATGAGAATGAAGATGTTGCCATCGAAGAAGAAGAATTAGAGTATGGCGTGGAAGGAGAGGTTCTTGTTGTCAAAAGAAGCCTAAACGTACAATCCGTTGGAGGAAATGAACAACGAGAAAATATCTTCCATACTCGTTGCCATGTTGGAGGAAAGGTATGCTTTGTTATTATTGATGGTGGTAGTTGCACTAATGTTGCTAGTACCTTAATGGTAGATACACTTGGCTTGGAAACAACAAAGCATCCACAACCTTATAAGCTACAATGGCTCAACGATGGAGGAGAACTCAAGGTGACCAAACAAGTTCGAATTGTTTTCTCTATTGGGAAGTACAAAGACGAGGTATTATGCGATGTCGTTCCAATGCACGCAAGCCATTTATTACTTGGAAGGCCTTGGCAATTTGATAGGCGAGTGATCCATGACGGGTATACCAACCGGTATACGTTCACCCATGAAGCAAAGAAGATCACTTTAGCCCCACTTTCTCCAAAACAAATACATGAAGATCAAATTTTATTGAGAGGAAAAATTGAAAAAGCCAAAGAGAGAGAGACCAAAATGGAGGTAAAAGCAAAGGAGTGTGATCAAAATGAGGGAAGGAAAATCAGCATTCTTTCTAAAGAGAGAGAGTTGAAAAAGAGTTTAATGACAGCAAAGGAAGCACTTGTGCTCATGTACAAGGAAAATTTCTTGAATACTAACTACCTTGATCAAAATTTGCCTGCTTTTGTTGTGTCTTTATTGCAGGAGTTTGATGACCTATTTCGGAGGAAATACCAAGTGGGCTGCCACCTATTCGTGGCATAGAACATCAAATAGACTTTGTTCCCGGAGCCGTCATTCCAAACCGACCAGCGTGCATCAAGCAACCCAAGAAACTAAGGAGTTGCAAAGGCAAGTATCTGAGTTGATGTCAAAAGGCTACGTGAGGGAAAGCCTTAGCCCATGTGCCGTGCGGTTCTACTTGTGCCAAAGAAGGATGGAACTTGGCGCATGTGTGTGGACTGCCGAGCGGTAAACAAAATTACGGTAAAGTATCGTCACCCTATTCCTCGCTTAGATGACATGTTAGATGAGCTTAGTGGTTCTAACCTCTTTTCCAAGATTGATCTTAAAAGTGGTTACCACCAAATACGAATGCGGGAAGGTGATGAGTGGAAAACAGCATTCAAAACTAAGCAAGGCCTTTATGAGTGGTTGGTTATGCCTTTTGGCTTAACTAATGCTCCAAGCACGTTTATGAGGTTAATGAATCATGTTCTTAGGCCATTCTTGGGTAAGTTTTGTGTGGTTTACTTTGATGACATTCTAATCTATAGTAAAACCATGGAAGAACATGTTCAACATTTAAGGTCAGTTTTGCTAGTTTTGAGGAAGGAAAAACTATTTGCTAACTTACAAAAATGTACATTTTGTACTGACAGGGTTGTTTTTCTAGGTTTCGTTGTGAGTTCTGAAGGCTTGGAGGTGGACAAAGAGAAGGTTAAAGCCATTGAAGAGTGGCCACGACCAGCAAGCATTTCTCAAGTTAGGAGCTTCCATGGACTTGCAAGTTTTTATCGAAGATTCGTCCCCAACTTCAGCACCATAGCCGCCCCACTAACAAGTGTTATTAAGAAGAATTCTAAATTCTTTTGGGGGGAAGATCAAGAGAAGTCCTTTAATAGCATTAAAGATTGTTTAATACATGCCTCTTTACTTGCTCTACCTGATTTTAATCTAACTTTTGAAATTGAATGTGATGCATCAGGTGTAGGAATTGGAGCAGTTTTGTCTCAAGGTGGACGTCCTATAGCCTATTTCAATGAAAAATTAAGTGGAGCTACGCTTAATTACCCTACCTATGACAAGGAGATGTATGCTCTTGTGAGGGCAATGGAAACATGGCAACATTACCTTTGGCCTAAGGAGTTCATCATTCACACTGATCATGAGGCATTGAAACATATCCGGGGGCAGCATAAACTCAACAAAAGGCATGCCAAATGGGTGGAGTTTCTTGAAACTTTCCCATATGTTATCAAGTACAAGAAAGGTAAGGAGAATATAGTTGCCGATGCATTGTCACGGAGGTATATTCTTTTAAACACTTTGGAATCTAAGTTATTGGGTTTTGTTTTTATTAAAGACTTATATGTCTCTGACTCTGATTTTGGAGAGATTTACAAAGCTTGTGAGAAAGGGTCAATTGAAAAATACTATAAGCATGATGGTTTCCTATTTAAGGAAGGAAGACTATGCATCCCTCAAGGTTCCATGCGTGAATTGCTAACTAAGGAAGCTCATGGAGGAGGATTAATGGGACATTTTGGGATAGCAAAGACTTTGGCTATACTTCAAGAGCACCTATATTGGCCTAAAATGAAACGAGATGTGGAGAGGTTGTGTGAGCGATGCATCACTTGCAGGAAGGCCAAATCTAAAGTCATGCCACATGGACTTTACACACCACTACCCATACCGGAAGCACCATGGATGGATATTTCAATGGATTTTGTGCTAGGGCTTCCACGTACCAAGAATAACAAAGATTCCATCTTTGTAGTTGTGATAGATTCTCCAAAATGGCTCATTTCATTCCCTGTAACAAAACTAATGATGCCTCACATATTGCTACTTTGTTTTTCAGGGAAATCTTAAGGTTACATGGCATACCAAGAACTATTGTGTCTGATCGGGATGTGAAGTTCTTAAGTCACTTTTGGAGAGCCCTATGGAGTAAGATTGGTACTAAGTTACTATTCTCCACCACTTGCCACCCTCAAACAGATGGCCAAACTGAAGTGGTGAACCGAGTACTACTTTCTATGTTACTTGATCCATCATTAGGAAGAATTTGAAAACATGGGAGGAGAGTTTACCACATGTGGAGTTTGCATACAACCGTTCGATCCATAGTACTACAGGGCGCACGCTTTTTTGAAGTGGTGTATGGATTCAATCCATTAACACCGATAGACTTGTTACCATTACCCGCTGATCAAATTGTGAATAAAGATGGACTTAATAAAGCTGAATTTGTTAAGAAGCTTCATCAACAAGTGCGGGAGAACATTGAAAAACGAACCAAGCAATATGAGCAGCAAGCAAATAAGGGTCGTAAGCGAATTTCCTTTGAGCCAGGGGATTGGGTGTGGCTGCACATGAGGAAAGAAAGGTTCCCGGCTCAACGAAAGTCCAAATTAATGCCTCGGGAGATGGACCATTCCAAATAGTCAAGAAGATCAATGACAATGCCTATCAATTAGATCTTCCAGGTGAGTTTAATGTTAGTGCAACCTTCAATGTTGCTGACCTATCTCCTTATGATGTAGATGACGATTTGGGGACAAATCGCCTTAAAGAGGGAGGGACTGATATGAACGTCAATGGCAAAGACCCAGAGAAGTACCCAGGTGGCCCCTTTACTCGAGCAAGGGCCAAGGAGTTCCAAGCAGCCATGGAAAATATGTTTACATCAAGCTTGGGACGTGAGAAAGAAGAAATAATAAGGGAGGAACACTTTACTTTGCTTATGCATGAATTTGCATGAGTATTTAAAGTTTGCATAACATTCATTGCATTCAATAAACATGTTGTTCATTAAAGCATGCGTTGCATTTAAACATGTAGTTCATTTAGTTATACACTTCATTTAACTAAGTAGTTCATTGATTAAACTAGTTCATTCAAGATTATTAGTTCATTGAATAAAGTTAGTTCATTAATTAAACTAGTTCATTCATCAAACTAGCTCATTTATTAAACTAACTCTTAATTGTTTACATGCATGTTTTCAATTAAAGATTGAATAAAGTTTACCTTTGTGTCTAGGTGCATGAGGGAAGATGAACGGTTTTACCAGATGCAAGAATATCAGCAGAATGTCTTCCAATTCTGGATGCGATACAGACGTGTTTGGATCCAGAAATCAATTGGACGTTATTCCTCCATCTCTTAGCTTTCCAATGCCTTTTGAATCACCTCAATCCGATATCGGGAGCTTGAGATACGAATGATTTACTGAAGACAGTGCAGGCTGAAATTTTTATTACGGGAATTTTATGCATGGATGGTTTGAATGAATTTTAGCCAAGGAAGAGTTCTTTCATCTTCTACCAAGAGACAAGCAATTGATGGCCATCTTAATTCAGCAAATTCAAGGCATTCAAGGTTGATGTTATCACCATTCAAGTGGGGGTTTCAAAATTCATTGAGGAGACATGAAATGAAGGCTGGATGAAACTCACCTTTTTTATGACATTCAAGTCATATTATAATCAGCTTGGAAGATGAAGAGTTGCACTTAAGCTGGACAGCAAGGATGTCTACATTCATCCTTGTCCACATTCATCCCCTTTCTCTTCATATGATAGCAAAACAAGGCAGCCCAAGAGTCCTTCTTAATTTGGACGAAAATATGACTAAATTCAACCTCAATTTGTCTAAACTAATCAGCTTTGAAGATGAGAAGAAAGGACAAAGCATTCATGTGTATTCAAGTGCATTAAGATGAGCATTCATCTTTCTTGTAACACCTTTTCATATTCTGCCTACTTCTACTATAAATAGGCATCTTTAGGATCATTGTAAGACACACTTTGAATATATAAAACATCTTTGAAAGATTGCTTTCATTCTTGTTCTCTTGTGGAACTTTATCGGCTTCAAGTTAGTCTTGTAGTCTTCATCCATTTCCCTTTGTTATAGCGTTGGTTCCTAGCTCATCTATAGCTAGTGGGTCACGTTCCATATCCTACCACTTCATTTCCACTTTATTATATTGCTGGTTCCTAACTCTTTATAGTTAGGGGGTCACAATCCATCCTTTGAATTTCTTCATCTTAACGCCAACACCCCATCATCTTCACCTACATTTTCATCTTTTATTTTTTTTTCCTTCCATAATCACAACTATCACTCTTCCTACACCCCTTCTACATATCTTTCATCCCATTATTTCTATTTCTTATTTATCTATTTCTACTTACATTGTTGTTTGAGTAATTTCAGAATACATTCAAAGCACTGCAGAGTTCTTACTAGAATCACGATCGGGCATTCACATATATGATTCAAAACTCATAGTCGAGATCATATCACTCCAACTCTCCAATTGTTGTTGTAGAGAGAAGCTTTGATTGTCCAGACCGTGAATGCAAGTAAGCCTTGTAATCCGAATGCTTTGAAGATGGAATGTTGAAGGAAAAGTGATGAATAGAAAGGGGTGCGAAAGTATGGATGTGTGGTGTTTAAGGGAATGGTTAAAGGGATGAAAAGAATGGTGTAGGGTATGTGAAGGCTCGGGTAATGAAAGAAAGGGGTATGGAAAGAAAGGAATGGGAATGATATGGTAGAGGTTAAGGATATGGATGAAAAGGGGGTGGTAGTATTCAAAGGATTCAAAGAAAGAAACTATACTAAAAAGTATAATCTCGTCTCTTAAGAGAATGACTTTGAGGGTGGTAAAGGGACTTGGACCCATAGGTTAGATGAACCTAGAACCCAAAGTATAGAATGGAAAGGGAAGACGTTACAAGTATAAAATAATTGATAAGTCAATAAAGTTCTTGAAAAGAACAAAGATTGAGAGAAACCTTACAAAGAAAGAAATATATTAATCTGAGTTGTATTACAAAAATGCAAAATGAACCCCTATTTATAGTATTCTAAGGGGTGTGGCCGAAATGGTGTGTGTCTATTCGGATAGGGGGAAAAATTGGTTCACAAAGGCATGATTTTTCAAGGCTGGCCGAATAGTGAGGGTGCCTCTCTCCAAGGCTGATTTGCGGCCCAAATTCAAGTTTCCCTCCAAGGAAATGGCGCCACTTTTATGTTCCCTCCAAGAGTGATAGGCATGTCTCTTGGGAGGGAACATGTACCTTAAAGTGTTGAGCTATTGTTGGAAGCTTGAGCTGAGATGAGCTGGTCGAGCTAGCCTTGACCTAAAATGAGCTGAATTGAGCTGGTTTGAGCTGACCGAATCTTGCACTCCTTCATTAAGCTTTTTGAGCTTCCACGAGCTGCCCTTGAGCTAGGTGAGCTTCCCTTATATGCTTTTGAGCTACCTCAAGCTGATTGGAGCTGGTTGGAGCTTGTTTAAGCTGAACCAAATTGATTGAGCTAGAATGAGCTGCCCTTAGCTTGCATTCTTTGTTTCCGAGCTGCCATAGCTTGCATAATCATCCCTTGTACATGTAAGTGACATGAAAACAATTGGATTAGTTATGAATAAGTTAGAAATGTAATGAAAACATGTTGCATGCTAATGCAAATGATACAAATGATAAGATAAAGATGTGAAACATAACATATGCATGATTTAACTAAGTATAAAGATGTGGATCATATGCTTGCATGAAAACCATATACATATCATAGGATGTAAATGCATGCATTATATAAAGCATAAATAAGGTAATAACGAATGAAGTAAGGAAGAACTCCCTTAGAATCAGTCTTGAAGACCTTCAATGGTGTGAACAAAACATGGAGAAGGTTGGTGCTGATTTGGATCACATCATCCCCTTCTTTTTGGCTATTTGTCCTCAAATCGAGAGGGTTCTTTGAATTAGACTCCTCCAAAAGGTCTTCTTTGAAAAGATCTTCCAAAGGTCATTTGGGATAGATATTACCAATATGTACCTTTTTAGGATAATCTTCTTCAAGAGTCACTTATTTTGAAGAGTCATCAGCTCGTTCATCCCTTTGGTGATACGCTCCAACTCTCTAATTTTGCTGTTGAGAGAAGCATGATTGTTCCCAACCATGAATGCAAGTAAGCCTTGTAATCTGAATGCTTTGAAGATGAAATGAAGAAGGAAAGATGATGAATTGTTGGGTGCGGAAGCTATGTTCGTGGTGTTTAAGGACATGGATGAAAGGATGAAAATGAAATGGTTAAGTGTTTAGGGTAGGTTCAGATAGGTGAATGAAATGAAATGGAAAAGACAGATGGTGATATGGAATGGAAAAGGGCGATAGTATTCAAAGGATGAAACTATGATATAAGAAGCATAACCCGGTCCTTAAAAGAATGGCTTTGAGGGTGGCAGACAGGACTTGGACCCTTTGGTTATACGAACCAAGAACCCGAAGTATCAAAATGGAAAGGATAGGAGATGCCACAAATAAAGCTTGACGAGTCAATAAAGTTCTAAAAAGAACAAGTTTGAGAGAAAACCTCACAAAGTAATTTGTATTCAAAGGAAAGAGTTGTGTTACAAATGACAAAATGAACTCCTATTTATAGGAATTGAAAGGGGTGGCCAAAAAGACTCATAAACTATTCGGCAAGGGTTTGAAACCCTTCATAAAGTCACAGTTTCATGATAAGGCGTAAGGCATGGACGAATAGTGATGGAAATGGTTTAAAATGACATTAAAGCATGGAAAGGCATGAGATTTTCCCTCAACGGCCGAATGGTTATCTTGGTGTCCCTCCATGGTAGCTAGCAAAGGTGACTTGTAGCTAGCTAGCGTCACTCCAGCTCAGTTGCAGCTAGCTACACTCCAGTGGTCAGCTACCAGGTCCTCAGCTCCTCTCCAGCTATCCTTTTAGCTACTATCATTGTGCATTAAGCTCCTTTAAGCTAGGGGAGCTATCAATCCTTGTCCTTGAGCTAGTATGAGCTACCATAGCTTACATTCTTTGTTTCTGAGCGGCCATAGCTTCCCTATTACATCACTTGTACCTATATGATTCGTGAAAACAACCAAATTAGCTATGAAAGAGCTAAGAATGTGATGAATACATGATACACACCTACGATGAATATACAAGTGATAGGAAAAGATAAGTAAATGATGTGTAACATAGCATATGCATGAATATCATATAATATGCAAATGGATGATAACATATGATAATTCAAGCAAGCTTATAACACAATATAATGCATAAATAACTAAATAGAAGATAAAGTAAGGTAGAACCCCCTTAGAATTAGTCTTGATGTCCATCAATGGTGTGAACAAGTCATGGAGAAAGTTGGTGCTAATTAGGATCGCATCATCCCCCTTCGTTTAGGCGATTTGTCCTCAAATTAGAGTTGTTCTTCGATGGATACTCCCTTACTTTAGGGGTGGATGAATCCTCACTTCTTATCCCAAATGAAATGCTTAATCTTCTTGATTCGTCCTTCTTTGAATAGGCACGAGCTCTTTGGAATCCTCCTTTGGAAATGTCATTCCCTTTGGGAACAAAACTTGTCTTTTGAATCACTCCTTGGTCTGAAACATCATGGCCTTTGGTGTAAGGACTTGTCTTTTGAACTTCTCCTTTGGAATCATCATGATCTTTGGTGAAGTCGCATGTCCTTTGGTTTAAATCATTATGACCTTTCACCTTTGTACTTCTCCAAATGATTGCTTTTGTGTGAATGGACAGCCCTCGTTCTACTTCCTTCCAATAATACTTTAAGAACAAAGCAATGTTATTTGAGTTGGTCAACTTTGAGATTTCATTTTCTTTGTTTCTTTGCATCTTCCAATAATTCCTTTTCAAACTTATGCCACCTTTGATTTCCTACAACCACAACAAGATTAGTAGAAAAGAAAATCAAACTTAAAAGAGTAGATAAAACAAACTCATCAAGGTGTAAGAATGGTGGTGGTCGTTTGATATCTTTGATGATAAAAATCTTCATTGGATTTGAAACTCCTTTGTCAATAACATCAAAACATAGATGTCGTTTGATAATCTTCATGAACGACAATGCGATTGGAATGTCAACGATCACATTTCTTGGAGCTTTCTGCAAGACAAAAGAAAGAATAGGAGAAAAAGTAGGGTTAGGTAAAATCTATTTTTCTTTTTCCTCTTCATCTCCAAACTCATTCTTTTCAACTCTCTTATTTTCAACTCCAACTTTTCTTAAATCCACACTCTCACTTTCAGTCGTTCCTTTTTCAACTCCATCAGTTTGTTTTTCTTCAAAACATCCTTCCTCCATTGCATTCTCTTTGATTTTCTCCTTCATGGCTTCAAGGCTTCTTTTCAAGTGCATTTGGTCTTCATGTACTTGTTTTGGAGTAAGGGGTGCCAAGGTAATCTTCTTGCCTTCATATATAAAGGAGAATCGATTGGAAAATCCGTCATGGGTGGCCTTCTAATCAAACTGCCAATGATTTTTGATGCATGCATGGGAGGGCTGGAAAGATGCATTGAAGACATGAAGTTGAAACTGTTTTCTAAGTCTGGAAAATCGAATGAGATCCGGGCATTTCTAGGTCTAGTTATCTTCTAAAGAATTGACATCATTCAGTTACCTTTCAAACACATCTTGAAACGCATCATGATATGAACGTCAATGGCAAAGACCCAGAGAAGTACCCAGGTGGCCCCATTACTCGAGCAAGGGCCAAGGAGTTCCAAGCAGCCATGGAAAATATGTTTACATCAAGCTTGGGACGTGAGAAAGAAGAAATAATAAGGGAGGAACACTTTACTTTGCTTATGCATGAATTTGCATGAGTATTTAAAGTTTGCATAACATTCATTGCATTCAATAAACATGTTGTTCATTAAAGCATGCGTTGCATTTAAACATGTAGTTCATTTAGTTATACACTTCATTTAACTAAGTAGTTCATTGATTAAACTAGTTCATTCAAGATTATTAGTTCATTGAATAAAGTTAGTTCATTAATTAAACTAGTTCATTCATCAAACTAGCTCATTTATTAAACTAACTCTTAATTGTTTACATGCATGTTTTCAATTAAAGATTGAATAAAGTTTACCTTTGTGTCTAGGTGCATGAGGGAAGATGAACGGTTTTACCAGATGCAAGAATATCAGCAGAATGTCTTCCAATTCTGGATGCGATACAGACGTGTTTGGATCCAGAAATCAATTGACGTTATTCCTCCATCTCTTAGCTTTCCAATGCCTTTTGAATCACCTCAATCCGATATCGGGAGCTTGAGATACGAATGATTTACTGAAGACAGTGCAGGCTGAAATTTTTATTACGGGAATTTTATGCATGGATGATTTGAATGAATTTGAGCCAAGGAAGAGTTCTTTCATCTTCTACCAAGAGACAAGCAATTGATGGCCATCTTAATTCAGCAAATTCAAGGCATTCAAGGTTGATGTTATCACCATTCAAGTGGGGTTTCAAAATTCATTGAGGAGACATGAAATGAAGGCTGGATGAAACTCACCTTTTATGACATTCAAGTCATATTAATCAGCTTGGAAGATGAAGAGTTGCACTTAAACTGGACAGCAAGGATGTCTACATTCATCCTTGTCCACATTCATCCCCTTTCTCTTCATATGATAGCAAAACAAGGCAGCCCAAGAGTCCTTCTTAATTTGGACGAAAATATGACTAAATTCAACCTCAATTTGTCTAAACTAATCAGCTTTGAAGATGAGAAGAAAGGACAAAGCATTCATGTGTATTCAAGTGCATTAAGATGAGCATTCATCTTTCTTGTAACACCTTTTCATATTCTGCCTACTTCTACTATAAATAGGCATCTTTAGGATCATTGTAAGACACACTTTTGAATATATAAAACATCTTTGAAAGATTGCTTTCATTCTTGTTCTCTTGTGGAACTTTATCGGCTTCAAGTTAGTCTTGTAGTCTTCATCCATTTCCCTTTGTTATAGCGTTGGTTCCTAGCTCATCTATAGCTAGTGGGTCACGTTCCATATCCTACCACTTCATTTCCACTTTATTATATTGCTGGTTCCTAACTCTTTATAGTTAGGGGGTCACAATCCATCCTTTGAATTTCTTCATCTTAACGCCAACACCCCATCATCTTCACCTACATTTTCATCTTTTATTTTTTTCTTCCATAATCACAACTATCACTCTTCCTACACCCCTTCTACATCTTTCATCCCATTATTTCTATTTCTTATTTATCTATTTCTACTTACATTGTTGTTTGAGTAATTTCAGAATACATTCAAAGCACTGCAGAGTTCTTACTAGAATCACGATCGGGCATTCACATATATGATTCAAAACTCATAGTCGAGATCATATCATTTGGTATCAGAGCCTAGACAATTCAGTAAGCGTATTATTTTTCTCTCTCCCCCAAGTTAGTAAAAAAATCAAAAAAAAAATCAAAAAAATCTTCTTAAAGAGGGAGGGAGCAGTCTATTCTTGTTTAAAAAAATTACAATACATCATTTCTTATTGATGAATTACAAATTCCTTTACCTATTCTTAGTAATTCTTTCTTTTTGAAGCCATTATCCTTTTATTATTCATCATTCTCCTACCAAGCTAGAATTGTTTCAGCCAAGTCCACGAGACACTTGTAAGCCTTGAGGAAGTTCCCAAAAGGACTTGAAAATAAAGCACGAGTGTGGTAAAAGGCATGAGTGTGCATTAAGGGGAAAAGCCTAACCCGAGTGAAACACGAGTGTGAGTGCATTTTCTTTGGAGTGGAAAGGTGAGATTTTGTGTTAGTAAGGTTTAATTTCTTTTGTTTCTTTATCTAACATGTCACAAAGATCTGGTCATAGTGGTGAAGGAGTTCCCAATTTGCAAAATCAGGCTATGCTTCAAGCAATGGCCAAAATGATCCAAGAGCAATTGGAGCCCCTAATTGAACGAATAGACCAGCTTGAAATTTCACAAGCTAATCAGGGTAATGAGGAGTATCCTGAAAAAGTTGAAGTAGATGATGTGCAAGATCAAGTATCCCAACATAGCATGGTACAACAAGGCCAGAGAGCTCGACCACGAGTAGACGATAATCTCAGCAACATCAAGATTACCATTCCTCCTTTTCAAGGAAGAACGGATCCTGAAACCTATCTTGCATGGGAAAAGAAGGTTGAGCACATTTTTGAGTGCCATAACTATTCAGAGCTTAAAAAGGTAAAACTCGCTGCCATTGAGTTTACGGATTATGCACTAATATGGTGGGATCAATTGACATCAAGTAGGAGACGCAATGGAGAACATCCTATCACTACATGGGATGAAATGAAAGCGGTGATGCGAAGGCGATTCATTCCAACCCACTACCATCGAGAGTTATTCAACCGCCTTCAAAATCTTTCACAAGGTAACCAAGTGTTGAAGATTACTACAAAGAGATGGAGGTGTCCATGATTCGAGCCAACATCGATGAGGATCGAGAAGCCACAATGGCAAGATTCCTAGCGGGACTAAATCCGACATTGCGAACGTGGTCGAAAGTTGCAACATTATGTGGAGATGGAAGACATGGTGCATATGGCCATGAAAGTGGAAAACAGCTCAAAAGAAAGGGTGCCACACGATCTTATGGGAGTTCAACATCAAAATGGGGGCAAAGTTCATACAAGAAGACTCCTCCAATACCGTCCCCACAAAAAAGGAGGACCACCGAAAGGAAGTAAGCCCATTGCCGAAACCAGCAAGGGTAAGACTACCGCTACTCCAAATCGCTCCCGTGACATACAATGTTTTAAGTGTTTGGGGCGTGGACACATTGCAAGCCAATGTCCGAACCGCAACACCATGCTTCTTCGAGATGATGGAGAAGTTGAATCGGAACAAGAAGAGGATGAGAATGAAGATGTTGCCATCGAAGAAGAAGAATTAGAGTATGGCGTGGAAGGAGAGGTTCTTGTTGTCAAAAGAAGCCTAAACGCATAATCCGTTGGAGGAAATGAACAACGAGAAAATATCTTCCATACTCGTTGCCATGTTGGAGGAAAGGTATGCTTTGTTATTATTGATGGTGGTAGTTGCACTAATGTTGCTAGTACCTTAATGGTAGATACACTTGGCTTGGCAACAACAAAGCATCCACAACCTTATAAGCTACAATGGCTCAACGATGGAGGAGAACTCAAGGTGACCAAACAAGTTCGAATTGTTTTCTCTATTGGGAAGTACAAAGACGAGGTATTATGCGATGTCGCTCCAATGCACGCAAAGCCATTTATTACTTGGAAGGCCTTGGCAATTTGATAGGCGAGTGATCCATGACGGGTATACCAACCGTATACGTTCACCCATGAAGCAAAGAAGATCACTTTAGCCCCACTTTTTCCAAAACAAATACATGAAGACCAAATTTTATTGAGAGGAAAAAATTGAAAAAGCCAAAGAGAGAGAGACCAAAATGGAGGTAAAAGCAAAGGAGTGTGATCAAAATGAGGGAAGGAAAATCAGCATTCTTTCTAAAGAGAGAGAGTTGAAAAAGAGTTTAATGACAGCAAAGGAAGCACTTGTGCTCATGTACAAGGAAAATTTCTTGAATACTAACTACCTTGATCAAAATTTGCCTGCTTTTGTTGTGTCTTTATTGCAGGAGTTTGATGACCTATTTCCGAGAGGAAATACCAAGGGCTGCCACCTATTCGTGGCATAGAACATCAAATAGACTTTGTTCCCGGAGCCGTCATTCCAAACCGACCAGCGTCAAGCAACCCCAAGAAACTAAGGAGTTGCAAAGGCAAGTATCTGAGTTGATGTCAAAAGGCTACGTGAGGGAAAGCCTTAGCCCATGTGCCGTGCCGGTTCTACTTGTGCCAAAGAAGGATGGAACTTGGCGCATGTGTGTGGACTGCCGAGCGGTAAACAAAATTACGGTAAAGTATCGTCACCCTATTCCTCGCTTAGATGACATGTTAGATGAGCTTAGTGGTTCTAACCTCTTTTCCAAGATTGATCTTAAAAGTGGTTACCACCAAATACGAATGCGGGAAGGTGATGAGTGGAAAACAGCATTCAAAACTAAGCAAGGCCTTTATGAGTGGTTGGTTATGCCTTTTGGCTTAACTAATGCTCCAAGCACGTTTATGAGGTTAATGAATCATGTTCTTAGGCCATTCTTGGGTAAGTTTTGTGTGGTTTACTTTGATGACATTCTAATCTATAGTAAAACCATGGAAGAACATGTTCAACATTTAAGGTCAGTTTTGCTAGTTTTGAGGAAGGAAAAACTGTTTGCTAACTTACAAAAATGTACATTTTGTACTGACAGGGTTGTTTTCCTAGGTTTCGTTGTGAGTTCTGAAGGCTTGGAGGTGGACAAAGAGAAGGTTAAAGCCATTGAAGAGTGGCCACGACCAGCAAGCATTTCTCAAGTTAGGAGCTTCCATGGACTTGCAAGTTTTTATCAAGATTCGTCCCCAACTTCAGCACCATAGCCGCCCCACTAACAAGTGTTATTAAGAAGAATTCTAAATTCTTTTGGGGAAGATCAAGAGAAGTCCTTTAATAGCATTAAAGATTGTTTAATACATGCCCCTTTACTTGCTCTACCTGATTTTAATCTAACTTTTGAAATTGAATGTGATGCATCAGGTGTAGGAATTGGAGCAGTTTTGTCTCAAGGTGGACGTCCTATAGCCTATTTCAGTGAAAAATTAAGTGGAGCTACGCTTAATTACCCTACCTATGACAAGGAGATGTATGCTCTTGTGAGGGCAATGGAAACATGGCAACATTACCTTTGGCCTAAGGAGTTCATCATTCACACTGATCATGAGGCATTGAAACATATCCGGGGCAGCATAAACTCAACAAAAGGCATGCCAAATGGGTGGAGTTTCTTGAAACTTTCCCATATGTTATCAAGTACAAGAAAGGTAAGGAGAATATAGTTGCCGATGCATTGTCACGGAGGTATATTCTTTTAAACACTTTGGAATCTAAGTTATTGGGTTTTGTTTTTATTAAAGACTTATATGTCTCTGACTCTGATTTTGGAGAGATTTACAAAGCTTGTGAGAAAGGGTCAATTGAAAAATACTATAAGCATGATGGTTTCCTATTTAAGGAAGGAAGACTATGCATCCCTCAAGGTTCCATGCGTGAATTGCTAACTAAGGAAGCTCATGGAGGAGGATTAATGGGACATTTTGGGATAGCAAAGACTTTGGCTATACTTCAAGAGCACCTATATTGGCCTAAAATGAAACGAGATGTGGAGAGGTTGTGTGAGCGATGCATCACTTGCAGGAAGGCCAAATCTAAAGTCATGCCACATGGACTTTACACACCACTACCCATACCGGAATCACCATGGATGGATATTTCAATGGATTTTGTGCTAGGGCTTCCACGTACCAAGAATAACAAAGATTCCATCTTTGTAGTTGTGGATAGATTCTCCAAAATGGCTCATTTCATTCCCTGTAACAAAACTAATGATGCCTCACATATTGCTACTTTGTTTTTCAGGGAAATCTTAAGGTTACATGGCATACCAAGAACTATTGTGTCTGATCGGGATGTGAAATTCTTAAGTCACTTTTGGAGAGCCCTATGGAGTAAGATTGGTACTAAGTTACTATTCTCCACCACTTGCCACCCTCAAACAGATGGCCAAACTGAAGTGGTGAACCGAGTACTTTCTATGTTACTTGATCCATCATTAGGAAGAATTTGAAAACATGGGAGGAGAGTTTACCACATGTGGAGTTTGCATACAACCGTTCGATCCATAGTACTACAGGGCGCACGCTTTTTGAAGTGGTGTATGGATTCAATCCATTAACACCGATAGACTTGTTACCATTACCCGCTGATCAAATTGTGAATAAAGATGGACTTAATAAAGCTGAATTTGTTAAGAAGCTTCATCAACAAGTGCGGGAGAACATCAAAAACGAACCAAGCAATATGAGCAGCAAGCAAATAAGGGTCGTAAGCGAATTTCCTTTGAGCCAGGGGATTGGGTGTGGCTGCACATGAGGAAAGAAAGGTTCCCGCTCAACGAAAGTCCAAATTAATGCCTCGGGAGATGGACCATTCCAAATAGTCAAGAAGATCAATGACAATGCCTATCAATTAGATCTTCCAGGTGAGTTTAATGTTAGTGCAACCTTCAATGTTGCTGACCTATCTCCTTATGATGTAGATGACGATTTGGGGACAAATCGCCTTAAAGAGGGAGGGACTGATATGAACGTCAATGGCAAAGACCCAGAGAAGTACCCAGGTGGCCCCATTACTCGAGCAAGGGCCAAGGAGTTCCAAGCAGCCATGGAAAATATGTTTACATCAAGCTTGGGACGTGAGAAAGAAGAAATAATAAGGGAGGAACACTTTACTTTGCTTATGCATGAATTTGCATGAGTATTTAAAGTTTGCATAACATTCATTGCATTCAATAAACATGTTGTTCATTAAAGCATGCGTTGCATTTAAACATGTAGTTCATTTAGTTATACACTTCATTTAACTAAGTAGTTCATTGATTAAACTAGTTCATTCAAGATTATTAGTTCATTGAATAAAGTTAGTTCATTAATTAAACTAGTTCATTCATCAAACTAGCTCATTTATTAAACTAACTCTTAATTGTTTACATGCATGTTTTCAATTAAAGATTGAATAAAGTTTACCTTTGTGTCTAGGTGCATGAGGGAAGATGAACGGTTTTACCAGATGCAAGAATATCAGCAGAATGTCTTCCAATTCTGGATGCGATACAGACGTGTTTGGATCCAGAAATCAATTGACGTTATTCCTCCATCTCTTAGCTTTCCAATGCCTTTTGAATCACCTCAATCCGATATCGGGAGCTTGAGATACGAATGATTTACTGAAGACAGTGCAGGCTGAAATTTTTATTACGGGAATTTTATGCATGGATGATTTGAATGAATTTGAGCCAAGGAAGAGTTCTTTCATCTTCTACCAAGAGACAAGCAATTGATGGCCATCTTAATTCAGCAAATTCAAGGCATTCAAGGTTGATGTTATCACCATTCAAGTGGGGTTTCAAAATTCATTGAGGAGACATGAAATGAAGGCTGGATGAAACTCACCTTTTATGACATTCAAGTCATATTAATCAGCTTGGAAGATGAAGAGTTGCACTTAAACTGGACAGCAAGGATGTCTACATTCATCCTTGTCCACATTCATCCCCTTTCTCTTCATATGATAGCAAAACAAGGCAGCCCAAGAGTCCTTCTTAATTTGGACGAAAATATGACTAAATTCAACCTCAATTTGTCTAAACTAATCAGCTTTGAAGATGAGAAGAAAGGACAAAGCATTCATGTGTATTCAAGTGCATTAAGATGAGCATTCATCTTTCTTGTAACACCTTTTCATATTCTGCCTACTTCTACTATAAATAGGCATCTTTAGGATCATTGTAAGACACACTTTTGAATATATAAAACATCTTTGAAAGATTGCTTTCATTCTTGTTCTCTTGTGGAACTTTATCGGCTTCAAGTTAGTCTTGTAGTCTTCATCCATTTCCCTTTGTTATAGCGTTGGTTCCTAGCTCATCTATAGCTAGTGGGTCACGTTCCATATCCTACCACTTCATTTCCACTTTATTATATTGCTGGTTCCTAACTCTTTATAGTTAGGGGGTCACAATCCATCCTTTGAATTTCTTCATCTTAACGCCAACACCCCATCATCTTCACCTACATTTTCATCTTTTATTTTTTTTTTCTTCCATAATCACAACTATCACTCTTCCTACACCCCTTCTACATATCTTTCATCCCATTATTTCTATTTCTTATTTATCTATTTCTACTTACATTGTTGTTTGAGTAATTTCAGAATACATTCAAAGCACTGCAGAGTTCTTACTAGAATCACGATCGGGCATTCACATATATGATTCAAAACTCATAGTCGAGATCATATCACATCATTCCGATGTCGGGAACTCAAGATACATCCATTTTACTGAAGACTGCACATGCAGAAAACTAGATACGAGATTATTACGGGATTTTGTAAAATTCAGCCCAAAAGCTAACATATAAGGCTTTGGACCAATTAAAAATAACCCAATGTATTTATTATCATTTAAATTGATGTTTTTAGGGTTTTATATACTTTAGGAACTAGCCACCCTTCTCCCAAGCCGTTAGATCATGTCCAATTTAATGGACCAGATTTCTTTATTTATTCTTTTCATTCTTAGCTTTAGGTTAAAGCCATCCTTCATCTATAAAAGGATGATGCTTTCTTCTTTGTTTTTCAGATTTTCATTGATTATAACTAAGTGCTTCAAGATCAATACCATCTTAAGGAAAGCATTGAAGCTTTGAAGGAGAAAATCAAGGAGAGTTCGAATGTAGAAGAGTCTTTTGAAGAAAAACAAATCGTTGGAGTTGAAAATGAGAGAGTTGAAAAGAATGAGTTTGGAGATGAAGAGGAAAAAGAAAAACAGATTTCACCTAACCTTTCTTTTTCTATTCTTGATTTTTCATTATTGCAGGATATTAAGGAGATGACCTCAAAAGACATTCCAAGAGCAATTCCAATCATGACGATGATCCAACAACATTCATGTTTTGATGAATCAATAACGCTTCCCATGGAGTACATCAAACACTAGTCACCATCCATGACATTGTTGGGCTTGTTTCCTCTACGCTTGTGAATCTGATTTTTCTTTCTATTAATCTGGTTATTATTACAGGAAACAAAAGAAGACAAGTTCAAAATGAAACTACACCGAAAGATGCAAGGAAACAAAAGGGAGGTTCGATTACATGAAGCTTCAAAAGTGATCATATCATTTGATGTTGCAACATTACTCGAACATTTTTAGAGATGTGCATGGAAAGAAGTTGATTCAAGGTTGTTTCAAATCAAGGATATCCCAAAGAACATATCTCTTCAAGATGATGATCCAAGAAACATGACTTTTGGAGGATCAACAAATGTATTCTTTCACGTTCCAAAAGATGTGTTCCTTGACGAGTCAAAAGTTGTCTCTTGAAGATGCCTATCGAAAAGACGTGTATCTTGAAGATGCCTATCACCCTTGGAGGGAACATAAAGTGGCGCCATTTCCTTGGAGGGAAACTTGAATTTGGGCAGCAAATCAGCCTTGGAGGGAGACACTATCGCGATCTGGCCTAAATTGAAGAATCGTTCCCTTGTGAACCAATTTTTCCCCTGAGCCGAATAGACACATACCAATTCGGATAAACCCCTTCGATTCCTATAAATAGGTGTTCATTTTGTCATGTGTAAAACAACTCATACACAACTTTCCTTCAATACAATTCTTATTTGTGAGGTTTTCTCTCAAACTTGTTCTTTTAAGAACTTTATCTACTTATCAAGCTTTGCTTGTGGCATCTCCTATCCTTCCATTTATACTTCGGGTTCTAGTTTCATCTAACCTACAGGTCCAAGTCCCTTATCACCCTCAAATTATACTTTTTAGTATAGTTTCTTTCTTTGAATTGAATACTATCACTGTTTTCATTCCATTTCATCATCTTCTTTTCCTTTCAATCACCATAGCCGAACCTACCCTAAAAACTTAACCATTTCCTTTATTTCATCCAATCCCTTAAACACCACGCATCCTAGATTCCGCAACCAACACTTCAACATCTTTCCATCTTCAAAGCATTCGAATTACAAGGCTTACTTGCATTCATGGTTGGGAACAATCAAGCTTCTCTCAACAACATCAATTGGAGAGTTGGAGCATATCACCTAGGTTTGCTTTCAAGCCATCAAATTGAAGGTTCCCACATCCCTAGACAGCATCGTGTCATTTGGTATCAGATTGGGCCGATTCTTGGGTAAATTTTGACTTTTTGGGTGAAAATTCAAAAAAGAGAGAAATTTTGAAAAAACCAAACGAACGAATTTTGAGCTGAAAATTTCCATATCAGATCTATACCATTTTAGGAGTCACCACACAAAATTTCAAAATTGTTTGACACCGGGAACACCTCAAACAAAGTGGATCAATTTACTGCAAATTTTAGTGTTTTCGGGTTTTCTAATTTTCTTTCATTCTTAACTATTAGTTTTCCTTTGTTTTAGATTTTTTTATTCTTATACATCTTCTAACACCTTCTTGTTTCTTGTGTTTTAAAAGTTGATTAAATTCCTTCTTCCTTGCAACTCAATTCAATTGGTGTCATACCGTTCCTTGGACTCCTAGAGCCTTTGTTTGGTGTGAATAACGATGAGGATTTGGTTCTTTTTCTTTCTTTTGTGAAATTTCAGGATGCGTTACACTTGTCACACTAAACCTTCTTTGGCTATACCAACGCACAACATCCCTCCATTCGAAGGAACATTCGACCCATATGCTTTTGTGGATGGGAGTACGAGATTGATGATAAGTTTTATAAGCATTGCAATACGGTAACCTGATCGTTAGCTCTCAGAGGATTCACTAACCATGCTACTATTTGGTGGAATAGATTAGTGAAAGACCGAAAGTTTTATGGCAAACAACAGATTGATTCCTAGAGTGAACTAAAGCGGATCATGAGGATTCATTATGTCCCACCAGAATATTATGAGGACATCGGGAGAAAGCTTCATCGATTGACACAGGGTACAATGTCCATGGAAAAGTACTTCAACACCATGTAGTACTTATGCACCGAGCTAATATCATTGAAAAATAATAAGACATGGTAAAATGATTCTATTTTGGATTAAATGAAGAGATCGCCAACAACGAATTCTAATCGTATGAAAATTTGATTGATTTCGTCAAACAAGCAATCTGAATCGAACATCAACTATGACAGTCCACACCCCGTCAGATGTCATACTCGTCCATTGATATAGGTACATCTCCACCTTCCACTTTTCATAACCCTACTAATAACCATGTCAACTCTAGTAGGACAAATCCGAAGGAAGAAGACTCATCCCTAGTCCAAGTGGATAGTGTAGACAACCCATTGAGGAGTCATGGTATAGGGGTTGTCGAAAATCTACTCTTGCCCTATGACGATGAAGAAATTTTCTATCCTGAAGAATGGTGGGAAGATGCTGACTTGTTGTGTTGTGACAAAGAAAATGATCATCATCCAATGGCAAATACTGACGATGATGTCAATGTGTTGCCTTATGACCCAAATGAGACTGATGATTATACTACCAATGAGAAGGAACTCGTACATAACATGGCCGAAGGAGACTAGGAACAAGAATCCTTTGACATGACTTATCTCCCACAGTACTTTGATGACCTGGTCCCCATCACCAATTCAGATTCCGAGACGAATCTTTTTTAGCAGTGGGGGAATGATACATGCCCGATTTTCTTCCCTTTGATACTTTAGATTCGAGGATGAATCCTTTTGAGGAAAGACATGATGATACATGCATGGGAGGGCTAGAAAGATGCATTGAAGACAAGATGTTGAAACTATTTTCTAAGTCTGGAAAATCAGTTGAATTGAGGTGACTTTTTGAATGGGATCCGGGTATTTCTGAGTCGATTTGTCTTCTTAATAATTGACTGTTGTTCAGTTACCTTTCCAACGCATATTGAAATGCATCATTTTGATATCGGGAATTCAAGATACGTCTATTTTACTGAAGACCAGTCATGCAGAAAATTGGATACGGGATTATTACAAGATTTTGGAAAATTCACAGCAAAAGCTAACATATAAGGCTTTGGACGAATTAAACATAACCCAATGTATTTATTATCATTTAAATTGATGTTTTTAGGGTTTTATATACTTTAGGAACCAGCCATCCTTCTCCCAAGCTGTTAGATCAAGTCTAATTTAATGGACCAGATTTCTTTGTTTATTTTATTCATTCTTAGCTGTAGGTGAAAGCCATCCTTTATCTATAAAAGGATGATGCTTTCTTCTTTGTTTTTCATATTTTCATTGATTAATAAGAAGTTCGCTTTTGAGATTTTAGTATTATTTGAATACGTGTTTGCAAGTGTTCAGTAAACTTGTCTAGAAGCCATCTTCAACGTTTCAACCGAGTTGATTGTTGTTGATCTTCACACTCTGGGTTGCCTATCTAATTGCAGGTAGGAGGGTCGATTTTAAGCCATATCACGGACGTTGCCTAGTTAATCACGACTAGGAGGGTTCCACGGGCATATCCTCTATTCCATAAGCCATTGTCATCTTCTACCAAAAAAACCACCAACGCCATTGTCATTCAATTCAAAGATGAAATTTTTAGATTTGAGTTCTCTATCCTTTTAGTTATCTTTATTGATCTTTTATAGTTTTTCCTTCTTATCCATCATCTATTTAACCACCTCCCCTTTGTTTCTTTGATTTTTGCATCTTAATTTCAGAATTTTCAAGAAAAGCCTAACTAGTTTCCCTTGAAATTCAAGAAAACTACCCATACCTTGTTTGATCTAGTCTAGCGCATAGGATTGCTTCCGAGCAACTTGATTCGTAATTCCACATCCACGGCAAGCCTCCTATCAACGTTGATACAATCCCGCTTTGGCATCTATTCATCATCATCCTTTCATCTCTAATCTTAGGGATGAAAGAAAAGGGAGATTTTAAATTCCTTACATCTTTTATTTACTTATGTTATTTACTTCTTTCATGGCATAATTAGTTTATTTTGGTTACACAAAAGACCTTATAATGACATTTTCATAGTTTATGTTATAGTAAGGATTGTGCTTATGTACATAGGTCCTCATCTTATTTAAGTTTGCCTAAGTAATAAATCCACATCTTTAAGTTTCCTGTGTTGCATTGCATTGCATTATTAGCTTAAGTATGCATCTTATTATAGCTTCATTTCAGCTCACACACTGTATAATGCTTTTTAGGTACTATGGATGAAGGCATAAGCTAGTGATAGCTCAAGGACCTCACAAGGAGCTCGAATTAGCTCAAAGAGTATAAGGACAGCTTGGAATAGCTCAAGGACATTCAAAGTAGCTTGGATTAGCTCAAGGAGTCCAATGGTAGCTCATGACAGCTCAAGGAAAAAAGGAAGCATTATAAGGAAGCTCACAAGCTTCAAGGACTAGCTCACATACATATGCTAGCTCACCACCTCAAGGGACATGTCCCTACATAAGAGACATGCCTCACCAAATTGGAGGGAAAACTTTGGGCGACAAAACCAGCCTTGGAGGGAAATAACGAGCTGCCTAATTTTGGAGGGAGACACCACTTAGCCGAATGATCACTAGAGGGAGACACAACAACTGTTTGGCCCTTAAAGGCTTCTTTTCATTCATATAAGTACTTTGAAAATGGTACAAGCCTAGCGAAAATAACACTACACCTATTCAGCCATGCCTTTACATTTCCTATAAATAGGATTGAGATTTTCTTTTGTAAGCATGCTCATTTTGAATACAAAATTTCCTTTGCAAGAATTTTCTCTCTTTTTAGTTGTTTTAGAACTTTATCGACTTATCAAGTACTTTGTACTTGTGCCATCAACCCTTCTATTTCCCTTGATACTTTCGGCTCCTATCTCTTTATAGGTAGTGGGTCAAAGTCCTTTCTACCATCCCTTAAGAAATCATATAAGGTTCAGGGTTATGTTCTTTATAGCATAGTTTTTTCCTTGAGTTCTTAAGATACTATCTTCACCATTTCCATCACCATTTCCATACACCAATTTTACCATCTTCCGCAGCCACCATTAAAATACCTTTTATTCTTTCAAGCCTATCTTGCTTGTAGGTTCCTTGCTTCCTTTCTAGATCCAACAATCAAAGAAGCTGTCTCCAACAACATCAAGAATGGCGGCTGTACAAAATTGCATCAGACGTCCAAATAGAATATGGCTTGCATTCATAGACACTACGTCGCACATCACTTCATCCTTGTACTGGCTGATGAGTGTGCAAAACTACTATTTTTCTTGCCCTTTTTACTCATATTATTGTTAGACTTAGGCTCGTTTTAGTTGCATTGATAGGCATTCATACATAGTTTTCCAGTTTCCTTAGTTAATGAGCTTGGTATTGCATTTGGTTGGTTTTTGTGGAAAAATCGCTACTGGTGTGCTTTATTTTGGGTAGGACTGGATTGCCGTGGCAAGTAGGGGTCGTTGCTGAAGGAGTTGTCGTGGCAAGTAGGGGAATTGGATAAGGATGATAACTCTAGAGAATTCAAATGCATTCAAATCCTCCTCATTCAACAACAAAGCTGATCGCATCATCCCCTTTAAATAAAAGATCAAATCGCAGCTTTTGGTGTGGAATTTTGGGGAATTGGATTCTAGAGAAGGCTGATCACACACTTCATCCTCTTCATTTTTACTTTATGCGATCCATGTCTGGGATTACTTTTATTGATTTTTCTTCTTCCCCAGCCATGAACTAATTTAAATTGACTGGGGTTATTTGGGTTTGTGGTTGTGATAAACGTTTGGATGGTTAGGTTTTTTTATTGCAATTTAAATTCAAAGTTTGTTAATTCTTAGTTCTTAATTTTGATTTCGAGTGAATTGGGAGAGGATCTCGAGAGCTATCAATTTATCTATACTTGGGAAAGTTAGATTCAAGAAACGAATGAACATGACCTTCATTCAACAAATCGTCGATGAAGATTAATCCACCTTAGGAATAAGGATTGGACTTCAATGGCTAAGAGGAGCGTAGATCAGTTGTTGTTCACCCAAGGTTAACGCAGGGATGTATCACCAAGGCGTGCACAATTAGCTAGTTCTTCGATTAGGGATAACAAGAAGACATTGAAGAATGCTTCGCGTAGCTTTGAAGGAAGGAACCTAGTTGCCAGAGCATAATTTGTGACCTAGTTGCCATGGCAATTCAGCCGGTCTTAGTTGCCTGAGCAATTGAGTTGCCTCAGCAATCAATTGCCACAACAATCCGAACAAACCTCACACCACTACTCACGATAACCCAGGCTACTCTTTTATTCAATTACTTTCTTCATTTATTTTACTAGTTTATTTATTTTACTTGTTACTTCCAAACATCTATCATTACTATTCATTTATCTTTTTAGTGCAAGAAGTTAAAAATCAGAGTTTCAGCAATCCTTGTGGAGACGATATCTTTACTATACTATAACTTGAGACGTGTACACTTGCACCAATTGCGAAGCACTAAAAACACGCAACAAGTTTTTGGTGCCGTTGTCGGAGATTGGCAATAGCGACTTTGTTTTTATTTTCTTGCGCCTTTGTTCATTTTATTTATTTTTGTGTTCGGTTTCAAGAGGCTAATAACATTGATTTTGCATTGGTGTATAACCAGGGCAAGACCGACAGCATTAGATTACGCATTTGAAGCAAAGATCGAACGTGTTCTTCGTAGACGTAAAAGAGAGTTGAGAGCAGAAATGACATATCCAACTAATGATCCAGTTGGCAACCTGAATGCCAATGGCAATCAGAATGCTGCAACAGGAGAAGTAGCGAATCTACGAGACCAACTTGTTATTGTATGAAACAGACCCATTTGAGACTACTTAGATCAAGATCTTGACGGTCTCACTCCTGGAGTTATCACACCTGAGATCCAAGCCACTCACCTCGAATTGAAGCCTGTGATGTTTAATATGATCAACACAATTGGTCAATTTGGCGGATCAGCGACTGAAGATGCCAGACAACATCTCAAATCATTATTGGAATTTTGTGATTCATTCAAGCAACACGGAGTCCCTGAAGACGTCCTAAGGCTGAAATTATTCCCCTATTCATTGAGGGATAGGGCGAAATCATGGTTAAATAGTATCCTATCGGGATCTTTAGACTCTGGGACATATCTATGCCGGAGTTTCCTTTCTATATTTAGTTTTACAAATATGATTGATAAACTACATAATGACATTATTTCTTTTCGTCAAGCAGATGATGAGTCCATGTACGAGGCGTGGGAGTGTTATAAAGAGCTTTTACATAAATGTCCCATGCACGGATTTAGAGATTGGACACAAGTAACGATGTTTTACAATTCAGTCAATGCACCAATGAGGATGATGTTAGATGCCTCGGCAAATGGTACGCTTCTAGACAAATCAGTAGAGGAAGCATGAGAGATTTTAGACAGACTTGCCAAAAATGATTATCAGTTCCCAACCACTAGAAGGGGAATTGTCAGGCGAAATGCCTCTGCAATTGAGCTAGAATCGTTAGATACTATTTTAGCACAGTTATCTACATTAACCAATTTGGTTAAGAATACACAGAGACCCAGCAACACACAGAAGGTCAAGGTAATAGGTCCACTTTGTGATTTATGTAATATTGACCATGATTCTTCTAAGTGTACCTAGAGTCCAGTTTCTATGTTGGGAATTATAACCGGAACAATAATGCATATTCCAACACATATAATCTGGCCTGGAAAAAGCATCCAAAATTTTCATGGTGTACCCAGAACAACTCTAATAATTAGCAACGCCAGAATATGGAAGCATCAGGGTTCCAGCAGAACATGCCACGATAACAATTGCCGCAGCAACAGTCAACATCAACTAGTTCTTTGGAAATCTCTTTAAATGCTTTCATGTTTAAAACTGAATCTTATATGGCCAAGACTAGTAATTTCATGAAAAAGACTGACGCTTTTATTAACAGGACTGAGATGCAGAGTCAAGGAGAGCTTTGAAAGCATTGGAGACACAAGTCGGGCAATTTGCTCAGATTCTAAATACAAGGCCACAATGAGGTTTGCGCAGCGACACTAAGGTTGTATGAGGAACGGGCCATGAACAATGTAAGGTGATAACTACCCGAAGTGGATCAAAAGCAAATGAGGGATCCATCCAATCAAAGGATAATAATCCTGTCTAGAATGATGTATCCAGCAACAACACCTTGGCAATCATTGATGATGAGCCTTCAGTCCATCCAAGAACTCCAAATCGGATGGGAAGGGAGAAGATGAAGAGATCAGAATTCCACCACCATTCCCACAAAGGTCGAAGAGGCAGAAACATGAATACCAGTTCATGAAATTTCTTGACATCCTAAAGCAAGTCCGCATCAACTTGCCACTGGTTGAAGCAATAGAATAAATGCCAAAATATGCTAAGTTCCTTAAAGACATCGTTTCTAAGTGAACTAGACTCGGAGAGTTTGAGACAGTTGCTATGATGGAGGGGTGTATTGCAATGTTGCACAACCGTCTGCTACCTAAATTAAAAGATCCCAGTAGTTTTACAAAACCTTATGCAATCGGAAATCACTATGTTGGAAAGGCGTTATGAGATCTTGGAGCCAGCATAAACCTTATGCCAAAATCTGTTTTTCAAATATTGGGCATAGGGAAGGCGAGACCCACTACAGTCATGCTACAGCTTGCAGTTAGAACTTATGTGTATCCAGAGAGAAAAATCGAAGACATCTTGGTAAGGGTGGATAAGTTTATTTTTCCCGCTGACTTTATTGTTTTGGATTGTGAATCGGATGAGTTTGCACCTATTATTCTTAAAAGACCATTCTTAGCAACGAGACGGACATTGATTGATGTCGAACGAGGAGAGCTCACCATAAGGGTGAATGACCAGTAAGTCACGCTCAATGTTTTCAAAACCTTGAAGCATGCTAATGATCTAGAAGAGTGCCAAGTCATCCAGGCCACCGCAAAATTTAACTTTGACATAAAAGAGTATTGCCACGGCAATTTGCTTGCCGAGATGGGAAAGCCTGTAGAATCAGACATTGAGGCACAGTGGGAGTGAAATGGATGATAAGTCGACCAGGTAAGAGTTTTGAATCTCTTGATTATTCAAGTAAGGAATGTAAACTTGAGAAACCTTCCATTGAACTACCCCCTATTTTAGAGTTAAAACTATTCTCAGGGCAATTGAAATATGTTTATTTGGGAACCAATAAAACTTTTCACGTAACTATTTCTTCTAAGTTGCAGCCTAAACAGGAAGAAAGGTTGATTTCCATGTTGGCCCTGCACAAAAAGGCAATAGGTTGGTCAATTGCAGACTTGAAGGGAATCAGTTCGGCAGTATGTATGCACAAGATCTTGCTAGAAGATGACCATAAAAACTCTATTGAGGCACAAAGGCGGCTTAACCCTGCCATGAAGGAAGTTGTGATGAAAGAGATCATCAAGTGGATCGATGCCGGTATCATATATCCTATCTCAGACAGTGCATGGGCAAGTCCGGTACAATGTGTATTGAAAAAAGGAGGTAAACAGTGGTAAGTAATGAAAACAACAAACTCATTCCAACTAGAGCCGTCACTGGTTGGAGGATTTTTATGGATTACCGCAAGTTAAATAAAGCTACTAGGAAAGATCATTTTCCTTTACCATTTATTGACCAAATGCTTGACCGTCTTGCAGGTAAATCATTTTATTGTTTTCTTGATCGATACTCAGGGTATAACCAAATTGCCATAGCACTGGAAGATCAAGAAAAGACTACTTTCACGTGCCCGTATGGTACATATACATTTCAACGAATGTCGTTCAGACTATGTAATGCCCCAGCGACGTTCCAGCGATGTATGATGGCGATCTTTTCTAACATGGTGGAGGATTTCCTCGAAATCTTCATGGACGACTTTTTAGTACTTGGAAACAGCTTTGACAATTGCCTCGGCAATTTAGAGAAGGTGTTGGCAAGCTGTGAAGAAACTGACCTAGTGTTAAACTGGGAGAAGTGCCATTTTATGGTGGACGAAGGTATAGTGCTCGAGCACAAGATCTCATCGAAGGGAATTGAGGTAGACAAGGCCAAGGTGGACGTAATTGAGAGATTGCTGCCACCTAATTCAGTCAAAGGGATCCGAAGCTTTCTCGGACATGCAAGTTTTTACAGAAGGTTTATTCATAATTTTTCTTTGATTTCTAAACCCTTGTGTAATTTTCTTGAACAGGACAAGGGTTTTAATTTTGATGAATCTTGTGCCAAGGCATTTGAAACTCTTAAGAAGCAACTAGCCGCGACACCCATTATCATTCTCCCTAATTGGACCTTACCTTTCGAGCTCATGTGTGATGCGAGAGATCACGCTGTAGGAGTTGTTCTCGGACAACGGAGAGGTAAGATTTTCCATGTGGTATATTACGCTAGTAAAACCCTTAGTGGTGCTCAATTGAATTACACCGCGACGAAAAAGGAATTACTAGCTGTAGTTTTCGCATTTGACAAATTTTGTTCCTACTTGATTGGCACAAAGGTAATTATCCACGCTGACCATTCGACAATTAAGTATTTGATTGCTAAAAAAGAGGCCAAACCTCGTTTAATTCGTTTGATATTGCTTTTACAAGAATTTGACATTGGAATTAAGGATAGGAAATGAACGAAAAACCAGGTTGCTGATCATTTGTCAAGGCTGGATGGGGGCGATACAGACAATGACTCCTTGGAAATCCATGATGCATTCCTGGATGAGCAGTTGTTAATTGCCTCGGCAACACCCTGGTATGTAGATACAGTAAATTTTCTGGTTAGTGGTATTTTACCTTATGACCTTACTCACCAAGGAAAGAAGCGGTTCCGACATAATGCTAAGCATTATTATTGGAATGAGCCTCTATTATTTAAACAATGTCCAGATCAGGTCATAGACGATGTGTCCCTAAGGAGTAACAACAAAATGTGCTTCGACAATGCCATTCTTCACCCTACAGAGGCCATTTTGGAGGAACTCACACAACAGCCAAAGTTCTACAGTCCAGTTTTTACTGACTGACTCTTTACAAGGATGCCCATAATTTCTACAAAGGATGTGACCATTGTCAACGAACGGGAAACATATCAAGGCGACATGAGATGCCATTGCAGAATATTCTTGAGGTCGAACTGTTTGATGTATGGGGCATCAATTTTATGGGGCCTTTCTTCCCATCATCGTTCGGCAACCCCTACATCTTACTTGATGGGGACTATGTGTCTAAATGGGTGGAGGCAGTTGCAGTTCCCAAGAGTGATTCAAAGACGATGCAACAGTTCCTGTAAAATAATATCTTTACACGGTTTGGGACACCAAGGGCAATTATTAGCGATGAGGGCACACATTTTGACAATAAACTGATTGCCAAGACATTAGAGCGTCTTTGAGGACACATAAAATTGCCACGGTATACCACCCACAGACTAACGGGCAAGCCAAAATTTCCAACCGTGAATTGAAGGGGTCCTGGAGAAGTTGTTAATCCTTCTCGAAAGGATTGGTCTTTGAGAATTGATGACGCTCTTTGGGCTTACCGAACAGCATACAAGACACCCTTAGGCATGTCTCCCTACAAACTTGTATACGGCAAGACTTGCCATCTACCAGTGGAAATTGAGCATAAGTCCTACTAGGCTATCAAAACCACGAATATGGATTGGGAAAGTGTAGGGCAGAAGCGTCTACTGGACCTAAACGAAATAGAAGAGTTTCGTGCCTTAGCATATGACAACGCCAAGACCTATAAAGAAAAACCAAGCATTGGCATGACAGGAAGCTATTGTCGCGGCAATTTTGCCAAGGCAATTAGTGCTTCTCTTCAATTCTCGCCTTAAGCTTTTCCCCAAGAAACTGAAGTCAAGATGGTCTGGGCCGTTCGAGGTTGTAAAACCTTATTCTCATGGGGCTGTAGTGGTTAAATCGATAGTGGATGGACATGAGTTCAAAGTTAACGGATAACGAATGAAGCACTACGTTGGTGCACACGTGGCTCGCGATAAGGAGACTGTAACCTTAGGAGGTGCATGAAAATGCTCTTTCTAAGAGTTTTAATTTTTAGTTTTAAATTTTTGGACTTTTTTTGTTTTTGTTTTTTTATTTATTTTTTTTCATTTATTTTATTTTCCGTTATTTTTAGATTTTAGGATTTTATCCCTTCTTTTTTAGTTGATTAAGTTGCTATCTTTATTTTATTTCGATATTTCCTTTATCTCTTTATTTTTATTTTGATATTTCCTTTATCTTTATTTAATATTATCTTTATGTTTTTTTAGGATAAGAGTTTCAAAGGAGAAGGAGTTAAGCTTAGGATAAAATTTCATTTGAATGAAATCTATCCAATGAAGTGGATCTGATCTAGGGGGATTCAAATTTTCAGCTATGTCAAAGGGGATTTAATTACCCTTTTGAAATTTTTCACCCACAATTTTTTCCCTCTTCTTATACCCTAGCCACACCAATCCCCATCTCCCTTTACTTATTTTCCCTCATCGATTGAACATCCAATCCATCACTTCTACCAAACCTTCACTCAACCATTAATATTTCCATCTACTTCATCTTTTCCTTTACTTCTCATCTTTGCAACTATTAAGTTTCCTCTCTTGTTCCTTAAGTTTTTATCTTTCTTTTACAATCAAGAACCAAAAAGCCATGGCCAAGAATCTGAAGACTATGCCCAAGGCAAGTTCTTCAAGAGCAGTAGAGCCATCATTCCACCGGTTTGCATCTCCAATCGTTGAAAAGAGATACCTTGCCAAGTTTGCAAATCGAAGGGTGTGGGAAGAGCAAGGGTTCGAATATGATGTTTCCCTCAAGAACTATGGCCTTGAAGCTTCAATCTTCAAGATTATTGAGCACCATCAATGGCAATTTTTTTGCAAACAACCAAAACCAGTCAACATCTCATGGGTAAGGGAATTTTATTCACATCTTTCTAATCCAGATAACCCTTGTGGAGGACGCGTATATTGAGAAGGACGATTCTTGTTGATTTCTCTGCAATCAAGCATATTTTGGGCTGTATATTGAGAAGGACGAGCATACGAAATTTGTTGAAAACATCACAACCGAAGAAGTGGAGGACGTGTTCCAGGATCTCACCGTTGAGAGAGCTGCGTGGAACGAAGGACATTTGAAGGGAACTGCGAATCGCATCATATTGAAGCCCGCGGCTAAATTGTGGAACAACTTCATTAAAACTCGTTTGATGCCTACTACTCATAATTCTATGGTTTCTTATTCTCGTTTATTATTAACCCATTCTAGTTTGCACAAACGTTCGATAGATATTGTTGGAAAAATTATTATTGATGAAATATATGCTTGTAGCCAAAAGGATGTGGGTGCACTCTTTTTCCCTGATTTGATATCGAGATTATGTGGAAAAGAACATGTGCCAACCAATGCTATGGACGAGAAGATGGGAGAGAGAAGTGGGTGGACCCGGGGCCAATACATGCGTATGATGATGCATGAGGAACCAATAAAAGAACCAACAGTTGTGAAAAAATCCTCTGTTCCAACAACTGCCAAGGCAACCCAACATGCTGTGACAAGTGTACATGCCACGGCAAGTATAAAAGGGATTGCCAAAATCCTCTATTCTTTGACATAGCGATTGGGCAAGATGGAAGAATGCCAATTGTTGTTTATGCGTTACATGAAGGATCGTGACGCAGCCCTGGCGAGAGTGATCCTGGAGAATTATCCTGACAGCACTATTCATTTTCCCGTATTCCCTACTGCTCTACTTGCCCCGGCATTTGAATCTGTGCCTATGCCAAGTAACATTGCCGCAGCAACAGACGTATCACAAAATGGTAAGGACCCTATTTGATACATGCATGAGCGGGGTCAAATTACTAATATTGGACAAGAAGCTGAATTTGTTCGATGCAAACAATAAAAGCCAAAACAGTGCATGCATAGGAGGTCAAAAACGATGCATCTTGGACAAGAAATTGAATCTGTTTGTAAAGTCTGGAAAGTTATCCAACTTGCAACGTGTTTTTGGAAGGGATCCAGGAATTTCTGAGTCAAGTTGTCTTCTAACAAATTTTCTGTCATTCAGTTACCTTTCCAACGCATCTAGAAACGCATCAATCGGACATTAGGAACTCAAGATACGTCCAATTTACTGAAGACTGCGCATGCAGAAAACTGGATACGGGATTATTATGGGATTTGGTAAAATTCAGCCCAAAAGCTTAAATATAAGGCTTTGGACGAATTAAACTTAGCCCAATGTATTTATTATCATTTAAATTGATGTTTTTAGGGTTTTATATACTTTAGGAACCAGCCACCCAGCCCTTATCAGCTTATAACTTGCCTTATCACCCTATTCCTTGCCACACAAGAACAAGGAGTTTAAAGGCTGTTATTTTTTTTATTATTTTTAATTAGATTAGGTTTTCCTTGTTTTAGTAGAAGTTAAATTACTTTGTCTATCCTTCACCTATAAAAGGATGAAGCCACCATCATTGTAAGACAGATTTTCTTTGATTTATGAAATATTTAGTGAGTTTGTTTTTCCAAGTGCTGGTTACTTGTGCCTTCGAAGTCTTCTTCAACATAAGTTCGACGAGTTCTTGTGAGGGAGATCATCTTCACACTCTTGTTTGCCTAGATAATCGCGTCTAGGAGGGTGGGTTAGAGCCGCTTGAGGTTGCTTGCTTAGATAATTGAGTCTAAGAGGGTGCTGAGGACAAAACAACATCAACAATTCGCAAGCCATCTTCATCTTCAACCTTCACACCATCTCTGATACCAAATGATAGAGTAGCGCAATCTTGGATTTGGAAGCCTTCAATCAAGTTGTTGCAAGAACTAGGAGCTCTAGACTCAATCAAAGAAGTTTGGGCAGATCTGAAAATTCAAGAGAAAAGAGAAGAGATTTTCTTGAATTTTTCAGATTCAAGGCTGGAAATTTAAAGAAAGACAGACGAGATGAAGGATTAGATGATAAGAAATAAGAATATAAATAAAAAGATGAGAAAAGATTAAGAAGAAGATAGGTAAAACAAATCTAAAATTTCCAGTTTTGTTTATGGAATTATGGAAGATGGTGTGAAGGTTGAAGATGAAGATGGCTTGCGAATTGTTGATGTTGTTTTGTCCTCGGCACCCTCTTAGACTCAATTATCTAAGCAAGCAACCTCAAGCGGCTCTAACCCACCCTCCTAGATGCGATTATCTAGGCAAGCAAGAGTGTGAAAATGATCTCCCTCACAAGAACTCGTCGAACTTATGTTGAAGAAGACTTCGAAGGCACAAGTAATCAGCACCTGCAAAAACAAACTCACTAAATATTTCATAAATCAAAGAAAATCTGTCTTACAATGATGGAGGCTTCATCCTTTTATAGGTGAAGGATAGACAAAGTAATTTAACTTCTACTAAAACAAGGAAAACCTAATCTAATTAAAAATAATAAAAAATAACAGCCTTTAAACTCCTTGTGGTTGTGTGGCAAGGAATATGGTGATAAGACAAGTTATAAGCTGATAAGGGCTGGGTGGCTGGTTCCTAAAGTATATAAAACCCTAAAAACATCAATTTAAATGATAATAAATACATTGGGCTAAGTTTAATTCGTCCAAAGCCTTATATTTAAGCTTTTGGGCTGAATTTTACAAAATCCCGTAATAATCTCGTATCCAGTTTTCTGCATGCGCAGTCTTCAGTAAATTGGACGTATCTTGAGTTCCTGATTTCCGATTGATGCGTTTCAAGATACGTTGGAAAGGTAACTGAATGACGGACAATTTGTTAGAAGACAACTTGACTCAGAAATGCCTGGATCCCATCCAAAAACACGTTGCAAGTTGGCTGACTTTCCAGACTTTAGAAACAGATTCAATTTCTTGTCCAAGATGCATCGTTTTTGACCTCCTATGCGTGCACTGTTTTGGCTTTTATTGTTTGCATCGAACAAATTCAGCTTCTTGTCCAATACTAGTAATTTGACCCCGCTCATGCATGTATCATTCCCCCACTCCTCAAAAGGATTCGTCCTCGAATCTAAATTGGCAATGAGAGAACAATCATCAACTTCAATTGAAAAGGCTTCTTTGTTGTATGTGGAGTGAACTAATTGAGATCCTCTCAATGGTTCAACAAAATCCTGAAAAAATAAGACAGCACTACTCGAACATTTGTAAGGATTAGTCAAAACGAAATCACTCGTCGCATTCTTTTTCTTGTCTTTTTCTTTTGGGCTTTGTGTGACTTTTACCTCATATGTATTTTCACTCACCAAATTTGGGCAATTAATTTGACTTTTTTCACTCTCGGCCTCTGTACTCTCAGTCTTTTGTATCTCACATCTCATATCCCTCTCACAAAAATTATCATCAATGTACAATTTCTGTAGAGGAGAAAGTGTTTCTAACGGAATGATAGGACAAGAATCAAATGAAGGGTTAAAATTACACTTACTTTCTTTGTGGGGAGGTGATGAGAGTATAGCAAGTGGACCTACTACTTCACATGAGGGATTAGAAGCATTGTCATCTCGTCTAATGTGTTCATTATCACTATCCTCTTGTTTGAGTGTTTTCCAACAACATGGGGATTTTTGTCTTGGTTTTGTCCAGGACTTGGATGTTTCAATTTTCTGCTTTGGTCTACTTGAGTCGAGCAAAGGTTTAGAAGAATTAGAATGAGATAAAGGTTGAGTGGTACCTGTATCATAGTGATAATTCTTCTATCGATATCGTTGTCGATCTTTGATGCGCTTTTTGATTGTTGTGGCGAATTGGAATGCCTCTTGAAGGTGTAGTAGGTTTTGAGTTCAAGTACCTCAAGAACGTTGTCATTGAGTCCGATAACAAACCTAGTCATTGTATCCTCTTCATCCTCTTGTATGTCAGTTTTTTGCATCAATGATTCAATTTCTTTGAGATACTCATCAACAGTTCTGCAGCCTTGTCGGATCCTTTGTAACTTTTGTTTGATCTCTCGTTGATATAATGGGGGAACAAATCGTTCTCGCATGACTTTTTTAAGTTCTCCCCATGAGGTTATCTTGGCTTCTCTATTGAGACGCCGATTGCGGACCAATTGGGACCACCAAATGGATGCATATTTAGTGAATTTGAGAGTCAACAGTGGAACTTGATCCTCTTCGGGACATTGATAATGCTCGAATAGAAGATCAACTCGATTTTCCCAGTCACAATAAGCATCAGGGTCATACCTTCCTTGAAAAGATGGTACAATGATCTTTGGCTTGGCTAAGGTGTTTGTTGATCGTCTCGGTTCTATGTGATGATTGTGCCTATGTAAGGGGTTTTGGCGTCTATTCTGAATGGGAACAAGATTTGGACGCTTAGGCTCCTCAGTATCGCTTGCGATAGCAGTGGTTTCTAATCTCCCAATGGTTTGAGTGATTGCGGTCACGACTGTATCAGTGTGCTCAAGCTTGGTTGCCAATGAGGTTATAGTCCGTTCAAGTTTATTGAGAGTATTTACTCTGAAACTTCTTGAAGAGTCACCCCATGTGGTTCTTCGTCGTTACTCGTTTCTGACATCCTGAAACTGATCTCGTGCTCTTTAAAGACCTTCTTGCCACAAGTCAACAAGTTACAATCAGAGTTTAATCCTAACAATGAGTCCTAATTGTACTAGGAGTCCAATGAAAAGGCTTGACAGCAATTGAATATAGTTGCAAGAAAGAAGGATTGCAATGCAACTTTGTTGTCCTACTCACACCAGAAAAGCGAAGGTGTTAAATTGCGTAATAGAAGAAAGAAAAAGCAAAACAAAGGAACTTAAGAAACTAAGAGTTGAAAAAAAATAGTAGAGAAAGATGATAACCCCAAAATCCAGAAACAACTTGAAGGAAGAAATCCAATGTTGAATCCACTTCAATGTGATGCTTGTAGTGGTTGATGATGGTGATCTTGATGACTCTTGATGGTGGTTGGTGGCTAGGTATGAGCTTTCTCACTTTTCATTCTTTTAATTTTTTTAATTTTTAATTTTTTTCTTTTTACAAGGTAAATAAACTGAAAATAACGAAAATTGAAGAAAAAATAATGAAAATAGGGTTAAAGTAGGGGGAAAACCCTAATTTGGCTAAAACTTTATCCACTTCGTTCGAGGTGTTCCCGAACTCCAAAAATTCTGAATTTTTTTTGTGGTGACTCCACCAATGGTGTAGATCCGATCTGGAAAGTTTCAGCTCAAAATTCACTCGTTTGGTTTTGACGAATTTTCCCTAATTTTCGAGTTTTTTTTTCCCAAAAACGCCAAAATTCTTGCCAAGAATCGTCCCAAATCTAATACCAAATGATAGAGTAGCGCAATCTTGGATTTGGAAGCCTTCAATCAAGTTGTTGCAAGAACTAGGAGCTCTAGACTCAATCAATGAAGTTTGGGCAGATCTGAAAATTCAAGAGAAAAGAGAAGAGATTTTCTTGAATTTTTTAGATTCAAGGCTGGAAATTTAAAGAAAGAAAGACGAGATGAAGGATTAGATGATAAGAAATAAGAATATAAATAAAAAGATGAGAAATGATTAAGAAGAAGATAAGTAAAAGAAATATGAAAATTCCAGTTTTGTTTATGGAATTATGGAAGATGGTGTGAAGGTTGAAGATGAAGATGGCTTGTGAATTGTTGATGTTGTTTTGTCCTCGGCACCCTCTTAGACTCAATTATCTAAGCAAGCAACCTCAAGCGGCTCTAACCCACCCTCCTAGATGCGATTATCTAGGCAAGCAAGAGTGTGAAGATGATCTCCCTCACAAGAACTCGCCGAACTTATGTTGAAGAAGACTTCGAAGGCACAAGTAATCAGCACTTGCAAAAACAAACTCACTAAATATTTCATAAATCAAAGAAAATCTATCTTACAATGATGGAGGCTTCATCCTTTTATAGGTGAAGGATAGACAAAGTAATTAACTTCTACTAAAACAAGGAAAACCTAATCTAATTAAAAATAATAAAAAATAACAGCCTTTAAACTCCTTGTGCTTATGTGGCAAGGAATATGGTGATAAGGCAAGTTATAAGCTGATAAGGGCTAAAAACATCAATTTAAATGATAATAAATACATTGGGCTAAGTTTAATTCGTCCAAAGCCTTATATTTAAGCTTTTGGGCTGAATTTTACAAAATCCCGTAATAATCCCGTATCCAGTTTTCTGCATGCGCAGTCTTCAGTAAATTGGACGTATCTTGAGTTCCTAATTTCCGATTGATGCGTTGGAAAGGTAACTGAATGACGGACAATTTGTTAGAAGACAACTTGACTCAGAAATGCCTGGATCCCATCCAAAAACACGTCGCAAGTTGGCTGACTTTCCAGACTTTAGAAACAGATTCAATTTCTTGTCCAAGATGCATCGTTTTTGACCTCCTATGCGTGCACTGTTTTGGCTTTTATTGTTTGCATCGAACAAATTCAGCTTATTGTCCAATACTAGTAATTTGACCCCACTCATGCATGTATCATTCCCCCACTCCTCAAAAGGATTCGTCCTCGAATCTAAATTGGCAATGAGAGAACAATCATAAACTTCAATTGAAAAGGCTTCTTTGTTGTATGTGGAGTGATCTAATTGAGCTCCTCTCAATGGTTCAACAAAATCCTGAAAAAATAAGACAGCACTACTCGAACATTTGTAAGGATTAGTCAAAACGAAATCACTCGTCGCATTCTTTTTCTTGTCTTTTTCTTTTGGGCTTTGTGTGACTTTTACCTCATATGTATTTTCACTCACCAAATTTGGGCCATTAATTTGACTTTTTTTTCACTCTCGGCCTCAGTACTCTCAATCTTTTGTATCTCACATCCCATATCCCTCTCACAAAAATTATCATCAATGTACAATTTCTGTAGAGGAGAAAGTGTTTCTAACGGAATGATAGGACAAAAATCAAATGAAGGGTTAAAATTACACTTACTTTCTTTGTGGGGAGGTGATGAGAGTATAGCAAGTGGACCTACTACTTCACATGAGGGATTAGAAGCATTGTCATCTCGTCTAATGTGTTCATGATTACTATCCTCTTGTTTGAGTGTTTGTGTGTTTTCCGACAACATGGGGATTTTTGTCTTGGTTTTGTCTAGTGACTTGGATGTTTCAATTTTCTGCTTTGGTCTACTTGAGTCGAGCAAAGGTTTAGAAGAATTAGAATGAGATAAAGGTTGAGTGGTACCTGTATCATAGTGATAATTCTTCTATCGATATCGTTGTCGATCTTTGATGCGCTTTTCGATTGTTGTGGTGAATTGGAATGCCTTTTGAAGGGTGTAGTAGGTTTTGAGTTCAAGTACCTCAAGAATGTTGTCATTGAGTCCGATAACAAACCTAGTCATTGTATCCTCTTCATCCTCTTGTATGTCAGCTTTTTGCATCAATGATTCCATTTCTTTGAGATACTCATCAACAGTTCTGCAGCCTTGTCGGATCCTTTGTAAGTTTTGTTTGATCTCTCGTTGATATAATGGGGGAACAAATCATTCTCGCATGACTTTTTTAAGTTCTCCCCATGAGGTTATCTTGGCTTCTCTATTGAGACGCCGATTGCGGACCAATTGGGACCACCAAATGAATGCATATTTAGTGAATTTGAGAGTCAACAGTGGAACTTGATCCTCTTCGGGACATTGATAATGCTCGAATAGAAGATCAACTCGATTTTCCCAGTCACAATAAGCATCAGGGTCATACCTTCCTTGAAAAGGTGGTACAATGATCTTTGGCTTGGCTAAGGTGTTTGTTGCTCGTCTCGGTTCTATGTGATGATTGTGCCTATGTAAGGGGTTTTGGCGTCTATTCTGAATGGGAACAAGATTTGAACGCTTAGGCTCCTCAGTATCGTTTGCGATAGCAGTGGTTTCTAATCTCCCAATGGTTTGAGTGATTGCGGTCACGACTGTATCAGTGTGCTCAAGCTTGGTTGCCAATGAGGTTACAGTCCGTTCAAGTTTATTGAGAGTATCCGAAACTTCTTGAAGAGTCACCCCATGTGGTTCTTCGTCGTTACTCGTTTCTGACATCCTGAAACACTCAGATTTAAAAGGTAAAAAGCAAAAGAAAACTAGAAATCTCACTAAACACTCCAAGAATAAATATTTAGCGAGGCAAGTAAACCGATCTCGTGCTCTTTAAAGACCTTCCTGCCACAAGTCAACAAGTTACAATCAGAGTTTAATCCTAACAATGAGTCCTAATTGTACTAGGAGTCCAATGAAAAGGCTTGACAGCAATTGAATATAGTTGCAAGAAAGAAGGATTGCAATGCAACTTTATTGTCCTACTCACACCAGAAAAGAGAAGGTGTTAAATTGCGTAATAGAAGAAAGAAAAAGCAAAACAAAGGAACTTAAGAAACTAAGAGTTGAAAAAAATAGTAGAGAAAGATGATAACCCCAAAATCCAGAAACAACTTGAAAGAAGAAATCCAATGTTGAATCCACTTCAATGTGATGCTTGTAGTGGTTGATGATGGTGATCTTGATGATTCTTGATGGTGGTTGGTGGCTAGGTATGAGCTTTCTCACTTTTCTTTCTTTTCTTTTTTTTTTTAAATTTTTTAAATTTTATTTTTTTTTCTTTTTACAAGGTAAATAAACTGAAAATAACGAAAATTGAAGAAAAAATAATGAAAATAGGGTTAAAGTAGGGGAAAAACCCTAATTTGGCTGAAACTTTATCCACTTCGTTCGAGGTGTTCCCGAACTCCAAAAATTCTGAAATTTTTTTGTGGTGACTCCACCAATGGTGTAGATCCGATCTGGAAAGTTTCAGCTCAAAATTCACTCGTTTGGTTTTGACGAATTTTCCCTAATTTTCGAGTTTTTTTTACCAAAAACGCCAAAATTCTTGCCAAGAATCGTCCCAAATCTGATACCAAATGATAGAGTAGCGCAATCTTGGATTTGGAAGCCTTCAATCAAGTTGTTGCAAGAACTAGGAGCTCTAGACTCAATCAAGGAAGTTTGGGCAGATCTGAAAATTCAAGAGAAAAGAGGAGATTTTCTTGAATATTTCAGATTCAAGGCTGGAAATTTAAAGAAAGAAAGACGAGATGAAGGATTAGATTATAAGAAATAAGAATATAAATAAAAAGATGAGAAAAAATTAAGAAGAAGATAGGTAAAACAAATCTGAAAATTCCAGTTTTGTTTATGGAATTATGGAAGATGGTGTGAAGGTTGAAGATGAAGATGGCTTGCGAATTGTTGATGTTATTTTGTCCTCGGCACCCTCTTAGACTCAATTATCTAAGCAAGCAACCTCAAGCGGCTCTAAGCCACCCTCCTAGACGCGATTATCTAGGCAAGCAAGAGTGTGAAGATGATCTCCCTCACAAGAACTCGTCGAACTTATGTTGAAGAAGTGATATGATCTCGACTATGAGTTTTGAATCATATATGTGAATGCCCGATCGTGATTCTAGTAAGAACTCTGCAGTGCTTTGAATGTATTCTGAAATTACTCAAACAACAATGTAAGTAGAAATAGATAAATAAGAAATAGAAATAATGGGATGAAAGATATGTAGAAGGGGTGTAGGAAGAGTGATAGTTGTGATTATGGAAGAAAAAAAAATAAAAGATGAAAATGTAGGTGAAGATGATGGGGTGTTGGCGTTAAGATGAAGAAATTCAAAGGATGGATTGTGACCCCCTAACTATAAAGAGTTAGGAACCAGCAATATAATAAAGTGGAAATGAAGTGGTAGGATATGGAACGTGACCCACTAGCTATAGATGAGCTAGGAACCAACGCTATAACAAAAGGGAAATGGATGAAGACTACAAGACTAACTTGAAGCCGATAAAGTTCCACAAGAGAACAAGAATGAAAGCAATCTTTCAAAGATGTTTTATATATTCAAAGTGTGTGTCTTACAATGATCCTAAAGATGCCTATTTATAGTAGAAGTAGGCAGAATATAAAAAGGTGTTACAAGAAAGATGAATGCTCATCTTAATGCACTTGAATACACATGAATGCTTTGTCCTTTCTTCTCATCTTCAAAGCTGATTAGTTTAGACAAATTGAGGTTGAATTTAGTCATATTTTCGTCCAAATTAAGAAGGACTCTTGGGCTGCCTTGTTTTGCTATCATATGAAGAGAAAGGGGATGAATGTGGACAAGGATGAATGTAGACATCCTTGCTGTCCAGTTTAAGTGCAACTCTTCATCTTCCAAGCTGATTAATATGACTTGAATGTCATAAAAAGGTGAGTTTCATCCAGCCTTCATTTCATGTCTCCTCAATGAATTTTGAAACCCCCACTTGAATGGTGATAACATCAACCTTGAATGCCTTGAATTTGCTGAATTAAGATGACCATCAATTGCTTGTCTCTTGGTAGAAGATGAAAGAACTCTTCTTTGGCTCAAATTCATTCAAATCATCCATGCATAAAATTCCCGTAATAAAAATTTCAGCCTGCACTGTCTTCAGTAAATCATTCGTATCTCAAGCTCCCGATATCGGATTGAGGTGATTCAAAAGGCATTGGAAAGCTAAGAGATGGAGGAATAACGTCCAATTGATTTCTGGATCCAAACACGTCTGTATCGCATCCAGAATTGGAAGACATTCTGCTGATATTCTTGCATCTGGTAAAACCGTTCATCTTCCCTCATGCACCTAGACACAAAGGTAAACTTTATTCAATCTTTAATTGAAAACATGCATGTAAACAATTAAGAGTTAGTTTAATAAATGAGCTAGTTTGATGAATGAACTAGTTTAATTAATGAACTAACTTTATTCAATGAACTAATAATCTTGAATGAACTAGTTTAATCAATGAACTACTTAGTTAAATGAAGTGTATAACTAAATGAACTACATGTTTAAATGCAACGCATGCTTTAATGAACAACATGTTTATTGAATGCAATGAATGTTATGCAAACTTTAAATACTCATGCAAATTCATGCATAAGCAAAGTAAAGTGTTCCTCCCTTATTATTTCTTCTTTCTCACGTCCCAAGCTTGATGTAAACATATTTTCCATGGCTGCTTGGAACTCCTTGGCCCTTGCTCGAGTAATGGGGCCACCTGGGTACTTCTCTGGGTCTTTGCCATTGACGTTCATATCAAGAAGACTTCGAAGGCACAAGTAATCAGCACTTGCAAAAACAAACTCACTAAATATTTCATAAATCAAAGAAAATCTGTCTTACAATGATGAAGGCTTCATCCTTTTATAGGTGAAGGATAGACAAAGTAATTTAACTTCTACTAAAACAAGGAAAACCTAATCTAATTAAAAATAATAAAAAAATAACAGCCTTTAAAGTCCTTGTGCTTGTGTGGCAAGGAATAGGGTGATAAGGCAAGTTATAAGCTGATAAGGGATCAATTTAAATGATAATAAATACATTGGGCTAAGTTTAATTCGTCCAAAGTCTTATATTTAAGCTTTTGGGCTGAATTTTACAAAATCCCGTAATAATCCCGTATCCAGTTTTCTGCATGCGCAGTCTTCAGTAAATTGGACGTATCTTGAGTTCCTGATGTCCGATTGATGTGTTTCAAGATGCGTTGGGAAGATAACTGAATGAAGGACAATTTGTTAGAAGACAACTTGACTCAGAAATGCCTGGATCCCCTCCAAAAAGACGTTACAAGTTGGCTGACTTTCCAGACTTTACAAACAGATTCAATTTCTTGTCCAAGATGCATCATTTTTGACCTCCTATGCGTGCATTGTTTTGGCTTTTTTTGTTTGCATCGAACAAATTCAGCTTCTTGTCGAATATTAGTAATTTGACCCCGCTCATGCATGTATCACTATTGTTGAACCTTCACGTATTTAATCTCTTCATGGTTTTTCAGATTTAGCAAACTCTATGACCGCACCAATGAAGTCTTCTCCGACCTCCCCATCAAAATCTACATCGAAGCATAAAGCTTCTAACCTAGAGGAGGCCGCCAAGGAGGATGAATCGGGTAAGGAGGCTGCGGAAACCATGGTTCAGGAGGCACCATCAGCCTTGCGTCAACAACCACCACGAGCCAAAAAGAGGACCAAGCAAATGCTCGAAGGAAACTAGTCATTCGAGGTGATGATCTGTCCAACTAATTCTTTTGCAATTCATTTTTTTTCTTTTGATTTGTTTACATTTTGCATGCATTGGGGACAATGCTTCTCTCGTGTTTGGGGGGGTTGTTTCATAGTTAGTTTTATTTTTTTTTTGTTTCATGATAAGTTGTATATATTACTTGTCATGTCTCTTAATTGATTAAACTGCCTAAACTTGCTATGATATCCTATGATGAATATTTGCCAATGTACTTACATGATAAAATCTTAGATTTTAGGGCTAGCATGAATAGTACTTGGAATTCTACTATGAAGCTAAATATTTTGACACTGTTGTGACTTGTTGATTAAGGGAGGCCTAGTGAACTTTAGGTTAATTAAAAATGGGCAAATTGCGCTAGAGGTTCCCGAAACTAGCTCTAGCCAAAAAAAGAACAATGAACCTTAGCTAGAGGTTCCCATCTGGCTCTAGTCTTAGGGATCTTGTAAATACTGGAGGTGCCCAAAATTGGCTCTAGTATAAATAAAAAGAAAAAGAAATATGCTAGAGGTGCCTAAAATTGGCTCTAGTGAACTTAATTGCCCCGACAAATAAATCGATAAAACCTATTGTTCGCATGGAATCCTATTAGTTGACTTGTACATAACTCCGCACACACATTTTCACTAGCATTGTAGTTTCATTTGAAGGAATTCTTCATGCTGCCCGAAGATCGAAAGGTAATCAATTTTTTGTGCCACGGTTCTAAGGATTGAAGTCAAGTAAGAAGCATGTTTTTGGTGGTAAGGGCTTTGGCAAGTAATTGTTAGTGTTTTGCATTGGTTGAGGACAAGCAATAGTTCGAGTTTGGGGGTGTGATGAGTGTGCAAACGAACTGTTTTTCTTGCCCTTTTTACTCATATTATTGTTAGACTTAGGCTCATTTTAGTTGCATTGATAGGCATTCATGCATAGTTCTCCAATTTCCTTAGTTAATGAGCTTGGTATTGCATTTGGTTGGCTTTTGTGGAAAAATCGTTGTTGGTATGCTTTATTTTATGAAGGACTGGATTGTTGTGGCAAGTAGGGGTCTTTGTTGAAGAAGTTGCTGTGGCAAGTAGGGGTCATTTCTGAAGAGGTTGCCGAAGTAGATTACCGAGGCATAACTGGATAATTCTGGATAAATGCAGTATTATCCGCAACATTATCCATATCGCAGAAGATAAAGCCCATATTCAAATTTCAAATGTCTGATCAGATAAGGATCATATCTCTAGAGAATTCAAACGCATTCAAATCCTCCGCATTCAACAACAAAGCTGATCGCATCATCCCCTTTAAATAGAAGATCAAATCATAGCTTTTAGTGTGGAAATTTGGGGAATTGGATTCTAGAGAGAAGGCTGATCGCACACTTCATCCTCTTCATTTTTACTTTATGCAATCCATGTCTGGGATTATTTTTATTGAATTTTTTTCTTCCCTAGCCACGAACTAATTTAAATTAGCTGGGGTTATTTGGGTTTGTGGTTGTGATAAACGTTTGGATGGTTAGGTTTTTTATTGCAATTTAAATTCAAAGTTCGTTCATTCTTGGTTCTTAATTTTGATTTCGAGTGGATTGGAGAGGACCTCGAGAGCTATCAATTTACCTATACTTGGGAAAGTTAGATTCAAGAAACGAATGAACATGATCTTCATTCAACAAATCGTCGATGAAGATTAATCCACCTTAGGAATAAGGATTGGATTTCAACAGCTAAGAGGAGCGTAGATCGGTTGTTGTTCACCCAAGGTTAATGCAGGGATGTATCGCCAAGGCGTGCACAATTAGCTAGTTCTTCAGTTAGGGATAACAAGAAGACATTGAAGAACGCTTCGCCGAGCTTTGAAGGAAGGAGCCCAGTTGCCACGGTAATCAAACCAGTCCTAGTTGCCACGGCAATTCAGTCGGTCTTAGTTGCCTTAGCAATTAGTTACCTCAGCAATCAATTGCCATGACAAACCGAACAGCCCTCACACCACTACTCAAGATAACCCAGCCTACTCTTTTATTCGATTACTTTCTTCATTTATTTTACTAATTTAATTATTTTACTTGTTGCTTCCAAACATCTATCATTACTATTCATTTATCTTTTCAGTGTAAGAAGTTAAAAATCAGAGTTTCACCAATCCCTGAGGAGACAATATCTTTACTATACTATAACTTGCGACGTGTATACTTGCACCAATTGCAAAGCACTCAAAACACGAACACTTGCCTATTGAGAATGAAACAAGTACTTGCTTGGTGACCTTGAATTCGTTTCCATCGTTCAACCATTGCACTTTATTATTGTGCTTGGTTCTCTTCAGTCCCAATTTCTCTACCATGTATGATAGAGTAGCGTAGATCTAAATAAAAAAAGAAATCAAACCCAAAATAAAGAACAAATCTGAAAATTCATATTTGCTTATGGTGGTGGCGTCAATGGAGGAAGCTTGAATATGTGGAGATAACGTGATGAATTGATAGTTGTCCTCAGCACCCTCTTAGATGCAATTATCTAAGCAAGCAACCTCAAGCGACTCTAACCTACCCACCCAAATGCATTGTATGGGCAAGCAGGAGTGTGAAGATCCTCAACAACAAATCCCGAAGAACTTGAAAATCGATTTGCTTCTAAAACACAAGATAATTTTCTTGCAAGTTGGAACTCAAAAGAGAACTTTATTTAATCATTCAAATCTGAATTACAATATGGGTGAAGCCTCCTTTATATAGGCCTTGGAGAAGTTCTAGTCCTGCTAAATTGAGGAATTTAATACAGTAAATAAATGCTGAAATCTAATCTCCTAATTAGATATGTAACTTCTAATAATAAATAAATGCTAAAAATAAAATCCTAATTAAATAAATCTGATCCTAATAGATATCGTAGAATCCTATATTGATTTAAATTACAAATAATCAAATAAAATCTTGAAAATTTGAAATTATCCAAAAATCCCGTATAGGAATTTCTGCATGTGCAGTCTTCGCTAAAATAGACGTATCTTGAGTTCCAGATGTCCGATTGAGGCGTTTCAAGATTCGTTGGAAAGCTAATTGACAACCGAACAAGTTTTAAGAGACATGTCAACCCATAAATGCCTGTATCCCATCCAAAAGTGCATTGCAAGTTGACTAACGTTTCTGACTTTCAAAGCAGTTTCAATTTCTTTTCCAGGATGATTATTTTGACTCCTCTCATGATCGTATCATTCCCTCACTCTTCAAAGGAATTCATTCTCGAATCGGGATTCCATTCAAAGAGTCTTCGCAAGTCTGCAAGTTGTCGAGCATTTGCAGGGGGTTTGAGTGTTCGCATATGCCTTGCTTGACACGTATCATCTCCTCCCTCCTCAAAGGGATTCATCCTCAAATCCAAGCTGAAAAAAGAAAAATGTGAAATAACGGGAAGTACAATGGAATATTTGTCATAAGTGGAGTGATCTAATTAAGCACCTTGTAATGGTTCAACAAAGTCTTCGAAAAATAACTCAAAACCACTCGAAACAAGAATGTTATGGTTGGCGTACCCAATTCCTCTCACAAAAATATCATCAAAATACAATTTATGTAGAGGAGAAGTGTTTCTAACATAATAATAGGAAAATTATTAAATAAAGGGTTACAATCACCTCTTTTTCTACATGGCACACCGATGGTGGTTCATTAGTCTACTGTACTGGCGACGATTCAACTACAATAAAAGAGGATTCTTATGTTGATAATGGATGGGAACGAATCGCTCTCTCATGAATTTCTTGAGTTCTACCCAAGATCTTATCTCAGCTTCTCCATTGAGACGCCTATTTTGCAACAATGAGGCATAATCTTTAAAATTTAGGGCCACTAATGGAACTTGATCTTCCTCGGGATATCCAAAGAAATCAAACAGGCGATCAACGCGATATTCCCAATCACAATAACCATCAGTATCATACTTACGTCGAAGAAAAGGCATTCTAAAGTTTGGGTTGGCCAAAGTGTGTTGATAATGGATGGGAACGAATCACTCCCTCATGAATTTCTTGAGTTCTGCCCAAGATCTTATCTCGGCTTCTCCATTGAAACGCCTATTTTGCCACAATGATTTCCACCAAAGTGAGGCATAATCTTTGAATTTTAGGGCCTATACATGCATGAGTGGGGTCAAATTACTCATATTGGACAAGAAGTTGAAGTTGTTCGATGCAAACAATAAAGGGCAAAACAATGCACGCATAGGAGGTCAAAAACGATGCATCTTGGACAATAAATTGAATCTGTTTGTGAAGTCGGGAAAGTCATCCAGCTTGCGACGAGTTTTCGGATGGGATCCAGGAATTTCTGGGTCGAGTTGTCCTCTAAACAATTGTCCGTCATTCAGTTACCTTTCCAACGCATCTTGAAACGCGTCAATCGGACATCGAAAACTCAAGATACATCCAATTTACTGAAGACTGCGCATGCAGAAAACTAGATACGGGATTATTACGGATTTTGTAACATTCAGCCCAAAAGCTAACATATAAAGCTTTGGACGAATTAAACCTAACCAAACCTAATTATTAGCATTTAAATTATGTTTTTAGGGTTTTATATACTTTAGGAACTAGCCACCCTTCTCTTAAGCCGTTAGATCAAGTCCAATTTAATGGACCAGATTTTTGTTTGTTTATTTTATTCATTCTTAGCTTTAGGTTAAAGCCATCCTTCATCTATAAAAGGATGATGTTTTCTTCTTTGTTTTACAGATTTCATTGATTAATAAAAATTTCTATTTGGAGATTTTAGTATTCTTTGAGTTTGCAAGTGTTCGGTAAACTTGTCTAGAAGCCATCTTCAACATAAGATCTACGAGTTCTTGTGAGGGAGATCATCTTCACACTCTTGCTTGCCTAGGTAATTGCATCTAGGAGGGTGGGTTAGAGCCGCTGGAGGTTGCTTGCTTAGATAATTGCATCTAAGAGGGTGCCGAGGACAAAACAACAACAACGATTCGCAAGCTATCTTCATCTTCAACCTTCACACCATCTTCCATAAACAAAGCTGGAGTTTTCAGATTTGTTTTACCTATCCTTATCTTAGTCTTTTACAATCTTTTGTTTTTATTCTTATTAATCATCATCTTATATTCCCTCTTATCTTCGTTTCTTTGAATTTCTAGCATTAAATCTGAAATTTTCAAGAAAAGCCCTTCTCTTTTCTCTTGGATTTTCAGATTTGCCCAAAGCTTTTTTGATTGAGTCTAGAGCTCCTATTTCTTGCAACAACTTGATTGAAGGCTTCCAAATCCAAGATTGCGCTACTCTATCAGGGCCACTAATGGAACATGATCTTCCTTGGGATATCCAAAGAAATCAAACAGACGATTATCGTGATATTCCCAATCACAATAACCATCAGGATCATACTTACCTCGAAAAGAAGGTATTCTGAAGTTTGGGATGGCCAAAGTGTGTTGATAATGGATGGGAACAAATCGTTCTCTCATGACTTTCTTGAGTTCTGCCCAAGATCTGATCTCGACTTCTCCATTGAGAGGCCTATTTTGCCGCAATGATTTCCACCAAAGTGAGGCATAATCTTTGAAATTTAGGGCCACTAATGGAACTTGATCTTCCTCGGGTTATCCAAAGAAATCAAACAGGCGATCAACGCGATATTCCGAATCACAATAACCATCAGGATCATACTTTCCATAAAAATAAGGTATATTGAAGTTTGGTTTAATTAAGGGAGGCTTTCCTCGAGAAGTAAAACCTGAACTGATAGGTTGTTTTGTACGTGATTTGTCTCTACAAAACATCCTCCAAGAATCGTCTCAGCTCTGATGCCAAATGATAGAGTGGCGCAGATCTAAATAAAAAAAATAAAACAAACCCAAAATAAAGAACAAATCTGAAAATTCAGATTTGCTTATGGTGGTGGCATCAATGGAGGAAGCTTGAATATGTGCAGATGGCGTGATGAATTGATAGTTGTCCTCGGCACCCTCTTATACGCAATTATCTAAGCAAGTAACCTCAAACGGCTCTAACCCACCCTCTCAAACGCGATTGTATGGGCAAGCAAGAGTGTAAAGATCCTCAACAACAAATCACAGATAACTTGAAAATCGATTTGCTTCTAAAACACAAGATAATCTTCTTGCAAGTTGGAACTTAAAAGAGAACCTGATTTAATCATTCAAATCTGAATTACAATGTGGGTGAAGCCTCCTTTCTATGGGCCTTGGAGAAGTTCTAATCCTACTAAACTTAGGAATCAAAAATACAATAAGTAAATGCTGAAATATAATCTCCTAATTAGATAAGTAACTTCTAATAATAAATAAATGCTAAAAATAAAATCCTAATTAAATAAATATGATCCTAATAGATATTGCAGAATCCTATATTGATTTAAATTACAAATAATCAAATAAAATCTTGAAAATTCGTAATTATCCAAAAATCCCGTATAGGTATTTTTGCAGCACTGTCTTCGCTAAAATAGACGTATCTTGAGTTCCAGATGTCCGATTGAAGCGTTTCAAGATGCGTTGGAAAGCTAATTGGCAGTCGGACAAATATTAAGAGACATGTCAACCCATAAATGCCTGGATCACATCCAAAAATGCATCACAAGTTGACTGGCATTTCTGACTTGCAAAGCAGTTTCAACTTCTTTTCCAAGATGATTATTTTGATGCCTCTCATGCTCGTATCAATGTATGCACTGGCAATATTTGTACAACTTCCACCGTCGATTATTACAAAACACACTTTACCATTTACATTGCATCGAGTGTGAAATGCATTCTTTCTTTGTTGTTCGTACTAACAAAAACCTCACGGTCACTCCAAAGAAAAAAATGATGACACTCCATTACTCGTGTTTAACTCTTGGGAATTTAGGCTTTTAATTCCCCTTTTGTGCCCACAACTCTCGTGTCTTTTACCGCTCAATTCTCTTGTCACAAGTTCTTGAAAGAACTTACTCAAAACCTCAAAATCTGTCAAAACTTTAAACTACATGGCATTTGGGCTGCAAATAAGGTTAGGCTAGAAAAGAAAGGAATAAAGGAAATGAAAAGAAAAGGTAGGCTAGAAAGAATGAAAATAAAAGAAAGAAAGAAAATGAAAGAAAAGAAACTAAAGAAGGATTCATACCACAAAACTCACTTACAACTCGATCGAGAAACAATCAATCTTCATGTACTTCTTCAAGCCTAGTTTCTTGTTTGCTTTGTTATGCCTTCACCACCTTTGTGTTTCACTATATACTTTTTCTTCTTTTTTTCTCTTTTTTGTGCTATTCGAATTCTTTAGATAGATGAAGAAGGAATTTTGATTTTCTTTTTTTTGTACTCTTTTTTATCACAAAAATGAAATAACAAAAGATAGGGTGTTAGTTGATTCTTCCAAAAGCTCTAATACCATATGATACGCTCCAACTCTCCAATTGTTATTGTTGAGAGAAGCTTGATTGTTCCCGACCGTGAATGCAAGTAAGCCTTGTAATCCGAATGCTTTGAAGATGATGAATTGTTGGGTGTGGAAGCTATGTTGCGTGGTGTTTAAGGAAACGGATGAAAAGGAAAGGGCTAAGTGTTTAGGGTAGGTTCGGATAGGTGAATGAAATGAAATGGAAAAGATATATGGTGAAATGGAAAAAGGCGATAGTATTCAAAGGATGAAACTATGCTATAAGAAGCATAACCCCAGTCATTAAAAGAATGGCTTTGAGGGTGGTAGATAAGACTTGGTCCCTTTGGTTATATGAACCAAGAACCCGAAGTATCAAAATGGAAAGGATAGGAGATGCCACAAACAAAGCTTGAAAAGTCAATAAAGTTCTAAAAAGAACAAGTTTGAGAAAAAACCTCACAAAGTAATTTTGTATTCAAAGGAAAGAGTTGTGTTACAAATGACAAAATGAAGTCCCATTTATAGGAATTGAAAGGGGTGGCTGAAAAGGCTCCTAAACTATTCAGCAAGGGTTTGAAACCCTTCATAAAGTCACAGTTTCATGATAAGCACAAGGCATGGCCGAATAGTGATGGAAATGGTTCAAAATGGCATCAAAACATGGAAATGCATTAGACTTTCCCTCTACGGCCGAATGGTTATCTTAGTGTCCCTCCATGGTAGCTAGCTAGGTGACTTGTAGCTAGCTAGTGTCACTCCAGCTCAGTTGTAGCTAGCTACAATTCAGTGGTCAGCTACCAGGTCCTCAGCTCTTCTCCAGCTAGTTTCAGCTCCTTTAGCTCAACTACACTCCTCAACTAAGCTCCTTATTCTTCAGCTCCCTTATGCTCGGTTCAGCTCCCATTCAGCTCATTTCGCTATCTTTCTAGCTACTATCGTTGTGCATTGAGCTCCTTTAAGCTAGGTGAGCTATCATTCCTTGTCCTTGAGCTAGTATGAGCTGTCATAGCTTACATTCTTTGTTTCCGAGCTACCATAGCTTGCCTAATCATCACTTGTACCTATATGATTCATGAAAACAGCCAAATTAGCTATGAAAGAGCTAAGAATGTGATGAATACATGATGCACGCCTAAGATGAATATGCAAGTGATAGGAAAACATTAGTAAAGGATAACATAGCATATGCATGATTTAGCTAAGTATAAAGATGTGGCTCGCAAGATATGCATGAATATCATATAATATGTAGATGAATGATAACATATGATAACTCAAGCATGCTTATAACATTATATAATGCATAAATAAGTAAATAGAAGATAAAGTAAGGTAGAACTCCCTCAGAATCAATCTTGATGTCCATCAATGGTATGAACAAGTCATGGAGAAAGTAGGTGCTGATTAGGATCGCATCATTTGGTCTCCTCCTTGGCATTGGTTTGAAGCATTGTGTTTTTTAGAGTAGGGGTATGTCCTTAGATTTGAATAATCACATCTTTTGGTGTTTAGATGTGCTGATAGAGTAGCGCAATCTTGGATTTGGAAGCCTTTAATCAAGTTGTTGCAGGAATTAGGAGCTCTAGACTCGAACAAGGAAGTTAGGTGCAAATCTGAAAATTCAAGAGAAACTAGTTGGGGGTTTCTTGAAAATTTCAGAATTAAAGTTGGAAAATTAAATAAACAAGGTGAATATGATAGATTAGATGATGAATAATAAGATTGAAAAAGATTAAGATGAGGATAGATAAAACAAATCTGAAATTTCCAGCTTTGTTTATGGAATATGGATGGTGGTGTAGAGGTAGAAGATGAATATGGCTTGGCGAATTGATGTTGTGTTGTCCTCGGCACCCTCTTAGACGCAATTATCTAAGCAAACAACCTCAAGCGGCTCTAACTCACCCTCCTAGATGCAATTACTTAGGCAAGCAAGAGTGTGAAGATGATCTTCCTCACAAGAACTCGTCGAACTTATGTTGAAGAAGACTTCTAAGGCACAAGTTATCAGCACTTGCAAAAACATATTCAAAGAATACTAAAATCTCAAAAGAGAACTTTTTATTAATCAAAGAAAATCTGTCAAACAAAGAATAAAAAAGCATCATCCTTTTATAGATGAAGGATGGCTTTAAACTAAAGCTAAGAATGAATAAAATAAACAAGTCCATTAAATTGGACTTGATCTAACGGCTCGAGAGAAGGGTGGCTGGTTCCCAAAGTATATAAAACCACAAAAACATTAATTTAAATGATAATAAATACACTGGGCTAAGTTTGATTCGTCCAAAGCCTTATATGCTAGCTTTTGGGGTGAATTTTACAAAATCCCGTAATAATCCTATATCTAGTTTTCTGCATGCGCAGTCTTCAATAAATTGGACACATCTTGAGTTTCTGATATCTGATTGATGTGTTTCAGGATGCGTTAGAAAGGTAACTGAATGAAGGAAAATTTGATAGAAGACAAGTTGACCCAAAAATGCCTGGATCCCATTCGAAAACAAGGCGCAATTTGGCTGACTTTCCAGACTTCACAAACAGATTCAGTTTCATGTCCAAGATGCATCATTTTTGACCTCCTATGTGTGCGTTGTTTTGGCCTTTATTGTTTGTATCAAACAAATTAAGCTTCTTGTTCAATATGATTAATTTGACCCCGCTCATGTATGTATCATTCCCCCACTTCTCAAAAGGATTCGTCCTCGAATCTAAATTGGCAATGAGAGAACAATCATCAACTTCAATTGAAAAGGCTTTTTTGTTGTATGTTGAGTGATCTAATTGAGCTCCTCTCAATGGTTCAACAAAATCCTGAAAAAATAAGACAATACTACTCGAACATTTGTAATGATTAGTCAAAACAAAATCACTCGTCGCGTTCTTTTTCTTTTGGTATTTTTTGTCAGATAAAACATCTTCAAAATCCTGCAAAAGAGAAACAATAGAAGAAGGTAATGTTGCATCGAGTTCATTAGTGCTCAAAAAATCCTCTTCCATGTCGCTCATGCTTATTGTACAGAGCGAAATTTGAATTACAAATTTGCCTCCTTGGTCCATGCTTCATGCCACCTTATGTTAGGTGAGTTTGATCTTGAGCTAGCTGCACATATAGTGTAGGACACTCCCCCTAAGTGTAGGCACATGTCCTAAAACATTTGAGTTGCGCTTGGACTCATGAGCTGCCGTTGAGCTACGTGAGCTAAGTGAACTAGTAATGAGCTGAATCAGAATTGCTTGAGCTGAGTGACAAGGCATTGAGCTGCCTTGAGCTGCACACTTATTGTTGAGCTGTAACCCCCTCGACCCGGCCTAGACGCCCGACCGAATCGAGAGAACTACTGATACATGCAAGAGCGGGGTTAAATTACTCATATTGGACAAGAAGCTGAATTTGTTCGATGCAAATAATAAAGGCCAAAACAATGCATGCATAGGAGGTCAAAACCGATGCATCTTGGACAAGAAACTGAATCTGATTGTGAAGTCTGGAAATTCAGCAAACTTGCGACGAGTTTTCCGATGGGATCCAAGCATTTCTGGGTCAAGTTGTCTTCTAACATATTGTCCATCATTCAGTTAACTTTCCAACACATCTTGAAACACATCAATCGGACATTGAGAACTCAAGATATGTCCAATTTACTGAAGACTGCGCATGCAGAAAACTGGATACGGGATTTTGTAAAATTCATCCCAAAAGCTAACATATAAGGCTTTGGACGAATTAAACTTAGCTCAATGTATTTATTATCATTTAAATTGATGTTTTTAGGGTTTTATATACTTTAGGAACCAGCCACCCTTCTCTTAAGCCGTTAGATCAAGTCCAATTTAATGGACCAGATTTGTTTGTTTATTTTATTCATTCTAAGCTTTAGGTTAAAGCCATCCTTTATCTATAAAAGAATGATGCTCTCTTCTTTGTTTTTAAGATTTTCTTTGATTTATGAAATATTTAGTGAGTTTGTTTTTGCAAGTGCTGATTACTTGTGCCTTCGAAGTCTTCTTCAACATAAGTTCGACGAGTTCTTATGAGGAAGATCATCTTCATACTCTTTTTTGCCTAGATAATCGCGTCTAGGAGGGTGGGTTAGAGCCGCTTGAGGTTGCTTGTTTAGATAATTGAGTCTAAGAGGGTACCGAGGACAAAACAACATCAACAATTCGCAGGCCATCTTCATCTTCAACCTTCACACCATATTCCATAATTCCATAAACAAAGCTGGAATTTTCATATTTGTTTTACTTATCTCTTTCTCAATATTTTTTAATCTTTTTTTATATTCTTATTTCTTATCATATAATCCTTCATCTTGTCTTTCTTTCTTTAAATTTCCACCCTTGAATATGAAATTTCAAGAAAATCCCTTCTCTTTTCTCTTGAATTTTCAGATATGCCCAAACTTCCTTGATTGAGTCTAAAGCTCCTAGTTCTTGCAACAACTTGATTAAAGGCTTCCAAATCCAAGATTGCGCTACTCTATCAACTACATTAGGTAGGTTTGTCAAAGTAAACCGAAGAAAGATTTCGAAAATTGGTCCATTTTTTCCTTTTTATCTTGTCTAGATGCATATTATTAAACCTAAGTGTACAAACTTGCAGCGGGTGAATTTTCAAAGAAAACAGACTACGATAAGACATCCAATTGCATAACATACATTTTAGGGACTAAAATTCAAATCTAATAAATTGAGGGTCCATTACCAAAAATAGGGTTACCAATCCTCAATTAGTCCAATTACATGCTTACATGTCAAATTTCAGGCCAAAACGATCATCCAAGCTCATACAATTGCATCCACAAAACTCAAGGACCAAAATGAAAGAAAACTGAACTTCAACATTCTAAATAGCTGAAATAACTGCAGCCATACCGATACGTGTATAGGTGTTTCGGTATGCCTTAACAATTTCCAAAACTTAGATTCCAGTAGCTTAAACTCGTACCGAAACACTAGCTCGCGTATCGAAACGCCTAGCTAAAATGCTTTAGACCGTACCAAAACACTTACTCGAGTATCGAAACGCTATGCCTGTAAAGGCTTACCCGTATCGAAACACCCTCTCGCGTATCGAAATGCTATGCCTGAAATGGCCTAGCCGTATCGGTACGGGGACACCTGTTTCGATACGCCTGGACGTGTAATGTCCCAAAATGTTGTCTAAACACACTTTGATGATAACCAAAACGCTTTAACATGCTTCAAACCCTTATACAACATTACTAGGATACACTCCTAACTAGAACACAACCAACAACATTACATGGCATTCATTCACCCCAAAATATTCTATAGGCATGCTTCCTAATATCATTCTACCAAACAACCAAAACTCACATTAGGCACTTTTAAGGCATACTCATCATGCTTACACATCTAAAGCATCAAAACAAACTTGCTTGAACCATCAAAGCATGGCAACCAATCCAACTTAGCTAGATGCTTTCCAAAGCACTCATCTAGCTTCAATATAAGAAAGGATCCACACAAGTTCAACAATATCAAACCAATCATAAAATCCAGCACTTCACATGCCTAAAAACCATGGGAAAACAAATTTACAAATCCCAAAAACATGGCGAACACATTGCCTTATTAATCGGAAATATAAGTCGAGTTCATACTCAAAGTAGTTTTGCACTTAGATCACTTCAAACTTTGCCTTTGCTGCCCCAACCTTAATGCTCTTAAACAATTATGCAATAAAAACCAATTGAAAACCAAAACCACTTGTTTTCAAAACATGCTTAACAATCCAAGCATTTTTCCTTGTCTCCAACCGAGACATGCATAACAATCCTTATGCGACATCATATACAAATTTCATGCTTAAATCCCAAAGCATTATAATAGGTTCAACACATGAAGTTTCACATATATTGGCATTTATAGTGACCCAGATAGACTACCTCTATCCTACACATCAGATACACGGATCTCTCATACCATGCCTTGTTAAACCGCATGATATCCCAAACCTTGCTTAGTTAAACCACAAGATTTGACACCCTCGCCTAGTTAAACCGTGAGATTTCTACCCTTGCCTAGTTAAACCGCAAGATCACCATCAATTTGGGTTGCCTAGATAAACCGCACGCCCCAAATGATGTCTCAATAGTCCAAGTGGCCTTGTTAAACCTCTATACCTCAAGGACCCATGGCCATGATCAATTTTTGTTCATATTTATAGTGCACTTTTATCCTATGGCTTGTCAACTATATCCGAATGTTTATCACATTGTCACATAGCCAATATATCATATACAAAACCATTTACTTACTGTTTTACAATGCATTGAACAAAAACAGCACATATGCAAATCACATTGCCAAAGCTATAACACCATTCCCAACCGGGATGAAAGCCGATGCTCACTAGAATTTATTATACTTTTAAACCCCTGCATATTTACTTAAAAACCATGCATTTCCAGCAAGTAAATCAAATCATGTTTAACACCAAAACATGAAATCAACATGTTCATATCTAAATCGATATTCAAAAGCAAAATAAAGGAAACTTACTTCTTAGCTTAGGTAAGTATTTCACGCTTACCCTAAACTCCCAACAACCTTTATTAAACAGTTTAAATGCGTTTAATCTAGTTTCCACTCACCGATACGCCTCGCTTTGCTCGCCAACACGAATCGAGCTCCCGACAAGCCACAACCAACGTCAAGCTTCGTCGCTTTCATTATCCCCTGTTTTAACCACATAAAACCAGAGGGCAAATGCATCATTATGCATTCCAACCATTGCCTACAAGCAATTACCCACAACTCTCAAGTTCCCACTCAAAACCTATCCGAAACATACCGAAATCATCATCAAACACTTCCGAAACTTAACCCAGCCTTATTACAATGATTCAATCCATCAAACATCGTCAATTAACACTTCAAATAGGATTAATTCATCCAAATACTTCCAGCAACTACACATCCACCTCAACACCACAAAAACACAAATCGAACAACCTTAACAACTAGGGATTCAAGAGTTTCGGGATTCCATTGTTAAAATCAACTTAACAACAATATAATACATCCAAAATATGTTTAAAATCAATCCTCAACAATGGAAAATAGATTTAATTTAGATCTTCCACTATTTCATCAATCAAAACAAAATTAAACCAATTTTCCTTAATTAAACTGTTAAAACATATTAGAAAACAATTGTAAAGGATCAAGAACTTGGGAATTTTAGTAAATAACCTTTCACTGGAGGAGAAGAACGAATCCTTACCTCCAATGGTGATTTCTCCCCTTAATTGCTTAGTAAAACATGAAAATCAAGAGAATAACAATAAGTATTTGATGAAAAAACATTAGGAAATCAAATGGAAATCAAAACCTTTGATTTTTACCTGAAGAAATTGAAGTTGGAAAGGTGTTTGGCTGGAGAGAAATTGAGAGAAAGAAGTTGCAAAGTTTGTTACGTGAATTTTGTTAAAAGTCTAAAATATGATTTATTAATTCTCTCCACTTTTAAAGCCTTTTAAAACCCATTTAAAATCAGTTAATTAAAGGGAGAAATTTGTTAAAAATATTTAGGATAATTAGCTCCTTAAATATTCAAAGTTTTGATCCCTTTTCAAAATAGTCACTAAAAAACAATTTTCAAAGTTTGCATTTTGGTCACTAGTCCAAAATGTCCAATTTCCAAATCTCATTTTCCAAAATTGATTTTACCACAATCATTACTACATTAAATAATGATTTTACCACATTTTATATATTTTTATCATCTTTAAAAATATTTAATCCAATTAAATCCTGAAACCGACTCGAATCTCTAATACCGGTCCACCGAACCCTCGAACCAACCTTCAAAACATCTAAGCCCAAAACCAGGGTGTTACAACTCTCTCCCACTTAATAAATTTCGTCCTCAAAATTTACCTGGAGGAAACAAATGCGAAAATTGCTCCAACATATCCGCCTTGCTTTTCCCAAGTGGCTTCCTCGACACCATGGTGTCGCCACAAGACCTTAACAAGCTCAATCGTCTTGCCACGAAGAACTTTGCTGCTGCAATCGAGGATTTCCATCGGCTCCTCATCATAGGACAAATCTGGCCTTAACTCAATATGCTCCATCAGCATAACATGCGAAGGATCCGACTGATACCTCTGCAACATGGATACATGGAACACATCATGTATTTTCTCCAACTCGGGAGGCAACCTCAATCGATAAGCAACAGGACCAACGCACTCAACAACCTCGTACGGTCCAATAAACCTTGGACTAAGCTTACCCTTACGTCCGAACCGTATCACCTTCTTCCACGGTGACACTTTCAAGAATACGGGATCACCCCTGCATATTCAATTTCCCTACGCTTCAAATCTGTGTAAGATTTCTGCCGATCTGTAGCCGCTTTCAAGCGATCACAAGCTTTACCTTTTCACCCGTGTCCTTCAACACGTTCGGTAAGGAAATATGCTTTTCCCCTACATCAGTCCAACACAAGGGCATACGGCACCACCAGCCATACAATGCCTCATACGCTGCCATCTGTATACTCACTTGGTAATTGTTGTTATACGCAAACTCAATCAAAGGTAAATGCTTCTCCTAGGTTCCTTGGAACTCAATAATGCAACATCTCAACATATCCTCCAAAACCTGGATAACTGCTCAAACTGACCATCCGACTGAGGATGATACGCGGTGCTGAAATTCAACCTTGTACCCAACGCCCGATGCAAACTCACCCAAAACCTTGCTATAAACCTCAGATCCCTATATGAAACAATGGACTTTGGTACCTCATGCAAACGCACGATCTCAGCAATATAAAAATCTGCCAACTTGTCTAGCGTATACGTCGTATGCACTGGTAGAAAATGTGCACACTTCGTAAGCCGATCCACAATCACCCAAATATAATCCTTTTTAGCCGGTGTCAAAGGTAATCCTGACACAAAATCCATGGTGATTCTCTCCCATTTCCATTTCAAAATTCTCAACGGTTGCAACAATTCGGATGGAAACTGATGTTCAGCCTTGACCCGTTGACATACCATGCACCTAGAAATGAACTCAGCCACATCCTTTTTCAAACCAACCTAGTAGTATGCTTCTTTCAACCCTTGATACATTTTCACACTACCAGGATGCATAGCAAAAGAACTAGAATGTGCCTCCGTCAAAATAGTGTGCCTCAACTCCATATCATCTAGCACCACTATTCGACCCTTAAAACACAAAACCTGATAAAGTAGCGCAATCTTGGATTTGGAAGCCTTCAATCAAGTTGTTGCAAGAACTATGAGCTCTAGACTCAATCAAGAAAGCTTTGGGTAGATCTAAAAATTCAAGAGAAAAGAGAAGGGCTTTTCTTGAAAATTTTAGATTTACTGATGGAAATTCAAAGAAACGGAGATAAGAAAAAAGATTAGAAGATAATTAATAACAATAGAAACAAAAAGATTGAAGAATATTAAGGTAAGGATAGATAAAACAAATCTGAAAATTCTAGCTTTGTTTATGGAATTATGGAAGATGGTGTGAAGGTTGAAGATGAAGATGGCTTGCGAATCATTGTTGTTGTTTTGTCCTCGGCACCCTCTTAGACGCAATTAATCTAAGCAAACAACCTCAAGCAGCTCTAACCCACCCTCCTAGATGCAATTACCTAGGCAAGCAAGAGTGTGAAGATGATCTCCCTCACAAGAACTCGATGATCTTATGTTGAAGATGTGATACATGGATAGGGGGCTAAAATGATGCATTGTAGCCAAAGAGTTGAAGCTGTTTTATAAGTCTGGAATTTCAGCCGACTTGCATCGAATTTTCGGATGGGATCAGGGCACTTCTGAGTCTACATGTCTTCATCAAACATATTCCTCTGTCTCTTAGCTTTCCAACGCATCTTGAAACGCATCAATCCGATATCGTGATCTCAAGTTATGTCCATTTTAGTGAAGACTGTGCGAGCAGAAATCTCTATACGATTTTATCACGGGAAATATTATTTATTACGAATTTTCAATAATTTTATTGATTATTTGTACTTAAATTTAATCTAGGATTCTTTATGAAGATATTTAGATAATTTAGGATTAGATTTGTTATTTATTTATTAGTTTTTTAGGTTAGATAAAATATGTTTATTTATTTTATTATTATCTTTACTTTTCCTAATTTAAGTTGAACTCTTCATTTGTAGCCTATTTAAAGGCATATTTGCTTCACTAATAAGAACAACATCATGAATTTATGAGTTGCAAAAACCTTTGGCCATGGGCCATTTTATTTTCAAGGTAGATAGATTTACCTTGTTATTTTTCGTATCAGAAGTCTTCTTCAACGTAAGTTCGTCAAGTTCTTGTAATGGAGATCATCTTCACACTCTTGCTTGCCTAGGTAATTGCATCTAGGAGGGTGGGTTAGAGCCGCTTGAGGTTGCTTGCTTAGATAATCGCGTCTAAGAGGGTACCGAGGACAAAATATCCTACAACATCTATCTCGTCATCATCTCGTGCCGTTTGCAGGTGTTTGCCTATTCAATTGCGATTAGGAGGGTGCCAAGGACAAATCTATCCAACACCGCCACCGTCAAATTCATCCTATCTCGTTTTTACATCAAGATCATGCTTTATTATCGGTTTGTTGAACGTGGAGTTTGTGGTTTTCTCAGATCATATTAGTGAGTTTGCTAGATTAATTGTGATCTAGAGGGTTCCTAGATTTTGAGGTAATTCTTGGATCCTAGCTTCCGTATCAATTGGTAATCAGAGCCTTGGTTTAGGTGTTTGAAACAATTATCTTTTACTGTTGTTTTAGTAGTTGAGAAAAAAGAAAAAATATATAATTCTCTATATAGATCTTAGTTTTAATATTTCATTCCTGGAGACATCTCAAGAGACTTGAAGGTTGTGATCAACAACTCTTAAGATTCGGGACGAATCGTTTTCAACAGGGGGAGAATGATACATGTATGGGGGGCTAAAATGATGCATTGTAGCCAAAGAGTTGAAGCTGTTTTATAAGTCTGGAATTTCAGCCGACTTGCATCGAATTTTCGGATGGGATCCAGGCACTTATGAGTCTACATGTCTTCATCAAACATATTCCTGTCTCTTAGCTTTCCAACGCATCTTGAAACGCATCAATCTGATATCGTGATCTCAAGTTATGTCCATTTTAGTGAAGACTATACGAGCAGAAATCTCTATACGATTTTATCACGGGAAATATTATTTATTACGAATTTTCAATAATTTTATTGATTATTTGTACTTAAATTTAATCTAGGATTCTTTATGAAGATATTTAGATAATTTAGGATTAGATTTGTTATTTATTTATTAGTTTTTTAGGTTAGATAAAATATGTTTATTTATTTTATTATTATCTTTACTTTTCCTAATTTAAGTTGAACTCTTCATTTGTAGCCTATTTAAAGGCATATTTGCTTCACAAATAAGAACAACATCATGAATTTATGAGTTGCAAAAACCTTTGGCCATGGGCCATTTTATTTTCAAGGTAGATAGATTTGCCTTGTTATTTTTCGTATCAGAAGTCTTCTTCAACGTAAGTTCGTCAAGTTCTTGTAATGGAGATCATCTTCACACTCTTGCTTGCCTAGGTAATTGCATCTAGGAGGGTGGGTTAGAGCCGCTTGAGGTTGCTTGCTTAGATAATCGTGTCTAAGAGGGTACCGAGGACAAAATATCCTACAACATCTATCTCGTCATCATCTCGTGCCGTTTGCAGGTGTATCTTCTGGTTTTGGGATGTCTTCATGGCTGGTTGCCTTTGTGTGGTCAATTGATTTAGCCTTTTGTGCTTCCAATCTTTTTCGTTTTATCCTCTCACACTGTTTTTTGCTATTTCTTCATATACTTTTTTCGGCTCTATTGTAGCGAACGAGAGCTTCTGGCCTTGGTGCACAACCGAGTATCCATTTGTATTGATTCGATGGACAGCGTCTCGATCATTTTTCTAAGGTCTTCCTAATAGCAAGTGGGCGACTTCCATAGGAATCATCACACCATACATCATCACAATAGCTTCCAAGAGTAAAAGAGATTAAACAACATTCGGTTACCTTCGTATTTGGTTCGCTATTAAATCCTTGAAGATGATACGGCTTAGGGTGTGCTTGGCATGGTAGATCGAGTGCATCAACAATGAAGCTGCTCACTAAGTTTACACGAATGTCACCATCAATAATTAAAGAAAATAGTTTACCTTGTATCCTACATCGTGCCCGAAAGATATTTATTGGTATAAAATAACGCGTGTTTAAAAGAGAATAAAACATCCAAAGAAAAGTTTAGCACCAATATAATTATAGTTGCATGGAGAAAGAAGAGTGTGCAACTTTTAGTCCTACTAACACAAGAAAACAAGAATGTGTTAGAAGATGTATAAGAAACAATAAAAGCTAAAATAAACGAAAACTAACGGTTAAGAATGAAAGAAAATTAGAAAACCCCGAAAACCCTAAAATTGTACAGCAACTTAATCTACTTCGTTCGAGGTGTTCCCGAAGTCCAAAAATTCTGAAATTTTGTGTGGTGACTCCTCCAATGGTGTAGATCTGATCTAGAAATTTTCAGCTCAAAATTTGCTCATTTGAATTTGACGAATTTTCCCTAATTTTCGAATTTTTCACCCAAAAATGCCAAAATTCTTGCCAAGAATCATCCCAAATCTGATACCAAATGATATGAGGCTGTCTAGGGACGTGGGAACCTTCAATTTGATGGTCTGGAAGCAAACCGAGGGCTTTAGACTCGAACAAGGAAGTTAGGTGCAAATCTAAAAATTCAAGAGAAACTAGTTAGGGGTTTCTTGAAAATTTCAGAATTAAAGCTGGAAAATTAAAAAAAAAACAAGGTGAATATGATAGATTAGATGATGAATAATAAGATTGTAGTTAGAAAGATTGGAAAAGATTAAGATAATGATATATAAAACAAATATGAAATTTCCAGCTTTGTTTATGGATTATGGATGGCGGTGTAGAGGTAGAAGATGAAGATGGCTTGGCGAAATTGATGTCGTGTTGTCCTCGACACCCTCTTAGACGCAATTATCTAAGCAAGCAACCTCAAGCAGCTCTAACTCACCCTCCTAGACACAATTACCTAGGCAAGCAAGAGTGTGAAGATGATCTCCCTCACAAGAATTCGTCAAACTTATGTTGAAGAAGACTTCTAAGGCACAAGTTATCAGCACTTGCAAAAACGTATTCAAAGGATACTAAAATCTCAAAAGAGAACTTTTTATTAATCAAAAAATCTGTCAAACAAAGAAGAAAGCATCGTCGTTTTATAGATGAAAGATGGCTTTAACCTAAAGCTAAGAATGAATAAAATAATCAAACAAATCCGGTCCATTAAATTGGACTTGATTTAACGGCTTGGGAGAAGGGTGGCTGGTTCCTAAAGTATATAAAACCCTAAAAACATCAATTTAAATGAAAATAAATACATTGGGCTAAGTTTAATTCGTCCAAAGTCTTATATGTTATAGCTTTTGGGCTGAATTTTACTAAATCCCGTAATAATCCCGTATCCAGTTTTCTGCATGCGCAGTCTTCAGTAAATTGGATGTATCTTAAGTTCCCGATGTTCGATTGATGCGTTTCAAGATGTGTTGAAAAGATAACTGAATGGAGGACAATTTTTTACCAGACAACTAGACCCATAATGATACATGCATGAGCGGGGTTAAATTACTCATATTGGACAAAAAGCTGAATTTGTTCGATGCAAACAACAATGGCCAAAACAATGCACGCATAGGAGGTTAAAAATGATGCATCTTGGACAAGAAACTGAATCTGTTTGTGAAGTCTGGAAAGTCAGCTAAATTGCGACGAATTTTTGGATGGGATCCAGGCATTTATGGGTCAGCATGTCTTCTTAAAACTTGTCCGCCTGCAAATTAGCTTTCCAACGCATCTTGAAACGCCTCAATCGGACATCTGGATCTCAAGATACATCTATTTTAGCGAAGACAACGCATGCAGAAATTCCTATACGAGATTAATACGGGATTTTTGGATAATTACGAATTTTTAAGATTTTATTTGATTATTTATAATTTAAATCAACATAGGATTTTGCAATATCTATTAGGATCAGATTTATTTAATTAGGATTTTATTTTTAGCATTTATTTATTATTAGAAGTTACTTATCTAATTAGTAGATTAGATTTTAGCATTTATTTATTGTATTTAATTCCTAAGTTTAGTAGGATTAAAACTTCTCCATGGCCTATATAAAGGAGGCTTCACCCACATTGTAATTCAGATTTCATTGATTAATAAAAAGTTCTCTTTGGAGATTTTCTTTGATTTATGAAATATTTAGTGAGTTTGTTTTTGCAAGTGCTGATTACTTGTGCCTTCGAAGTCTTCTTCAACATAAGTTCGACGAGTTCTTGTGAGGAAGATCATCTTCACACTCTTGCTTGCCTAGATAATCGCGTCTACGAGGGTGGGTTAGATCCGCTTGAGGTTGTTTGCTTAGATAATTGCGTCTAAGAGGGTGCCGAGGACAAAACAACAACTATCAATTCATCACGCCATCTCCACATATTCAAGCTTCCTCCATTGACGCCACCACCATAAGCAAATCTGAATTTTTAGATTTGTTCTTTATTTTGGTTTGTTTGGTTTTTCTCTTTATTTCGAATTTGCGCTACTCTATCATTTGGTATCAGATTTGAGACGATTCTTGACAAGAATTTTGGCGTTTTTGGGTGAAAAACTCAAAAATTAGGGAAAATTCGTCAAATTCAAACGAGCGAATTTTGAGCTGAAAATTTCCAGATCAGATATACACCTTTGGAGGAGTCACCACATAAAATTTCAGAATTTTTTGACATCGGGAACACCTTGAACGAAGTAGATCAAGTTGCTGCAAAATTCTAGGGTTTTCGGGGTTTTTCTAATTTTCTTTCATTCTTAGCCATTAGTTTTCGTTTGTTTTAGCTTTTATTGCTTCTTACACATCTTCTAACACCTTCTTGTTTCCTTGTGTTAGTAGGACTAAAAGTTGCATACTCTTCTTTCTCCTTGCAACTATAATTCTATTTGTGTCTAACCTTTTCTTTGGATTCTTAAAGCAATTAGGATGTTTTATTCTCTTTTCAACACTCGTTATCGTATACCAATAAATATTTTTCGGTCACGGTGTAAGATACAAGGTAATCTATGTTCTTTAATTATTGATGGTGATAGTCGTAAAATTTAGTGAGTAGCTTCATTGTTGATGCACTCGATCTACCATGCCAAGAACACCCTAAGCCATATCATCTTCAAGGGTTTAATAGCGGACCGGATATGAAGGTAACCGAACGTTGTTTAATCTCTTTTACTCTTGGAAGCTATTGTGATGATGTATGGTGTGACGTGGTTCCTATGGAAGTCACCCACTTGCTATTAGGAAGACCTTGGAAAAATGATCGGGGCGCTGTCCATCGAATCAATACAAATGGATACTCGGTTGTGCACCAAGGCCAGAAGCTCTCGTTTGCTACAATAGAGACGGAAAAAGTAGATGAAGAAATAGCAAAAGCAAAAAAACAGTGTGAGCGGATAAAACGAAAAAGTTTGGAAGCGCAAAAGGCTGAATCAATTGACCACACAAAGGCAACCAACCATGAAGACATCCCAAAACCAGAAGGTACACATGATTCTCTTCGTACTTCTACTTCTAGCATTTGTGCAAATGTTGATATTGGAGAAGAACCATCTCCCAAACAAAAGGATCATGATAGTGAACACATTAGACAAGATGACAATGCTTATAATCCCTCGTGTGAAGTAGTAGGTCCACTTGCTATACTCTCATCACCTCCCCACGAAGAAAGTAAGTGTAATTCTAACCCTTCATTTGATTCTTGTCCTATCATTCCGTTAGAAACACTTTCTCCTCTACAGAAATTGTACATTGATGATAAATTTTATGAGAGGGATATGGGATGTGAGATACAAAAGACTGAGAGTAAAGAGGCCGAGAGTGAAAAAAAGTCAAATTAATGGCCCAAATTTGGTGAGTGAAAATACATATGAGATAAAAGTCACACAAAACCCAAAAGAAAAAGACAAGAAAAAGAACGCGACGAGTGATTTTGTTTTGACTAGTCATTACAAATGTTCGAGTAGTGTTGTCTTATTTTTTCAGGATTTTGTTGAACCATTGAGAGGAGCTCAATTAGATCACTCCACATATAACAAAGAAGCCTTTTCAATAGAAGTTGATGATTGTTCTCTCATTGCCGATTTAGAATCGAGGACGAATCCTTTTGAGGAGTGGGGGAATGATACATGCATGAGCGGGGTTAAATTACTCATATTGGACAAAAAGCTGAATTTGTTCGATGCAAACAATAATGGCCAAAACAATGCACGCATAGGAGGTCAAAAACGATGCATCTTGGACAAGAAACTGAATCTGTTTGTGAAGTCCGGAAAGTCAGCTAACTTGCAACGAATGTTTGGATGGGATCCAGGCATTTATGGGTCAACATGTCTTCTTAAAACTTGTCCACCTGCAAATTATCTTTCCAACGCATCTTGAAACGCCTCAATCGGACCTCTGGATCTCAAGATAAATCTATTTTAGCGAAGACAACGCATGCAGAAATTCCTATACGAGATTTTTGGATAATTACGAATTTTTAAGATTTTATTTGATTATTTATAATTTAAATCAACATAGGATTCTGCAATATCTATTAGGATCAGATTTATTTAATTAGGATTTTATTTTTAGCATTTATTTATTATTAGAAGTTACTTATCTAATTAGGAGATTAGATTTTAGCATTTATTTATTGTATTTAATTCCTAAGTTTAGTAGGATTAAAACTTCTCCATGGCCTATATAAAGGAGGCTTCACCCACATTGTAATTCAGATTTCATTGATTAATAAAAAGTTCTCTTTGGAGATTTTCTTTGATTTATGAAATATTTAGTGAGTTTGTTTTTGCAAGTGCTGATTACTTGTGCCTTCGAAGTCTTCTTCAACATAAGTTCGACGAGTTCTTGTGAGGAAGATCATCTTCACACTCTTGCTTGCCTAGATAATCGCGTCTAGGAGGGTGGGTTAGATCCGCTTGAGGTTGTTTGCTTAGATAATTGCGTCTAAGAGGGTGCCGAGGACAAAACAACAACTATCAATTCATCACGCCATCTCCACATATTCAAGCTTCCTCCATTGACGCCAACACCAAAAGCAAATCTGAATTTTTAGATTTGTTCTTTATTTTGGTTTGTTTGGTTTTTCTCTTTATTCGAATTTGCGCTACTCTATCATTTGGTATCAGATTTGAGACGATTCTTGACAAGAATTTTGGCGTTTTTGGGTGAAAAACTCAAAAATTAGGGAAAATTCGTCAAATTCAAACGAGCGAATTTTGAGCTGAAAATTTCCAGATCAGATATACACCTTTGGAGGAGTCACCACATAAAATTTCAGAATTTTTTGACATCGGGAACACCTCGAACGAAGTAGATCAAGTTGCTGCAAAATTCTAGGGTTTTCGGGGTTTTTCTAATTTTCTTTCATTCTTAGCCATTAGTTTTCGTTTGTTTTAGCTTTTATTGCTTCTTACACATCTTCTAACACCTTCTTGTTTCCTTGTGTTAGTAGGACTAAAAGTTGCATACTCTTCTTTCTCCTTGCAACTATAATTCTATTGGTGTCTAACCTTTTCTTTGGATTCTTAAAGCAATTAGGACGTTTTCTTCTCTTTTCAACACTCGTTATCGTATACCAATAAATATTTTTCGGTCACGGTGTAAGATACAGGGTAATCTATGTTCTTTAATTATTGATGGTGATAGTCGTGTAAATTTAGTGAGTAGCTTCATTGTTGATGCACTCGATCTACCATGCCAAGAACACCCTAAGCCGTATCATCTTCAAGGGTTTAATAGCGGACCGGATATGAAGGTAACCGAACGTTGTTTAATCTCTTTTACTCTTAGAAGCTATTGTGATGATGTATGGTGTGACGTGGTTCCTATGGAAGTCACCCACTTGCTATTAGGAAGACCTTGGAAAAATGATCGGGGCGCTGTCCATCGAATCAATACAAATGGATACTCGGTTGTGCACCAAGGCCAGAAGCTCTCGTTTGCTACAATAGAGCCGGAAAAAGTAGATGAAGAAATAGCAAAAGCAAAAAAACAGTGTGAGCGGATAAAACGAAAAAGTTTGGAAGCGCAAAAGGCTGAATCAATTGACCACACAAAGGCAACCAACCATGAAGACATCCCAAAACCAGAAGGTACACATGATTCTCTTCGTACTTCTACTTCTAGCATTTGTGCAAATGTTGATATTGGAGAAGAACCATCTCCCAAACAAAAGGATCATGATAGTGAACACATTAGACAAGATGACAATGCTTATAATCCCTCGTGTGAAGTAGTAGGTCCACTTGCTATACTCTCATCACCTCCCCACGAAGAAAGTAAGTGTAATTCTAACCCTTCATTTGATTCTTGTCCTATCATTCCGTTAGAAACACTTTCTCCTCTACAGAAATTGTACATTGATGATAAATTTTATGAGAGGGATATGGGATATGAGATACAAAAGACTGAGAGTAAAGAGGCCGAGAGTGAAAAAAGTCAAATTAATGGCCCAAATTTGGTGAGTGAAAATACATATGAGATAAAAGTCACACAAAACCCAAAAGAAAAAGACAAGAAAAAGAACGCGACGAGTGATTTTGTTTTGACTAGTCATTACAAATGTTCGAGTAGTGTTGTCTTATTTTTTCAGGATTTTGTTGAACCATTGAGAGGAGCTCAATTAGATCACTCCACATATAACAAAGAAGCCTTTTCAATTGAAGTTGATGATTGTTCTCTCATTGCCGATTTAGAATCGAGGACGAATCCTTTTGAGGAGTGGGGGAATGATACATGCTTGAGCGGGGTTAAATTACTCATATTGGACAAAAAGCTGAATTTGTTCGATGCAAACAATAATGGCCAAAACAATGCACGCATAGGAGGTCAAAAACGATGCATCTTGGACAAGAAACTGAATCTGTTTGTGAAGTCTGGAAAGTCAGCTAACTTGCGACGAATTTTTGGATGGGATCCATGCATTTATGGGTCAACATGTCTTCTTAAAACTTGTCCGCCTGCAAATTATCTTTCCAACGCATCTTGAAACGCCTCAATCGGATATCTGGATCTCAAGATAAATCTATTTTAGCGAAGACAACGCATGCAGAAATTCCTATACGAGATTAATACGAGATTTTTGGATAATTACGAATTTTTAAGATTTTATTTGATTATTTATAATTTAAATCAACATAGGATTCTGCAATATCTATTAGGATCAGATTTATTTAATTAGGATTTTATTTTTAGCATTTATTTATTATTAGAAGTTACTTATCTAATTAGTAGATTAGATTTTAGCATTTATTTATTGGATATCAATGCACGCATAGGAGGTCAAAAACGATGCATCTTGGACAAGAAACTGAATCTGTTTGTGAAGTCTGGAAAGTCAGCTAACTTGCGACGAATTTTTGGATGGGATCCATGCATTTATGGGTCAACATGTCTTCTTAAAACTTGTCCGCCTGCAAATTAGCTTTCCAACGCATCTTGAAACGCCTCAATCGGATATCTGGATCTCAAGATAAATCTATTTTAGCTTTTTCAACGCATGCAGAAATTCCTATACGAGATTAATATCGAGATTTTTGGATAATTACGAATTTTTAAGATTTTATTTGATTATTTATAATTTAAATCAACATAGGATTCTGCAATATCTATTAGGATCAGATTTATTTAATTAGGATTTTATTTTTAGCATTTATTTATTATTAGAAGTTACTTATCTAATTAGTAGGTTAGATTTTAGCATTTATTTATTGTATTTAATTCCTAAGTTTAGTAGGATTAAAACTTCTCCATGGCCTATATAAAATTAGGCTTCACCCATATACATTGTAATTCAGATTTCATTGATTAATAAAAATGTTCTCTTTGGAGATTTTCTTTGATTTATGAAATATTTAGTGAGTTTGTTTTTGCAAGTGCTGATTACTTGTGCCTTTGGAGTCTTCTTCAACATAAGTTTGCGACGAGTTCTTGTGAGGAAGATCATCTTCACACTCTTGCTTGCCTAGATAATCGCGTCTAGGAGGGTGGGTTAGATCCGCTTGAGGTTGTTTGCTTAGATAATTGCGTCTAAGAGGGTGCCGAGGACAAAACAGCAACTATCAATTCATCACGCCATCTCCACATATTCAAGCTTCCTCCATTGACGCCAACACCATAAGCAAATCTGAATTTTTAGATTTGTTCTTTATTTTGGTTTGATTGGTTTTTCTCTTTATTCGAATTTGCGCTACTCTATCATTTGGTATCAGATTTGAGACGATTCTTGACAAGAATTTTGGCGTTTTTGGGTGAAAAACTCAAAAATTAGGGAAAATTTGTCAAATTCAAACGAGTGAATTTTGAGCTGAAAATTTCCAGATCAGATATACACCTTTGGAGGAGTCACCACATAAAATTTCAGAATTTTTTGACATCGGGAACACCTCGAACGAAGTAGATCAAGTTGCTGCAAAATTCTAGGGTTTTCGGGGTTTTTCTAATTTTCTTTCATTCTTAGCCATTAGTTTTCGTTTGTTTTAGCTTTTATTGCTTCTTACACATCTTCTAACACCTTCCTGTTTCCTTGTGTTAGTAGGACTAAAATTTGCATACTCTTCTTTCTCCTTGCAACTATAATTCTATTTGTGTCCAACCTTTTCTTTGGATTCTTAAAGCAATTAGGATGTTTTATTCTCTTTTCAACACTCGTTATCGTATACCAATAAATATTTTTCGGTCACGGTGTAAGATACAAGGTAATCTATGTTCTTTAATTATTGATGGTGATAGTCGTGTAAATTTAGTGAGTAGCTTCATTGTTGATGCACTCGATCTACCATGCCAACAACACCCTAAGCCGTATCATCTTCAAGGGTTTAATAGCGGACCGGATATGAAGGTAACTGAACGTTGTTTAATCTCTTTTACTCTTGGATGCTATTGTGATGATGTATGGTGTGACGTGGTTCCTATGGAAGTCACCCACTTGCTATTAGAAAGACCTTGGAAAAATGATCGGGGCGCTGTCCATCGAATAAATACAAATGGATACTCGGTTGTGCACCAAGGCCAGAAGCTCTCGTTTGCTACAATAGAGCCGGAAAAAGTAGATGAAGAAATAGCAAAAGCAAAAAAACAGTGTCAGGGGATAAAACGAAAAAGTTTGGAAGCGCAAAAGGCAGAATCAATTGACAACACAAAGGCAACCAACCATGAAGACATCCCAAAACCAGAAGGTACACATTATTCTCTTCGTACTTCTACTTCTAGCATTTGTGCAAATGTTGATATTGGAGAAGAACCATCTCCCAAACAAAAGGATAGTGATAGTGAACACATTAGACAAGATGACAATGCTTATAATCCCTCGTGTGAAGTAGTAGGTCCACTTGCTATACTCTCATCACCTCCCCACGAAGAAAGTAAGTGTAATTCTAACCCTTCATTTGATTCTTGTCCTATCATTCCGTTAGAAACACTTTCTCCTCTACAGAAATTGTACATTGATGATAAATTTTATGAGAGGGATATGGGATGTGAGATACAAAAGACTGAGAGTAAAGAGGCCGAGAGTGAAAAAAGTCAAATTAATGGCCCAAATTTGGTGAGTGAAAATACATATGAGATAAAAGTCACACAAAACCCAAAAGAAAAAGACAAGAAAAAGAACGCGACGAGTGATTTTGTTTTGCCTAGTCATTACAAATGTTCGAGTAGTGTTGTCTTATTTTTTCAGGATTTTGTTGAACCATTGAGAGGAGCTCAATTAGATCACTCCACATATAACGAAGAAGCCATTTCAATTGAAGTTGATGATTGTTCTCTCATTGCCGATTTAGATTCGAGGACGAATCCTTTTGAGGAGTGGGGGAATGATACATGCATGAGCGGGGTTAAATTACTCATATTGGACAAAAAGCTGAATTTGTTCGATGCAAACAATATTGGCCAAAACAATGCACGCATAGGAGGTCAAAAACGATGCATCTTGGACAAGAAACTGAATCTGTTTGTGAAGTCCGGAAAGTCAGCTAACTTGCGACGAATTTTTGGATGGGATCCAGGCATTTATGGGTCAATATGTCTTCTTAAAACTTGTCCGCCTGCAAATTAGCTTTCCAACGCATCTTGAAACGCCTCAATCGGACATCTGGATCTCAAGATAAATCTATTTTAGCGAAGACAACGCATGCAGAAATTCCTATACGAGATTAATACGAGATTTTTGGATAATTACGAATTTTTAAGATTTTATTTGATTATTTATAATTTAAATCAACATAGGATTCTGCAATATCTATTAGGATCATATTTATTTAATTAGGATTTTATTTTTAGCATTTATTTATTATTAGAAGTTACTTATCTAATTAGGAGATTAGATTTTAGCATTTATTTATTTTATTTAATTCCTAAGTTTAGTAGGATTAAAACTTCTCCATGGCCTATATAAAGGAGGCTTCACCCACATTGTAATTCAGATTTCATTGATTAATAAAAAGTTCTCTTTGGAGATTTTCTTTGATTTATGAAATATTTAGTGAGTTTGTTTTTGCAAGTGCTGATTACTTGTGCCTTCGAAGTCTTCTTCAACATAAGTTCGACGAGTTCTTGTGAGGAAGATCATCTTCACACTCATGCTTGCCTAGATAATCGCGTCTAGGAGGGTGAGTTAGAGCCGCTTGAGGTTGTTTGCTTAGATAATTGCGTCTAAGAGGGTGCCGAGGACAAAACAACAACTATCAATTCATCACGCCATCTCCACGTATTCAAGCTTCCTCCATTGACGCCACCACCATAAGCAAATCTGAATTTTTAGATTTGTTCTTTATTTTGGTTTGTTTGGTTTTTCTCTTTATTCGAATTTGCGCTACTCTATCATTTGGTATCAGATTTGAGACGATTCTTGACAAGAATTTTGGCGTTTTTGGGTGAAAAACTCAAAAATTAGGGAAAATTCGTCAAATTCAAATGACCGAATTTTGAGCTGAAAATTTCCAGATCAGATATACACCTTTGGAGGAGTCACCACATAAAATTTCAGAATTTTTTGACATCGGGAACACCTCGAACGAAGTAGATCAAGTTGCTGCAAAATTCTAGGGTTTTCGGGGTTTTTCTAATTTTCTTTCATTCTTAGCCATTAGTTTTCGTTTGTTTTAGCTTTTATTGCTTCTTACACATCTTCTAACACCTTCTTGTTTCCTTGTGTTAGTAGGACTAAAAGTTGCATACTCTTCTTTCTCCTTGCAACTATAATTCTATTGGTGTCTAACCTTTTCTTTGGATTCTTAAAGCAATTAGGATGCTTTATTCTCTTTTCAACACTCGTTATCGTATACCAATAAATATTTTTCGGTCACGGTGTAAGATACAAGGTAATCTATGTTCTTTAATTATTGATGGTGATAGTCGTGTAAATTTAGTGAGTAGCTTCATTGTTGATGCACTCGATCTACCATGCCAAGAACACCCTAAGCCGTATCATCTTCAAGGGTTTAATAGCGGACCGGATATCAAGGTAACCGAACGTTGTTTAATCTCTTTTACTCTTGGAAGCTATTGTGATGATGTATGGTGTGACGTGGTTCCTATGGAAGTCACCCACTTGCTATTAGGAAGACCTTGGAAAAATGATCGGGCGCTGTCCATCGAATCAATACAAATGGATACTCGGTTGTGCACATGAAGAAATAGCAAAACCAAAAAAAACAGTGTGAGGGGATAAAACGAAAAAGATTGGAAGCGCAAAAGGCTGAATCAATTGACCACACAAAGGCAACCAACCATGAAGACATCCCAAAACCAGAAGGTACACATGATTCTCTTCGTACTTCTACTTCTAGCATTTGTGCAAATGTTGATATTGGAGAAGAACCATCTCCCAAACAAAAGGATAGTGATAGTGAACACATTAGACAAGATGACAATGCTTATAATCCCTCGTGTGAAGTAGTAGGTCCACTTGCTATACTCTCATCACCTCCCCACGAAGAAAGTAAGTGTAATTCTAACCCTTCATTTGATTCTTGTCCCATCATTCCGTTAGAAACACTTTCTCCTCTACAGAAATTGTACATTGATGATAAATTTTATGAGATGGATATGGGATGTGAGATACAAAAGACTGAGAGTAAAGAGGCCGAGAGTGAAAAAAGTCAAATTAGTGGCCCAAATTTGGTGAGTGAAAATACATATGAGATAAAAGTCACACAAAACCCAAAAGAAAAAGACAAGAAAAAGAACGCGACGAGTGATTTTGTTTTGACTAGTCATTACAAATGTTCGAGTAGTGTTGTCTTATTTTTTCAGGATTTTGTTGAACCATTGAGAGGAGCTCAATTAGATCACTCCACATACAACAAAGAAGCCTTTTCAATTGAAGTTGATTGTTCTCTCATTGCCGATTTAGATTCGAGGACGAATCCTTTTGAGGAGTGGGGGAATGATACATGCATGAGCGGGGTTAAATTACTCATATTGGACAAAAAGCTGAATTTGTTCGATGCAAACAATAATGGCCAAAACAATGCACGCATAGGAGGTCAAAAACGATGCATCTTGGACAAGAAACTGAATCTGTTTGTGAAGTCTGGAAAGTCAGCTAACTTGCGACGTTTTTTTGGATGGGATCCAGGCATTTATGGGTCAACATGTCTTCTTAAAACTTGTCCGCCTGCAAATTAGCTTTCCAACGCATCTTGAAACGCCTCCATCGGACATCTGGATCTCAAGATAAATCTATTTTAGCGAAGACAACGCATGCAGAAATTCCTATACGAGATTAATACGAGATTTTTGGATAATTACGAATTTTTAAGATTTTATTTGATTATTTATAATTTAAATCAACATAGGATTCTGCAATATCTATTAGGATCAGATTTATTTAATTAGGATTTTATTTTTAGCATTTATTTATTATTAGAAGTTACTTATCTAATTAGTAGATTAGATTTTAGCATTTATTTATTGTATTTAATTCCTAAGTTTAGTAGGATTAAAACTTCTCCATGGCCTATATAAAGGAGGCTTCACCCACATTGTAATTCAGATTTCATTGATTAATAAAAAGTTCTCTTTGGAGATTTTCTTTGATTTATGAAATATTTAGTGAGTTTGTTTTTGCAAGTGCTGATTACTTGTGCCTTCGAAGTCTTCTTCAACATAAGTTCGACGAGTTCTTGTGAGGAAGATCATCTTCACACTCTTGCTTGCCTAGATAATCGCGTCTAGGAGGGTGGGTTAGAGTCGCTTGAGGTTGCTTGCTTAGATAATTGCGTCTAAGAGGGTGCCGAGGACAAAACAACAACAACAATTCACAAGCCATCTTCATCTTCAACCTTCACACCATCTTCCATAATTCCATAAACAAAGCTGGAATTTCCAGATTTGTTTTACCTATCTTCTTCTTAATCTTTTCTCATCTTTATATTTATATTCTTATTTCTTATCATCTAATCCTTCATCTCGTCTTTCTTTCTTTAAATTTCCAGCCTTGAATCTGAAAAGTTCAAGAAAATCCCTTCTCTTTTCTCTTGAATTTTCAGATCTGCCCAAACTTCCTTGATTGAGTCTAGAGCTCCTAGTTCTTGCAACAACTTGATTGAAGGCTTCCAAATCCAAGATTGCGCTACTCTATCACATAAATGTTTGGATCACATCCGAAAACAAGGCGCAAGTTGGCTGACTTTCAAGACTTCACAAACAGATTCAGTTTCTTGTCCAAGATGCATCGTTTTTGATCTCCTATGTGTGCATTGTTTTGGCTTTTATTGTTTGCATCAAACAAATTCAGCTTCTTGTCCAATATGAGTAATTTGACCCCGCTCATGCATGTATCATGTACCTTTTGGCTCGTTCATCATTCCCCTTGGAAGAGGTACTTGCAAAGTGTCCTTTGGTGATGAATTGAATCACACCTTGACCCGAAAGATCATGTTCCTTGGAAAAGGTATGTAACTCCCCATCTTTCCCTTTGATCCATCATGTTGGTTGGTGAAGAGTCCTGACCTTTGAACTACTTCAAGTAGGTAGGTATCATCAACTCCTTTAGTCTTTGTGCCTTTCCATATGATGGCCTTTGAATGGTTGGACAATGCTCACTTCATACTCTTTAAATGGCTGAACTCAAAACACCAATCAGTTTAATTGCACCACATGTCCCCAAACTATGTCACTCAATCTAAATTAGTCCCTAAACTTTTAAATATTCTAATTTCATCCTCAAACTATGACCTTTATTCTAAATTGGTTCCCAAACTTTTAAGCAATTTAGTTTCACCCTCAAACTATGACTATCATTCTAATTTGGTCCTCAAACTTTTTGAATGTTTTCATTTTATCCCCAAATTATCAGTATATGTTAATAATCTATTATGTTAGTAAAATCGTTATAAAAATTGTTAATTGTCATGAAACACTGATGTGTATTGTGTAATAATATGATGTGATATAAACGATAATTTACGAATGAAATTGAAATATTCAAAAAGTTTTGGGGACCAGTTTAGAAGGAGGCTCATAGTTTGGGGATGAAAATGGAATATTCAAAAGTTTAGGGACCAATTTAGAATGAGGGTCATTGTTTGAGGATGAAATTGGAACATTTAAAAGTTTAGAGACCAATTTAGAATGATGATCATAGTTTGGGGACATGTGGCTTGATTAACTCTTCTTAAAATGACAAAAGAACTTGCCATCATAGGTTGGTAGGATAACACCATGTACATGAATCAATTTGCTACAAAATAAACCGAAGTTAGGAAATGAGAAATTATTAACAAAATGAATGGAAATAGCAAACCATGGTGGATGTTTAATGGGTGTTAGTTGTTGAATTCTCTTCAAGATTGGCAAAGCACTTGGAATGTCAACAATCACATCCCTTGGAGCATCAAACAACATCTTGCAGATCACCAAAAGTCACGCCCATTGATTCTTCAAAGGATATGTTTCTTGAATCATCAACTTTAAGAGATACATCTCTTGGAATATCCTGCAAAACAAAAGAGAATAGGAAAGAAAGTAGGGTCAGGTAAAATCTTTTTTTCTTCCTCCTCTTGTTTTCCAGTTTCATTCTTTTCAACTCCAACATTTCTTACATCCACTTCCTCATTTTCATTCTTTTCATTTTCAACTCCACCGATTTGTTTTTCTTCAAAATGCTATTCTACATTTGAACTCTCCTTGACTTTCTCCTTCAAAGCTTCAATGCTTTCCTTATGATAGTTTTGATCTTGAAGCACTTGGTTTGGCAATAAAGGTGTCAATGTAACCTTCTTTCCTTCATATGAAAATGAGTAATGATTGGTGAAACCATCATTTGTTGCTCGCTTGTCATATTGCCAAGGTCGACCGAGTAGGAGGTGACTTGTATTCATGGAAACAACATCACAAAAAACTTCGTCTTTGTACCTTCTGATTGAGAATGGCACAAGTACTTGCTCCGTGACTTTTACTTCTTCTCCGTCGTTCAACCATTGCAACTTATAGGGGTTTGGATGCTTGGTTTTCTTTAGTCCCAATTTCTCTACCATGTAAGCACTGGCAATGTTTGTACAACTTCCATTGTTGATGATTACAAAACACACTTTACCATTTACATGGTATTGAGTGTGAAATGCATTCTTACTTTGTTGTTCGTACTCCATTTGAAAGATGAAAGAATTGTTAGTGTAATAAAGAAATTGAATGAGTTGTAAGTTACCAAAATATCACTCACAAAAAATTGATGACACCCCACTCAATCACTCGTGTTTCACTCTTGGGAATTAGGCTTTTACTTCCCCTTATGTGCTCACAACTCTCTACCTTTTTCCACTCAATCTCTCGCACTAAGCTCTTTAAAAGAATTTACTCAAAACCTATCAAGAAACTATAAATTGTATGGCGTTTGGGCTGCAAAATAGGGTTAGGCTAAAAAATAGAAAGTACATGAAAAAATTGAAAAAATGAACGGGTAAGTAAGAAGAAAAGAAGTGAAATGAAATAGACGAATTAAAGTAGAATAAGGTAAAAGATTTGTACCACTAAACTCACTTACAACTCGTTCGAGAACAATCAAACTTAATGTCTTCTTCGAGCTTGTTGTTTGTTTGCTTTGCTTTTCCTTCACCACCTTTGTGTTTCATTATTCTTTTTTTGTACTAATTCAAATTCCTTAAGAAGATGAGAAGGAGTTCTGATTTTGCTCTCTTTTTTGTACCTTTTTTATCACAAAAATGAAATCACAAAAGATAGGGCTTACTTGATTCTTCCAAAGCTCTAATTATCATATGATACACTCCAACTCTCCAATTAATGTTGTTGAGAGAAGCTTGATTGTTCCCGACCGTGAATGCAAGTAAGCCTTGTAATTCAAATGCTTTGAAGATGAAAAAAAGATTGTAAGATGTTGAAGTGTTGGTTGTGGAAGCTAGGATGCGTGGTGTTTAAGGAATGGTAAAAGGGATGACAAGAATGGTGTAGGGTATGTGAAAGCTCGGGTAATGAAAGAAAGGGTATGGAAAGAAAGGAATGAGAATGATATGGTAGAGGTTAAGGATATGGATGAAAAGGGTGGTGGTAGTATTCAAAGGATTCAAAGAAAGAAACTATACTAAAAAGTATAATCTCGTTTCTTAAGAGAATGACTTTGAGGCTGGTAAAGGGACTTGGACTTGTAGGTTAATGAACCTAGAACCTGAAGTATAGGATGGAAAAGGAAAACGCCATAAGTATAAAATACTTGATAAGTCGACAAAGTTCTTGAAAAGAACAAAGATTGAGATAAACATCATAATGAAAGAAATATATTAATCTGAGTTTGTGATAGAGTAGCGCAATCTTGGATTTGGAAGCCTTCAATCAAGTTGTAGCAAGAACTAGGAGCTCTAGACCCAATCAAGAAAAGTATGGGCAGATCTGAAAATTCAAGAGAAAAAAGAAGGGCTTTTCTTGAAAATTTCAGATTCGATGCTGAAAAATTAAAGAAAGAAAGACAAGATGAAGGATTATATGATCAGAAATAAGAATATAAAAAAGATTAAAAAAAGATTGAGAAAGAGATAAGTAAAACAAATTTGAAAATTCCAGCTTTGTTTATGGAATTATGCAAGATGGTGTGAAGGTTGAAGATGAAGATGGCTTGCAAATTGTTGATGTTGTTTTGTCATCGGCCCCCTCTTAGACTCAATTATGTAAGCAAGCAACCTCAAGCGGCTCTAACCCACCATCCTAGACGCGATTATCTAGGCAAGCAAGAGTATGAAGATGATCTCCCTCACAAGAACTCGTCGAACTTATGTTGAAGAAGACTTCGAAGGCATAAGTAATCAGCACTTGCAAAAACAAACTCACTAAATATTTCATAAATCAAAGAAAATTTGAAAAACAAAGAAGAGAGCATCATCCTTTTATAGATGAAGGATGGCTTTAACCTAAAGCTAAGCATGAATAAAATAAACAAACAAATCTGGTCCATTAAATTGGACTTGATCTAACGGCTTAAGAGAAGGGTGGTTGGTTCCTAAAGTATATAAAACCCTAAAAAATCAATTTAAGTGATAATAAATACATTGGGCTAAGTTTAATTCGTACAAAGCCTTATATGTTAGCTTTTGGGCTGAATTTTACAAAATCCCGTATCTAGTTTTCTCCATGCGCAGTCTTCAGTAAATTGGACGTATCTTGAGTTTCTGATGTCTGATTGACGCATTTCAAGATGCGTTGGAAAGGTAACTGAATGAAGGACAATTTGTTAGAAGACAACTTGACCCAGAAATGCCTGGATCCCATCTGAAAACTCGTCGCAAGTTGGATGACTTTCCAGACTTTACAATCAGATTCAGTTTCTTGTCCAAGATGCATCGTTTTTGACCTCCTATGCATGCATTGTTTTGGCCTTTATTGTTTGCATCGAACAAATTCAGCTTCTTGTCCAATATGGGTAATTTAACCCCGCTCTTGCATGTATCAGTTTGTGTTTACAAAAGTGGCCGAATGACCCTATTTATAGGATTTCAAGGGGTGTGGCCCAATGGCCATGTGCCTATTCGGCTAAGGGCAAAAATTGGTTCACAAAGGCATGATTTTTCAAGGCTGGCCGAATAGTGATGGTGCCTCCCTCTAAGGCTGATTTGCCACCCAAATTCAAGTTCCCTCCAAGGAAATGGCGCCACTTTATGTTCCCTCAAAGGGTGATAGGCATGTCGTTTGGGAGGGAACATGTCCCTTGAAATGTTGAGCTATTGTTGGAAGCTTGAGTTGAAATGAGCTGGTCGAGAGCTAAATTGAGCTGACTGAATCTTGCACTCCATCATTGAGCTTCCACGAGCTAGGTGAGCTTCCCTTGTATGCTTTTGAATTGCCTCGAGCTAAATGGAGCTGGTTGGAGCTTGTTTAAGTTGAACCGAATTGATTGAGCTAGAATGAGCTGCCCTTAGCTTGTATTCTTTGTTTTCGAGCTGCCATAGCTTGCCTAATCATCCCTTGTACCTATAAGTGACATGAAATGATACATGTATGGGAGGGCTAAAATGATGCATTGTAGCCAAAGAGTTGAAGCTGTTTTATAAGTCTGGAATTTCAGCCAACTACCATCGAATTTTTGGATGGGATCCGGGCACTTCTGAGTCTACATGTCTTCTTCAAACATATTCGTATGTCTCTTAGCTTTCCAACGCATCTTGAAACGCATCAATTCGATGTCGGGAGCTCAGGTTATGTCCGTTTTAGTGAAGACTATGCGAGCATAAATCTCTATACGGATTTGTTACGAGAAATATTATTTATTACGAATTTTCAATAATTTTATTGATTATTTGTACTTAAAGTTAACCTAGGATTCTTTATGAAGATATTTAGATGATTTAGGATTAGATTTTTTATTTATTTATTAGTTTTTTAGGTTAGATAAAATATGTTTATTTATTTTATTATTATGTTTACTTTTCCTAATTTAAGTTGAACTCTTCATTTGAAGCCTATTTAAAGGCGTATTTGCTTCATTAATAAGAACAACATCATGAATTTATGAGTTGCAAAAACCTTTGGCCATGGGCCATTTTATTTTCAAGGTAGATAGATTTGCCTTGTTATTTTTCGTATCAGAAGTCTTCTTCAACGTAAGTTCGTCAAGTTTTTGTAATGGAGATCATCTTCACACTCTTGCTTGCCTAGGTAATTGCGTCTAGGAGGGTGGGTTATAGAGCCGCTTGAGGTTGCTTGCTTAGATAATCGCGTCTAAGAGGGTGCCGAGGACAAAATATCCTACAACATCTATCTCGTCATCATCCATTCATCGGAGAGATTCGTGTCGTTTGCAGGTGTTTGCCTATTCAATTGCGATTAGGAGGGTGCCAAGGACAAATCTATCCAACGCCGCCACCATCAAATTCATCCTATCTCGTTTTCTACATCAAGATCATGCTTTATTATCGGTTTGCTGAACTTGGAGTTTGGGGTTTTCTCGGATCATATTAGTGAGTTTGCTAGATTAATTGTGATATAGAGGGTTCCTAGATTTTGAGGTAATTCTTGGATCCTGACTTCCGTATCAATTGATATCAGAGCCTTGGTTTAGGTGTGTAAAACAATTATCTTTTACTGTTTTTTTAGTAGTTGAGAAAAAATATAATTCTCTATATAGATCCTAGTTTTAATATTTTATTCCTGGAGACATCTCAAGAGACTTGAAGGTTATGATCAACAAATTTTAAGATTCGGGACGAATCGTTTTCAACAGGGGAGAATGATACAAGTATGGGGGGGGGCTAAAATGATGCATTGTAGCCAAAGAGTTGAAGCTGTTTTATAAGTCTGGAATTTCAGCCGACTTCCATCGAATTTTCGGATGGGATCCGGGCACTTCTGAGTCTACATGTCTTCTTCAAACATATTCGTATGTCTCTTAGCTTTCCAACGCATCTTGAAACGCATCAATTCGACGTCGGGAGCTCAAGTTATGTCCGTTTTAGTGAAGACTATGCGAGCATAAATCTCTATACGGATTTGTTACGAGAAATATTATTTATTACGAATTTTCAATAATTTTATTGATTATTTGTACTTAAATTTAACCTAGGATTCTTTATGAAGATATTTAGATGATTTAGGATTAGATTTGTTATTTATTTATTAGTTTTTTAGGTTAGATAAAATATGTTTATTTATTTTATTATTATGTTTACTTTTCCTAATTTAAGTTGAACTCTTCATTTGTAGCCTATTTAAAGGCGTATTTGCTTCATTAATAAGAACAACATCATGAACTTATGAGTTGCAAAAACCTTTGGCCATGGGCCACTTTATTTTCAAGGTAGATAGATTTGCCTTGTTATTTTTCGTATCAGAAGTCTTCTTCAACGTAAGTTCGTCAAGTTCTTGTAATGGAGATCATCTTCACACTCTTGCTTGCCTAGGTAATTGCGTCTAGGAGGGTGGGTTAGAGCCGCTTGAGGTTGCTTGCTTAGATAATCGCGTCTAAGAGGGTGTCGAGGACAAAATATCCTACAACATCTATCTCATCATCATCCATTCATCGGAGAGATTCGTGTCGTTTGCAGGTGTTTGCCTATTCAATTGCGATTAGGAGGGTGCCAAGGACAAATCTGTCCAACGCCGCCACCATCAAATTCATCCTATCTCGTTTTCTACATCAAGATCATGCTTTATTATCGGTTTGCTGAACTTGGAGTTTGGGGTTTTCTCGGATCATATTAGTGAGTTTGCTAGATTAATTGTGATATAGAGGGTTCCTAGATTTTGAGGTAATTCTTGGATCCTGGCTTCCGTATCATGAAAACAATAGTATTAGTTATGAAATAAGTTAGAAATGTAATGGAAACATGCTGCATGTTTATGCAAATAATGCAAATGATAAGATAAAGATGTGAAACATTACATATGCATGATTTAACTAAGTATAAGGATTTGGATCATATGCTATGCATGAAACCCATATACATATCATAGGATGTAAATGCATGCATTGTATAAAGCATAAATAAGATAATAACGAATGAAGTAAGGAAGAACTCTCTTAGAATCAGTCTTGAAGTCCTTCAATGGTGTGAACAAATCATGGAGAAGGTTGGTGCTGATTTGGATCACATCATTGAGGATCTTCACACTCCTACTTGTCCATACAATCGCGTTTGGAAGGGTGGGTTAGAGCCGCTTGAGGTTGCTTGCTTAGATAATTGTGTCTAAGAGGGTACCGATGACAACTATCAATTTATCACCCATCTCCACATATTCTAGCTTCCTCCGTTAACGCCACCACCATAAGCAAATTTGAATTTTCAGATTTGATCTTTATTTTGGTTTGTTTTTTCTCTTTAATTATATTTGTGCTACTGTATCATAGAACCTACTCAAACCTATCAAAACTTTTTTTTACTTGATTACGTTTGGGCCACAAATAAGGTTAGGCTAGGGAAAAGAAAGAATTAAAGGAAATGAAAAGGAATGAAAAGAAAAAAAATGAGAGGGTAGGTTATAAGAAGAATAGAAATGAAATGAAATAGAATAAAGTAAAACAAACTAATGTAAGGCCGTTCTTGATGTTGTTAGAGACGACTTCTTTGATTGTTGGATTTAGGAAGGAAGCAATAAACCTGCAAGCAAGATGAGCTTAAATGGGAGATGAAGTAAGGTGATAAGGATGTACGGAAGAATGATGAAGATGGGTAGATTTGATGAAGTGTAGTGGGTGATTTATTTAGGATAATTTGGGCCAGAAGATGGATGAAATGATAGTGATAAATGGTAGGGTGAAATATGGGATGATAGTATCTTGAAGAATTAAGGAAGAACCTCGGTTATAGAAAGCCTAAACCCGAACCTTATATAATATCTTCAAGGGGTGGTAAAAAGGACTTTGACCCACTATCTATAAAGAGATAGGAACCAAAAGTATCAAGGGAATAGAATGGATGACGCCACAAGTACAAGTACTTAATAAGTCGATAAAGTTCTAAAAAGAACTAAAAGAAAGAAAATTCTCACAAAGTAATTTGATTGATTAAATGAGAGATGTGTTACAAAGTGCAAAATGATGGCCTATTTATAGGTCTACAAAGGGTTTTGTCGAAGTGGCTTGTATCTATTTGGAAAGGGCAAAGAAACCCTTCACAAAGTCTTGATTCTTCATACAAGGCCGAATGATGATGGTGTCTTCCTCCAAGGGTGTTTACCGCCCAATTTTCCCTCCACTTGCTGTCCATTTGATTTCCCACCAAATAGCTAGGGACGTGTTCCTTTAAGAGGGGACATGACCCTTTGGTGGTAAGCTGGCTTGTGTAGGTGGAGCTGAAGTGAGCTAGTTGAGCTTGGAGTGAGCTGAGCTAGCTAGATGAAAGAGCTAGCTCAATCTTCAAGCTGATTTGAGCTATTCTGAGCTGACTTTAGCTAGGTGAGCTTGTCCTTCAAGCTTGTGAGCTCCTTTAGAATGTCTTCCTTGGGTTTTGAGCCGATCCGAGCACTCCCTTTAGTTGTGAGCTAGTCTGAGCAGGTAATGCCTTTGAGCTGAATCAAGTATCCTCGAGCTACCTTGAGCTAATATCATTCACCAATTTACCTATAAAACATGTAAACGGGCATATTAGATATATATAAACTAAGGTTATATAGATAGCATATGCAAGCTTAATCTAAGTATGCTAAATCATAATTAAAAGATGTGTAACTTATGCTTAAAGATGTTGATTAATGTATCACATATCAATTTGCAATACATTATAGAGATTATGTTCTAAGACTGAGAAATCTTTGAATGACTTAGAAGCATGTATGCATTTTCCAGAAAGTACTTCCCTGAATTGTTTAGCCTTGGAACGAGTGATAGGTCCTAGTGGCATTACTTCTAGATCTAGTGTTGGCATGCTTGCATCATCCCCCTTCTTTTAAGCGATTTGTCCTCAAATCGTTGCTGCCTTCATATGGGGATAGTCTGAGATATTAAAGGTTATGCTTACATTGTAATTTCCCAGTAGATCCAACTTGTAGGCATTATCGTTTACCTTTTCTACCACTTGTAGGCATTTTCGTTGATTGGGAAACCTTTCCTTCCTGAAATGAACCCAAATCCAATCTCCAACTTCAAAGGTGATCTTCTTACTTCCTTTGTTGGGTTGCTATATTGGCGGGTTCGCTTCTCAATATTCTCCCGGGCTTGTTGGTGTCTTCACGAATTCTTCCTTGTCCTTACCATTTTGTTCATCACAACACACAAGGCAATGGTAGAAGGTGTAAAGGAGTTAAAGGGTTAAAGCTATATACTACCTTAAATGGAGAGTGCTTGGTTGCAGAATGGACAGAACGATTATAAGTGAATTCCACATGCGGCAAACACTCCTCCCAAGTCTTGATATTCTTTTGAATGATAGACCTCAACATGGTAGATAGGACTCAATTCACCACCTCGGTTTGACCATCTATTTGAGGATGGCATGTTGTTGAAAACAACAACTTGGTCTTATTTTGCTCCAAAAGGTCTTCCAAAAATGGCTAAGGAATTTGACATCTCGATCTGACACAATTGATGCGATCCTAATTAGCACAAACTTTCTCCATGAATTGATCACATCATTGAAGATCCCCAAGGCTGATTCTAAGGGAGTTCTACCTTACTTTATTTTCTATTTACTTATTTATGCATTATATAATGTTATAAGCATTCTTGAATTATCATATGTTATCATTCACCTGCATATTATATGATATTCATGCATAACCTATGAGCTACATCTTTATACTTAGCTAAATCACGCATATGCTATGTTACACACCTTTACTTATGTTTTCCTATCACTTGCATATTCATATTAAGCATGGAGGAAGACAGTAAATCTGCCACGGAAAGGTTCATTTTGGGGCTAAATCAGGACATAGCCGACATCGTGGATTTGCAATACTATGTGGACTTAGAAGAATTGGTTCACTTGGCTATGAAGGTGGAACAACAATTTAAACGTAAAGGTACATCCCGAAACAACTCTTGTACTTCTAAATGGAGTCAGAATTCTAAATGGGGACAGATTGCTCCAAAAACGCAATACAAACGGAATCAGTTCAAGGAAAATATTGGGACTTCAAAACCCAACAAGACTGTTGATGAGAACAAAGGAAAGCCACAAGCTACACCAAATTGATCAAGGGCTATTGAATGCTTCAAATGTCTTGGAATGGGACATGTAGCTAGTCAGTGCCCAAATAGACATACTATGCTAATTCGAGGAAGTGAAGAGATTGAATCTGAATCAGAAAAAGAAGAAGTTGATGCCATAAGTGAAGATGATGAAGACTTAGACCCTCCCATTGAAGAAGAAGTGCTCGTTGTGAAGATGAGTCTAAATACACAAATGGTGCAAGGTGACCAGCAACGAGCGAATATCTTTCATACACGCTGCCATATCAATGGGAAGGTATGTTTTATGATTATTGATGGAGGAAGTTGTACTAATGTTGCCAGCACTTTAATGGTGGTCAGACTTGGATTGGTGATAACAAAACACCCACACCTGTATAAGGTTCAATGGCTTAATGATGGTGGGGAATTGAAGGTGACCAAGCAGGTACTCATACCATTTTCCATCAGTAGATACAAGGATGAGGTCCTATGTGATGTTGTACCCATGCACGCCAACCACTTACTTTTGGTGAGGCCTTGACAGTTCGATCAAAGAGTGAATCATGGCAGATATAGTAATCGATACTCATTCACTTTTGAAGGAAGGAAGCACACACTAACCCCTTTATCACCGCAACAAGTACACGATGATCAATTGCATTTGAAAAAGAGTTTCCAAGGATTAAAAGAAAAAGAAACAAAAAATGAGAGGAAAATGAGCGAGAGAATGAGAGAAAAACAGTAAGTACTAGTAAAAGTTGGAAAGGAAAGTGTGAAATTGAAAGCGGGGGAGAGAAGCTTAAAATGAGCATATATGCGAGGGGTAGTGAAATTAGACAATCTGTTTTGGTAAGGCATACACTTGTGCTTTTATACAGTGAGAATTTTTAACACTGACGAACTCGATGCAACATTGTCTTCTTCTATTTTTTTTCTCTTTTGTAGGATTTTGAAGATGTTTTACCCGACTAGATTCCATGAGGTTTACCACCTATTCGTGGCATAGAACATCAAATTGATTTTGTGCCTGGTGCTACATTTACCCAATCGACCAGCATATAGGAGTAACCCTGAGGAAACAAAAGAGGTACCAACGACAAGTATAAGAATTGATGAAAAAAGGCTATATTCGAGAGAGCTTAAGCCCTTGTGCCTTTCCTGTATTATTAGTACCCAAGAAAGATGGATCATGGTGCATGTGTGTGGATTGTCGAGCAATCAATCAGATTACAATCAAATATTGACATCCTATACCACACCTAGATGATATGTTGGATGAATTGAGTGATTCTAGTGTGTTTTCAAAGATCAATCTAAAAAGCAGATATCACCAAATCATGATGAGAGAAGGTGATGAATGGAAGACAGCGTTCAAAACAAAACAAGGTTTGTATGAGTGCACTGTGATGCCTTTCAGTTTAACAAGTACACCTAGCACGTTTATGAGATTGATGAATCACGTCTTACGGCATTATATTGGTAAGTTTTGTGTTGTTTATTTTGACGACATTCTCATATACAACCATTCTTTGGAGGACCATGAATTACATCTCAGGTTTGTTTTGAATACACTTCAAAAGGAGAAATTGTATGCTAACTTAAAAAAATGTGTGTTTTCTGTACAAAAAAACTTGTGTTTTTAGGATTTGTAGTGAGTTCTGAAGGCTTCGAGGTTGATCATAAGAAGGTAAAAGCAATTGAAGAGTGGCCGACGCCTATAAGCATTAGCTAGGTAAGGAGCTTTCATGGATTGGCCAATTTCTATCAAAGGTTCATTCCTAATTTTAGTACCATTGTTTCTCCTTTAACTAACGTGATTAAAAAGAATGCAAGTTTTTTTTGGAATATTGAGCAAGAACAAGCTTTTAATCAAGTTAAGGAATGCTTAACAAAAGCACAGTTGCTTTCCTTACCAAACTTTGATAAGACGTTCGAGATTGAGTGTGATGCTTCAGGTGTAGGAATTGGTGTTGTTTTATCACAAGAGGGACGTCTAGTTGCATATTTTAGCGAGAAACTAAATGGAGCAACCTTAAACTATCCAACATACGACAAGGAAATGTATGCTTTGATCAGGGCCTTGGAAAAATGGCAACATTACCTATGGTCGAAGGAATTTGTTGTGCATACAGACCATGAGTCATTGAACAGATTAAGGACAACACAAACTCAACAAGAGACACGCCAAATGGGTGGAATTCCTTGAGTCATTCCCATACATCACCAAGTACAAGAAGGGAAAAGAGAACGTTTTTGTTGATGCCTTATCACGAAGGTATGTGCTTCTTAATTCTCTTGAATATAAACTTATTAGATTTGCATTTCTTAAAGAACTCTATGCTACTGATCTTGATTTTGGAGAGACCTTTAAAGCATGTGAGAAAGGTGCATTTGACAAGTTTTACAAGCACGATGGGTTCTTATTCAAGGAAAGGAAACTTTGCATCCCTCAAAGTAGTGCGCATGAGGTCTGATACGATCTCATCTTGGAATTTACTGAGATGCTTGATTTGCCCGATCGTAAATGAAGTAACTTTGTGTTGTTAGACTTGCAACGGTTTTCGGATGGTTTAAAGGGTGATGGCGTGTAACGATATCGAAAGCGATGAGAATAAGATTCTAAAATTTTAGAAGGTTAATGTGTTGATGGTGGAGGTAACAATCGAAGATGGATAGTAGTTTAGGACTTGAGAATTGAACCAACACTAAAAAGTGTGACCCGAACTCTATAACGGTATCTAAATGAAATCAGGATCTTGACCCATTAGTTAAGTAGAACTATGAACCAAAGATATCAACGGTTTTGATTCAACAAGCAGAACTTGAAGGATCGATAAAGTTCTCAAAAGAATGAAAGAGATAAAACTCTCAATTTTTCTTGAAATCAAAACGTGTCTTACAATGGAAAAACCAGCCTCTATTTATAGGCTTTACAAAATGATGTGATCAGCTAACATTCCTAGGGAGGTGTGAAGGAATAATAAATAAAAAAATAAATCTTGAAATGTGTGCCTTTGCCGCCCAATATAATCATAAGCTAGCATGTCAATTTCCATGTGAATGTAAGGAAGTACCTCAAGCAAGCATCTCTCTAGAATTGTCGTCCATTGTGAATGCAAGCAAGCACCTCAAGCAAGCATCTCAAGCAAGCACCTCAAGCAAGCACCTCTCTAGAATTGCCGTCCAACGTGAATGTAAGCAAGCATGTCAATTTCCATGTGAACATAAGCAAGCACATCAATTTCCATGTGAACGTAAGCAAGCATGAATCTTCCACGTTGCAGGGCATTGATTCAACTTCGGAAGCTTCAATAATCTTCCATGCATGTTTGCACTTGTTGCTGACCGCATCTCTAAATTTCCTTGCCCTTGCACGAGTAATAGGGCCAAAGGGAAATTCCTCTAGGTCCAATAGTGGTAGGGACGCCATGATCTCATCATCTTCTCCTTCTTGAGAGCGATTTGTACTCAAATAGTTACCTTGCTCAAAAAGAGATAAGTCTGAAACGTTAAAAGTAGCACTAACACCAAACTCTTCTGGAAGATCTATCTTGTAGGCACTATCATTGAACTTCTCCAATATTTGAAATGGCACATCCCCTCTAGGCGAGCGTTTAGATTTCCTTTGTGCTGGAAATCGTTCCTTCCTGAAGTGCACCCAAACCCAATCGACGGGGTTCAAAGTTGACTCGCTTCTGCCCTTTATTTTCTTGTTGTTCATATTGCTTTGTTCTTTTCTCAATGTTCTCTCGAACCTTCTGATGAAGCTTTTTCACGAATTTAGCCTTGGTTTTCTTGTCCAGGTTTAATGCTTGATCAATTGACAAAGGTAACAAATCCATAGGAGACAATGTGATAGAGTAGCACAATCTTGAATTTGGAAGCCTTCAATCAAGTTGTTGCAAGAACTAAGAGCTCTAGACTCAATCAAGAAAGCTTTGGGCAGATCTGAAAATTTAAGAGAAAAGAGAAGGGCTTTTCTTGAAAATTTCAGATTTAATGCTGGAAATTCAAAGAAACTAAGATAAGATGATGATTAATAAGAATAAAAACAAAAAGATTGAAAAAGACTAAGATAAGGATAGGTAAAACAAATCTGAAAATTCCAGCTTTGTTTATGGAAGATGGTGTGAAGGTTAAAGATGAAGATGGCTTGCAAATTGTTGTTGTTGTTTTGTCCTTGGCACCCTCTTAAACGCAATTATCTAAGCAATAAACCTCAAGCGACTCGAACCCACCCTCCTAGATGCAATTACCTAGGCAAGCAAGAGTGTGAAGATGATCTCCCTCACAAGAACTCGTCGAACTTATGTTGAAGAAGACTTCGATGGCACAAGTAATCAGCACTTGCAGAAATAAACTCACTAAATGTTTTATAAATCAAAGAAATCTGTCTTACAATGTTGGAGGCTTCATCCTTTTATACGTGAAGGATAGACAAAGTAATTTAACTTATACTAAAACAAGGAAAACCTAATCTAATTAAAAATAATAAAAAAATAATAGCCTCTAAACTCCTTGTGCTTGTGTTGCAAGGGATAGGGTGATAAGGCAAGTGATAAGCTGATAAGGGCTGGTTGCTTGGGTAGCAAGTAAGCTTGATGAAGGCTGGTTTGCTTGGGCATTCAAGTAATGGGCTGATAAGAGCTGTTTTGATTGGGCAGCAAGTAAGAGTTGATAAGGGCCTTTATTTAGATGAATTTAAGGGTATTTGGGCTGGTTTAGATGATAAGAAATTGGTTATTTGGCAAGGAGGCATGTGTGGGCTGTTTTAAAAGCTAACTAGGCCTAAAACACTTGTAAATCCTAATATGTCCTAAAAATAAAAATCTGACCCAATTTTTTATAGTAACAAGTATTGGGTCTAATTATAATAAAAAGGCTAATTAATGGACATCTAAAGGCTCATGGATATCCATCTCCAAAGGTGCAGCAAGTTGAGTTTTTGTGACCCAATTATTCTTGAAGGATGTTAAGTGTGGACTTCCTTCAAGAAATTCTTCTTTCTTCATGGCAGCTTGCAATCCTTTGCTCATGAATCCTTGGACGGTCGAATTCAGCTTGTCCTTGATTAGCTTGGACTTGGCTCGTGTTTATTGGGCCAAGTGGAAAAGTAAGTCCATCTCGTCCTTGGAATTGCCTTGTGGTACATGCATCACAATGGATTAAACCCATATACAACCTCAAATGGTGTGAATTTGGTGACTGAATGAACTGATATGTTGTAAGCAAATTCCATATGTGGCAAGCTATCTTCCTACGATTTTGGATTCTTGCTAATCAAAGACCGCAACAAAGTTGAAAGTACTCAATTTACCACTTCGGCTTGGCCATCAGTTTGAGGATGACAAGTTGTAGAGAATGATAACTTTGACCCAATCCTGCTCCAAAAATGACTCAAAAACTTTGTGTCTCGATCTGAAACGATTGTCCTTAGAAGTCCATGTAAACGCACAATCTCCCTGAAAAACAGATTAGAAATATTGGAAGCATCATCAGTTTTATGACACGGAATAAAGTGCGCCATTTTTGAAAACCTATCGACAACCACGAAAATGGAATCTCTGCCATTCTTTGTTCTAGGAAGTCCTAAAACAAAATCCATGGAAATGTCAACCACGGCTCTTTAGAGATTGGTAATGGCGTGTACAACCCTTGAGGTTGAAGTCTTGATTTCGCCCTTTTACAAGTGATGATACATGCATGAGCGGGGTCAAATTACTAATATTGGAAAAGGAGCTGAATTTGTTCGATGCAAACAACAAAAGCCAAAACAATGCATGCATAGGAGGTAAAAAACAATGCATCTTGGACAAGAAAATGAATCTGTTTGTGAAGTCTGGAAAGTCCGCCAACTTGCAACGAGTTTTCGGATGGAATCCAGGCATTTCTGAGTCAAGTTGTCTTCTAACAAATTGTCCGTCATTCAGTTACCTTTCCAAATCATCTTGAAACGCATCAATCGGACATCAGGAACTCAAGGTACGTCCAATTTACTGAAGACTGCGCATGCAGAAAACTGGATACGGGATTATTACGGGATTTTGTAAAATTCAGCCCAAAAGATAACATATAAGGCTTTGGCCGAATTAAACTTAACTCAACCTAATTATTAACATTTAAATTATGTTTTTAGGGTTTTATATACTTTAGGAACCAGCCCTTATCAGCTTATCACCCTATTCCTTGCCACACAAGCACAAGGAGTTTAAAGGCTGTTATTTTTTATTTTTAATTGGATTAGGTTTTCCTTGTTTTAGTAGAAGTTAAATTACTTTGTCTATCCTTCACCTATAAAAGGATGAAGCCTCCATCATTGTAAGACATATTTCTTTGATTTATGAAATATTTAGTGAGTTTGTTTTTGCAATTGCTGATTACTTGTGCCTTCGAAGTCTTCTTCAACATAAGTCCGACGAGTTCTTCTGAGGGAGACATCTTCACACTCTTGCTTGCCTAGATAATCGTGTCTAGGATGGTGGGTTAGAACCGCTTGAGGTTGCTTGCTTAGATAATTGAGTCTAAGAGGGTGCCGAGGACAAAACAACATCAACAATTCGTAAGCCATCTTCATCTTCATCCTTCACACCATCTTCCATAATTCCATAAACAAAGCTGGAATTTTCATATTTGTTTTACTTATCTCATTCTCAATCTCTTTTAATCTTTTTTTATATTCTTATTTCTTATCATATAATCCTTTATCTCATCTTTCTTTCTTTAAATTTCCAGCCTTGAATCTGAAAATTTCAAGAAAATCCCTTCTCTTTTATCTTGAATTTACAGATCTGCCCAAACTTCCTTGATTGAGTCTAGAGCTCCTAGTTCTTGCAACAACTTGATTGAAGGCTTCCAAATCCACAATTGCGCTATCTATCAAGTGATATATCACTCACAAATTCGTTCCACATCCCTTTTCATTTTTGGCCAAAACAAATGCTCTTGTAGGATGTTTAACGTCTTGTTAACTCCGAAATGTCCTATAAGCCCCCCGCTATGGGCTTCCTTCACTAAGACCTCACGCGCACTACTTTGAGGAATGTAAAGTTTCCTTTCCTTGAATAAGAACCCATCGTTCCTGTAAAACTTATCAAACGCACCTTTCTCACATGCTTTAAAGGTCTCTCCAAAATCAAGATCAATAGCAAAAGTTCTTTAAGGAATGCAAATCCAATAAGTTTAGATTCAAGAGAATTAAGAAGCACATACCTCCGTGATAAGACATCAGCAACAATGTTCTCTTTTCCTTTCTTGTACTTAATGACATATGGGAATGACTCAAGGAATTCTACCCATTTGGCGTGCCTTTTGTTGAGTTTGTGTTGTCCCTTGATGTGTTTCAATGACTCATGGTCTGTATGCACAACAAAGTCCTTCGACCATAGGTAATGTTGCCATTTTCCAAGGCCCTAATCAAAGCATACATTTCCTTGTCGTATGTTGGATAGTGCAAGGTTGCTCCATTAGTTTCTCACTAAAATATGCAATTGGACGTCTCTATTGTGATAAAACAACTTCGATTCCTACACCTAAAGCATCACACTTGATCTCGAACGTCTTATCAGTGTTTGGTAGGAAAGTAACGGTGCCTTTATTATGCACTTCTTAATATGATTAAAAGCCTGTTCTTGCTCAATATTCCAAAAGAAACTTGCATTCTTTTTAATCACGTTAGTTAAAGGAGCAGCAATGGTACTAAAATTAGGAATGAACCTTCGATAGAAACTGGCCAATCCATGAAAGCTCCTTACCTGGCTAGTGCTTGTAGGCGTCGGCCACTCTTCAATTGCTTTTACCTTCTCATGATCAACCTCCAATCCTTCAGAACTCACTACAAATCCTAGAAACAAAAGTTTGCTTGTACAGAAAACACATTTTTAAGTTAGCATACAGTTTCTCCTTTTCAAAGTGTATTCAAAACAAACCTGAGATTTATTTCATGGTCCTCCAAAGAACGACTGTATATGAGAATCTCTTCAAAATAAACAATGCAAAACTTACCAATATAATGTCATAAGACATGATTCATCAATCTCATAAATGTTCTAGGTGCATTTGTTAAACTGAAAGGCATTACAGTCCACTCATACAAACCTTGTTTTGTTTTTAACGTTGTCTTCCATTCATCACCTTCTCTCATCCTGATTTGGTGATATTGCTTTTAAGATCGATCTTTGAAAACACAATGGAACCCTCAATTCATCCAACATATCATCTAGGCGTGGTATAGGATGTTGATATTTGATTGTTATCTGATTGATTGCTCGACAATCCACACACATGCGCCATGACCCATCTTTCTTGGGTACCAACAGTACCAACAACACATGGGCGTAAGCTCTCTCAGATATAGCCTTTTTCCATCAATTCTTGTACTTGTCATTGTAACTCTTTTGTTTCCTCGGGGTTACTCTGATATGCTGGTCGATTGGGTAATGTAGCATCAGGCACAAAATCAATTTGATGTTCTATGCCACGAATAGGTGGTAAACCTCCTAGAATCTCATCGGGTAAAACATTTTCAAAATCCTGCAAAAGAGAAACAATAGAAGAAGGCAATGTTGCATCAAGTTCAAGTGTTCAAAAAAGGATCCTTGTTCAAAAACAAGAAGTGTTTGCCTCCCATAAAACTCTCATTTTCTAATTTCAATCAAAGTGATGCATGTACCACAAGGCAATTGAAATATCATAGAGTAGCGCTATTTTCAAATAAAGAGAAAAACAAAAAACAAACCAAAATAAAGAACAAATCTAAAAATTCATATTTGCTTATGGTGGTGTGAAGGATAATGAATTAAAAAACCTTGAATGTAAGCCTTTGCCCCCAATGTAATCATAAGCACCACCCTCCTATTTCCATGTGAACAAGCAAGAGTGTGAAGATCTCCAATAGTCACAATTCTCTGAATCACCCTAATGATGTGAATATTCATGGCAAGTAATCACCTTGTAAAAATAAAAAAATAAATGTTTTATAAATCAAAGAAATCTGTCTTAAATGTTGGATCATCCATACGTGAAGGATAACAAAGTAATTTAACTTATACTAAAACAAGGAAAACCTAATCTAATTAAAAATAAAAAAAAAATAAACAACTAAAATCCTTGTGCTTGTGTTGCAAGGGATAATAAGGCAATGATAATCTGATAACATGGTTGCATGGGTAGCAATAAACATGATGAAGGCTGGTTTGCATGGGCATTCAAGTAATGGGCTGATAAGAGCTGTTTTGATTGGGCAGCAAGTAAGAGTTGATAAGGGCCTTTATTTAGATAATTTAATGGGTATTTGGGCTGGTTTAGATGATAAGAAATTTTATTTCCCAAGGAGGCATGTGTGGGCTGTTTTAAAAGCTAACTAGGCCTAAAACACTGGTAAATCCTAATATGTCCTAAAAATAAAAATCAAAGATCCTTCTTGACCCAATTTTTTATAGTAACAAGTATTGGGTCTAATTATAATAAAAAAATTAATGGACATCTAAAGGCTCATGGATATCCATCTCCAAAGGTGCAGCAAGTTGAGTTTTTGTGACCAAATTCTTGAAGGATGTTATCTGTGGACTTCCTTCAAGAAATTCTTCTTTAATCATGGCAGCTTGCAATCCCTCATGAATCCTTGGTTTAGAATTCAGCTTGTCCTGATTAATTGGACTTGGCTCTAAAGTATTGGGCCAAGTGGAAAAGTAAGTCCATCTTGAATTGCCTTGTGGTTTATTTCACAATGGATTAAACCCATATACAACCTCAAATGGTGTGAATTTGGTGACTGAATGAACTGATATGTTGTAAGCAAATTCCATATGTGGCAAGCTATCTTCCTACGATTTTGGATTCTTGCTAATCAAAGACCGCAACAAAGTTGAAAGTACTCAATTTACCACTTCAGTTTGGCCATCAGTTTGAGGATGACAAGTTGTAGAGAATGATAACTTTGTCCCAATCCTGCTCCAAAAATGACTCAAAATGACTCAAAAAACTTTGTGTCTCAATCTGAAACGATTGTCCTTAGAAGTCCATGTAAACGCACAATCTCCCTGAAAAACAGATTAGAAATATTGGAAGCATCATCAGTTTTATGACACGGAATAAAGTGCGCCATTTTTGAAAACCTATCGACAACCACGAAAATGGAATCTCTGCCATTCTTTGTTCTAGGAAGTCCTAAAACAAAATCCATGGAAATGTCAACCACGGCTCTTTAGAGATTGGTAATGGCGTGTACAACCCTTGAGGTTGAAGTCTTGATTTCGCCCTTTTACAAGTGATGATACATGCATGAGCGGGGTCAAATTACTAATATTGGAAAAGGAGCTGAATTTGTTCGATGCAAACAACAAAAGCCAAAACAATGCATGCATAGGAGGTAAAAAACAATGCATCTTGGACAAGAAAATGAATCTGTTTGTGAAGTCTGGAAAGTCCGCCAACTTGCAACGAGTTTTCGGATGGAATCCAGGCATTTCTGAGTCAAGTTGTCTTCTAACAAATTGTCCGTCATTCAGTTACCTTTCCAAATCATCTTGAAACGCATCAATCGGACATCAGGAACTCAAGGTACGTCCAATTTACTGAAGACTGCGCATGCAGAAAACTGGATACGGGATTATTACGGGATTTTGTAAAATTCAGCCCAAAAGATAACATATAAGGCTTTGGCCGAATTAAACTTAACTCAACCTAATTATTAACATTTAAATTATGTTTTTAGGGTTTTATATACTTTAGGAACCAGCCCTTATCAGCTTATCACCCTATTCCTTGCCACACAAGCACAAGGAGTTTAAAGGCTGTTATTTTTTATTTTTAATTGGATTAGGTTTTCCTTGTTTTAGTAGAAGTTAAATTACTTTGTCTATCCTTCACCTATAAAAGGATGAAGCCTCCATCATTGTAAGACATATTTCTTTGATTTATGAAATATTTAGTGAGTTTGTTTTTGCAATTGCTGATTACTTGTGCCTTCGAAGTCTTCTTCAACATAAGTCCGACGAGTTCTTCTGAGGGAGACATCTTCACACTCTTGCTTGCCTAGATAATCGTGTCTAGGATGGTGGGTTAGAACCGCTTGAGGTTGCTTGCTTAGATAATTGAGTCTAAGAGGGTGCCGAGGACAAAACAACATCAACAATTAAGTAAGCCATCTTCATCTTCATCCTTCACACCATCTTCCATAATTCCATAAACAAAGCTGGAATTTTCATATTTGTTTTACTTATCTCATTCTCAATCTCTTTTAATCTTTTTTTATATTCTTATTTCTTATCATATAATCCTTTATCTCATCTTTCTTTCTTTAAATTTCCAGCCTTGAATCTGAAAATTTCAAGAAAATCCCTTCTCTTTTATCTTGAATTTACAGATCTGCCCAAACTTCCTTGATTGAGTCTAGAGCTCCTAGTTCTTGCAACAACTTGATTGAAGGCTTCCAAATCCACAATTGCGCTATCTATCAAGTGATATATCACTCACAAATTCGTTCCACATCCCTTTTCATTTTTGGCCAAAACAAATGCTCTTGTAGGATGTTTAACGTCTTGTTAACTCCGAAATGTCCTATAAGCCCCCCGCTATGGGCTTCCTTCACTAAGACCTCACGCGCACTACTTTGAGGAATGTAAAGTTTCCTTTCCTTGAATAAGAACCCATCGTTCCTGTAAAACTTATCAAACGCACCTTTCTCACATGCTTTAAAGGTCTCTCCAAAATCAAGATCAATAGCAAAGAGTTCTTTAAGGAATGCAAATCCAATAAGTTTAGATTCAAGAGAATTAAGAAGCACATACCTCCGTGATAAGACATCAGCAACAATGTTCTCTTTTCCTTTCTTGTACTTAATGACATATGGGAATGACTCAAGGAATTCTACCCATTTGGCGTGCCTTTTGTTGAGTTTGTGTTGTCCCTTGATGTGTTTCAATGACTCATGGTCCACATGCACAACAAATTCCTTCGACCATAGGTAATGTTGCCATTTTTCCAAGGCCTTGATCAAAGCATACATTTCCTTGTCATATGTTGGATAGTTCAAGGTTGCTCCATTTAATTTCTCGGTAAAATATGCAATTGGACGTCCCTCTTGTGATAAAACAACATCGATTCCTACACCTGAAGCATCACACTCGATCTCGAATGTCTTATTAAAGTTTGGTAAGGAAAGTAATGGTGCCTTTATTATGCACTTCTTAATATGATTAAAAGCCTGTTCTTGTTCAATATTCCAAAAGAAACTTGCATTCTTTTTAATCACGTTAGTTAAAGGAGCAGCAATGGTACTAAAATTAGGACTGAACCTTCGATAGAAACTGGCCAGTCCATGAAAGCTCCTTACCTTGCTAATGCTTGTAGACGTCGACCACTCTTCAATTGCTTTTACCTTCTCATGATCAACCTCCAAGCCTTCAGAGCTCACTACAAATCCTAGAAACAAAAGTTTGCTTGTACAGAAAACACATTTTTTAAGTTAGCATACAGTTTCTCCTTTTCGAAGTGTATTCAAAACAAACCTGAGATTTATTCCATGGTCCTCCAAAGAACGACTGTATATGAGAATCTCGTCAAAATAAACAATGCAAAACTTACCAATATAATGTCGTATGACATGATTCATCAATCTCATAAATGTTCTAGGTGCATTTGTTAAACTGAAAGGCATTACAGTCCACTCATACAAACCTTGTTTTGTTTTTAACGTTGTCTTCCATTCATCACCTTCTCTCATCCTGATTTGGTGATATTGCTTTTAAGATCGATCCTTGAAAACACAATGGAACCCTCAATTCATCCAACATATCATCTAGGCGTGGTATAGGATGTCGATATTTGACTGTTATCTGATTGATTGCTCGACAATCCACACACATGCGCCATGACCCATCTTTCTTGGGTACCAACAGTACAGGAACAACACATGGGCGTAAGCTCTCTCGAATATAGCCTTTTCCATCAATTCTTGTACTTGTCATTGTAACTCTTTTGTTTCCTCGGGGTTACTCTGATATGCTGGTCGATTGGGTAATGTAGCATCAGGCACAAAATCGATTTGATGTTCTATGCCACGAATAGGTGGTAAACCTCCTAGAATCTCATCGGGTAAAACATTTTCAAAATCCTGCAAAAGAGAAACAATAGAAGAAGGCAATGTTGCATCAAGTTCGTTAGTGTTCAAAAAATTCTCCTTGTACAAAAGCACAAGAAGTGTTTGCCTCCCCAAAACACATTTTCTAATTTCACTATCCCTCGTGATGCATGTACCACAAGGCAATTCCAAGGAAGAGATGGTGATAGAGTAGCGCAAATTCAAATAAAGAGAAAAACAAAACAAACCAAAATAAAGAACAAATCTAAAAATTCATATTTGCTTATGGTGGTGGCGTCAATGGATGAAGCTTGAATATGTGGAGATGGCGTGATGAATTGATAGTTGTTGTTTTGTCCTCGACACCCTCTTAGACGCAATTATCTAAGCAAGCAACCTCAAGCGGCTCTAACCCACCCTCCTAGATGCAATTACCTAGGCAAGCAAGAGTGTGAAGATGATCTCCCTCACAAGAACTCGATGATCTTATGTTGAAGATGGCTTCTAGACAAGTTTACCGAACACTTGCAAACTCAAAGAATACTAAAATCTCCAAAGAGAACTTTTTATTAATCAATGAAATCTGAATTACAATGTGGGTGAAGCCTCCTTTATATAGGCCATAGAGAAGTTTTAATCCTACTAAACTTAGGAATTAAATACAATAAATAAATGCTAAAATATAATCTCCTAATTAGATAAGTAACTTCTAATAAAAAATAAAAGCTAAAAATAAAATTATAATTAAATAAATCTGATCCTAATAGATATTGCAGAATCCTATGTTGATTTAAATTACAAATAATCAAATAAAATCTTAAAAATTCGTAATTATCCAAAAATCCCGTATTAATCCCGTATAGGAATTTCTGCATGCGCTGTCTTCGCTAAAATAGACGTATCTTGAGATCTAGATGTCCGATTGAGGCGTTTCAAGATGCGTTAGAAAGATAATTTGCAGAAGGACAAGTTTTAAGAAGACATGTTGACCCATAAATGCCCGGATCCCATCCAAAAATGCTTCGCAAGTTGACTAATGTTTCTGACTTGCAAAGCAGTTTCAACTTCTTTTCCAAGATGATTATTTTGACCCCTCTCATGCTCGTATCAGATGGAGTTACTTTTCTGCTTGGCCCAATAACCTGAGCCAAGTCCTAGCTAATCAAGGACAAGCTGAATTTGACCGTCCAAGGATTCCTGAGAAAAGGATTGCAAGTTGCCATGAAGAAAGAAGAATTTCTTGAAGAAAGTCCACACTTAACATCCTTCAAGAATAATTGGGTCACAAAAACTCAACTTGCTACACCTTTGGAGATGGATATCCATGAGCCTTTAGATGTCCATTAATTAGCCTTTTATTGTAATTAGACCCAATACTTTTTACTATAAAAGATTGGGTCAGAATTTTATTTTTAGCCCAAATTAGATGTCCATGAGCCTTTAGATGGATATCCTTGCCCAAGAACCAATTTCTTATCATCTAAACCAGCCAAAATACCCTTAAAATTCATCCAAAATAAAGGCCCTTATCAACTCTTACTTGTTGCCCAATCAAAACAGCTCTTATCAACCCATTACTTGACCAGCCTTCATCAAGCTTAATTGCTGCCCAAGCAACCAGCCCTTATCAGCTTATCACTTGCATTATCACCCTATCCCTTTCCACACAAGCACAAGGAGTTTAAAGGCTGTTATTTTTTATTATTTTTAATTAGATTAGGTTTTCCTTGTTTTAGTAGAAGTTAAATTACTTTGTCTATCCTTCACCTATAAACGGATGAAGCCCCCATCATTGTAAGACAGTTTTTTTTTATTTATGAAATATTTAGTGAGTTTGTTTTTGCAAGTGCTGATTACTTATGCCTTCGAAGTCTTCTTCAACATAAGTTCGACGAGTTCTTGTGGGGGAGATCATCTTCACACTCTTGCTTGCCTAGGTAATTGCATCTAGGAGGGTGGGTTAGAGCCGTTTGAGGTTGCTTGCTTAGATAATTACGTCGAAAGGGGTGTCGAGGACAAAACAACAATAATGATTCGCAAGCCATCTTCATCTTCAACCTTCACACCATCTTCCGTAATTCCATAAACAAAGCTGGAATTTTCAGATTTGTTTTACCTATCCTTATCTTAGTCTTTTTCTATCTTTTTGTTTTTATTCTTATTAATCATCATCTTATCTTCCCTCTTATCTTCGTTTCTTTGAATTTCTAGCATTAAATCTGATATTTTCAAGAAAAGCCCTTTCTCTTTTCTCTTGAATTTTCAGATCTGTCCAAAGCTTTCTTGATTGAGTCTAGAGCTCTTAGTTCTTGCAACAACTTGATTGAAGGCTTCCAAATCCAAGATTGCGCTACTCTATCAAGTGGTATCAGAGCGACCCTTTGACTGCCCGATTTCATGCCGAGCGCCCATGAGTGGGGTAGGTAGGGTGGACAACTATGACAAGGTGGCCCATCATGAGAGCGGAAGCTCGTGACGAGGGTGTCACGAGGTTGAGTGGGGGAGAATGTTACGCATGAGAAGATGAGGGGTCATTAATCCCACATCGGAAAGGAAAAGGGAGGTCTTGGGATATAAATACGGTGGCACTGCACATCCTATCAGACATGTCTTTTAGGAAGAGGGTAATGGCCTCGTGACAAGGGAGTTCATTGAAACATTCCCTTATGTGATCAAGTAAAAAAAAAGGTAAGGATAATGTAGTAGTAGATGAGCTATCTATAAGGTATACCCTAATTACTCAAATGCATGCTACTATATTGGGATTTGAACATATAAAGGAATTGTAACCTTGATCCAAATTTCAAGGAAATTTATACTCATTGTTTAAAAGGTGCTTTTAACAAGTTTTATCTTGTAGATGGGTTTCTTTTCTGAATAAACAGGTTGTGTATACCACAAGGCTCCATTAGAGAACTGATAGTCCATGAATCACACTCCGGAGGCTTAACGGGGCACTTTGGCATTTCCAAAACCTTAGACATGGTAATGGAGCATTTTTTTTGGCCATATATGAGAAAAAACGTGGAAAAGTATGCGCATCTTGCATAGTATGTAAACAAGCAAAATCCAAAGTCCTAACGGTTTATATACACCCCTTCCTATCCCTTCTTCCCCTTGGGTCGATTTATCTATGGACTTTATTCTTGGATTACCTCATACCAAAAAGGGTCGAGATAGTATTTTTGTTGTGGTCGACAGGTTTCCAAAGATGGCTCACTTTATACCATGCCATAAAACGGATGATGCAACACATGTAGCCGATCTCTTTTTTAGAGAAGTAGTACGACTTCATGGAATTCCACGCACCATCGTGTCCGATAGAGATGTCAAGTTCATAAGCCATTTTTGGAAGGTTTTGTGGGGAAAGATAGGCACCAAACTTCTTTATTCTACTACTTGTCACCCACAGACGGATGGACAAACCGAGGTAATAAACTGTATCTTAGGTGCATTACTCAGAACCGTTGTCAGTAAGAACACAAAAACTTGGGAAGAATATCTACCTTTTGTAGAGTTTGCCTACAACCGTTCTATTCATTCATCCACCGGTTATTCTCTATTTGAAGTAGTTTATGGTTTTAACCCCTTAACTACATTAGACCTTGTTCCTTTACCTATTGATAATATTAGCAGCTTAGATGGTGAAAAGAAAGTGGAGCTGGTTAAATCCATACACACTAAGGCAAAGCAAAGAATGGAGAAAACATATGAAAATGTTGCTGCCAAAGTCAACAAAGGCCGACGCCAAGTTGTCTTTGAACTAGGAGATTGGGTTTGGTTGCACATGCATAAAGAAAGATTTCCGAACCATAGGAAATCCAAATTGGATCCAAGAGGAGATGGACCATTCCAAGTCCTTGAAAGGATCAACAACAATGCATACCTAATTGATCTACTAGGTGAGTATAATGTGAGTACAACTTTTCATGTTTCCGATCTTTCTCCCTTTGACATTTCGGATTTGTGGACGAAACCTTTTGAGGAGGGAAGGGATGATGCATGTACCACAAGGCAATTCCAAGGACGAGATGGACTTACTTTTCTGCTTAGCCCAATAACCCGAGCCAAGACCAAGCTAATCAAGGACAAGCTAAATTCGATCGTCCAAGGATTCGTGAGCAAAGGATTGCAAGCTGCCATGAAGAAAGAAGAATTTCTTGAAGGAAGTCCACACTTAACATCCTTCAAGAATAATTGGGTCACAAAAACTCAACTTCCTACACCTTTGGAGATGGATATCCATGAGCCTTTAGATGTCCATTAATTAGCCTTTTATTGTAATTAGACCCAGTACTTTTTACTATAAAAGATTGGGTCAGATTTATTTTTAGCCCAGATTAGGATATACAAGTGTTTTTAGGCCTAGTTAGCTTTTAAAACAGCCCACACATGTCTCCTTGCCCAAGAACCAATTTCTTATCATCTAAACCATCCCAAATACCCTTAAAATTCGTCCAAATAAAGGCCCTTATCAACTCTTACTTGCTGCCCAATCAAAACAGCTCTTATCAGCCCTTTACTTACCAGCCTTCATCAAGCTTACTTGCTGCCCAAGCAACCGGCCCTTATCAGCTTATCACTTGCCTTATCACCCTATCCCTTTCGACACAAGCACAAGGAGTTTAAAGGCTGTTATTTTTTATTATTTTTAATTAGATTAGATTTTCCTTGATTTAGTAGAAGTTAAATTACTTTGTCTATCCTTCACCTATAAAAGGATGAAGCCTCCATCATTGTAAGACAGATTTTTTTGATTTATGAAATATTTAGTGAGTTTGTTTTTGCAAGTGCTGATTACTTGTGCCTTCGAAGTCTTCTTCAACATAAGTTTGACGAGTTCATGTGAGGGAGATCATCTTCACACTCTTGCTTGCCTAGGTAATTGCATCTAGGATGGTGTGTTAGAGTCGCTTGAGGTTGCTTGCTTAGATAATTACGTCTAAGAGGGTGCCAAGGACAAAACAACAACACCGATTCGCATGTCATCTTCATCTTCAACCTTCACACCATCTTCCATAATTCCATAAACAAAGCTGGAACTTTCAGATCCTTATCTTAGTCTTTTTCTATCTTTTTGTTTTTATTCTTATTAATCATCATCTTATCTTCCCTCTTATCTTCGTTTCTTTGAATTTCCAGTATTAAATTTGAAATTTTCAAGAAAAGCCCTTCTCTTTTCTCTTGAATTTTCAGATATGCCCAAACCTTTCTTGATTGAGTCTAGAGCTCCTAGTTCTTGCAACAACTGGATTGAAGGCTTCCAAATCCAAGATTGTGCTACTCTATCACCTCACATAGACGCTCATTTTAAGCTTCTCTCCCCCGCTTTCAATTTCACTCTTTCCCTTCTCACTTTTACTAGTACTTGCTATTTTTCTCTCATTCTCTCGCTCATTTTTCCTCTCATTTTCTGTTTCTTTTTCTTTTAATTCTTGGAAACTCTTTTTCAAATGCATTTGATCATGTACTTCTGTGGTGATAAAGGGGTTAGCGTGTGCTTTCTTCCTTCAAAAGTGAATGAGTATCGATTACTATATCCGTCATGACTCACTCTTCGATCGAACTACCAAGGCCTCCCCAAAAGTAAGTGGATGGCGTGCATGGGTACAACATCACATAGGACCCCGTCCTTGTACCTACTGATGGAAAATGGTATGAGTACCTACTTGGTCACCTTCAATTCCCCACCATCATTAAGCCATTGAAGCTTATACGGTGTGGGTGTTTTGTTGTCACCAATCCAAGTCTATCCACCATTAAAGTGTTGGCAACATTAGTACAACTTCCTCCTTCAATAATCACAAAACATACCTTCCCATCGATATGACAGCGTGTATGAAAGATATTCTCTCGTTGCTGGTCGCCTTGCACTATTTGTGTATTTAGACTCCTCTTCACAACGAGCACTTCCCCTTCAGCGGGAGGGTCTAAGTCTTCATCATCTTCAGTTATTGCATCAACTTCTTTTTATGATTCAGATTCAATCTCGCCACTTCCTGGAATCACCATAGTATGCCTATTTGGGCACTGACTAGCTACATGACTCCTTCCGAGACATTTGAAGCATTTAATATCCCTGGATCGATTTGGTGTAGCTTGTAGCTTTCCTTTGTTCTCATCAACAGTCTTGTTGGGTTTTGAAGTCCCAACATTTTCCTTGAACTGATTTGTTTTGTATGGCGCTTTTGGACCAATATGTCCCCATTTAGAATTTTGACTCCATTTAGAAGTAGAAGAGTTGTTTTGGGACATACCTTTACGTTTAAATTGTTGTTCCACCTTTATAGCCAAGTGAACCAATTCTTCTAAGTCCACATAGTATTGCAAATCCACAGTGTCTGCTATGTCTTGATTTAGACCCAAAATGAACCTTGCCATGGTAGATTTTGTGTCTTCCTCCACGTTTCCTCGTATCATTGCCATCTCCATCTCTTTAAAATAATCTTCCACACTCATGTTTGAGGTTCTGAAGTTTCCGCATTAATTCTCGATGATAGTAGCTGGTATTAATCTCTTCCTCATTATGCCTTTCATTTCCTCCCACGTGGACATCGGATGTTCTCCATTTCGTCGTCTATTCATGGTTAACTGGTTCCACCAAACTATTGCATAATTAGTGAATTCAATGGATGCTATTTTTACCTTCTTTTGCTCAGAGTAATTATGAAAATCAAAGAAGTGTTCGATCTTCTGCTCCCACTGAAGATAAGCCTCCGGATTTGTTTTCCCCTGAAATGGCGGAATGTTCATCTTTATATTTGCAAGGTATCATCAAACCTTTCTTGATTCCTCTAATGTGGGCGTTGGTTTTGTACAACGGTGGGCAGTTCGTTGTCGTCCATAATCTGCTCAATTTCCTCTTCTTGGACACCTTGTCTTGGGTTACCTTGCGCTAGAACGGTCGGGGCTCCCACAGATTTCTCTTCAACACCGTCAATCCACTCATGTATGGACTCAATCAAGTTTTTGATCCATAAATTGTCCCAATTCTCGAACAAGTGCTTGAAACTATAGTCTCGGGATTCCTCTTGTTTGTCCTTCATTATACTCCCTTATATTCTTATCTGCATTCATGGCTCCCTATTCACTTCCAAAAGAAAAAGAAAAAGAAAAAAATTACTCGCTCTCTTTGGCTGTTACCCTCAAATGTACTCACTCTCTCGTGCCTTTTACCGCTCTTTTTATCTCAAAAGTTCTTGAATCGAACTTACTCAAAATCCTCCAAAATACTTGTTGAATCGGCTGTAAAATATATGTTAAGGTTTGGAAAGATATGGTGTATAAGGTAGGCTTAGAAGAAAAGTCTTACGGTTCAAAGTTAGAATATTGAAACGAAGAAATAACAATTTTGAAACAAGGAAAAAATGTATCAACCCCGGTTATCGATTTGCTTTCTTTTTTTAATCTCTTTTTTCTTTTTTTCACGATAATTCTTTTCTTTTCTCTTTTTTATTTTTCTAACAGCAAAACACAGGCTTACTTGATTTAGCCTAAGCTCTGATTACCATCTGATGCAATCTCGTCTTGGAATTTTTAGAGATGCTTGATTTGCCCTATCGTAAATGAAGTAACTTTGTGTTGTAAGACTTGCAATGGTTTTCAGATGGTTTAAACGGTGATGGTGTGTAACGATATAGAAAGCGATGAGAATAAGATTCTAAAATTTTAGAAGGTTAATGTGTCGATGGTGGAGGTAGCAATGGATGAGGGAAGATGGATAGTAGTTTAGGACTTGAGAATTGAACCAACAATAAAAAGTGTGACCCGAACTCTATAACGATCTCTAAATGAAATCAGGATCTTGACCCACTAGTTAAGTAGAACTAGGAACCAAAGATATCAACGGTTTTGATTCAACAAGTAGAACTTGAAGGATCGATAAAGTTCTCAAAAGAACGAAAGAGATAAAACTCTCAATTTTTCTTAAAATCAAAGTGTCTTACAATGGAAAAACCAGCCTCTATTTATAGGCTTTACAAAATGATGTGATCAGCTAACATTCCTTAGGGAGGTGTGAAGGGATAATAAAAAAAAAATCTTGAAATGTGTGCCTTTGCCGCCCAATGTAATCATAAGTTAGCATGTCAATTTCCATGTGAATGTAAGAAAGCATCACAAGCAAGCACCTCTCTAGAATTGCTGTCCATTGTGAATGCAAGCAAGCACCTCAAGCAAGCATCTCAAGCAAGCACCTCTCTAGAATTGCCGTCCATTGTGAATGTAAGCAAGCATGTCAATTTCCATGTGAATGTAAGCAAGCACGTTAGTTTCCATATGAACATAAGCAAGCATGAATCTTCCACATTGCAGGGCATTGATTCAACTTCGGCAGCTTCAATAATCTTCCATGCATGATTGCATTTGTTGCTGACCGCACTCTAAATTTCCTTGCCCTTGCACGAGTAATGGGGCCTAAGGGAAATTCCTCTGAGTCCAATGGTGGTGGTGATGCCATGATCTCATCACTTAGTGAAGGAAGCCCATAGTAGAGGGCTTATGGGACATTTTGGAGTTAACAAGATGTTAAACATCCTACAAGAGCATTTGTTTTGGTCAAAAATGAAAAAGGATATGGAACGAATGTGTGAGCGATGTATCACTTGCATAAGGGCGAAATCAAGACTTCAACCTCAAGGGTTGTACACGCCATTACCAATCTCTAAAGATTCGTGGGTTGACATTTCCATGGGCTTTGTTTTAGGACTTCCTAGAACAATGAATGATAGAGATTCCATTTTCGTGGTTGTCGATATGTTTTAAAAAATGGTGCACTTTATTCCGTGTCATAAAACTGATGATGCTTCTAAGATTTCTAATATGTTTTTCAGGGAGATTGTGCGTTTACATGGACTTCTGAGGATAATCGTTTCAGATCGAGATAAGAAGTTTTTGAGTCATTTTTGGAGGTCTTTATGGAGCTGGATTGGGACAAAGTTATTGTTCTCTACAACTTGTCATCCTCAAACTGATGGCCAAACCGAAGTGGTAAATTGAGTACTTTCAACTTTGTTGTGGTCTTTGATTAGCAAGAATCCAAAATCGTGGGAAGATAGCTTGCCACATGTGTAATTTGCTTACAACAGATCAGTTCATTCAGCCACCAAATTCACACCATTTGAGGTTGTATATGGGTTTAATCCATTGTCTCCAATGGATTTGTTACCTTTGCCCATTGATCAAGCATTAAATCTGGACGGGAAAAACATGGCTGAATTCGTGAAAAAGCTTCATCAGAAGGTTCGAGAGAACATTGAGAAAAAAACAAAGCAATATGAACAACAAGCAAATAAAGGGAGAAAGCGAGTCAACTTTAAACCCGGCGATTGGGTTTGGGTGCACTTCAGGAAGGAACGATTTCTAGCACAAAGGAGATCTAAATTCTCGCCTAGAGGGGATGGGCCATTTCAAGTATTAGAGAAGATCAATGATAATGCCTACAAGATAGATCTTCCGGGAGAGTTTGGATTTGGAAGGTAACGATTTGAGACTTATCTCTTTTTGTGTAAGGTAACGATTTGAGAACAAATCGCTCTCAAGAATGGGAGGATGATGAGATCATGTGATAGAGTAGCGCAATTGTGGATATGGAAGCCTTCAATCAAGTTGTTGCAAGAACTAAGAGCTCTAGACTCAATCAAGAAAGCTGTGAGTAGATCTGAAAATTCCAGCTTTGTTTATGGAAGATGGTGTGAAGATTGAAGGTGAAGATGGCTTGCGATTTGTTGTTGTTTTTTTGTCCTCGGCACCCTCTTAGACGCAATTATCTAAGCAAGCAACCTCAAGCGGCTCTAATCCACCCTCCTAGACGCAATTACCTAGGCAAGCAAGAGTGTGAAGATGATCTCCCTCACAAGAACTGAACTCATCGAACTTATGTTGAAGAAGACTTCGAAGGCACAAGTAATCAACACTTGCAAAAACAAACTCACTAAATATTTCATAAATCAAAGAAATTTGAAAAAAAACAAAGAAGAAAGCATCATCCCTTTATAGATGAAGGATGGCTTTAACCTAAAGCTAAGAATGAATAATATAAACAAAGAAATCTGGTCCATTAAATTGGATTTGATCTAACGGCTTAAGAGAAGAGTTGATAGAGTAGCGCAATCTTGGATTTGGAAGCCTTCAATCAAGTTGTTGCAAGAACTAGGAGCTCTAGACTCAATCAAAGAAGTTTGGGCAGATATGAAAATTCAAGAGAAAATAGAAGGGATTTTCTTGAATTTTTCAGATTCAAGGCTGGAAATTTAAAGAAAGAAAGACGAGATGAAGGATTAGATGATAAGAAATAAGAATATAAATAAAAAGATGAGAAAAGATTAAGAAAAAGATAGGTAAAACAAATCTGAAAGTTCCAGCTTTGTTTATGGAATTATGGAAGATGGTGTGAAGGTTGAAGATGAAGATGGCTTGTGAATTGTTGATGTTGTTTTGTCCTCGGCACCCTCTTAGACTCAATTATATAAGCAAGCAACCTCAAGCGGCTCTAACCCACCCTCCTAGACGCGATTATCTAGGCAAGCAAGAGTGTGAAGATGATCTCCCTCACAAGAACTCGTCGAACTTATGTTGAAGAAGACTTTGAAGGCTCAAGTAATCAGCACTTGCAAAAACAAACTCACTAAATATTTCATAAATCAAAGAAAATCTGTCTTACAATGATGGAGGCTTCATCCTTTTATAGGTGAAGGATAGACAAAGTAATTTAACTTCTACTAAAACAAGGAAAACCTAATCTAATTAAAAATAATAAAAAAAACAGCCTTTAAACTCCTGGTGCTTGTGTGGCAAGGAATAGGGTGATAAGGCAAGTTATAAGCTGATAAGGACTTGGTGACTGGTTTCTAAAGTATATAAAACCCTAAAAACATCAATTTAAATGATAATAAATACATTGGGCTAAGTTTAATTCGTCCAAAGCCTTATATTTAAGCTTTTGGGCTGAATTTTACAAAATCTCGTAATAATCCCGTATCCAGTTTTCTACATGCGCAGTCTTCAGTAAATTGGACGTATCTTGAGTTCCTGATGTCCGATTGATGCGTTTCAAGATGCACTGGAAAGGTAACTGAATGAAGGACAATTTTACAAAAACTTGTCGCAAGTTGGCTGACTTTCCAGACTTTACAAACAGATTCAATTTCTTGTCCAAGATGCATCGTTTTTGACCTCCTATGCGTGCACTGTTTTGGGTTTTATTGTTTGCATCGAACAAATTCAGCTTCTTGTCCAATATTAGTAATTTGACCCCGCTCATGCATGTATCATTCCCCCACTCCTCAAAAGGATTCGTCCTCAAATCTAAATTGGCAATGAGAGAACAATCATCAACTTCAATTGAAAAGTCTTCTTTGTTGTATGTGGAGTGATCTAATTGAGCTCCTCTCAATGGTTCAACAAAATCCTGGAAAATAAGACAGCACTACTCGAACATTTGTAAGGATTAGTCAAAACGAAATCACTCGTCGATTTCTTTTTCTTGTCTTTTTCTTTTGGGCTTTGTGTGACTTTTACCTCATATGTATTTTCACTCACCAAATTTGGGTCGTTAATTTGACTTTTTTGACTCTCGGCCTCTTTACTCTCAGTCTTTTGTATCTCACATCCCATATCCATCTCACAAAAATTATCATCAATGTACAATTTCTGTAGGGGAGAAAGTGTTTCTAACTAAATGACAGGACAAGAATCAAATGAAGGGTTAGAATTACACTTACTTTTTTTGTGGGGAGGTGATGAGAGTATAGCAAGTGGACCTACTACTTCACATGATGGATTAGAAGCATTGTCATCTTGTCTAATATCTTCATTATCACTATCCTCTTGTTTGAGTGTTTGTGTGTTTTCCGTCAACATGGGGATTTTTGTCTTGGTTTTGTCCAGTGACTTGGATGTTTCAATTTTCTGCCTTGGTCTAATTGAGTCAAGCAAAGGTTTAGAAGAATTAGAATGAGATAAAGGTTGAGTGGTACCTCTGTCAGAGTGATAATTCTTCTGTCGATATCGTTGTCGATCTTTGATGCGCTTTTCGATTGTCATGGCGAATTGGAATGCCTCTTGAAGGGTGTAGTAGGTTTTGAGTTTAAGTACCTCAAGAATGCTGTCATTGAGTCCGATAACAAACCTAGTCATTGTATCCTCTTCATCCTCTTGTATGTCGGCTTTTTGCATCAATGATCACATCTCTTTGAGATACTCATCAACAGTTCTGCAGCCTTGTCGGATCCTTTGTAACTTTTGTTTGATCTATCGTTGATATAATGGGGGAACAAATCGTTCTCGCATGACTTTTTTAAGTTCTCCCCATGAGGTTATATTGGCTTCTCTATTGAGACGCCGATTGCGGACCAATTGGGACCACCAAATGGATGCATATTCAGTGAATTCGAGAGTCAACAGTGGAACTTGATCCTCTTCGGGATATTGATAATGCTCGAATAGAAGATCAACTTGATTTTCCCAGTCACAATAAGCATCAGGGTCATACCTTTCTTGAAAAGGTGGTACAGTGATCTTCGGTTTGGCTAAGGTGTTTGTTGCTCGTCTCGGCTCTGTGCGAGGATTATGCCTATGTAGGGGGTTTTGGCGTCTATTCTGAATGGGAACAAGATTTGGACGCCTAGGCTCTTCAGTATCGCTTGCAATAGCAGTGGTTTCTAATCTCCCAATGGTTTGAGTGATTGCGGTTACGGCTGTATCGTTGTGCTCAAGCTTGGTAGCCAATGAGGTTACAGTTCGTTCAAGTTTATTGAGAGTATCTGAAACTTCTTGAAGAGTCACTTCATGTGGTTCTTCGTCGTTACTCGTTTCTGACATCCTGAAACACTCAAATTTAAAAGGTAAAAAGCAAAAGAAAACTAGAAATCTCACTAAACACTCCAAGGAATAAATATTTAGCGAGGCAAGTAAACCGATCTCGTGCTCTTTAAAGACCTTCCTGCCACAAGTCAACAAGTTACAATCGGAATTTAATCCTAACAATGAGTCCTAATTGTACTAGGAGTCCAATGAAAGGCTTGACACCAATTGAATATAGTTGCAAGAAAGAAGGATTGTAATGCAACTTTTAGTCCTACTCACACCAGAAAAGAGAAGGTGTTAAATTGCGTAATAGAAGAAAGAAAAGCAAAACAAAGGAACTTAAGAAACTAAGAGTAGGAAAAAATTAGTAGAGAAAGATGATAACCCCAAAACCCAGAAACAACTTGAAGGAAGAAATCCAATGTTGAATCTACTTCAATGTGATGCTTGTGGTGGTTGATGATGGTGATCTTGATGATTCTTGATGGTGGTTGGTGGTGGCTAGGTATGAGCTTTCTCACTTTTCTTTCTTTTTTTATTCTTTTCTCTTTTTTCTCTCTTTTTTTCTTTTTACAAGGTAAATAAACTGAAAATAACGAAAACTGAAGAAAAAAAAATGAAAATAGGGTTAAAGTAGGGGGGAAAACCCTAATTTTGCTGAAACTTTATCCACTTCGTTCGAGGTGTTCCCGAAGTCCAAAAATTCTGAAATTTTGTGTGGTGACTCCTTCAATGGTGTAGATCTGATCTGGAAATTTTCAGCTCAAAATTCACTCGTTTGGTTTTGACGAATTTTCCCTAATTTTCGAGTTTTTCCCCCCAAGACGCCAAAATTCTTGCCAAGAATCGTCCCAAACCTGATACCAAGTGATAGAGTAGCGCAATCTTGGATTTGGAAGCCTTCAATCAAGTTGTTGCAAGAACTAGGAGCTCTAGACTCAATCAAGGAAGTTTGGGCAGATCTGAAAATTCAAGAGAAAAGAGAAGGGATTTTCTTGAATTTTTCAGATTTAAGGCTGGAAATTTAAAGAAAGAAAGACGAGATGAAGGATTAGATGATAAGAAATAAGAATATAAATAAAAAGATGAGAAAAGATTAAGAAGAAGATAGGTAAAACAAATCTGGAAATTCCAGCTTTGTTTATGGAATTATGGAAGATGGTGTGAAGGTTGAAGATGAAGATGGCTTGTGAATTGTTGATGTTGTTTTGTCCTCGGCACCCTCTTAGACTCAATTATCTAAGCAAGCAACCTCAAGCGGCTCTAACCCACCCTCCTAGACGCGATTATCTAGGCAAGCAAGAGTGTGAAGATGATCTCCCTCACAAGAACTCGTCAAACTTATGTTGAAGAAGACTTTGAAGGCTCAAGTAATCAGCACTTGCAAAAACAAACTCACTAAATATTTCATAAATCAAAGAAAATCTGTCTTACAATGATGGAGGCTTCATCCTTTTATAGGTGAAGGATAGACAAAGTAATTTAACTTCTACTAAAACAAGGAAAACCTAATCTAATTAAAAATAATAAAAAATAACAGCCTTTAAACTCCTTGTGCTTGTGTGGCAAGGAATAGGGTGATAAGGCAAGTTATAAGCTGATAAGGGCTGGGTGGCTGGTTTCTAAAGTATATAAAACCCTAAAACATCAATTTAAACGATAATAAATACATTGGGCTAAGTTTAATTCGTCCAAAGCCTTATATTTAAGCTTTTGGGCTGAATTTTACAAAATCCCATAATCCCGTATCCAGTTTTCTGCATGCACAGTCTTCAGTAAATTGGACGTATCTTGAGTTCCTGATGTCCGATTGATGCGTTTCAAGATGCGCTGGAAAGGTAACTGAATGACGGACAATTTGTTAGAAGACAACTTGACTCAGAAATGCCTGGATCCCATCCAAACACTCGTCGCAAGTTGGCTGACTTTCCAGACTTTACAAACAGATTCAATTTCTTGTCCAAGATGCATCGTTTTTGACCTCCTATGCGTGCACTGTTTTGGCTTTTATTGTTTGCATCGAACAAATTCAGCTTCTTGTCCAATATTAGTAATTTGACCCCGCTCATGCATGTATCAAGAGTGGTTTGTTCCTAAGGTATATAAAACCCTAAAAACATAATTTAAATGTTAATAATTAGGTTGTGCTAAGTCTAATTCGTCCAAAAGCTTTATAAATTAGCTTTTGGGCTGAATTTACAAAATCTTGTAGTTAAACCCGTATCCAGTTTTCTGCTTGCGCAATCTTCAGTAAAATGAACGTATCTTGAGCTTTTGATGTCCTATTGACGCTTTTCAGGATGCGTTGGAAAGGTAACGGAATGACAGTCAATTTGTTAGAAGACAACTTGAACCAGAAATGCCTGGATCCCATCCAAAAATTTATCTCAAGTTGCCTGATGCTCCAGCTTTGCAAAACAGTTTCAGTTTCTTATCTAAAATGCATCGTTTTTGACCTTCTGATGTAATCCAGACCAGCCCCAACATTTTCCATACACTTCTCATACCCTGGACATTTTCCATGAAGGATTATAAGGGAGTTTCTTCATTCCTTACTTTATTTTATATCATTTATGCATTCTATTTATTCCCACCTATGCATTCATATCTTATCATATGCTTAGAATATCATGACATCCATATCATTCATATATATGCCATGATTGCATATCATTTCTTAGGATATTATTATAACATGTTTCCATTCATCATTTATTATGAATGGCCTATTATATGATGTTCATGCATATAATAATCAATTAAAACACATCTTTATATTTAGTTTTAAGCCATTTAACACATGGTTGCATTGCATCTTTATACTTAAGCATGGATCATATTCTAGCTTTATTTTAGCTCACACATTGGTTGTTGTTCTATTTAGGTACTAAGGATGAAGGCACAAACTCAAAACAGCCCAAAGAGATTAAGGAGAACATTGAAGCCAGCTCAGATTAGCTCAACAAGTCCAATAGAAGCTCGGATCAGCTCAGAACTTAAGGAGAACATTCTAAAGGAGCTCACAAGCTTGAAGGATCAGCTCACCTAGCTAAAGTCAGCTTGAAATAGCTTAAATCAGCTTGAAGATTGAGCTAGCTCTTCCAGCTAGCTAGCTCATCTCAATCCAGCTCACTTCAGCTCCACCTACACATGCCAGCTCACCACCCCAAGGGTCATGACCCCTCCTGATACATGCATGAGCGGGGTCAAATCACTAATATTGGACAAGAAGCTGAATTTGTTCGATGCAAACAATAAAAGCCAAAACAATGCACGCATAGGAGGTCAAAAACGATGCATCTTGGACAAGAAATTGAATATGTTTGTGAAGTCTGGAAAGTCATCCAACTTGCAACGAGTTTTCGGACGGGATACAGGCATTTCTGGGTCAAGTTGTCTTCTAACAAATTGTCCGCCATTCAGATAACTTCCCAACGCATCTTGAAACGGATCAATCAGACAACGAAAACTCAAGATACATCCAATTTACTGAAGACTGCGCATGCAGAAAACTGGATACGGGATTATTACGGGATTTTGTAAAATTCAGCCCAAAAGCTAACATATAAGGCTTTGGACGAATTAAACTTATCCCAATGTATTTATTATTAATTAAATTGATGTTTTTAGGGTTTTATATACTTTAGGAACCAGCCACCCGTCTCTTAAGCCGTTAGATAAAGTCCAATTTAATGGACCAGATTTGTTTGTTTATTTTATTCATTCTTAGCTTTAGGTTAAAGCCATCCTTCATCAATAAAAGGATGATGCTCTCTTCTTTGTTTTTCAGATTTTCTTTGATTTATGAAATATTTAGTGAGTTTGTTTTTTTAAGTGTTGATTACTTGTGTCTTCGAAGTCTTCTTCAACAAAAGTTCGATGAGTTCTTGTGAGGGATATCATCTTCACACTCTTGCTTGCCTAGATAATCGCGTCTAGGAGGCTGGGTTTAGAGCCGCTTGAGGTTGCTTGCTTAGATAATTGCATCTAAGACGGTGCCGAGGACAAAACAACATCAACAAATCGCAAGCCATCTTCATCTTCAACTTTCACACCATCTTCCATAATTCCATAAACAAAGCTGGAATTTTAAATTTGTTTTATCTATCATTATCTTAATCTTTTTCAATCTTTTTATTTTTATTCGCATTAATCATCATCTAATCTTCCTTCTTATCTTTGTTTCTTTGAATTTCCAGCATTAAATCTGAAATTTTCAAGAAACCCCCAACTAGTTTCTCTTAAATTTTTAGATTTGCGCCTAACTTCCTTGTTCGAGTCTAAATCCCTAGGTTTGTTTCCAAGCCATCAAATTGAAGGTTACCTTGTGCCAAAGCATACTCTATCAATTGGTATCATATTTGGGACGATTCTTGGCAAGAATTTTGGCGTTTTTGGGTGAAAATTTTGAAAAATAGGGGAAATTCATCAAATTCAAACGAGCGAATTTTGAGCTAAAAATTTCCAGATCAGATCTACACCATTGGAGGAGTCACCACATAAAATTTTAGAATTTTTTGACGACGGGAACACCTCGAACGAAGTGGATCACATTTCAGCAAAATTAGGGTTTTCCCCTACTTTAACCCTATTTTCATTATTTTTTCTTCAATTTTCATTATTTTCAGTTTATTTACCTTGTGAAAAGAAAAAAAGGAAGAAAAAAGAAAAAGAACTAAAAGTGAAGAAAAGTGAGAAAGCTCATACCTAGCCACCAACCACCATCATCAACCACCACTAGCATCACATTGAAGTGGATTCAACATTAGATTTTGGGGTTATCATCTTTCTCGACTAATTTTTTTCTCTACTCTTAGTTTTTCTTAAGTTCCATTGTTTTGCTTTTTCTTTCTGCTATTACGCAATTTAATACCTTATCTTTTCTGGTGTGAGTAGGAATAAAAGTTGTATTAAAATCCTTCTTTCTTGCAACTATATTCAATTGGTGTCAAGCTTTTCATTAGACTCCTAGTACAATTAGGACTCATTGTTAGGATTAAACTCCGATTGTAGCTTGTTGACTTGTGGCAGGAAGGTCTTTAAAGAGCACGAGATCGGTTTACTTGACTCGCTAAATATTTATTCCTTGGAGTGTTTAGTGAGACTTCTAGTTTTCTTTTGCTTTTCACCTTTTTAAATCTGAGTGTTTCAGGATGTCAGAAAGGAGTAACGATGAAGCACCACATGAAGTGACTTTTCAAGAAGTTTCAGATACTCTCAATAAACTTGAATGGACTGTAACCTCATTGGCAACTAAGCTTGATTACACTGATACAGTCATAACCGCAATCACTCAAACCATTGGGAGATTAGAAACCACTGCTATTGCAAGCGATGCTGAAGAGCCTAGGCGTCCAAATCTTGTTCCCATTCAGAATAGACGCAAAAACCCCATACATAGGCATAATCCTCGCACAGAGCCGAGACAAGCAACAAATACCTTAGCCAAACCAAAGATCACTGTACCACCTTTTTAAGGAATGTATGATCCTGATGCTTATTGTGACTGGGAAAATCGAGTTGATCTTCTATTCAAGCATTATCAATTTCCCAAAAAGGATCATGTTCCACTGTTGACTCTCGAATTCACTGAATATGCATCCATTTGGTGGTCCCAATTGGTCTGCAATTGGCGTCTCAATGGAGAAGCCAAGATAACCTCATGGGGAGAACTTAAAAAAGTCATGCGAGAACGATTTGTTCCACCATTATATCAACGGGAGATCAAACAAAATTTACAAAGGATCTGACAAGGCTACAGAGCTGTTGATGAGTATCTCAAAGAGATGGAATCATTGATGCAAAGAGCCAACATACAAGAGGATGAAGAGGATAAAATGACTAGATTTGTTATCGGACTCAATGACAACATTCTTGAGGTACTTTAACTCAAAACCTACTGCACCCTTCAAGAGGCACTCCAATTCGCCATGACAATCGAAAAGCGCATCAAAGATCGACAACGATATCGACAGAAGAATTATCAGTATGACAGAGGTACCACTCAACCTTTATCTCATTCTAATTCTTCTAAACCTTTGCTCGACTCAAGTAGACCAATGTAGAAAATTGAAACATCCAAGTCACTCGACAAAACCAAGACAAAAATCCCATGTTGACAAAAAACACACAAACACTCAAACAAGAGGATAGTGATAATGAACACATTAGACAAGATGACAATGATTTTAATCCCTCATGTGAAGTAGTAGGTCCACTTGCTATACTCTCATCACCTCCCCACAAAGAAAGTAAGTGTAATTCTAACCCTTCATTTGATTCTTGTCCTATCATTCCGTTAGAAAACACTTTCTCCTCTACAGAAATTGACATTGATGATAATTTTTGTGAGAGAGATATGTGATGTGAGATACAAAAGACTGAGAGTAAAGAAGCTAAGAGTGAAAAAAGTCAAATTAACGTCCCAAATTTGGTGAGTGAAAATACATATAAGGTAAAAGTCACACAAAGCCCATGAGAAAAAGAACGCGACGAGTGAATTTGTTTTGACTAATCCTTACAAATGTTCGAGTAGTGCTGTCTTATTTTTCAGGATTTTGTTGAACCATTGAGAGGAACTCAACTAGATCACTCCACATACAACAAAAAAGCCTTTTTAATTGAAGTTGATGATTGTTCTCACATTGCCGATTTAGATTTGAGGACGAATCCTTTTGAGGAGTGGGGGAATGATACATGCATGAGCGGGGTCGAATCACTAATATTGGACAAGAACCTGAATTTGGTTGATGCAAACAATAAAAGCCAAAACAATGCATGCATAGGAGGTCAAAAACGATGCATCTTGGACAAGAAATTGAATCTGTTTGTGAAGTCTGGAAAGCCATCCAACTTGCGACGAGTTTTCGGATGGGATCCAGGCATTTTTGGGTCAAGTTGTCTTCTAACAAATTGCCCGTCATTCAGTCACCTTTCAACGCATCTTGAAACGCGTCAATCGGACATCGGAAACTCAAGATACATCCAATTTACTGAAGACTACGCATGCAGAAAATTGGATACGGGATTATTACGGGATTTTGTAGAATTCAGCCCAAAAGCTAACATATAAGGCTTTGGACGAATTAAACTTATCCCAATGTATTTATTATCATTTAAATTGATGTTTTTAGGGTTTTATATACTAGGAACCAACCACCCTTTTCTTAAGCCGTTAGATCAACTCCAATTTAATGAACCAGATTTGTTTGTTTATTTTATTCATTCTTAGCTTTAGGTTAAAGCCATCCTTCATCTATAAAAGGATGATGCTCTCTTCTTTGTTTTTCAGATTTTCTTTGATTTATGAAATATTTAGTGAGTTTGTTTTTGCAAGTGTTGATTACTTGTGCCTTCGAAGTCTTCTTCAACATAAGTTCGACGAGTTCTTGTGAGGGAGATCATCTTCACACTCTTGCTTGCCTAGATAATCGCGTCTAGGAGGGTGGTTAGATCCGCTTGGGGTTGCTTGCTTAGATAATTGCGTCTAAGAGGGTGCCGATGATAAAACAACATCAACAAATCGCAAGCCATCTTCATCTTCAACCTTCACACCATCTTCCATAATTCCATAAACAAAGCTGGAATTTTCAGATTTGTTTTATCTATCATTTTTTTAATCTTTTTCAATCCCTTTATTTTTATTCGTATTAATCATCATCTAATCTTCCTTCTTATATTCATTTCTTTGAATTTCCAGCATTAAATCTGAAATTTTCAAGAAACCCCCAACTAGTTTCTCTTAAATTTTCAGATTTGCGCCTAACTTCCTTGTTCGAGTCTAAGTCCCTAGCTTTGCTTCCAAGCCATTAAATTGAAGGTTACCACGTGCCAAAGCATACTCTATCAATTGGTATCATATTTGGGACGATTTTTGGCAAGAATTTTGGCGTTTTTGGGTGAAAAGTTCGAAAAATAGGGGAAATTCGTCAAATTCAAACGAGCGAATTTTGGAATTTTTTGACTTCGGCAACACCTCGAACGAAGTGGATCGCGTTTCAGCAAAATTAGGGTTTTTCCCCTACTTTAACCCTATTTTCATTATTTTTTCTTCAATTTTCTTCATTTTTAGTTTATTTACCTTGTAAAAAAAGGAAGAAAAAAAGAAAAGAAATGAAAAAAGAACTAAAAGTGAAGAAAAGTGAGAAAGCTCGTACCTAGCCTCCAACCACCATCAAGATCACCATCATCAACCACCACTAACACCACATTGAAGTGGATTCAACATTGGATTTCTTCCTTCAAGTTGTTTCTGGGTTTTGGGGTTATCATCTTTCTCGACTAATTTTTTTTTCTCTACTCTTAGTTTTTCTTAAGTTCTTTTGTTTTGCTTTTTCTTTCTTCTATTACGCAATTTAACACCTCTTTTCTGGTGTGAGTAGGAATAAAAGTTGCATTACAATCCTTCTTTCTTGCAACTATATTCAATTGGTGTCAAGCTTTTCATTAGACTCCTAGTACAATTAGGACTCATTGTTAGGATTAAACTCCGATTGTAACTTTTGGACTTGTGGCAGGAAGGTCTTTAAAGAGCACGAGATCGGTTTACTTGCCTTGCTAAATATTTATTCCTTAGAGTGTTTAGTGAGATTTCTAGTTTTCTTTTGCTTTTCACCTTTTTAAATCTGAGTGTTTCAGGATGTCAGAAACGAGTAACGACGAAGAACCACATGAAGTGACTCTTCAAGAAGTTTCGGATACTCTCAATAAACTTAAACAGACTGTAACCTCATTGGCAACTAAGCTTGAGCACACTGATACAGTCATAACTGTAATCACTCAAACCATTTGGTGAGTGAAAATACATATAAGGTAAAAGTCACACAAAGCCCATGAGAAAAAGACAAGACAAAGAACGTGACGAGTGATTTTGTTTTGACTAATCCTTACAAATGTTCGACTAGTGTTGTCTTATTTTTTCAGGATTTTGTTGAACCATTGAGAGAAGCTCAATTAGATGACTCCACATACAACAAAGAAGCCTTTTCAATTGAAGTTGATGATTGTTCTCTCATTTGATTTAGATTCGAGGATGAATCCTTTTGAGGAGTGGGGGAATAATACATGCATGAGCGGGGTCAAATCACTAATAATGGACAAGAACCTGAATTTGTTCGATGCAAACAATAAAAGCCAAAACAATGCACGCATAGGAGGTCAAAAACGATGCATCTTGAACAAGAAATTGAATCTGTTTGTGAAGTCTGTAAAGTCATCCATCTTACAACGCATTTTTGGATGGGATCCAGGCATTTCTGGGTCAAGTTGTCTCTAAGAAATTATCCTTCATTCAGTCACCTTTCCAACGCATCTTGAAATCGGACATCAGAAACTCAAGATACGTCAAATTTACTGAAGACTGCGCATGCAGAAAACTGGATACGGGATTATTACGGAATTTTGTAAAATTCAGCCCAAAAGCTAACATATAAAGGCTTTGGACGAATTAAACTTATCCCAATGTATTTATTATCATTTAAATTGATGTTTTTATGGTTTTATATACTTTAGGAACCAGCCACCCTTCTCTTAAGCCGTTAGATTAAGTCCAATTTAATGGAGCAGATTTGTTTGTTTATTTTATTCATTCTTAGCTTTAGGTTAAAGCCATCCTTCATCTATAAAAGGATGATGCTCTCTTCTTTGTTTTTCAGATTTTCTTTGATTTATGAAATATTTAGTGAGTTTGTTTTTGCAAGTGCTGATTACTTGTGTCTCGAGGTCTTCTTCAACATAAGTTCGACGAGTTCTTGTGAGGGAGATAATCTTCACACTCTTGCTTGCCTAGATAATCGCTTCTAGGAGGGTGGGTTAGAGCCGCTTGAGGTTGCTTGCTTAGATAATTGCGTCTAAGAGGGTGCCGAGGATAAAACAACAACAACAAATCGCAAGCCATCTTAATCTTTAACCTTCACACCATCTTCCATAATTCCATAAACAAAGCTGGAATTTTCAGATTTGTTTTATCTACATTATCTTAATCTTTTTCAATCTTTTTATTTTTATTCATATTAATCATCATCTAATCTTTCTTCTTATCTTCGTTTCTTTGAATTTACAGCATTAAATCTGAAATTTTCAAGAAACCCCCAACTAGTTTCTCTTAAATTTTCAGATTTGTGCCTACCTTCCTTGTTCGAGTCTAAATCCCTAGGTTTGCTTCCAAGCCATCAAACTGAAGGTTACCGCGTACCAAAGCATACTCTATCAATTGGTATTATATTTTGGACGATTCTTGGCAAGAATTTTGGGTGTTTTTGGGTGAAAAATTCAAAAAATAGGGGAAATTTGTCAAATTCAAACGAGCGAATTTTGAGCTGATAATTTCTAGATGAGATCTACACCATTGTAGGAGTCACCACATAAAATTTCAGAATTTTTTGACTTCGGGAACACCTCGAACGAAGTGGATCACATTTCAGCAAAATTAGGGTTTTTCCCCTACTTTCACCCTATTTTCATTATTTTTTCTTCAATTTTCGTTATTTTCAGTTTATTTACTTTGTAAAAAGAAAAAAAGGAAAAAAGAAAAGAAAAGAAAAGAAAAAAGAAAAGGAACTAAAAGTGAAGAAAAGTGAGAAAGCTCATACCTAGCCACCAACCACCATCAAGATCACCATCATCAACCACTACTAGCATCACATTGAAGTGGGTTCAACATTGGATTTCTTCCTTCAAGTTGTTTTGCGGGTTTTGGGGTTATCATCTTTCTCGACTATTTTTTTTCTCTACTCTTAGTTTTTCTTAAGTTCCTTTGTTTTGCTTTTTCTTTATGCTATTACGCAATTTAACACCTTCTCTTTTCTGGTGTGAGTAGGAATAAAAGTTGCATTACAATCCTTCTTTCTTGCAACTATATTCAATTGGTGTCAAGCTTTTCATTAGACTCCTAGTACAATTAGGACTCATTGTTAGGATTAAACTCCGATTGTAACTTTTTGACTTGTGACAGGAAGGTCTTTAAAGAGCACGAGATCGGTTTACTTGCCTCGGTAAATATTTATTCCTTGGAGTGTTTAGTGAGATTTCTAGTTTTCTTTTGCTTTTCACCTTTTTAAATCTGAGTGTTTCTGGATGTCAGAAAGGAGTAACGACAAAGAACCACATGAAGTGACTTTTCAAGAAGTTTCGGATACTCTCAATAAACTTGAACGGACTGTAACCCCATTGGCAACTAAGCTTGAGCACACTGATACAGTCATAACCGCAATAACTCAAACCATTGGGAGATTAGAAACCACTGCTATTGCAAGCGATACTGAAGAGCCTAGGCGTCCAAATCTTGTTCCCATTATGAATAGACGCCAAAACCCCCTACATAGGCATAATCCTCGCACAGAGCCGAGACAAGCAACAAATACCTTAGCCAAACCAAAGATCACTGTACCACCTTTTCAAGGAAGGTATGACCCTGATGCTTATTGTGACTGGGAAAATCGAGTTGATCTTCTATTCGAGCATTATCAATGTCCTAAAGAGGATCAAGTTCCACTGTTGACTCTCGAATTCACTGAATATGCATCCATTTGGTGGTCCCAATTGGTCCGCAATCGGCATCTCAATGGAGAAGCCAAGATAACCTCATGGGAATAACTTAAAAAAATCATGCAAGAACGATTCGTTCCCCCATTATATCAACGGGAGATCAAACAAAAGTTACAAAGGATCCGACAAGGCTACAGAACTGTTGATGAGTATCTCAAAGAGATGGAATCATTGATGCAAAGAGCCGACATACAAGAGGATGAAGAGGATACAATGACTAGGTTTGTTATATTGGACTCAATGACAACATTCTTGAGGTACTTGAACTCAAAACCTACTACACCCTTCAAGAGGCAGTCCAATTCGCCATGAAAATCGAAAAGCGCATCAAAGATCGACAACGATATCGACAGAAGAATTATCACTATGACAGAGGTACCACTCAACCATTATCTCATTCTAATTCTTCTAAACCTTTGCTCGACTCAAGTAGACCAAAGCAGAAAATTGAAACATCCAAGTCACTGGACAAAACCAAGACAAAAATCCCCATGTTGACGAAAAACACACAAACACTCAAACAAGAGGATAGTGATAACGAACACATTAGACAAGATGACAATGCTTCTAATCCCTCATGTGAAGTAGTAGGTCCACTTGCTATACTCTCATCACCTCCTCACACGTAAAGTAAGTGTAATTTTAACCCTTCATTTGATTCTTGTTCTATCATTATGTTAGAAACACTTTCTCCTCTACAGAAATTGTACATTGATATTAATTTTTGTGAGAGGGATATGGGATGTGGGATACAAAAGACTGAGAGTAAAGAGGCCGAGAATGAAAAAAGTCAAATTAACGGCCCAAATTTGGTGAGTGAAAATACATATAAGGTAAAAGTCACTCAAAGCCCATAAGAAAAAGACAAGAAAAAGAACGCGACGAGTGATTTTGTTTTGGCTAATCCTTACAAATGTTCGAGTAGTGCTGATACATGCATGAGCGGGGTTAAATTACTCATATTGGACAAGAAGCTGAATTTTTTCGATGCAAACAATAATGGCCAAAACAATGCACGCATAGGAGGTGAAAAACGATGCATCTTGGACAAGAAACTGAATATGTTTGTAAAGTCTGGAAAGTCAGCTAAATTGCGACGAGTTTTCGGATGGGATCCAGGCATTTCTGGGTCGAGTTGTCTCTTAACATATTGTCCGTCATTCAGTTGTCTTTCCAACGCATCTTGAAAAGCGTCAATCGGACATCGGGAACTCAAGATACATCCAATTTACTGAAGACTACGCATGCAGAAAACTGGATACGGGATTATTACGAGATTTTGTAAAATTCAGCCCAAAAGATAACATATAAGGCTTTGGCAGAAATTAAACTTAACCCAACCTAATTATTAACATTTAAATTATGTTTTTAGGGTTTTATATACTTTAGGAACCAGCCACCCTTCTTCCAAGCCGTTAGATCAAGTCCAATTTAGTGGACCAGATTTGTTCGTTTATTTTATTCATTCTTAGCTTTAGGTTAAAGCCATCCTTCATCTATAAAAGGATGATGCTTTCTTCTTTGTTTGAGGGATTTCATTGATTAATAAAAAGTTCTCTTTGGAGATTTTAGTACTCTTTGAGTTAGCAAGTGTTCGGTAAACTTGTCTAGAAGCCATCTTCAACATAAGATCATCGAGTTCTTGTGAGGCAGATCATCTTCACACTCTTTCTTGCCTAGGTAATTGCATCTAGGAGGGTGAGTTAGAGCCGCTTGAGGTTGCTTGCTTAGATAATTGTGTCTAAGAGGGTGCCGAGGACAAAACAACATCAACAATTCGCAAGCCATCTTCATCTTCAACCTTCACATCATCTTCCATAATTCCATAAACAAAGCTGGAATTTCCAGATTTGTTTTACTTATCTCTTTCTCAATCTCTTTTAATCTTTTTTTATTCTTATTTCTTTTCATATAATCCTTCATCTTGTCTTTCTTTCTTTAAACTTCCAGCCTTGAATCTGAACGTTTCAAGAAAATCCCTTCTTTTTTCTCTTGAAATTTCAGATCTGCCCAAACTTCCTTGATTGAGTCTAGAGCTCCTAGTTCTTGCAACAACTTGATTGAAGACTTCCAAATCCAAGATTTCCCTACTCTATCATTTGGTATCAGATTTGGGACGATTCTTGACAAGAATTTTGGCGTTTTTGGATGAAAAACTCAAAAATTAGGGAAAATTCGTCAAATTCAAATGAGTGAATTTTGATCTGAAATTTTCCAGATAAGATCCACACTTTTGGAGGAGTCACCACATAAAATTTCAGAATTTTTTGACATCGAGAACACCTCGAACGAAGTAGATCAAGTTGCTGCAAAATTCTAGGGTTTTCGGGGTTTTTCTAATTTTTTTCATTCTTAGCCATTAGTTTTCGTTTGTTTTAGCTTTTATTGCTTCTTACACATCTTCTAACACCTTCTTGTTTCCTTGTGTTAGTAGGACTAAAAGTTGCATACTCTTCTTTCTCCTTGCAACTATAATTCTATTGGTGTCTAACCTTTTCTTTGGATTCTTAAAGCAATTAGGATGTTTTATTCACTTTTCAAACACTCGTTATCGTATACCAATAAATATTTTTCGGTCGCGGTGTAAGATACAAGGTAATCTATGTTCTTTAATTATTGACGGTGACAGTCGTGTAAACTTAGTGAGCAGCTTCATTGTTGATGCACTCGATCTACCATGCCAAGAACACCCTAAGCCGTATCATCTTCAAGGGTTTAATAGCGGACCGGATATGAAGGTAACCGAACGTTGTTTAATCTCTTTTACTCTTGGAAGCTATTGTGATGATGTATGGTGTGACGTGGTTCCTATGGAAGTCACCCACTTACTATTAGGAAGACCTTGGGAAAATGTTCGTGGCGCTGTCCATCGAATCAATACAACTGGATACTCGGTTGTGCACGAAGGCCTGAAGCTCTCGTTTGCTACAATAGAGCCGGAAAAAGTAGATGAAGAAATAGCGAATGCAAAAAAACAGTGTGAGAGGATAAAACGAAAAAGATTGGAAGCACAAAAGGCTGAATCAATTGACCACACAAAGGCAACCAACCATGAAGACATCCCAAAACCAGAAGGTACACATGATTCTCTTCGTACTTCTACTTTTAGCATTTGTGCAAATGTTGATATTGGAGGAGAACCATCTCTCAAACAAAAGGATAGTGATAGTGAACACATTAGACAAGATGACAATGCTTCTAATCCCTCATGTGAAGTAGTAGGTCCACTTGTTATACTCTCATCACCTCCCCACCAAGAAAGTAAGTGTAATTCTAACCCTTCATTTGATTCTTGTCCTATCATTCCATTAGAAACACTTTGTTCTCTACAGAAACTGTACATTGATGATAAATTGTGTGAGAGGGATATGGGATGTGAGATACAAAAGACTAAGAGTAGAGAGGCCGAGAGTCAAAAAAGTCAAATTAATGGCCCAAATTTGGTGAGTGAAAATACATATGAGGTAAAAGTCACACAAAGCCCAAAAGAAAAAGACAAGAAAAAGAACGTGACGAGTGATTTTGTTTTGACTAATCATTACAAATGTTCGACTAGTGTTGTCTTATTTTTTTCAGGATTTTGTTGAACCATTGAAAGGAGCTCAATTAGATCACTCCACATACAACAAAGAAGCCTTTTCCATTGAAGTTGATGATTGTTCTCTCATTGCCGATTTAGATTCGAGGACGAATCCTTTTGAGGAGTGGGGGAATGATACATGCATCAGCGGAGTTAAATTACTCATATTGGACAAGAAGCTGAATTTGTTCAATGCAAACAATAATGGCCAAAACAATGCACGCATAGGAGGTCAAAAACGATGCATCTTGGACAAGAAACTGAATCTATTTGTGAAGTCTGGAAAGTCAGCGAACTTGCGACGAGTTTTCGGATGGGATCCAGGCATTTCTGGGTCGAGTTGTCTCCTAACAAACTGTCCGTCATTCAGTTAGCTTTCCAACGCATCTTGAAACGCATCAATTGGACATCGGGAACACAAGGTACATCCAATTTACTGAAGACTACGCATGCAGAAAACTGGATACGGGATTATTACGAGATTTTGTAAAATTCAGCCCAAAAGATAACATATAAGGCTTTGGACGAATTAAACTTAACCCGACCTAATTATTAACATTTAAATTATGTTTTTAGGGTTTTATATACTTTAGGAACCAGCCACCCTTCTTCCAAGCCGTTAGATAAAAGTCCAATTTAGTGGATCAGATTTGTTTGTTTATTTTATTCATTCTTAGCTTAGCCATCTTCATCTTCAACCTTCACACCATCTTCCATAATTCCATAAACAAAGCTGGAATTTTCAGATTTGTTTTATCTATCATTTTTTAATCTTTTTCAATCCCTTTATTTTTATTCGTATTAATCATCATCTAATCTTCCTTCTTATATTCATTTCTTTGAATTTCCAGCATTAAATCTGAAATTTCAAGAAACCCCCAACTAGTTTCTCTTAAATTTTCAGATTTGCGCCAACTTCCTTGTTCGAGTCTAAGTCCCCTAGCTTTGCTTCAAGCCATTAAATTGAAGGTTACCACGTGCCAAAGCATACTCTATCAATTGGTATCATATTTGGGACGATTTTTGGTCAAGAATTTTGGCGTTTTTGGGTGAAAAGTTCGAAAATAGGGAAATTTCAAAAATTCAAACGAGCCCAATTTTGAATTTTTTGACTTCGGCAACACCTCGAACGAAGTGGATCGCGTTTCAGCAAAATTAGGTTTTTCCCCTACTTTAACCCTATTTTCATTATTTTTTTCTTCAATTTTCTTCATTTTTAGTTTATTTACCTTGTAAAAAAGGAAGAAAAAAAAAAAGAAATGAAAAAAGAACTAAAAGTGAAGAAAAGTGAGAAAGCTCGTACCTAGCCTCCAACCACCATCAAGATCACCATCATCAACCACCACTAAACACCACATTGAAGTGGATTCAACATTGGATTTCTTCCTTCAAGTTGTTTCGGGTTTTGGGGTTATCATCTTTCTCGACTAATTTTTTTCTCTACTCTTAGTTTTTCTTAAGTTCTTTTGTTTTGCTTTTTCTTTCTTCTATTACGCAATTTAACACCTCTTTTCTGGTGTGAGTAGGAATAAAAGTTGCATTACAATCCTTCTTTCTTGCAACTATATTCAATTGGTGTCAAGCTTTTCATTAGACTCCTAGTACAATTAGGACTCATTGTTAGGATTAAACTCCGATTGTAACTTTTGGACTTGTGGCAGGAAGGTCTTTAAAGAGCACGAGATCGGTTTACTTGCCTTGCTAAATATTTATTCCTTAGAGTGTTTAGTGAGATTTCTAGTTTTCTTTTGCTTTTCACCTTTTTAAATCTGAGTGTTTCAGGATGTCGAACGAGTAACGACGAAGAACCACATGAAGTGACTCTTCAAGAAGTTTCGGATACTCTCAATAAACTTAAACAGATCAGAACCTCATTGGCAACTAAGCTTGAGCACACTGATACAGTCATAATCTGTAATCACTCAAACCATTTGGTGAGTGAAAATACATATAAGGTAAAAGTCACACAAAGCCCATGAGAAAAAGACAAGACAAAGAACGTGGATTTATGATTTTGTTTTGACTAATCCTTACAAATGTTCGACTAGTGTTGTCTTATTTTTTCAGGATTTTGTTGAACCATTGAGAGAAGCTCAATTAGATGACTCCACATACAACAAAGAAGCCTTTTCAATTGAAGTTGATGATTGTTCTCTCATTTGATTTAGATTCGAGGATGAATCCTTTTGAGGAGTGGGGGAATAATACATGCATGAGCGGGGTCAAATCACTAATAATGGACAAGAACCTGAATTTGTTCGATGCAAACAATAAAAGCCAAAACAATGCACGCATAGGAGGTCAAAAACGATGCATCTTGAACAAGAAATTGAATCTGTTTGTGAAGTCTGTAAAGTCATCCATCTTACAACGCATTTTTGGATGGGATCCAGGCATTTCGGGTCAAGTTGTCTCTAAGAAATTATCCTTCATTCAGTCACCTTTCCAACGATCTTGAAATCGGACATCAGAAACTCAAGATACGCCAAATTTATCAAGATCTGCGCATGCAGAAAAACTGATACGGGATTATTACGGAATTTTGTAAAATTCAGCCCAAAAAGCTAACATATAAAGGCTTTGGACGAATTAAACTTATCCCAATGTATTTATTATCATTTAAATTGATGTTTTTATGGTTTTATATACTTTAGGAACCAGCCACCCTTCTCTTAAGCCGTTAGATTAAGTCCAATTTAATGGAGCAGATTTGTTTGTTTATTTTATTCATTCTTAGCTTTAGGTTAAAGCCATCCTTCATCTATAAAAGGATGATGCTCTCTTCTTTGTTTTTCAGATTTTCTTTGATTTATGAAATATTTAGTGAGTTTGTTTTTTTGCAAGTGCTGATTACTTGTGTCTCGAGGTCTTCTTCAACATAAGTTCGACGAGTTCTTGTGAGGGAGATAATCTTCACACTCTTGCTTGCCTAGATAATCGCTTCTAGGAGGGTGGGTTAGAGCCGCTTGAGGTTGCTTGCTTAGATAATTGCGTCTAAGAGGGTGCCGAGGATAAAACAACAACAACAAATCGCAAGCCATCTTAATCTTTAACCTTCACACCATCTTCCATAATTCCATAAACAAAGCTGGAATTTTCAGATTTGTTTTATCTACATTATCTTAATCTTTTTCAATCTTTTTATTTTTATTCATATTAATCATCATCTAATCTTTCTTCTTATCTTCGTTTCTTTGAATTTACAGCATTAAATCTGAAATTTTCAAGAAACCCCAACTAGTTTCTCTTAAATTTTCAGATTTGTGCCTACCTTCCTTGTTCGAGTCTAAATCCTAGGTTTGCTTCCAAGCCATCAAACTGAAGGTTACCGCGTACCAAAGCATACTCTATCAATTGGTATTATATTTTGGACGATTCTTGGCAAGAATTTTGGGTGTTTTTGGGTGAAAAATTCAAAAAATAGGGGAAATTTGTCAAATTCAAACGAGCGAATTTTGAGCTGATAATTTCTAGATGAGATCTACACCATTGTAGGAGTCACCACATAAAATTTCAGAATTTTTGACTTCGGGAACACCTCGAACGAAGTGGATCACATTTCAGCAAAATTAGGGTTTTCCCCTACTTTCACCCTATTTTCATTATTTTTTTCTTCAATTTTCGTTATTTTCAGTTTATTTACTTTGTAAAAAGAAAAAAGGAAAAAGAAAAGAAAAGAAAAGAAAAAAGAAAAGGAACTAAAAGTGAAGAAAAGTGAGAAAGCTCATACCTAGCCACCAACCACCATCAAGATCACCATCATCAACCACTACTAGCATCACATTGAAGTGGGTTCAACATTGGATTTCTTCCTTCAAGTTGTTTTTTATGGGTTTTGGGGTTATCATCTTTCTCGACTATTTTTTTTCTCTACTCTTAGTTTTTCTTAAGTTCCTTTGTTTTGCTTTTTCTTTATGCTATTACGCAATTTAACACCTTCTCTTTTCTGGTGTGAGTAGGAATAAAAGTTGCATTACAATCCTTCTTTCTTGCAACTATATTCAATTGGTGTCAAGCTTTTCATTAGACTCCTAGTACAATTAGGACTCATTGTTAGGATTAAACTCCGATTGTAACTTTTTGACTTGTGACAGGAAGGTCTTTAAAGAGCACGAGATCGGTTTACTTGCCTCGGTAAATATTTATTCCTTGGAGTGTTTAGTGAGATTTCTAGTTTTCTTTTGCTTTTCACCTTTTTAAATCTGAGTGTTTCTGGATGTCGAAAAAGAGTAACGACAAAGAACCACATGAAGTGACTTTTCAAGAAGTTTCGGATACTCTCAATAAACTTGAACGGACTGTAACCCCATTGGCAACTAAGCTTGAGCACACTGATACAGTCATAACCGCAATAACTCAAACCATTGGGAGATTAGAAACCACTGCTATTGCAAGCGATACTGAAGAGCCTAGGCGTCCAAATCTTGTTCCCATTATGAATAGACGCCAAAACCCCCTACATAGGCATAATCCTCGCACAGAGCCGAGACAAGCAACAAATACCTTAGCCAAACCAAAGATCACTGTACCACCTTTTCAAGGAAGGTATGACCCTGATGCTTATTGTGATTGGGAAAATCGAGTTGATCTTCTATTCGAGCATTATCAATGTCCTAAAGAGGATCAAGTTCCACTGTTAACTCTCGAATTCACTGAATATGCATCCATTTGGTGGTCCCAATTGGTCCGCAATCGGCATCTCAATGGAGAAGCCAAGATAGCCTCATGGGGATAACTTAAAAAAGTCATGCGAGAACGATTCGTTCCCCCATTATATCAACGGGAGATCAAACAAAAGTTACAAAGGATCCGACAAGGCTACAGAACTGTTGATGAGTATCTCAAAGAGATGGAATCATTGATGCAAAGAGCCGACATACAAGAGGATGAAGAGGATACAATGACTAGGTTTGTTATTGGACTCAATGACAACATTCTTGAGGTACTTGAACTCAAAACCTACTACACCCTTCAAGAGGCAGTCCAATTCGCCATGACAATCGAAAAGCACATCAAAGATCAACAACGATATCGACAGAAGAATTATCACTATGACAGAGGTACCACTCAACCATTATCTCATTCTAATTCTTCTAAACCTTTGCTCGACTCAAGTAGACCAAAGCAGAAAATTGAAACATCCAAGTCACTGGACAAAACCAAGACAAAAAAATCCATGTTGACGAAAAACACACAAACACTCAAACAAGAGGATAGTGATAACGAACACATTAGACAAGATGACAATGCTTCTAATCCCTCATGTGAAGTAGTAGGTCCACTTGCTATACTCTCATCACCTCCTCACACGTAAAGTAAGTGTAATTTTAACCCTTCATTTGATTCTTGTTCTATCATTATGTTAGAAACACTTTCTCCTCTACAAAAATTGTACATTGATAATAATTTTTGTGAGAGGGATATGGGATGTGGGATACAAAAGACTGAGAGTAAAGAGGCCGAGAATGAAAAAAGTCAAATTAACGGCCCAAATTTGGTGAGTGAAAATACATATAAGGTAAAAGTCACACAAAGCCCATAAGAAAAAGACAAGAAAAAGAACGCGACGAGTGATTTTGTTTTGGCTAATCCTTACAAATGTTCGAGTAGTGCTGATACATGCATGAGCGGGTTAAATTACTCATATTGGACAAGAAGCTGAATTTTTTCGATGCAAACAATAATGGCCAAAACAATGCACGCATAGGAGGTCAAAAACGATGCATCTTGGACAAGAAACTGAATATGTTTGTGAAGTCTGGAAAGTCAGCAAACTTGCGACTAGTTTTCGGATGGGATCCAGGCATTTCGGGGTCGAGTTGTCTCCTAACATATTGTCAGTCATTCAGTTGCCTTTCCAACGCATTTTGAAACGCGTCAATCGGACATCGGGAACTCAAGATACATCCAATTTACTGAAGACTACGCATGCAGAAAACTGGATACGGGATTATTACGAGATTTTGTAAAATTCAGTCCAAAAGATAACATATAAGGCTTTGGCTGAATTAAACTTAACCCAACCTAATTATTAACATTTAAATTATGTTTTTAGGGTTTTATATACTTTAGGAACCAGCCACCCTTCTTCCAAGCCGTTAGATCAAGTCCAATTTAGTGGACCAGATTTGTTTTATTTATTTTATTCATTCTTAGCTTTAGGTTAAAGCCATCCTTCATCTATAAAAGGATGATGATTTCTTCTTTGTTTGAGGGATTTCATTGATTAATAAAAAGTTCTCTTTGGAGATTTTAGTATTCTTTGAGTTAGCAAGTGTTCGGTAAACTTGTCTAGAAGCTATCTTCAACATAAGATCATCGAGTTCTTGTGAGAGAGATCATCTTCACACTCTTGCTTGCCTAGGTAATTGCATCTAGGAGGGTGGGTTAGAGCCGCTTGAGGTTGCTTGCTTAGATAATTGAGTCTAAGAGGGTGCCGAGGACAAAACAACATCAACAATTCGCAAGCCATCTTCATCTTCATCCTTCACATCATCTTCCATAATTCCATAAACAAAGATGGAATTTCCAGATTTGTTTTACTTATCTCTTTCTCAATCTCTTTTAATCTTTTTTTATTCTTATTTCTTTTCATATAATCCTTCATCTTGTCTTTCTTTCTTTAAACTTCCAGCCTTGAATTTGAACGTTTCAAGAAAATCCCTTCTTTTTTCTCTTGAAATTTCAGATCTGCCCAAACTTCCTTGATTGAGTCTAGAGCTCCTAGTTCTTGCAACAACTTGATTGAAGACTTCCAAATCCAACATTTCCCTACTCTATCATTTTGTATCAGATTTGGGACGATTCTTGACAAGAATTTGGCGTTTTTGGATGAAAAACTCAAAAATTAGGGAAAATTCGTCAAATTCAAATGAGTGAATTTTGATCTGAAATTTTCCAGATAAGATCCACACTTTTGGAGGAGTCACCACATAAAATTTCAGAATTTTTTGACATTGAGAACACCTCGAACTAAGTAGATCAAGTTTCTGCAAAATTCTAGGGTTTTCGGGGTTTTTCTAATTTTCTTTCATTCTTAGCCATTAGTTTTCGTTTGTTTTTGCTTTTATTGCTTCTTACACATCTTCTAACACCTTCTTGTTTCCTTGTGTTAGTAGGACTAAAAGTTGCATACTCTTCTTTCTCCTTGCAACTATAATTCTATTGGTGTCTAACCTTTTCTTTGGATTCTTAAAGCAATTAGGATGTTTTATTCACTTTTCAAACACTCGTTATCGTATACCAATAAATATTTTTTGGTCGCGGTGTAAGATACAAGGTAATCTATGTTCTTTAATTATTGACGGTGACAGCCGTGTAAACTTAGTGAGCAGCTTCATTGTTGATGCACTCGATCTACCATGCCAAGAACACCCTAAGCCGTATCGTCTTCAAGGGTTTAATAGCGGACCGGATATGAAGGTAACCGAACGTTGTTTAATCTCTTTTACTCTTGGAAGCTATTGTGATGATGTATGGTGTGACGTGGTTCCTATGGAAGTCACCCACTTGCTATTAGAAAGACCTTGGGAAAATGTTCGTGGCGCTGTCCATCGAATCAATACAAATGGATACTCGGTTGTGCATGAAGGCCTGAAGCTCTCGTTTGCTACAATAGAGCCGGAAAAAGTAGATGAAGAAATAGCGAATGCAAAAAAACAGTGTGAGAGGATAAAACGAAAAAGATTGGAAGCACAAAAGGCTGAATCAATTGACCACACAAAGGCAACCAACCATGAAGACATCCCAAAACCAGAAGGTACACATGATTCTCTTCGTACTTTTACTTTTAGCATTTGTGCAAATGTTGATATTGGAGGAGAACCATCTCTCAAACAAAAGGATAGTGATAGTGAACACATTAGACAAGATGACAATGCTTCTAATCCCTCATGTGAAGTAGTAGGTCAACTTGCTATACTCTTATCACCTCCCCACCAAGAAAGTAAGTGTAATTCTAACCCTTCATTTGATTCTTGTCCTATCATTCCATTAGAAACACTTTGTTCTCTACAGAAATTGTACATTGATGATAAATTTTGTGAGAGGGATATGGGATGTGAGATACAAAAGACTAAGAGTAGAGAGGCCGAGAGTCAAAAAAGTCAAATTAATGGCCCAAATTTGGTGAGTGAAAATACATATGAGGTAAAAGTCACACAAAGCCCAAAAGAAAAAGACAAGAAAAAGAACGTGACGAGTGATTTTGTTTTGACTAATCATTACAAATGTTCGAGTAGTGTTGTCTTATTTTTTTCAGGATTTTGTTGAACCATTGAAAGGAGCTCAATTAGATCACTCCACATACAACAAAGAAGCCTTTTCCATTGAAGTTGATGATTGTTCTCTCAATGCCGATTTAGATTCGAGGACAAATCCTTTTGAGGAGTGGGGGAATGATACATGCATGAGCAGAGTTAAATTACTCATATTGGACAAGAAGCTGAATTTGTTCAATGCAAACAATAATGGCCAAAACAATGCACACATAGGAGGTCAAAAACGATGCATCTTGGACAAGAAACTGAATCTATTTGTGAAGTCTGGAAAGTCAGCGAACTTGCGACGAGTTTTCGGATGGGATCCAGGCATTTCTGGGTCGAGTTGTCTCCTAACAAACTGTCCATCATTCAGTTAGCTTTCCAACGCATCTTGAAACGCGTCAATTGGACATCGGAAACTCAAGGTACATCCAATTTACTGAAGACTACGCATGCAGAAAACTGGATACGGGATTATTACGAGATTTTGTAAAATTCAGCCCAAAAGATAACATATAAGGCTTTGGACGAATTAAACTTAACCCGACCTAATTATTAACATTTAAATTATGTTTTTAGGGTTTTATATACTTTAGGAACCAGCCACCCTTCTTCCAAGCCGTTAGATAAAGTCCAATTTAGTGGACCAGATTTGTTTGTTTATTTTATTCATTCTTAGCTTTAGGTTAAAGCTATCCTTCATCTATAAAAGGATGATGATTTCTTCTTTGTTTGAGGGATTTCATTGATTAATAAAAAGTTCTCTTTGGAGATTTTAGTATTCTTTGAAAATAGTGAGTTTTTTTTGCAAGTAAACTTGTCTAGAAGCCATCTTCAACATAAGATCATCGAGTTCTTGTAAGGGAGATCATCTTCACACTCTTGCTTGCCTAGGAAATTGCATCTAGGAGGGTGGGTTAGAAGTTTGGTTTCATTGCATTCAAAAACATGTTGTTCAAGAAAGTGCAGAGTCTAAGAACATCAACACAAACACAACATTCATTTTCTTATACACTTCTTTAACTTCAACTACCTTCATTTGATTTCCTTCAATAATTCATTCAAATTATTAGTTCTTGAATTTTCAGATTTGTTTTAATTATCTCATTCATCAAACTAGCTTTAATTTATTAAACTAAATTCAATTGTTTACATATCATGTTTTCAATTAAAGATTTGTCTTTCTTTACCTTTGTGTCTAGGTGCAGTGAAATCTGATGAATTTTAAGAAAATGCAAGAATATCTCTCTTGAATTTTCCTTCTCTTGCATACAACGTGATTGAAGATCCAGAAATCAAGATGCGCGTTATTCCTCATTTGGTATTTTAGATTTTTTTATTCTTCTTGAAAAGAATTTTCATCTTGTTTTTCTTTCTTTAAAAACTTTGAATTAGGTAAAAAATCGTCAAATTTTTAACGAGTGAATTTTATGCTGAAAGACTTTCAGATTTGAATGAATAGATGAAGCCAGAAGAGATCCACACCTTTGGAAAAGTCAAATTCAATAAAATTTTGAGAAATTTTTTAAGACATCGGAACACCAATTCAAACATTAAGAACACCTCAATGTTGTTGCTGCAAAATTCTAGGGTTTTCGGGGTTTTTCTAATTTTCTTTCATTCTTAGCCATTATTTTTCATTTGTTTTAGCTTTTATTGCTTCTTACACATCTTCTAACACCTTCTTGTTTCCTTGTGTTAGTAGGACTAAAAGTTGCATACTCTTCTTTCTCCTTGCAACTATAATTCTATTGCTGTCTAACCTTTTCTTTGGATTCTTAAAACAATTAGGATGTTTTATTCTCTTTTCAAAACTCGTTATCGTATACCAATAAATATTTTTTCGGTCACGATGTAAGATACAAGGTAATCTATTTCTTTAATTATTGATGGTGACAGTCGTGTAAACTTAGTGAGCAGCTTCATTGTTGATGCACTCGATCTACCATGCCAAGAACACCCTAAGTCGTACCATCTTCAAGGGTTTAATAGCGGACCGGATATGAAGGTAACTGAATGTTGTTTAATCTCTTTTACTCTTGGAAGCTATTGTGATGATGTATGGTGTGACATGGTTCATATGGAAGTCACCCACTTGCTATTATGAAGACCTTGGAAAAATGATCGTGGCGCTGTCCATCGAATCAATACAAATGGATACTCGGTTGTGCACCAAGGCCAGAAGCTCTCGTTTGGTACAATAGAGCCGAAAAAAGTAGATGAAGAAATAGCGAAAGCAAAAAAACATTGTGAGAGGATAAAACGAAAAGGATTGGAAGCACAAAAGGCTGAATCAATTGACCACACAAAGGCAACCAACCATGAAGACATCCCAAAACCAGAAGGTACACATGATTCTCTTCATACTTCTACTTTAGCATTTGTGCAAATGTTGATATTGGAGAAGAACCATCTCTCAAACAAAAGGATAGTGATAGTGAACACATTAGAAAAGATGACAATGCTTCTAATCCCTCATGTGAAGTAGTAGGTCCACTTGCTATAGTCCATCACCTCCCCCGCGAAGAAATTTAGTGTAATTCTAACCCTTCATTTGACTTTTGTCCTATCATTCCGTTAGAAACACTTTCGTGGAGACATATCTGGGGTTTGCTGAATGTGGAGTTTGGGGTTTTCTCGGATTATATTAGTGAGTTTGCTAGATTAATTGTGATTTAGAGGGTTCCTAGATTTTGAGGTAATTCTTGGATCCTGGCTTCCGTATCAATTGGTAATCAGAGCCTTGGTTTAGGTATTTGAAACAATTTTCTTTTACTGTTGTTTTAGTAGTTGAGAAAAAGAAAAATATATAATTCTCTATATAGATCCTAGTTTTAATATTTCATTCTCGGAGACATCTCAAGAGACTTGAAGGTTGTGATCAACAACTCTTAAGATTCGGGACAAATCGTTTTCAACAGGGGGAGAATGATACATGTATGGGGGCCTAAAATGATGCATTGTAGCCAAATAGTTGAAGCTGTTTTATAAGTCTGGAATTTCAGCCGACTTGCATCGAATTTTCGGATGGGATCCGGGCACTTCTGAGTATACATGTCTTCTTCAAACATATTCGTATGTCTCTTATCTTTGCAAGCATCTTGAAAAGCATCAATTCGATGTCGGGAGCTCAAGTTATGTCCGTTTTAGTGAAGACTATGCGAGCAGAAATCTCTATACGGATTTATTACGGATTTTCAATAATTTTATTGATTATTTGTACTTAAATTTAATCCAGGATTCTTTATGAAGATATTTAGATGATTTAGGATTAGATTTGTTATTTATTTATTAGTTTTTTAGGTTAGATAAAATATGTTTATTTATTTTATTATTATGTTTACTTTTCCTAATTTAAGTTGAACTCTTCATTTGTAGCCTATTTAAAGGCATATTTGCTTCATTAATAAGACAACATCATGAATTTATGAGTTGCAAAAACCTTTGGCCATGGGCCTTTTATTTTCAAGGTAGATAGATTTGCCTTGTTATTTTTCGTATCAGAAGTCTTCTTCAACGTAAGTTCGTCAAGTTCTTGTGATGGAGATCATCTTCACACTCTTGCTTGCCTAGGTAACTGTGTCTAGGAGGGTGGGTTAGAGCCGCTTGAGGTTGCTTGCTTAGATAATCGAGTCTAAGAGGGTGTCGAGGACAAAATATCCTACAACATCTATCTCGTCATTATCCATTCATCGGAGAGATTTGTGCCATTTGCAGGTGTTTGCCTATTCAATTACGATTAGGAGGGTGCCAAGGACAAATCTATCCAACACTGTCACCGTCAAATTCATCCTATCTCGTTTTTACATCAAGATCATGCTTTATTATCGGTTTGCTGAACGTGGAGTTTGGGGTTTTCTCGGATCATATTAGTGAGTTTGCTAGATTAATTGTGATCTAGAGGGTTCCTAGATTTTGAGGTAATTCTTGGATCCTGGCTTCCGTATCAACGTGGGTGACTTCCATAGGAACCACGTCACACCATACATCATCACAACAGCTTCCAAGAGTAAAAGAGATTAAACAACGTTCGGTTACCTTCATATCTGGTCCACTATTAAACCCTTGAAGATGATACGGCTTAGGGTGTTCTTGACATAGTAGATATAGTGCATCAACAATAAAGCTGCTCACTAAGTTTACACGGCTGTCACCATCAATAATTAAATAACATAGTCTACCTTGTATCCTACATCGTGACTGAAAGATATTTATTGGTATAGTATGACCCGTGTTGTCAAGAGAATAAAACATCCTAATTGCTTTAAGAATCCAAAGAAAAGTGTAGACACCAATAGAATTATAGTTACAAGGAGAAAGAAGAGTATGCAACTTTTATCGTACTAACACAATGAAACAAGAATGTGTTAGAAGATGTATAAGAAGCAATAAAAGCTAAAACAAACAAAAACTAATGGTTAAGAATGAAAGAAAATTAGAAAAACCCGAAAACCCTAGAATTGTGCAGCAAGTTGATCTACTTTGTTCGAGGTGTTCCCGAAGTCCAAAAATTCTGAAATTTTGTGTGGTGACTCCTCCGATGGTGTAGATCTGATCTGGAAATTTTTAGCTCAAAATTCGCTCGTTTGAATTTGACGAATTTCCCCTAATTTTTGAATTTTTCACCCAAAAATGCCAAAATTCTTGACAAGATTCGTCCCAAATCTGATACCAAATGATAGAATAGTGCAATTTTGGATTTGGAAGCATTCAATCAAGTTGTTGCAAGAACTAGGAGCTCTAAACTCAATCAAGAAAGCTATGGGCTGATCTAAAATTCAATAGCAAAGAGAAGGGCTTTTCTTGAAAATTTCAGATTCGAGGCTAGAAAATTAAAGAAAGAAAGACAATATGAAGGATTTTAGATGACAAGAAATAAGAATATAAATAAAAAAGATTAACAAAGATTGAGAAAGAGATAGGTAAAACAAATTTGAAAATTTCAGCCTTGTTTATTGAATTATGGAAGATGTTGTGAAGGTTGAAGGTCTTTGGCTTGGGATTTGTTGTTGTTGTTTTTTGTCATTGGCACCCTCTTAGACGCAATTATCTAAGCAAGCGGCTCTAACTCACCCTCCTAGATGCAATTACCTAGGCAAGCAAGAGTGTAAAGATGATCTCCCTCACAAGAACTCATCGAACTTATGTTGAAGAAGACTTCTAAGGCACAAGTAATCAGCACTTGCAAAAACAAACTCACTATATATTTCATAAATTAAAGAAATATCCAAAAACAAAGAAGAAAACATCACCCTTATACAGATGAAGGATGGCTTTAACCTAAAGCTAAGAATGAATAAAATAAACAAAGAAATCTGGTCCATTAATTAAACAGCCCAATATATTTATTATCATTTAAATTGATGTTTTAGGGTCAAAATGATCTTCAGCAAATTGCCGACTTATCTTGTGCCTTTTGATGTCGATTGATTGCGTGTAAATTTGCTTGTGAGGTAATTTTTTAATTAGATTGTCCAATTTGTTTTTGACAACAATATAGATGTGCCTGGATCTTCAAAAAACTCACACCATCTTCCCATAATTCCATATACAAAGCTGGAATTTTCAGATTTGTTTTACCTATCTTCTTCTTAATATTTTCTTGCTCTTTTTATTTATATTCTTATTTCTTATCATCTAACCCTTCATCTCGTCTTTCTTTCTTTTTTAATTTTTCAGCCTTGAATCTGAAAAAATTCAAAATCCCTTCTTTTTCTCTTGAATTTTCAAACCTGCCCAAATTTCCTTGATTGAGTCTAGAGCTCTAGTTCTTACAACAACATCAAGATCACCATCATCAACCACTACAAGCATCACATTGAAGTGGATTCAACATTGGATTTCTTCCTTCAAGTTGTTTCTGGGTTTTGGGGTTATCATCTTTCTCTACTATTTTTTTTCAACTCTTAGTTTCTTAAGTTCCTTTGTTTTGTTTTTTCTTTCTTCTATTACGCAATTTAACACCTTCACTTTTCTGGTGTGAGTAGGACAACAAAGTTGCATTACAATCCTTCTTTCTTGCAACTATATTCAATTGGTGTCAAGCCTTTTCATTGGACTCCTAGTACAATTAGGACTCATTGTTAGGATTAAACTGCGATTGTAACTTGTTGACTTGTGGCAGGAAGGTCTTTAAAGAGCACGAGATCGGTTTACTTGCCTCGCTAAATATTTATTCTTGGAGTGTTTAGTGAGATTTCTAGTTTTCTTTTGCTTTTTACCTTTTAAATCTGAGTGTTTCAGGATGTCAGAAACGAGTAACGACGAAGAACCACATGAGGTGACTCTTCAAGAAGTTTCGGATACTCTCAATAAACTTGAACGGATCTGTAACCTCATTGGCAACCAAGCTTGAACACACCGATCTGATGCGGGAGATTAGAAACCACTTTGCTATCGAACCATCGCAGCGATACCGAGAGCCTAAGCGTCCAAATCTTGTTCCCATTCAGAATAGACGCCAAAACCCCTTACATAGGAACAATCATCACATAGAACTAAGACGAGCAACAAACACCTTAGCCAAGCCAAAGATCATTGTACCACCTTTTCAAGGAAGGTATGACCACGATGCTTATTGTGACTGGGAAAATCGAGTTGATCTTCTATTCGAGCATTATCAATGTCCCGAGAGGATCAAGTTCCACTTTATGACTCTCAAATTCACTGAATATGCATCCATTTGGTGGTCCCAATTGGTCCATAATCGGCATCTCAATAGAGAAGCCAAGATAACCTCATGGGGAGAACTTAAAAAAGTCATGCGAGAACGATTTGTTCCCCCATTATATCAACGAGAGATCAAACAAAAGTTACAAAGGATCCGACAATGCTAGAGAACTGTTGATGAGTATCTCAAAGAAATGGAATCATTGATGCAAAAAGCTGACATACAAGAGGATGAAGAGGATACAATGACTAGGTTTGTTATCGGACTCAATGACAACATTCTTGAGGTACTTGAACTCAAAACCTACTACACCCTTCATGAGGCATTCCAATTTGCCACAACAATCGAAAAGTGCATCAAAGATCGACAACGATATCGACAGAATAATTATCACTATGATAGAGGTACCACTCAACCTTTATCTCATTCTAATTCTTCTAAACCTTTGCTCGACTCAAGTAGACCAAAGCAGAAAATTGAAACATCCAAGTCACTGGACAAAACAAAGACAAAAATCCCCATGTTGTCGGAAAACACACAAACACTCAAACAAGAGGATATTGATAATGAACACATTAGACGAGATGACAATGCTTCTAATCTCTCATGTGAAGTAGTAGGTCCACTTGCTATACTCTCATCACCTCCCCACAAAGAAAGTAAGTGTAATTTTAACCCTTCATTTGATTATTGTCCTATCATTCCGTTAGAAACACTTTCTCCTCTACAGAAATTGTACATTGATGATAATTTTTGTGAGAGGGATATGGGATTGAGATACAAAAGACTGAGAGTATAGAGGCCGAGAGTGAAAAAAGTCAAATTAATGGCCCAAATTTGGTTAGTGAAAATACATATGAGGTAAAAGTCACACAAAGCCCAAAAGAAAAAGACAAGAAAAAGAATGTGACGAGTGATTTCGTTTTGACTAATCCTTACAAATGTTCGAGTAGTGCTGTCTCATTTTTTCAGGATTTTGTTGAACCATTGAGGGGAGCTCAATTAGATCACTCCACATACAACAAAGAAGCCTTTTCAATTGAAGTTGATGATTGTTCTCTCATTGCCAATTTAGATTCGAGGACGAATCCTTTTGAGGAGTGGGGGAATGATACATGCATGAGCGGGGTCAAATTACTAATATTGGACAAGAAGCTGAATTTGTTCGATGCAAACAATAAAAGCCAAAACAGTGCACGCATAGGAGGTCAAAAACGATGCATCTTGGACAAGAAATTGAATCTGTTTGTAAAGTCTGGAAAGTCAGCCAACTTGCGACGAGTTTGTGGATGGGATCCAGGCGTTTCTGAGTCAAGTTGTCTTCTAACAAATTATCCGTCATTCAGTTACCTTTCCAACGCATCTTGAAACGCATCAATCAGATATCAGGAACTCAAGATACGTCCAATTTACTGAAGACTGCGCATGCAGAAAACTGGATACGGGATTATTACGGGATTTTGTAAAATTCAGCCCAAAAGCTTAAATATAAGGCTTTGGACGAATTAAACTTAGCCCAATGTATTTATTATCATTTAAATTGATGTTTTTAGGGTTTTATATACTTTAGGAACCAGCCACCCAGCCCTTATCAGCTTATAACTTGCCTTATCACCCTATTCCTTGCCACACAAGCACAAGGAGTTTAAAGGCTGTTATTTTTTATTATTAATTTTTAATTAGATTAGGTTTTCCTTGTTTTAGTAGAAGTTAAATTACTTTGTCTATCCTTCACCTATAAAAGGATGAAGCCTCCATCATTGTAAAACATATTTTCTTTGATTTATGAAATATTTAGTCAGTTTATTTTTGCAAGTGCTGATTACTTGTGCCTTCGAAGTCTTCTTCAACATAAGTTCGACGAGTTCTTGTGAGGGAGATCATCTTCACACTCTTGCTTGCCTAGATAATCGCGTCTAGGAGGGTGGGTTAGAGCCGCTTGAGGTTGCTTGCTTAGATAATTAAGTCTAAGAGGGTGCCGAGGACAAAACAACATCAACAATTCACAAGCCATCTTCATCTTCAACCTTCACACCATCTTCCATAATTCCATAAACAAAGCTGGAATTTTCAGATTTGTTTTACCTATCTTCTTCTTTATATTTTCTCATCTTTTTATTTATATTCTTATTTCTTATCATCTAACCCTTCATCTCGTCTTTCTTTCTTTAATTTTTCAGCCTTGAATCTGAAAAATTCAAGAAAATCCCTTCTCTTTTCTCTTGAATTTTCAAACCTGCCCAAACTTCCTTGATTGAGTCTAGAGCTCCTAGTTCTTACAACAACTTGATTTGAAGGCTTCCAAATCCAAGATTGCTACTCTATCACTAATCCCAGCTCGATAGAACCACCCAACTACAACCGATCCTAAGCCTAAAACTACCCAAAACCCTTCCCTCCTCAACTCCGCCGTGACCCTAACCACACCGGCTGTGAAGATGAGTTTTTGGTCACTCTTAACCTTTTAAATCTTACTTTCTTTTTTTATATATCAAACTAACGGTTTCCCTTTTCGTAGGATTTAGAAAGTAATCAGAAGAAAAATACCTTCCGGCAGCGTTGATTCGCAGTTTCGATCCCAACTTCGATGTCAGTTCACCGTTTCGAGGGCAAACTACATCGTCTATATAAGAAAACTTATTGTAAGCTGGGTGACGGTGCGATTGGCTAGTGGCTCTTTGAGTTCCAATGATTCTCCTCCCCAAGCGATTCAGATCCTAAGGTTTATTTCTCTCTCCTTCTTTTATTATCTATATTTATTACTATTATTATTAATGGTTATTATTAATGACTAGTGGTTAATGCCCCTGACAGCTTTTTTTCTCTCCCATAACATGATTTACCCAGAAAAACCAGATCTAAAAGGATTAAACTCCTATGTTCTTCTTATAATCAAACACCATTTTTCAACTTTCACTTGTTTGATCCAACTCCGCCCCTTACTGATCGAGTTTAATTGTTTGTTGGCCGTCCATACGACATAAGCCACCACCATCCCTTCTCTGGTTGTCCTTTTCCTCTTTTTGGCAACCGTAACCTTAAAAATTTCCCCAAAAAATTGATTTTTAAACCTAATCTAAAACCCAGTTTGATAAAACCTCCCTTCTCCGACCATCCTAAACTTTAAACTACCCGGCGCTAGCCCTTTTCAACTCTGCCATAACCCTCAGGAACAACTACGGACACTGACATGAATTTCTGATCCATTTTTATTTTAGTTTTGCTTTCGGCTTTCATGTATGAATATAAACTGATATTTCATTTATTTTTGCATGAATTTAAGAGATGAAGGAATTTTACCTTCACCATGGTGTTCCTGGTTCTGTTACACGGCGGTTGTTCATTTTCTCCAACACCGACTCTTGTCTCTACCAACGTCTCAGCTTCTCGTGACTACCCCGCTCCTATGGTAAACTCTCTCTCTTGTTTACTTTTATTATTATTATTATTTTATTTAGTGTTATTAATGATTAGTATTAATTGCTTGACAAACTTTCTCTCTCCCTATTTATAGGGTTGACCAGGAGATGGCGTCGTGTTGGTGTCATTGGCTATAGCTGAATCCAGATTAGGGGAGAAGAAGCACATTTTGTGGCTTCACTTCTCAGGCAATGAAGGGTTGAAACTAAGACTTTTGATTATTTGTGTTTGTTGGGTATTAAAGTGGGTTGATGTTATCATATATGAGTTGTAAAATGGGTGGGAAACATTTGAAAATTGAGCCTCTAAGTTGTATTTGGGCTTGGGACTGAAAATGGACATATACCCATGTAAATCGACATTATAAAATGGATTTTTGGATTATTTTATTATTTTTGGGTTCTATTGTATCTATCTATTTATTTTTATTTGCTATGAGAAATATGTATTTATATATATACCCATACCCGGGGTAAAATTAGGGTATTACAGTTGCCCCTCTTTGCTTGTTGATGTGGAACGAGAATTGGGCAAAGACTGCAAAGACCCGAATTTTACTCAAACCTGCCGACAATCGCTCTGAGCTGCAAGTTCTTCTTATTAAAATTTCACTCCTTCTCCTATAGGAAGCTTGAACAAGTTCTTATCATTAGGAACTTCTCAATCCTTCTATCAAGGCTAACCACGAAGACTGGACTAGTTCTTCTTATTAGGAACCCATTCATTCTTCTTGGTCATGCTGATCTACCTCTCTACAAGGGTATTGAACAAGTGAGCTCTTCTCATTAAGAACTCCTTGTTCTTCTTGAAAACACTAATCAACCATCCTATAAAGGTGTTGAATAAGCAATCTCTTCTCATTCTTTAAAAAGGTGAACTCTTCTCATTATGAATTCTTTATTCTTCTGAAATATTGATCCACCTCCCAGCAAAGGTGTCGAACAAGCAAGCTCTTCTTATTAGGAACTTTTTGTCCACTACTAGAAATGTTGATCCACTTTTCTCTACAAAAAAGTTGATCCACATCCACTGGTGGAAATATTGATCCACCTCTCTGTAAAGGTGTTGATCAAGCAAGTTCTTCTTACTAGGAACTCTTCATTTATCATCTTCTGGAAAACATTGATCCACCTCTCTACAAAGGTGTTGAACAAGCGAGCTCTTCTCATTAGGAACTCTTCATTCTTCTTAAAATGTTAATATGTTTTCATCTATGACCTACAAAAGTCGAATCTATCATTAATCTTTCAGTATTAAACATAAGGAAAATATACGAATAAAACTTCAAATGCTCCTCAAACAAGTGACGATGAAACTTTTGTCTCCTTAGAAATCTTGAACTAGTTCTTCTCATTATGAACTTCTCAATCTTTCTACACAAGCTAACCACAAAGCCTGAACTAGTTCTTCTTATTATGAACTCGTTCATTCTTCTTGGAAATGTTGGGCCACCTCTCTACAAAGGCGTCGAACAAGCAAGTTCTTCTCATTAGGAACTCCTCATTCTTCTTTGAAAAAATTAATCCACCTCTCTTTAAAGGTGTCGAACAAGTAAGCTCTTCTCATTCTTTGAAAGGTAAACTCTTCTCGTTAGGAGTTCTTTATTTTTTGTTGGGCGAGTTCTTCTCATTAAGAACTTTGTATTCTTTTTTGGGCAAGTTCTTCTCATTAGGAACTCTATATTCTTTGTTAGGAGAGTTATTCACATTAGGTACTCTATATTCTTTGCTAGGTGAACTCTTCCATTAGGAGCTCTGTATTCTTTGCTAGGATCTCTAATTCACCTTCTCTTTGCTAGGAACTCAAGTAGATTGAAACCTTTCCTGTTCCTTGTTGATTCTTATAAATTCAACTTGGATGGGCTCTGATCTTCTTTGTTTCTCCGTTAAGTTTTCTGCTTCTGTTGCAACGATACCTCATCTCTTGAGATTGTTCTTACCAAATCTTACTTTGCTTGATCTTCTTGAGTTTGGTCTGAAATTCCTGTTGTCTTCATGCCCCAACAAATTTGCCCCAAAATCTTGTTATTGAGCTCTTATTCTTCTTGAGCAAATCTTGACTTCTTTAGTAATCAAATTCGTTTTTCGCTCTGCATTCTTTCTTTTCTATTCTGATTTACCCTCTTATACACAATGATGCCTCACTAATCTCTTTGTTTCTAGCTTCGATACATAGAATTTGCCCTTCTTTCATCATCTAGGGTGATCAAATGCCTCAGGTCCCTAACTTTCTTCAAGTTCAATCTTTAATTCCATAACTTGTCTCTCTATAAAGATGTTGAACAAGTGAGTTCTTCTCATTAGGAGCTCTGTCTTTGAAGGGTGAACTTTTGTTATTAGGAGCTCTACAATCTTTGTTAGGATAGCTGATTCAACTCATCCTTTGGGGAAAAAATTGAACCTACAAAAATTTCATCAATTAGTGAAAATTCAACCTAAAATGATATGAAATATACTCAATTTCTAGCTTGAAGCACTAAGATCACTAGAGTCACTACTTTTCTAGCTAAAATGTTTCAATTTCTTAGTCTGAAGCTCGCATAAGATCTTTTGTTTCTCTTCCTTTATTGATCGATCTCCTTTTATACTCGAAACACATGTGATTGTGTTTATTCCTCCAACTCTAAAGTTGTAAGTTGGCTTCATTTTTCATTAACACGCATTTTTGTTGCCAAAGTAACTAATCTCACACTCATGTTCAATCTTCAAGATCTCTGCAACTTTTGCTCTAAAGCGTCTTTTCAGGTTTTCATTTTTGTTTTGATGAGAAAAGATTAAGAAGAAGATAGGTAAAACAAATCTGAAAATTCCAGCTTTGTTTATGGAATTATGGAAGATGGTGAAGGTTGAAGATGAAGATGGCTTATGAAATTGTTGATGTTGTTTTGTCCTCGCACCCTCTTAGACTCAATTATCTAAGCAAGCAACCTCAAGCTGCTCTAACCCACCCTCCTAGACGCGATTATCTAGGCAAGCAAGAGTGTGAAGATGATCTCCTCACAAGAACTCGCTGAACTTATGTTGAAGAAGACTTCAAGGCACAAGTAATCAGCACTTGCAAAACAAACTCACTAAATATTTCATAAATCAAAGAAAATCTATTTTTTACAATGATGGAGGCTTCATCCTTTTATAGGTGAAGGATAGACAAAGTAATTTAACTTCTACTAAAACAAGGAAAACCTAATCTAATTAAAAATAATAAAAATAACAGCCTTTAAACTCCTTGTGCTTGTGTGGCAAGGAATAGGGTGATAAGGCAAGTGATAAGCTGATAAGGGCTGGGTGGCTGGTTCCTAAAGTATATAAAACCCTAAAAACATCAATTTAAATGATAATAAATATATTGGGCTAAGTTTAATTGTCCAAAGCCTTATATGTTAGCTTTTGGGCTGAATTTTACAAAATCCCGTAATAATCCTGTATCCAGTTTTCTGCATGCAAAGAGTCTTCAGTAAATTGACGTATCTTGAGTTCCTGATGTCCGATTGATGCGTTTCAAGATGCGCTGGAAAGGTAACTGAATGACGACTCGTCGCAAGTTGGCTGACTTTCCAGACTTTACAAACAGATTCAATTTCTGTCCAAGATGCAAATTACTAATATTGACAAGAAGCTGAATTTGTTCGATGCAAACAATAATAAAGCCAAAACAGTGCACGATAGGAGGTCAAAAAACGATGCATCTTGGACAAGAAATTGAATCTGTTTGTAAAGTCTGAAAGTCAGCCAACTTACGACGAGTTTTTGGATGGGATCCAGGCATTTCTGAGTCAAGTTGTCTTCTAACAAATTGTCCGTCATTCAGTTACCTTTCCAACGCATCTTGAAACGCATCAATCGGACATCAGAAACTCAAGATACGTCCAATTTACTGAAGACTGCGCATGCAGAAAACTGATACGGGATTATTACGGGATTTTGTAAAATTCAGCCCAAAAGCTAAAATATAAGGCTTTGGACGAATTAAACTTAGCCCAATATATTTATTATCATTTAAATTGATGTTTTTAGGGTTTTATATACTTTAGAAACCAGCCACCCAGCCCTTATCAGCTTATAACTTGCCTTATCACCCTATTCCTTGCCACACAAGCACAAGGAGTTTAAAGGCTGTTATTTTATTATTATTTTTAATTAGATTAGGTTTTCCTTGTTTTAGTAGAAGTTAAATTACTTTGTCTATCCTTCACCTATAAAAGGATGAAGTCTCCATCATTGTAAGACATATTTTCTTTGATTTATGAAATATTTAGTGAGTTTGTTTTTGCAAGTGCTGATTACTTGTGCCTTCGAAGTCTTCTTCAACATAAGTTCGACGAGTTCTTGTAGGGAGATCATCTTCACACTCTTGCTTGCCTAGATAATCGCATATAGGAGGGTGGGTTAGAGCCGCTTGAGGTTGCTTACTTAGATAATTGAGTCTAAGAGGGTGACGAGGACAAAACAACATCAACAATTTGCAAGCCATCTTCATCTTCAACCTTCACACCATCTTCCATAATTCCATAAACAAAGCTGTAATTTTTAGATTTGTTTTACCTATCTTCTTCTTAATCTTTTCTCATCTTTTTATTTATATTCTTATTTCTCACCATCTAATCTATCATATTCACCTTGTTTCTTTAATTTTCCAGCTTTAATTCTGAAATTTTCAAGAAACCCCCAACTAGTTTCTTTTGAATTTTCAGATTTGCGCCTAACTTCCTTGTTCGAGTCTAAAGCCCTAGGTTTGCTTCCAAGCCATCAAATTGAAGGTTACCACGTGCCAAAGCATACTCTATCACTTTGCATCCCTCAAAGTAGTGTGCGTTAGGTCTTAGTGAAGGAATCCTATAGTGGGGTCTTATGGAACATTTTGGAGTTAACAAGACGTTAAACATCCTACAAGAGCATATGTTTTGGCCAAAAATGAAAATGGGTGTGGAACAAATTTATGAGTTATGTATCACTTACAAAAGGGGTGAAATCAAGACTTCAACCTCAAGGGCCATTACCAATCTCTAAAGAGCTGTGGGTTGACATTTCCGTGGACTTCGTTTTAGGACTTCCTAGAACAAAGAATGACAAAGATTCCATTTTCGTGGTTGTCGATAGGTATTAAAAAATGACGCACTTTATTTCGTGTCATAAAACTAATGATGCTTCCATTATTGCTAATCTATTTTTAGGGAGATTGTGCATTTACATGGACTTCTGAGGACAATCATTTTAGATTGAGATACAAAGTTTTTGAGTCATTTCTAGATGTCCTTATGGAGCAGGATTGAGACAAAGTTATTATTCTCTATAACTTGTCATCCTCAAACTGATGGCCAAACTGAAGTGGTAAATTGAGTACTTTCAACTTTGTTACGGCCTTTGATTCGCAGGAATCTGAAATCGTGGGAAGAGAGCTTGCCACATGTGGAATTTTCTTACAATAGATCAATTCATTCAGCCACCAAATTCACACCATTTGAGGTTGTATATGGGTTTAGTCCATTGTCTTCTATGGATTTGTTACCTTTGCCCATTGATCAAGCATTAAATACTGACGGGAAAAACAAGGTTGAATTCGTGAAAAAACTTCATCATAAGGTTCGAGAGAACATTGAGAAAAGAACAAAGCAATATGAACAACAAGCAAATAAAGGGCAAAGCTAGTCAACTTTGAAACCAAGCGATTGGGTTTGGGTGCACTTCAGAGAATGAATGATTTCAGAACAAAGGAAATTGATAGAGTAGCGCAATCTTGATTTGGAAGCCTTCAATCAAGTTGAAGCAACACCTAGGAGCTCTAGACTCAATCAAGAAAGTATGGGCAGATCTGAAAATTGAAGAGAAAATAAAATGGCTTTTCTTGAAAATTTCATTCAAGGTTGGAAATTCAAAGAAACAAAGATAAGAAGGAAATTAGAAGATGATTAATAAGAACAAAAGTAAGAAGATGTTGATGTTGTTTGTCCTCGGCACCCTCTTAGACTCAATTATCTAAGCAAGCAACCTCAAGCGGCTCTAACCCACCCTCCTAGATGATTATCTAGGCAAGCAAAGTGTGAAGATGATCTCCTCACAAGAACTCGTCAACTTATGTTGAAGAAGACTTGAGGCACAAGTAATCAGCACTTGCAAAAACAAACTCACTAAATATTTCATAAATCAAAGAAAATCTCCTTTACAATGATGGAGGCTTCATCCTTTTATAGGTGAAGGTGTAATGATTAGTCAAAACAAAATCACTCACGCGTTCTTTTTCTTGTCTTTTTCTTTTTTTTTGGGCTTTGTGTGACTTTTACCTCATATGTATTTTCACTCACCAAATTTGGGCAATTAATTTGACTTTTTTTTGACTCACTCGCCTCTTTACTCTCAGTCTTTTGTATCTCACATCCCATATCCTCTCACAAAAATTATCATCAATGTACAATTTCTCAGAGGGAGAAAGTGTTTCTAACGGAATGATAGGACAAGAATCAAATGAAGGTTAGAATTACACTTACTATAGCAAGTGGACCTACTACTACATGAGGGATTAGAAGCATTGTCATCCTGTCTAATGTGTTCATTATCACTATCCTCTTGTTTGAGTGTTTGTGTGTTTTTTCCACAACATGGGGGATTTTTGTCTTGGTTTTGTCCAAAGGACTTGGATGTTTCAATTTTTTGCTTTGGTCTACTTGAGTCAAGCAAAGGTTTAGAAGAATTAGAATGAGATAAAGGTTGAGGGTACTCTATCATAGTGATAATTCTTCCCGATATCGCTTTCAATCTTGATGCGCTTTTCAATTGTTGTGAATTGGAATGCCTCTTGAAGGGTGTAGTAGGTTTTGAGTTCAAGCACCAAGAATGTTGTCAATGAGTCCGATAACAAACCTAGTCATTGTATCCTCTTCATCCCTGTATGTCGCTTTTGCATCAATGATTCCATCTCTTTGAGATACTCATCAACAGTTCTGCAGCCTTTGTCTGATCCTTTGTAACTTTTGTTTGATCTCTCATTGATATAATGGGGAACAAATCGTTCTCGCATGACTTTTTTAAGTTCTCCCCATGAGGTTATCTTGGCTTCTATTGAGACGCTGATTATGACCAATTGGGACCACCAAATGGATGCATATTCAAAGAATTCGAGAGTCAATACCAAGTGGAACTTGATCCTCTTTCGGGACATTGATAATGCCTCAATAGAAGATCAACTTGATTTTCCCACCACAATAAGCATCGTGGTCATACCTTCCTTGGAAAAGGTGGTACAAAGATCTTCGGTTGGCTAAGGTGTTTGTTGCTCGCCCTGCTCTATGGCGAGGATTATGCCTATGTAGGGGTTTTGGCGTCTATTCTGAATCGGAACAAGATTTGACGCCTAGGCTCTTCAAGATCGCTTGTAATAGCAAAGTGGTTTCTAATCTCCCAATGGTTTGAGTGATTGCGGTTACGGATGTATCGGTGTGCTCAAGCTTGTTGCCAAAAGAGGTTACAGTCCGTTCAAGTTTATTGAGAGTATTCAAACTTTTGAAGAGTCACCATGTGGTTCTTCGTCATTACTCGCTTCGACATCCTGAAACACTCAAATTTAAAAGGTAAAAGCAAAAAAAAACTAGAAATCTCACCAAACACTCTAAGGAATAAATATTTAGCGAGGCAAGTAAAACCGATCTCGTGCTTTTAAAGACCTTCCCTACCACAAGTCAACAAGTTACAATCGGAATTTAATCCTAACAATGAGTCCTAATTGTACTAGGAGTCCAATGAAAAGGCTTGACACCAATTGAATATAGTTGCAAGAAAGAAGGATTGTAATGCAACTTTTAGTCCTACTACACCGTAAAAGAGAAGGTGTTAAATTGCATAATAGAAGAAAGAAAAAGCAAAACAAAGGAACTTAAGAAACTAAGAGTAAAAAAATTAGTAGAAAAGATGATAACCCCAAAACCCAGAAACAACTTGAAAGGAAGAAATCAATGTTGAATCCACTTCAATGTGATGCTTGTGGTGG